>OY776285.1:2664065-4081565 GCA_963675345.1 Trididemnum clinides
GAAAATTTGCGGTGGGTGGAAGATAGTCATGATTATTAGGACCCCCAAAACTAAATACATGGAGATCTAAAGTAAGACCCCTACGAATTTTTGCTATGCTCGATCAAAATCTGAAATTGTTGTTCATATATTGTGTGTGTGTGTGTGTGTTTACCCCTCCTCTTCCTTGGGATGGAGGTACGGCATGAACGGTAATTCAGGTTCATACCGTCAACCTAATTGATATTAGGATAGGGGAAAGATGGCAGCCCATTTCGAACCAGTCTTCAGTGACTGGTAGCCCCACCACCAACAAGGCGGACTGCCACTGGTGGGTACCCAAGAGTCGTCTGACATGCTGGGTTAGCAACTTCACAATTATAATCCGGTGAGGTACGGGTGGGGCCACCTGTCTGCCACATAAAGGTGGAGGCGTCCCGTTAAATGCCTTGCCCAAGGACACAACAAGCAAGCTTGCCGGCTTGTTCTCCACACTATCCCTTTTTTATGCTGTGCGCCAAGCAGGGAAGCTGTGAATACCATTTTTTAAAGTCTTTTGGTATGACTCGACTTAGGGAATGAACCCCAGGTCTACCGACTACAATGTGGACGCTCTAACCACTGCACCATCGCGCCGGTCCGTGTTCATATATTCGATTTTATTCACAGCTAAAAGTCATTTCTACATTCTGCAACAATTTCCTTTCTTGCGATTAATGTCATAAATGCTATGCCCGAGTTATATAATACTGTGAGATCAAATACATTGGTGAAATGTTGATAGGATCAAGTTGCATGTAAATTTGTATGACCACTTAATTCATGCTTTTATTAAATTCCGATTTTAATATCTTTAGGTAAATACAATAAAAGGAAGCTTTATGTTTGTTGCGAAAAATGCACGATCGTATAGGCCGAGCGCGCCTTTAGTACTTTTATTGAATAACATAACGTAAAATGAACTAACAGGTCAGCGGATGTCCGATATCGGATAATACCCAGCGTTTCCGGCTATCTGGTATTCGGTAATTAAATTTTGCCAGATATCAAGTGACAGGTATATTTGCCATTCGACACAACCCCAGTTCACTATGACGATTATGACAACGTCATCGTCACCGCTTAAGTAGCCTTCAGCATGTCAACTTAAAATCACTAGGCATTAATTTATGTGCATTACGAGCACAGTGGAAGCGTTCGGGGATTTTGAGTCAAGGAAACAAATCATCCGTAAGTATTGACTCAACAGTATGTGTTGCAGAAATGTAAAAAGGTGTGCTTGCTCACAAAGCTTGAAGAAAAAAAATTGTGGTCGGTGAATAAACTGTATCGGCTGCATCCAACTTTTCTAATACGCGAAAATGGTGATATCGGCAATACTGCAGCGGTAGCCAATCCCTACCGCACATTAGACCGTTTTGATGTTAGTATTATTTTCACTGACAGGCCATCAACGAATGAAAGTCGGTATGTAAAAATATGTGCAAAAAACTAATCGAATTCAAGTTAATCTCCAAAAACAAGTCACCGACAACAACAAGTACAAAAATGCAACAGAACAACGGTTGGATACCACTGATCTACTATACCAAAAGTAACTGCGATGCATTCACTCACTAACCTGGATGTTGAAAGGAGGTGGAGTGTTTGTGTGATGATGAAAAGTCTGTTTGTCGTAACCAGGCTAAACAATAACAAAGCACTGATTACATATAGAACTGGCAATATTTTAAGAGCCTGTTATTCATACAAGAGACGTTTCGGTTAAACTAGTAATCATGTTCAGTCTGCAACGCGGAGATTGAAAAAATTGTCGTGATGTACGAAATAAATCTTTTCTGCTGCCTAAGCCACCGTGGGCGGGGAGAGTACCACCTTACTGATTATACAAACGCCACAGAAATGTTTTGCACGATATGGAGGCTCATTGAGGAACGTTTTCAGAAGACGAACATTTATGCAACAAAAGGCAGATTACGTTGAAAGTTTCTCCAGCGGCTGAGCTTGCATTTCTACACAGTGCAGGCTTTACCGTTAGAGCAGGACATCACCAATGTGAAAAGCCGTCCCACTGCTGTTTGTAATTGCGTTACATCGTCACTATTGTAGCGATCGCTGCACGACGCTGTATCATGCGTGATTTGAGCCGCTTGTAGCAGGAGGCAGCCACGTAAAGGGAAAGCTGCTACAAGTGCGGCTGATTTGCGATTTCTAGAGAAAAGTGGCTTTGGAAGGTGAACGCACTGTTGAAACATGAAGCAACACAAGTGATATCAAATAACTAATTGTAGAACACATACCATGTGATTTTTGCTGTAACCTTGTCCTTGCAAATCGTGCAGATTATTGGCGGATGACGCGTTGATAGACGCTGAAAAAATACTAGTTGCATTGCTTTGTTCAGAAAACAGATATGCTGAAGAAATATCAGAGCACTGCATGGGCCAGACCTTCAAATTAGGCGGGGTACGGCCGCGTGCTTTCAGAATGGGCAAGCTCCAAAGCAAAGTGTTGTCGGCATGGGCCTGAACGGTATCTAGCAGAACTCGGGCCGCGTTGGGCAGCACGGCTAAAATTGAGTTTGCAGCATGGGGCAAGTCTACATATTACATACTGTGGAAATAATGTGACCATACAGAGCTCTCAAATCTACACAAAGAAGCCACGTTAGGACATATTAACATACACGTCGAGTAAGCGTTTGCAAACGCGGTGGCCGGCTGCTGGAAAGCTGCAGTAGTGTTACCTTGATGCTTGGCGCTCGGAACCTGAAAAGATTGAAAGATTACTCACACGAAACCCTGCCGCTTCAAGTCACTTTTTTAAAATTGCTTTTTGGTCTGATTCTCTCCTGGGAATTTGTTAGAAAGAGAATGTGAAAATGAATGGCGCTGATGTAGAAGCTGTAGGACTGTTGTTGTCACTAAAAGTCTTAAAAAATTTACACTAGAATTTCACCTTCTCCACCGAGGCACATAGCTCATGCAAAGAGCAACATGCGGCCTTTCAACTAACCCGAATATTTATTGTAAAGTCTCCGAGCAAAAGGTCAGGAGTTCCAATCCCATAAAAACGCGTCTGGTATTGTCAGAAAGAGCATCCGGAATTTAAAGTGCTACGATGCTCATCAAAACATCTGGTTCAAAAACAAATGGGTAATGGTAAACATACATTGAGTCAGCACATCAAAGACTGGTTTCCATTAACCGTAGATTGCAGGCGTGACGCCAAACATTCTTTGTTTCTCTATATAAAGTTTATGCGCGAACTAATATAGAGAAACAAAGAATGTTTCGCGCTCCGCCTGCAATCTACTCCTAATGGAAACCAAACTCAAGACAACGAAACGTGGGAAAATAACGTAAAACCGACTTTCTTCAAAAAGTTGTCATAATAAAGTTCAAGTTTAATAACTCACAGCAGTAGCGGCGGCCGCAAACATAGTTGGCGGATACTGAAAAGCGTTGTAGTACAAACCACTATACCCCGCGTAAGCGGCTGGTGCGGCTGTCGGGAGGTTCACGAATGGCTGCGCTTGGTGGGCTCCAGACTGCGACACTGCAAACAAAAACCATCAAATACCACGTCAAGACTCCACCGTGACGTCATTAATCCAATACGTCACAGCACCACTGCTGGCAAAACGAACTGACAACTTAAGACTGATAATAATAGGTGAGTCACTTCATCGAAGAATTCTTTTCCGATTGACTTTTTACTTTAGCGACTTTGAGACCAAGAAGATTTCTTGGAGAATATTTTCGCACTTTAAAATAACTTGAACAAAATATCAGCATATGCATGGCGTACCTTTAAGTTGGTTGCTGTGTTGTCCAGAAGCGAGCTGCTGTTGTGGCAAATTGGTCCCACCAGAATTGACCACGCCAATAAGCGACGACGGACTCGAAGACTCACCACGCCCAAATTTTCTGAAAATATTATAATAGAATTTGACAAAATATCTTCTGCTGTAAGATCACGATCAATTACTCATACTGCTTAGGGTAAAAAAGAACTAAGAATGCAGTTTCCAAATCTTCAGTATCACAGCACTCTAACAATGCACAATAAATGCCTTTACCCTTGACTGGAGGAAGTCGTACTAGGTTCTCTGTTGATCGAGGATGTGTTCGATGGATTGTTAGCGCCATACATGTCGTAGTAATTCGGCTGAAACGTAAGATTAATCAACTATAAACTTAGTAAAACTTAAGTTGGGTGTACTTGTGCAAGTTTTTAATTCACCAGCTCGCAATCGAACCCGGTTCGGTGTTACTAACTTAAGCGTTATCTCAGCGAGTATGGGCTTCAGCGAACACAACTGTTGACCATTCTTTGCGGAGCGCTTCGTTTAATCAGCCTAAACACACTGACATGGCTGAGTAAGTGACCAACATTTGTTCTGCAGTATAAACTGCTTCAATCAAAATTCAATGAATGTTGGAATTGGTCATCGCGAATACTAACATGAAGAAGTTACATCTCTACTTACCACTTGGTGCACTCTAGATTGAACAGCTACCAGAGGGTCAGTGTATCCGTATAAAGCTTCAGGCTGCGCAAAAAATCAACAAGCTGCTATTAGTTGTCCGTCAATGGTGGAATCACAATTAATAAGTTTAATGCTTGACGAGTTCTACGTCGCGTTCTTAAAAATGCTCTGTACAACATTTGCCACTTTGGTTGCAGATACAGCTTTGCGTGAATCACTTGAATTTGCAACTCGCTATGTAAGAAAGAGATTCAATTTTTTTAATCCAATTTGATCTCTGTTAACAGACTTGATCGGATTTACTTCATGTTTCCGAGTTTATGAACAGTATAACGCCACTTTGTTCTAAATGTGAATACCTACGAAATACAATTATAATACTTATGAAACAATGCAATATACTAGTGTTAGTATAAAACATAATCTTACCGTATAAGCTGGCACCAATCCTGGCGCTACCGGTATTCCGTATTGGTTTGCCGGCAAAAGCGGAGGAACACCTAAAGTTAAGTTGGGTGGACCTGACTTGGAGGCAGCTGTGGACTGAGCTGATGATTTCGTGGTACCTGAACACAATGTTGCAGCTATCTTTCTACGCCGAATACACAGACGATGTAGGTTTAATTGTTTATCACGTACAACTAACTTTAGCTAAAACTTCAAGACGATTTGGTTTGGTAAGCATAAACATTTCTTTCTTATTCTATGACCAGATGAGCACGACAATTTTTGCGATGGAAATCGTCTCTTCCACCACAGGAATTTGTGGCTACTCTGTGTCTCATGAAATAAAAAAAACAGGGTCTGCTATATTAAAACACCTCGTTTTGTATTAAACTTCTACAGACACAATTTTTTAAACCGGCTTTACTTTATTATTTCAAGCTGGGTTATTGTGATAACTAATACTATTGCGGTAATATTTGACCGATAAAATTTCCGTTACTTTGATTCTCAATGCAATTCACAAACAATCTTGTAATGAAGTGCGATATAATTTTACCTGTATTGGCAAGTGACAATACTGAGCTTCCAAGAGTGTTGTTTAATGAATTGGACGTATTTGAAGAAGTGGTCGACTGATGTTGGTGGTTGTGATGAATTGAAGAAGACAACCCGCTGCTGGTATACAAATCACTGGTCGTGATGTGCTTACCAGGGGAAGCGGCTACAGGGGTGGACGACTGAGAAGAAGCAGGGGGACCAGAAGATGAACTGAAATTAGAATTAGATAACCAATACGCACCACTAAACAAAGCAGTCTAAACTGTAAAGCATACTGCGGTTACATATAACGAGGACTACAAAAAAGCCAATTCTCCACAGAGAAGTAATCCGCGTATCAATCAACTTCACAGCTTATTTCATTGCCCCTTTTAAGACTGTATTTGCATTACCTAAAACTTGTGTTCAGGAGTTCAAATGGTTTCTGTTAGCAACAATAGCTTCGCTGCCTTATACAGAAGGCAACACATTCAAAGTTTTTAGGAAATATTCTATTGATAAAGATAAAGATACGAGTAATTAAAACTTTTGGATCTCAAAAACAACATCTGCTTCGTTTGCTGAAGTCCTACTTGCAGCTTGATCAAAAACAGCCAAAATATAATAACTCATTTCTTTAAAAGTTGTCGTGTAGGAACATGAAGAAGATGGGAGAGCTCTCACCAGCATTCTCAAGATAAACGCAACAGAACTGCTACATTGAGCAGTACATCTTTAAAATTAAAGCAACTCTAGTAGGATTTAAACCCCAACGCCCATGCTTCTTGCGGTGGGTTCTAATATTTGAGCTGCGAATATCTAGTTTCCAGTGAGGCGAAGTCACCTGTAGCCAATATTCATTGTGTTGTATGTTCCTGCTGATCCAAGGGAGGTGTTGGAACCGGAAGGACCAAGGATGCTAATAGGTGCTGATGCAGTAGTGGTTTGGATCTTTGTAGGAGTTCCACCAACATGCGACGAAATATATGTTTGTGCCAAACTGCTGTTGAGAGAGGATAAAGAACTTGACGCCGAATTGTTCTGAAAAATTATAATCGTTGATATAAAAGTTACAAATACTGTCCTGCATTGACAGGTAGGCATAGAATATCTTTGCGCGTAGACAAGCTTTGAAGTTCTATGTACATCTAGCGATGTGTACCTTTACCACAAGTACTGCAATTTTGAAGCAGAATAGAGATATGTGATATCTCTGGTAAGTATCCTTAACATTCGTCAAAATAACTCATAAAGAGTTAATTTCGTTTGCTACCAAAAATTTGCCGCAAAAGCAAACGCTTAGTGGGAAACAAATATTCTATTAGAAACATTCTTTGCGCGATTTTACCTTCCTTCCAGCTTTTTTGCTTGACGGGCGCGATGATTCACTGTACGTCTACCATTAAATTATCTATTACTATATGATCCAGAAAAAATAATTACATTAAACGTACCCGCCTCGTCGATTCTAAATGTGTAACATTAAAACAACTTACCTCATCTTTTGATGGGGTACCAGAGTGAGATTTTTGGGTGGCAGGAGCAGGGGACCTTAAGTTCTGACCTAAAAACAAACCCAAATAATATCAAATATTTAATATTTTTGACATTATTACCAACACTATGCGTGCATTTACGTTAGTTCTACGACATTCCTTTCGTTTCTACTGTGGTTAACACGGAAGATGTCGTTTGCAGTCATCTAGGCCAGAGGGCAAGCACCACATCTGTAGCGAAGCGCCAGGAGTTGAACTTAAATTTTCCGTCGGAAATGTTCGAGTTGAGCGCTCAGAGCACCACGATGCACGCGGCATAGCGGAGTGGAGTCGTCGTTTACCTTTAAGCTTCATGATCCGGGTTCAAATAGTCCTTGCGCCGACTGCGATGACGCGTAATCTTAAAGTTACAGGATTAGACATAAACTCGAACTTGAAGGCACTCAAGCTAATACTTCTACCCTTATTATTGCACGGCATTGCCATTATATACCTGGTGCATTGGAATGCTCGGTTGCCATGTGCTGCGGCTGCTGACCCAATGAAGAAGAGGTGTAGTACGAGTGGATTTGGCTCAAACTGTTGAAATAGGAAAACTAATAAGATGCGGGAAAAGAATCTTATAACATATTGTCAACCTAAACACTCGCAGCTTAAACCCATCATTGTACCAGCAACAGAGGAGTTCAGGAAACTACCATCAGCCTTCTTGATGAATGGATTTAATAGACATTTAGGTTGATTTTTCTTATAAACGCAGGCTATTGTTTTTAATCGGAAAAAACCAAACGATAATCCAATCCAATTTTCGATGGACTAAAAACTACCAGTATATCAAATACCGCAATTAAAGACATGCTTTTATTAAAAAGGGGTAAAGGTAGATTTTCTTCTAATTCACTTATGACGACTACTTAGATCTTTCAGACATACTTTTGTTTAAAAATATTCATTTTTACAGGGTGTCCATAAAGTCCGTGTGTACTTAAAAAAATTTATAACTTTATTTGTATTGCGATAGAAATAATCTGTAAAAATTAGAAAACAGAAAAGGTAATTTTTTAAGGTTTTAATGAAATTTTATTTAAGTTTCCACATGTCCTCCATCATTAGCTAATACAAAGGGTAATACGATTTTTCAATTCACGGAGAACATTTGCCAACTGATTTACAGTAATGCCTGAAATCACATCAATCATTTTAACTTGCAAATCTTATAATGAACTAAGTTTGGTTGCAAACACAATTGTTTTCACATGTTCCCATAAAAAAATCTAATGAAGTCAGATCTGGCGAACGCGGAGGCCAAGAAGACGGTCCACCCCTTCCGATCCATATGTTGGGAAATTCTAGATTTAGAAACCCTAACCCCAAAACCCAGAGCAAAGTGGAAAGAAGCTCCATCTTGTTGAAACACTGTATCGTCTTTCAAGTTTAAATTGTTCAAGTAATGGAATAAAGTAATTCTGCAGCATATCTCAACACGATACTTAAAAAAATTGGTCTATGATCCAATTTTTTTTCAAAGCACACCACAGATTAACTTTAAAAAAATTGCAGAAAGTAGAGTATTCATTCTCGAAGCTTTTCGTGTGACACTTTTCAAGAGAATCCGTCAGAAATTGTGCGAAAAAGATGAAGTGAGTCACTTATATAGAGACACAGTTGACAAAAAAGAAAAAAGGAAAAAGCTACATCGTGATTGGTGAAAGGAACGACCAATAGAAGAAGCGGAAACTAATGTGTGATTTTTAGACCATACACGAATTCCTTTTGTTTGCATAAATTTGATTTGGATGTTTTCATGTAAGTGGCTTCAAGGGTGGAAAGATGAAAGGAAGTACGGCCACGGGCAAGAATGGAAAATTTGCCATCATTATATTCACGTGCGCATGTAGGGTTTTGTAAGAGACCTTTACGCACGTGAATATAATGATGGCAAATTTTCCATTCTTGCCCGTGGCCGTACTTCCTTTCATCTTTCCACCCTTGAAGCCACTTACATGAAAACATCCAAATCAAATTTATGCAAACAAAAGGAATTCGTGTATGGTCTAAAAATCACACATTAGTTTCCGCTTCTTCTATTGGTCGTTCCTTTCACCAATCACGATGTAGCTTTTTCCTTTTTTGTCAACTGTGTCTCTCATCTTTTTCGCTCAATTTCTGACGGATTCTCTTGAAAAGTGTCACACGAAAAGCTTCGAAAATACTCTACTTTCTGCAATTTTCAAATTCTGTACCACGAATCAACTCTTCAAACTTTAAGAAAGTCTCTTTCAATTTCAACAATTTAATTTGGGTTTTCAGTTTCCCAAATTTGCTTTCTAAAAATTGTAACAACTTTCGTGGTGAAGAACTATTCAATACTGTAACAATACTCAAAACTAGGTACATGAAACTTTATAACACTTATTACAGATTATTTCTATAGCAAATACAAATAAAGTTATAAATTTTTTAAAGTGCACAAGGACTTTATGGACACCTTGTATAATGTACAAATAGCAATTTTACTTCTGCGACGCTTCGTTTGTCGTTTCATGTGGAAGACTTCCGAGAGGCATGTTCCCAGACCCAGTTATTCTTCCCGTGGGATAGGACTTTCCAGATGAGGAGAGGTCTCCGGACTGTTGGGTGCTTCCCGTTAACACTCCCATACTGCTTCCAGGAGAAGATGAAGAGGGGAGTGACTGTGGATGAGCGATGCCAGGAGGACCGCGTAAAGTTGATTCACTCGGCTTTAGAGCTGAAAAAACGCTTTTTTAACTTTCTATCACACTATAGTCAGAGATCTACTCTTATCCAGTTGCAGGAAAATAAACAACCACTAGCTCTGTTAGCAACTCACAAAAACCTATTATTTGTTTGAAGACTAAAAACAGTTCCAGATTCCTCACCACACAAACATTATGTCGTTATTATATGATAGAAAAATAGTTTCGAGTTTTAAATTTATTGCTGGCGCTGCTTGTTTGCTATTTAAGCATGGAAAATAAGGAATTAAAGTTGCAACCGCTTATGTATCATAAAGTAGTTGCAAATCAGAGGTTACTGGTGAACATTATGCGGTATAATTTCACAAAAACACCAATTCAGTTTCATATTATTGTTAACCATGCACAAAAGATAACCAATCGTCAATTATCATCCAGTTTATCAACAATGAGCTACAAATACTGTACCACACGCAACAATTACACATACTTTCGGAATATCTCTGCGAGCCAGTTGCTACAGAAGTATCAGCAGCTGGAATGGAAGCTTCTACTGAAGGCCTCGTCTGCTGTAACAAAAACGCTTTTTGAATCGAAAAATTAAACAAAAAATCAAATTGTTTAAAGTGCTTACAATAAAGAACAGGTCTACCCAGCCCAACTTTTGCAAAACTGGTTATTTTATGGTAATACTAACTGTGGTAAGCGTGTCTTATCAGTAGATGAGTTGATCAGCCTTTTTTTCGTCACGTCAATTAAGGCTTTATCTCATAGAATTGCTCCAATGGTCACGAAAAGTAGCCGGTCCAGCCAGTAAAAGACCCGCTAAGAAAAAAATTGGTATTTCGTCGAAGTCCAAGCAGGTAGATTACCTGATTAGTCAACTGTGAAGGAAATATGGATGTTTCTTCCAAGTTGCCGGTCGTCATGTGATTGATCAAGGAGGCAGGTGATGCCATTGTACTGCAATAAATGATCGTGAAATAAAACGCTTACAGTAGAAAACTACAATCGAAGTATTTTCCAGCGACAATGCTAACCAACACGCTCCAAAGTGAACTTGATAGATCATAGTGCACATGAAAGAGGTCTTTACTGCAAATTTTTTAAAAGCACAATAATATTGCTTCTAGCGATTTATCAACAATTTGGTAGCATAAAGTTGTAGAGACATCCTAGAGTACAATCCTTTTCCTCTTGGCAAGGGCGGCTCTAGCGTACTTGCCAACTGCTTTCTCTGTGGCACTGAAGCCACTCTTTTCTTTTTAGTAGGCCCAGTATGTTCAAGTTTTTCCACTGAAGCCTGCGCCATTCTGCACGCTCTTTGCTGGTCTCGGCAGCACCAAAAAGTCTGCCACTTCTCTTTTCCTTCTATCTGACTCTCGCTCTGTCCTCTCCTCCTTTTAGCTGAACTCTGTGGCAGATCTGCCAGGAACTGTCTTCCCTCTCCCGTTCTATCAAGCTACAATGGATCCCCGGACACTCGTTTCTCCCGGGGAACGACGCGGCTGATGAGCTTGCCAGACGGGGAGCGCTACTTGCGCCCTCTGTATTCCGTTGTAGTCTCTCTCCTCTACTTGCGCCCTCTGTATTCCCTTGTAGTCTCTCTCCTCTACTTGCGCCCTCTGTATTCCCTTGCAGTCTCTCTCCTCTTATCTCTCGTATCCACTCTTGTCTTTTCTCGGACTGGAGGCGTACTGTCTCATCGAAATTCTTTGACACACAGCTTCCCTCAATTTCCACCGAGGAACTTGTGCTCCCTCATCATGCTCGCTGTGTCCTCTCTCGTCTACGCTGCAACGGACACAGCCTACTGTTAAGTTCTTATCTTTCTAGGATTGGCAGAATCAAGAATCCTTCCTGCAGCGCCTGCGGACACCTCTCATCTCATTCTGCACTGTCCAGCTACGGACTCTGCGCCGCTCGCTCTTTGACGACTCTCTGTCTCTCTACGACCTCTGGTCCAGACCCTGGGGAGTTGCCCGGCTTCTGGGGCTCCATGGTCTTCCGCCATGCCCCCATCCCTCGGAAGAGGTTGGGTAAACAACAACAACAATCCAAGCTTCAAATATATATGAGACACATTATACTTTTTAATTAAAATAATCAAAAAATAATGAAGACCGATATTACTATGATTGAAAGTATATAGTTGAAAACCACTAACTTCGTATTGTATACGCTTGTTTGTGTATTCGGTAGACTGCCATCAATTCTCGGACCATTTACGCTGAACTCGCTGCCGGCCACCTGTCCCACACCTTCATCCATGCCGAATTGCAAATCAAAGCTGGTTAAATCGTGGAAATTGCTATTTCCCGCACCGGGCATTTCAACAGCGGATGAAGGAATCTTGAAAAGTTAATTGGTAATCAAAGACAAATAAAAAAAAACAAATAAACTGCAGACGATCTCTCGGTTTCAAAGCTGCATAAACACTAATGGTGAGGTGAAAGCTTTTTGGGTTTAAAAGTATCTCAAGGCTCACCAAAAGCCAACCTTTATTCATTACGAAAGGCACTGATATAACGGCTCCTTGCTATCTAACTTTTGGAAAGCAGGTGACCAGTGGTAGAAAATACAATGCGTCAGTAGTAAGAGCCAAACCATCACCGGTAAAACATCTTCAAATAAAAATGAAAAAACAGTGAACACCTTCAAAAATAGTAAAATTGCAACCATTGCAAACAGGTAGTCGATGTGCTATTGATTGTTTTATATACAAAGTATAGACAGCAAAATTGGAGATGCCATCTGCAACATATTGCAACAAATTTCAGTGATGAAAGAAACCAAATTCTTTCTTGCATACAAAATAGAGCTAGCAGTTTTTATCGTAGCATAACTCGTGTTCAGATCTGCTCAAATGCAACTTTGTGCATTTCGCAGTTGGGTGGATTTCCTAAAGCCAATACAAATCAGAATCTATGAAATCATTAACCTGTTTATTGCATGAACTGCGTCCTCAAGCTAAGCAATGATGCCTGTTTACTTCCTTTCTTCTTGAGATGGAAGCAAGGTATAAAATAATTATCCGCGTTCACGCTACACACCAAATCAGGAAAGGCTGATGGAAAGCGGCATTCCGTTTTGCACCAGTCATAAATAAAAATTACAGACTGCTCACCCTACCACCAACAAGACTGACTGGCATTGGTAAACACTTAAAGGTCGCCATTTCGACACACTGGTTGAATAGTTTCATGTTAAACTACCGTTCCCGAACGGGTTCTACAGAAATCGAAAATCCTACCTTCGACGCTACAGTAGCCATTTTCTTCCTCTGCTGTTTAATTCTCACTGGATGAGGAGCACCAAACGACAAAGTGTTTTGTTCTAAGTTGTCCGCCTGACGTAGACTTGCAGGACCAGAAATAGGAGCTGATGATTGCATTTGATCACTCGAAGCAGGCGGTAAGCCGAGCTATAGCAGAATGTAATATAGAAAGATCACGGATCACATATAAAAAGCAGCTGCTACCACTGCAAAAATATGCGCGAATGTCTGTCGGCTGAAGAAGAAAGCTCATTTCGCCGCGACACGTAAGTCTTTGTTCTTCTTTCGATACGTGAAATATCACAACATTTTTAGCTTTCTTTCAACCTCTAGTTACATACAGAATTTTAAAAAATAAAACATTTGGCCTGATGCAACAAGCCTGTTATCAATAGATATTGTTCTAAACCCAGTGGTTTACAACCGGGGAAGAATTTTGCTCTTGTTCAGGAGAAAAGTTAATTCTAAGAATTACAGAATTTTTATTTTGTTGGACATTTATTTAACATTTGTGTTTCAGGATTATTCGACGTAATTTCTTGAGGTAATTGTTTAGCAATGTGATGCCATAAATGTATTCTCACATACAGGGGTGAGAATAATTTCGGAGAAAGGAGGGGTAGGTTTTTCAACTGCCACTTACACAAGAGACAATTTTTCGGATATCTAAAAGCCTGCATTACAAGAATACCTCCAAAAAATAGATCATGATCCTAAAAGGGAAAAATGACCCTTCCACGCAAGGTAATCTCAAAAATAAAGTTCGTTATCCTCATAACAATGCAAAAACGACCACACTAATATTTTCTTCAAAAGTTTTCAGAATATTTGATAATTCACAAAATATAAAAGAAAGATTTTTAATAGTTTTTATTATTACAAGGATATTACGAGGTTTTATCGTGAGCGGAGCACAAAAATCAACAACAACGGCATTCGATTCGGCTGACAACTTCTTTATTGATGTTGGGTGGAGGGATGCAGGCTAATATATAGAGCTAATTGAAAGGATGAAATAATATAAAAGCCACAAGTCACACGGGATTTTATAGGCTAGGCATCAGAATTGTGTTAAGCATAAGAAAAGCGATTAGAAAATAGAAACGCAGCATTTGATCATATGCCTCAAACAAAAAATTTACCTCAAAAAAAATCTTCCGCAAAAGTAATGTCTACCAAACAAAAAAATTGGAGAGTTTTAAACCACTTACAGATGCCTTGACAGCTTCAGTCGCTTCCCGCTGTTGTGCTTGTGAAAAATTTCGATAACTTGATGATCCTGTTTGATTCTGAACTTCAGAAGGCTATAACAATACACACCTCATGATAACTCTATTCCGAAATATAAAATAAGACAAGAATTTTCTAGTGACTAAATAAGTGAACAATATCTTTGTGTTAAGTTAGATAGCTAGATTTTGCTACCAACAAAGCGGCTGAAAACGTCTACCTCAAGAGACAAAGGCCTTCGTATAGCATCAGTCGTTGCTATTGGCAATAGTATTCAGAAATAGGTCTCGATTCTGGATGACCATCATATCTGCATTATCCAAGGCGAGTTCCATCTCTGCAGTATGATGTTGTTACCGGCTGATCAAGCAAATAACCACCTATCTTCATTAAATCACCAGCCGAATATTTAAGTGGGAAACTGACTGTGACGTCCATTTACATACACTGTATAAACCAAGCATAATTTAATCAGTTCCTCCCTAAAAAATTTAGCCCTCCGTACAAAAATGCTATAAAAATAAAAACCACAAAATAAAACTATGCTGCTATAATGTGCCATTACTTTGGTTGTACATCAATTTTTCGGCATAGTGCAAGCGTAACGCTGATGAAACACATTTTTTCCACAAACCACATAGTTCAATCCAAAACTTCATTGAAAGGTGCATAGAAGGTTTGAAACGCCTTGACTAATAAATGCCGATGACCTTTAGAGTAGCTTGTGAGCCTTCAACCCTTATGCAAAATGCAGAATACTTTCACTATTCAATCAGAAGCTATGGTTCAAACCCTACCAGAAATGTTCTAGTCTTGGTTGTTTTATAAAAAGAAATTGAGCTTATTTTATTTACTTGTGTCAAGGACGAAAACGGAGCCTTTGAAAGTTCGGACATAGTTCCCATTCTCATGCTCTGATCAGAGGCGGGTTTAAACTGTTCGCCAAAAGTACCGAGTAACGACGTGCTTCCTTCAGTTGTCTCTGACATCAACTTGTCACCATACTGTTGGTAAGGACTAAAAACATGGCTCAGTTAATCATTAAACCTCCGGTCAAAAGCAAACCGTTATGGAAATTAGCTGGACAGCTTAAATTTAGACCTGCTTCCGAGTTGCAAGTACAGTGTGATTCTAAAACGAACATTACAACCACACAGAGAAAATACAAATCAACAGATTGTGAACAACTCCAAGACCTAAAATGAGCAAAACCAACATCTCGTTTTCCGATAGCACGTTTTCAAACATTTCGGGGAGGCTGAGCTATCATCACCCAAATGTGCCGCTGAAGCATTCAAAATCACACAGAATGCTGCTTTGTAAAAGAAAAAAATCATCTAAAAATAATTCTTTAGCAACGATCCTAAAGCTTGCTTGTTAAATCTGACATTTCATACTTTCACTGATCACCAAACCATTAACATTATAACTTGCGCGTCATAACACGCCAGCACGTGAAGCATCATGCAATGAAAACAGGGTAAAAACAAAGTGACAACCAAACAGACTTGGAAGGACTGCGTGTGTCGTTCAAAACCTTTCAGGTCCACAAAATATTTAATTACATTTGAAACAACTCTGTCGTTATTCGGTAATAAATGCATTACAAAAAAATTTTAAAAAGTGATTATTACGTAATAACGACATAGCAATGAACAATCATGGTACATATGTGTACAACTGAACCTCAAAGAGTTAAACCTGGTAAAATGTCCCATCTAAATACTGCTATTTTTCTTAAATCGCAGCTATTTACAGTTACACCCAACACTTCTGTTTAGGCTCATTTCATATTGCCAGTAAACTTAGTCCAAGTTTAAAAATATCAAAACACACTCGGGTAACGTAGGAATGTTATTATGCAACACATGACGTTAAAAATTGCTAGTAATGTTTGCACTAAACCAGTCTTTTAAGCAAATATTCAACGTGAAGGAAAACAGCTTACGGCTCAGTGGTTCGTGAAGCATAAGGACCAATTTCTGAAGGATTGTTTGAAGCTGCGGTGGTGCCTTGTTGCCTGTCGTAAGCACCAAATAATCTTGATTTTGCATCAATGTCATTTACCATTTTTGAATCACTGAAGAGTGAATTCGACTGAAAAAAAATGTCAGTTACAAAGGCAGACAACAGTTTCAAAATATTCACAAAGCTAAAAAGCTAGATTTTACTTGCACCATATGCTGGCTTTGCATTTGTTTCATTTTCACAAAAACCCGAATGGAAGTGTTCGTGTCGTAACAAAATAACAAAATACAAACAGAAACCTTGGCGTTGTGATCTAGTCGGTATACAAAAGTTCAACTCCCTTGACAAGGCACAACAAAGCTGCACCAATCAACAGCCGCTTCAACGTGGTGGTGCGGTACCCAACCCGTTTTTACCTTTCTTTTGCCCATCTATGCCTTCTCATTCTTCTCCTCCTGATAAGCAGCAACGTTCATCCTAACCCTGGTCCAATCTTTCCCTGTTCAGTGTGCGCTGGAAACGTGACCTGGCAGGGTAGGTCAGTGCAATGCTGCACTTGCTCCAAATGGGTGCATTTTAGGTGCTCACCTCTTTCGTTTTCTAGATTCAACACTCTTGGCAGCTCTTACTCCTGAGCTGCCACTTACTATGTCCCTGCTTCTTCTGGAGATTCCACACCTACCAACCCTGTGACTTCCTCCTCAGACTCCTCCAGCTTGTATATCTACACTGCTCAATCTGGCCTCCTTTGCTAACGCAGCACTCCCACCCTCGCCTACAAACCTCTTATTCCCCTTCCGCCCACTTTGTATCTTCTCCCTCAGCTCCCTCACCACCCCCTGATGCTCTTGGCTGTTTCTCTTCGCCTTCTGCTTCCTCTCCCCCTGACAACCTCAGGGTTCAATGGTCTTCTATGGTCTTCAATGGTCTTCAACCAGGAGCACTGAACTTCTACACTTTCTTTTGTCTCAACTCGTTGACCATATCTGTATTCAGGAATCCAACTTTAACTCATCTTCCTCTTTCCGCATCCCTGGATTCTCTGTCTGTGAAGTGATCAAACCCACTCCCAGTTTGGCATGCTCTCTCCTGATGCCATGCACGCTAGCGGCAGCGTTATCACTTTTGTCAGGCAAGGCTTATCCTTCTCTGAACTTTCTATGTCCCCTCTTTTCTTTGCTTGACT
This sequence comes from Trididemnum clinides, assembly GCA_963675345.1. Taxonomy (NCBI): domain Eukaryota; kingdom Metazoa; phylum Chordata; class Ascidiacea; order Aplousobranchia; family Didemnidae; genus Trididemnum; species Trididemnum clinides. The sequence goes on from OY776285.1 coordinate 2,681,395, forward strand.
CCTACTCTGACTATGTAGGGGTCAAGATCTCTCTAAACAACTCCTCCTTGCTCCCATTCCTTAATGTTTATGCTCCCCATATTTGCTTTTTTCCGACAGATAACAGAGCCGACTCCTTTTCTCCCTCCATTCTTCACTCTTCTAGAAATCTCTCTATTTTGGGAAACTTTAATTGCCATCATCCTCTATGGGACTCAAAAGGTACTTTCAACCCCTGTTGAGAGAAAGTATTTGATTGGGTCATCTCCTCTGACCTCCTCCCTCTCAATGACCACAACATACCTACTCTTTTCCATCACTTCTCTGGCAGTCCCTCCTCCCCTGACAGCTTCTTTGCTCCCTCCTCTCTTGCTTCTGGGAGGTACTATAAAACCTGGGATTTGATCACCTACCAATTCTACTAACCATCCTTCTTTCTCCGGTGTTTTGCCCCATCGAATGTCCCCCATCCTTCAATTTGCAGAAAGCTCGCTGGGATGACTTTGCCTTTCACTTCAACTATCACTGTCCTTCTGCAGAGAAATACTAGTCTCTTTCTCTTTCCTCTGCTGCTGCTCTCTCTACTTCTCTGACACTGAATGCAGCCAAATCTTCCATATCTTTTGACTGCCTCAAACGCCATCCTAAAGCCTGGTGGTCCGCTGAAGTGAAAGAAGCAGTTAGTGAAAGACGTAAGGCTTTCACTGCAGCTTACAAAAGCAATGAAGATCGTCAAGCTTACATCTCCGTTTCCTGTCGCACTTTTTCTGTCATCACCAAGACCAAGGCTGGGGCATGGCAGACGACTTGCTCTTCTCCCTTGCCCAAGTCTAACCCTAAATCTGTGCACTCTCTCCATGGTTCTGTCACTGGCTCTTCTTCCTCTTCTCCTGACTTCCCCAACTGTTCCTCTCCCAGGGAATCAGCTTCAGTCTTCGCCGATTACCTGAGATCCCACTTTTCTCTCTCCCAGCTAAAGGCCCAGGGGCTTTGCATAGCAGAGGCCAGAGACTACCTTTTGGAGCTCTGCCGAGCCATGTGCCCGGAGGAGTCTCACTCGTCCTTTTGCTCCCCCTTCTCTCCAGCTGAATTTCTTGCAGTTGCCACTAACATCTCCTTGCCCACTGCCACTGGCCCAGACAAAGTTGCCTATCCCATGCTAAAGCATCTTCCTTGCTCTGGCATGGACTTTCTTCTTCACATTTTCAATCTCTCCTGGACTTTGCATTCCTTTCCTTCCATATGGAAGACATCTTCCATTATTTCCATCCATAAGATGGGAAAGCCTCTCGACTCTCCTGCTTCCTTCCGGCCTATCTCTCTTGCCTCCTGCATCTAAAAGCTTTTGAAACGCATCATTCTATCCTGTCTACTCTTCTTCCTGGAGTCTAATTCCATTCTCTCTCTCAGCAAGCTAGTTTCTGTCCTGGACAGTCTATTCTGGATCTAATTTTGGTCGTTTCTCAGTCCATTTCGTATGGGTTTAACAAACCCAGGCCAGGCTCTCAAACAATCCTTGCTACAACCAACTTCTCAAAAGCTTTTGACTCTATCTGGCATCCCACCCTTTTCCATAAACTCATTTCGGCTGGCCTCCCTCCTTGCATTGCTCGTTGGACTCAATCTTTCCTTTTTGATAGGCACTCTTGCGTGGTTTATCAAAATCACAAAAGTCACTCCTTTTGAGTCCGACAAGGTGTTCTGCATGGATTCGATCTTGGCCCTGTACTTTTCTCTCTTTTTATCAATGATCTTTTTGCTTCTCAGCTTTCTTCCGTCAGCTGCTATCTTTATGCTGACGATCTAGCCATTTGGTCCTCCTCCCCCTCAGTCTTCACTATGGTGAAGACCACACAAGGAACTCTGTTTCGATTGGAGCGCTGGTCTGAGTACTGGTGTCTTCCTCTCAATCCGAGCAAATGTGAGGCTTCCTTCTTCTTAGAGAATCCCCACCAAGCCAACCTCCAACCCAACCTTCTCCTATTCAACTACTGCCTCAGTTTGAATCCCACTCCAACTTCTCTTGGGATCATCTTCGACCGCAGTCTTTCCTTTTCTTAACATTTTTGTTTGTTCAAGGTCAAGTTTCCCTCGTCTCAAGACCTTATGCTGTATCTCTGCTTCCTCATGGAGACCTATAAAGAGACCCTATCTCTTCTGTATAAACCTTTTCCTCAGCCCCTTCTCACATATGCTTCACCCAAATGGCTGCCTCTTCTAAGCACTACCAATATCACCACATGGGAATGCTTTCACCGAGCAGCTAGTCACGCCATCTACCGCTACTTCTCGTTTTCCCCTATCTCACTTCTTCTCTACCTCCCCTACAAATCACCCTCCTTTCATATTTCAGGTTTGGCCAGACTTGGAGCAAAACCAAGATTCTGCAGATTCTCCTGGAGAGCTTTTGCGTTTACTCACCTGCTCATGCTTCTTTTTACTTCACCCAGAGAGGCTCTCTTTGCTTGCCCTCCCTCACCTCCTTGGAACCTGCCTTCCTTCACTGTGGAGTCCCTCTTTTCTCCCTTCTGATCCCGCTCCCGCTCTGATCCCTCTCTCTCTCTCACCACGATGTGACTCTCACTCACCTTGACTCTCTCCCACTTTACAATCTGATGCTTTGGACAGACGGCTCTATTCCTTTTCCTTTTGACAAAAGCAGCTCTGGCGTACTTGCCAACTGCTCTCTCTGTGGCACTGAGATCTTTTTTCCTTTTTAGCATGCCCAGTATGTTCAAGTTTTTCCACTGAAGCCTGCGCCATTCTGCATGCTCTTTGCTGGTCTCGGCAGCACCAACAAGTCTGCCACTTCTCTTCTCTTCTTCTATCTGACTCTCGCTCTGTCCTTGCCACCCTGTCCTTTTCTCCATCTTTCCTTTTACCTCAAACTCTCTAGCAGATCTGACAAAAACTGTCTTCTCTGTACAATGGGTCCCTGGACACTCATTTCTCCTGGGGAACAACGCGGCTGATGAGCTGGCCAGACAGGGAGCGCTACTTGCACCCTCTGCAATCCCTTGTAGTCTCTCTCCCCTTATCTCTTGTATCCACTCGTCTTTTCTCGGACTGGAGGTGTACCGTCTGATCAAAATTCTTTGGCACACTGGTTTCCTCGATTTCCACCGAGTAACTTGTGCTCCCTCATCATGCTCGCTGTGTTCTATCTTGTCTACAATGCAATGGACACAGCCTACCATTAAGCTCTTATCACTCTAAAATTGGCAGAGACGTAAATCCTTCTTGCAGCGCTTGGGGACACTCGTCCCAGAACACTTCTCATCTCATTCTGCACTGTTTAGCTATGTACTCTGTGGTGACTCTCTTCGACCTCTGGTCCAGGCCCTGGGGAGTTGCCCAGCTTCTGGGGCTCCATGGTCTTCCCCTATGCCCCCATCTCTCGGAAGGGGTTGGGTAACAACAACAACAGACATAACAAAGATTTTGAGAATGTTTCTCGCAGATCACGTGCCTGGCGCTGTACAATAGGAATAATGAGGAAAATGAAATCAGCACTGAGAAAAAGTTACTCGATGATGATCAAAAGAGAGTGCAATGAGCCTTCAAGGTCTAAGCATGTAGCCACTGTTGGCACCAAAACAACTAGAACAATAACAATCCAGCAAATGCTACCGGTAATTGAATATCAAAACTGAAACCAATTTTCACATAGCATATATTCCATGGAAAATACATCACACAGGAAAGTGACCACGTATTTTGATAAAATTAAACTGATTATACAGGGACCGGCAGAAAAATCTACCACATTTGAAATTGTTACTGTGACAAGGATGCTGCAGTTAGACTAGTGGTTGAAGTAAAATTTAGTAGCTAATAACTTGCCATTTGTGTTCTTAGAATCAGAGTAAAAAATAAGTAGTTTAATGCGAAAGGGTAGTTTGTAATTAGTGCTCAAATTCAAAATTGTAAATTTAGTAATTAATATTTAAAATGTCATAAGCAGGCCAACATCGTACACTGGTTGTTAAAGATTTCAAAAAGAATGGAGAATCTTACACTGCAACTGTACGATATGCTAAGAATCATAATAAACTATGTAGACACAATCATGTGCCCACTCGAAAGTCTGTAATACCGTGGGTCAAAATGTTTTCTGGAGTTTGAGCACTCCACGGTCTTCCAAGAGACTTCCGCTCAGAGCCGACCTTGCAGCCGAGAAGTTATTGACCCCCAGCATTACGTAGTATTAAGTGGTTACATGATTGAGTCTACTTTGTTAATAATGATTCTTAGCATTTTGTACAGCCGCAGTTATTCTCCATTTTTTTCTAATCTTTAACAATAAAAATGCACGGCTTTCATCTGTTTATGACATTTTAAATATTGATTACTAAACTCCAATTTTGAATTTGAACACTAATTACAAACTTTACAATCTTGCGTTAAAAACAAGATATTTTCAAACTCTGAGTCTAAAAACACAAATGGCAAGTTATTAGCTACTAAATTTTACTTCAACCACTAGTCCAGGGGTGGGGAACCGGCAGCCATATGGCCGCATGCGGCCTTTTTATAGTAAATGTGCGGCCATATGTGGCTTCGTAAATAAATACATTGTTTTAACTTCTACATACGTAAGGCATGATGTATCAATGCTCTATCATTGTGTTTTAAATTAAATGGCTCGTTTGGCATTCATTGAACGTGTTGATACTCGGTTTATTGCCAACGGTTGCAGTTGGAGACCTTTTTTTTGGAACACAATTATGTTCAGCAGACTTATGGTGGCTCTTATTGCCGTGGAAAAGAGGTCCAAATGGCTCTTCGACCGTAAAAGGTTTATCTGGCGCTGAATTTTGCGACCATATGATTAAAGGTAATATTTAATGCGACCATCTAAGCGTAAAAGGTTGCCCACTTCTGCACTAGTCTAACTGCAACATCTTTGCCACAGTAACGATTTCAAATGTGGTAGATTTTTCTGCCGGACCCTGTACCATACGTTGCATAGATTTTTAAAAAATGACATTATTATTGATAAAAAACATAAAGCTGTGTGAAAATGTGAACATGTACAAGTTTCAAAAAGCTTAAATAAAGCAAAAAACATTAATTTTTATGCAATATAAGCAAAACATGTCTAATTGAAGCTACATTTCAAAAACTTCTATTTATATGTTTTCGCACTCAAGCAAAATGCAAAACGTCACCTCACTTTCTAAACAATCGAAACTTAATAAACAGGGCCTTTTTTCAAAGCTATCAACAAGTCTTTGCAACGAGCTGCTTAGAAACCCAAAATACCTGGCCTTGTTTTTGGAGTTGTTGGATAACAGAAGGAGCGGAATGCTGGGCAGCACCACTGTTGCTAAAGACCATTCCAGACTGACCAATCAAACCATCATTGCTGATGGATTGGGAAAACGAATTTGATGATTCTGCGAAACAACAGAATAAAAGTTAATTTAAATACATGCGTTACATTAACTAGAAAAAGACTGCACACCTGACCAAAAACAGATGACTAAGCTACAGAAGCGACTTAATTTGGAAAAGACTCTGAATCAAACTAGTTGAGTTAGTAGATGGGCAAGATCATGAAAGATATCGGTCACTGTGGCCACCCATAACGGACAAGCCTAAGACGATGAATGCAAGTACTTACAAAGCCTATTTTTTCATATGAAAAACACAACAAAAAAGCTTTGTAATATCCGTGTGAAATCATTACATTTCAAAATAAGTTATTAAACCAACATGCGTAGGTAATGTCATTTATAATTATATTTAAACACTGCACTTTAAACACTTCCTTCCATCGTTCCTCTACATTTTAAGTGCTCCGTTGCTCCAGTAAAAAATCTGGTTTGAAAGTGAGAGTGTTATGATAGACATACACTGAATCAGCACGTCAAGTTAACGAAAACGCGGGGAAAAAGCAAGGACGTATATCTCTCAACAATCTAAACTCTATTGGTCATGATCCATGACGGCGTAAAGATTGCATTCAAATATATCACAAGCTCGTAACTGCTACCAAGCACCGCTTCATTTATCGTTTCAATACTTTTTTATTAACTGCACAGTAATTAGTTTATCAAGCGTTGTAAGCGTCAGGTTTTGCCCTTGCCAGGATACTTTACAAAAAAAGAAAAAAAACTACCGTATATTTTGGCGTATAAGGCGACCTTTTAGCCCCCAAAATCACTTTCCGAAATTGGGGGTCGTTTTATAGGACAAGTACAATAGCAAAAAAAATAAACAAGTACTATACTATAAAAATTAGCCTAGTTTTGGGGGGTCGTCTTATCTGTAAGTTGCCTTTATGCGCCGAAATAAACGGTATTGAATATTAAATAATAAATCGGAGACAACTTACAATTTATACTCAATTTTTCATATCATTTTCACAGCTCGCTTCAGGTTACCAAGTCAAAAAAATAGGCATGTCACAGAAATATCTTTTCGAGTTTTGAAAGGAGCATGCAGTTCAAAACAGATCAGAAAAATTACGAAAAATAATCGGAACTTACTTAATAACAAAGTTTCATGGGCGTATAACTGTATGTTTAAAGTGTTGTTTTCTTTTATAATTTATTTTCGCGTATATTTGCTCTGTAAGTTTTTCATTTCCAAATAGTTTGAAGTAACTGCCTTGTTTTTGGCAGACACGTAAATTACAGATCATGATGTGGTACGTGATGACGCTTTTTTTGACAATAAAAAGTTTACAAGATCCTTTATTCTTGTGCTCAAGTGTTGTAACGTTTTACTTATATAAATAACGTTAGTATCAAGAAAATAAGGAAATGTGTCAACGACGTTGTAGGAAAGAAGGAGAGAAGCTTCACTTTTCACCATAAAATTAACGTTCAAATCTCACTTACCAGAGCTTGTCTTCTTAAACAAAGCACCCAAATCAATTCTTTCACCCATCTGTGGACCATTTCCTTGTGTGTGATTAGATTGTGTGGGTAAAGGGTCAGGTATGTTTGCGCTTTGTGACTGAAAAACTTGTGTTTCAACAAGCTGAAAATAATATATAAGTACTAGGTTAGTTGCTATAAAAGTACGTTAAAGCATAGTAGAGTGCAGTTACAAATAAAACCAACGGTTCGGTAAGTTCTCTAAACTTTTGCATACTTCTTGAGGAGTGAGAACAGTTTACCTCCTACAAGTGACTCTTCCCAATTTAAGTACAGCCTTGCAAAGTAAATAAATTTTTAAAAAAATTACTAATTCTAACTATAAAGCATTAGTGAAGTATCATCATTACTAAGTGTGTCAAAGACGTAGTGCTGCTAAGTCATAGCAGTGATGAACTTGGGTAATTCACCAACTGCACAACACTTGTCGTCACTCATACAACATTTGAGACAGAAAGTGTAAGCGCCACCAAAAGTGAGTTGCTAGTTAAAATATATAGGAATCTCCAACTGTTGCTTGTACTTACAATTAGCTTAACTTTGGTAAGTACTGATGCGGAAAAAAGCGGACTCTAAGTTGTCACGATATGGCCGACAACATCACAACACTTGAGATTATCAGTGAAATTGGTCAATAAACACACGCCTACGTTTCATTGCTATTACGTCATTTTACAATGAACTAGTTTAAGTAACGTTAGTTAAAGCGGCCAAAATAATAATTCGAAAATCCTTTTGTTCTTAACAAAGAACTTTTTTTGCACAGTATTCTTTCAAGATTGTGACGTCATCATAACAAACACACTTACGTCATCATTCCAACTGCCTGTGCCCCAAGGTTCAGGATCATTCTTCTTTTCTGACTGCTTTTGTGAGTCATCGTTAGACCATGTACCGACCTGGATAAAAAAAAAATTGTGCACCTGTTATGACGCGCAACCATTTTAAAGATCACTTTCTTTTTTCAACCCATTGACACGAAATCGTACTGACATAGCTTTCTTTCTGTCTACCTTTTTCGGTCTTGCAAGCTCAGACGAGCTGGTTCAGTGTGTGTCTGCCACCATCAATTCGCTTTTCGTATCACACATTTTTAATTAACACAGAGCACTTTTGATAACGAAAGCTCTTTCTGGCGAGTAGCAAGGCGTTATTAGAAAGTTAAGGGCTTTGAACCTTTAATTCCGAAGAGAGGAACTATTTTCATTACAATATGGCGGCGTGTGATATTAGTCTTGATAATGTTGAATAAAATGGCTCTTGGCTCAATAGTAAAAAACTTGTTTTGAGGCGCAAATAGGTAAAATAGAAAATTCTACGGAAAAACGATTACCAATATCATTCGGTACCATACAACAATCTATTACATGATGCCAATAACCCACGACCAGTTTGAATCTTATTGGGTCTCATCAGGCGGGTGTAAAAAACACTCAACAATAAAAATGCTGAAAAAAACAAATTTGCAAAAAGACGCAGTACAAAACAATATGATACAGCATTACCTATATCATTGGGATCTCATTTAAGAACACGCACACATATGACATGGACAACAAGTTAAGTTATTGGCATGATGTATTAGATTGCTGCATGGCACCGCATGATGTTGGTGATCATTTTTGAGCAAAATTTCCTACTTTACCTTGGTGTGATGCTGGAGGCAGATCCCTCTTAATAGGAGATCGCCTTGAAAATTGCTATCTAGCAACTCGCAACCTCTATATCTTAAGGCACAAATATTATGCTTTAGTTGCATCTAGGTATGCAGCTGCCGCAGCAGAAATGCACTTCCATTGTCGTAGAGGCGAGCTAACCAGGCCAACTCGCCACCTCTCTAAGCATACACTGAGAATTTCTTGATTGCACTACTGCTTAAGAAACGTGTTGGCCACACTTTCAACTTTTAGGCAAAATAAATTACTTAACACTACAACATGTTTTCATAGAGTGCTTGTCAAGCAGACACACTGTCCCCCTGGATGAACCGAAAATTTCCATGTGTGTAACAAGACGGTGGGGTTTTAAGAGATGCCGACGTTTCTAAATTAAAGAACTTTTTTTAGGAGATGAACCTTACAATGAGCAGCAGCCACTACATTGAACTTCAGTTTACAGGATCACCTTATTAAAACATGATTGTGGTGCACAGATACTGCGAAAAGTAAAAATGGGGTATACCGCTAGAAAAAAGATTGACAAGCACAGGCCCATCCAATATGCACGTACGTGGAAATAGGGCTTAAAAGAGCACTGCAAAATGAATACAGCTCTGAGAACTTTGAAAAAAGCAACATTAATACTGTCTTCTGCTATGCAAATATTCTTTGCTATTAAGCACAGAGGTGATTCCGGGCTGCGAAGAATTTTCATTTCTAGATTACTCTGCCATCCTGATAAACTTTCTCTTCGTTTTGTCAAATCGTTTTTCAATATCATATCCACAAAGGTTAAATGACAGTTCTTCTGCTAGGCAACAAGTAGTAGTAGATCACATGATATCAATAGTTCTTTACTGTCAATCAATTCTCTTGAGACCTGACCAGCACGAAAGCATATACAAATTTTGAACCAATAAAGAAAAATCGTCCCGAAATTCATATTTCGCTAATAAATAAGAGCTGCAACATACTACGTGACCCACCTCAAGCCCTTCCCATTCTTCATCACTGCCCCATCCATCATTCGTGTGATTTGTTGAAGAGTTTGTGAAAGTGCCAAATTTTTCACTGAAATTATTTCTTCCTTCTGTTGATCGATCGTTTGAAAATGTGTCTCTGTTTTGACTGTACTTTCTACAAAAAAGTAAAAACAGATACGATTAAACTCTGAGATACTGCAAACGATATCTAGTCACCATTAAATACATTTTAAAACATAGTTGAATTAATGTCAGAAAAACTATTATTCTCAAAAGCAACATTAAATAGTGACGTACCCATATCTTCGAGGGGGGTTATTGTTGCCGCCACCACGCCTTCCACCTCTGCTGAACCCACGCCCCCTTCCTTTCTTGTCCCTCTGCCGGTCACGACTTTCTGACCCGCCTTTGTGACTCGTGTCGTTTATTCTGCCTGGGTCACTGCTTTTTGCTAAAACAACGCAAGTTTAAAACACTGAAATCCACATAACACAAAAAATCTTTTGGTTGGTGATGTCAAAATGAAAAATGTGAGAGTAACAACACTAAACATTAAATAACAAGTTGGACCAGCGATAAAAAAAATATGGAAGAAACACTAAATGAAAAGCAAGTAAAACGCAAGCTTGATATTTCGTATTGTGGAAACAAAATTTTATATACAATTTATAACTAGGGCAAGTTTTTTCAATTAAGTAAATGTTTTGGTAGTAAGCTCGAGGGCGTGGTATTTTGTAAGAGTTACAGATACAAAGAGTATGTGTCCTATTTTTGAATTGATAGGCCAATAAAAAATCAATTTTTTACCTCTAGGTCAATATTTCTTTTTGGATAATAAAGTCAATTTTTTTTATAATTAACACCAGTTAGTCAAAATGTTTCTTTCATATGGGCGAGAAAACTGATAACCGCGATAAAACTTACTTAATTTTTTTGTTTTACCTTGTAATGCTAGACAATTTTTTTCTATGGTAGTACAGAGAGCGACTTTTTGTCACAATTAAACGATTGCGGTACATCATCAAAGTCAGACGGTATTACCTGCGATTGTGTTGCAATCGAATTGTTGCGACAGTAGGAGGCGCAACACTATACATTAGCTACGTAAAAACGTTTGCAGTATAGCGAAGAGGCATTTATGATACAAGTTTCGACCACCTTTTCATTATTTAAAACAAATCAAGTAAAAGTAAATAGTTTATTTATGCAGGTGCAGTGTGCAAGCTCACTAACAGATGGTATTTTGCTATTCTTCAGTGAAATCAACTATCAAAAGGGTGACGTGACGTATTTATTTAGATTTTGCTTTAGTATGTGACTTAGGTTTTTAAATGATGCCAAAAGCTAAAACTACCAAAGCATCTAAAACTCAATCTGTACTTGAAGACTTCCCTCAAGAATTTATGAAGTCCCAACAACGAATTATAGGCCTATTGCAATTTGTGTAGCTATACGGTTTCTCGCAAACGTTTTTGAACAGCAGTAACACCGATTATGTGGAAAAGATTGCCAAGGTATTTATTTTTGTTTGCTAATATTCCTTTGTGTAAGCTAAAACTACAAGCATATCAAATACCTATTCCACGACATTGGTCATAATTTACCATCTGCAATTGCTTGCACAAAAACTGGGCTGCAATTAAGCGTAGATCAGTTAGAGCGGATAAGAAATGCTGTACAAGACAAACGAATTTTTCTGATGTTGATGAGAGCACTCTAACTGGCATACAATATTTAATTCTTCTTGTTGAAAGCCTAGAAACGACTAACGTGAGTTATTTGTACGACTGTACACCTCTACCAGGTGCGCTAAATGGCAATAGCATTGCTCAAGCAGTAAACAATGCTGTTACATTTATCAGAAATAAGAAAAATTCTTTCTGTTTTTTATTGTCCGATGCTGCAAAATATATGCTGGCTGCCGGTACAATATTGAAATCTCTGTAGCTTAAGCTGTTTCATGTGATATGTACAGCACATTTATTGCACAATTGTACAATGAAAGTTGAATCTCACGTTGAAGAGGTTGACCAGCTAATCGCAAAAGTCAAATCAGCATCAGTTAAAAACAAAACCAGACAAGCCAAATTCGCCACTATTTGTTGCCCGCCTTAGCCTGTTGTTGTAAAATGGGGAAGCTGGTTAAATGCTGCCTTACATTATGCAAAGATCTTAATTAAGGTGAAAGCGATTGTGCAAAGATTTGAAGGATCTGGTACTTTAGTAACTCAAGCAAAAGTTAGCTTGCAACTTCTCAACCTCTCCAAATCATTATGAACATCTAGTTAAGCTTATAGAAACGATGGAAAGAGCCAAGTACACCATAAAATAAGCGGTGCAAGCAACCCAAGAACTTGACTTCAGAGAAGACATTTGCAGCATTAACCGTTACATTCAAAAAGAATGTAAATATTTCTAAAATAAATAACATGGAAAGACCAGACATTTCACAGGCTGTTTACAGTTTACTTCAGCATTTTCATCCCAAAACTGCTATTGTAAAAAGACGTTTTGCCATGCTGCGAAAACTGTTCGCCAAGGGTAAAAAATGTAAAACAGTAAATAATTTTACGTTTTAGTTCTTGCACGTAATGATTGCAGAGGCGGTTGCTTATATAAGGCGTGCGAATTATAAGTTTTGTTGAGGATTTGTGTGTTTTCCTTAATTAAATGTTCGTTTTAATATACAGTAAAAACTCAAGCATTAATTTCTTTCTGTCCAAATTTTGCAAAGGTCAATTAAGTCAATTTTTTTAGTTGGGTCAATAAAAACTCGCCCTATTTATAACTAACTTGGTAAACTCTTACTTAACCGACATCAAACTACCAGTACAAAAAACTTAAATATACCAAAAAATGTAGGTTGAAACGTACTTCTTCCTTTTGTATTTCTGCCTCTGCCTCTTCCTTTCGTTGTAACTTTTTCAAAATTGTCATTTATTTGCATTGCATGGTCTTTAAAATCGTCATCCACTGTATCAACACCTCGAACTGTGTTTTGGTTTTGTTTGGTTTTCTTTCGGCGTGCAGTTTCCCATTCATTAGACTGTGAAAAGATTAAGATTCAAAATTACTTCTTGGAATCATGAAAAGTATTGTTACTACTTGAACAGTGCGTTTTTTGTTAGATGCTTTGAACCTACTTCAGCTTATAATTAAAATTTCTGTGAAAAACGTCACTGTTGACTCCACCCAAAGTGATTTAACAGGAATTCTACAAAATGGTTAGATTTGCAATGTCTCAGCAGTTGTACGATTAAATCAACAAAACTAACAATATTTCATGCTTCATCACTTAGGAATAGTGAAATTGCTCATTCAGCAACCCTTGAAAGACAACTTTCAAGCACTCACTGCATATTATCCGCCTTATTGATAGCGACAATATCTGTTCAAGTCTGAAATTTGTATTGATGACTGATTTGAAATAAACTGCCACCTTCCCCAGCAAATTCTCGAAGAGGTATGGTGAACTTCCTCTCAATCGTGACACAAACCCACAAAAGAGGTAACAACACCAAACCCGATAACAGCTTAGCTCTTACCTAGTTTTAGTTGCCAAAAGCAATTTATTTTATATCGTTAGTTGCCAGAAGCAACAAAGCCACAATGCAGAAACTAAAATAAATTGTGTAAAAAAATGCAACAAAACCACTTGGTACTGACAGAAAGCAAATACAAACACAATTGATAGACACGTCAAATTAATGTTTACATGTAAAAATGATAGAATGTTACTTGTTCAAATGTGCTGCTTTCAATAAGAAGCTCAATAGCTCGATTTGTGTCATTATTTGTATCATACAACGCGACTCTAGCACTATCTTCTGATGCTCCAGTAACTTCAATAATCTAAAACCATAATAACTCAAATATGAAATGTGTGACTAACACATGCATGATTTTCATACGGTAGGGTAATATCATGAAACAGCAACGTAGCAGTACACAAAACAAATGTATGACAACTGAAAACAATGTTTCCGTTTAGTTAAGAGAATTACGGTTAGAGCTCTCAATGAATCTCTAATTTGCCACAAAAGCAGGCTAAAGAAAATTAGATCTATTACATGTTTGAAGAACACAAGAACCCAAAAAGCTATTTATACAGCAAGTGCTGTTTAAATAAGCATGCCATGTCGTTTGCTTAATGTGCACAAAGTTTTTTTAAATATGCTGAGTGTAGACAATTGAAAACTGTCTAAATATTACTTTTGCCACATTTTTTTGCATTTCACTGTCTTCCTCCAAACCGTCACCATTGTTTATGATTTGTGCCAAACGTATTTCTTCAGCAGAGGCCTGAAAATAATACAGAGTTAAAATAATTTTATTTTACGTTCACAGGAAAACTTGTGACAAGTATACTAGAACATTTCTTTTTAGACCTACTTTAAAGTCACCAGTACTGCTGGCATAGACCCGGTGCATTTCTACAGGGAGAAATCTAGCAGGAGCAACTGCCACAAAGTGCCTTTTCAAGGTCACAATAATGAAGTGACACTGACGTAGAAATATACTATTATTTTTGTCATAAACCGAATTATCATAAACATGCTCACTTATCCAAGAAAACGTTTTTATTCACTTATCTAATTTTACAAAAAACTCAATATAAATGAAATGCTTTTACTGCATCTATCATATTATAACGTCTCGTAACTCACATGTGCTGTTTTGTGTGTGTTACTGGATATTTTGTCTCTTTTCTGCGTTCGAGATGCTGAGACCACTGACATTGCTTCTTATATACAACAATATTATATATACACAGCTAATATTTACTCTGAACAAACCAAATTATTCTAATACCCAGAGGCAAAATTTGAGGGAATATTGAGTAGGTATGCCTTCTCCCTTTGATTGCTAGCTGTACTCATTATATATGAAAGATGCGCAGGCTTTCTACCCAGTACAACTCTAAAAGTTTTGTAAGGAAATGCACTGTGTCGGTTAGTACATTGTAATGGTCTTTCCTTCGATTGGAAATGAAAATTTGAGAACACCGATTTTGCTAAGGTTGATCTCCAAAAAAAAGGTTCTTTGCTTTTAATTAGCATTGAAGATGCTGCTTGCAGTTATTTCTAGTTGGCTCACTGTTAATATCTCTTAAGACCGAGTTACAAGCCTGATTTACAATGAATCATAGATACAAACCAACAATTTTGGCAAAATTCCAGATTTTTTTTAGCAAAGAACAATTTATATAAAGAAAATGTGTTTATACAAACAAGACATACTTTGAAGTTTTCTAACAAATCTGAGATAAAAACCTGTTAAACTTGCAGTCGGTCAAAAATGATGACAAGACAGTCTAGAAGTAAAATCTGAAATTTTCTTCATTGAATTCCCTTTTGACGACAAATTTTTAAGCCTGCACTAAGTCTTTAAAAACTTACAAGCACACACTGAACAGAACGTGACAAATTTTGCATCACCAACATAATGGCATAGTGGCTAGAGCATCCGCTTTACAGTCAGTAGACCTGGGTTCATTTCCCTTGTCAAGTCATACCAAAAGACTACAAAAAATGGTATTCACAGCTTCCTGCTTGCCACTCAGCACAAAAGGGTTCATGTGGAGAACAAGCCCGCAAGTTTACTTGTTGTGCCCTTGGGCAAGGCACTTAATGGGGTGCCTCTACCTTTATGGGACAGACAGGTAGGAGGGCAAGCAGTCTACCCATCATGGTCACCCAGTCCAACTGAAGACTAGCAAACAGAGCATGATCTCATCGACAGTGTACGTACATCCTACTGCATAATACCTCGAAAAATAAAGAATGATTTACATGAAGAGTAATTTTGGAAAATTAAATTAACTATTTTAGTGAACTACAACATACTGAAGCAATGAAAAACGGACAATTTATGAAGTAAATCAAACATTGTACTATCTACCAAAGTCTACTACAAATCCTACAAGAAAAATTAATTGATTACAAATAAAACAACATTAACTAATACCAGAAGCTGATAACAAATAAGGAGAACTTATTCAACTTATCAAACACATGCAGATCATCTACAAATTTAGCAAAATGACTTTATGGTCTTTAAGTGAGCAATTATTTACAGCAATCAAGCAATACAGCAACTCAGATGCAAAAATTACACAACTTTGCTTCATGTCTATTGTAAAGCAGGCTCAACTATTAAAGCTCAATTCATACATATTGCTCTGAACGATAGAACTGGTTGAGAACTTCAATTATCCATTAAGATACGTCAGGACAGACATTACAAAACAAAAGTTAAGTGACAACGAAATTATTTAACTTAGTAAAAATATGAATGAAAAATTTGTGATTGCAAAGTAATACGACGATCTTTGAGTCAGTAGTCATCAATACATGTTATGTTGTAACCACAAAATAAGCTTAAATGCAACTATGGCTCTATTCATCAGGCTCATGCAACGTAGCCCTTTCATATCTCAACTCACAACCTTTTGACAAATGTTTCTTTCAGTCCATTGCACCATGCTAATGACTTAAAAGGCTAACAGTATGAAGAGATGTGCGAGAAAAACTAAAACATTGAATTTTTTACCATAGAAAGATAAAATAAATTTGACCATCGGATCATCCTGACAACGGCATTGTTTGAATAAAACTCCACAAACAAAACAAAGTAAAACATCACCTATGTCATTCTCTTGCTCATTGGTACAAGCCTCTGCTTAATTCAAACAATAATGCCATTGTATTCTCACTTTAACACTGATAACAATTGCATTTTGAGAGATTGTGGTGCAACATTTTGAAAATAATGCTATTGTATCACTAAAAACAAAAGTAAAAGTAACACTAGCTGCATTTTGCAAGGCTATATTTTTCCTAATTCAGTCAGCGACATGCAACAGCCTGCACCAATCAACAGCTGCCTCAACGTGGTGGTGCAGTCCCCGACTCCGTTTGGGTTGGGTCGAAATGGCTGTTGGCCTTCCTGAGGATCCCAGTTACCCTGGGCACTCCCCTTTATTTTTTCGCTATGCTGCCCCCTGAACGACTGCACAAGGGCAGCACACAGTATCTACAAAATTGGTCACCTGTTTTCACTTTTTCTTTTCTCCTGCCCTACTCTTGCCCTCCTTCGTCTCCTCATTCTTCTTCTTTTCCTGATGAGCAGTAACGTTCATCCTAACCCTAGCCCCATCTTTCCTTGGTCTGTGTGCGCTGGAAATGTGACCAGGGGGGGCAAGTCAGTGCTATGCTGCACATGCTCCAAATGGGTCCATCTAAGGTGCTCACAACTTTCCCTGTCCAAATTCAGAGCT
This sequence comes from Trididemnum clinides, assembly GCA_963675345.1. Lineage (NCBI taxonomy): Eukaryota > Metazoa > Chordata > Ascidiacea > Aplousobranchia > Didemnidae > Trididemnum > Trididemnum clinides. Next base: position 2,698,181 of record OY776285.1, read on the forward strand.
CTAGGCAGCTCTCACTCTTGGAGCTGCTTCCCCTGCCGTAACACTGTGACTCCCCCCTCCTCGGACACATATACCTCCACTGTGGAATATGGCCCCCCTCTACTGATGCTGCACTCACGCGTCATCCTCGTCTCCAAACCTCCTACCCTCCATCTGCTCATTCTATATCCCTTCCTCTGCCCCTTCATCACAGTCCCTTGCTCCTGGCCGTCCTTCTACACCTCCTGCCTCCTCTCCTCCCCCTGACTCTCTCAGGGTTCTTCAATGGAATGCTGGAGGTCTCCATGCCAGGAGCACTGAACTACTTCACTTTCTCTCATCCTATCCAGTCCACCTTATCTGCATCCAGGAATCCAATCTTAACTCATCTTCCTTTTTCCGGATTCCTGGATTCTCTACTCTGTGTTCTGATTGCACCCACTCCTGGTCTGGCATTCTCTCTCCTGATGCCACACACGCCAGCGGTGGCGTTGTCATTTTCGTCAGACACGGCCTATCCTTTTCTGAACTTTCTACCTCCTCTCTTCTTCGCTTGATCCCTACTCTGATTATGTAGGGATCAACATCTCTCTTAACCACTACTCCTCGGTGTCATTTCTCAATGTGTATGCCCCCCCTATTTGCTCCTCCCCAACAGATGGCAGAACCGATTCCTTCTCTCCTTCCATTCTTTCCTCCACCAGAAATCTCTTCATTCTGGGGGACTTCAATTGCCATCACTCCCTTGGGGACTCAAGAGGTACTTCTGACCCCCACAGGGAGGAAATATTCGACTGGGTCATCTCCTCAGACCTCCTCCCTCTCAATGACCCTGACAAACCCACTCTTCTCCATGGCTCCTCTCCTGACATCTCCTTTGCTCCTTCTACTCTTGCGTTTTCTTGTTCCTGGGAGGTGCTTCAGGACCTTGTTTCTGACCACCTACCAATTCTTCTATCTGTCCGTCTCTCTCTAGTCTTTCGCCCGAATGAGTGTCCCCCTTCCTTCAATTTTCAGAAAGCTTGCTGGGATGGCTTTGCCTCCTACTTTGACTCTCACTGTCCTTCTGCAGAGGAATACTCGTCTCTTTCTCTTTCCTCTGCTGCTGCTCTTTTTACCTCTCTAGCACTGAATGCGGCCAAATCTTCCATTCCTTTCGGCTGCATCAAACGCCCTCCTAAAGCCTGGTGGTCTGCTGAGGTGGAACAAGCGGTTAGTGAAAGATGCAAGGCTTTCGCTGCCGCTCACAGAAGTGATGAAGATCGCCAGGCTTACATCTCCATCTCTCAGCACGCCTCGTCAGTCATTGCCAAGGCCAAGACTGAGGCATGGCAGACGACTTGCTCTTCTCTTTCACCTAAATCTAATCCTAAATCTGTGCACTCTCTTCTTTGCTCTATCGCTGGCTCTCCTTCCTCGTCTTCCTCCTCTCCTAACTTTCCTAACTGTTCTTCTCCCAGGGAATTGGCTTTGGTTTATGCCGCTTACCTAAGGTCTCACTTTTCCATTTCTCAGCCTAAGGCTCTGCGCAGCAGAGCCAGAGGCTACCTCACTGAGCTCCACCGAGCCACGTGCCCTGTGGAGTCTCACTCGTCCTTTTGTTCTCCTTTCTCTCCAGCTGAATTTCTTGCGGCTGCCTCCAACCTCTCCTCATCCATTGCCACTGGTCTAGACAAAGTTGCCTATCCCATGCTAAAGCACCTTCCTCACTCTGGCATGGATTTTCTTCTCCACATCTTCAATCTTTCCTGGTCTTCACATTCCTTTCCTTCCATCTGGAAGACATCTTCCATTATTCTCATGCGCAAGATGGGAAAGCCTCTCGACTCTCCTGCTTCCTTCAGGCCTATCTCTCTCACCTCCTGCGTATCAAAGCTTTTTGAACGCATTATTCTATCCCGTCTACTCTTCTTTCTGGAATCTAATTCCATTCTCTCTCCCTGCCAGACCGGTTTCCGCCCTGGACGGTCTACACTTGATCACATTCTGTACCTTTCTCAGTCCATTTCAGATGGGTTTAACAAACCCAGGCCAGCCTCTTGGACGATTATCTCTACTATCGATTTCTCTAAAGCTTTGGACTCTGTCTGGCATCCCGCCTTTTTCCACAAACTTATTTCGGCTGGCCTCCCTCCTTGCTTTACTCGCTGGACTCAATCTTTTCTTTCTGATAGGCGCGCTTGTGTGGTTTTTCAAAATCACAAAAGTCGTTCCTTTCGAGGTGTTCCACAAGGATCCGATCTTGGCCCCATACTTTTTTCCTTATTCATTAATGATCTTCCGGCCTCTCTGCCTTCTTCCGTCAGCTGCTCTCTTTATGCTGACGATCTGGCCATTTGGTCCTTATCCCCCTCGGTCCCTACTGCGGTGGAGGCCACACAAGGAGCTCTGTTTCGATTGGAGCACTGGTCTGAGTACTGGTATCTTCCTCTCAATCCAAGCAAATGTGAGGCTTCCTTCTTCTCAGTGGATCCCCACCAAGCTAACCTCCAGCCTAACCTCCTGCTACTTGGCTCCCACCCCCATTTCAATCCCACTCCAACTTTTCTTGGGGTCACCTTTGACCGCACTTTTTCCTTTTCTAAGCATGTATCTTTGCTGAAGGCCAAGTTTTTCCCACATCTCAAGGCCTTACGCTGTATCTCTGCTTTCTCATGGGGCCCCTCTAAGGAGTCCCTCTCTTTTCTGTACAAATCTTTTCTTCAGCCCCTTCTCACCTACACTTCACCCGGATGGTTTCCTTTCCTAAGCGCTACCAATTTCACCAAATTGGAATGCCTCCACCGAGCGGCCAGTTGCGCCATCACCGGCTGCTTCTCGTCTTCCCTTATCCCTCTACTACTCACCGAGGCTTCTTTACCTCCCCTACGAGTCACCCTGACTCATTTCACTCTTTTTCGTTATGAGCAGGCTCTTTGTCTCCTAACCTCCTTTCCTATTTCAGGTTTGGCCAGACTTCGAGTGAAACCAAGACTCTGCAGATTGTCCTGGAGAGCTTTTGCATCCACTCACCCGCTCATGCTTCCTCCTACTTGTTCTAGGGAGGCTCTTCTTGCTTGCCCTCTCTTTCCTCCTTGGAATCTGCCCTCGTTTACTGTGGAGTCCACCCTTTCCACTCCATGCTCTCGCTCTGATCTCCTTCACTGTTGCCAAGGTGCAGCTCTCGCCCATCTTGACTCTCTTCCCCTCATGATCTGGTACTCTGGACAGACGGCTCTGTTCCTTTTCCTTTTGGCAAGGGCAGCTCCAGCGTTCTTGCCAACTGCTGTCTCTGTGGCACTGAGGTCACTCTTTCCTTTTCAGCAGGCCCAGTATGTTCAAGTTTTTCCGCTGAAGCCTGTGCCATTCTGCACGCTCTTTGCTGGTCTCGGCAACAACATAAAGTCTGCCATTTTTCTTCTCCCATTATCTGACTCTCATTCTGTCCTCGCCACCCTGTCCTCTCCTCCATCTTTCCTGTTATCTCAAACTCTGTGGCAGATCTGCCATGAACTGTCTTCTCTCCCCTCCTGTTCTATCAGGCTACAATGGGTCTCTGAACACTCGTTTCTCCTGCAGAATGACACGGCTGACGAGCTTGCCAGATGGGGAGCACTGCTTGCGCCCTCTGCAATCCCTTGTAGTCTCTCTCCTCTTATCTCTCGTATCCACTCTCGTCTTTTCTTGGACTGGAGGCATACTGTCTCATCGAAGTTCTTTGACACACAGGTTCCCCCAATTTCCACCGAGGAACTTGTGCTCCCTTGTCATGCTTGCTGTGTCCTCTCTCGTCTTCGCTGCAATGGACACAGCCTTCTCTTAGGTTTTTATCTCTCTAGGATTGGCAGAATCAAGAATCCTTCTTGCAGCGCCTGTGGACATTCGTTCCAGGACATCTCATTCTGCACTATCCAGCTACGGACTCTTTGCGCCGCTCACTCTTTGGCGACTCTCTGTCTCTTTACAACCTCTGGTCCAGACCCTGGTGAGTTGCCTGGCTTCTGGGGATCCATGGTCTTCTGCCATGCCCCCATCCCTCGGAAGGGGTCGGATAACCAACAACAACATGCAACAGCAGCTTACATACCTACCAACAAGGACAACTTGTAATTGGGTAAATATCTTAAATACCATAATTTTTAGTGATAGTATTTGTTGCTTTGTGTATCTATTTTTTGTATTTTAATTGTTTTTATTGAGCATAAATCATCCTTTGCTGATCCAAAAAGTTGCTTTTTTGTATGATATCATTACCTGCCTCCTACCAAGTAACACTGACACATCGATTGCCACAGCAGACATATAGGTGGGCCAGTTAACTCTTTGTTGCCAAGCGGCAAATGCATACGTCTGCCAGTTTTACTCAAGTAGCTTCAATGGCAGACACATTAGGATACAGGCTTTAAACATTGTCTTAAAGATGCGTGGCTGCTGAAAAAGAGTAGTGGTGTCCAGCACCAAGAAATTGCAATTCTATCCAAAATTTACAAATTCTATTCAAGTCCTTGTTCCAGCATGGGGAGTTAGTTAAATGATGGAACCTATTTTTTTATGCATTTTTGTTTGTATTTTCAATACTTTTATATAATTTTTTTAGGTATTTTTATATAGGTTTTTTGTTTTTTATTTTTTATGTATTTTTCATGTATTTTTTTTTTTTTGCAAAAATATGATAATGATAATTATCAAGATTGTAGTGATAATGATGATAATAAAGTATGTGATAAATAATTTCTATTTCAATTCCTTCCTAAGGATTGCAGCAAAGCAAGGCAAACACATGAATTGGTTATAGGGCAGGTGTCAAATAATATAACATTTACATCTACCAAACTTGGAATTTGAATGCACAATGACCTATACCATGCTAATACACTCAATAACGCCTACGAATTTCAAGGAAAAAAATTTTGGCCTCAGGGGTTGTGTCACGAATTTGGGCTTGACAATCAATGCATTAACATATGCAAATGCAGATTATGGAAATTCATACTAAAGCACAGAATCACTGAATTATAAATACCTTAAAAACCTACCAATTTGAGTACAAAAATCACAGAAATACATAAATTTACAGAAGTTGACAAAGTAAAAGATCAAAAATATATCCACCTAATTGGATAAAATTACAGTAAATAACTGAACTATGTCAAACTATGCATTTTGGTTTTTAAGAGTACAAAATTCTAAAAAAAGCTCCATTGGTATTCATCAGGGCATCCGGAATCTAAAGTGCTACATTGCTCCAGTAAAAAGCCTGATTTGAAAGCAAGTGTGTAGTGGTAGACATACACTGAATCAGCACATCTGAGCCTGTAAATCATGGAAAAAAGACGTAAAATTGACTTCTGACGTCAATCTGAAAATTAGTAGTTGCATTTTCATAAATTTCTATATTTCTGTAATTTCCTTATTTATTGGGCGTTTTTCCATATTAATATAATTTCATAGATCTACATTTTTGTATTTTAGTTTTGCTGTTTCTGTATAATAGTTGAGATAAACAAATCAGCTTTTTGAGATATATCTTTTGTCATCTGCTTAATTCAGACAATATTAGGCATGACCTAAGTGCCTAAATCAAGCAGTTGACTGTAATTACAAACCATCTTGTAGATTTCATCAATAAACTCTTATAAATAACGTTGGAATTATCTGTACACAATTCCATTGCAATTGGTTTGATTAAAAAAAGTCACATTTCTAAGAACACTAAAATACAAAAATTACAGAAATTTCTATTGACATATGGAATTACAAAAACATAATACCGAAATTCACACCAAAACACAGAAATATAAAAATTATTCTAAACAATGCAATACTGAATTATGGGAATGTGGAAAAAGTACCAAGTGAAAAAATACGTAAGTCAAAAAATACAGAAATTTAAGAAAGTTGATAAAACTAGAAATATAACCACAATTGCAAAAAGTAGCATAACTGCTGTCACATTTTAAATAGAAATTTTGAATCTTTCTCAATCGTAATTTACTTTTTAAAATTGATGCGACTTGCAGTATCGATCAAATAATTAAGTTTTGTTGCAACTTAATAGCTAGGAAAAAAGATTGGCTTCCACTAAGATACTTTAACCCACACACTTTTCGATCCAGAACAGAACAATGCATTCACAAATCACTTTACAACTTCAAATTCCTTTGCTTGCCAAAACACAGAACTAAAGCACTTCAATAATTAAATATCAGAGACTAACTATAACTAAGCCACCAAAATAATCGCTTGATTCCTGTCACAACAATCACCACACAACAACGCCTTTTTTCAACACTAATTTCTACTCTACTTTAATCTACTGCTCAATCTCTAAATGAATGAATGAAAGAAATCTCGTCACCTTTTTTTACAGCTGAATGTTTGTAACTGGTCAGTTAGTATGACAAATAAAAAAAATGACACAACAAAAATTTAATCCTGAGTGAACAACCCTCCACAGTATCTACGTCTGCATGCAAAGAATCAAATGCCTAACCAAGGCATTCAAAGACAGCAGTACTACCTATCATGTCACAGTGTCATTGGGTGCTATACAGCAAATGTAAGGTACTTATCAACCACTTCGATACAGAAGCTGCTATAGCCATGCAGTGTTTCTGTGACATAATGATGGAGAGCAGCTATAGCCACAAATTTTTCTTGGCTTGGAGTCAGAAAGCGTTCATGCCCGCATATAACATGTGTTGATGCAGTGAACCACCTAAAGCAGTGATTTTCAAAGTATGGGTCGTGACCCAAACATGGGTCACGAAAGGTCAAAAAATGGGTCATGCCAAAGCAAAACCGTAAGAAAGTGGTTAAAAAGCACAATAATCATGTATGGTAGAATAGCTTGTGGGTGTACTTTGCTGTCAATGGCAAAATGGCCACTTCCTAACATCATCAGAAAAAAATGCAAGGCAGAAATCTGCAGAAAGTCTTTCTGACTCATATTCCACTGAAACAGAGAAATTCCAAGCAGAGATCAGCGTTTAGGGTTGGGGTTTGATCTAAGTTGGTTAGGGTTACATTTAGTGCAAGACTTAGAATAATAATTGCAATTTGAGCTAGTCTGCAGAATTCTGCTAAATATTCACAATATTAACAGCTGATTTTAAACCATGCCAGCAATTTCAGCTGGAGCCAAGTAGTTCTAACAAGCATATGTCTGTGATGTCCTGTAATGTTAGTTTACATCGTAAGGCATCATCATAGGCATTATGCACATTGTGGATATAGCAGAACATGTATTATTTAGTAATGCTCCACTAAATCCTGAAAATGCTGATTATATCCATTTAGAATGACCAAACTTGAATAGTCTATCATTGATTCTACCAAAAATGCAATGCATTATACACAGTTTTTGATACACCGTCAGTCTTTTAATTCTGTTTCTCAATTCTCAAATTATTTTTAAAATCAAGTAACAAATTTATTATGATACTAAAGTAAACCACAGTTTGCCTAAGTGATTGTCACTGAACTAATGAGTCACGCTGTGTACAGTACCAGTAAAACCTAAAAATCATAAAATGCAACAATTGGTAATATTCGTTGAGTAATGGCTAAAATGATTTTGCCATCAGACATTTGTGATTGATCAATTTTAATGACGTATTAAACACACTTCTGATTGGTCAATTTCAAAAACAAATCAAAAAAAATTGTACCCCTAATGTACACTCCCCCCCACCAGTGTACACTACCTTACACATTTGCATACCAGGCGCTCTCTCCAATGTACACCGCCTTTGTCTTGGTACCTTGCCAGTCAAGATTTACTGGCAAACTCGTAATTTTTACATTTAAAAGCAGTTGCACTACCCACTACACTACAGCATCCCTTCCAGAATTATAGCAAATGTGCCTATCTAAATGCACCTAAGTGGTGATGGCACAATAGTCTCCATGGATAAAATGCCATTGGCAGCAAAATAGCCACTTCCTAATATCAAGCCAATTACAGTCAACTTCTAAACAAATATGAAATTTTCTCTCACATTTAAGTGTGTTTTAAGATTCAACTTTGGAATCATTGTGTTGTATTCCAATAAATGAATAAACATACATGACAGTTTTTTGAAGGTTTAGTACTGCACATTTCCATCACGTGTTAGAATTGTACCAGTAGCCAACATCAGGCTCTGTTACTCAGTTATTTGCATTAAAATTAGGAAGTGGCAATTTTGCCATTGATGGCATTTTACTTTTGGAAGCTATTTTACCATCACCATTTATGTGTGTTTAAATAGCCATAACTGCTATAATTCTGGCAGTGATGCAGTGGTGTGTACAGGGTAATCCTTAAGTTTAGCATCGGAAACTCAAGTAAAAATTTATCGTAATCAAAACACTAACTTTATTACAATCAATCATAAATATTGCAAGTAGTGTCTAAATACTGTTAAATTTGTTTAAATAAACTTATTGTAACAATTGTGTGCCACGTGCCAGGAAAATTGCACATTAACTTAATACAAACAAGGGTGAGACGGCTGGAGATGGCGCTGCAACTGGCACAACTTCTGTGCAACGATATGGTCAGATTCATTTTTTAAAAGAATCCATATTGACCAACAACACCTTGTCTTAATTCTCTACATGTGATGCTGTGACTATCAAGTTGCAACTTGCAACTGTCAATATGGTACAAGCGAAGCGTTATTTCCATCATATTTGTCAGAGTATTTGTGGCGTCAGCATGTGGGACCTAACAAATTTGGTGAAATGTTACGTTGCATAGCACAAGTTATGTCGTTTTATTTTCATTTCAATAAAGTAACTGCTTGAATTACAAATCTTTTTTACTTAAGTTTTCGACACTAAACTTAAGGATTACCCATGAGCAGTACAGCTGCCTTGAAATGCCAAGGTTATGGGTTAGAACCTTCAAAAGCAGGGCACTTAGAGAAGGGCAGCATGCACCAGAGGGGGGGCCCAATATGTGAATGTATGGAGTAGTGTACACTGGGAGGGATTGTACAGTGAAAAAGAGTATAGACTGGAATGCAAATTTTTTTAATTGAACATTGCAATTGACCAATTGGAAATAACCAAAAGCCGCATGTTTAATACATCATCGAAATTGACCAAGCAAAAATGTTTAACAGCAACATAGCCTCCAAGCATAAAATGCCATCAATGACAAATTAGCCAGTGCCATAAAATTATGTTACACTTTACTAAAGCAAGTGTGCTGTTATTAATTTTTTGTTTTGGCATATTTTTGTTAGGCAGTGGCTATTTTGCCATCGGTGGCAATTTGCCCTTGGAATCTATTTTGCCGTAATCATTCACGTGTGTTTATATAGTCATGTTAGCTACAATTACACTAGTGACACCGTGGTGCAGTGGATAGTGCGCTGGGCTTGAGATACCATGGTTGCGGGTTTGAATCTCAGCTGGCAGGGCATTAAAAGAAAGGCAGTGTACACTGAAGGGGCAGGCCTGGTATGTAAATGTATGGGGGAGTGTACAGGGTGGGGGATAGAGACCTGGGGGTGCAAAATTTTTTTAATTGGTTTTTAAAATTGACCAATCAGAAACGACCAAAATTCACATGTTTAGTACGTCATTAAGATTGACCAATCACAAATAACTCATGGCAAAATAGTCTTTGAGGGTAAATTGCCGTCGATGACAAAATAGCCACTGCCTTTTTGTTATCATGTATATTCTTAATATAATTAACAACAGAAGATCACATGGTCATTTCTTTGCCTTCAAATGCTATCTGTCTGACGCCATTATATCCTTTTTTTAACCTAATATTTACATTTTTGTATTGTATTGTATTGTCCAGTTTATCCTCTATTCACAAGAAAGTGAATTGTATTCCTATATTTTGGACGGGACATCTGCACTCGTTTGGAAGTTGCCACTTCCGAAGTGACTGGGCCACCTGTCTGCCACATAAAAATGGGGGTGTCACGTTAAGTGCTTTACTCAAAGACACAAGCAAACTTGCCAGCTTGTTCTCCACAACCTCCCTAAATGCCAAGCGCCAAGCAGGAAAGCTGAGGATATCGTTTTTTAAAGTACTTTGGTATGACTCGATAAGGGAGAATGAACCCCAGGTCTACCGACTGCAAAGCAGACGCTTTAACCACTATACCATCACATTAATTTTTATTGTACATCTTCTATTTTGATGGATTTGAACAGTACTGTTGAATAAGCTAGGTCAACTAAACTTATTGACAGAACCTGCTACCTGAAGGTAACTAGGCTCAGTGTAAAATAGTCAAGCAATTCAGTATTGCTGTAGGTAGGCCTATTGGCAAATGCTAATATGAAATTAGCCCAGGTCTCAACTAATAGATTTATTTCACAAAAATATATATCTACTAAAAAAAAGCTTTTCTCAAGTAAATAAACTCTCCCCAAAAAAATTACAAACTTAAGCCTAAAGTCTATCCAAGGCCAAAGAATTCAAAAATAAAATCTTAACGTTTTCACAAACCACTATTCCCATTCGAACCCAAAACCTAAACAATGATCTTCCTTAAAATCTGTTAATCGTTAATTTCAATAAATTGTTCATAGCGGCACCCAGCGAAAAAATTATTCACGTGACAATTTTTGAGACAAAGGTTTTTCCCTAAACTTTCTTGAAACTCTTCGAAAATTAAAGCTGTAAAAAACTTTTTAACATCAACAAAAAGAAATGATGACAAAATAATGTTTTAGCTCATTCTTAACTTTTTCGTCTCTTCATTTTGTGAGAAAATTTTACCAAAGGTTTTTAATTGTTTTTTCAAAATTGAAAGGGAAATTTTTTTGTAAACGATGGTAAATTTCTGCATGAAAAATTCTTTGATACGTTGCATAACTTACGAAACCGAGCTAATGGAAGCGCTAGTAATCAAACGCCTTAAGCAATACTTAAGTATAAAACTTGGTTATTCACATGGAGGAAAGTCGCTTCTGCTCGGGTTTCATTGAGAGGAGCGGTGTTAAAAAGATGCTACCCTGGTTGTAAGTGCTTAGTTTTGTGAAAGATAAAATTTATCTTCAAATTTTTAATTTACATTGCTCTGACGAAGTTTCTGAGAGGTTTAAAAAGCTTCGGTGTTTTACTTTTTGTTAGTATTGTTGTGTTTGCTTCCTTGGGTTAAATAAAATTGGCGTGTATTAGTTTGGATAATCAAAATATGGAAAAAAACTTCTCCCAATTGGAAATCTAAAACTTAAGCTTCATTCGCATGAGGCCAGTTCTAGGCCAACAATTTTTGCTTCGAATACCTGCTGGATCGTGTAAATTGTGCCAAAAGCTTTTTTCGAATTTTTATTGCATGTTTATTATTAGGCTCTGATACTAGAGCGAGAATCTTATATGGTTGAAAATAAGTAGCCTTGATTAGCTAAGTTAACTTGCGTTAATGGAGGTGGCACAAAGAAAAAAGTAGTAATAAACCTGTTGGCTGTTTTTGAAATTTACCAAAATTTTACGCATTTGGTCAACGTGCATAACTTAAGCAAAAATTTGCCATAAATAACTAAAATATTTTATTATTAATTAATGTTAAGGCATATAGGCTAACTGCAATCAGTTGAATAAAATACCACTTCCACGACCGGTTTCGTTCCTATTAGAACTCGTCAGGTGGACTCAGGTATTGAACCGACGGTCACATGAATTGCTTCATGCGGTTTATGCCACTCCGCCATCGGCCCTTTCAACTGATGCTGTTAATTTTAAGCTATATAAGGTGCACGCTCACTACAATGAGCTAGATGCGATATATGCTTTTAATTTCCAGCCAAGCCAGAGCCTTTATTACGTTATAATACGAATTATAGGAGCTGGTGTTAGCCTGTTTAAGATATTACTTTTAACTAATGGATGTTAAGGCATATAGGCTAACTGCAATCAGTTGAATAAAATACCACTTCCACGACCGGTTTCGTTCCTATTAGAACTCCTATCAGTTGAAACTCCTAATTCCACTTCCTATCAGTTGAAAGGGCCGATGGCGGAGTGGCATAAACCGCATGAAGCAATTCATGTGACCGTCGGTTCAATACCTGAGTCCACCTGACGAGTTCTAATAGGAACGAAACCGGTCGTGGAAGTGGTATTTTATTCAACTGATTGCAGTTAGCCTATATGCCTTAACATCCATTAATTAAAAGTAATATCTTAAACAGGCTAACACCAGCTCCTATAATTCGTATTATAACGTAATAAAGGCACTGGCTTGGCTGGAAATTAAAAGCATATATCGCATCTAGCTCATTGTAGTGAGCGTGCACCTTATATAGCTTAAAATTAACAGCATCAGTTGAAAGGGCCGATGGCGGAGTGGCATAAACCGCATGAAGCAATTCATGTGACCGTCGGTTCAATACCTGAGTCCACCTGACGAGTTCTAATAGGAACGAAACCGGTCGTGGAAGTGGTATTTTATTCAACTGATTGCAGTTAGCCTATATGCCTTAACATCCATTAATTAAAAGTAATATCTTAAACAGGCTAACACCAGCTCCTATAATTCGTATTATAAAATATCTTAGCCTTTCAAAGCTGTCAGAAAACCAGTTTTGATTTTATTGCTATTCTAGTCGGCTCTGCCGGCATCGCTTGCAAGGCCCCCGTTACTAATATTGGGGTTGAGTATATCAGTGAATCCAGTTGTGCAGACTTTACCCTTTGAGTAATGCTTTTTTTACTTTCCCAATTTTTGTTGTGCTAAAAAATCAAAAACGCTGTTTTCAAAGAGTATTGATTAAACAACACCTTATGGCTGGTTGCGCAGAGCTGCTCTGTTTTCCCAAAGCTTCTTGAGCACCTAGAAATATTTTGTTGGAACTTCTTGGGGCAAAAACCTCTTTTGAAACTAAATTTGCATATAATCTAAGGAGCCAGAGAAGGCTCGTGATCTAGGCAAAAAAAGCTGAAGCCTACCCTATTTTTATATTTTAATTTTTCATTCAATTTTTAGTTTTCTATATCTAAATTTTTTAATTTTTGTCCTCCTGTGGTTATTCGGTTTAAATTATTTTTGCATCGTACTGTTATCAAAATGTTTTTTTTTCTTTTTCATAGTTGTTTTACCGCAAAAAAGACAACGCAAAGAAAAAGCTGCCACTGCACTGCATAAATCTTAGTTGTCATAACTAAATTCACACATTCATTGTAAGTCACAACTTTTACAGCGGATTTTACAACGCAGTTGAATGGAGATGAATTAAGTAGGCTCACCAGATGTACTGGTACCTTATTGAACGGTACAGTCACGTTTATTCATATTTTGCAGCCGTCCCGTTGTTGTTAATGTAGTCCCGTTTTTTAATAAAAAAAATGTCATAACGAAAAACAGAAACAGGATAATTTTGCTATTACGTTGGGCTTTTTCTCTAGCTTGCTATGAATACATCTTTTTGACATATTGTTGAATTTATCTTTTGCTTTCGTGTAAGTACTCCTATTGAAATAACATTTTTTGTTAGAAACACTGTGTGGTCAAATGAGAAATCCAGACTACCCGTAGAAATAATAAAGGCAGTGCTGATTGTAAGATACAGTTATAATAAGGAGTCTAGCAAGTTTTATATTTAAGTTTAGAAAGACCGACATTTGCTGCACGAGATTCCTTCATCTAAATGGTTGCACAAGAAATATGATTGATGGTTTCATCAACAATGAAGCAATACGGTACGTTGTCAAATTCTTTCGTTTTTATTTTTTGAAAGAATAGATAGTTCATGGATAAACATATCGGTTGCACTCTTGTGCCCTACAATGTCCCGTTTTTGTGTCAATAAAATACGGCCAACCTAGAATTAAGCTACTTTGAACACAGCATCAGACGTAATTTTTTTCGTGGAATGTAAGCCACTGTTTTTGTTGATTCCAAAATAAGAAGATGAGCAAAGTATAGGTGCTGTTTAGAGTTAGATAATTTTATGAGTTGATGTATGGTAGGCCACGTAACTACTAAGTCATAAAACCTTATAAAAAAAAATGATTATACTTGTAGTGTACTGCAATCACCGGTAAATGCCTGACACAGAATGGCAAGTAAATTTATTGAGGCCAGAGCTTGAAAAGCAGGCTATGTCGCTTTTTGGCACCTGGGCATAAATACAAGTTAGTGACAGACCATTGGTGTAATTATTCCAGTTGGCCTATTTACAGGTTTGTCCGATACAGCACATTGAAGGCTTACTTGGAAGTCATTACAGTAACAAAAAATTGGCTATCAGCGAACAGATTAATTGTCAGGGCCGCAACTACTGCTGGTGCAATGCACCGGACCCCAGCACGAGGGTATCCCATATTGCTACATTTTAGTGTAAAATATTATTTTTAACTCTTTCGCTCCCGCGATCATCGATTGATGATCTCATGTTTTCAGTGTTTACCTCAAATTTTTTTAAATTGAGTTACAAAATTAGTTTACTAAAAAATCAATTTGTGACTTTATTTTTCATCCGATTTTCATAAAATTTTCAAAAGATCACGCTTATTTCCTCACGCATCGGATGATGTATAATTTGTGCCCTAATTCTTGGATTTTTATACACCAAAACGGTTAAAATGACCAAAAACCCAGTTGCAGACGACAAAATCGGCCAAATTCTCAGCACGTGCCAACTACACTAAAATCAAATTGAGATTACATCTTTACCACAATACCAAACCCTTTATCATTAACACAGTCTGAAAACTACTCTTTTGGGGCATCATTTCACAAAATTTCAAGCGATAATGATAAATTTTACTTTTTTAAATTTCCAAATTTTTTAGGGGTCTCAAAACCCCCCCAAACAAATTTGAGTGGTAAGTAGATAAAAGTAAATTTAGTGCGTAAAAAATATCATATGTTGCTAAATACTGGTCTCATTTGAAAGCTTAGGAAATTTGCTTTCCAGCAATATATAACTTTAAATAGTTTAGACTAAGTGGTATATGATATTTACTGATTAAAAATGAGTACTGTACATCATGTCAGTTCAAAACCCCCCAAAATTTTTTGACTTACCTTCACTAAATTATAATTTTTAGAAAAACTACATCCTATAAAAACATAAAATAAATTGCAAATATTTTACTACTAAAGTTGTCATTTCGCATCAAGTTTCCAAGGAGACAAAGACTGAAATACAAGTTTAAAAGCTAGCAGAAGTTTGGCTTCTCTAAATCAAAGTTTGCTGTATCCCCCTTGTTTCTCAAGAAATGGGAAGGGTGTAAACAAGCTTCTGCTTCATTGTCAGTGAAGCATATTCTATTTAAACTTGATATTTTCTGAATCTTGAAGAAATTCCCTGTTCAAAAATACTTAATGTTACATGGTTTAGGCTAACCTCTAGCAGAT
The DNA here is from genome assembly GCA_963675345.1 of Trididemnum clinides. NCBI lineage: Eukaryota > Metazoa > Chordata > Ascidiacea > Aplousobranchia > Didemnidae > Trididemnum > Trididemnum clinides. The sequence continues at coordinate 2,713,459 of OY776285.1, forward strand.
AATGACTGATCATATTTTAGGTACTAAATTTAACTACCAAAATTTGGTACCGGTCGGTACCGGTCAAAAAAAGGTCATTTGCCTCAGAAAATTGCAAATTGTAGAAAACCTAGGCTTTTAGGTAAGTTTTGAGTGATGTACCTTGAAAGCTTATTTCCTTAGCATCATCTTGCGACTATTTCTAAAAAAATTGGTAGAAAATAAAATCTGTAGTGATCTTTGAGGTGAGAGTACTACTTTAATTTCGAAGACAACTCAGCCCCAGTTGGGGAGTTAATTTGCATAAAATTTGCATATTCAAAAAAAAATTTTTTTGTTTTTATTATATTTGAAATCCTCAAGAAATGTAGATTTCAACATATATTACACTTAATGTAGAAGTAAACAGCTGAGTAATGATTTACAAACAAACTTAGAGTATTTTATTATGATTAATTATGACAAATTATGACAGATTTTTGCGCTGCCACCTTACGGACATTTTTTTTCGCTATTCACGCGGGAGCAAAATAGTTAAAAGCTCAAGTAAACTTATTATTATTAACCCTATTTGGCCCGGGGGGGGGGGGGGGTCGATTTGACCCACAGCAAACTAAAACTGTTGTAACTTAGCGACCGCTTGAGATAAATGTTTGAAATTTTTTGACTTTTCCTAAAATTTATCTGGCTTTTGGTTGGTTATAAACTGACAAAGATATTCTTTGTAGTTTTGACTTAAACATAGCAATTTCGAAACCCACTCGGGCAAATTTCTTCATCGATTGCTTTTGTATAATAAAGAAAAAAAGGAGAAAGAGCGCACGCGCAAAACCGTGACGAGGTACGTAAACCACAGAACTTGTTTGAAGTGAAGCACTGACTGTAAAACTGTACCGTTTCTCAGAAATCTTTCTTCTCAAAACCTTTTCGCTGTGAATAGCAACTCTTAATTTGACAAGCCAAAAACATCAAAGTGTTTTCAGATACACGGCTATTTTGTAACTTTTAGTTAAATAAATAATACCTTCTTGACGCTAGACTATAACCTACCGATAAAGTAATGCAAGAAAAATCTCGTAATTTTGATACTTGAGAAATGCAACAAAGCAAAAAGAATTGTTTTCAAGCGCAAAGCCAGAAAATAAATTTGGCGGCGTGATAATATAGTTTGCGCTTTTCATAATGATTTGTAATGTTGTTACCAATTAAAATTGGGGATTGGTTGGTGGGAGAGCAACGAGCGCACTTGCAATTTTTATTGGATGGAAAATACATGTATGCGGTGGTAGACTAATTGACGCATAGGCGACAGTTAGCAAAATTTAATTTAGGATTTTTATAAAACTTGATTTCCGTTGCTTTACGAGTAAGCTGTTAGTAATTAATTGAATACCGAATTTTTATCAGCAAATACAAATCCAAAACGCAAGAAGCCAATCGTGAATCACAAAATTAAATTTTTTTTAAGGGGAGAAGGAACTGTGAAATATCTCCTGAGTTTGTGACCAACACCAAAATATTTTTCTGTTGACCGCGTGACAAAAGCAATGTGTTTGTATTCTACATCTAGACACTTCCAAAAGCAAATCTTCTTCTTTCGTTTGAGGGCTCGTCGTAGGTTTTTAGCTAGATGTTGAAGCCAGTTCTTTGTATCATCAGTCACGTTAATGAGGTTCTTGACGGTGTTAGGTGGACGAAGGAGATTGCAATCGAACAGGATGTGCTCTGCATTTTGGGTGGCAGCTCCGCACGCACATGAGGCTGATGTTCTTAGTCCCCATTTGTGCATTTCTGCGCCAAACCGCCCCACTCCAGCTCTAAGGCGATTTAGGATAACCCACAATTTCCGAGGTAAGTCGGATCCAGGTGGTGCAGTAGTGTCTGGGGTTATCGTCAGCTGCTTAGGGCGTTGATGTTTAGTCCACTCTTTGTTCCAGGCCTCAATGATATCGTGGTCGCAGTTATGGTGTTCTGCTGCGTGACGGTAGAAGGGGTGGCGTGACTTCAGACGTTGTGGGCGTAGGTTCTGTGGGTCAGGTACCAGACTGTGCAGTGGGTGTTCTTTGTTGACCCATGCGTGGTAAGATATTTTATTGGAAACATAGTTTCTTCTCAGCTTGGCTGGGGCAATTCCTGAGAGTACAGGAAGGAGATGTGTGGGAGTGGGTTTCACGCAGCCGGTTATAATTCTCATGGTATCATTCAGGGATACGTCCAGCTTTTTGGTATGGGAGCTTCGGCTCCATACTGGAGTGGCATACTCTGCGCTGCTGTAAACATTGCAAGGGCTGCTGTTCGGAGAGTTTTAGCATTTGCACCCCAAGTTGACCCAGACAAGCATCGGATGAAGTTGTTTCTTGCCATCACTTTACCGCGTAGACCTTCTATATGTTGTCTTTACGTTAGTTGTCTGTCCAGTTTTACTCCGAGGTATCTAGGGTGTGGGTTGTGAGGGAGGGTGGTTCCATGGACGTAGATGTTTAGTTGCCGTTTTGCTTCTTGGTTGTTCAAATGAAAAGGGGTCGAGGTTGTTTTTGATGAATTCAATTTTAGTCTCCAGGTTTTCAAGAAGTCAGCAAGGTCTTCCATATCTCTAGATAGCGTTTCTTCAACTTTTGACCAGCATTTGTGGGAGTAAAGAAGTGCCATGTCATCTGCGTAACCGTAGTTGTTGGAATGTCACTGATGTAGATGTTAAACAAGATTGGCGACAGTGTTGAGCCTTGCGGTAAACCATTCTTGAGTATGCGCAGTCGACTGATTTGTCCAGTGCTGGTTTTGAGTTTGAAACTGCGGTTTGATAAAATGTTCATGATGAAACGCACAAGATGGCGGTCCGGAATGGTACGTAGAAGCTTTAGAGCCAGGCCCTGGTGCCAAACAGTATCGTAGGCAGCTGTCAGGTCCACCATTACTGCCCCGGCTTTATATCCATTCTCAAAACTTTTCTCGATCTCACACGTGAGTTTGAGTATTTGCTGTACTGTCGAGCGACCTTGTCTGAAGCCTGCCTGCTGCGTTGGCAGTTGGGGTTCGATGACGGGGTTAATGCGAGCAAGAATCAGTCTTTCCAAAATTTTATAGGGAACACATAGTAGTGAAATGGGTCTGTAGCTTTTGGGATCGTCTACCGGTTTGTTGGGTTTTAGGATGGCCACGACAGTGGCTCTACGCCAAATCTTTGGGATAACTGTGTGCTCAAGACAAAAGGAGAAGAATTTGCGCACCCATTCCAAGCACTTTTTACCACAGTGCATCATGAACTCTGGTGGGATGTTGTCTGGGCCCTGGGCTTTTCCACCTTTCAGTAGTTTTATGGTCGCTGAGAGTTCTAAGGTGGTGCAAGGTGTGGTCAGATGGCCGCCGACCCCAGGCACCCCCCACATCATACTACATTGCCTCTTAACAGAGAGGTCCTGTTGTTTGTCAGCCCCTCTGAAACGCCCATTGGCTAACAGCTGCTTTGCAATAGAGTTGGCTGTAATTGGGCATTGTTTTGGATCAGATTTCCGCCCAGTGAGACGGTTAAAAGTTTTCCAGGCTTTCCTGCTTGAGTGGGTGAAGTCTATTCCCTTGACTGTTTCTTCCCATCGTTTATTGCGGTTTTTGTTGAGGTAGTCCATCAGGGCTGCGGCCTTGGCATCAGCTGATTGTTTGTCTTCAGCTTGGACGAATTCTTTGTAGTAATGATTACATTCGTCGTCCCATGTTGGAATATGCTGCTGATGGCAGCCACGTGGTATGGTTTTCTTTGCTGATTGGGAAAGCAGTTGGAAAAAGGCTGTGTATGCTATGTTTGGGTCAGGGGTACAGGGAGACGGCAGCATATCAATCCCAGATTTCACCAAATGTGCAAATTGTTTCCATTTGGCCTTGCGGAAGTTCCATCTCTTAACATTCTTTGTTGGAATAGGTTCAACTGGGTTATGTGGGGTAATAAATGAAGGTCGATGTTGAGATTTAGGAAAGGAGTCCAAAACTATGCGTTGTGGTAAGGTACTTGTTACGTTGGCGAAAGCCAAGTCTGGGTTGGAAGTGGTGCTCCATCTGCCAGATCTAAAACTGTCTGGTTGGTGTGGGTCATGGAGGAGGGTCACATCGGCAATGGATGCCCAGTCCTCTAAGGCAGAGACGTTAGGGCTGGTTTCTTTGTACCCCATGCAGTGCTGTGGCAGTTGAAATCTCCTGCATAAATGCATGGTAGGGGAAAGATGGGGATATCACTCTTGTTTAGAGCACTTACAGGTGGTTTGTATACATTGATGACTGTAGTGCCTTCGACCTCAACAGCTGTCCAATTTAGCATTGAATCATCAGGACAGGTAGCGGCTATCTTCCATTTAAAGCCATTCTTAACAAAAGAGGCTGTCCCATAAATATTGCTTTTAGTATGGGCAGCAAGTTGGTATCCGCATATTTTGAGGCGAGAGGTGTCACTTACGTGTGTCTCTTGAAGTAGTATGGCTGTTGGGTTGTATTTTTGCGCCAGATGTTCAATAACGTTGATCTTCGCCTTTGTGAGGCCTTCTACATTGAGCTGTAACAACGTGACTCCTTCCTCTACGACAGAGATTTCTGTCCGCTCTAATAAGGGCGCTTGCTCAAGGTTGGAGTCAGATGGAGACAGCTGGGTTGTCATATGGATGATATTAGATGATAGCTTCGCACGATTCACTTACGATTCACAAAAGCAAATGAAGATTTTTTTCCGTGGTCTTTTATCCACTTTTATAAAGACGCCTCTGGTAAAAGCATTACGTTTCCTGCTGCATGGCCGAGCAGAACGGCATTTGCATTGAAGTTGACGTTTAAAGTTCAAACTACAGCTTGCGTCAACTGTCACAACATTATAAGATTGAATGCTGACTCAAATATCGTCTTGTCATTTTCATTCTTCTAAACCAGAGATGGGCAAACTTTTTAGTTGGAGGGTAGCATTGACCATTCAAGAGTTAGCCGAGGGCCGCATCGACCATTCAAAAATTCGCCGAGGGCCAATGCGTAAAATCTGGTAATAGCTGTATGCAATGCAAGAGCTTGCAATAGCTTAAAATCTTGCAATAACTTCTTGCAAAGACGTATTACAGGGCTTTGATAATGATGGCGTCCAAAAACAAAGATCATCACTCTTTATTTGGACGGAAAATGCGTCAGTTCAAACTAAGAATTGCGTAGCGGCTCTTTCAATGGTGGCTTCTATCGTTTTTGGCTCTTCAATACGGCAAGTGCGGCCAACCCTTTCTTATTGAATTGAATTCATGGAAGTTTGTATAAGTTTGGAGGGCCGCACAAAATGCTCTGGCGGGTTATTATGGGGGAGTATTGTTGTTATTATGGGGAAGAGGATAAAAAATAGGCTACGTAGGTCTATTGTTGTAGCACAAACTTGATAATAAAACAAATTAATGTTTACAATCGTTTGATATAACAGGCTTTTTGTAGCAAATCCAAAACTTAAGTTTGCTGGAGGACTTTTTTCATATGATTCGTCACATTCACACGCAGACTTGGACAACAAAATATGCGTAATTCTAGTTGGCTGATTCGGTGAATTGCAGCCAAAAGTCGCTAGTTCTAATCTAATTTGAAAAATTCCTAATTGCAATTCTAATCTCATTTCGAAAAAGTTCCTGACCGAAGAGTCGGGTGTGAAAAATAAAAAGATCTTTTATGTTAGGGATCAGAACCACCTTCGAAAGTATTGGCACTAATTAGAATGATTTACATGCGAGGCTTACTAGGACAAGCACATTGAAGCACTAATGCGATGTTCCATGAAATATTTGGCAATCCAGTTTTTAGTGCAGCTAAGTCAAGGAATAGATTTAAATTTTTGATTGCCCACATATTACTTGATGATCATACAACGCGTCCTACTCCTTAGCAATACGATAGATTTGCAGCTTTTCGCAAAATTTTTGAAGAATTTAAAAAAAACTGTGGGAAATTTCTAGTTCCTAATGATTATTTGTCGCTGGATGATACTTTTTATCCTACAAGAACACAAATCAGTTTCAAACAATTTAATCCGAGCAAACCAGCCAAGTATGGAATGCTGTATAAATCAATCAATGCTTTTCGCTATCCATTTGCCTTTTCAACTGTTGTGTATTCTGATAAGCCAAAAGCAGAGCCGACATCTTACTACACTCCTGGAACGACCCAAACAGTAAAATATCTAATTCAAAATTTGGAATGCCACACAAATTTAGTGGCAAGAAGCATATTATATGACAGATTGTATACTTCAATACCAATGGCGCTGTGGCTGCTTGACCGCGGAAAAACTTCTGTAGGAACTTTACAATCAAATAAAAAAACAATTCCAGCCGAAATTAGAGAAATCAAAGACCGAGAAACAAACTCATACGAGATTTATTGGGAAAAGAATAACGTCATATTAAATCTGCACTCATATGTGGTAAAAGCAAAAAGTGAACAGTGCCACCGCTACTTGCAACTACAAAAGATGACAACAAAAGCAAGCTCGCTATTTACAAACTATACGACTTTTCAAAAGGCGAAACAGACATCATTGACCAAAAAAATGGGGTTCTGCAGTTGTACATCGAAATCAAAGCGCTGGACTATGAATGCATTTTGATACGTTTTGAACACATGTCGAGTGAACGCCAGCACGATATATGCAATGAACAACGATCAGCAGCCTCGAAACATAAAATCTGTAGATTTCGGATTTAATCTAGCTATGTCTTTGATTCACCCACATATAGCACAACCAACTTTAATTGGTATAAAGTCTTCTGTGGTTCGCAAAATTGAGATAGTGCTGGGGAAAAAAAATATCCTCCAAAATGTAAAAACGTTAAGTGGCTTTTTTCCTCATCAAAGTCAAAAACAAAGGCGATACGATGCATGTATCAGTAAGACTAAAGGAAAACGATCAAAAGAAAAGAAAAACAAAATTTGTAAGCAATTGAGCCAGGGCCAAAAATGCACAAAGCCTTTGTGCAATAAGCGTCTTATTCGCATTTGAGATTTCTCCTTGCAAGATTAAAATGTTGTTAGGCTTACACTTACGGATAAAATTGCACTGCCGTAGTTGTTTTTGAAGCATACAAGCGTATTGCTGCTTTTGACGATGATATATGTATTGTTGATATTACCCGTAAATTTAATGTAGTGTTCCCGTATTTTCATATTAGACGATAAATTATAAGCAGAAACAGCATGACTGCCTACTAGCTAATCCAGAAATAGCCTATTTTGTTTCACATTTGTAATGTATTCTGTTAATTGCAAGAGATTTTTTAATTAATAGCTCTAAATTCAGTAACGCCTCAAAGCACAAGTTACGATGATAAAGCTCAAATTGGTGACAATATAATTGATCCCAGTGGGATATAAAATTGTAAGGACCGTATAAATATCATATAACGCCTCCAGAGGGAAACAACACTGCCGTATTGGTGTTATCATAGTGAGAAGGATAAAAGATAGGCTACATAGACATATCGTTGTAGGACAAACTTGCTACTAAAAAGAATCAAAGTTTACAATCATTCGATGTCACAGGTTTTTGTAGCAAATCCAAAACTTAAGTTTGCTTGAGCACTTTTTTATGCAACTCGTTACATACGCAGACTTGGACAACTGATTAATTCTAGCTGGTTAATTCGGTAAATTACAGCAAAAAGTCGCTAATTCTGATTTGAAAAAAACTAAAAGTCTCTTATTGTAGTGTAATATAAAAAATCCCTAATTTCAATTCTAATCTAATTTTAGAAAAGCTCCTGACCGTAGAGTCGAATCTGAAAAAGGACAAGAACTTTTTTTATTATTTGCGAAAAGTTTGGCCGAAAATCAAAATCGAAATTAGGTGATCTCCAAAAAGAAAAAAGGTCTTCACAATGATTTGATGGCCAAAATGAAAAAGTCTTAGAATTGTCGCAAATACAAAGTGGTTTTGCGAAGATGTTTAAATGGCATCAAAATTCGCTTGGTAATTAAAATTTCAAACTAATTCCAGAAAAACTGGAAAGCTCTAATTCTAATTCCGATTCCACTTAATTTGTGATAATCAGAAAAGCTTTCATTTTATTCTACACTAATTTGAGAAAAACATCAATGCTCTATATCTAAGTTTAATTTAATTTGAAAATGCTAAAAAAAATTTAATCGTCTAAGTCTGCATACAAGGATGGGAGGGGCTTACAAAAACGTCGTATTGCGTCGCATAAGGGAGAGGAAAGAATAAAAGAGCCATATGATTCGTGAGCATTCCTTAATTTGAATGAGATTTATGTCTTGATCAATAAAAATATTTATGCTTGATGAGCAAGCATACCTTGCATCCTTTGTCTAAATGAAAAAAGTAATAATTTCATAAAGCTATGAAATTTTTGTCGTTGAAATGCTATTTCACACCCTGTTTCACATTTACAAACAGTCAATTCAAATTACAAAAATCTAGCTGGAGATATGGCGTATGGCGAGTAGTCCAACATAAGAAATATTATACAAACATCACGACTGGTAACTTTCCCCTAAAAAGCAAAATGGAAAATTGATGACAAGTTGTTGAACTTTTTACCTGGTAGCTGACATTGATAAATTTCGCTTAGGCAATCGCACAACCACAACGTCGAAGAGTAAACACTACGAAAAAAGAAAATTCGCCGGCCGTTTCTTTATTTTAAATTCAGTCGAAAATCGAAAATTTAATGCTGTGCATTTAATTTGCAATAACTTGTACGCTATTAATCTGATCATAACCAAAAGTATATAATTAGATTGAAAAATAAATTCTGCATCTATCTGAGCAAAAACGGAATCGCTATTGTGAGCGGTTCAAAAGTTATTAGCTGCCAAAGTGTTGGGTCGAATCGACCCCCCCCCCCCCCCCCCGGACATAGAAAGCAAAAAAAAGCCCGGCCTTAATCGGGTTAAATGTCACACTTCATCAATAATTTAAATTTATATTTAACCATCTAATTTATTTGAAATATTTCTTAATATATTTAAAGTTTCGATTGTGACGTATCTATTTTAATTGTGAAGTATTCATGACGTTATCGGTACGCTACTCCCACTCAGGTTTGTTAAGTAAAATAATTTTAAGCTACAATGATCATACAACATCACATTTATCCGCTTTACTTCACCTTGTAATTGTTAATAAGTTTTGCTTTATGACGTATTATTACCTAAAGTCACTGGATCGTTTCGAAATAATTCTCCAATCTTCCACCATAGTCCAGTAACTTAATTGTATCAGAGTAGAAATATGAGAGCCAGTACACTAAGTTGAAAAATTCAACTTAGCCCAGGAGGTAGTATTTTAATTACAACTGATGACGCTTTAAGCATAAAGCAAAACGTTTTCAAATACAAATGTTCAATAGTTTATTGGCTATCATGTTTCTACTCAGATAAATACTGTGTAAAGTGTTATCATTTTGGAATGCTTACAAGAAAAGCTGTTACTGGAATTTGTTAGCGTCAAGGAAAATATCTTTTTAAAAGCTATGACTCCTTTTCAAGTGGTATTCTTCCAACCAAAAGAGGTGTTTTGCAAAAATTGCTTCATGAAAGAAATTGGCGGACAAGAGCTGCATCTGTCATTGTTGCAAAAGAACTATGTGAACGTTGGATCCACTGTAATGTTTATTGCATAAGTGTGGATGGCATTGCGTTTAGGATTTTAACTCTGGTCAAAGATTTTCGGCAGATTGAATCTCAGCCAAAAAAGAAAAGGAATATTTAACACCAGTGCGACGTTTAATTATATGACGGAATTTTTACGAGGTATTGAAGAATTGCTCAATATTTTTTGTAATGACCAGAAACAGCGACGAAAACTTGAAGAAATAATAGGTTGAAAATGAATGAAGATGGCTTTGCATTTCATGAACATCAAATAGATCCTAGAAAAAGAAAATGTTTGGATGTTGTTGAACCAATCGATCAGTCTGATATAAATTTTCTTTAAAAATGTCTTAAAAACAGCTTTAGCTTCGGCTACACTAAAAGCTTTTGGAATTGTTACTGAAGAGAATAAAAGATATGTGGTGGATAGAAGCAAGTTGCGAAGAGAAAGGCAAAAATACAGAGAAGAAATTAGAGACAAGGAGCAAGAATTATTTGAATTAGTGAATTCCATTTTTGCAGATGGAAGGAAAGATGCAACAATGACAATGGTTGAAGTAAATGGAAATTATCATCGCCAATCAGTCATTAAAAAACATTATGTAATTGTAGGAGAGCCTAATGGTTGTTATCTCTCACATGTAATGCCAGAAGATGGGACTTGATATAAAATAGCAACATCAGTTTATTCTGCAATCAAAGGTACAGCTCTGGAACAAAAATTGAAGATTGTTGGATCTGATGCAATCGCTGTAATGACTGGCAAAAGCAAAGAATTTATCATATCATTAGAAACTTTAATAGGAAGACAATTGCAATGGGTTATATGCTTGCTCCATTTAAATGAGCTTCCTTTCAGACATGTTTTTCCAAACTTAGATGGCGTAACTTCTGAACCAGACTCTTTTTCAGGACCTATTGGTAGGCAGTTGAATGGTGCTGTTTCTGAGTGGAAAGTAGTGAAGTTCAAATCTATCCAAAATGCAAAATTTCCTGTTATTCCAAACTCTGTTATAGATGATTTAAGCAGTGATCAATATTATGCTTACAGGATTTGCTCTGCCGTCGTGTTGGAATCAGTTGATGCTAATCTTGAGTTTCTCGAAGTTGGAGGGTTAAACCATTCACGCTGGTCAATACTTGAATGTCATATTCTTCGATTTTATGTTTCCCAAGAAAAGCCGATATCTAATTTAAGCACTTTGGCAGAATTTTTGATTAAAGTTTACTTTCCTGGTTGGTTTCAAATCAAATTTAACAACAAGATTACTGATGGACCAAAGAGTTATCTCAATAGCCTTACACAAGTAATGGGATTTCCAAACAAAATTATTCAGGATATTGCTGTAGCAGTTTTGCAACGAATTGCTTATTTTGCTCACCATGAAAATATATTACTTGCGATGCTGGCTGATAATGATCACAATGTCCGTCTTCTTGCAGTCAACAAAATACCTGGCATCAGAGTATCTAAGAAAAATTTGAATAATGTTGGTCGTAATGAAGAAGTAGATAAAAAAACATTCATAATATCTGTTCCGCCAATCGCCATGCAGTTTTTTCTCAGCGATTTGACCTCATACAGCGTAGTCTCTTGAAAATATGACGCAAAGAATTCATAAGCAATTTCCTGCAAAATTGATTGATATTGCCGTATATTAAGTGATCTTGTGTTGTTTTATTAGGAGTTTAAGTAAATACAGCTTCAAATGAGACCCCTACAGCGAACCAAACATTTAGCCACTACTGAGAAGTAGTAGACGTTATAATCGGGTTTCCTACGGACTACTTCTAAAAACCCTCCTTTGTTATTTTTTTATTTGCCATGTTTATCCTCCATTCACGAGAAAGCGATGTTTTATTGTCTTTTTTTAGTCTTTTCCCTGTGGTTAAATAAGGCCACATGTTTGATTCATATATAACAGGTGCATCTGCTCATATATATTGTAGTTTAGTTTTGCATTTTTTTTAATCAATTGGAGATTTGCGTCGTTTGAGCTTGGAAACAATTTTGAACATTCAAGTTTTTTAAGTTTGTAGTTAGCAAAGAGTTTGATAAAAATTGTTTTAAAACTAATTTTGTGGTTTTTTTATCTACTCGGAGTTTTAAGATAGTAAACCGCTACATATATTTTGGTGAGAATCCCGACGTGATTGAAAATTGAAGTTTTAAAATTGAGATTTTTGAGAATTTGGAAGTCAGAAATCAAGAATTCAACCTTAAAGAAACTAAATCGATTCTACAGAAATTATCCAATCGTTGGACAACCACGTTTTTCTTGCCACGCCCATCTCGTAAACTTTTGTACAAAGATATCTACACTTTGGATTTGAACACAATTGATTGTGAAGATCTGCCGCTCAACAAATTGTGGAACTTTTAATTCGCTCAATCGCTTGACCACGTGCATTCAAGCGATCGCTCAATTTGGACCTGGATCTGAATCGACGGATTATTATAACTACATTTATTATAGCCTGATTTAATATTAACGTCGTATTCTGTTGCGTATTATGTCGTTTTTTAAGAGTGATAATTCAGGTAGGCTTGGTAAGCTTTCCCGCCAACAATCTAACGAAATTGTAAGCTCTTCTAAATTGCTTTTAGACAGGGCTCTAACACTGGCGACGGTCCAATATCCATCATCGCCTTTTTTGTCCAGCGCTAACCATACGAGCACTTATTCTTGTTCTACCTTAACTACAGGTACATCGAACAAACGGTATGTGCCACTGAAAGATTCCATACCGTCATGCTCACGTGTCTACCTTTCCACTCCACTTTCAAACAGCTACATTAACAGGTATGAACAGCCACAGAGCGCAACAGCCACAGAGCGCGCGCAGCCACAGAGCGCCACAGAGTGCCAAACTAATTCTCATCTTTGTCAATCCAATCTTACAACAAGTAAGTGTAATTCAGAAGTTTCAAAGAGTCATCTAGATCCTTCTGGAGGATTAACGTCTTTTCAAGGTATTGCTAACTCTAGTATTCTACTAAACTCTGTCCCTACGTTTTCTCAAGAGAGTCCTGAGCTATGGTTTAAAGTCTTAGAAGCTTCTTTTGAAGAACAAAAAATTTTTAGTGAACTAACCCGCTTTAGATGAACTTTAATCAAACTGAAACTGTCGCATCTTGAAATTGTTGCAGAGCTTCTACATATGGACCATCCACTACCATATACCGAGATGAAGAAACTCTTGATTCAATATTTTGGTGCTTCTGATCAAGAACGATTAGTTGCTGTGACAAGAATGAAACTTGGTAATGACAAGCCATCGGAACTGTTACGGAAAATGAAATCTTCATTTTACGGGAAACCGTTAGATGGCGTTCTGATCGAACTCTCAGGTAGCCTATTTTTTCAAGCTTTACCATCCGAAGTAAGGTTGTACCTAATTGGTGATGATATTTCTTTAGATGATATTGCACAAAAAGCTGATGCAATTTATGCGGAATTAAAATATAATTCCCAATCGTCCTGTGCATCTGATATGAAATCGCCTAAATTACAATTTTATGAAACCGTACCTGATCAGGAATCGAACTTGTATTCTTGTGATGTGGGCCATTCCACAGCAAGTTATGGGAATGTAAGAAAACCCAACGACAGCACTTATCATTCAAACAATACTCATTACCGGAGGCGACCTGACAATTACTATTCACGTAATAGTGATTGTAGTCCTTTCAATCCCAACGACGTGCCTGAGTTGTGCTGGTACCACTATAAGTATGGTCCTGTCAAAGCTAAGAAATGCCATGGAGAACCTTGTCCTATGTTGCGGTGTTTAAATAAATCAAAAAACGTGTAAGCTGGCTTGCGACCGTCACGAGTCGTAAACCATTTTGGTCTTCTAACTTAATTTTTGTGAAGGATTCTCTATCTGACATGGAATTTTTAATTGACTCTGGCTCCACTGTAAGTATTATTCCCTTGTCTTATGTGGATAACAAAGAACCTGCTACGTCTCGCAACCTATTTGCCTTAAATCAGACTGAAGTGAAGACTTACGGTAAGCGTAATTTAACAATTGATATAGGCCTTACTCAAAAAGAAATGAAATGGAACTTTATTGTCGCGGACACTGCCACTGCTAATATCGGCGCAGACTTCTTATCTTATTACAAGCTTGCTATTGACGTTGGCGCTAAACGTCTAATAGAAACCGAAAAGCCTAACGTGCTTGAACTTGCTGAGCCTAAATCTGAAGTGTCACATAAATCCCCTTGTCAAGCATTGATTGCCAAAAACTGGCAAAGAGCAATGCTTTAATGCTGAAGTTTACAAACAAATGGTAATCAACGACTTTCCGTCCTTATTGCTTTTCCAACCACCCACTAATATCGAAAGTGATATTCGTCATGTCATCAAAACTAACGGTCAACCTATCCGCAGCAAAGTTCGCAGGTTTAGTCCTGAGATGACGAATATCGCAAAAGAAAAAATCGACAAATTACTGGATGCGAAGATCATTCGACCGGGAACCAGCCCGTGGGGATCTCCCATACACATGGTCAAAAAAAGGGAACCAGGAAAGTATCGTTTAACTGTTGACTTTCGTGCTCACAATGCTGTTACAGAGCATGACTCTTATCCATTGCCGATATTAAACGATTTTGTCAATTCTCTACATGGCTGCAAAATATTTTCCTTAATTGATTTCAAAAGTGCCTTTCATCAGATTCCGATGCACCCGGACTCTGTGAACAAAGCTTGTACTATCACTCCTTTTGGTTCTTTTGTTTGGGATTATTTGCCTTTCGGACTTAGAAATTCGGCACAGTGTTTCCAAAGATTTATCAATCAAGTTACATCGAATTTTGGCTTTGTCTTCGTTACTTAGATGATGTTCTTATTTTCATCCCAGATCATGACACTCACTTAACTCATTTGTAAAGCTATTAGAAAGGTTTTCTGAGTACTCGCTAACCATTAATTTGGATAAATGCAAATTTGGTGTTTCGTCCTTGAATTATTTAGGTCATCACATTAATGCCACTGGAATAAAACCTATTGCTGACAAGGTTCAGGCCATCGTAAATTTTCCTAAACCTTCTAATATGCGACAGTTACGACGTTTAATTGGTATGATTGCATTTTACAAAAAGTTTATTCCCAATTGTTCAGAAATTGCTAGACCTATTTTGGCTTTGCTTTCACCTCATAAATATTCAAAGAAGGCAATCGAATGGACTAAAGACGCGGATGATGCTTTCCAAGAAGTGTTAAACAAACTTTGCTCTCCAGTCACTCTGGCCTTTCCAGTCGAGAATGCTCCAACATATCTTGTTACTGATGCTTCTAATGTCGCTGCTGGAGCTGTATTACATCAAAAGATCGACGGTGAGTTACGATCATTAGCATTTTTCAGCCGAGCATTTAACAAGGCGCAGCTTAAATACAGCGTCTTTGATAAAGAACTGACTGCGATGTATATGGCTGTGAAACATTTCAAGTATTTTCTTGAAGGACGTTCATTCAAGATTGTCACTGACCAGAAAAGTATCACACGTGCTATCTTGGCACCTTCTACTAATCTTTCGCCACATCAAAGTAGATATTGATTTTATTGCGCCGTATTCTACTGACGTCATTTATATTTCAGGTTCAAAGAATGTTGTTGCAGATTGGTTGTCCCGGACTCAATGCAATGCTTTGTTTGAAGAACTTCCTCCAGTATCCTTGCACGAGATGGCGGCTAAACAGCAAGCCGATGCAAGCATTTCAAACTTGATGAATTCAGATAGCCTACTACCACCCTTTCTATTGAAACACGAACGTTATCTGACAGTAACAAAAACATCGTTGGTGATGTTTCCACTGGATCTTTTCTGCCGATCGTTCCCGAATCCATGCGTAAACAGGTATTTGATGTTTTTCATTCCCTTTCTCATCCTGGAATAAGGGCTACTCGATCTATAATTAAAAAACGCTTTGTGTGGCCCCAGATGAATTCTGAAATTAAAGATTAGGTTACAACTTGCATCACCTGTCAAACTGCCAAAGTACAACGTCACAACAAAGCCCCTTTAAAAACTTTTCTTGCTCCAGACGATAGATTTAGCCATATTCACATTGATTTGATTGGTCCTCTAAATGAATCCCACGGTTATTATTATGCTTTAACTATTGTTGATAGGTTCACTCGTTGGTACGAAGCTATTCCTCTTCGTAACATTGAAACCGAAACCATCGTTAATGCATTTCTTTTGCACTGGGTTGCTAGTTTTGGTTGCCCTTCAATCATCACCTGTGATCGTGGAAGACAATTCACGTCTAATCTTTGGCATTCGCTTTGTGAGTTCTTGGGATGCAAACTTTCTCACACATGTGCATACCATCCTGCCGCTAACGGCATGTGTGAGAGGTTTAACAAACAGTTAAAAACTTCTCTAAAAACCCATGCTAACGTTGATTGGATTTCTCACCTTCCCTGGGTTCTGCTAGGAATTCGATCTTCATTAAAAGAAGATCTTGGCTGTTCATCTGCACAATTAGTCCTTGGTTCAAGTGTACGTCTCCCTGGTCAATATTTTGAGTTTCGTAAATATCAAATTGATTCCCATTTTGAGTATTTTCATCGACTAAACAAATTTATTCATTCACTTTGTGCAATTCCTCCTCGGTTAGTTACTTCTAATGCATCCTTCATTGACCCGCAACTACATAATGCAGACTATGTTTTTGTGCGAAAAGATGCTTCGCGATCTCCGTTGAAAGAACATATTTTGGACCATTTAAAGTGATCTGTAAAGCTGATAAGTACTTCACTTTGTTACAGAATGGAGTACTTAACAATGTTTCCATTAACTGTTTAAAAACTGCACACTTGCCTCTTTTTCAAACAGATGAATCCTTACAATCTTCAACCTGCGAGGCTACAGAATCTACTGAAAATGTTCAATTATCTTCTGACGACTCATCTTCTTCACAATCACCTCAACTTCCGCAATTGGATCCCGTTTTCAGACGCAGTCGAGTGGGGCGTCTCATCAGACCTCCTGCTATTCTTGATTTATAGTTTACATTAAGCGAAGATTTGGTCACCTAAGACCCCCATAGTTCATTCATCATTTAGTATTCAACCAGTTCCAGAGGTCTTACTTGCTGTTTTCTCTCGTCCTACTAATCTGCTTTGCTCTTGCTAGCCGGCTCCTTCCAATGGAAATTTGTCACAAATACCTTGGCAATCTTTAGTAATGGTAAGTGAGCTTTACTGACGTCATATTATATCCGCTCATTCCTTGCTGAATATTATCTTCCTTGGTAAGACAAGATTATTCTTTTGGCTCGTTGTTTACTTGTGCATTTTTATATTACAGGTTTTCTGGTTCGTGGTACATACTTCCTATGGTGCTAGTGGTGGTATCGTGACTAATATGTCTCGTATGCTCTCTTGATTGATGGCGAGACGGCTTAATAAACTGCCTAAGTTGTTTGTTTAGAATTTTAGTTTACCATGTATTATGTATTGATATTTTTTGAGTTTCACATTATTTTCTCCGACACTGAGTTGACCTTGTCGATGTCGATCTCCAATCGCCATCTTGGGGGAAGCTTATGTCGGAACCACTTACTTGGATTGTTTGCTCATTAATAATTTATCGGATGTTTTGTTTAAATTTATTCATGCGTTAATTTTGTATTTTGCCTTTAAGTTGCGTTACATTTCCTCATTTTAATTTACCTTTCTGATTATTTTGCCTTTTTAATCACTTCGCAGTTTTTGTGCACCGTCGGCAAATCAGTAGGTGATGTAGTTTAGTTTTGCATTTTTTTAATCAATTGGAGATTTGCGTCGTTTGAGCTTGGAAACAATTTTGAACATTCAAGTTTTTTAAGTTTGTAGTTAGCAAAGAGTTTAATAAAAATTGTTTTAAAACTAATTTTGTGGTTTTTCTATCTACTCGGAGTCTTAAGATAGTAAACCGCTACAATACATAATGACCACGTGTATTTTCGCTATTTTTGTCAAAACGTGAATGAAGCAAAACGAGTAGTGAATTTTCGCTTCGGCCTGATTATGCTTCGGATTTCTGTTTGGGCCTGAGTGTTGGTCCTCCTGCTTGATTGTTATTAAGGCGGTGTGGTAGCCTTTATTGCTGTTAATTTTCGTTTTGGGCACGCTGGGAGGAGCTGCGCATATTTGAAATAAAAAACTGAAAGAAAGCTTCAACCGTTTCTTGTTTTTGTTTAACAAAGCAGAAAGGATCCATAGAGCTAATATTACTAGCTCTACAAAGTAACTCTACTGGTTCAGTGCTAATCAACGACGTTACGCTTGGCACGGAAATCAAAGAGTTGAGACCTGGTGCTGCCGCACCAATACCCAAAATTTATACTAATGCAAAAATTTACTATTCCTTGTCAAGCTTGAGTTCAAAAGACATGCATGAACCATCTGCATTAAACACTTATTGAATAAAGAAATTGAGGCTTTTCAACAACATAAACTCAACATGGAACATCCTAGCCACAATCAAGCTGTTGAAAGGCATATAAAACTGGCTTTTGAAGCTTTAGCAGCTGTTGCTGGATTCAAAAATAGAAATGGACTTATCAGTCAGAAAATACGATCAAGAAAACTGATGAAAACTTTTAACACCAAAAAGCAATTTAATGCCTAAAAAACTTGAAAATTAGTAAATTGGGCAACATTTTGTTATTCTACATAGTGTATGATATTGTTGGGTAAATAGTGTTGGTAGCATTTTTGTCAATTTTTCTTGCTTCAAAGACTGCTAGATTAAAATGCTATGTGAAAATTTTTTTATTTGTGCAAGTAGCTAAGAAATGACTTTAGTTAATACATGGATTTCACAACAATTTTTAATAATAAATAATTTTTTTCAATAATTTTCATCAAAAATTTCATTTTTGCTAATTAGTGGCTTTTGTGATGTAGTTAGAAGAAAAAGTTGTATTGGAGCAGATATGAACTTTGGTCTTCTAAGCATCTTAAGCCTAAAACCAACTTTCTAGCTTAACTAGCTTTTAAGTTATGAGGTTTTCATAACTTTGAGGAAGCGCGAAATTTTTTGGGGTGTTTAGCCATCTGGGTGTAAATGGCAGAACCTCAAAACAACTTTGGAGGGTGCTTTTAGACCAAACCTCCTACTTTAGTAAACCTGGTTTTTTGATTTGAAAAAAAAATTTTTTACTCCACCCTCCTGCGAATACAGACACTGCATAACATTTACTTTGCAAGTGTCAAAAAATGTTGAACAAAGACAGCGAAAACTTGTCGATAATGCACATTTATTTGCACATAAGCCTCTGTAAAGCCAGAAATCGCTTTTGACACAACTATTTGCTATAATTAGTTTACAAAAATAATATTACAGAGCGCTGCTTTCATGAAAACGCTTAAAACAGGCTGAAAGGTGCAGGGTCACTTTGCACTTTTTGGAATATAAGCACTAAATGACGTTTGAAACTTTGCTGTGTCTGTATTTTGACTGGCCTTTGAACATGACATAATCAAACTTATCAGTACGTAAGTTTTCCAAAACTTGCTGAGCATATTGCAAGCTAGGCAATTGTTTTTGTCCGGATGAAGCAAGCATTGTGACAACTATTTTCCTCATAAAAGCAAGCATTAGGATATTTTTGCTGTGAATTTTTTTGTATAGCAACCAAGCATTGGCGTAATACCATTGAGGCTCCAGATAACAAATGGCCACCACCACTTTTTGAGCGAATGGTAGCAACAAATTGATCAAACAGATCCACTCCTCCCATTTTTTGATCACACAACATCAGAGCGTGTGCCATAGTCACATGGGTTTTCTTCTTGTCCGCTTTCGACCACCGTTTGATGAAACTCTCTAGTGCAGCACCAGCATAACTTCAAGCGCATATTACAATAGTTGTGTCATTTCAAAATACAGCTGCATTTACACGATTGTCTGTACTGCAGTCATAAGAACCCTTTCTCAGTTTTCTTCATTGTTTGTTTTGATGAAACTGCTGCATTTTCCAAACAATTTTGCCTAATTAAACAACCAGATCTCCAATGCCACCATTTGAAAGCTCATCAAGCAAACGAAAAGAGGTAAAAAGGTTGTCAAAGAATACAGAGAAGCCATTCGACAAACCACCGTTTTCTGCAAGATTCAACACTACATCAGCACCTTGGCCAAGGCCCATGTCTGACAGCTTAGTTTCAGCTCCACAGTATGGTTCAGCGTGAAATAAGTATCCAACAGTTGAAGCAAGGTACCACAACTTGGAGCCAAAACGAATCGGCTTGCCGCATATCAACTGTTTGGTTCCATGTTATCACAAGTATGGAATCATGGTTTCATCTATGGTCACTAGCGCTGAAGTGCTTTATAAAAATGCAATTTCGTTCGTCAAATAGACAAGGCATCTTGCAGTATCGGTTAGTATTTATTTCAGCATTGTTAGTCAAATAAAAATTTGAAAATATATCTCTAAAACGCTTTCAGCTCTTCGCATTGGGCACTGCTGCATTGAGCGTATCTAAAGCAACTGCCCAATATAGTTCACGACAAGGCACTTTGCAATGCCCACGAAGCAAAATAATTGCAATTACCGGTACAATTTTCCTCTGCATTAAAAGTTTTGCCATTTTGAACAAGACGGTTTCTCAATCTTACACTAAATTAATAATGAGCACAAACATACGGTAGGCTGACTAATCTATATCAGGATAATAGTCTATACTAGGATAATTCTATATTAGGATAATATTAGTCTATAGCAGGGGTCGGCAACCTTTCGCTAGCTGCGGGCCAGAACTAAAACCTGCAAGCTCTCAGCGGGCCGTATAAATTTACTAATAACAGTGTTGTTAAAATTTGCGAATTTATGAAATTTTAATCACAATAACTACTGATTTTAACAGTTCATAACGGCAGCATAAAATACAACATACATTTATTGATACCGGCAGGAAAACGTTATTGTGATATTTCATGCTGTGTTTTATTTGAAAGTTTTTGAAGTTCAGATAATAAGTTGATGAGAAAAGAAGCATAACAGCTTGAAAATGTTTATTAGTAGGTTGTGCTCTCAACTTGGTCTTGGTTAGTTTCATTGTCTAAAATAACTGTTTACACGCATAGTTGCTGCCAAAGATGGATGCCATGTTTTACCAAGTTGGGATAACGTTTGAATTCAAGATATTTTTTAAAAAAGTCAAACAATGATACATGCTCACACTGAAACTTTGGTTTTATCTTGTTGCTACACTACAGCTCAATTAGCTTCATTTGATATTTTTTTGGTACAGCATTGACCTGTATATCAAATGGAGTACTAAACAATCTGATATCATTTTCGCGAGAACAAATGTCACTAAAGCGAGATGAAAATTTCTTAAATGTCGTATCATGGATACAAATAAAGAAATTCTCATAGATTTGTTCTCCTGCAGTGTAGCAAAGTGAGCATAATTTGCATTTCCCAACTGAATTTTCCAAAGTCGTAGTTTTGTTTCGAATGCGCGTACTTAACTCCACATCGCAGGTATCAATTTGAGCTTTCCCTGAAGCTGCCAATTCAGGTTGTCCAAATGCGAGATTAAATTGACCAAAAATGTCAAATTAGAAACCCATTCTTGATTGCGAAATTCGGTAGAATTTATGTTTTTTTTCAAAAAAGTTTGTTATTTTTTCTCTCAATATGTGTACTCTTCGTAGCATTTCATCTCGACTAAGCCAACGTATATTGCAGAAATAAAGCAAATCTCGATGCAAATCTCTCTTTGTAAAAGTAGTTGGCGAAATTGACGATGGTTCAACCCTCGGAACAAAATAAAGTTCACAGCCTTTACCACTATGTCTATGACGCTCTTTAAGGTGGATACCTTTAAACACAATTCTTCCTGATGAATGAGACACTGCAACTTTATAATGTCGTAATTAATTCTATGGTCTTCCACGTGGTTTTTAAAGCAAAGACACGATACTTATATTTTTCTAACGATTGATGGGGGCTCTATCAGTCGTTGTTGAAACCAGTTTTGAGAGATTCAAATTCATGGCTTCAAGGCATTGAAGTAATGCCTTCAGAATATCGGCTCCTGTATTAGTAACCATCATAAGAAGCAGTTGAACAAAATTCTCAACAACATGAAGCTCTCCGTTTACTCCACTTACAAATACTGCCAGCTGATCCGTATCTGTGTTCTCATCTATCGCTATTGAGAAGAACTGTAGATCTTCAAAACAATCGTTTTGGTTATATTTTACGTTGTCAAAAATCTCTCTTATTCGTCGGGTTATGGTTCTTGCTGAAAAACTGACATCAGAAAACAATTTTATTTTCTCCGAACATACGGTTTCAACAACAGCCATTACACATTATTTCACAAAGTCGCCATCAGTAAACGGTCTCTTGTCTTTTGCTATTGATTGTGCTACCCTTGTTGCTAGCAAGAGTAATATTTTCCAATTTAATGGTTTGCCTCTAAGATACAGAAATCTGCGGTTTTAAGGTGGTTCTAAGTTGATCAAGCTTGTTTTTTTGCTTGACCCGTAAACTTGGAAAAATTAGTATGCCTTGTATCACAAAGGCGCTTTATGCTAAATTTCTTGTTTACAGAAACAGAAGCATTGCAAATCAAACAGGTGGATTTACCAAAATTGTTAATAAAAAAGTATTGAAAGTAATACAAAATGCAAGCGATGCTCCTTGAGCAGTTTGCTCAAAAAAGTATTTGTTCTCCGATTCTTTATTAAAAGCTCGACACTCGGCATCAACTTTTCTACGTTTTGTCAACATTGCCATATTGCTAAAAATTGATAAATATACAGGGTGTCCAAAAGGTTTCGCCGATTTTATATTACTAGCAATTGTAAGTTTTAAATAAATTTTATTGTATGATGAATGAGAACTACAAGCACAATAATAACAGTGAGTAAATCAAACATGAAACAATAATCAAAATGAAAGAGGTAAGGTCACAACAATGTTCAAACAGGTCATTCAGACAATTCAAATTGTTTCCCGTTGTGTTCAATACCGGAAACCAATCGTGCAGCAGCATCGATGCAAACCTTTTGGCATAGTTCCACATCAATTGTGGCAATTTTGTCAGGAATAACTCGGCGATTGTCAGGAATAGTTTGTAGTTTCTATTTGTACACCATGTCTTCAAAAACACCCCATAAAAAAAAGTTTTAAATTCATATAAACCTTACGATTGTTATTAATATAAAATCGGGCGAAACGTTTTGGACACCCTGTATGCATAATGACTATTATTAGCTAAACTTCTGTAATTGTGGTAAATATTAAATAAAGTTACAATTAGAAATTAGGGTAAATCGCACATTTCAATCACAAAGCTGAAACGGCCAAGCACCTTTATGCAACCTTTCCTATAACTTCCACTTAATTCTCTCCTTGGGCGCAGCAATGTAGTACTACTAGAAATGAAATATACCACCAAATTTGAAAGAAAGGTTGAACGCAAATGTAGCACAAATTGCTGTCAGTTATCAGTTACGCAAACAGTACGTCATCGAATAAAAAACGCTTAGTTAACTTAAGCGTCGTAATGTGTTAAGACTCAAGTAATAGTACACAAGAAAGTAGTTGAATGCGACTTTGGCCTAAAAAAGCTTAGGAACGTAGAACAGAGTTACTTGCATTCACAATTATCACGTTTACACAACCTAATACAGTTGGAAAACATTTGTAGTGAATTATAGTTTTACGTCAGCCCATAAAGTTCGATTTCTGTTAAGATAGTTTCTCATAAGTTTACAGTGCCAGATAATTGCAAGAGCAGATTAATAAAATAAAATACACCACCACCAGGCGGCCTGTATCATTACCAAAATTTGTAAAAGGGCTACGGGCCGGATGATTTTGTTAGGCGGGCCGGATCCGGCCCGCGGGCCGTAGGTTGCCGACCCCTGGTCTATAGTCTATATTATATCTATTAGTCTATAGTCTGGTCTATATTAGGATAATTCATGTTGAATTGCGGAATAACTAAATCACAGAAATAAGAAAATTCATATCATAAATGACATTACTAAAATGCGGAAATTCATTTTATAAAAAGAATTACTGACTTACGGAAATATGGAAAAGCTACCGGCACCAACTGAAGAGGTAAGGAAATTGCGGAATACGAAAATTTATGAAAGTCAAACACTAGAAGTATAACAACTCAATTGGGCAATAGTAGATAATTGAGATGAATTAAACTAAGTATCTGATATCTACAAAAATTTAGGTATTTCTGCGATTTCCGTAACTAAAGTGGTGCTTTCTCTGTATTTCAGAAAAAATTTCCGTAATTTCGTGAATTTCCATATTTTAGTGTGGTTCCTATAACAAACCTTTACAGTTGGCTATTGGGAAAAAGAGAACTGAACGAAATCAAGGTGCAAAACAATAATGCAGCCGTTCTGATTTTCGACATTAGCAACCCAAGAAAGTAAACTAGCTATTTCAATATTTTGATTGCATTTAGCTTTCATTTAAATTTTGACCTCATTATAAGCCACAACTATAGTTGCCAGCAACAAACTCACTCTTTTTATTTCGTCATAAAAGACAACAATTTTACAAAATAGGTTCCGAAAAACAAACAAGTGCTTATCTTTCCAAGTTTATTGTGATTTCTACCATTTCAAACGTGTGCAGCAATTTCAACCATAAACCACAAATTCCAAAAGTGAAATTGCGATCCATATATAAAGCCAGTTGTTGTTGGCAACTTTCTACTTGTGGTTTGTAGTTGAAGTTGCTGAGGTTGCTACACCTGTTTCACTTGTTTCATTCGCTTATTAGTCACCCGATCAGATCACAAACACAATTTTCTCTGTTTTTTCAAGTTGCCCATTTTTATTCAGACGTTTTAGAGTTTCCACTCAATAATAATTTTTGTTGAATTACTGTAACATTTTTTGCAAAAAAAATAAGCTTTTTGTTGCTATAAACGCTTGTAAAATACGACTAACAGTAATAGAACAATTGCAATTTTTCTGAGGGTATCTTTTTGTAAACTAAAGTTGCCAATGGCGTTTAATGGGTTAAAAACGAGCTATTTTTGAGAATAGCTTGTAAAATTGCAGAACCGGTAGCTTATAAAAGGTTATAAAACGACGTCACAAACAATTTGTCAAATTTTGGAATGCAGTTGGGTATGGAGAGAACAGGACAATTGATTATGAAATTTTGACTATAATAAAAAAAGATGAACATCATTAAACACCTATCTACAGCAGGCAAGTAAGATCCAAGTCAATGCAATATGATACCAGTACTTTTATCAGAAATTTGTTTTATATGGCCTATGCTGCAACTGGAAACTGTATCAGCGCTTCCATAGACAAATAGATTTACATTTTGCATCCACGACTTCTTTCAAAATCGCTTTTTCTGCTGACTGAGAGCAATATTATTGAAAAAAAATGTACAACTGACAAAAGTTGGGTCTTATTGTGGTGTACTGGCAACTTCTCTTGATTTGAACATGCACAGTTTAGCTTTAACTAATACATTTTTTAATAATTTTGTTGTTAAAATAACTAAACCTTGTCAGTTCTTCAATCTTTATTACTTTTTGTTTAGGTTTATTTAGTTAGGTCTAATGTAAATGCAGTTAAGTATCTGCAAAATGTAAACTTAAGTAGACAAACTTTAAATGAAGCAATTACAATAAAAGCCATTGACAGACCAACACCAACATTAAAATTATCTCAAAATGCCCAAGTAGAAAAAAGTATCTGAGAAGATTTAATCCTGTGAGTGGTTTTGTGGTTGCAATGTTGATAACCGTTTATTTCGGAAAATCCAAGAGTCTTTCCTTGTTAGATATTGCGTGCGAGTTTGATACAACCCTCAAAGCTTATTTAGAAAGTGTTAAAGCTTTCAAAGGAACTTCAAAGACTATTTAAAATAAACTTCTGGAGTCCATATTCCATATCAGAAACTAAATGAAACAATAGGTTGCGAAGACAAAAAAAAGAATGGATTTTATTTTGGAATAGGAATGCAACAATAAAGGTGTAGGAGCTTTTTGATTTTTCTTCTGATCATAGAGTAGCAAAATTATTTTACTTGAATCAGTCAATATCAAAATAAGTTTTTTCAAGGGAATTATTTACCCAAGTTTATTCAAATCAAATATTTTTGTATCAATTTTAGCACTACCACAGATATGCGTTTTCAATGGTACAACGTAGGAGCTACCTTGAGTAATTTTGTCTAAATTTGTACGTAACGAGTCATTATTTTTGTTATCCTTTGACAGAGCGGTACAGGTTTATTTGTTTGTTTGTTGTAAAGCGCAATTGATTTTAGGCATATTACTCGTACTTGTAGAAAACGTCGCTTCATTAGTACATATTTAACTTATGATAATTACTAAACTTGAATTTTCTTTCTACTATTGAAAAATTGGATAAAAATTTGATTTTATAGTTGAAGATGTCAAAATGAACTCCTTTTAATAAGTTTTTTTTTTAAATTGTCACCACACTGTAAATAAGCACATATGTCCGAATTTAAACAATCATCACTGTTTTGATGATTGAAAATCCTGGTGCTTGCAAGCGCAAGAATTTATTTGATAATAAATTGTTGATCAATCTCAATTTTCTAACGTGAATTTACTGCAGAAGTGTTGGCAAAACTTATAAAAGGTTTATAAAATCTATAGCTACGGATATGCAAATAGTACTACACTAAGTCATAATCCTTAACAAAACAACTACTACAGTAAGTGTAATTACTTTCCACCACTGAGTAAATCTACGTGAACGTGAATATGCTGGAACTGGATTCTTCATATAAATTGCAAGCTTACCGTGCAAAAAGACCCACAAGCCACCACTGGAAGTAGCCAACGATTTCACAAACGTTTGTGCGTTCATTTTATCAAGTGCATGAAACGCATGAATTCAAAGTTGTGGGCATGTGCCAAAGTGAATTGCCATGTATTTTCAAAAATATGCGCTATAAATATTAGACCCACCGCTTACGACTTTCTCCTAAGTATCTGTAGGCCTATTTGTATAACCTAAACTTACGTAGGCCTGTGTGTAGGTTGGTCATGACATAAGCGCAGCCAGGGAAAAAGCAAACTAATCTAAAGCCATGAACTTAGGCTATTGTTATGTTATTACAACAGTAGCACTCCCATCAGTAACATCGACGTTAAGAAAATCGATTCAGCCGGCTGCGTAAAATGGGTAATCGTGAAAACAGTAATAAAAAGTTTATGTTTGTTCGCATAGCTAATTCTCTTTCCAAAGTCAAAAGTACCGTTAGCGTTGAGGGATTGGATTAAAAAAGTCTATTGGTGGTTGCACACAGCTCTTCTGTTTCCCTCCAAGTTTTTCGAGCCTTACCAACGTCTTCTTCGGGCTGTTTCTAGCCCAAGTACAGTATGGAAGAGTACTTGCTGGCGGCTAAAATAGCCAATAATTTCACAAACTATTATCGGTTTATATCACCACTAGCATGGAACCATAAATGTAGTTGTGAGAGGCCGCCAGATTCATTGCTGTGGATTTTCAGGAATAGTAAGGTTTCATATGACGTCTCACATTTGGCGCGAAAAAAAGTGGCTGATGAAAAGCTGTTAACTATGCTGAAAAGGTATAGGGCGAACAGTAAGTTACTCTAAGTTTTTAATTACCCTTTACTTGGTCCAGCAGCAAAAGCAACACCCCTTCAAAATTTGTTTAAGGTATAGTTAAAGGTCATAAAATTGTATTTAAAATAATATGTAACTCTCCTGCAACCATTTTGGACAAAAACTTGGAAAGGACTATTGATTTTACCCACCAATATCTAATCCAGTTTATGGCACACCGTGCAGAAGTCTGCCCTGTCATGTAGGCAACAGTATAACTTAGATTTACACTTTTTCAATATCCTATTGCAACTTACATGCTGTATAAGTTACACATTACAATTAACCAGTAGCGGTCAGCATATCGGCCCTGCGGAACTGCAGCACCTCTTATTTCCTCTTGATATTATCGAAAACATTTAATACAACAAGTTCTTTTTTCTTTAATTCTTTTTTTTATACTTGTTCAAGTACAATGTATGATCCTTAAGCTTAGAAAAGAATTTATTATAACGTCATAACATTTCCCCAGTTTATGAAAAAATACTAAATCATTGTATAGAGCTGTGCGCTTCACTGTTCCAGTGCCAGGGTGTATTGGTGCTGTGTGCATGCGCACATAGGAAGCTACACGCGAGGCTGCGAAG
This sequence comes from Trididemnum clinides, assembly GCA_963675345.1. Classification (NCBI taxonomy): domain Eukaryota; kingdom Metazoa; phylum Chordata; class Ascidiacea; order Aplousobranchia; family Didemnidae; genus Trididemnum; species Trididemnum clinides. The sequence continues at coordinate 2,741,265 of OY776285.1, forward strand.
AAGAGGGAGCACTGTCGCTGCTGCAATGCCGACCCTAAAGTGCTGGTGGGGGATAACGTAAGTTGTGCTTAATTCCGTGTATCATTATTTGAAATGTGATAAAGTGTAGAATAGTCTATTGTCCTGTTTCCAGCTAGTCAACTTGATTAATCTTTTTTATTTTACAGAAAACTTAAACCATGGCCTTGCATCCCCAAGAAATAAGTTCTGTGACTGTTAATGAACTTCAACAGCTTAAATTTTTACAGTTATCTCTCCATGAGAAAGTTACAGCCCTTCAACCAATGGCTGCTCGTCAGTAAGCACTGCGGGAGTATGATAGAAGCACTGCGTCTCAAGCAGTGCCAAACTAGCTGTTGGAGTGGAAGGCGTGTGTGCAGGCGTTGTTTCGTCTTACTTTGAAATTCATCACAGATCAATCAACAAGTGATTATGGCTATAACGATACTATCACAAATGAAATAGACTTTGATAAACTTCTAAATGAGACGATAGCGAAACAAAGCCTGAACACACCTTCCACTTCAACAGCCATACTGGCACTGCTCAAAACGAAGTGCTCCCGTCACCTCTACGCGCGGGCTGGCTATTACATTATTGCCTCGCCCTGCCAATAAAATTAAAACAGCTGTGCAACCCACTTCCACACATCGTTTCAATTCATTTAGTCTGAATATCAAATACCGTTTTTGCTTTTGAACACGGCATTTATTCTGTGACTAAAATATTTAGCTTGAATTGTATATTTAATATATCCTATAAACGTGGGTGCGCCCGCGTGCGCGTGTGCGTGTTTATGGAGTCAATATTAGAGTATCTAAATTTTAAAGAAATCATGTAGTAACATCCTATAAATGGTAGCCACGAGCCGCCATTGAAATTAACTTAAACTCATTAGTCCCAAATATGCTAATTATCCGAATATAAGATCCTACCACCAGCTGCTTATAAAGAAGCCGACATGTTAACCCTGTATGGATAAAATAATGATTTAGCAAAAAAACTTTATACTGCGATTATCACCTCAAAATGCTCACCTTTTACCGAATTTTTTTTTTTTATTTGTTTAAAAGTCACATGTCTGTAACATTCGTCAACCACGCTTTCATTACAGCACTAATGTACTGTTTCGTCCACCACGCTTTCATTACAGCAGCAATGTACTGTTTCGTCCACCACGCTTTCATTACTGCCCCATTGTTTTATTTACAAATGATTTTAAAAAGCGTGAAACACAAATTGAATCCTCCAGAATAGTCAAATCACTAAAATTGTAGTCAAGTAATAAATTAGCACGGAGGGGTGACGGAAAACGGATTTTAAAAGCTATTTGGCATGAAGGGGTGGACGAAGTTAACAAATCTGTAACGTTTAAACTTTGTTCTCTTGAGAGAAGCTGCTGAAAATTTTTTCTATGTCAAAAGTAAACTCTACCGCTTATTATCCATTTGTAAATATAAAATTTGAATTAACAACATTTTGCGGTTGCAGCGCTGATAAGCTGTAGTTCAAACGTTAATGGTTGCTGGATTTAGCTACTGTGCTCACACATGCTCTGACCAAATACATGTCGTTCTACTGCTTTGAGACTAATTAACCGGAACTTTAAAAACTTCGAAAACTTGTTTCTTGTTACTTCGAAAACAATTATTCTCAGACGTAATAACAATACCTAAACTAAAAAAACGCTCTCTAGCAGAATTATTGGCAATTGTTTCAAACTGTACGAATTGGTTACATTTGTCCATATAGCTAACAGGTGAACCTCGACAGTTTTTACCTTACTTTGACTTCAGATTCATTCTATACCATTCGTATAAAGCATGTTTTGCGCTTATAATTATTTAACAACAGTCAATTTTTTCCGTTTCATTCACAAAAAAAGGATACCACTCCTATTTAATTCAATGCAAGTCCTGAAATCGGTCACTCAATATTTTCAAAGGCAAATTTTGATGACGTTCGATCACGTGATTGAAACCTTTCTATAGGCTATTAAAAATTGGACCTACTACTATACATTTGACTTTTCGTAACTGTTGACTTATTCGTTCCACCTAAAACCTCTGATTGCGTTTATGTTGCTTGGTCGAGGCATAATCGTAGCTAGGAAAAAAGAAAGCTAAACCGAAGTCAAGCACATGCGGTGGATTTATTTCAATAAATCAAGCTATGGTTTAAGAGTAGAATCCATCGATCAGGTTTTTGAGCTGAAGATGCGGATAATTTTGGGGATTCCTGCAAGATTTTACATGAAAAATCGTCATTTTGTTCAACTTTGTTGGACTTGACTAACGAGTTCATGTCATGGAGCAGTGATTCCCAACCGGTGGTCCATGGGGCTTCTGAAGTAGTCTACTGAGAGGCCCTTCCTTGAAAACAAATTATTTACCAAAAATGCTAATTCTAAAGATTCTACGTTAGTGTTTCTGTCAGTTTTCATCATTAGGCATTACTGCGTTTAGTTTTGTTCCAACATTGTCGCACAGTCAAAGCTAGCTACTATTTTGGTTCAGAGCTTATGAAACAGGATGCTTTTGATGGCTGTCAGAATCAATTAAATCAGAATTGTGGAAGGGGAAAGTGCCTGATAGTGTACCGCTTTTTGCCAAATAGCATGTTTTGATCAATGCTTAGTGTTTTAAAAAATTTTTTTTCTGTTATTTAAATTTATTTTATTCGCAAGTAATCAAACATAAAATGCCAAATGTGTAACTTTTACGTTTTCTGCAGTGATGTAATGAAAATATTGAGTCAAATTGGGGAACTGCTGGCCACGGTGTCCCACAATAGTGCACCATGATTCCTGCAGTAACCTCACTCCATGTCGTCTATCAATTAGTTGAGTATCTTTGTATCGCTTACTACCACACCTGCGAACTCGAAGAACTTGTTTTTTTTGCCGAATTTGCTAAATAAAAATTCTTAAACTCGAACTCGAAAAACCACAGATCGAGTTCGAGCTCATTAATTGAGAAATTTTGAAAGGAGAATAGTAAATAATATTTTTGCTGTGACGTAGGTCTTAAGACCGGTCTTGGCCTAAAAACCGGTCTTAAGACTGTTTTTCAAGGTCTTAGCCTTGGGTTTGATTGTCATGGTTTTGATCTTAACCAGGGATGCGAACTCGATAAACTCGGTCATTTTTGCTCAACTTAAACTTAAACTCGAAGAATTGAAAATAAAGTACTTGAATTCGTAAATGCAAATATTTTGTGAACTCGTACTTGAATAGAAATCCATCGAGTTTGCGGCCCTGCCTACTACATACAGTAGCAATATCAAATTTTTAAGTTTTGAAAATTTAATTAAACGAAAAACTGTATAATCGTGCAGTTTTTATATACACAATAATTGGTTTATTGACCTGTATCATTCAAAGATGTCACGGGCTAGGACTTTGAGAACTCGGCCAACATAGAAACAAAAGGCTGTATACAAACAAGAGCCATGAGCTTTCAGAAAACTACAGCTAAAAAGCCCGCTCACAATAAAAGACAAACCGATGCTACACCAAGCCCCACTGGCAAATTATTCACGCTTTGCTCCATAGAGGCAACTGTTGGAAATTTGAAATGGAGTTCTGTGGGCATCGCGGGCAAGTGAGATTAAATGGTGTCTACCATCTTGATCACAGTTGTGAAAGCAGAAATGTTAAACTGGCAATGTGGCCTAATACCTCTGCTAACAAAAACACGTTCCAACGTGCTTCAAAAATTTTATCTAAAGCTTAAATCACTAAAGAATTAACTGCGCTGTTTCTTAATTTTTTACTCTGAAATTGGACTTTCACTTTTACTCAAACACTAAAACCCGCTCCTTGATCGAAATATTGCTGTTACTAATGCTTTTAGTTTATTGCTCATGCTACTGACCAAGCAAGAAGGTATATAACACTTTGCTATCCATTGTCCAAAGTGAGAAAATCACGGTAATGAGCATAACACTTAGAACAAGATATGTGGAAGCGGTTATTTTTCAACCGCTTCCGTTTTCACACCAATCGCTTCTGCTTCCACCGTTTCCGCTTCCACTAACAAAAACCCATAAAACGACCGCTGACAATTTTTTAACTTTTGTGGGTATGTAGCCTGCCTTCTCCTGCACTTTATCATTTTGAGAAGACAAAAATCTTCATTTATTGCTATTACTTTACCTACTTCGCTTGAGCTTATTGTTCCGAACTACTTCGTGTTTCTTATTCTTAGATATTAGAACTCGTGTTGAATGCAGAACAGTGCTTTTTAATCTTTTTGTGATCGAGTAACCCTTAATGTACTTTCGCGTTTGTCACGGAACCCCCACCAACAAAAATTTAAAAATCACGAATAGTTTGCAAGAAAATCAAATTTTTTGTTACTACAATTCAAAAAATAATTGAACACTTCAACAAATAAACAGTTATTATAAATATCTTCACTACTTACAACCACTTTTACAACAGTTAACCTAATTCTTCTCAGATCTAAACCGTATGACTACATATTATAGCTCTCGACAATAGCCTGTCGTCACAATAACAAATTACACCGTATAGCGCTGATTTTCCCTCTCTATCCTCAACTAACTCTGTTTTTGAGTTAACTTTAACTCTAATCATCATTACGGATCTTCTGTTCGTCCCAAAAAAAAAAATATTGACTCCGATTTTTTTGGATAGTGAAGTGCGAAATTTCTGTCGTATATATAGTATATACATGTAAAGCGACCAAAATTGAACTGCACCAATCAACAGCCGCCTGAACGTGGTGATGCGGTCCTCAACCCGTTTGGGTTGGGTTAAAATGGCTGTTGGTCTTCCTGAGGGCCCCAGTTACCTCGGGCACTCCCCTCACACAAACCATTTTTTTGCCGTGCAGCCCCCTGAACGACCGCAGAAGGGTAGCACGCAGCCTCTTTAAAATCGGCCTGTCTTCTCTCTTCTCCTGCCTTTCTATTTGCCGTCTTCTCATTTTTCTCCTTCTCCTGATGAGCGGCAATGTTTATCCTAACCCTTGTCCCGTCTTTCCCTGTTCAGTGTGTGCTGGAAATGTGACCTGGCTGGGTAGGTCAGTGCAATGCTGCACATGCTCTAATTGGGTTCATTTAAAGTGCTCACTACTCTCCCTTTCTAGATTCAGAACTCTTGGCAGCTCTCACTCCTGGAGCTGCCCTCCCTGCTGCGTTCCTGATGTTTTTGGAGATTTTACACCTACCAGCACTGTGACTTCTTCCTCGGACTCCTCCTGTTGGTATACCTCCACTGCTTAAATCTGGCCCATTTGGCCCCCTTCTGCTAATGCAGCACTCGCAACCCACCCTCGCTTTCAAACTTCTTATCCTTTTTCCGCCCACTTTGTATCTTCTCCCTCTTCACCCTCATGACCGCCTCATGCTCCTGGCTGTTTCTCTTTACCTCCTGCTTCCTCTTCCCCTCCCGGACTCCATCAGGGTTCTTCAATGGAATGCTGCGGGTCTCCAAGCCAGGAGCACTGAACTGCTACACTTTATTTCGTCTCATTCCGTTGACTTTATTTGTATCCAGGAATGTAACCTTAATTCATCTTTCTCTTTCTGGATCCCTGGATTCTCTGCTCTGCGATCTGATTGCAGTCACTCCTGTTCTGATATTTTTTCTACTGATGTCACAGACGTTAGCGGCGGCGTCATCATTTTCGTCAAGCAGGGCTTATCCTTCTCTGAGCTTTCTACCTTCTCTCTTTCTTCGCTTGATCCCTACTCTGATTATGTAGAGGAGGTCAAGATCTCTCTAAACGACTCCTCCTCGCTCTCATTTCCTAATGTTTATGCTCCCCCTATTTGGTCTTCTCCGAAGGATAGCAAAACCAATTTCTTTTCTCCTTTCATCCTTTCCTTTTCCAGAAATCTCTTTATTCTGGGAGACTTCAATTGCCATCACCCTCTCTAGGACTCAAAAAGTACTTCCGAATTGTGGGGAGAAAGCATTCGAGTGGGTCATCTCCTCTGATCTCCTCCCCCTCAATGACTCTGACATACCTACTCTTCTTCATCGTTCCTCTGGCAGTCGCTCCTCCCCTGATATCTCCTTTGCTCTTTTCTCTCTCGCCTTGTTTTGCTCCTGGGAGGTGCTTCAGAACCTGGGTTCTGATCACCTACCAATTCTACTAACCTTTCCTATTTCTCCGGACTTTCGCCCCAACGAAAGTCTTCCTTCCTTAAATTTTCAGAAAGCTCGTTGGGATGACTTTGCTTTTTACTTTGACTGTTACTCTCCTTCTGCAGAGGAACACTCGTCTCTTTTTCTTTCCTTCGCTGCTATTCTCTTTACTTCTCTGACACTGAATGCTCTCCTTACGATCTGGTGCTCTGAACAGACGGCTCTGTTCCTTTCCCTTTTGGCAAATACGGCTCTGTCGTACTTGCCAACTGCTCTCGCTGTGTCACTGAGGCCACCCTTTTCTTTTCGGCAGGCCCAGTATGCTCAAGTTTTTCCGCTGAATCCTGCGCCATTCTGCACGCTCTTTGCTGGTCTCGGCAGCACCAAAAAGTCTGCCACTTTTCTTCTCCTATCTGATTCTCGCTCAGTCTTCGCCACTTTGTCCTCTCCTCCATCTTTCCTTTTACCTTAATCTCTGGCAGGAACTGTTTTCTCTGACCTTCTGTTCTATCAGGCTACAGTAGGTCCCCGCACACTCGTTTCTCCCAAGCAACGACTCAGCTGATGAGTTGGCCAGACGGGGAGCGCTACTTGTTCCCTCTGCAATCCCTTGTAGTCTCTCTCCTCTTATCTCTCGTATCCACTCTTCTCTTTTTTCAGAATGGAAGCATACTGTCTCATCTAAATTCTTCGACGCACAAGTTCCATCGATTTCCACCGAGGAACTTGTGCTTCTACGTCATGCTCGCTGTGTTCTCTCTCGCCTTCGCTGCAACGGACATAGTCTCCTGTTAAGCCTCTATCTCTCTAGAATTGGCAGAATCGAGAATTCTTCTCGCAGCGCTTGCGGACACCCGTCCCAGGACACCTCTCATCTCATTCTGCACTGTCCAGCTACGGACTCTTTGCGTCGCTCGCTCTTTGGCAATTTTCTGTCTCACTACGACCTCTGGTCCAGACCGTGGGAGATTGCCCGGCTTCTGGGGCTCCATGGTCTTCCGCCATGCCCCCATTCTTCGGAAGGGGTTGGGTAACAACAACAACAGCAAAACTGAAATTACAGACGCACTATTACGTAACAAAGGGAGTTAGCAAATTCAGACGTTCTTAAAGTTGTAAACAGAATTACGTCACAATCTGCAACTTGCTAACACAAGATTCCATTACTATCTATATACACGGAACACCATTACATATAAGAAATCAATATACTGAAATAAGAAATAAATACTAGGCCTAGTAATAAACGAAGAATCTTCGCGGTCTCCTCACGGAACACAACTGCATGTTTTGCGAAACCCCTGTTGAAGAGCACTGATGCGGAGTGATCAAATTGTTTCCATCGTGAGTAATTTCTTTTTCAACATTTTCAACCCCCTGACCACGGTTAGTTAAGTTCAATCAAATCATCATTTTGTTACCTACGTTTCATTGCCCAAACTATCTTTTTCTATCTTTCGTAAGAAAAAGATAGCTTGGATATAAAATGTGACGCTAGTTATACTTTTTCTTGTTCTCTCTCGCTATTAATATCGCACGTTTATTCAGACTTATAGTGCAACTTCACCGTTTAATCCACATTGGAAAATGGACAAAACTTTTTCGCCAAGTTACTCTTCAAGTCAAATAACCTATGTGGAAGCGGAAGCGGTACAATTTTCGCGCTTCCGCTTCTACAAAAAAAGGAACTGCTTCCAGCTTCCGTTTCCACATCCCAGCTTAGAACGAAAATGACTAGCAGAGTGTATCAACGCAGTAACAAGAGAGATTTCAGATTGGTGGCAGCGTCCAACAAAACGATACATCAGTTTACGAATTTAAGCATTGAATGGTTCAATGTTAGCCTGAATTTGGAAGAAACGAGCACTGCAAAAACGAGAGATATTATGCTATTAAAAATAAAGAGTCTCAAAGGAACGCTGAGACCTTCACTGCTGTCCTTCCAAAGCTAGTACAAAGAATCCAATAATTCAGCAAAATTTCTTTAATGTACAAACTTCAGAGCAAATGACCGATAGTAAAAGCAGTAAAAACTAATCAAGGGTTATCCACGTCGTAATTCTAGGCAGTAAAAAATTTTGACTACATTGTTGCTTAATAACAATTCACTAAAAAACAAAAGTTTCTACTGTGTCGGCGTTAATAAGCAAAATCGCAAGAAGAAAAAAGGGTAATTACGGTGCTGGAACATAGCGGCCCCTTTGAAAGGCAACGCTAAGTGAAATTTCAAACAACAAGTCAGGAAGCACCGTCGTAAATAAAATATCATAAAGATAATTTAGCACTTGCAAGAAGTCGAATCTAAAATTTTAGCTATCTAGATAATATATTTCCAGCCTAAATTTCGTAGTAACGACAAAGTAAAGCTATACACAGAGCATATTTACAAGCACAATGTTCGCCATACATAACAAGCGAAAGGCAATCACGCTATAATAATTCACACTACACAAGCTATACCGGGACTATCTTAGATAAGCCACGAAGGATGTATTCAATCTCTCCGGTACCAGAATCCTTTAATACGGCAATTGTAGCCCTACGAACTATACCTTTCCCCTTACGCTGTTGTGGATGCACGCAATGAATGCGTCCAAGGCGGTATGTCCCGCGCTTGAAAATATCTGTAGCATCTCCAACTAAAACCAACTGACCAGGAGAAAGGTTTTCTCGAGTAACCCTCCATTTAGATCGGCCTTGCAAAGTAGGAAGGTATCCCTTGATCCAGCTTAACCAAAATCTATGTGCAAACGTAACATTATACATGAAGTCTCGGCGAAGGTCTCCTCGATTATGGAAAGCGCTGATCGAGATGTTAGGAGCGAGCCTTTGTCCGAGGAAGAATAAGGGAGTCAGAGGAGCTAAATCGTTAGGTTTGTCACTGAGCGTAGTCAGAGATCGATCATTGACAATAGGTACCGCATCAGAAGTGAAAGTTTGCAGTTCGACAAGTGAGGGCTTACGACGAGCATTACCCAAGATATGACCTAAAGCATTTTTAAAGAGTTTAACCATGCTTTCCCAACTTCCGCCTTGACTAGGGGCGTAAGGTGGGATCCTTACCCAGTTGATGTTGCGTTTGCGAAGCGAGTTATGAAATTCGGTTGAGCCAAGCAGCGTCGAAAGCTGTTCAGCCGCGGCGCAAAAGGTAAACCCATTGTCTGAGTACCTAGTGTCAACCGCCCCGCGGAGGTTAGTAAATCGCAAAAAGGCAAGTACGAAATTATTTAAATCTAGACCAGTTACGATTTCGACATGTATACATCGGGTACATTAACAAGTGAAAAGCAATCCCCAAGCCTTGCAGTTACTTCTGTTTTAACGATATATGTGCGGCCCTAAATCATCGGCGGCGCAAAACTTAAAAGGCTTGTTTGTGGGAGTAACTCGACACGCCGGTAAGTCAGCCATTAATTGCCGAACAGGTGTGGCTTTGCACAATGCATACATACCACAATCACCCAAGTAACGTTTTACGCTAGAAATACCGTGAACAATCCAGAATCGTTGCCGCGTTCTCATAAGAGTATACGAAGGTCCAGCATGTCCAGCATGTCCTGCTTCGACATGCTCTTGAATCACAATTAGTCTAGTTAAAGAATGCCTACTGGGAAGAATAAAAGGGTGTTTCGTATCAAGAGGAAGTTTAGCATTCTCAAGCCGGCCTTCAACGCGCAACAAATAAGAGGCGTCTACCCAAGGACGCAAATTTCGCAAAGACTTCAATTCAGAAATCCACCGCAATTGTTCGGCATTTTTTGCTTCATTACCTAAACTTTTCAAAAAGGATTCGAAGGCGTCCGGTGTATCCGACTTTAACAGATCGACAACATCTCCAAAGAGGTTACTTTGGACGTATTTTACTATATTCATCAGCGCCATGACCAGAAAGGTGGCATCCAAAGTCGGTTTGGAAAATGCGATTCCTTTGTTTCTAGTCATCAAGTAATGCTTAAAGGCAATGAGATATCCAACACGCTTTTTTAAGGTGTAAAGATCAGGAGAAGAGGCCGTTTGCTACAAGGTTCGTGACTAACAGTAGTTTTATGTACAACCGTGGTGAGAATTGATGGCTCGAGTTCCAAACTTCCATCTAGCAGAAATTTTGGGCCATCCAGCCAAAGCGCATAACAATTTGGGTGTTTCGCACTAGCTTCCCGAGTGCCCACGTCGGCAGGGTTAACTGACGAATGGACGTAGTTCCAAGCATCAGCTGGAGCAACTAGGAGTATTTTGTCCACCCGTCGTTTGACGAATCGAGGTAAATGAAGGTCTGGGTTCACTATCCACTTTAGAGTTACTTGTGAATCGGTCCAGAAGTGGCACCGACAATCGAGGTACTTGAGAGAACGAGAAACACTAAGCATCAAGTCTGCGCACAATCTGGCAGCTTCCAGTTCCTTACGAGATATGACCCAATTTGTTTGATTGGTTGACACAAGTTTTGATTTTCCTTGAATAAAGGCTACGCTCAACTTCTCATTAACCAAACGCCGCAAGTATACCACATATGAAAACGCATGATTAGAAGCATCACAAAACCCATGCAGTTGGTAGATAACCTTGTCACCACTCGTAATTTCGACCCCGTCAGAAAAACAATAACAAGGAGTGGAATAATTAGCAACAGCTTCCATAGATCTAATCCAATTCTTCGAATCATTTTTAACGTCTCCAGGTAGGTTATCGTCCCATCCGATACCTGACAAGGTGACCTTTTGGAGGATTAATTTTCCCTTTAAGAGGAAAGGAGCAAGGATGCTTAAGGGGTCAAAGTGACTTGCAAGCATACGTAGCATTTCCCTTCTAGTAGAGACTTCCGATAATGCACTGTTTCCGCATACCTTCAAACAATCATTTTCTACATCTCATACTACACCCAAAGCTTTGCAGTCGGGCATAGGATGAGAGCCAAGATCGATCTCCCGAATACTAGATCCGAGTTCACTCTGAGGAATGTTTGATAAAATAGACTTTGACAGGCCGTTTGCTACCCATTTACGCAGTTTAAATCCTCTACTCTCAAAGAGCGACATTGATTCACGAGTAATCATTTCAAGGTCAGTCAACGATTTAGAGGTCATCAACATGCCGTCCATGTACCGGTTGTTCTCAACCATCGACAATGTCAGCTGACAAGCGGCAGTAGAATTTTCGAGAATTAAACGTTCAATAGCAAGAAGGGCAATATACGCTTATACGCTCACCGCTGGCGATGGGACCAAGCCTGGTCAAAACGTAATTAGGGTCGTCGTGGTTCAGGCCTTCGCGCTCTTCAATCACTGTAAGCAAGCACTTGTCAGTTTGCCCAATGAGTATATCAATACTTTTGCGCTGAGGAATGGTCGGAATTTCGACTCCTTTAAAATGTTCTAGGCCATTGGTATCCACTGCATGTGGAAGAGTGTTCAGATCCTCAGTAAAGTCTGGTACTACCAAAGCATTCCTAACCTTAAAGGTCTCACCAGTGGTAAGAGACTCTATTGAAAAATCTGTATGGCCATAGCTGGGAGTGGTCTGATGTGCCAGGGTACTGATAGTGATAGTTTTGTCTTTGTTGGTGTTAAGCCCGAGTTCAGTCTTCAAACCTTCAGAGATGAGCGTAGCTTGGAAAGCCGTGTCATGCTGCGCATACGCTAGCGTTGATTTCCCAGTGTCAGGGTTAATAACTCTCACTGCACTGGTGCGCAACAAAACAACGTCATGATTCGGCTTCAACTTTCTTACGACAGCCTGCTCCCCATCAGATGTTTCATCAACCGGTTCACTGCCTGCCTTGGATAAGACCCTGCAACGATTTACTTCAGCAGCCCCGGCATTAACAGAGTTTGACTGTTTGTACAAGTCATGTAAGACGCTTGCGTGTTTATGTTCGAAGTTCGAACACTTACGACATTACGATGAAAATGCACAATCTCGAGCACGGTGTCCCAAAGACAGACAATTTAAACATCTTCCAGCGTTAATAATCATCTGCTGTTTGCAGTCTATAGAAAGATTTGCGAATTTTTCACAATCCGCAAGGAAATGTTTGGATCTGGAGTCAATGCATATAAAACAATTAGGAGGTGGTTTTGTTGGAGATCGTTTGTAAGCGCACTGGGTCTTGTCACTAACTGCCGATTCACGCTTATTAGAAGATACTGTCAGCGTTAAACTAGTTGGTTTCGATTTTACAGCTACTTGTCGAACTCTAAAAGAATCACGCACACTTTTAAAATCACGTGGTTTGTCCTTTTCATCATTTTTGAAAAATGTTTGTGCATAGTGTGACGTCATCACGCTCAACTCGTGTGTTACAAACTCGCGCAAAGAGTCGAATCCAGAATGATTCAAGTCAAGTGCCATTTTGGCAAGATAATCAAGATAACGTCGCTTTAACAGGCTGGGAAGGCGACTGGCGGTATCGAGCAGCAATTGACCCGATAGTTTTTCCACCTCATCATGGGCATAATCAAAAACTTCTAGGGTATTAAGGTCGTCATTAAAGGCCTTCAGTGAAGCTACGTTGAAGGTTACTTTAGGGCCATTGCGAATGGCAATGATTTTAGGCTCAGTGGTAAGACCGTTAGAAACATCATATCTTTGCCGTAGACGATCTAAGGCCTTTTCAATACGTTTCGAGTTTGACGTGTTTTTCATGGGTGCCAAAAATAAATTAACTATCTCGCGTGGCTGATCAACACACGAAGCTCTCAGCACTTCGAGTCGGCGCTCGTTACAAGGACTCTCGTCCATAAGTTTACGAATTTGATTTTCGTAAAACACAAAGGTCATGTTTTTACCATCATATCCAATTTGAGAAGCCAGGTTGATAAACTCGCTTCTGCTCTGACGGTCAAGATAAGTCCTCAACGCTCAGTCTTGTCGATAAATCGGAGACGGCTTGTGACAGCCACGCCCTAAAGCATCTGTAGGCAAATCAGGATCGAGCCGAAGTGGCCAAGCCACTTTAGGTTTATCATCCCGGTGCACATCATCCTCAATAGGCAAACTAGGCTGTACCTCGTTTGGCCGAAAACGATGCCGCGCAGCTTCGACACTTACGCGGGGCTCGTGACGCCTCACTACAGACGAGAAAGCGCCACGATGAAATTTGGAGCCAGCAGAAGGTCCACCCAATTTCCCTGAGGATGAAACAGAGCCTTGACGACGCGATGAAGCGACTGAAGACCCGCGTTCAAAAAGTACGATTAGTCGTTTTTCTGCATCAAGCCTAGCCTCCTCGACGCGACGATGAGCTTCAGCTTCGGAAGCTTTCGCTTTTTTTTGTTTGTTTACCCCTCCACTTCCTCGGGATGGAGGTACGGTATGAACGGCACTTCAGGTTCATGCTGTCAACCTAATTGAAATTTGGCTAGGGAAAAGATGGCAGCCCATTTCGAACCAGTCTTCAGTGACTGGTAGCCCCACCACCAAGGCGGACTGCCACTGGTGGGTACCCAAGAGTCGTCTGACATGCTGGGTTAGCAACTTCACAATTGTAACCCGGTGAAGTACGGGTGGGCCACCTGTCTGCCACATAAAGGTGGGGGCGTCCCGTTGAGTGCCAAATGACCGATAGTAAAAGCAGTAAAAACTAATCAAGGGTTATCCACGTCGTAATTCTAGGCAGTAAAAATTTTTGACTACGTTGTTGCTTAATAACAATTCACTAAAAAACAAAAGTTTCTACTGTGTCGGCGTTAATAAGCAAAATCGCGAGAAAACAAGGAAAAAGGGTAATTACGGTGCTGGAACATATGCAACATACTATAGGAGTCTTTGTACGCTACACATAATCTTCTAAAGCTTTCCGATTAAAATATGGTAGGCGCCACTTATTATGACCACGGATAATATGACCAGCCGCTTATTATGACCAATTTGATACGGTCCGGAATTTCTCCATTTAAAATCCTCCGTTTAATATGACCAAATTTCGGATAATATGACCAACATTTTTTCCATCTTTCTTGTTACAGTGCAGTATTTTTCCCGCCACGCACTTATAACTTCGCCTTTTCAACATATTGTTACACACTGTACTAAATTTTACCGTCACTTGTAGTGTTACAGTACTGTACTTTGTTTTACTGCCAACGTTACACTGTTACTTCGGGTAAACGATGAATTTGACGGTATTTGGACTTCTTGTGGCTTACGGCGTCGATTCAGGAGCTGTTATGGCGGCTTCGGTTTTTATAACCATTCGGATTATATGACCAAAATGGTCTGGTCCCAAGGTGATCATATTAAGCGGCGTCTACTGTAACACCACAATTGAGAAGCATAAAAACAAGAGCAGTAAGTACAAAACAGTTATTTTTGATGGATACAAAACACTACAAAAAGTCACTTTTAGTGGTCCATGGGCTCAGAAAAGTTGGGAATCACTGTTTTAGAAAAATCAAACAATTAACCACCTTGTTAGCATTCTAGCACGAGCGGTGATGCGACCTTCCGCGCTTCTTCCAAATTGATGCTTTGCTTGATATCTTTTGTAAAGCTGAGGCGGTTAGGCGCAGCAGACATACGCGCTTCGTGCTATGTGGAAGGAAAGTTTATCTGTGAAGTCAAAATCATTTTAAGTTCATAAATCTGGTTTTCTAGAGCGTGCCAAAACCTCTTGTGGTATGTTTCCTTTGTTAAATTAGGTTTTGTGTACCTGTAAAGTAAATGCATTCCTTTTTAACCTAAATAAAAATTAAAAAATAATGGACTACGTATGAAAAATATGGCAAAGACGAAATGCGTTGCTTTTGCCGCCAAATAGAAAGTAGCATCAAACGCGGCTGTTTGGTGAGATTTGTTTGGGATCAAAACAAAAATTTGGGAAGTAACTTCCCCCAGAATCCCTGTGGCAACGTGCCTGCCTTCAGCTTCCCTATTTTACATCTATGGTCGGTGCTTTATTTGACTAAAATTTACGAAACTTGTGACTATTTTGCAAGTGGCGGAAGGAATAAATGTTTGCGCTATAGTCAGACATATCTTTGAGAAGGAATAGGGTTTTGTTGCAGTCTGATACGTCTTTGGAAAGCAAAAATATTTTTGCTGCTATGTTGTACGCCTTTGGGCAGGAAAAGCTTTCGTTGCAGTGTGACAGGTATTTGGGAAAGAAAAATGATTTCGTTGCATTGTGCTATCTCCTAGTCACTACCAAATTTTACTTTACCACGTGCTTTACAATTGGCACCCCAAATTTTCCTACGATTTGCAAGATATGTATAAGTTGGAATGATTAACATGTGATCACAAACAATCACCAGCGGCTTTTGCTGTTTGCTTTTACAACTCTTTTGTCATGCCGTCTTTCTCTGGTAAAGTATAATGCCTTTTTCTGCCATTAAATAGTAAATTTTCGCTACGGAATTGGCTGCACATATTACTTGGACAAAGCAAAACGTTTTTTCAATGTGTTGGAAGAAATCATTGCAGAGCTTGCTTTACTGAATAGTGAAGCGTGCTAAGTTAGTTGGTGTAGAGTTGATCAATGGCTGTATTGTATGCTCTTGGGAGAGAAATTTGCGAAGATCAACTCTACTCGGTAAATTCTAACCAGAAGCAATTTTATTTGAAAGTTGCACAACTAGTAATTGAAACGTTAAAAGCTGCTAACTATAAAGAAGGCGTGGACAACCAGTGCTATATTTAGCTCCACTGTATACGGTGATACTAATTGTTATACGGTGATACTAATTTCACCTGTACAAGTTTGGTTAGAATTTAGCCTTCAGGTAGCAACAGTTTTTGGTTGGCAAAAGAGGGGGATAAATACAGTAGAGAGGATTTAGCCGGAGGTGTAGCCAAGACCTTAGAAGTGGGGCAGGTGCGGAACAAGAATTTTGCAAAGGAGTAGGGATCAAGCTCACGAACATTTTTGGATCTAAAAGAGGTAGTTAGATTTACGTGATCAGCCATATTAGGCCTGTCTGTTTGTTTATCTAATGTTTGTACAGGTTTTTAAATCGTTTTGCCGCCGTTTCTGTGTTTTGTCTGCTGCTTTGATTCGTTTTTTGGACAAAAATAATCTATTTTTCTCATAAGTCTAATTTTAGGCCCATTGGTGCTTCTTAGTTGGCCATATGCAACTAGCGATTATGGGCCGTGTGGCGTGCAGAAGCAAAGATCTTCAACTCAGAACATTACGCGATGATTTGAAGTTGATCTCGAATAAAAAAGGTTGTCAACTTTAAAAGAACCACTGTAGAAGAAGCATCAATTAGAACAAAAATTTTTCCCAAAATCAAGAAAATTAGCTTTCAAGACGTTGACATCCAAAAAAATTACTAACATATTGTAAAAAATATTAGAAGTTTGTCTCAAGCTTTTGTCTTAATCAGATTTCTTTCATGTTTGAGAGGTCTTCAGCAATGATTAAAATGTGGATTTGGGGCTTCTCAACAAAAGGCTGCCGACCACCGATTCATTCCAAGTCAGGATTGCAAACTCGATTGATATTTATTCGAATCTAAGTCCGAATTCGAGTTCAAAAGGATTTTGTTAGTCCGAGTTCTGCATTTTAAGTATTTCGAGTTTAAGGCCGAGTTCGAATTCGGCAAAAAATTACCAACGTAAAAATGAATTTAGATATTCCTTATTTAACCTCGGGGTTCTGCTCTAGCTGCCCAGTCGTTAAAGCGAATTCGTCGCTAAATGAGTATTTCCTATATTTTAACTATTAGTGTTAGTTTTTAGTGGTATATTATACACTGCACTTTAGCCATTCATTACAGAGTATATTACAGCCTTGTTTCTTGTTTAGATTTATGCAATTTAGGCAATAAGGCTAAATACTGGATTAACATCGCCATTGAGCGAGAAAGAACCAACACACTGCACTAAGACACTTTATTTTGCAGAAGATGCTGGAGAAGTACTGCTTGGTCTTTTGGGCATCGAAAAGGGCTTGGTATATGTATGGAAAATTATCGTTCGGTACAGCAAGGCTAAGTACACAAAATAATGCTAAAAACAGCTGCTATGCAATATCGGACTGTGTCGTAACTACGATTTGAGGCAAATCCAGTGCGTCGTTAAATGAAGAATGCTTGTATTAAATTTCTGCAAACCTTTACATCAAAAAAGATGCTGTTATGGAGGAATTAAATTTTATTGGCAGGGCGAGGCAATAATGTAATAGCCAGCCCGCGCGTAGAGGTGACGGGAGCACTTCGTTTTGAGCAGTGCCAGTATGGCTGTTGACAGTCCCGTAGCACTCCAACTTCGGGCCCCCCCCAAAGTAAGCGCAAGAGCCCCTGCGCACAGGTCATATCACTTTAGAGGTGTAAAATTGAAAAGCTGCATTAAGAAAATACACCACAATTTGTACATAAGTAAACAGGCTAATGTCAGAATAAAGCATGCCGATACCGAAGGTGCAAGTCATAAAAAATTCGGCACCGATGCCAGAGTTCAGTAGGACATTTATGCAGACACTGCGAAACGAAAGCAATGACACTGAAAAACATGAAAAACTTATAAAAACACAGTATCATTTAAATAGTCTGGAGCGAACCTTTTTGTTCGCAAATGCTGTTATGACATTGTCATAATCAAGAGATCGGGCGCAGTCATTTTCGATTGACAACATGGCTAATGAAGATAGTCTACTGTCTGTCATAGACGTTCTATTAAAAGTTTTGATCAGTTTCAATTTGCTGAAGCTTCTTTCAGCGCTGGCAACAGTCACGGGGCAAGTTAGTAAGATTCGAAGTGCGATGTACACATTCGGATACAATTCAAATAAATGAGTCTTTAGAAGATAGTTCAGAAAGTCTTGAGCCGTTTTGAGATTGCGTTTTTTTTGTAAAATTAAAACAAACCGCTGTAGCTCAGCGCTCATTTCATCAGAATCAATGTCACCGAACTTTTTTTGGAACTCTTTACAGCAAGTAAGAAGAGCATTTTCTTGTTGCACAAGCAAAAGTTTGTCTCGTGTGTACAAAAACGAAAAGGCGGAAGAAACCTCACGTAACAAATTAAAGCGCTCCTTTATTGACATAATAGCCTGGTCTACTAATGGATAGAAAAAGTTGCTTTTAAATTTCAGTTCAAAAGTAGCTCGTTGTTCCTCTTCACCTTGGTAATCAAACAATCTTCTTTTCTTTCCACTTCTTGACGGAGGAAAAGAAGGATCAATATCCAATTCCTGTGCTATTTCAACAGCAGATGTTGCGGCACTGTCATAACCCGTTGTGCGATAGTTTTGCAAAAACTTTTCAGTTGCCTGGATTTCCGTTTCCATTGTATGAAGGGAGACTCCATACGATTGAAGAATCTTGCTTGCTTTATTGACTTGGAATAGGATATCATACCAAATAAACACCGACAAAAGAAAACTCCATTTTGATAAATGAGCTATCAACGATTTTGTTTCTGAGGCAGCTCTTCCATCTTTTCTTTCTATGGAAATGGCTTCCAAGTCTTTCAGTGCCAGCAACACCTCTTTTAAATTCTATCGAAGAGGTTTGATGCATTTAATTCTGCTTTCCCAACGAGTATCAGATTGTGACTTTATGGACAGCTCCACATGTTTCTTCAAAATTTCCCAACGCTGAGCAGAGGAAGAAAACAGCACATACAACCTTGTAAGTACTCCAAAAAATGTCAATGCTTCCGTCGATCAATTAGCACTGTCAACAACAACTAAGTTAAGGGTATGGTTTGCACAGGGCACGTAAACAGCTTTGGGATTGATGTCTAGCATTCTTGCTTGGACCCCAGAATGTTTTCCTTTCATGTTAGCACCATTATCATATGACTGACCTCGACAATCAGACAATTCGAGTTGCAGTTCGGTCGCTTTTTCTAAGAAAGCGTCCAACAAGCCTTTCCCAGTACTGTCACTTATTCTCAAGTAGCCAAAAAATGTTTCTTTAACAACAGCAGCTTCTTCATTACATAGTACATAACGGAGAATGACAGACATTTGTTCATGATGTGACATATCTGGAGTGCAGTCCAAAATTATAGAAAATTATTTTGCCAATTTCAATTGCTGTAAATTTTCTTTTTCAACTTCTGTCGCTAGCAATTCAATTAGTTCATTTTGTATGGTAGGACTCAAATAGTGATCTTTAGTGTTTTTATTCTTGATTCTGTCTTGAAGCTCTTTTAGGATCGGATCTCTTCTTGCCAAAAGCTCAAATATACCCAGAAAATTTCCATTGTGAGGAGATCCTAAGACTTCTTCAGATCCTCTAAAAGCAAGATTCCTTTCCGATAGAAACAAGGCAATGTCGATAAGTCTCTCTAAAACATTTCTCCAAAAACGTCTTTCATTGAAAAAAATATTCATCTCGCGTTTGTTGATAGTGGATGAATTTCTTATCCCTTCAGCTAGCAACATCCATTGACTGCAGCATTCTTGGTGGGAAATGCCGTTTTCATGGTCTTTCAGTTTTTTCGAAAAACCCTCCCATGTATTTATACCACTACAAAAGGGGCTTAGTGTTTTTCCAAATAGCTTACAACAAAAGCAAAAAACTTGATCTGATTCCCCACAATAAACTAGCCACGACCGTGAAACACTTTCACCATTAGGTAACACACGTTTATAATGGTTGGAGGAAAAACGTCGCCTTGGAGTTGTGTTATTATATGGAAAATTCATTATTAGTTGATGTGGTCCACGCTTTACTATATCACATCGTTGAGCATCAGAAATACTTTCAGGCCATTTACATGGGTCATCAGGGATAGGGGTAAATTGAGATTCAGTTATTTTTGATATTGAAGGTTGCGTATTGGCAGGTAAATCACAACTTACATTTTCTGGAAATTTACAATCACTTTGATGCTGATCGTCATAGTCTTCTTTTTCTTGTACACTATAGTTTTCTTCATCCCTCTCGGTACTAGTGCCAGGTCTACTCTGCTCAGTAATCTTGAAAAAATCTGTCATCTTGGGCAATTTCGCTACAGCATCTCGAGCAGTGGCTGCTTCTTTTCTCTTTTGAGCACCACTTTTTGAACGTTTCATTCTATACAATGTCAATAAAATACTTTATCTGCACTCTGCAGTGTATATATATTGTCCCGGTATTTATAGCCAAACAGAATTCCAGACCATTCTATGATTGTTGCGTAACAACGGCATTGTTACGTCAATCGAATATTCAAGATTCTACCAGAAAATCAATCGAAATATTCTAGATTCTGCGAGATAAAATGACGTTGCATTCACTTATGATGTCACAAGCCAATTTCTTCCTACAGTTTAAATCGGTTGTAAACAAGTCTGCTGAACTGAAAATAGTCACGTAGCCAAAAAGCAATTTCAGACTAACTTGGGCCCCCAAAGTTGGCCTGGGCCTCCCCCAATTGGGGGGTTTGGGGGGCGGCTGCTACGTCTCTGGCTGTTGAAGTGGAAGGTGTGTTCAGGCTTTGTTTCGCTATCGTCTCATTTAGAAGTTTATCAAAGTCTATTTCATTTGTGATAGTATCGTTATAGCCATAATCACTTGTTGATTGATCTGTGATGAATTTCAAAGTAAGACGAAACAACGCCTGCACACACGCCTTCCACTCCAACAGCTAGTTTGGCACTGCTTGAGACGCAGTGCTTCCATCATACTCCCGCAGTGCTTACTGACGAGCAGCCATTGGTTGAAGGACTGTAACTTTCTCATGGAGAGATAACTGTAAAAATTTAAGCTGTTGAAGTTCATTAACAGTCACAGAACTTATTTCTTGGGGATGCAAGGCCATGGTTTAAGTTTTCTGTAAAATAAAAAAGATTAATCAAGTTGACTAGCTGGAAACAGGACAATAGACTATTCTACACTTTATCACATTTCAAATAATGATACACGGAATTAAGCACAACTTACGTTATCCCCCACCAGCACTTTGGGGTCGGCATTGCAGCAGTCACAGTGTTCCCTCTTCTTCGCAGCCTCGCGTGTAGCTTCTTATGTGCGCATGCGGACAGCACCAATACACCCTGGCACTGGAACAGTGAAGCGCACAGCTCTATACAATGATTTAGTATTTTTTCATAAACTGGGGAAATGTTATGGCGTTATAATGAATTCTTTTCTAAGCTTAAGGATCATACATTGTACTTGAACAAGTATAAAAAAAAGAATTAAAGAAAAAAGAACTTGTTGTATTAAATGTTTTCGATAATATCAAGAGGAAATAAGAGGTGCTGCAGTTCCGCAGGGCCGATATGCTGACCGCTACTGGTTAATTGTAATGTGTAACTTATACAGCATGTAAGTTGCAATAGGATATTGAAAAAGTGTAAATCTAAGTTATACTGTTGCCTACATGACAGGGCAGACTTCTGCACGGTCTGCCATAAACTGGATTAGATATTGGTGGGTAAAATCAATAGTCCTTTCAAAGTTTTTGTCCAAAATGGTTGCAGGAGAGTTACATATTATTTTAAATACAATTTTATGACCTTTAACTATACCTTAAACAAATTTTGAAGGGGTGTTGCTTTTGCTGCTGGACCAAGTAAAGGGTAATTAAAAACTTAGAGTAACTTACTGTTCGCCCTATACCTTTTCAGCATAGTTAACAGCTTTTCATCAGCCACTTTTTTTCGCGCCAAATGTGAGACGTCATATGAAACCTTACTATTCCTGAAAATCCACAGCAATGAATCTGGCGGCCTCTCACAACTACATTTATGGTTCCATGCAAGTGGTGATATAAACCGATAATAGTTTGTGAAATTATTGGCTATTTTAGCCACCAGCAAGTACTCTTCCATACTGTACTTGGGCTAGAAACAACCCGAAGAAGACGTTGGTAAGGCTCGAAAAACTTGGAGGGAAACAGAAGACAGTCCCGTAGCACTCCAACTTCGGGCCCCCCCCCAAAGTAAGCGCAAGAGCCCCTGCGCACAGGTCATATCACTTTAGAGGTGTAAAATTGAAAAGCTGCATTAAGAAAATACACCACAATTTGTACATAAGTAAACAGGCTAATGTCAGAATAAAGCATGCCGATACCGAAGGTGCAAGTCATAAAAAATTCGGCACCGATGCCAGAGTTCAGTAGGACATTTATGCAGACACTGCGAAACGAAAGCAATGACACTGAAAAACATGAAAAACTTATAAAAACACAGTATCATTTAAATAGTCTGGAGCGAACCTTTTTGTTCGCAAATGCTGTTATGACATTGTCATAATCAAGAGATCGGGCGCAGTCATTTTCGATTGACAACATGGCTAATGAAGATAGTCTACTGTCTGTCATAGACGTTCTATTAAAAGTTTTGATCAGTTTCAATTTGCTGAAGCTTCTTTCAGCGCTGGCAACAGTCACGGGGCAAGTTAGTAAGATTCGAAGTGCGATGTACACATTCGGATACAATTCAAATAAATGAGTCTTTAGAAGATAGTTCAGAAAGTCTTGAGCCGTTTTGAGATTGCGTTTTTTTTGTAAAATTAAAACAAACCGCTGTAGCTCAGCGCTCATTTCATCAGAATCAATGTCACCGAACTTTTTTTGGAACTCTTTACAGCAAGTAAGAAGAGCATTTTCTTGTTGCACAAGCAAAAGTTTGTCTCGTGTGTACAAAAACGAAAAGGCGGAAGAAACCTCACGTAACAAATTAAAGCGCTCCTTTATTGACATAATAGCCTGGTCTACTAATGGATAGAAAAAGTTGCTTTTAAATTTCAGTTCAAAAGTAGCTCGTTGTTCCTCTTCACCTTGGTAATCAAACAATCTTCTTTTCTTTCCACTTCTTGACGGAGGAAAAGAAGGATCAATATCCAATTCCTGTGCTATTTCAACAGCAGATGTTGCGGCACTGTCATAACCCGTTGTGCGATAGTTTTGCAAAAACTTTTCAGTTGCCTGGATTTCCGTTTCCATTGTATGAAGGGAGACTCCATACGATTGAAGAATCTTGCTTGCTTTATTGACTTGGAATAGGATATCATACCAAATAAACACCGACAAAAGAAAACTCCATTTTGATAAATGAGCTATCAACGATTTTGTTTCTGAGGCAGCTCTTCCATCTTTTCTTTCTATGGAAATGGCTTCCAAGTCTTTCAGTGCCAGCAACACCTCTTTTAAATTCTATCGAAGAGGTTTGATGCATTTAATTCTGCTTTCCCAACGAGTATCAGATTGTGACTTTATGGACAGCTCCACATGTTTCTTCAAAATTTCCCAACGCTGAGCAGAGGAAGAAAACAGCACATACAACCTTGTAAGTACTCCAAAAAATGTCAATGCTTCCGTCGATCAATTAGCACTGTCAACAACAACTAAGTTAAGGGTATGGTTTGCACAGGGCACGTAAACAGCTTTGGGATTGATGTCTAGCATTCTTGCTTGGACCCCAGAATGTTTTCCTTTCATGTTAGCACCATTATCATATGACTGACCTCGACAATCAGACAATTCGAGTTGCAGTTCGGTCGCTTTTTCTAAGAAAGCGTCCAACAAGCCTTTCCCAGTACTGTCACTTATTCTCAAGTAGCCAAAAAATGTTTCTTTAACAACAGCAGCTTCTTCATTACATAGTACATAACGGAGAATGACAGACATTTGTTCATGATGTGACATATCTGGAGTGCAGTCCAAAATTATAGAAAATTATTTTGCCAATTTCAATTGCTGTAAATTTTCTTTTTCAACTTCTGTCGCTAGCAATTCAATTAGTTCATTTTGTATGGTAGGACTCAAATAGTGATCTTTAGTGTTTTTATTCTTGATTCTGTCTTGAAGCTCTTTTAGGATCGGATCTCTTCTTGCCAAAAGCTCAAATATACCCAGAAAATTTCCATTGTGAGGAGATCCTAAGACTTCTTCAGATCCTCTAAAAGCAAGATTCCTTTCCGATAGAAACAAGGCAATGTCGATAAGTCTCTCTAAAACATTTCTCCAAAAACGTCTTTCATTGAAAAAAATATTCATCTCGCGTTTGTTGATAGTGGATGAATTTCTTATCCCTTCAGCTAGCAACATCCATTGACTGCAGCATTCTTGGTGGGAAATGCCGTTTTCATGGTCTTTCAGTTTTTTCGAAAAACCCTCCCATGTATTTATACCACTACAAAAGGGGCTTAGTGTTTTTCCAAATAGCTTACAACAAAAGCAAAAAACTTGATCTGATTCCCCACAATAAACTAGCCACGACCGTGAAACACTTTCACCATTAGGTAACACACGTTTATAATGGTTGGAGGAAAAACGTCGCCTTGGAGTTGTGTTATTATATGGAAAATTCATTATTAGTTGATGTGGTCCACGCTTTACTATATCACATCGTTGAGCATCAGAAATACTTTCAGGCCATTTACATGGGTCATCAGGGATAGGGGTAAATTGAGATTCAGTTATTTTTGATATTGAAGGTTGCGTATTGGCAGGTAAATCACAACTTACATTTTCTGGAAATTTACAATCACTTTGATGCTGATCGTCATAGTCTTCTTTTTCTTGTACACTATAGTTTTCTTCATCCCTCTCGGTACTAGTGCCAGGTCTACTCTGCTCAGTAATCTTGAAAAAATCTGTCATCTTGGGCAATTTCGCTACAGCATCTCGAGCAGTGGCTACTTCTTTTCTCTTTTGAGCACCACTTTTTGAACGTTTCATTCTATACAATGTCAATAAAATACTTTATCTGCACTCTGCAGTGTATATATATTGTCCCGGTATTTATAGCCAAACAGAATTCCAGACCATTCTATGATTGTTGCGTAACAACGGCATTGTTACGTCAATCGAATATTCAAGATTCTACCAGAAAATCAATCGAAATATTCTAGATTTTGCGAGATAAAGTGACGTTGCATTCACTTATGATGTCACAAGCCAATTTCTTCCTACAGTTTAAATCGGTTGTAAACAAGTCTGCTGAACTGAAAATAGTCACGTAGCCAAAAAGCAATTTCAGACTAACTTGGGCCCCCAAAGTTAACCTGGGCCCCCCCCCAATTGGGGGGTTTGGGGGGCGGCTGCTACGTCTCTGACAGAAGAGCTGTGTGCAACCACCAATAGACTTTTTTAATCCGATCCCTCAACGCTAACGGTACTTTTGACTTTGGAACGAGAATTAGCTATGCGAACAAACATAAACTTTTTGTTACTGTTTTCACGATTACCCATTTTACGCAGCCGGCTGAATCGATATTCTTAACGTCGATGTTACTGATGGGAGTGCTACTGTTGTAATAACATAACAATAGCCTAAGTTCATGGCTTCAGATTAGTTTGCTTTTTCCCTGGCTGCGCTTATGCCATGACTAGGGCCATTTTTTTTTACCTAAAAAAATATATTTTTGACTTAATTTTAACAAAATTTTGATTTTATTTTGACCTAACCGCTTTCGCCTATTATTTATGTCTTGTTGCACTTTTTTGATTAAAAATGTTTTCTAATCCGCAATTTACATAAGTTTTTAAAGAAGAAGGTAGCCTACTTTAAACATTTTTTCAATCACTCAGTCTTGAAGCTAATGCAACAAAGCGACGCATGACGTCAAAACCTAGGATAACGAGCCATTGTGTGTACCGGTATCAATTAGTGTGTAATACAAAAAATACGTTGTTATCGCAACTGTACTTTGCATTAACAGTCTGTCTATGATGTTTTTAACGAAAGCCACACAGTATAATTACCAGGACTTTTTATTGTAATGCAGCATCATATATTTTTTTACGTTCTTAACATCAAATTTCTGTCTTTTCTCAGTAATTTACTGAGCATAGAAAAAGACCTCTCAACAGCAGCAGAGGTTGGCTGGACTTTTTGCAATAGTGCGTAGCTTGTTGGGTCAATTGTCAAGTTGGTACAGTTTATTATTGTTTCTAAATCAGAGTTGGATAGTCGTTTTTTAATGTAATTTTTAATTGCGCACGGATCATCATCGAATTGCATATTCTTCAGCAGTCCGTATGCTTCGGTTATCGTGCAGGCACTTCCTTCTAAGAACTCTACGTTGGCTGCTAGAGTCCGGTATTGATTTATTTTAACCAAGTCCGGCACCAAATCTTCTACATTGATAGCGTCTTTGGCTCTGCTGGCTATGAGGTCTGCACTTGTCCAATTGTTTACAATGGTGCGAACAGCTGGAAGGTTCTCACTGTAATACAGGGTGTTCAAAAAGTCTTGGGCACATTTCAAGTCCTCATTTCTGCTGATCTATGAATGGTAGTTGAATGAAAGTGTTGCCATTTTAATGCTAAATTTATTGAGTTTTTTATCATGCTGATAATTTTTTCTTATCTTTTCATGTAGCTTAAATAACTAAGATAACCTAGATCCACCAATGGCTTTCACTCAACCAGAAAAAGCGTTTTGTGTCCTTGAACTTTCAAAAACTGATTCAGAGACACTTGATGATCGCGTTCTCTTGCCTTGATATCCTAGGTCTCCAGATGTCACACCTTGCGACTTCTTTTTGTGGGTTTCGTGAAAGCACTGGTCTATGCGCCTCCCCCTTCCAAAATATGCAGCTGAACTCAAGGCCGAATAACGGAAGTTGTTGCAACTTACAATCATAGACAACGCAATGCTGGAACGCATTTTAGCAAGAATTTGACTATCGGCTTGATGTGTGGCGTGTGACTAACGGTGTTCACATTGAACATCTTTGAACATTCTTTGAAAAACTTGAGACTGCAAGCTTTCAGAATATATCAGATGCATTGTTATTTCCTTAATAGTTTTTGACATATTCAACGTCAAAATGTGCCCAAGACTTTTGGAACACCCTGTATAAGGCAGCTCTAAGCCAAGTTGCCCATTTTGTAATTACAGGGTCAGGAGGAGATGGCAGACCAGCATCATAAAAATCTTTCTTGCGATCTTTGTTTTTGATTGTTGCTGTCTTGATCGTTGCTATTACTTCATCAATATTTTTAAAATGAGCACGCACACGCATAGCGCAGTTATGTAGTAAGTGCGCAACGCAGGTGACATGCATCGAAGGGTATAATTCCTTTAATGTCTTTCCAGCCAAAGACATGTACCGAGTAGCATCAGTCAAGAACAATGAAAAATTCTCGCGTTTTATTTCAAGTTGTCGCAATATGTCATCCACAGTGTGCAGAATAATACTGCTATTAACATTGCTGCCGCTGTCAAGTGGATGGCAATCAACGAGGAATGTCTGATTTGGGGCATCTAAGCTGCCCACAAGCACACTAATATACTTTTGTTTAGTAATCTCTGTTTCATCCACAATTAAAAAAATTTTTTGTCACAAAGTAATTCTTGAATTTGTTTTTCTTTTTGGGATGCTAATTTAGCAACACATGCCCGGGCTGCAGTCTCCGAAGGCAATACTTCTCCCATTGTAGCAGACAGAGACTTTAAAGAAGGATGGTTCAGTTTATGAAGTGGGATATCTGCAGCTAAAAATGAAGAGACAATTTGTTCCTTGAAGTTTACTTGATCGAGTTGTAAAAAGGTTTGATTACTTTGGGATTTGCTATTCGTCTCCAATTTTCTTTGGTGTTGCTTACTTTTTCGGTAGCTTTCCACAAAAAACTTTTTGTCGCATTTGACTAACACGTCGCAAAGGTTGCATCGCAAGTCGCGGGCAGGAGTTGCCGAAAACTCATCCAGATATTCCTGGCAAATTTGCCTAACTTTCGCTGTAGAAGATTTGGCTTGTTTAGGCATTCTTTGCTTTGCAAGCTACGACTTAAAAAGACCACGTGTAAAAAACGCAAAGGTTTTATAGGAATAGATTAATTGTCTAACAATTATGTGTTTATGCATCAACAATGACGATTTGATGCATAATAAGTGCTATTTCCTTCTCAATTACCTGCACGCATTTTTACCATTGCAACTATTTGAGAAGTTTAAAATCAAATAAAACTGCGCATAAAATTTTAATAGCAGCTCAAAAGTTCAAAAAAATATAAATTTGTTCGTTTTTGTAAGGAAATTTTGATGAAGAGAATTTTGACAATTTTGACTTTATGCAAAATTTTCAGGCTTGTCCATGGGACATATTTTTCTGTCCCATCCCATCCCATTCCATAGCAGTTCATGCCTGTCCCATCCCATCCCATCCCATGGGATTTCCATCAAAATATAATTCAATAAAAGTTATTAAATTTATGAAAATTTAAGTATAGTGTGTACTAGATAGGACTACACGTACAAAGAAAGATACCAAACGACAAAATTTATTGACTTTGCTTACTTTAAAGTTCAGAAGAGTTCACAATTCATTATCATTCTGCCACTCATATTCCGAGTCACTGTGCTCATTCAGCAAATTTTCAATTTCCTGCTCATCAACGAGCATGATGCGCAAAGCAGTGTTGCCAGATTGAAACGAAGCTCCTATACCACAGAGAGGACAAAATTACACCATCTAAGATTTTTCTCAAAAACCATCTAAAATCAAAGAAACACCGATAAACCACTCACTGAATATGACTAAAGTTTCAAGTTGTCTTTAAAAACTATTTGCCTATCTATTTAGCAATTGAAAGACAAGGGGTAAGGCAGAAATCTAGCTCTCTTAATAAGATGCAATTTAACTCACTTATCAAGCCCACCAAACTTCAAATCTAACGCTAAAACTAAACCAGAACCAAGGCTAACCTCACTTAAAAGCGAATTTATTCAAAACTGAAATTTTCTGCCTTGCCCCATCTCTTTCGATTGTTGGATTGCATCGTTGGGAGTGGCCTTGAGCTCGATCGCCCAAAGTGGCCAGATTATCATAAATTTTAGGGTTTAGTATCCCTTACCAATGCTTGCCTATCTATTTAGGTATGACGTTATCAAAAGGCTATCACATGGCTACTGTCCCATAGGTCCCATGGGAAATGCAATGCGTGCAGTCCCATCCCATCCCATCCCATGGGACATTTCCCATGGGATTCCCATGGACAAGCCTGAAAATTTTGACTTTATTTTGACTTATAAAATCTACCAAAACAGACTCCTAAACACCTAAAACGAACGTTAGCACACGTTTGATCATGTAACAAGGTCCTGAAAAAATATTGACTTTATGGACTTTAGCGGGCCCTAGTCATGACCAACCCACACACAGGCCTACGCAAGTTTAGGTTATACAAATAGGCCTACAGTTACTTAGGAGAAAGTCGTAAACGGTGAGCTAATATTTATAGCGCATATTTTTGTAAATACATGGCAATTCACTTTGGCACATGCCCACAACTTTGAATTCATGCGTTTCATGCACTTGATAAAATGAACGCACAAACGTTTGTGAAATCGTTGGCTACTTCTAGTGGTGGCTTGTGGGTCTTTTTGCACGGTAAGCTTGCAATTTATATGAAGAATCCAGTTCCAGCGTTTCACGTTCACGTAGATTTACTCAGTGGTGGAAAGTAATTACACTTACTGTAGTGGCTGTTTTGTTAAGGATTATGACTTAGTGTAGTACTATTTGCATATCCGTAGCTATAGATTTTATAAACCTTTTATAAGTTTTGCCAACACTTCTGCAGTAAATTCACGTTAGAAAATTGAGATTGATCAACAATTTATTATCAAATAAATTCTTGCGCTTGCAAGCACCAGGATTTTCAATCATCAAAACAGTGATGATTGTTTAAATTCGGACATATGTGCTTATTTACAGTGTGGTGATAATTTAAAAAAAATACTTATTAAAAGGAGTTCATTTTGACATCTTCAACTATAAAATCAAATTTTTATCCAATTTTTTGACAGTAGAAAGAAAATTCAAGTTTAGTAATTATCATAAGTTTAATATTTAGTAATGAAGCGACGTTTTCTACAAGTAATAAGCTTAACATCAATTGCGCTTTACAACAAACAAACAAATAAACCTGTACCGCTCTGTCAAAGGATAACAAAAATAAAACACTCGTTACGTACAAATTTAGACAAAATTACTCAAGGTAGCTCCTCCAGTCACTTTCTTCTACCGCTGCGGTTTCATCTGGACAAATTGATGTAGAATATTTAGCCAAAAAAACTCAGAATTTACCCCCGCGTGAAAAAATCGTTCAATTAAAAAAATGTGTGTTCAAATTATAAAGATATGGTACCGGTGTGCCAAATCTTATATCAAAATTTGATACCAGTATTTTGCAAGCATGGCTTCACAAAGTGCTTGCAGCGGTTCACAATCTTTTTGTAATTGTTGCTGCGTCTGCCGACAACCACATCTCCTGATTTTTGTTTGCTTGTAATTGACTAGTTTTAATGTAAAATTATCATACTTAAAATGGATTCCTTTTTAAACATGGCTGCAATTATTAAAAATATTGACCTTTTTAAAACTATATGATACATATTTTCAATTACATTGCCTCTTGGGTAAGGCTTTAATTATTTAGTTAAATTTTTGTACTGCCAATTGCCAAAGCTATCGTTTTTGATGCAGTGAAATTTGTCTTTTGAAAATTGTTTACTGATTTATTTGATGGAAAACTGCAGCACAGTATTGCCGATGCTACCAGAAACGGGAAAAGATTATTTTTTTTGTTTGATTTTACTCATACATCAAAAGCATTTACAATATCTTCCTTAGAAAAAGCAAAATGTACATTTCGTCGTCCACTCTTAGTTGTGTTGCTCAGTTTTCACGCATAAAACGTTTATATGTCTTGAAAGAATTCAACAGATTAAAAGTTGCCTTCACCCTTGTATGCTTGGTTTGGTCTAGAAAATCTGCTTTATTGATTGCTCTTTATTCGGTAAACATATTACTAATTTAAAATGCCATGCTGGCCCCTAATTGGGGCAGAGACGAAACTTGCAGGCTTTTATTATCAAATCATGCCAACCGCCCATAACTAAAATTGCTAATTAAAATCCCAGCATACTAAATTGCGTGGTAATTGGCAGTCCTGACTAGTTAGTCTGAAAAACAAAAAAGCAATTACGTAATTCTTATTTTGAATTTAGAGATTGACTAGCCCTTGTCGTGTAGTGGTAATTGTTTCAAACTTAGCAACCAAAGGTGTGGGGCTTAATTCTACAAGAGTATTAGTTATATTTATCAGAAAGGGCATTCGGAATTCAAAGTGTACATTACTCCAACAAAAAGCTGGTTTGAAAACCAGAGTGTAGTGATGGGCGTACATTAAATCAGCACGTCTGAGCTTTTGAAAGGTGGAAAAAAAGATTGAAAATAGGCTTGCTAAATCCCTGCAAGTAGATTTCCATCCGTGAATTTGAACGACCAGAATTTGATGGTGTTACTAGCCTACTCACGATATATTACTCTTTTCCTATCCGTTTTTATATTTTTTCAGGTGTTTCCAACGAATCTACCGATCGTGGTTTAAAATTTTACGGTAAGATTACCCTGAATTTCTTGATACTGCGAAGTACGTCCAGTTCATTCTAAACTTGTGAAAAGTAATGTCCCTAAAAACACCATCTATAGCAGCGTTTCTTAACCTGGGGTGCTGAAATCAATTTCCGGGGGTGCCGAATGATTGTGGAGGACCAGACCAAGCACAATGCATGACCTGCCATTTCATTTTGTGCGACTCTAATTTGAAGCCTGCTAGACTCAAAGCGTACCAGGCGAAACATCCAGCAGCAGGACATGAACAGAATTTCCAGGTTCTGCAGGCTAAAAGAGCTAGATATGACCAAAGGGGTACACCACCCCATCTGGATGCAACGTAATGCAAAAGCCACTTCTAAGAGCTTCCTACGAGGTGGCATACCAGTGCGTCCAAGTGAAGACTGCGCATTTAACCCAGAAAAACCGAATAAAGCCATGCGCAATTCGAATGGTAGAACTGGTCTTGTGAACAGAGGCAGCCAAGAAGATGAAGGACGTACCTCTGCCCAATGATGTCATTGCAGATGGAATTGCTGACATGAGCTCTGGCATCTTAGATCAGATTGTTTAGGAGATTAAAGATAGTCTCATCCGCATTATTAACAAATGGACGAATCAACAGATGTCTCCAACATGAGCCAGCTGATTGAATATGCTTGGTACATCAAGGATGGTGATATTAAAGACAAATTCCTCTTCTGTGAGCCGTTGCAAACAACGACGAAGAGAGATGATGCATTGCGACTTGCGGCCGATGTTTTTGAGAAGCATCAGATAAAATAAGAGAAGTTAAGGTCAGTATGTACAGATGGTGCCCCAGCCATGATTGGAAAGAATTCTGGGTTGGCTGCTCTGTTAAAAACGACGGTACCAGATATCATAGTCATTGCCGCCTAACCTGAACGATATTTTGTCTATCTGTGTGCAAGTTGTAAATTTTATCCGTGGTCATATTTTGCACCAAAGATTGTTCAAATTATTCTCTGAGAAAATGGGAAATAAACATCAAGTTTTTCTCTTTCATATAGAAGTGCGGTGGCTCTCCCGTGAGAAAATCTTGACTCGTATGGCAAAGCTCAAAAAAAGAGATTGCAATATTTCTTCGAGAATATCAGAGTAATTTTGTGGATGAATTCAAGGACAAAGTCTTTATCCTATCTTGCAGATATATTTAGTCTTTTCAATGATCTCAACATGTTCATGCAAGGCATGTATGCTAATCATATTCTTTGCAAGAAGATTAAAAAGAAGCTTGCACTCTGGAAGCGTTGAGTTGAATGAGGAAGTGTGGAAAACTTTCCAATTATTGAAGAAAATTTGGGGATAAGACAATCAGCCCAATGGTTTTAGAAAATATTGTTACTCATTTGCTGCACCTTGAAACCACTACAAAAAAGTACTTGCCGCAAGATTTGACATTCTCAGAATGGATTTAGCAGCCCTTCTTGGCAGAAATGAGTGATGCTGACAGCCTGAAGGAGGAAATTGTAGATTTGCAAGAGAACCAGAGTTGCGAGACAAAATTCCGTGCAACATCTTTGTCTCATTTTTGGTGTGATTGGCTAGTTGCATATCCTGGAATGGCGAGGGCAGCGCTGGAGTTGATCACTCCATTCTCAACTACTTATCTGTGCGAGAAGGCATTCTCGACAATCCTCTTAATGAAGACAACTGTCCGCAACCGTCTTCGTGGAGGCCTGTTACACAGCATGAGTATGGCTCTGGCAAACACGATGCCACGATATGAAAAACTAGTTGCACATAACCAAGAACAAAAATCGCATTGATGAGTGTATTTTAAATTGAGTTTGTCTATGAGCATTCCTTTGTTTTCTTATTGTTTTTGTCAATGCTACTGCCATAATTGCTGTTTTTGTTTTTAAGAATGGGCCAAATATGTGATCAAGATGTACTGCATTTATCTTTACTTTATCCTTATAAGTTACCAGGTGTTAGCCTATATGGTAGGGGGGGCTGGACTGCTTAGGTCTGACCAAAAGGGGTGCTGAGGTAGAAAAAGATTAAGAAACACTGATCTAAAGGTAAGGTTAATAAAAATTAATAGTCTGTTTATATTTTTTATTTTATATATTTTGAGTAAAATAGAATTCTTTTTGGTTCTACAAAAGCAGTTAAATTTAAAGGTCTTTTCTCACTAAAGCTAACATTTGAAAGTGTTTCGGAAAAAGTTTAATGATTGGGCTGATTATGAGAAAAAGCAAATTTGTGATATTTAGTAGTTTGTAAAACCCAAGTATTAACGTTTTAACATTGGATTTGCTTAATTGATGACAAAAGTACAAAAAAATTTAGGAGCGCAAAAAAGAGACAACATGTGTATTCCTCTTCAAAATTGCGACGGGGAATCGATGAAGTTTTTAGTACAATCTCATGAAATCTATGCGCAATGGAAAGTCTCTGGCAACGCAGCATTAACATAAGAAACATCTCTTCCTTGTCTTCAAAGCATTGGTTGCATGATCGAATTAGCTAAGTACATGCATACTACACACAATTTTGAATGTGTACTCCCCGGAAAGTACATGTCGGATCCGATTAAGGCAAGGTTCGGTTGGTACAGGCAGGCCAATGGTGTGAATTTTTTCATGTCTATCAAACAACTTCTTTTAGCTGAAAAAAAATTGTGTTTTGAATTTACTGCAACAAAAAGCGTTGGTTGCAGCGTCTCAATTAATTTCAGTACAATCTGTTGGACTTGATTGGTCTCCTCCTAGTGAACCGCCTGAATGTTATTGGCTTCATGCATTTTTTATGGAACGTGAAGTCGATAACTTGCAAGAAATGTGCGAGTCGGATGCAAACGTTACGTTTTTTGCTAGTGGATACATTGGACGCAGTATTGGTCGTAGGCGAAAATGTCCAGCATGTAAAGACATAGCATTGGTAGACCGTGGTAACGAGATTTTCTCAAAGATTATGTTCCTCAAAACTTTATGAAACTCTTCGATGATGCTGATAACCGGCGCGATGGTGCAGTGGTTAGAGCGTCCACATTGTAGTCGGTAGACCTGGGGTTCATTCCCTAAGTCGAGTCATACCAAAAGACTTTAAAAAATGGTTTTCACAGCTTCCCTGCTTGGCACTCAGCATAAAAAAGGGATAGTGTGGAGAACAAGCCGGCAAGCTTGCTTGTTGTGTCCTTGGGCAAGGCACTTAACGGGACGCCTCCACCTTTATGTGGCAGACAGGTGGCCCCACCCGTACTTCACCGGATTATAATTGTGAAGTTGCTAACCCAGCATGTCAGACGACTCTTGGGTACCCACCAGTGGCAGTCCGCCTTGTTGGTGGTGGGGCTACCAGTCACTGAAGACTGGTTCGAAATGGGCTGCCATCTTCCCCTAGCCTAATATCAATTAGGTTGACGGCATGAACCTGAATTACCGTTCATGCCGTACCTCCATCCCGAGGAAGAGGAGGGGTAAACACACACACACTTTCATGATGCTGATCGCGGATCACTTGCAGTGCCAACGGAATTTTATTTTGCCTTAACGGCTATTGCTGTGCAAGGTTACAACGCTATTTTTTCTGATTATACTGTAAAAGAACGACTCTCATCGTCAAGCGACCAACGTTTGATTTTTGTTTTCTCTGTTTTAAAAGTAATTGCGTTTTCTGATTACAATAGAAAAATTTGCTCAAAAATGATCACCAGCATCATACGGTACCATACAGCAATCTATTACATCATGTCAATAACCCGCGACCGGTTTCGACCTTATTGGGTCTCATCAGGAGGGTGTAGAATACACTCAATAATAAACATGCAAAAAAAACAAATTTGCCATTGGGTGCAAAAAAATGCAATACAAAACAATATGATACAGCAATACCTATATCATGGGGTCACATTCAAGGACACACACACATGACATGGACAACAAGTCACATTAGTAAGCCCTAATAGGGGTGCAGGATCATTGTCAAGACTTATCATTAATACATGAGTTGCTAGTTGCTAGCCAGCAATTTTCAAGGCAATCTTCTATCAAGAGGGATCTGCCTCCAGCATCATACGGTACCATACAGCAATCTATTACATCATGTCAATAACCTGCGACCGGTTTCGACCTTATTTTTTTATACCCAATGGCAAATTTGTTTTTTTAGCATGTTTATTTTTGAGTGTTTTTACACCCGCCTGATAAGACCCAATAAGGTCGAAACCGGTCGCGGGTTATTGACATGATGTAATTGATTGCTACATGGTACCGTATGATGCTGGTGATCATTTTTGAGCAAATTTTTCTTTTGTACTTTGATGCTGGAGGCAGATCCCTCTTGATAGGAGATTGCCTTGAAAATTACTGGCTAGCAACTAGCAACTCATGCGTTTTGTGATTATATAGATTTGTTGAACCAAAATTGTGCTAAAAATCACTGCAATTTTGAATTTATCTTGCAAACTGCTTACAATTGCTTTGCGAAAAATGATCTAAAAAGATTAAATTCAAGATCAGGAGATCTGCCTGCGAAAACGGCTCGAATTATGCAAAAACTAAGCAGTAAAACTTTGATAGAATACTGCAAGTAAATGACAAATCGTGAATGAAAAATTATTCCGTATTTTTAGTGCTTGATCTTTTCGGTAGACCAACCAGCGCTTGATATTACCTTTGTATTTAAATTTTTTTCGTTTATGATTTGAAATTTGGCAAATAATAATGCATTTGGACCAAATATGAGGGTAGACAAATAAAAAGGCTGCATTGCTAATTAAAGTGTGACGTCATACATGACGTCAAGTAAGATGGCGTCACTTCAGACGCCTGAATAATGTAGTTGCAGCATTAGCATAATCCCAAATGTATGTTCGTTGCAAAGATTTGTTTTAGCACAATAGCCCTACTATTGTCACATGCAAAATTAAGCTTCGCATTTTGTAGTTTTCGATATCCCTGATAGGGGCAATTTGAAAACAGTTATAAAGTCAATTTTTCTATTTTGTACCACTTGTAGCGATCACGTGTACAGGACAACTTATTGCCCGCCTTCGAGAGAAGCTTCTCTTTGCTGGGGAAGCTTTTGTCCAAAGGTAGACATTTCAATACGGAAAATATACGACATTATATGATCGTGTTCTATGACAAGAAGTATTGTCTGTGAAAGTGTGGATGTATGCACTGCATTTTTTGTACGCATTTTTTTTTCATTTTGGTTAATCATAAATTAAAACTCTATAGGTCAATGAAGTCAATTTCTATAATTTGAAAAAGCAATTTTTCCTATTTTATAGGTCAATAAAAATTTGCGCTATTTGCAAGATACAGTATTTAATATGGGGAATCACCGATACAAATAGATTAAGCCAGCTATGTCCAACCGAAATGCCATACTGGGCCAAAAATTGTACCATTATTTTAATGAGGGCCGCACTTTGAATAACCTATAATTAAACAGTATGAAGTTCAACTCAATTTTTATGTGATAAAAAGAGTCAACGGCAAACTCTCAAGCAATAATATACAGACAAAAAATAATAAACAAGAATCACCAATTTATTTCCTCAATTAATGTGAAACTTGTTTTTTAATGTTATTGTTCATCTTTCTAATATCAACGAGCAATTTTGATACTGCACAGCGTAACTGGTTTGTCATGTTTTCATCCGTCAGCTTATTTCGATTCTTCGATTTGACAATCTTCAATTTTGAGAAGAAAGATTCGCACAAATATGTTGTTCCTATTGCCGCTGCAATACGCATTGCCATTTGCTTCAGGATGGGGAACTTATCTTCATGGATGTACTCATTATAAAATTTAAGTTTTTCACTTCTGTGAAACAAGTGTTTTAACTCCGTACTTGATTGAAGATCAATCAATTCAAGTTGCAGATACTCTGGAGCCTTTTCTACCTGAATGTCAAATGGGCACATAAAAATTTTGAACAAATTGTCAAATTTTTGTAGGTAAGCGAATCTCTCTTGAAATGCTTTCAACAATTTTGTGATTTCGTTGGCATATTTACAAAAATCTTTGCTATCACTCTTGAAGCTATTTAATAGTGGAAAGTGAAATGCATTTTTCGATTTAAGTTGACTTTCGTAAAGTTTAAGTTTTGTGACAAATGCTTGTATATCTTCATAACAGTCTGTAATCAGTTTGCCTTCACCTTGAAGTTTCTGATTGAGTTCATTTAATTTTTTCGTGATGTCAGTAAGAAAAGATAAATCTAGAAGCCATTGGTCATCATCGAGTTCAGGAACATCGTAAACCTTTTCTTTCATGAAATTTTTAATTTCCTGCTTTAAATTCCAGAATCTTTCTAAGCATTTCCCACGACTCAGCCACCGAATCTTCGCGTAGAAAAGCACATCACTGTACTCTGACTCCAGTTCGTTAAGATAGTCTTGAAACTGACGATGTTTCAGCGAGTTGTTTTTTATCGAGTTGACAGCTTTAACTACAACTGTCATAACGTGGGACATATTTAGTACTTGGGCACACAAGTTTTCCAGGTGTAAAAAGCAATGACAAAGAATCATTTTTTTTCCAGAGCTGGAACATCCTTCCAAAGCTTTTATATGTCTGAGAATCAAAGTAATTGCTCCAACATATTTTCCAATCATTGAGGGTGCTTCATCTGTTGCGATGCCAATAAGATTTTTCAAATCTAGTTGATGATCTTCCATACATTTTATCACAGCATCTTTAATGTCTCTACCCGTAGTCGTGTTTTTTAAGCTTACAACATCGAGGAATTCTTCTGTCACTTTCATTTGACTGTCAATTCCTAACACAGCAAGTTGAGATGTATCAACGATATCCGTTGTTTCGTCGAAAGCCAGTGAGAAATAGATAAACGTTTTTAAAGTTGTTTCTAGCGTCTCACAAATTTCATTTGATATGACATGAATTCTTCGTGACACAGTTTGACGTAAGAGACTGATTTGACTGAAATCTTTGACTTTTTTTGGTGCAATTTCTTCAGCTGCAGCAAGAAGGCATTCTTTTATGTACTCACCATCCGTAAAAGGTTTCATTTTCTTTGCAATAATATGAGATATGCGCATGCTAGCATTTACAACTGCAGTTGCTTCACCTGTAGGCCTTTGAAACACATTTTGCTGAGCGTTTAACCCGGCTTTGAGTAACTGCAGCTTGGCTTTTCGTTCACCAACACTAAGTTCGTTAATTTTATCATGTTTTTGCTGGTAGTGTCGTTTCAGATTATAAAATTTTATGCTTGAAATACATTTACGGCATATTACGCATATAGCTTTGTCCTTAACTTGAATAAAAAAGTACAAGTCTTCCCACTCTTTCTGAAACTGTCGATTTTCATCTTCAAGCTTTCTCTTCAACTTTAGAGACATACAGTTAATGTGTTTCTATACTTTATTCTCAGTAAACTCTTTAGCTTAAACTACTGAAAGCGTTTGATCCATAATCAAAATGATAACAACGATTTGGCACCTCTATTCACTCCCTGACTATGATGTCATAGGCAAGCTATGAGTCAATGGAATGCGGCAGCAGGGCTCTACAAAAGCGCTTTAGCTAAACAAGAATTTGGCAAACCAAGTCAGTACGTCGATCTTGGATGAAATCGGTCTGTTTTATTCAATTCCCATCGGCCAGAGTTTTCCTGAAAATGTTTGCTGGTTATCAAAATTAAGTACTAATTGTCATTATACTGTGCATACATAAAAACGAAAACGTTCAACTGGGCCGCATGCGGCCCGGGGGCCGCGGGTTGGACATAGCTGGATTAAGCCAAGGCAGTAGTTCTCAAACTTTTTTGCAATGGAATTCTTTTACATATAATTATTTGTAATATAATGGAACCCTTATTTCAATTAATGCTTGCGTTAAAGTCATGAAGACCTTTTTTTTCGGAGATTGACCGCATTTCGACCTGCAATCTTGGGATATATTCGTTGGATTGGCAGCTATGTTCGTAATTCAGCTAAACAAAAGTTGTGTGATTCGAGGCGTTAACTGAAGAAAGTGGAAAATTCTAACGCTTTTTGTTCGATGTAGCTTGACGGAACCCACTTTGAGAATCACTGGATTAAAACGTGGTCTGGCAGACAAGGCGGAAAGAAAATAACAAGGTGTGTTGAATTGCACGCATTATTATAGTAGCCACCAATATCTTTCTTAATCTGGATTGAAATAGCAATAAGTGTTGTTGAAGCCAACCGAAAAGTCATCATCTTATCGAATCAACTTGAAATACAAACGGAACTATAAAGAAATCATTTCTAATAATCCACTTTTGGTGAGTAAACTCAGCGTTTCATTATCATATCGTGGACAAAGCCCTCAATCTAATGAACCCGACGTTGAACACCACATATGCTTGAAATGGTAACAAACAAGTCTCCTGATATAGCTCTGAAAATATTGATCTCCAAAAATAGTCTTCACAGCGATTTTGCATGAACGCTGAAAACAACATTGCTTAACTTCACCTGGCCCGTGCAATTTTCAAAGTAATTTTCGCGCACCACCTCAAAAAATTTTGTCTACGCCCCTGTGTGCGCGTGACCTTTTTAAAGTGGAGCAAAAGGTCGAATGAGACTCTTCAGAGCACGTGGCTCGGCGGAGTTCAGAAAGGTAGCCTCCGGCTCTGTTACGCAAAGCTTTTGGCTTGGAAACAGAAAAGTGGAATCTCAGGTAGTCGACGCAGACAGATGCCGACTTCCTGGAAGAACAGTTGGGGAAGTTAGGAGAGGATGAAAAGCCAGCGACAAAACGAAAGAAAAATAGATTTAGGAGAAACGAGCGTGACGCCTGCCATGCCTCAGCCTTGACGATGACAGACGAGACATGGCGGTAGGCAGAAACGTAAGCCTGATGTCTTTCGCTAACAGCGTCTTACACTTTAGGAGACCACAAGACTTGGTAGTTGGCGTTTGACGCGGTCAAAAGAAATAGAAAATTTGGCCGCATTCAATGCAGAGAGGTAAAGGAAGTAGTATTCCTTTACAATAAGATAGTGAGAGAAAAAGGGACAGTAAGAAAAATTGGAAAGCGATAAGAGCCCACGTTCTAAGCACTTGCCAGGTGCAAGAGAGATGTCAGAAGAGGAGCGATGGAGAAGGGTATAGGGGTGTCAGGATCATTAAAGGAAAGGAGGTCCAAATAAATGGCCCAATCGAATACGTACTCCCCACGGAGGGGAGAGGAAGTACCGTTCGAGTACCAGAAGGAGTGATAGCAATACAAATTTTCCAGAATGAAAAGATTCTGGAGGAGGGAAGAACAGAGAGGAAAGAGGAGTCGGTTCCGCTATCTGTCGAAGAGCGGAAAAGGAGAGCATAAAGGAAAGAGAGCGAGCAGGGTTATTTAGTGAGATGTTGACCGCTGCATATTTAGAGTTGGGGTCAAGCGGAGAAAGAACGTAGAGAATTCAGAGAAGGATAGCCCCTAACTGACGAAAATGATGACGTCACCGCTAGCGTGCAAGTCATCAGGAGCACGAATGCCAAACTGAGAGTGAACGCGATCAGATCACAGTGTCCAGGGATCCGGAAAAAGGAAAACGTGTTGAGGCTGGATTAGATACAGAGAAGTCCACAGGTTAGAGATGAAGTGAAAAGTCCAGCGCTTATGGCTCGAAGATCTCACCCTAAGGGAACTGCCTCGCTTGCCTCCCTAAATCCACAACCTTCTACCATAAACCAAACACATGGCTGGACCAAACTAAATCTCTGCTGTCTGGCGTGTAGACTGAAGAAATGTTGGGAAGAGTATGGTTTTAGTCTATCATAATAACGTCATGAAGTGGAATTCATCCCAACACCTGCTTATCGCGTTCCTCAAGCTATGCCACTGCCTGCTACTGTTCTTGTAAAAATAAAATAAGCGATTTTAAATTTATTTCACGGACATATTGACAATACGAAAACAAAGATATTAATGTTACTGGCACGTGTATAACAACAACCCAGTTACACAACCTTGCATCTTAAAACCACCTTTGCAGAGAGCCCCCTAGCTACCCAATAACGAAAGGAAGATAACACGCTTTAATGACGAAGCTAGCAGTAACATTAGATACATGCCAAACAAGGGTCTTTGCGTGGGCGCAGAAAATCAAAACCTCTTTTAAATTTGTCCATCTGTTTTCAATCAGTAAATCGCTTTTTGCCAACGAGTAAAAAGTGAAAAATTTAAAAAAAATTATTGGTTAAACCATTCCACTTCAAAAATAGTAATTTTAATGCAAAGGTCACGTCTTGAAGTAGCCACATTTTCTTTGCCTTTGATTCGAACTTATATAAATGGCGAAAAATGAAACAAGTTATGTTGCAACTAAAGCTGCAATTTATACATTATGCTTAAGCTTTTATAAATATAATATATAGCAATTCAATCATTATTTTCCAATCATTAATAAGGAAGAAACTCAATGGCGCAATTGCCTTGCCTATACTATCTTGCCGTTTTCGCGAAAAATTTTTATAACCACTTCAGTATGCCTACAAAGCGAAAACTTTCACCAAAAAAATTTATATAAATCACTTATATACAGCAGTAGCAAAAATATCATGTCCAATTTACAAACGGAAAATTACTTGAGCCAAAATCTAGTGAGCCGGTAAACGTAGCAACTCAACAGCCAATACCATATCTGGCACACATGTCATTGTTAGTGTATTGCAAACGAATTAAGATAATTTACAAGAAAGATATTAAGACCTGAACAGAAAGAATTGTTCTGCTGATATTCAACCGAAAGCACAGAGAAACCGTTCTTCCAGAAATCATTGGTCAAAAACGGGAACTGAAACAAAAAACAAATTGCTCGCTCATTAGCCGCCACTTCACTCTCTACAGCAGTGATTCTCAACCTGTGGTCCATGCAGCATTTCAAGTGGTCCACCGAGAGCTCCTTCAGTGAAACGGACTATTTACCATAAAATGCTTATTCTACAGATTTGGGTCTCTCTGTCTTTTTCAACAACAGGCATTACTACTTTTTGTTGTTGATGCAATACTGTCACACAAGGCTAGCTGCTAGTTAGGCTCGGGATTTATAAATCAGGTTAGCTGCAACAGTTGTCAACATCGAATAAAATCAAATTACAGGCGATGACCTTATTTTGGAGATCACCATCATTTCGGGCTATTTCGCACGCAGATCGCTGCAAAATGTTACCAACTGGTTTTCTTTGCGGGCAGACAAAAAGTTTGGAGACAACTCATATACAGTCTTGCCTGCTTAAATTTTTCTAACAGAGTCCGGCCCGTATGAAATCCACGTATGTAAATTGGGCCCACGGCACTGAATGAGTTTGACACCCCTGTGCTACACCTTATATGTGGGAAGTTTGAAAATAGTGGCTCAAGGTGGTGTAGATTATCTTTTAGTGGTCCATCGGCTCAAAAAAGGTGGAGAATCACTGCTCTACAGCAATTGTTTCAATGCTTAAACAATGGTTTGCATTCCAACACAGCAATCTGCAAACTAACTTTTGTTGGAACGAGAATGAGCGATTGCAAACAACTTTGCACTGACGCTTGGGCGATAAAGCGGTAGTTCGCAATCGTGAGATCACGCGTTTAACGCCCACAAGTATTTTGTGTAGTTTGTTCTAGGAAAATAGACCTTACGCCAATTTCCTCCGCTAGTGGAAACGCCTTTATCTTAGCAGAACTGGAAATTACGAACCGGGTCAAAACACAATGATTTATGCCTAAACGCAAAGGTTTTTCCTTGACTGGAGGATAAAAAAAAGGCCAAATAAAATATAACACTGGATTTTGATAAAGTCTTCTGATATTGACAGAAATATTTTCTAAAATTAATTCACCATAATAATAGTAAGAGGTAAAAACAAAGAAAAAGGACAGCATGCACAGGTGTGAAGTGAGTAAAAACACACACACATTGTTTGCTGTAAACGGAATACAAAGCTTCTCTCTGTCAAGCCGTCCTGCTTTGAGAAGTGGGTCTTTGGCTTTGGGCTCATGTTCGGCGCCCTAAGATAGCGAACCGTTTAACCCCTGCGTTACAAAACTACCTGTATAGGCAAAGGCTAGGCCCACAGCTTGTAACTGTGGTTGGCGTGAGCAAGAGCATGCAACTGCAAAATCTATTTGCCAATCTATTAAACTATGCAGTCAAAATTTTGCAATTTCAGAAGAAAGTTTCTTATATCGCTAGGACAACGAGGGCTAATATAGTCACTAGGGTGAAGGTAAGCCCCAGGGGGAGGGGAAGATTTAGCGTAATAAAGACTTCTATGAAAACCCAATGATGGAGTAACGAAGCTGAAGCTGTTGATCGAAACCCTAGGTGTCGCTGCAGATCGAAACCCCAGGTGAATCTTAGATTCGCAATAAATGCGAGGACGTTGACTGGAAGAACAGAAGTGGTGGAACACTCGCCAGAAGAAAGGTTCATACTGCAGCTCTCCGAGAAATACGATACAGAAAAGAACGAACAAGGCTTAGACGAAATGCTGACTTCGAATGTAACAAAGTGTTCTGGATGGAAGAAAACTGTCGCGGCGGTGTTGGGATAACGTTTTTTAAGATGGTAAAAAAATAGTCTCTTACGAATCCCGTGGACATTTAGCTGTGGTAATCTATGTGCTTGCTCAAAAAGAATACATTCAAGAGAATCAGCGATGTAAAAATTATACCAAGCGAAGAATGTTTTACACAACATAAACTAATGGTTATGGATGCTAAATTGGCAAAACTGGTGTATACGATAAGTACAGACAAAAGAAACATCAAGCTGTG
Source organism: Trididemnum clinides (assembly GCA_963675345.1). Taxonomy (NCBI): domain Eukaryota; kingdom Metazoa; phylum Chordata; class Ascidiacea; order Aplousobranchia; family Didemnidae; genus Trididemnum; species Trididemnum clinides. The sequence goes on from OY776285.1 coordinate 2,785,341, forward strand.
GAGACTACAAAGCAGAAAAAATATGGAAAAACAGGCGGAGTAAGAAAGCCTATATCAAAAGACAACTTGGGATGGCATAAAAAAAATAATGGAGCAGGCAAAGAAAATATGTGGAGTAACAAACAGACACATGAAAAGAAAGACATCTTGGTGCTGGAGCGAACAGGTGGTAGAAGCAATCAAAGAGGAAAGGCTTTTCTACAAGCGATGGCAATAACAGAAGGACAACACATTAAAGCAACAGTATTGGATCAAAAAGAAATGAAACGCATTGTTGGCGCAGCACAAGTAGCGGAAATACAGCAAACAAGGGAGACTGCTTTCACAAAAAGCAGGACTTCGAAGAATCCTTAAAATGCCTCTACAAGCAAGGGAAGAAGAATAAATATTCTAGAAATACCCGCATCCGTGAAAAAGATGGACATTTAAAGGTATGTTTGTAGGATAAAAGCTAAGTATGGTAAGAGTAAGCAAAAACACTACTAAACAGAGAAAACGAATGGACTGAAAAACTGGACGAGGCAGACAGAATATAAAGGCTTATGGCAATGTTTCCGACAAGGATGTGGGAAATGCACGTCGAATGAAAGCAAAAAAAAGGTAGCAGACCCTAGACTAGAGAGATAACTGCTGATTTACTTAAATTCACAAGAATGCCACTGACAGAGCAAAGTGGCGTAATGGTGTGTACTAACTATCGAGAAACATGAGGTGAATCCGGCCACCTGCGTTAAAGCAGACAAAAACGGATTTAAAAAAGTGGACCTCTCTCTTTCTCCCACTTACTAGACTACACAGTGTCAGAAAACTAATGCGAGTAGATGTTGCAAACGGGTTGGTAAAGAGTCTGAGAATGTCGGACAGTTGGAGAAAGAGTAAACTGGTAGCAGTTTATAAGGAGAGAAATGGCACAAGACCATGCCGAAACTATAAAAGGATCAAACAGCTGGAACATGGAATTAAGGTAATATATTTGAGGAACGAACAAGACGGCTTAGAGGAGATGCAAATGGCATTTGTCCTTGCAAAAGGCACGGTAGATACAATTTCGTCGGAGCAATAGATCATGAAAAAAACCTTCCACCGTGTCCCAAAAAGAGGAATTAGGAAAGCTTTTAGAAGGCGTTGTGAAGGGTAAAAGCAATTATAAAAATGTGCGACGGTGTCAAAACAGCTGTGAGATTGGGTGAAAAATAGGAATGGTTTAATATAAATGTTAAAATCCACCACAGATCACTTCTCAGTCACCAGGCAGTTATAGAAGGTATTCTGAAAAAGTTTCTGTAAACCAATGATTTGGTCCTGCTTGGTGATAGCTGGTCGAAAGTGGAGAAGAGGTATGGCAAATGGAAAAAAGGCCATACACGATAAAAGTAAGCGAAACAAAGGCTTTCCATACTCAGTAGGGGGCTGTATCTGCATCTTAGGTTAACCCTTGTGCAGTGTTTCAAAAAAGAGTAGGATGCAACTCCATGAAGTGTGCTGAATGCAGCAAATGTGTCCACAAAAGAAGTACAGGAATACAAGAAAGTTTGTTTTGAGTACAAAATTTAAATGCAAAAGTTGCCAAGCAACAGTGCAGAAGTCCTGAAAAGAAAACATGTCTGGATGGAGACACACTTAAAGTTGTGGAAAAGTTCTGCTAATTGGGAAATGTACCGAGCACGAATAGAAGAGTGCATGATTCAGTGGTATTCAGAATGAGAGCTGGATGAAACAAATTCAAAGAAGTGTCTGGTATTCTGTGTGGAGGGAGATTATCTCAAACAATAAAAGGCATTGTCTATAATATAATCTGCGCAAAAAATGCAAAATGTTACGGAGAAGAAAGCCGGGCAATGAGTCGAGGATGTCAATAGGTAGTAGGAAACCACTGAAATAAGGATGCTTTAAATGATGGACGGAAATAATCTAAAGGATAATATCAAAAATGAGTGTACCCGAACGATAATCCGAGTTGAAAGTATTACGAGAATTAAGAGAAGCTAATGATTGAGCTGGTACGGGCATGTGGGAAGAATGAGTGAAGATAAAGCACTGGCCATGGCAAGAAAATCGTTGTCTATGGAAAAAAGATAGGAAGATCGAAGAAAAGGTGGACGGAAACGATAACAAATGACATTAGAAAAATAAAATAGGAAGGATTTGATCTCTACAACAGATGTTCTAGACGAAAAGACTGCAAAAACTAGTGGACCTCTGCTAACAGGGACAAATACCACGTCTCCGAAATAGGATGCACCTCACTCTTGAAATTATCTTTTAATAACGTTTGAAAACTTGAAGATCATGTTTTGGAGATGCTCTCAAAATGTGGTACAAATTTCGCTTCTTTTTCAAATTCCAGTAACAGTTTTGTTCTCCTGAATCACAATCACGGCTGCGTCCCCACTATTCATGGTTGCATCCCGCCTATTCAGGGCCAGATCGTTTTTTGTTGTTAATGCCTGTGTCTGTAAGTACGAAACCGGGTCATTAAACTACGAACTAAGTCCTTGTTACAACGTTGTGATCAAAAATATGCGCATTATGTGATCTGCAATTTATACTTACTTTAACAAAATCTCCACAGCTGCGTTCACGTTGCCGTTAGTCGAAATTAAGGCTCGAATGTTCGCTTCTCTGTTGATGAAACCCATTGCTGCAAGTTGTTCTAATTGAGCTTGAAATCGAGTTTCAGGTGGATCCTGCTGCAAGCGTAAACATTAATTAACTGAAGACATTCACTGCTGTCCACTTTTTCAACTGGATGGTGGTGTAGCTGAGGACCTAGCGCTAGTTTTAACAAACAGCGAACTGTATTTACTAATTGCTTACTCAAAAAAGCGTTCAACAAGGTATTTTTGATTTTTTTCTGTGAAGCCCTTTGATTACAAAAAAAATGCAAGGTGCTGGCCATACTGGCAACTCTGCAACGGGCCGAGACGGAAGTTGTTCGGTTGCAACCGAGTCATTCAAGCGATCGAAGCCAAAAGATATCAGTCTTACTTGGCGCTGGCCGGCACCAGTTGCTAAACTTTGCATCATCTGGTTTATGAGGTTTTGCTGAGCGGCTGTTGGTGCTGTGGTGGTTCCCGTTGAAGGCGTAGTCGTTGTGTTAGCAGTAGCAGTAGTAGTTGAAGATGCATTTTGTGACGTCGATAAAGGATTACTCATCCTAAAAAAGATCGCATTGCATAGTAGCTCGATGTTGACTACAGCTGATGTCATTAAAAGTCCATTTTTGGTTTAGACAGTTGTTGTCAGGACATTGATAGCAAAGCAGCCAAAGCTAAAACAAATCCAACAAAATTTAGAGTCACTAGTACAGTTTTAGCTATAATTGCCTGAACATTTCAGTGAACGAGTAAAAGCACTTTTGTTCATAACCCAGGGACTTCATGCTTGATGAATACATACGAGCAGTCATTAACAAAAAGCAGTATCAAGTAAAATTAAACGAATTTCGAAAATCGGAAACTCTAGAAACAGCTCTAAACGACAAGTAGATCTAAAACAGCAGTGCTCTTGAGAAACGGAAGGATAATAGATACATACAAAGAAACAAAAGATTAACTAATGGAGGAAATAAAACCGCTGCTACATGAAAAATGAAATCAAAACATAGTTGTCTCTATTTCGATAACAAAAATTAAAACGATTGTAACAATTGTTTACTTTATTTATCTACCGTATCTCTAATCTCAAGGTTTTCTAAGCCGTTAAAACCGTCTACCACCTTCTTTTCAAATCAGAATGTAGAATAAAAGAATGAATGTCAAAGCTTACCCTGGTACAACCCCTGGTGCTTCTCGTTGCAGTGTCTGCATTCCTTGTTGTATTTGCATGAGTGCCTCCATTGCACGAGGGTTCGTGTATAAATTTTGCATTTCAGGCCGCTGCATTTGCTCCAAGACTATCGGCATCATTTCTCGCATTTGTGGGTTGTTCGCAAACAATGGGTTCATTGACATTATCTAAAAATACTGTTTGCAAAAGATTTGGTGCACTTCAGGATTACACCAAAGGAGTTAGGAGATGTATATAAACACCGAAAAGTGATCGAAAACTCTTTTTTAAGAATGCTGTTTTGTGATTCGTCACAAGTGGAAACAGAAAATGAATTGTTTGCAAATATACATTTGGGCTTACCTTACCTAGATTGCAAAAAAAATGTTTAACTTTCTTTTTCCAACGTTTTCTCGAAAGCTTGGCATGAAACGCTTACCCATGAGCGCATTGAAAATCTAATCAAGATCAGTCAGGGGAACAAGTCAGCGGACTGTTTCAAACCAGTCACGGGTACGCGTCGTAGACTGGTAGCCCCCGCCACCAATAAGGTGGACTCTCTGTCAATAGTGGGTGATCCAAATCCGCTTCTTACAACACGCTGGGTGAGCAGTTTCTCTATCTTAACCCAGTAAAGCACAGGCAAAAACATCTTGATTGCTTGTGAGGTTGGTTCGTATTTACGTGAGATAGTACACGTTATTTCCTAGCAATGAACGATCTCATCTACTTATTGGAAATTTCAGTTAGAATGTAATTGATTTTACCTGCATTGCTAGATCAGGATTATCTGCCATACTCCTCATCATACTTTGCATGTAGGGAGCGTTCATCATGTTTTGCATCATAGAAGGGTTCTCACTGATTTGCTGCATCAGGTTCTGCATTGCTGGAGTGTTGAACAAAGCTAAAAGATATAAGATTAAGATACCAGGTCTAGGGAGAAAAATCACATGACAAGTAGGATGCAATGGCGATTTCCCAGTTCACATGCAATACAGTATCATACGTTGTTGATGTGAGGTATAACAAATTGTCAACCACTAACTAATTTAGTGCTTTTACATCAGACCTTGATTAGCGAACGAGTCTTTAAAATCTGGGTTGCTTACACTCACTTGGGTTTGTAATTTTAAAAAAATAGTGCACTTCCGTCTGTCTTGACAAACACCTACTACGATTTTGTAGCCTTCCACAAAAGAAGTGCTCTAAAGCACCAACACTTCTTAAATGAATCACTACTAAACAGTTCCCGCACATTCAACTTACTTCCTGAAACGCCTGTTCCAGGAATACTAGAGCTCGTTGTGGATGGTTTCGTAGTAGATGCGGAGGTGGCTGTAGTTGATCGGTTGGTTGCGCGGTTTGAGTTCGAACCCCATGGGTTGGGAAGGGGTTCTCTGTTTTCAGTGTTGGCGGGTGCTGAATCTAAAAATAGAAGCATAATGACTATGCACGTTTAATCCTTTGTATTTTTTAGGTTGAAGATAAGTTAATTCACGATATAGAATGATAATCTGGTGGTAATTGTGTACAAATTATAACGTAAATTAAGCTTAAAATACTGTATGTACAGTTCCACTACATATTCCTCAGAAACCAATTTTATACTTATAATTAATATGGATTGAAAATTGGAGTCAAAAGGCCATCCGCTACAACTGCAGTTTTTCAAGCTCAAAATAATAGACACACAAAACAATGTAATTTGATAACGTTACATACTTGTAGTTGCAGTCGAGTCGCTCGTGGCCAGAGCGGCAAATGGATTGGACCCAAATTGCTCTTGGGCAGCATTTAACATTGGTTCCTGTATGTCATGATACATACGCCTCAATGCATTGTATCCTCCAGGAATACTTTCCAAATTACTCATAGCCCTAACAAAAACTTTTGATATGAAGATTTGGCAATGCATTTAATTTATTAAACAAAGAGTAAACCGGATAGTAGTAACAAACTGCGAGGGTGGTTACAAATAGGCATAGTAGGCATAGTACGAGGATAGTATTGTTGTAGGGGAGGTGTGCTACCGAAAACCAGTCGCCACCACACAACGAACTCTTAGTTCTTTTCTTTCAAAAAATAATTACGTTTAATTTTATGGGTGTAGATTAAGCACTGAGTGGGTACAATGAGATTTCACATCAAAAGCTGCAGTACATTTTTTGATAAAATTGAATTTATTGTTTTGCTAATTGTACGTAAATTTGAATAATGTTGTATGGAGTTATTACAAAAAACCAAAAAGGTTGTAGTAATCAACTGTAGTTGGCATTTGAACTAGTTTATTATTTTCCTTGGCCTATTGAACTATGCCTACCATGTTTACTATGCCTGTACCATGCCTACTATGCCTGTACTATGCCTATTTATAACTACCGCAAACTACGATGTGTACAAACAAAGTGTTTTAGGTCGTAAATCTTTGCAAAGAAAATATTTGAGGGTTAAGCGTCACTATAATTTTTCCCCGTAAATTTATCAATCGTTTCACTTTGTAATTTCCCAATACCCCAAATTTTTGTCCAACTTGAGCGAAAAGTAAAACAAAATTATTGTTACAGCGTTTCCACTGTACCAGTTGTAGACAATATCAGAAGAATATTTCCTTCAAGCTAAAACAAATATCTCGTTGTTAAGCTTAAATATAATATCAATCAAATAAACTTCACCTGTCTTGATTTCTCATCATTTCTTGCAGCATAGCAGGATTTCTTGCCAACTCCAATGTTTGCCTCATAATCTGTGGATTATTCATCATATGCGAAATTTCAGGATTACGCTGAAAAGACCCGAAAAATTGAAGCAATCACGATAACAAAAACATAAAAATTAAGATGTTAGAATGTATTTGAGTAGATAATAGCCCGACTTCTCTAAGTCACAACCTTCAGCTGCTTCGTTCGTGTGACGTTCTGGCTACCTATTAGCACAGGGATGCAAATAAGCCTGCTCCCAAGTAGTCGGCTAAGGACGTATTTATAGTTTACAGTATTTTAACTTATTTACAGTTAACAAAAAGATTACGAAAAGCAGCTTTAGCTGTTCATAACTCATTAGTTAAGGTATTGTATGATGCATCAAATACAACAGATATGACCAACATTCGACGCAATGCTGCAACTAATAAGTTTGTGACGAAACGCCTCTGACAAAACAGCTTTTTTCAAACTAATTTAAATTTTTGCAAGGCTGTTTAAAAATTCAAATGTGCACCTCCATTAAGTCTTGCATTTGTGGATTACTAGTCATCATTTGCTGCAAGACCTCAGGATTTGACATCATGCTCTGAACGAAGGGGTTATCCAAAATTTGCTGGATAGCCTGAAAAACATGCAAACAACATAAAATAGAAGCAAAGATGTAATTGAAAATACCAAAAGAGAGCCAGTAATATAAGCACAGAATTTTTAAAATACGGTAGGTTAGTAAAGAGTAACAAAAACTTAACTACTGAAAAAACGCTCAGTCTCATGTTCTAGACCAGGGGCAACCAACCCGGTAATCGCAGGCACCGGGTCGCCCGTGTAGACTAGGGGTGGGCAAACTACGGTCCGCGGCCCTCGAGAGCACTCTGTGCGGCCCGCAAACACTTTTTGAAACTTTGCTGTTTTGAAATAAATACGACAAGGGGATTGATGAGGCGCAAAAGCAACGGTGTCCTTAAAAAAAAGGTAATCGCCTCTCCCTTAGACGGAAAATGCGTCAGAGCCTACCATTGCCCCCAATCACGCATTAACCGTCAACGAAAAGGTGATGACCTTTTTTTTTTTTTAGAGACACCACCGTTTTTGCACGCTGAGATACCACATTGCCAGAACATTTCGCAAAATTGTGAGCTAATGCAATTTCTTCTATAGCATGCAGCTGTGCGACACAACAAGCCCTGGCCCTTGACCACCCTCGAAATGGTCAATGCGGCCCTCTGGCTAAAAAGTTTGCCCACCCCTAGTGTAGACGATATGAGTCACCCACCAGTCTGTTCTAAAAATAGTGCGAAATAAGTCGATGCCAGCAAGAATTAGAGTCTTAGCAGGCCAAAAGCTTCTTAAAAAAGATTAATTGATGGTGGATCTCAAAAAAATGTCATAAATTTTGATTTAGCTAAAGGAAATTATAATTTTGACTGCCATAAAGTCTATCTAGGTTAGAAAAGCGTTATTTATGGTGAAGCAACTCATGAAAACGATGAGTCGATAGTAGATCACCCAAAAAAAACAAGTCTTCTTTTTCGATTTGTTTATAATCAATGACAATATCATCTGGCCACCCTTTGCCTTGACCAGTACCCAGAATAGCTCGTGTTTCCAAAAGTTTGGTGACCCTTGGTTTAGACCAGGGGTGGGCAAACTACGGCCTGCAGGCCGCATGCGGCCCTCGAGAGCAATCTGTGCGGCCCGCGAAGACTTTTTGAAACTTTGCCATTTGTAAATAAATACAACAAGCGGATTGACAAGGCACAAAAGTGACGGAGTTCTTAAAAAAATGGTAATCGCCCCTATCTTATACGGAAAATGCGTCAGAGCCTACAATTGCCCATAATCAGGCATTTACTGTCTACCAAAAGGTGAGGACCTTTTTTTTTTTTTTTTTTTTAGAGACACCGCCGATTTTGCGCGCTGAGATACCACATTGCTAGAGGATTTCGCAAAATTGTGAACTAATGCAATTTCTTCTGTATCATGCAGCTGTACGAGACAACAAGCCCTGGCCCTTGACCACCCTCAAAATGGTCAATGCAGCCCTCTGGCTAAAAAGTTTGCCCACCCCTGATTTAGACTATAAAAACTAGTTCTATCCTGCAACTTACACCACTCCTGACGCGTATCTCGAGAATACTAACCAACAACCTAGACATTTATTACACTAGCACAAGTTTTCCATCATATATTGACCTGAGGATTATTCATAAGTTCACGCTGCACTTGTTGTTGCATTTCATCAAATGAACCCATATTGGCCAAGTTTCCAAACAAGTCTAAATAAAATGATCCTATTTTTAGAGCATTAGTGATAATATTATGTTTAATAATTAGCTTATCTTAAATGTACCTGTTGGTTAACTAAGACAGCAATGCAATATCTATGTTTAATTTTAACACATATAATTTAAGGTGTAGAGCTAATCAAAATTTATATGACTGAAATGGAGCAAAGCTTAAGCTAATATTGTTCATTTTAACTTTGTCCTCTTGGGCAGACATCACAGTATGATTGTAATGTGTCGAAAAAACATTTTACAAAATACCTCTTTCCATGGACACTTAAAATTGTGAAAAAACACTGCAAAAATACCCATTCCAAATGGTGGTGGCGTTGCACCGGATGTCGGATGTGTGTTGGGAGTCGTTGTTGTGGTTGTAGTGTTAGCAGAAGTGGAGTTGGATGCTGCAGTTGTTGTTGTTGTTGTTGTTGATGTTGCTCGTTGTGCCGATTTAGGGGATTTTATGACAAGATGAACTGTGTGGCCACTCTTTATCTGATTATGTTCCAACGAATCACTGTCTTTTAGAATTTTTCCAGAATAAATGAACACCAGCTGCTCAGTACTTGCTTTGAATTTCTCAGAAGCTTTCGTCTTTAACTGAAAATCAAATTTAAAACTTTACTCAAATGATATTAATTGCATTGGCAACATGAACAGATATACTGAGCATCAACTTTGTATCAAAAACTGTCAGTTGAGTACTCACAGCGTTGCGTGGCTTGCAGCTAAGCACATGAAGAGTAGAACAGTTTTTCGCTTTTAAGCTCAAACTTGAACTATGGATTGAGTTGATGCGCAATCGTCACTGCCGACTCCGAGGTTGTGCGGTCATTTTGCAATTAAATTACTTTGCATTCAACAAGTTGAATGAGTTCTCATTATTTTGTCATTAGCAAGTCATAGAAGGGATGAGTAAAGCAAAAAATGAAAATCAAACCAGTCCAGAAAATTTGACAGCAAATTAACTAAAATATCGTTAATAACAATACAAAAACGGAAAAATACAAATACAAAAAGTCAAGAGTATTAAAAAAATACCGGTATAGCAGTTCAAATCAATTCATCAAAAGACAACTTTTCTACTATTCGTTTTTATATTGTTACAGAAATTTCTATCGTACTTGTTTGACTAGGCGCAGGATATAGTTTTCTTGTCATCGTTTTGCAGCTTACATTACATTAAATTTATATTTATGAAAAAAACATTTTTTCTGACTTTTAGCCTATTACAAGTAATACACACAGTATTGTGACACCCAAAATATGACTGCATTAAGAATAATTTAAAAGCGGTCATGTTTAGCATCTGGCTGCAACGATTGTAGTCACAATACTAACATCATTACATGCGGCTTACATTATTTTTACTAATGCCAAATCAACGCACACATAAGTTAACATGGTAGCCCCAGTTTTTATTGTATAGCAAGTCAAATAAAGCAAAAATTGACAGAATAGTATACTGTGAAAACAAATAACGGTCAGCATGCAAATATACTTGCTACAACAAAATTTAAGTGACTCCTCATCACACCAACAACCTAACATAGAAAGTCCAATTTTTTTGGAATTTGCATAATTTTTTTGCAAACAGTTTATCTAATTAATTTTTAAACTATAAAAAATCTATACAATACTTACATCTTTAATAAGCATTTGTGAGTCCACAGTAAAATCAACTTTTTCTTTTGGCGTTTTAATAGTGATGTCAAATGTTGTAGTTTTAGCTTCAGCAGACATGTCTTCTTTGCCATCCCCCATGTTTTTTAATTAGTTGACAAACAGACGATGAAAACTTTCAAAACTGAACTGAAACTATTTTTTTTTGTATTTTCTGTTAAAATACAGTCACCAACAATCAAACACAAGACATAAATAATCTGACTTGTAGCCTACAAAAACAAAATAGTTAAAAAACTGTTTCTAAGCAAGAGATCATTGCTATATACAAATACTAGCCAGGTGTGCAGGCATCGCCTGCAGAGCCGCCCCCATTAGTAACATTGGGGTTGAAAATATCCTTTCAGCCAGCTGCACAGCTTCACCCATCAAGGTGCCTGTGTGGACAGAAACCAAAGAATTGTGTTTTTTATGCACATCCATAATTTTTGTACCATAATGGTGATAATCTTAATCTCTAAATCAAGACTGCCAAGGCTCACAAAGAAAGAATTTTACCACAAACTATTATTAATGCTTGTAAACAGTATTAGGGACAAGGAATTGAAACAGAGTCAAAACTGGTGATGGCGGCCAAAGGGTGGTAAAATAAACTATTTAATGGTAAACCTACTTTGGAATTTGGTGCTGCCCCTTTCCTATTTATACTTGTGTTGCTAAGTTCTTTGGCTACACTATTTGCCTTCCTTCCGACATAGCAACAAAAGCTGTTATGCCTTCCTCAAACTCATCTACCATATTTTAGCATCAGCCCATCCGGCCAAGCCATTTTCAAACAACTGTTCTCTCTAAATTCAGTTTTATAAATTGTGAGGTTTATGGATTTACATGGATTTTTTTAAACTTGGGATTTTTATAGATTGCTTTATAGTAGATATAGATAACTTAACGGGTAGCATATCAGCATAAGATAAAATCCTTGTTTTATAGTATATGTGGTTGCCTGCAGGGCTCCCCATTAGTAGTCCGGATTGAAAATGTCAGTAAGCCGGCCAAGCCAACTTCACCCATCATGTACTTAAACGAACAGAAATGAAAAGTTATTTTTTTCTGTGCATAAAACTTTCACAATTTGGTGTACTCCTTTCATGATAGAATTTCTGATTTCAAAGTCCTGGCTATGTCTTAGATCTATGTGCTTTGTTCATTGCTCACATAAACTGAAAGAGGCCTTGCGTTTCCCTGAGTTAAGAAGTTAGTAACACATTTTTGATATCAAGCTATTTGCAAGCAAAATGTTTTTCATGTGATGCAATTTCACCCAGTGATGTTGTTCTCTTCTTAAACGTTCTCATATCCTTGCTGACCACACATTGTTGCATGTTCTCATCTATCTGCTTGGCATGCCCAAGAGAGTTAAAAGAGTGCTTGCTTTTCCCTGAATGTCGAGGCTTTTGTTGTTCTCTCCTTAAACGTTCTCATATCCTTGCTAACCACACATTGTTGCATGTTCTCATCTCTCTGCTTGGCATGCCCAAGAGTTGAAAGAGTGCTTGCTTTTCCCTGAATGTTGAGGCTTGATCCCAGTAGCTCTATAAAGCAAAATACCATGTGGTGCGATTTGACACAGTGACATTGTTTTCTTTTGATTTTCTCTCAAACTTTCTCAAGTCCCTGCCGGGTACACACTATGTTGTATGTCTGTTTTACCTTGCTTAGGTGTGTTCAGGAGTTACAAGAGTCCTTGCTTTCCCAAAATTTTTAGTTTTGATCCCGGTAGATCTATAAAGATGTTATTAAACAAAATAGTCAACATGTTTCCCCAAAGAATGGTGTGATTTTACCTCAACAGGGCATGCCACCATCTGTACAGACTTAACCCTTTGAACCCGACATTCCCACATTTAAAAGCTCTCCGACCCGAGATTCCCAGCCAAAAATTTTCACAAAAAATCATTTTCTTTTTTTTTCCGTTTTGGGATTATGAATCGCCTGCAGCTCTCAAACCAACTTCAAAATCAGTGTAATAACATTGAAATAGCCTTTGCAGGTGCAGATATGATCCTTATTGTACATTTTCACCTACAACAGCACTGCGGTTTGGTGTAGTGGTCAGAGCGTCTGCCTTTCATGCGGTAGACCTTGGGTTCGTTTCCCGGGGTTGGGTCATACCAAAGACTTTAAAAATGGTATTCACAGCTTTCCCTGCTTGGCGCTCAGCATTCGTTATTTCTCCATCCTCCGGTAAACAGGTGGTACATGGGCCATGCTCTCTATCCGTCGTGGTGGCCCAGTCTGACTGAAGACGAGCAAATCGAGCATTCAAAAGCCAACTTGCAACTCTAGCAACAGATACAGCAACCACTTTTGCAAAATTATTTCAAGCAGAACGAATTCAAACGATTTTATTCAAGTTTTGGGCCTTTAGGGTATATACGCTAAACAATTTAACACCAATATGATTGTTTTGTGTTAAAGGCCGTTTTTCAGGCCTTTCGGGAATAAAAACCGACCATGTTTGGCCGGAAATCCAGCCTTTAGGGTTCAAAGGGTTAAAACGTATCAATTAAGGCAGCTGCGCCAGCTTTACTGTACAAACATTTGTGAGAGCAGCATCAAAAAGTTGTAAAAAATATAGGCCATAGCTCCTGTTCACGTAGTGGTAATCATGTTGGACTATGAATTAAAACTGGTAGTACTCACAGAGAAAGAATGATGTCACAAACTATCATTTGTAATTTATGAAGATGTAGGTGAGGAGGGAGTGAAACACAGTCAAAGTTGGTGGCAGTGCCCAAATGATGGTAGTTTTGACAATTAAAGAAATAAGGTATGTAGTGTTAGGCCCATTTGATGATTTGATGGGCCCTCTTATGCATTTACATTTGTGACATTCTTGCTTGGCTGCACTGTTTGCTTTAATTTAGGCATAGCACGAAACGGGGCCATGCCTTTCCCCAAAGTGATATAACCTATTTCAATAGGCGACTATTAAGCTCTTTTCAAGCAAAAACTTTTCCTCTTAATCCACTTTTACAAATTGATGCTATTATTGTCATATTTTCATCTTTTCTTAAACTTGGGATTTTATCACATTTAACTTTGCCCCTAATTCAGACCTGCCTACTTTTAAATATAGATCAAAGTTTCGTACCGATACAAAGACCCTATCAATTGCAAACATCAGTAATGGGCTTTACTGTTTATGTTTGCTATCAAAATAATGATGGATAATTGCATTCCCAGCTGCTGTTCTCACTATGTAGCGGCAAGCATTGTGATGTCATTCAAGATTATGACACAACACTGCTTTGTAAAAGGATTTCAGACCGAAGAATAATAATGCATGCTTAAAAAACACTTTTCTACGTAATTTCTTAAACAAGAAAAAATACAAAACTAAACTTTTTCAATAGCACTTTTGTATGTCATGCTAATAGTTAAGTTAAACAAGCAAAGATGCTGCTGTAGGTGATCTCTACCAACATAAATTGAAATGACCATAATGTCAGGGCCATTGTGAACAATTATGATGTAATTAATTACCAGATTGGATTGATGGTTTAGAAGTAGCTATTTACTATCAATAGCATTTTACTCAATTGAAAGCTACTTTGTCACAGAACACTCATTACTAGTCAATAGGAAGGTTGCACAAATGTGATCAAACGTCATTGAAATGCACTTCCAAAAAAAGTGGCTGACCACTTTCTGTGTTTTTGCATTGAATTGAATAGGAGTGATATTGCTTTTTGCAAATGAAATGGATAAACGTGACAGTTGTTAAATGAATGTCAAATATGTTGTTTTACTGATGTTAAGGAATGAATCTGAACTCAAAGTAAGGTATGAGGTGCTAAGGTTTGATTATTATTGCTAATAGTTGGGCTAATTTTATGGGCTAAACATGCAGACTTATCTGTAGCCAGCTTCTGTAAGAGTTTCATATTCGATTAATTAGCTTGTTTGGGAATGCTGAGTTTGAGTTAATTGTAATGTGCAACTTAAACAGTATATTTAGTTGCATAATCATACAGAAAAATTGTAATCTTAAATTATATTGCAGCCTAAATGACAGGGCAGACTTATGTACCATTTGTTATATGCTGGATTTGATAAATTGATGAATAAAATCAGCAATTTTTTGTCAATGGTGCTTGCAGACAGACTAGTAATATTGATATATCAGAGGTAATTTTGTGATCTTAACTACTCCTTACACAATTTTTTGGGCTATTGCCTAAGCTGCTGAACCAAGGGAAACTTAAAAACTTATGGCACTGATTCAATTATTCATGGGTTTGAGCTCATGCTCAGTTTGGATGTCTTTTGTCAGACTGGGCCACCATGGCAGGTAGACTGCTTGCCTCACCTTTTTGCCACATAAAGATGGAGACATGCCGTCAAGTGCCTTTCCCATGAACACAAGCAAGCTTGCTGGTACCGCTAATAATGATCAGATAATGATCATTTTTGCTAATGTACAAACAAGTATCTAATTGGTATAGTATTATTTTTAACTAAAGAGCAAATAGTATTTACATGGCACTTCTCAAAGGGGCAATTTTTTTTAATTGGCACGCAGTACTAATTTTGGACTAACCAACTGAAAGACCTAATCTCAACCAAATTGCTTTTGATTAACTTTATTTGTTTCCGAGGATCCAACTAGAAATAATTCATTTCAAATTTTAATCAATTTGTCATTAGTTTTCAAACTAACCCCAATAGTTGGTGTTCACTCTATACCTTTCCAGCATAAACTACAGCTTTTGGTCAGCCACTTATTCTGGCACCATATGTGTGACGTCATATGCAATCTTCCTATTAATGATAGTTTTTGTTCAGTGGAATGGATCAGAATGTCAAGATCATGTGACCAGGTTACTAGCTGCTACCACTATAACTTCATTACAGGAAACATGAAAGAAGCAAAAATTGGAACACCATCCCTATATAAATGAAAATAAGCTAAATTTTTATATCACGGGTTAAGGAGCTTTTTTGAAGGTTAACTCAAAATTATCATAAGAACAATGTAAATATTCCATAAGTATTTGAGCACCAAAATAATTATACTTTATCCATGCCTCCATGGTTGCAATTCACGCTGCAGACCAAGGCTTTTCTTTTAGGCAGTGGCTATTTTGCCGTCGACGGCAATTTACCCTCAGAGACTATTTTGCCGTGAGTTATTTGTGATTGGTCAATCTTAATGACGTACTAAACATGTGACTTTTGGTCGTCTCTGATTGGTCAATTTTAAAAACCCAAAAAAAATTTTGCACCCCCAGGTCTCTATCCCCCACACCCTGTACACTCCCTTCCAGTGTACACTGCCCCGTACATTTACATATCGGGCCTGCCCCTCCAGTGTACACTGCCTTTCGTTTAAAGCCCTGGCCAGCTGAGATTCAAATCCGCAACCATGGTATCTTAAGACCAGCACTCTATCCACTACACCACAGTGTCACTAGTGTTGTCATAGCAAATTTGGCTATATAAACACACGTGAATGATCACGGCAAAATAGATTCCAAGGGCAAATTGCTGTCAACGGTGAAATAGCCACTGCCTTTCTTTTATTGGAAAACAGCTTTTTAAAGTCAGCATTTTCATATTTTGAATCCAAATTCAAGGTAAAAACCTATTTACCGTATTTGCCGGACTATAAACCGCACCAGATTATAAGCCGCACCTCACCAATTTTTCCCAGAAAAAAACGCACCGCGGTATAAGCCGCACCGGACTATAAGCCGCATTTTTAAAACTAGAGAAATATTCAAGCATTTTATAACTTGTTATGAAAATTATGACGAAACAAGACTATCTATTAGCAAATGGAAACTTACCGGTAAAACATAAATTGAATGGACTGGTGTTCCTAGCCATTACTAGATTCAGGTTTTTTTAAATTTTCTGGTTTTAAAAAATAGATTCAGGTTTTTAAAAATTTTCTGGTTTTAAAGTTAACTTATAAGCCGCACCTGACTACAAGCCGCACCCCTTAAATTAAAACACATTTTAAGTTTTTAAGTGCGGCTTATAGTCCGGCAAATACGGTACTATGCATCGCTTTGGCTTTGCTTTGTTAAGTGAAAGACTTTTTTTGGGGTGAATAAACTTTAGACAGTGGCTATTTTGTCATCGACATTGTTTTATCTGTAGAGGCTTATTTTGCCATGAGTTATTTGTGACTGGTCAATCTTAACAACATATTGAACTTGTGACTTTTGGTTGTTTTTGATTGGTCAATTTTAGTGTCTGATTCAAAAAATTTACAACCAAGTGTCCACAACCTTCCAATATACATCACCCCATACATTCACATACTGGATCTCTCCCTCCAATGTACACTGCCTTTCTTTCAGTCCTCTACCATCCAAAATTCCAAATCAAAACCATTGTATTTCACGACTGGTGCACTATCCATGTGCCACAGCGTCACTGGCAGATCAATTGCAATCATGGCAATACAAACACATTTGAATTACGACAGCAAAATAGTTTCCGAGGGTAAAATACCATCAATGTCAAAATAGCCACTTCCTAAACTTTATGGAATAATATTTTGTACCATTATGCCTCTTACCCTCAACCAATTTTATTTAGAAAACAAAAAACCTCTACTTAGTTTTAAGCAAGATTTGTGTTTGAACAAAATAATCTAGTTTTAAGCACATTACATGTAAGAGCCAAGCGCATAAAAAAAATTTTATTTAACAAAAAGAAAAACTAAATGCAGTCACATATGGCAGATACCATCGGCTAACCACATAGCCCACACAAAAGCAGCAGCTGAAGCAGCTTTAATTTTTCTGTGAAACAATTTTGTAGACTATTACATGTAAAGGGCTTGTCGTTAATCAAGGAACAATACTTTATACAGCAGTAAACCAAACCTAGGCCAGCAACAGTTAAAATTAAAGCCAACCAGCTAAAGATAGCCAACACTTAAATAGCTTTTTATTTACTTAACTACGTAAAACAAACATTATTTTAGTTTTTACTGTTATAAAATATTACATATTAATGCTAACCTAGTATATTACATCATACTTGCGTAATACGTTTTTTCTAGCCCACTGTTCTTCCAGAAACGTCTTTGGAAGAACTTGATTATCAAATGCTTTAAGTTTGATAATTTGACGGAATATACAAGGCTGGTTTTTCCATTTAATGGTTTAACACACGATCCCAAACTATAGCTGCATTATCTTTACATTAATCTGGAAGGTAAATGCAAAATCCGCTTGAGGTTGGGGCGATTGTAGCTCAGCAGTGATACCTTGTAACAATGTAATAAAACAAGAGTGTACGGAGGCCTAGTGCCGCAAGCCACGAACTTTACAACATAGATTTTGATTCGTCGTCATCGTTTGGTTAGGCACCCAAACTCAATCCGGGCCAGCACAAATCAAGGTTAGGGCAGAGGGTCTATACTTTTACCGCTCCAGGCTACTTGTTTGTTTGTTTGTGGCTACCCCTCCTCTTCCTCGGGATGGAGGTGCGGCATAAACGGCAATTCAGGTTCATGCCGTCAACCTAATTGAAATTGGGCTAGGGGAAGATGGCAGCCCATTTGGAACCCGTTTTGAGTGACTGGTAGCCCCACCACCAACAAGGTGGACTGCCACTGGTGGGTACCCAAAAATCGTTTTTTGCGACATGCTGGGTTAGCAACTTTACAATTGTAATCCGGTGAAGTACGGGTGGGGCCACCTGTCTGCCACATAAAGGTGGAGGCGTCTCGTTAAGTGGCTTGCTCAAGAACACAACAAGCAAGCTTGCAGGCTTGTTCTCCACACTACCCTTTTTTATGCTGAGCGCCAAGCGGGAAAGCTGTGAAAACCAGTTTTTAAAGTCTTTTGGTATGACTCGACTTAAGGAATGAACCCCAGGTCTACCGACTGCGATGCGGACGCTCTCACCACTACGCCATCGCGCCGGTGTCCAGGCTGCTTCGCTGCCAAGATTAGATGCTGGTAGTGGTGGTGTTAAGTCAACATCGAGCTTCGTCATCCAAAACCTGCAGACCTCGTGTTCCTCTTGGTACATGATGCATGAGACATGAAGATATAACGGGATCTGCAGTTTGCTTAGTGGCGCGACATTCGCAATTCGGTAATAGAGCGAGACCCATTTGTACATTGACGAGCGAAAAGGTTCTACACCAGTCTGCAGGCGATTGAGCCTCACCCAAGATGTTCTGGGCAGACTCATTCCAAATGGCCTTGAACTGACCCTGGGAATGAAAGCACAGACCCTTGAAATACTCTCCAAGTAGTCCGCGTTCCATTTATTCTTCGTCCACTGCTTCACGCAGATGTCTAGTCAAATTGCTTTTTGTGCTCAACGTTTTGTCTAGCTCGGGCTGGAAAAAAATAGCCAGACACGCTGCGTAGAGAAACGAAAAGAGAAACGATTTTCAAGCATTTTTTCGAATCAAGCCCAATTCGGGTGTGATTGCACTTGTCTGAGCTCTAACAATGCCAGCGTTTATTGCGTTGTTTTAGGCACCATTTTGCTTAATTTATTTGTTTAACTCGCGCCCGCGAGAAATAGCCAGAGCTGCAATTAGAAAAAGGTAGATAAAAGAGTGATTTAAAAGCGCGTGTATTGTCGTTTTGTCTTGCTAGGGCTGGGAAAAGATAGCCAGACACGCTGTGCAGAGAAATAAAGAAACAAACGATTTGCAAGCATTTTTTCAAATCAAATCCAACTCGCGTGTGATTGCAGTTGTCTGAGCTCCAGTGTTGCCAGTTCCGCGGTTTTTCCCGAGGAATGGGACTAGTTTTGATTAGGTGTTCTGGGAAAAATTTAGCAGTGGCGAGTTGCCGTTTTTTGGGCTACCTTTTGCTATCCCATTCCGCTATTCTGGGCTAGTTTTTGGAGTGACAACAACTGTACAAGTATAAGAAAACTATGTGTGATATGGAAGTTGTTACCGTCTCTGGCATATTTTCGTAAGAAAAACAGCTCGAAAATAGCTCAATAGGCACTAAATCGCATTATTTCCCAAAAACTAGGCTGATTTGACACCGCCTAGTAGGTGATCCCCTTTTCGTTTTTGGAAATCTATTACTGGCCGAAGGAAATATTACCAAAACGATCACGACAGCAGCAGCGATGTCCTGTATCTTTTTTAGAAGTCATGCTCAAGCACAGGCTGACTTGTCTCTGGCCATCGATAGGAAACCAAATGCTGTGCTGATGCCGGACCTGGACTGTTTTCCCTACGGCCCTGTGTGGACTAACTTTGCAAATTTTGGGCTGGAAACTTGAAGAAAATCTGGCAACACTGCTGAGCTCTAACAATGGTAGCGTCCATTGCGTTGTTTCAAACATCTTTTTGCTTGATTTTTTGGTTGAAATCGGGCACAGTTCGTAAAACCAGGCGTTTTGTTATAATTGTATAAATAAAGGCGTTTTACAATAGTTAAAAAGCTGGAAAAATTTGTTTCTTTTTTTTGTCTTCTTATTAGTTCTAGCGCTTTTTTACGGTTTTTTAAATATTTTGCCACATTGTCAATGACGAGCCCAAGTACCGCTTCCGCTTTCACATAGGAGGGAAGAATGGAGGGAGAAAAGAAATTGGTTTTGCTATCCTTCGGAGAAGACCAAATAGGGAGAGCATAAACATTAAGAAATGAGAGCGAGGAGGAGTCGTTTAGAGAGATCTTGACCTCCTCTACATAATCAGAGTAGGGATCAAGCGAAGAAAGAGAGGAGGTAGAAAGCTCAGAGAAGGATAAGCCCTGCTTGACGAAAATGATGACGCCGCCGCTAACGTCTGTGACATCAGTAGAAAAAATATCAGAACAGGAGTGACTGCAATCAGATCGCAGAGCAGAGAATCCAGGGATTCGGAAAGAGAAAGATGAATTAAGGTTACATTCCTGGATACAAATAAAGTCAACGGAATGAGACGAAATAAAGTGTAGCAGTTCAGTGCTCCTGGCTTGTGGACCCCCGGCATTCCATTGAAGAACCCTGAGCGAGTCAGGGAGGGGAAGAGGAAGCAGGAGGTAAAGAGAAACAGCCAGGAGCATGAGGCGGTCATGAGGGTGAAGAGGGAGAAGATACAAAGTGGGCGGAAAAAGGAACAAAGGTTTGAAGGCGAGGGTGGGTTGCAAGTGCTGCATTAGCAGAAGGGGGCCAGATTTAAGCAGTGGAGGTATACCGACAGGAGGAGTCCGAGGAGGAAGTCACAGTGCTGGTAGGTGTAAAATCTCCAAAAACAGCAGGAACGCAGCAGGGAGGGCAGCTCCAGGAGTGAGAGCTGCCAAGAGTTCTGAATCTAGAAAGGGAGAGTAGTGAGCACTTTGAATGAACCCAATTAGAGCATGTGCAGCATTGCCCTGATCTACCCCAGCCAGGTCACATTTCCAGCGCACACTGAACAGGGAAAGACGGGACAAGGGTTAGGATGAACGTTACCGCTGATCAGGAGAAGAATGAGAAGACGGGCAAGAGAAAGGCAGGAGAAGAGAGAAGACAGGCCGATTTTTAAGAGACTGCGTGCTACCCTTCTGCGGTCGTTCAGGGGGCTTCACGGCAAAATAATGGTTTGTGTGGTGGGAGAGTGCCCGAGTAACTGGGACACTCAGGAAGGCCAACAGCCATTTTAACTCATCCCAAATGGGGTTGGGGATCGCCTCACCACGTTCAGGCGGCTGTTGATTGGTGCGGTTTAATTTTACCCGCTTTACATGTATGTACTATATATACGACAGAAATTTCGCACTTTACTATCCAAAAAAATCGGAGTCAATACGTGTTTTGGGGACGAACAGAAGATCCGTATTGATGATTAGAGTTAAAGTTAACTCAAAATCAGAGTTAGTTGAGGATAGAGAGAGAAAATCAGCGCTATACGGTGTAATTTGTTATTGTGATGACAGGTTATTGTCGAGAGCTATAATATGTGGTCATACGGTTTAGAACTGAGAAGCATTAAGTTAACTGTTGTAAAAGTAGTTGTAAGTAGTGAAGGAACTGTCTATTTGTTGAAGTGTTTAATTGGTTTTTGAATTTTAGTAACGAAATATTTGATTTTCTTGCAAGCAATTTGTGATTTTTAAATTTTTGTTGATGGGGTTCCGTGACAAACGCGAAAGTACATTAAGGGTTCTGCGATGACAAAAAGATTGAAAAGCACTGTTCTACATTCAACACGAGTTCTAATATCTAAGAAAAAGAAACACAAAGTAGTTCGAAACAATTACCTCAAGCGAAGTAGGTAAAGTGATAGAAATAAATGAAGGCTTTTGTCTTCTCAAAATGATAAAGTGCAGGAAAGACAGGCCACAAACCCACAAAAAATAAAAAAATTGTCAACGGTCGTTTTATGTTTTTTTGTTAGTGGAAGCGGAAGTCATAGGTGTGGAATCGGAAGCGGTTCAAAAATGACCGCTTCCACATCCCTGGTTTTAAACAAAAGAGGCAAAAATATCTTTCGTGTGGTGCGATTTCACATGGCGACGCTATTTTTTTTTGATTTCTCCTTGAATTTCCCCTTGAGTCTTCGCTGGTTGTGCATTATGTAGCATGTTGTTTTCTCCCTGCTTGACGTGCCTTGGGGAGTTTAAAGTGTCCTTGCTTTTCCTCAAAAGTTTGGTTTGACCCCTGTAGCTCTATAAAGCTATTATATAGCAAATTACCAATAATATCTTTCACGTAGTGCGATTTAACGCAGTGACGTTGTTAATTTTGATTTCGCCTCAAGCTTTATCAAGTCCCTACTGGCTACGCATTATGATTCATATTTATTTTTCCTTGCTTAGGTATGCTCATAGAAGTTAAATAAGTTCTTGCTTTACCCAAATTTTCAGGTTTGATTCTATTAGCTCTACAAAGCTATTATCGAGCAAAATAGAAAACATGTTTCTCTTAAGTATGGTGCGATTTAACCCCGGCAGTCCATGCTATCACCAGTGCCGATTTAAAACGTATCGATTAATGCAGCTGCTCCAGCTTAACCGTCCAAATATTTGTTAGAGCCACAAGGAAATGTTTTACTAAATATAAGCTATAGTTCCTGTACATTTATGGTGATCATGCTGGTTTATTAATCAAGACTGGAAATATTCAAAAAGAAAGAACGATGACACAAACTATCATTCGTAATTTTTAAATGAGTAAAGAGGGGGAGATGAAACATAGTCATAATTGATGGCGTCGCCCGAATGGTGGTCGTTTTGATTCATAAAGAAATGAGCTGTTTGGTGGTAGGCATGTTCGACGACTTAGGGCCCACTAAATCGTCGAACATGCCTACCACCAAACAGCTCATTTCTTTATGAATCAAAACGACCACCATTCGGGCGACGCCATCAATTATGACTATGTTTCATCTCCCCCTTTCGTATCAATATTGGTGACATTTTTTCCTGTGCTGTTTGCTTTAATTCGGCCTTAGCATGAAAAGGGGCCCTGCCTTTCCTTTAAGTGATACAACCTATTGCAATAGGCGCCTATTGAGCTCTTTTCAAACAAAAGCATTCCCTCTTAATCCAGTGTTACAGATTGATGCTATTATTGTTTAATTTTGATCTTTTCTTAAATTTGGGATTTTATCACATTTAACTTTTGTTCCTAAGCCAGACCTTTTTACTTTTAAATGAAGATTAGTGCTTTGTACCGATATGCCTATCCTTGCAATAACAAATATCAATAATGGGCCTTACCATTTATGTTTGCTATCAAAATGATAGTGGATAATTTTGCTGCCTGCAACTGTTTTCACTAAATAGTAGCAAACAGTGTGACGTCATTTAACATTATGACCTCACAATGCGTTTTGAGCCATTATTATTATTAGGATTGCTACTTACCACTTCTTCGTCACTGTAGGCTAAGTAATATGACCGAAGGTCTCTGACTGTGTGCATGTTCCTTGACCCTGGCACAAATGCCGTCATGCAAAGAGTAAACTAACCCGAAATGAAGCACTCAGTTCAGTTATAGCAATAGCGAGACCCCATCAATAATGTCGAGGTTAAGAACATCAAATCAGCTGGTTGCTGCGACAGCCTTGCCCAATTGCAAAGGAATTTGCTTCAACATTTAGATCATATGTAGCTCGACAACTACATTTTGTTGCAAACGATAAGAAAGGACCATTTTTAATTTATCGTCATTTTCTAGGGTGATCACCAAGTGTTTTGCTTGGAGTAGACTACGGTACATATTAAAATTTGTAGACTTCATTTTTCGTTGAGTCTTTTAAATAATTTGATTAATAATTTAATGCCAAAGATCCATGCTATCGAGAAAGAATAAACAAAATGTACCAAAGGACTTAGTTTTTCTAGAAATTGCAGTTTTGTGAACCGCAGGCACTAAAATTTTGTGTGTTTCTAAACGATAGGCTACATTTCACAAACATTTGGAGACTTCAGTTTTTGATGGATCTATTTGAAAATGTCGACAGAAAATGCAAAAAAAACCATGGTTGTGAGGAAAAGTAGTCAAAATGTACCAAAGAACTAACTTTTTTTAACAACTGCAAGTTTGTTAGCTCTAGTAGGATAATTGTACAGCTAAAAATGAAACATCATGTATGAAAACCGATTTTTGATCAGCCATTATAAACTAATTCTTAGTCTGAAGTAATTGGAGTCACATATTGCTGGAAAGGAAATTTCCTGAGCTTTCTAAGAATAGTAATTGTTGGTACTTTATTACAACGTTTTTGTATTAAAGTCATCTGTTTTGACTGAGCTCACCAGTTTTGGCAAGGGTAAAAAGATACACCACAGGTCTTACAGTTCAGTTTTTTTAGTACAAAAACCAATATTAATTGTACATATTACACACTAATAATTGTACAAAAACCAATATTAAAAACTGTCATAATCAATCATAATTAATCATAATTATGTATCTCAAGTTTGTTTGTAAATCATTACTCAGCTGTCTACTTCTACATTAAGTGTGATATATCGTTGAAATCTACATTTCTTGAGGATTTCAAATATAATAAAAACATTTTTTTTGAATATGCAAATTTTATGCAAATTAACCCCCCCAACTGGGGGGTAGTTGTCTTCAAAATTAAAGAGGTATCCTCACCTCAAAGATCACTACAGATTTTATTTTCAACCAATTTTTTTAGAAATGGTCGCAAAATGATGCTAAGGAAATACGCTTTCAAGGTACATCACTCAAAACTTACCTAAAAGCCTAGGTTTTCTACAATTTGCAATTTTCTGAGGCACATGACCTTTTTTTTGACCGGTACCGACCGGTACCAAATTTTGGTAGTTAAATTTAGTACCTAAAATATGATCAGTTGTTATCTGCTAGAGGTTAGCCTAAACCATGTAACATTACGTATTTTTGAACAGGGAATTTCTTCAAGATTCAGAAAATATTGAGTTTAAATAGAATATGCTTCACTGACAATGAAACAGCAGCTGGTTTACACCCTTCCCATTTCTTGAGAAACAAGGGGATACAGCAAACTTTGATTTAGAGAAGCCAAACTTCTGCTCGCTTTTAAACTTGTATTTCGCTTCTTGTCTCCTTGGAAACTTGATACAAAATGACGACTTTAGTGGTGAAACATTTGCAATTTATTTTATGTTTTTATAGGGTGTAGTTTTTGTAAAAATTGTAATTTAGTGAAGGTAAGTCAAAACATTTTGGGGGTTTTGAACTGACATGATGTACAGTACTCATTTTTGATCAGTAAATATCATATACCACTTAGCCTAAACTATTTAAAGTTATATATTGCTGGAAAGCAAATTTCCTAAGCTTTCAAATGAGACCGGTATTTAGCAATATATGATATTTTTTACGCACTAAATTTACTTTTATCTACTTACCATTTAAATTTGTTTGGGGGGGTTTGAGACCCCTAAAAAATTTGGAAATTTAAAAAAGTAAAATTTATTATTATCGCTTGAAATTTTGTCAAATGATGCCCCAAAAGAGTAGTTTTCAGACTGTGTTAATGATGAAGGGTTTGGTTATGTGGTAAAGATGTAATCTCAATTTGATTTTAGTGTAGTTGGCACTGCTGAGAATTTGGCCGATTTTGTCGTCTGCAACTGGGTTCTTGGTCTTTTAAACCCTTTTTGAGTATAAAAATCCCAGAATTAGGGCACAAATTATACATCATCCGATGTGTGAGGAAATAAGCGTGATCTTTTGAACATTTTATGAAAATCGTATGAAAAATAAAGTCACAAATCGATTATTTAGTAAACTAATTTTGTAACTCAATTTAAAAAAATTTGAGGTAAACACTGAAAACACGAGATCATCAATCGATGATCACGGGAGCGAAAGAGTTAATTGTTGTAAAGTTGTTTTTAACAAAAGCAGCTGATTGATATCTCCTAAAAGAACATTTAATGGCGTTTGTGGGATGAGTACTTTTTGAGAAAGAACAAAAACAGATTGTTGAATGAATCGTTGATTGTGACGTCATTTTAGACCCCAAACAAATGAAATATTTTGAAATGTGGTAAGTCGGAAACTGGTTTTTGTTTGAGCCAAAAGCAGTTGTCCTCTGTCAAGTCATGCAAATTGTAAAAATAGTATTTTTGATTATGACGTCACCAAAACCCTTATGATACTCACCACGGGGTGGTGATCAATCGTGCCAAGATTGATGCTTGTACCTGTAGCAGTTTCAGAAGAGTTAAAACAGACAGACACACAGAATTGCGCTTTATATATTAGATTTTAGGCTCATAATACTACGCTAACTATGGCCAATAAGAACTAAACCTTATCGCTTTTTACCTCACAATGACTTCAGGTTCATTCTTTAACCCTGCTCTGGTACCATGGGGTCAATATGACCCCAGGCCTATTTGATAGGCTAAATATTCCAAACTTTGAGATTATAAGCTTTCATCTCGCATTGTATTTTCTTTGCAGGTTCTTGTTAACTGTTTCTATTCATTCAATCTTAATTTCAATGCTGCCTTCTTTGTAAATTTCATATTTTATTTGTTTGGGGTCATATTAAGCCCATGAAAGAACTATTCATATCGTTGATTGTTCCTCAAGCTAAGCGCAGATTGGTGACCCCTCATAAACCTCAGGTTGTGAAACAAATTATTTTCAGCTGTAGGATTTTACCAGAAACACCTCTAGCTGTTCAAAACATTACCCAGCATCGTCCATCAGGGCGCAAGAGATGCTTCCTTTGTCCGAGATCGAAGGACAAAAAGTACAGACTCACCTGCAGTAGATGTCATAACACCACTTGTGAAGAACACAGCAAGATGATCTGCAATCAGTGTCAGAAGTAAAATATTTGTGTTTTGTGCACTCCACTATATTTTTGAAGCAATAAACAGGGATTGATAACAAATTGAGTTTTTCTACTGGTGTCAAAACGTATTTTCAGTAATGGGGTCATATTGACCCCAAGGTACTGAAGACGTGATTTTTGCATGCTACTAGAGCAGGGTTAACATAGGTGAAAACGTATTACGCGTTTATTTAAAAACTGCCTTTTTATCCATTTTACTGACGTAAAATGATCCACTTATTACGGTTCAATGTGAAAATCCTGAATGTGGCCAGCCACTTGTTTTGAAAGCAAATTTTGATCGTGAGTGAAAACTTTCTATTGATTGGAGAGTAAACAAAAGACAGTTTTGGAATGGTTTGTTATTGGTTCATAACGGTGATTTTTAATCCCCTTATGATGCCGCTTGTAAGCGAATTCTCTTGCAATCAAATTTTGTCTCTTAATTTGTTTCCTGTGTACGGGCGTGACGACAATCAATCAATATGCCTACACTAATAACGGTAAAACAGAAAGGGATGTTATTCTTTGACATCAAGGGCCCAACTAAACAATATAAACCTGCTGCGCGTACGGACCTTCAAAAACAATTACCACAAAGTGTTAGTCGTTGTAACAGGCCATGCCTTTTCTCGAAACTCGTGGTTTTCCATATCTATTTTTAGCACTGTAGCAGCCAATTACCAACTACAAAGTCGGCTGCAATAACCTATAGTTCACATATAAAGAAACCCAGATATAGTGGTGAATGGATCGCAAAATCTATGTTTTAAAATCACGTTGCAAAACAGATGATGACATTAAGCCTGAAGAGACGTCCAACTTTTATTACAGATACAAGAAAAATACAACGCTTTCAACAAATGCGAAATTCGGACACACGGATCAATTTGCTAGGTCAATGCAAGTGCGTGGTCAACAGCAGTATGTAAGAATCAATAGTGAGGAAGAGATGAACAGTGGAGTTTTTCACTGATAGCAGGACCACTCTAGAAAAAATGACCTACCCGCTGAATGTACGATGCCATGTCCGTTTTGGACCTGAAGATCTATTTTTAGAGAATATTTTCGAAGCAAATTTTCTGGACTAAGTTCTTCCACGAGCCCTACGGTTGTTTAAATTAGTCATGAGCCCTAACCCCTACTTTATCTAAATTATTCTTGACATAGCTTATGTAGATCACGTGCAATACAAAAACTCTACAAGCCTTTAAAAAACAAAGTTTATACAAGATTCACAGAAAACCGGAGAAAATGACTAATAAACTACCTGATAAAATCGTACTCCAGAAACTAATTTGCAAAAGTGGAAACGCATCAAAAAAAAAAACTGCTCAGAAGCATCGACATGAAACATATTTACTACATGGCCGTAATTATAAGCTGTTTTGAGGGTAGAATGATGGGCACATAATATAATTCTCTTAACATATATCTTCAGGTGAAATAAAGCTTCAACACATTTTGGGAAGCTGACCCCCCCTCAGAACTATGATCTCAATTAATCGATCAACCACGACACTGGCAGGATAACTACAAGGACGAAAAAGGCAAGTCATAGCATTTAACGCTTCAAAATGACTTCTGGCTAGAGATTTCCGACAAAATGGTCCTAACTCAAAAATTACCGAAAACAATACGAATCAAAAATTTTGGATCAGGTTTTGCAGCAATAATTTTTATGGACAAAGATAAAATAAACCCATACCTCGGTCAATAGCGATCACAATGTTGATGATCTTAAACGAAAACTTGTGGCGCAAAACAAAGGCGATTCATCAAAAAACACATTTTGTTACAAACTTTACGCAGCAAATTTTCTACATTCCACATGTAACGAATAAATGTTGACAACATGTAAATGTCCACACCCGGCCGTTGGCGGACTGATGCGACTAAGGCATGATGCTCATGGCAACCAAACTGTTCAATCAATACTTTCAGTCACTCTAGTTGCCATGGTGAACGGACGGCCGAGTCATAAAACCCCTGTAGTGTGGTAAAGCCAAACAACAGAAATTAATTTTATGATTTATAGTTTAAAAGGTTTTTAAAATGAAGGGTTTCTATGTTTTCCACGCTGCTGTCAGCAATTAGAATAGCAATGGTACGTTTAAGGCACCACTTTTGAAAATGCATCACAGTACCTTGTGAGCAAAATATAACAAGAAAACAACACATTGCACATGTAAACAATACATCAAGTAAGAAAAATGTTTCAGTCATGAAGATTTCATCACAGATCGCATCAGGGTAGCGTTAAAAGCGTAAAACACGTAAGGGACATGCAATGTATACAGAGCATCCAGTGCATTTATGTAAAATCTAAGTGGGTAGGGTAACATCAGAATAGGTTTTATCCTATCATCTCTACAAGAGTTCATCTGAATGTGTGATCAAAATACCCAAGTTGAGGTGAGCGCACTTTCGAAAGGCTTCACCGTAATCTTGTCAAGTACGATTGCAAAAGTACAACGATGTGCTGGGCATAACTCAAATCGACTGGACCGCTCTTGGTAATTTAAGTTTTACTCGATTGAATGCGTTGCACACAAGAGCAAAGGGATCCCAGAAATAAATGTTTCATGAACAGTGTTGCAATAGCAAGAAGAAGCAACCCCGCGAGGGGATTCACAAAAATCAATAAAAATATGGCCTACTGCAATCAGATTTGGCTTTAGACATCATAATAATCCCCACTGTGATTTAATAGTTAACGTACTACCATGTCATCGGTACGT
Source organism: Trididemnum clinides (assembly GCA_963675345.1). Lineage (NCBI taxonomy): Eukaryota > Metazoa > Chordata > Ascidiacea > Aplousobranchia > Didemnidae > Trididemnum > Trididemnum clinides. The sequence continues at coordinate 2,814,736 of OY776285.1, forward strand.
AGCCTTTTCTTAGCACTAAGACCAATACAATGGCTAACTTTTCCTCAAAGCCCTACTTCCACTTGCCGACAAGCACATCCTTTGATATTTCGTATTCGTTTGGTTTAGCCAAGCACACCGAGCAGGCATGAGTTTTAGCTATATGAATTAAAATAATTCAGCGTATGTTTGTCGCATGTGTTAAGAGGTAAACTGCTACCATGCTGCGAAATAAAAAATGCACCAGTTACAACACTCAATAATCATACCACAGTTAATCCTCTTCTGTTTTATCGTTTAACGAAACAATCTCGGTCTCGGCAGCTAATGCTTCTAATGCACGATGATCAACTGACGGCGAAGAAGACTGAAAATGCGGAGGAGATTCGCTAATGTGGTGGCTCGAAGTGAAAATCGTGGCCGGCGCTGAATCCCCGGCATATTCAACTTGATTTAAACTATGTTGCCGCAACAGAGTACATTCACCACCGTCGACAGGATCAAGATTATAGATGTACAGATAGCCGTCTCCTCCGACGACAAGAACTCGTGGAAGCTTTTGTATCACAACAATAGCGCACACATTTCGGATGCCGGAAAAAGGCAGTTTAACAGTCGCAAAAGCACGATCTTGATTTAAGACTTCGGTAACTTGAGTGGGTAAGTAACTGGCTGAGCTGGTCCAAACTTTGCTCAAATAATCCATCCAGGATGATCCTTCTTCTGCTACGGCGTTGCGGTTTGATGTGACTTGGTCAAGTTTGAAAACATGCACTGTTTCAGTGTTGCTTGAAGCACACAAAAATAATGAATCTGGACTGAAGCACAGCGATCCGATCGAAACACAGCGTTTTACTCCACGGCGAAATTCGAACAGCTTCTGGCCGTCTGGTACTGAGAAAACTCTAATCACAGTTCCTTTTACGGAGGCAGTAGCCAGTTTAGTGGCTGATTCGTTAAAAGTCATAGCTGCAAGAGGGCTGTTGTGAGCGTTAATAGTACTGACCGCTCTTAAATTGACAACATCAAAAATCTGAACTTCACCAGAAATGCAGCTTCCAGGATAAACGACAAAGGCTTTTTCACTTGCAGTACTAAGGCAACACAAGCCTTTTGGATTGCTCGGAGTATCACGAATTGTATGGAGGACTTTCATATCTCTAATGTTATGAATCAAAATTGTTTCTTCCAGTAGCACTACTAAACGTATTCTGCTCATTTTCACCGCTAAAATTGTGTTAGAGTAGCTATAATTACAAATTTCAGTTCCCTTTTTGAAATGGCACACAATGAGCTTGCGAGGTGAAGCCATGCTTACAATAGCAACCAGGCTGCTAGAAAAAAGTCTATCGACTAAACTTACATCTTTTATTTCACCTTTGTTATCAAAAATCAGCTCCAAGCTGTCAACAGAAGTTATGTGAAATACTTTAAATCCGTTTCTGGAGCCCACAACTACAGAGGAGCAATTCTGATTAAAGTTAGCAAACAAAATGTCATTTTCGGAATAGTTTGTTCCATGGCTAGCAAGGTTGTTATTCATTTTTGAGGGAGAGAAATAATACATACAATTAAACAAATACGATTAAATAAAATAGATTCAAGTGAATAAAAATCAATCGTTTATCTGAAAATATAAAAATGATTAGCAGCTTTCTGGTAAAAAATTAAGGACTTATTAGGGCCCATCCTCAATGTTGTGCCAGAGTGGTGGTTTTCAAACAACGAAACATGAAGCAGCAACTGCTATGTTTTTAAGTATATCTAGGATTAAAGGCACTTTAGCGCTATGGTTTCTCACTTAATCTTCAGTTCAAAACTTAGGGGTCAAGTCCTCGGTGCTCTTGATATTCCATAGTTGGGCAAAGATTGCGATTTCAAAAACTTATAATAGAATTAAAAAGCTGCCAAGTACAATTAATTCGCATATCTTACTAAATATTGTTTTGTTGATATTTATACAATACGGGCACTATGAGCACAAAAGTAATGAAATTTTTTACCACTATACATTTGAAATTTGATTTGATTTGCAGGAGTTCAGAGTAGTTATTTAATTGAAAACGCCATTATCAAACTGTTTGCAATTGCTTGTATCTGTAGCAAACACACTAACTCATGTATAGCTGTAAAATATCACTAATGTTTAACAATCTTACTCCAAACCTTTTACAATATTTCAAACTACTGGTAAACCATTTGCCAGCTTTTCCAATGTTTTCTGCCACCAACTATTAACAAACGGTTAAAAAATAGTTTCAGCATTACCTTTGATCTGCATGATACTAAACAAAAGCAATTGAATAAAATTGAGACTAATCTGACCGCAAACAAAAAAAAATAGCCAAATTAAGAAAAAAGTGTAAGATATTTAATTACTTTAAACAAATTTCTTTAGCTGTGAAAAAATCAGTCATCTTGCGCAATTGCTTGAAGCCAGTTTATAAAACAATACGATTTCAGTAGATAATACAAAACTCAATTCTATCCAATACCGAAATGACTAAGATTTAAAGGCAAAAAATATACCTACAACACCAGCTCTTTAAACCCAATTTAATACCTAAGGATTAATCACAACACATAACAAAAAAATCATAAAGCAAAAATTTTTTTACCACCAATTGTTTTAAGTTAGACAGGCTTTTTAAAATTAATTTTAGGCATCCCAGCAAGCCCAAAACGTGATAGGTATGGATGGGTACTAGCATATACCTGTTATACTACCAAGAATTAACCCTTTTAAGGATCATAAGATTCAAATTGATAACATTTAAAACAATTTCTTGATTGTTTGGTAACAACGTGAAGATAATGGATTTTTAAAAAGTGGTTGTTACATCACAATGACATAACAATTAACAATTACGGGACATATGGGTCTCATTGATACTCAAAGAGTTACAACCAGTAAGCAAATTGAATAATTAAAAAAAAGTGATTACTATTACATATGCTCAAACGCAATCCAAAAAAAACAGTACAAATGCAACACAATCGAAATCCTGATCAATAGTTTATAATACTCAAGCATTTCATTTCATTTAATACTCTAATGAAGTGCTAGTAAACGATCGTGTTTGCTTTTGTCGGTAGTTCTCAAGTGTTTGTAATTCATATGTCACAAGAATATTTTAAATGCATGGTCACACTCCTCCAATCATTGCTAATGTGAGAAACTTAAAAAGATCATCTATGTGGGAGATGCAAGTCCCAAAAAAGCTGCAATAATTTTTGAACGTACCTAAAAGTTAACATACCGGCGGAGGAAGCATGCACATCTTTTAAGTGTTGATAACATGCACGTGGTCAACAAACTTTGACCATGACTTGTTGATAAGAGTAGCCAACTTCAAAATGAAGCGAACTTAAACGATAGAGGGCGCCACTTAAGAAAAAGTGCACATATGAATGCTATTGACCTCAAGTGCATAGAAAATCTCAAACAGAAGTGCATTTGCTATTTATGCAAAAAACTCTCCAGGGATCACTAAATCATTGGTAAAACGTGGCCAAAAGTAAACTAGTGCTGGTTTGAAATAAAAAATTCGAACATTTTCAGCTTCCTTATATTGATACTTTTTTATTTGATCTTGGCAAATTTCTATCTTTTATACCGGATGAGAGCATTCCTCTCGCAGGTGTTGGATGGTAGTGTCTGGTTATGTGATGCCTGCTTATTAAAACACCAGTGTGATTGCACCGATCTTTAAAGGAAAAGGCGATGTGATGAGCTGTGGATCACAGAGTGAAGTAAAATTGCTAGAACATTCATGAAAATTGTTGAAAGAGTGGTAGAAGCTAAATGCGAGCACTGATCAATTTGAATAGAATGCAGTTTGGATTTATGAAAAAGAATCAGTAGATGTACTCGTAATATTCATAGTGCATAGGATGCAGGCGGGATATCAAAAGAAAATAAAGTTGTATACGAGTTTTGTTGACATGGAAAAGACGTTTGATTGAGTTCCAAGAAAGGTGATGTAGTGCTTTATAAGAAGGGTTAAGCAGAAGTAACAATTTGAACGAGCTCTAATCTTCTATGATATAGCAAAGACAAAATCAGGGTATTCAGAGGGGCTTCCAGTAAAGGTTGGTGTACATCAAGGATTTGTGCCACTGTTGTTTACAAGTTGTTGATGTCATTGAAGAAAAACCTCAGAGAGAATATGGTTGAATCAATATTTAAAGCTAGCTTACCTACCACGAAATAAGACTATTGCTGTGGTCAAAGTGAAAAATGAAGTTCCTTGACAACAAATATTACTTATGTTTTATGAACAGATGTTTTTGAAAACATAGCTACATTGTCTAAAAATGAGCACCAGCTGTTGTTTTGAAAACACGTAAAAAGGTTGGCAAACTATACCAAGTATTGAAGAATAACATTGAAGCATTTCCTCTAGATCAATGTTTCGCAAGATTTTTTTAGCTACAAACCCTTTCAAAATTCAAAAGACATCTTAAATCTTTGCCGGTTTTCTTATTATGCACAGTGATAACCAAATCACTTCAAGCAAACTGCAGACAGCAACACTGTTTCCACCTATAAGGTCTCTTCAGTGCAGTTAGTGACCGACAAGAAGCTAGAGGCTTTAGATAAGGACTTTCATTCATTTTGTAATAAAAGTAAAACCAAGACCAATGAAAAACCAAACAAAAGTTTCAATAAGTTTTTCCTTTTTTGAGAATATTCTAAAAGCCAAATGGCTTTTAGCAAATTGCACAAGATCTAGTATGAGGTAGCATGAGCTCTTTTGCTCAATTCAAGGCCTTTTGCAAAAAGTTCAAAAATCTTTCAAATAGTTGACCAAAAGCTAGAAAGTAAATTATGCCATACCGGTTCTTACAAATAATAATAATGCTACTTAATTTGGCTTTAACTGTTAGGAACCTAAAAAACCATCAACTCAAGGAATCAATTCAATTGCTCAATGCTTATTAACATCAAAGCAAGTCTACTGCAACTAACAGAGGGTAAAAGGCTGAAATGACTGTAATACACACACAATTACACTTGGAGCTGGGGTGGGCAACAAGCAGCCTGTTGGCTACATGTGGCAGTTTGCCATTTTTTGTGAGGTCCATTCTCTTCTTTGAGCTGTTTTCCCCAAACAAAGTTATGTAAGCGTTCATCACGTTGGAACTTGTCCTGTTTCAATTTACTGTTTAAACACAATCAGTATCTGGCCACACTGGTTCAGTCATTGATTTCACAAGCGCTGCAGTCTGTGTGAACATGCCATAGTCTAAGTGCTAACCAGCCACTAGTATTTTTCTTCGTCATATGGGCAAGATCTTTCATTTTTGAAGAGGTGTCTCCGATTATGAGCGTCTCATTAGCCTTTTTTGCCAGTCTTCAGTTAGACTGGGCCACCAGGACAGGTAGACTACTTGGCCCCACCACCTGTCTGCCACATAAAGATGAAAGCAATCTGTTAAGTGTCTTTCCAAGAACACAGCAAACAAGATTGCCAGCTTGTTCTCCACACTATCTATTTTGTGCTGAGTGCCTAGCAGGGAAGCTGTGCATACTATTTTTTTAAGTCCTTTGGTATGACTCACTTGGGAAATGAACCACAGTTCTACTGACTGCAAAGCGGATGCTCTAACCACTAAATTATTGTGCCAGTTCAACGTACCAAACCATTTTTAAAAGTCTTCTGGTCTACTGACTGCAAAGCCAATGCTCCCTCTATTATGCCATCGCATCACCTGCTTGGAGCTCAACACAAAAGGAATAGTGTGGAAAACAAGCCAGCAAGCTTACTTGTTGTGTCCTTGGGCAAGACACTTAACGGAATACTTTCATCTCTATGAGGGAGACCGATGGCACGGCCAAGCAGTCTACCTGTCGTGGTGGCTCTAAAGGGACAATGAGCCATTAGTCACATTTGGTGATTATGGCAACTAAAAGAAAAAGAACTGTGACAGGGGTAAAAAGAAAATTTAATGATGAAAGAGGTAAATATTTGTTTTCTTTAATAAACAACAAAAATTTGCGTAATTTGCCAAAATTTAGTACCTTACACTGAAGATTACAATATTGAAAAACATTTTGAAAAAATCATAGTGAAAAGTATGGCAAGTACACCACAAAACATGCATAAACAACAGCACCTATTCACCAGAACATCTGAGACTGATTCTTCTACTACTGTTGTAAGCTTCCAACATAGCCAAGGTTCTCAGCAAATAGCAAAAGCCATTTTATGACAGATAGGAAAGAAATTCTTGGTGGCATTTACTGAATTCAAGTGTCCAAGTTGCATTAAGGGTTTCAGTTCTGTCTTTTTCCCATCACACAGTAATCAGAAATTTTGAGGCCATGTCTTCAGATTTAAGTTATCAATTAACAGTAAAACACCTATTTACGAGCACTGGATGAGAGCACAGCCAGTAATCAAACATGTTGAGGCCATGTCTTTAAATTTAGATTATCAAATAAGAGTAAAACAGCTGGTTTACGAGCGCTGGGTGAGAGCACAGATATCAAAGACACAGCTCAACTAGCTGCCTTTATTCACAATGTGGACAAGAAGTTTAATGCACTTAAGAAACTGTTTGATTTAAATGCACTGAAAGGCACAGCTAAAATAATTTATACATTTGATGGCCTCCAATCATCATTACAAAACATCGGTATTTAAGGACTTAAGTAAAAGTATATCAGTTACCACAGATTCTGGACCATCAATGGTTGGTTATCACAATCGTGCCACTGCCAAAATTTGGAAGCTTAAACCAGATAGTGTCACAGTGCATTGCATCATACACTAAGAAAACTTGAGCACTCGCTCAAGCAATGGATATGGAGCAATTGGAGCATGCGACTTTACAAGTAGTAACAACAGTCAACTATATTTGTTCTTAAGGATCAAACCAACAACAATTGTAAGTTCTTGGGCCACCTTGAGCTAGCATAGAAAAAGTGTTTACTCTGCAGAGGCCCATTGGCTTAACAGAGCATTAATACTGTACTGTTTCTGGCTACTGAAAGATAAGATCAATATCTTCATGAACTTGAAAGGAAAGGAAATGCCACAGTCACCTGATTCTGGCTAACTGAAGGATTATATATTCCCAAGTGATATTTCACAAGCATTGACTTAGTTAAATGTCCAGCTGCAAGGAGAAAAGTAGTTGGAACAAGAATTGTTCAAACACTTTCCAATATTTGAGATAGATTTTCATCTCTAGAAACAAAGCCTGAAAGAACACAAGTCAACCTTTTTCCCACTCCAAAAAGCGTCTTTGATGGCAACAATAAGCACCTGCATAATTACACTCAAAGGGTAGCAATATTACATGGGCCATTTTCCTCTCGATTTGCTGAACTCAAAAGTTTTCAGAAGTGATGGAATCATCTTCTCACTCCCAAGTATCTGTGAAATAAGTTCTGCAACTGAAGAACTTAAGCTTAAACTGAATGTACTGCACAAAGATGACATCAAGTACAATTCTCAATCCCCTGCTAATGGTGTAAATAATACAACTTGAAGCAATTTGTCACAAAGTTAGTGCGATGTTTGAAAGCACATGTACCTGTCAGCAATTGTTTCAACTTAAAGAGTGAGCAATTGTTTCCTGTGAGTAAATATACTGTTCTGGACGGCAGATGCTTTCCTGTAGCCTGGTCCATGAGTATGCCTGTCCTCCAAACTCATATGACAAACCAAAACCAAATCTGCCCAAACAGTAGGACATCTACTGTTATCAATGTTCTGGCAAGGCCTTGTAAATGGTAAATGCCCTTTTCAGAGTGGAGCGACACATCAAAACGCATCGTCAACAAGCTCCGAAGCCATGCCATCCATCAGCTAAACATCGAAGACCTCACAGCAAGCAAGATGAGCATTCTTTGCCATTTTACTGCACAGCGTGAGGCACTCGTTATTCTACTCCAGGAGACCCACAGCACGTCTGCACAGAGGTTAGTTCTACCAGACTATCAACTAGCTGGATTCTCCTTAAGCAGGAAGGTCTTGCTATGTTTGTCCACAAACGACTGAAGTGGGCCCTTTTTGACCAATCTACGTCTACATTGGAAACTGAGTGGTTGTGCATTGACATTGATGTATACAAGATGGTCAACGTTTACAAACCTCAACTGATTTGTTTGCAAGTATCCAATCTACCAGTATTCCCACATACCTGTCTCTATGCTGGCAACTTTAATTGCCAGCATGTTGACTTGGGTTATGATGCTAACAGTACAGATGGGAAATGCCTGGTTGGCTGGGCAAATACCAACAATCTTGTCCCACTACATAACCTAAAAGATGCTGCCAGCTTCCACTCTGGCTGCTAGAATACAAGTACCAACCCAGTTCTTGCATTTGTCAGTATCGATCCAGACATCGTTTACCTGACAAATCTTATAAAAGTTTCCAAGGTCTCAACATCAACCCTTGCTTATTACTCCACCCAGGTTTGCTCATCTTGTACCAAGCAAGCCTATAAAGCGATGGAACTTTTGCAAGGCCAAGTGGAGCCACTATATCACTCTCATAAACAAACTTGCCAGGGCTTTGCTTCCACCTGATACGGATCAGGCATATCAGTGTTTCTGTAACACTATCAGCACTGCGGTGAAAAAGTGTATCTCACGTGGCTGATGAAATAATTGTATACCATGTTGGGATGCCGAGTGTGAAAACCTCTACCAAACATTCTTGCAATACCCTGAAGGGCATGAATCTAGCAGAGCTCCTACAGCTTTGCTTTCCAGGCTTGACAGGAAAAGGAGGAATCAATGGTCTGAGGTTGCCCAAAACATCCACTTTTCACACTTTAGCAGGTAGCATGGAGTACGTCAAACAATCTTACTGGTAGGTCACAACGATCACCTAGTCAATGTCCTGTTTCAGCAAATGCTATTGCTGGTAAAAAACAGGAAATACGAGGGTGCACATTGAGAGATTTCTCATCTTTTATGCAGGAATCGTTAGACCTTTGGAGAGATACATCTGCTGATGCAGTGAATATTTCTGGAGATTTTTCTCAAAGAGAATTTGCTGCAGCCCTGCATCACTTAAAACCAGGTAAAGCTCTGGGCCCTGACTCTATTTTCCCAAAGCTTTTAATCCATGCTGGTCTCGGCTTGAAGTCCTGGCTATGTAGCTTCCTTTCTTCCTGTTTGCACCAACTCAGAATTCCAAAAGTCAGAAGAGCACTGGTAGTCGTGATCCCTAATCCCTTAAAACTTGCAGAAAACCGAAAGAGCTACCATCCCATCTCTCTGCTCAGTGTCCCTTACAAGATCCTCAAACGACTGATCTACATTTGTGTTAACCAATAGTCAACCCCTTGCTTCCAAAGGAAATGGATGGATTCTGGCAAAGAAGGTCTACCGTAGACCAAATCATTTTGCCTATGCAAAACATTGAGAATTGTTTTGAGGCAAAAAAGAAGACTAGTGCCATGTTTGTTGATCTGACAGCTGCTTATGACACTGTCTAGCACTGTGGCCTCACCTGCAAGCTGCTGAGACTTCTGCCAGACAAGCACAAAGTCCAAATGATCATGGAACTTCTTTGGAACAGAAGCTTCACCCTAACCACTGGTGACAGCAAGCCAAGCAGGCTCTGATGCCTAAAAATGGTCTTTCACAGGGATTAGTCTTGGCTCTCTCTCGATCTGCCTTTCATAACCTCCAAGAAGTATGCCCACACTAACAATTTGGCAATACTTTATTCATCTGAAGATTGGAAGGTGTTGGAAAGAACTTTGAGCAAAGACATGACTACACTTTCTGCATATCTCCAGACTTGGTGGCTAAAGCTCAGCTATGCTCATATGGTGACAGCAGCCTTTCATCTCCACAATTGAGAGGCTAAGCATGAGCTAAAAGTTAAGAATGGTAAAATCTTACCATTTTGCCCAGTGCTGACCTATCTCGATGTGAAACTGGCCAAAGCACTCACGCATTGTCATCACCTTGAGGCATTGCACAAAAAATATTTACATGCGTTTCACAGCTGAAGCAACTTGTGGGATCAGGATGTGGCACTGGTGCAAAGACATGGCACACAGCTGCCTTGTCCCTGATCTATTTAACTGCTGAGTACTGTGCACCAGGTTGGTGTTGCAGTGTGCATACTCGCCTCATTGATAGCATCCTTAATGACGCTTTGCGCATTGTCACTGGATGCCTACGTCCCACTCCAATAGACAACCTTCCAGTTCTCTCAGACATCCAGCTAGCTGAGCTTCACCACCAAGGAGCGACACTCTCCTTGACTAATTGCAGTTCTTTAAACCCTGGCCACATCCTGCATCAACAGCTGACTGAGCCATAGACTGCTAGCAAGGAGAGACTAAAATCTAGATGCCTGTTTGTTCCTGCCATGCATAAACTATTGCACAACTTATCTGAGTTGGGCATTTGCACTGCCCAATGGACAAACTTGATGTGGGACACAGAGTACTCCAAGAGTATGTCAGCAGTGTCTACATTCCTAGGGTAAGCACAAGACCCATTGGAATGAGTTTGACCAGAACAGCTTGGGTCAAACTCAATTGTCTACATACTGGCATTGTGCGTTTTGATTTGTCCATACACAAATGGAGTCTTGCTTTTTCAACAAAAGGCAAGTGTGACACTAGTGAACAAACTGCAGACCACATTATTTTAACATGTCCCACACATCTGGCACCTAGAGGAATAATGGGTCTGACAGTTTTGGATAACGATACAAGGAGCTGGCTTAACTCTATCACTGCCAGCATCTGATCTATGCAACCCAGCAGGTTGGGATGGTAAAAGGATAAACCCTTGGTCCCCATCCTTTTGTTGTGTCTAACCTGGATCATAGATACCCTGCTATATGACAAAGAAGAAGTAAATATACTGTGAATTGAGTAGTGTCAACACTTTTCATTTGTCTTTAAGCAATTGTTTTCACTAGTAAAGAATGTGAAAAGTAAGCAAAAAAGTAATCTGACAGACAGTTTCTTGCTGGGTAGTTTGTGCCTAAGCACATCAAAAACAAAACCAATCATCAACCAATTAGTTCAAAATAACCAACATCAATCTTCTCACTACCTAATATTTGACTATTCACATGTGCACAAATCTGCATATACTCTATATGTACTTCCTTAGATTTTTTTCATTAAAAGCTGAAACAATAAATCACTGTTTATTTGCAGAGCAGACCCCAGTAAACACTTATCCTTGCACAAAAGATTTACCCACTCCTATGTAGGAGAAAACGAATGTGTGGATACAGACCTGATGCATACATATTCACACATTACTAATCAAACAGACACTGTGGAGCTACGCCTAATCAGATATATTTTGTTAATGTTGCAATATTCTTCCATGATTGGATTACATTGTGTTGGTAGTAAATAATAACCATTTTGGAAGTTATTTACTACTAACACAAGGCAGTTAATTAAGTGCCATCAGACCTGTAAGGTTTGTGGTCTTAACTATCAATTTCAATTTTTCTGACAAGTTATGCATTAATGGGCAAGCATAATGCTAGGCAACACTAAATCGAGGTTTTCCAACATAAGAAATTTTATACTAATATGGGGAATGACTGAATTACAAAAATTTATTTGATCACAAAAATACAAAAAACCATTTTTAACTATTGAGTTACTGAATTATGTAAAAGCCACAACTAAAAAAGTACGGAAGTAGTTATTAGGCCATTGGTAGTACTTTACTTTGGAATTTATTTTGCTGCTGAACATTTGTGCATCTTTAACCCCTCTGCGTCGCTTATCATCATATGATGGCGAAGAGAATGCCGCTCATCCTCATATGATGATTTGCTGGCTACGGCAAAATGCGTGTATTTGCTAGTACAGAGGAAAAAGAGAGATGTCAAAAAGGAAAGGAAGATCTCTCCCAAGCGAGCTTTAAATACACGCATTTCACCATAGCCGGCAAATCATCATATGAGGATGAGCGACATTCTCTTCGCCATCATCATATGATGATAAGCGACGCGGAGGGGTTAACTGACACCATATAAGCTGCTGCTTAAAAGCGAGCAAGTTTTTAGAAGCTGATAAAAACCAAAAAATGAAACTACTCAATTAGATAAAATTGAATTATTGAAGTAAGTCAAACTATGCATCTAAACTAAGTGGCCTGAACATTGGTCATTTAATTTCTGCAAATTCAGTAATTTTTTTTGTATTTCTGTATTTTAGTGTTGCCGTGTAATGTTGGTGTTCCCAAAATAGCCCTTTCTAAAATGAAATTGAGTGTGCAGCATAACTTCAGTATCTCAGTCTTTTATTCTCAGAACAGTAGGCTACTAATAATTTTATCCTGAAGATCTGAACTTATTCACAATTCAACAAGTTGAATCAGATCATCATGGGGCTAATATCATGCACTCTATAATGAGCTTGGGTAAATTAATCCATAATTAGCAAATTACTAATCAGTAGCACTTATAAACTTATTGTCATGTACTGGTGTGGATAAGCTCATATAAAATGCATCACCAATTCAGGTTGATTTATTTCTCATCAAGTATTGTACATTAAACAAGCACAATACATAAAAGCATGCACAAGGTGAAATCGTTTTTACTGCATAGGAAACAGCAAAAATATCACAGTTGCATCAAAGTCCACTGTCACCTTGAAAACTACCGGTAAACTGCATTACTTTTGATATGAACTACAGTAGTTTACAGACCAGTACAGCAGGAAGATGAATTTTACCAGGCAACTGCAAACAAAACACACAAACTAAGTAAAAAATGACACAGGCCAAGTAGGAAGTAAAAAGCAAAAGACTAAAGCATGAGCTGCATAGAGTTTTATCATTTACAACTAAGCTAAGACTTTTCTACATAACAAATGCACAATAATTTGCTGTAAATACGCCAATACAAACTAACCATACCTTCCAAACATATCAATCAGCGGTAGTTATAATAGGCATAGTAAGCATAGTACAGGCATAGTACAAGCATAGTAGGCATAATAGGTATAGTAGAGGCATAGTGCAAGCATAGTAATGCTAACTTGAGCTTTTAATGTGAAATCTCATTGCACCCCCTCAATGCTTAAATCTAAGATAATCCTGTACTTTAGCACGGTAAATTAAAAACGCCTTTGTTTGAGCTTCGTGAAAAACATGAGTGGGTGTTATTTTGTGCTCGAATGGGACTTATTCGAAATAACTTCCATTGCGATCAATGTTACAATGAAACGGCGTTTGTCAACTATGCTCCATCTATTGTTTATGTACGGAAATTATTCAAGCTGAAAGGGTAGTGTACACTGTAGGGCCAGGCCCGGTATGTAAATGTACAGGGCAGTGTACACTGGAAGGGAGTGTAATTTTGCACCCCCAGTGTATACTCCCCCACCCTGTACACTCTCTTCTAGTGTACACTGCCCCGTACATTTACATATTGGGCCTGGCCCTACAGTGTACACTGCTCTTTCAGCTTAAATAATTTACCGCGCTAAAGTACAGGATTACCAAATCTAAACTCATAAAATTAATTTTTTTTTTGAAAAGAAAGAGGTAAGGCTTCTTTATATTGGTGCGACTGGTTTTTGGACGCACACCTCCGCTGCTATCTTTGTACCGGTACTATGTCTACTATGCTTGTACAATGCCCACTATCCTGTACTATGCCTACTATTCCTGTACTATGCCTACTATTCCTGTACTATGCCTATTATGCCTGTACTGTGTCTATTATGCTGTACTATGCCTGTATTATGCCTAGTACGCCTATTTATAATCACCCTATCAATCAGTGATTTAATTTTCTCAAATCTAATCTTCTCAAATTCAATCTCAACATAGCAAAAACAAATTCTTAATTTCCTTTCAAAACAAAACCTTGCAAATTTTCAGCTGTTGTTCTTTGTTTAGATTGCTAGGAGCAAGGAGTTTTAAAAATGAAGTTGCCACAAAAAATTTATTTTTTAGTCCGTTTTCTCTGCTTTTAACTTTAGATCTGTGCTTCCTAACCTTTTTCAATTAGCTATTTACTTTCGGTGGAAAAAAAGGCTTGCCACTCACTTTTTCGAGAACAAAAAGCTTATGATTGCTTTTTCGGAATAAATGTGTCTTTCTCCAAAATCAAGGTGATGTTTCTCAAAAATGAAATGGGCTTGTAGCGCCAGAGGCGTGGCGTGCTGTATCGTGAGCCTACTGACCTACACTTAATTACTTAGGTTCACGGGAGTTCTTTGACATCGAATTATATTCTTAAGTTTTTAGTTGACACGAATTTTCTGTGTTTTGTTTATTAAATCTTTTGCCAAAAATTATCGTACAATTTCAAAATTTAGCATCATCTTCAGTCCAAAAGTTAATTCTGTTTTCTGCTGTTTTATCCAAAGACAAAGAGATATTTATATCTCAAAAAAAAATGAAAAACAGGCACAAGGAATAATTTTTCATGGGAAGAAGACGAGGCAATGCATGAGTCACGTTTCTACATAAAATAAAACGAAGTACCAGGGAGTAATATTGGGGAACACCAAGGAATGCATGACTCACATTTCTACGAAAACATAACGAAACGCGAGACAACAATTTTTGAAACAGATGCGCATAGGTGAGGTGAGGGCAAAGGTTACATAATCACTTTAGAGAGACGAAGGAATGTATGACTCACATTTCTACGAAAATGAAAAGAAGCACGAGGTAGCAATATTCGAAAACAAAAACAAGCGGGGTTGGCCTCAAGGCAAAGGTTACATGATCGCTACAGCTTGCCCAAAACAAATTGCGTTAAGCTCAATCGTCTACGAACAGGCGATGGATGTTTCCATTCATCCACGAACAAACGGGGTATCGATCCCTCGTCGAATTGGAAGTGTGTCACCACCAAATAACCCAAAGATCACATTATTTTAGCGTAGCCCATCAATCGGGCACCCCGAGGGGTGGCTGGTCTGACGGTTTTGGATGACGATCCTCGATGCTGGCATAGTACCATAACAGCCAGGATCTGATCCCGACAACAAATGGATGCTCCTCCACACGAAGAAGACTACATGTCGTCTCCAAAAAAGATCATCATCTAAAATTGGGAGTAATGGTACTAAAAATGACAAAAAATATACTCTCAAAAGTTTTCCTGACCACGCTCTTATTTGAAAGAAACCGCTTGGTTCAATATCAGAAATCTATAACATTTTGAAATGTTTTGCAGCTCTCTGGTCAAGAAGCACTAATTTAGAAAACTTGGCCAGAGCAAGATTGACCAATAATCACAGTTGTTGCTGAGGAAGAGAGCACATAGACCACGTTTTCCCAAATTTTTGAACTTTATCGAGGAAAGAAGGTGTTTTCAGATGTGAAAGCTGCATTGATCTCTTCCCCCCATTACCATCAAATAAATCTGAGATGACAAATTGACAGTTACTAAAGATCAATCTCCAAGAAAGCTCTTTTTTAAACACTTGACGTTGACTTAAAATTGAGGAGCAGCAAAACCAAAACGTATGCTATAGTTTTGCCACCCCCAACCCCCCCAAAAAAAAGTTTTTTTGGCTCAGCAAATGAGAATGACATGTTGCCAGAAGTGGTTAAAGTAGCTTAAACATTTCCATAAGTAAAAGTATTGTTTGGGAAAAATGAAGTAGCCTAAGTTGAGTCACTTTTCAAATTTGCAAGTTTTTTCAAAACGTAAACTTTGATGCTTTAATTTAAATGTGATGTCGCAATCTAGATGCTTTGGGCTAAGTTGATCTGCGCAGCTTTCTGTCACAACTAACGAATTTAATAAAATTGACATGCTACGTTATATATAGAGAAAATGATGATCACAATCAAAAGAATCCAATCTTCAAAAAATATCAATGCTTAGTTCATGCAACTGCTGCTATCCCAGTCACACGGTTTGGGGGAAGGTCTTAGCGCACAGCGCAAACTCAATCGCGTTATCAAAGGACACTCTCGATGATTGAATCAAATATAATTCCGAGACGAAAAATCCGATGTTTCATACACGAATGGCGTCGATACTGCGACAGGTTTTCTGGAATAATTTAGCAATTATAAACAAATAGCCAAACCCAGGAATGTGGAAGCGGTTATTTTTCAACCACTTCCGATTCCACACCAATCGCTTCCGCTTCCACTAACAAAAAACCATAAAACGACCGTTGACAATTTTTTTAACTTTTGTGGGTCTGTGGCCTGCCTTTCCTGCACTTTATCATTTTGAGACCGGCGCGATGGTGTAGTGGTTAGAGCGTCCGCTTCGCAGTCGGTAGACCTGGGGTTCATTTCCCTTGTCGAGTCATACCTAAAGACTTTAAAAACTGGTATTCACAGCTTCCCTGCTTGGCGCTCAGCACATAAGGGATAGTGTGGAGAACAAGCCGGCAAGCTTGCTTGTTGTGTCCTTGGGCAAGGCACTTAACGGGATGCCTCCGTCTTTATGTGGCAGACAGATGGTGGGGCCAAGCAGTCTACCCGTCGTGGTGGCCCAGTCTGACGAAAGATATGCAAACCGAGCACGAGCTCATACGCGTGAATGAATGAATCATTTTGAGAAAACAAAAACCTTCATTTATTGCTATCACTTTACCTACTTCGCTTGAGGTAATTGTTTCGAACTACTTCGTGTTTCTTTTTCTTAGATATTAGAACTTGAGTTGAATGTAGAACAGTGCTTTTCAATCTTTTTGTCATCGCAGAACCCTTAATGTACTTTCGCGTTTGTCACGGAACCCCATCAACAAAAATTTAAAAATCACAAATTGCTTGCAAGAAAATCAAATATTTCGTTACTAAAATTCAAAAACCAATTAAACACTTCAACAAATAGACAGTTCCTTCACTACTTACAACTACTTTTACAACAGTTAACTTAATGCTTCTCAGTTCTAAACCGTATGACCACATATTATAGCTCTCGACAATAACCTGTCGTCACAATAACAAATTACACCGCATAGCGCTGATTTTCCCTCTCTATCCTCAACTAACTCTGATTTTGAGTTAACTTTAACTCTAATCATCAATACGGATCTTCTGTTCGTCCCCAAAACACATATTGACTCCGATTTTTTTGGATAGTAAAGTGCGAAATTTCTGTCGTATATATAGTATATACATGTAAAGCGGGTAAAATTAAACCGCACCAATCAACAGCCGCCTGAACGTGGTGATGCGGTCCCCAACCCCATTTGGGATGAGTTAAAATGGCTGTTGGCCTTCCTGAGTGTCCCAGTTACTCCGGGCACTCTCCCACCACACAAATCATTGTTTTGCTGTGAAGCCCCCTAAACGCCCGCAGAAGGGTAGCACGCAGCCTCTTAAAAATCGGCCTGTCTTCTCTCTTCTCCTGCCTTTCTCTTGCCCGCCTTCTCATTCTTCTCCTGATGAGCGGTAACGTTCATCCTAACCCTTGTCCCGTCTTTCCCTGTTCAGTGTGCGCTGGAAATGTGACCTGGCGGGGTAGGTCAGTGCAATGCTGCACATGCTCTAATTGGGTTCATTCAAAGTGCTCACTACTCTCCCTTTCTAGATTCAGAACTCTTGGCAGCTCTCACTCCTGGAGCTGCCCTCCCTGCTGCGTTCCTGCTGTTTTTGGAGATTTTACACCTACCAGCACTGTGACTTCCTCCTCGGACTCCTCCTGTTGGTATACCTCCACTGCTTAAATCTGGCCCATCTGGCCCCCTTCTGCTAATGCAGCACTTGCAACCCACCCTCGCCTTCAAACCTCTTATCCTTTTTCCGCCCACTTTGTATCTTCTCCCTCTGCACCCTCACCACCGCCTCATGCTCCTGGCTGTTTCTCTTTACCTCCTGCTTCCTCTTCCCCTCCCTGACTCGCTCAGGGTTCTTCAATGGAATGCCGGGGGTCCCCAAGCCAGGAGCACTGAACTGCTACACTTTATTTCGTCTCATTCCGTTGACCTTATTTGTATCCAGGAATGTAACCCTAATTCATCTTTCTCTTTCTGGATCCCTGGATTCTCTGCTCTGTGATCTGATTGCAGTCACTCCTGTTCTGATATTTTTTCTACTGATGTCACAGACGTTAGCGGCGGCGTCATCATTTTCGTCAAGCAGGGCTTATCCTTCTCTGAGCTTTCTACCTCCTCTCTTTCTTCGCTTGATCCCTACTCTGATTATGTAGAGGAGGTCAAGATCTCTCTAAACGACTCCTCCTCGCTCTCATTTCTTAATGTTTATGCTCTCCCTATTTGGTCTTCTCCGAAGGATAGCAAAACCAATTTCTTTTCTCCCTCCATTCTTCCCTCCTATGTGAAAGCGGAAGCGGTGGAATTTTGCGCTTCCGCTTCCGCTTCCACATCCCTCGCCAAACCTCACACTAAATTGGGCACAAACATAGAAAAATAGAAAGATCAAATAGAAAAAGCGACGGCATTAAAGTACGACGATAAATATTTATAATTATTAGAAAATTATGAGAAGCACTCGTTGTTAATACTACGATAAGTTACAATAGCTTATAATATATACACTTACTGACTGTATGCGACTTTCCGAAACGATTCAACTTTATAGCAGAGATAACATTTCAACCGTATTTTGATTTTGAAAAAAATGCCAAATGACTAGAGTGCTGCTAATTTACGAAATTCTCACGCAAACACGTGGAAAAAGACAAAAGAAAACTTCATAGAGAATGGCTGTCCTGGATCTTTTCTCTTAGTATTGTTTACAACGCAAAAAACACTAATTATAACAGTAGGTCTCCAGCAGCTTTTTCTAATAGAAAGAGGCCCTGCAGTTTAATCAGGGCGAGATAAACAATTTTAATTAAAAATTTTATGAATGGATTTTGTCAAGAACACAGACCTATATGCCAAAGTACCATTAAACCAAGCACAAACTATTAATGTGTAGTAAGCTACACCAACAAACAATATTCAGTAATACAAATCAAAATGTTTACTCAAATGTTTTGATTTTCAAAAAAGCATATAAGCATGGATATCAATTTGGTGTCGCAGAAGTGTGTCCCCATTGGCGAAGAAGCAGGAAGCTTTTTTACACAGTCTTCCATAAAAAAGGATTATCACGCTTTAGCATCAAGTAGTAGAAGAAATAATCTGCCCCATCAACTTTTGCTGTTCTCATATTTTTTGTCTTTTATAATTAAATTATTATATTCCCTAGTACTACATATGTGTGTGAAAGAAGGACATTAAATAAAGTAAAAAGAAAAACGATAAATGCTTTTGAACTCTGGTGTTATTAAAAGATATAACGCATCTCTGCACTTCTAAAGTAACAAAACCAATTACAAATCATAAGTCTTGCCTCTCATGCATTTGGACACAAGATTTCTCAAACAGAAAAATCGATATTTTGGGCTCATTATCGGAAGTAAATTTTGAAAGAACTAGGCTAAAATGCTTTGTTGGTCAGAGGAAAAAGTGCGGCCAATTCAAATTTAGGTGGCTGTAGGCTACATAGCAAAAAGTGACTCTGAGATGAATATTGCTAAACTGAAGGAAGTCGTGAGGGATAAAGATATGTGGAAAGCGGTGCTTTATAAAGATTGAGAGTGGGTGTCGGCTAACCAGATAACCAACTGGTTGTATGTTGTTGTTAAATGAGCAAAAAGCTTCATTGATAAAGTCGTCCTCAGAATTCTTTGGAGTCTGATTTGAGTTTGTATCAAAGTTTGGAGAATCGACGCTAATGGCGTAAAGAGAAAAAATTCATTGAAAGACTTGTGCTCTTTTTCAAGTAAAAGCCCCTTTTGTTTGGAGATTGAATCCTTGAAAGCAAATTTTTGGCGTTTGTCTAGTGGAAGATCTTTTTGGAGAGCGGGGTGGCCTACGCTGAATTAACTTTTTTGAAGCAGATTTTTTCATAATCAAATCTATTGTATTATAATCTCCTTTATAATCTATTATAATATAATCTTTTCATAATTAAATCTATAATATTATAATCTAATAATGTATCATAATCAAATCAAATTACAAAACCTGCTAGCCATTTTCTTTCTGCAAATAAGTTGAAAGTTTATGTTAAGTTATGCTTCTATACCATCACCAGAAAGTACCATGAAAAACAAAGCACTTTTAGTCATCAAATTTTACTTTAATTATGAGCAGTGGCGTAAGTAGAAAATTTCCGAGGGGGAAAAGTTTCGTCACAATCGTGTAACGTCACAAACCAGCTTTGCTTTTGCTAAAACTGTTTTCATTTTTAAAGTCTGAGTGGGGTCGTGGCGCAGTGACCCCCTCGGTACGCTAGTGATTATGAGAGATCGGTAAGTTATTTGCTGCAGCAATTTCTGCGGAAATTTTCAAAATTTGTCGTCTAATAAATTATGAAAACTTTTGGCGAAATCTTTTACATGACTTGAAAAATCTTTGCGCAACAAAGAAAATATAGTATTCACTGTGCTCCTGCTACATTTTCATACCCAAAGCACTGTTTTATATTGGCTTCTGACTTACCTAGATGGCGCTGAAGAGTAATTTTATTGACATTGTTAGCTGTAACTGTTGTTCTAAACGACTTCATTTTTAATTGCTGTAGCAGCGCTTTCTATTATTCTTGAACTTTTCCTTTTCTATTTTGCTTAGATGTCTAGGTCCAGTTGGCATTGTAAATAAACGGTATGACCTTCTGATTTTTCTTTTACCAGATGCAAATCTGTTGTTTTGAAATTAGCATAACATGTAGGCAGTGACGAGCGCAAGTGGCGCTAAAAATAGCGACCGCTATTGGCGCTGCTAGTATTGCATTAACGTTTGCTTTAGCGCCGCTAGTGTTGTCATCGACTAGCGTCAACAGTAGCGGGCATTACTTTTTTGTATTATGGCATGAGCAAAAGCAGCGCTAGTTTTTTTAAAAGATACCGCAATCGCTGCTAGCGCTAAGTGCGCTCCTTGTGGGAATAAAAATATCATCGTTTTAAATATGTAGAATGTTCCAAAAATTACAAGCTACCAGAGGTGACCAACTAAAGAGTTGTCAACTCATCCGCCACGTGAACAATATCAGTCACAATGACTTACGGAGCGAACCAAGCTCAACTCGAACCCAAAATCTGACCTTAATCTAAGTCTTAATAGCTCTAGATTCACTAACGCTTCAAAACACAAGTTGCGATGATAAAGCTCAAATTGGTGGCCTTATAATTAATCCAAGTTCAATATAAAAACTGCAAGGACCGTTTAAACATCATATGACGTCTCCAGATGGAAACAAAACTGTCGTATTGGTGTTATTATGGTGGAAGGGATAAAAAATAGATTACATAAACCTATCGTTGTAAGACAAACTTGCTATTAAAAAGAATAATAGTTTACAGTCATTTGAGGAAACAGATATTTGTAGCCAATCCAAAACTTAGTTTGCTTGCGTACTTTTTTTACATGACTCGTCACACACGCAGGCTGGGACAACTAGGAATTGTAGTTGGCTAAATCGTTGAATTACAGCAAAAGTCGCTAATTCTAATCTCATTTGAAAAAATTAAAAGTCTTTAATTCTAATTTAATTTGAATAACCCCTAATCGCACTTCTAATCAACCGTGTATACTCGCGTATAAGTCGAGTTTTTTGTTACCGTTTTATACAAAGAAATCATTGGGTCGACTTATACGCGCGCAAGTTTCCAAAGACTGTTTTTCCTCCAAACTCAAGTGTGAAAAATCATCGTTTTGTTGCGCAAAATTTCCTGCCAGAGACTTCTGTTGTCAGTTCAAATGTCTCCATCAACGTATGTAATTAACTGATGTATTTCTCATGATAACTAATGACTGTATATCCATATTTTTGTTGAAATATTGACTTTTTAACGTTATTCAACCACATTTTGTCATTTGGCTTCCATCTTACCGGCAATGAGTGAAAACGAAGCTACCGGAAGCGGGATCTGTGAGCATACAAAGCAGACACGGACTACTTTCAAAACAGCGAATTACACGTCATCAGAATTTCAGTGGTACGAAATAAAAAAATAATTACGTTGAAAATCACGTTGGTTATATGGAATACAATTACTGCCTGGCAATCTGACGATTTGCATTTATATGTTGATCATAGCGAGCATAGTTCTGATTTGTTTCGTCACAATGAACAATAATAGGGTACCGTATGTTAACATTACACGTGAAACTAAACAACAAAACGCGTTTTAGTAAGCGTTATTTTTTTCAATTTTCCTAATTACGAAAGTTGGAGATCGACTTATACACGGGAATTTGCAAAATTTGCAAATTTTCCCCAAACCTAGTGGGTCGACTTATATGCGAGATCGACTTATACGAGAATATATACGGTAATTTTGGAAAAGTTTTTGAGCGTAGAGTCGGGTCTGAAAAATGAGATCTTTTTTTGTATGGGATCACCTACGTTTGCGAAAAGTTTTGCCGAAAATTGAAATTGAAATAAGATGATCTCCAGAAAGAAAAAAAAGATCTTCACAATAATTTGGGGACAAAAACGAAAGTCTTAGAATTGCCGCAAGCACAAAGTGTTTCTGAGAAGATGTTCAAATGGCATCAAAATTCGCTTAATAATCAAAATTTTCAAACCAATTTCAGAAAAACTGAAAAGATCTAATTCCGATTTCACTTTAATTTGTAAAAGGCAAAAATGCTCTAATTTTAATCTACTCTAATTTGAGAAAAGATTTATTGCTCTAACTCCAATTATAATCTAATTGGAGACGACAAAAAGTTTTAATTGTCCAAGTCTGCACACAACGATGGAGGGACTTACAGAAACGTCGTATTGTTTCGCATAGGAAAGAGAAAAGAATACAAAAAGACCATATTATTTGAAATCATTCCCTATTTTGAATGAGATTTATTTCTAGATCAATAAAAATATTTATTCGTCATGAACAAGCATAGCTTACAATTTTTTTCTACATGAAAAGAGTCATCTATATTATAAAGAGCAATTCTGTCTGAGTGTCTGTGTTAACTTCTCTGAAACTGCTAGAGATGGAAGCATCAAACTTGGAACGATTGATCACCACCCCATGATGAGTGTCATAAGGGGGTTCTGGATTAGGGGCAAAGTTGAATGTAATAAAATTTAAGAAAAGATCAAAATTTTTTAATAATAACAATAATTTGTAACACTTGATTAAGAGGGATGTTTTTGTTTGAAAAAAACTTAATAGGCGCCAATTGCAATAGGTTGTATGACTTAGGGTAAAGACATGGCCCTTTTCAAGCTATGGCCAAATTAAAGCAAACAGCGCCGCAAAGATTTTAATGCCACAAATATTAATACGAAAGCGGGCCAACAAATTGTCAAATATGACTACCACTAACTAGATCAGATAAAAACGACCACCATTTGGGCGACACGGTCAATTTTGACTATGTTTCACCTCCCTCCATAAACTTTAAAAAATTACGAAGGGTAGTTTGTGTTATCACTTTTTCTTTTTAAATAAATAAACTTCCAGTCTTGATTAATAGACCAACATGATCACAACTACATGTACAGGGATTATGGCTTATATTTAGTGAAACATTTCGTTGTGGCTCTAACAAATGTTTGTACAGTTAAGCTAGCGCAGCTGCATTAATCGATACTGTAGCGTGTCGCACCTCGCACTTCATCGAGCTGCCATGCCAAACATCTTTTTGTCTTTTTTTACATTTTTTTTATTAGTTTGCTTTCAGTGGCTTATCACCTTGCTCCCACTGATGTGTGTGATTCTAGTTGTTTACTGCAAGAGCTGTGTTTGCTAATTTGCAACTTCGTGCGTCCCCAGTTTGACGCCCAGCTCGCGCACCTTTGCTGTTTTACCCTATGATTTTACTGTAATATTAACTGACGAAGTACATACCGTCAGGTTTGTAGCCGCTCGGCTATCTCCGTTTCAAGTATATCGTGCTCCTATAGTCCGCACGCCTGGCGATGTAACCTCACACCAGGAATCTAGCCTGCATGGCTTTCCGGCAACCTAGCCGTGATATTGCAACGCGTATTGTTTATTGTTATTGTATGCGTCTAAAATCACACACATTTATTTTTCTTTTTTTATTAGGGCTAGATTATGTATATTTTTGTCTTCTCTTGGTAGCTCGGTGATCGGCTTGCCTTTCCCGCCATTAGGTTGTTTATCCGTTATTTTTTGTTAATGTGACGTGTGCAGTGTCCTGTTTACATAGACGTGTGCAGCGACCTAATTCCTGGTGTCGCGTGCAGATTTTGTTACCGACCATGTGGTCGGAGATAATGTGCTCTCTTTCTTCGTCGATCGCCGTGGCGGACGGACGTGTTCTGGTTGTCTGTCATGTTTCTCGTACGTTGTTGATCGTCGTGGCAGAAGGACGTGATTTTTGATTATCTGCCACAGCTTGCACGAATTGATGGAATAAAATATTGCTGTAGTGCTTTCTTCCTTGTGACTGCCATATAGTTCCCAGCAGTTGGGATTCAGTCAGCACGTTATTGCTCTAAGGAACTTGTTTCCTACAATACGTTTTAAATTGACACGGGTGATAGTATGGCCTGCTGGGGTAAAATCGCATCATACCTAAGGAGAAACATTTTGTCTAATTGGCTTGATAATAGTTTTATAGAGCTACCGGGATCAAATCCTGAAAATTTGGGAAAAGCAAGGACTCATTTAACTTCTATGAGCATACCTAAGCAAAAGAAAAACAAATATAAATCATAAAACAAAGCCAGCAAGGGTTGAAAAGTTTAAAAAGAAATCGAAAAAAAAACAATGCAGCTCTGTTAAATCGCACTGCACGGGAGACATTTTTGCTATAATTGCTTGCTTAACACCGTCACCGTGTGAAATCGCATCACATGAAATGTATCATTGGTATTTTGCTTTATAGAGCTACCGGGATTAAACCAAACAATTGGGAAAAACCAAGAACTCTTTTCTCTTCTCAGGGCACGTCAACCAGGGAGAAAAAAACATGCTACATAATGAGTAGCCAGCGATAACTTGACAAAGTTTAAGATAAAAATAAAAAAACAGCACCACTGAGTAAAATCGCACCACACGAAAGACATTTTTGCTTGAAGAAAGCTCAATATGAGAAATGCGTTCCCTAATTCAAAACTACGGTAAAAGCAAGGCTCCCTTGCGTTTGTGTCAGCAATGAACAGAGTACATAGACCTAAGGCACAGCCAGGATCTTGAAATGAGATATTTCATTAGGAAAATATGCACAAAAAGTAGTAATTTTGCCGACGTGTTGCCTGTTAGGGTGTTTATGTCTATTCTCTACAGCAGTGGTTTTCAACCTTTTTGCTGGAGCGGAACCCCAAGAAAACATTTCATGGTTTGAGAACTCCTGTGCGATAGTTCAACTGTCTTATGCAAAAAACAGTATTTAACTTAAATCGTAAAACAAAATGAAAATTTGTGTTACTTCTTGCGGAATCCTGGTTGAAAACCATTGCTTTACAGCATCGTAATAAAATCCAAAGTTAAAAAAAATCCCCATTAAACCATAACAATAACAATTTGTAAAATTGAATGTAGAGAGAACAATAGCCGCTTTTGTTGTTGTATCGAAAATATAGAGAAAATATTTGTTTGAAAATAATTCGGTTTGATGTGCCCCTACTGAAATGTGGTGAATAATTTTGTGGAAGCCATAACCGTTTTTGTCGCTATGCCGAAAACCAGACAAATACCACAGCCAAATTAGGAACCTAATACCACTAGTATAAATAGGAATGGGATAGCTCGACATCCGTTAAATAGGCTTACCATCAAACAGTTTATTTCCGTAATTGTGAAAGCAACTACCATTTCGCCGCTACAATCAGTTTTGATTATGTTTCAATTCCTTCTCCTTCACAAGTATTAACAATAATTTGTGGCAAGATTCTTTGTGAGCAATGCCAGTCATGATTAAGAGAATATGATGATCACAATTGCGTGTAGAAGAATTGTGAAAGTGCATAAAATTCTTCAACTTTTCGCTACTGCTCACACAAGACCCCGAAGGGTGAAGCCGGCTCGGCCAGTTGAACCGAGATACTAAATCCTGATATTACTGATGGAGTGCTCCTACCGGGCGATACCGGCTAGTGTACACTATAAAGGAATGTAGGCTAATAAAATCTCTAATAAAATAAAATGTAATAAAATTAAGAAAAAATCAATAAAACGATTATCCTAACAATTTGTAAAATTGAATTTAGAGAAAATATTTTGTTTAAAAATATCTTGGCCTGTCATGCACCTACTAGAATATGGTGTATGACGCTTGAAAGAGCTAATACGCTCTTTTAGCTATACTGGAAATAAGGCATAGCACAACCAAAGGACTTAATACTATAGCACTATACAGTAAATACGAAAGGGGCCGTACCAAATCATAGAATAGGCTTAACAATTAAATAGTTCACTTTTGTGATTGTGAAAACAACCATTATTTTGGCCGCCATTATCATTTTTGACTCTGTTTCAATCTCACCCCTTACACTTTTTAAAAGTGTTAATGATAATTGGTGACAACGGTTTCTTTGTGAGCATCAGCAGTGTTGATTAAGAAAATGAGATGATGACTATAGCGTAAATACGATTTATGGAGGTGATCAAAAATATAAACTTTTCGATAATACTTACAAAAGACCCCGATGGATGAAGCCGGTTGAACCGAAACTCTTTTAACTTCATCGTTACTGATGGGGGGGCCCTGCCGGCTGATAAATAAATATATGTGAGGTGTGTCATAAAAGTTCTAGGACTCATTTTTTAATTTAATTAAAGAATTATGCATTGTCCCTTCAAAGTAGTCCCTCTTGAGTTTGATGCACTTTTCTGTTTTTCTTTTCCATGCATCGATGCACTTCTGGAAGACTCTTGGGGGATCCCCCGAAACTCCTTTGTTACGGCATTTTCGTGGCATCCGTAGGCTTACCATACGTTCCGTTTTAGCCGGGATAGTTCCGTTTTTTTAGGCCTTGTCCCGGTCAGTTGATCGAAAGTCCCAGTTTTTCATTTAGTCAGCCAGCATAGCTAGAACTGCGGTATATAAACGTTTGACTCGGCAATATGACAACGAACTCTAGCTCAATGACGACTTGGGCCGGGAGTGACAGAAAAGGGGCAGCAGAGCAGGTGATGACCTTTTTTTGAAGCACGCCCCGTTTTGGGTGCAATTCATTGATATGCAGCAGAACTTAGGTAAATTCCACCCGAAGTGGAGTTGTGCTCCAAAAAAAAAAAAAAGTCAGCACCTGGAGTAGTGTCAGAACCCGTCGCTCATAGTTAGGCTTGTTGTTCTGAAGCGTCCCGTTTTTTGATCGCAAAATTATGGTAAGCCTAGGCATCCGTGCTTGAAAAATGTGTTCCTTTAATGATGTTTTTAACTTTGGGGAAAAGGAAAAAGTCACATGGAGCAAAATCTGGCGAATAGGAAAATCAACCATGTGTTCCTTCCCCACAAATCTCGCCTTTTCTCCTTACTGAGCGAAGCAAACGTTGTAGGATTTCTTTGTAAACATGCTGATTGACAGTCTGACCCTGCGGCAAAAATTCATAATGTACCATGCCTCTGATATAAAAATATGTTTCATTTCTACTGGTGGAAGCCTTTCCACCCATGGGATTATCCTCACGTCCTTCTTTGAATCTTTTGTGCCAGAGAAAAACTGTTGAACGAGACAAAATCTGCTCTTGGTAGACTTGTTGAAGCATACGGAAAGCTTCTGAAGGAGATTTTCCCAGACTAGAAATTTGAGTTTGGTTTGTTGCTCTGTTGTCATTACTAAATTGTCGAACAAAATATTAAAATTTGTAAAACCACAGTTAATATGTAAACTATTTTTTTCTACACCTGAAATGCATACGGTAATAAATATTACAGTGAGCTGAAATTGCGATTAAATACTCTCAACTTAGTCTTAATTAAATAACTTAGTCTTATAGCTTAACTATAACTCTCACAGAGAGTACAATTCTAGAACTTTTATGACACACCTCGTATCTCTGGTGCATGTAGACCTGAATTTGTTTCGGAGAAGATAAACATTTTTCTAAATGTTTCGCCCTAACGTGATGGCTCAGCAATTTGTTTATGGAAGGAATAGAAAATAAATACCTTTCCAATTTTCGCTAAATCTTTCGTCCTATCTTGATGAATGTGATGCAAGTCTTACTTATTTCAGCATCGTAAAGAAAGGGAGTTAAATAGCCTAAACTTAACGAAAATATACGCAACCCTTTCAACGACATTTATTTTCATTAGTCTATTCTTTCCAATTTAAATTAACATAAAAGTTTGCGTTTCTCTTTTAACAATTCTTAGCATCAAATTGAATGGACCATTAGAGGACTTTTGTGCGGCATCCATGATTTCGTTGGTTGTTTACCCCTCTTCCCTTGGATGGAGGTTTGGCGCCAACAGCAATCCCGGTTGACGCCATCAACCTAATTAAATAAGCTAGGGGAAAAAGTGGCAGCCCATTTCGAACCAGTCGTGAATACAAATTGTCGACTTCGTCGCTTAATCCGCTAGATCACTGCTGCTGTACCTCTATAAAACACGCTAGTACTATCATCAATCACTTTCTGTTTTAATTTCAGCCCATTTTTGCAATATTATATTTCACACTAAAACGCACAAAAACGTAAACTGCATTATGTACACGAAACAACGACGGAAATTTCACGTCGGCAACAAAACCGGATCTTACCAGATTCATGCATAAGATTGGACAAAATACGTCTGTGAAATGTGTTCAAACCAGAGACGCCAAAGCATTTGGAAAATGATTCTTAATTGTGGCAAGCAATGTTTGAAAACTTGTCTTCACTCTGACAGTATTTTGAAGGATTTGCACCATCCCGCGATGGAAAACCGTTTCGATATAAACTGTTTCTTGCATCAGTCCAATCACTATCACACAAAACCAGCTCTACATGTGATCTTGCGCTCAACCATGGAGCAGAATCACTACCCACACCAGTATTGTATAGACTTAAGTAAAGACCGGCGCAGTCCAGCTGCATTCCAAAAACGTTTTATACAATACTAACTATTTAAAATCTTTCTGCTGGTGAAAGTGAAGCAGCGGTGACTACAAGAACGAGAATTGGGTGGATAAAATTTTAAATATTCATCATATATGCTTTGCATTACCATGAGCAAAATTAGTCCAAAACATTGAATTCTTCGGCTAAGTCTTCAAAAATTGCATTTTTAGATAAGTGAATGAAGAAAATTACCAGTAACACACTAAAAAACATGTTGCTGCAAAACAGAACTTATCTAGCCGGGAACCGGTAACCCTTAAAAGCAAGTGGTCACTAACCACCATTAATGTCTTTATTACAATGGAAAAATATTTGCTTAGACAATCGCACCACTGGCTGCAAGAAATCCTTTTCTTTAAGGGACGGTTTGATTGCTCTCTACAATACGTGTGTAAAAGTATGGTCTAAAGGAAAATAATTGGCAACTACTGAATTATAGGTTCAAGAGAGCTACAATACTGATACCACTTATGGCAGCTACTCTGACACTTACGGTAGATTGGAAACTATGTGCTATACGCGCAATGGAAACTACGCTATACGGAAGCCATACGCGTAAAGAACTTATGCGGTGTATCACAGAAAAACTGAAGACGTATGTATAGAGTAAAACAGCAATACTATCACAAAGTCAGATATAATACTGACTCAAGTAAAAAGAAGCATTGATTAATCAAAATAACAGCATCAATTATTATTACCAACTCCATACACAGCAGCAATACTAGAGTGAGTATTTAATGGATATCACAAAAACAAACTGTTCAGCTGTTGAAAAACGGATTGAAAAATTTACGTTCTAACATTTGATTGGCTGAGCGATACCAAAACGTTATATAACCAAATAATGTAAAATCACTTTCAATATTGGCAATACTTTCAATAAGCAAAGGAAACCGTCCGGTATTGCGCCACAGTCAGATCACATGACGTATGCTGCATCAACAGAATAACAATTAGTTGAAATACCATTATATAACACAACTCTAAATCAGATAACATTGTAAGTGTTCGTTTTATTCAGTTTTACACTGTTTATGACTCACGCTGACCAATTTTAATGACTGCTATAAACAAGAGCTGTGGTAAACAAGGAACAAAAACCACAGTAAGCAATTTTCACGTGACAGTTTTTTTTTCTTGAAAAACACGTGAAAACTATCTATTTTGCAGGCCTTAATTCCTTTAAAGTTTTTCAGAGCAAAGGTCACCTCGCTGAAGCTGCATAACAGAAACACAGCTGCTTAGCTATAGACCACAACAGTAATAAAAACAAAGCTGTAACAGTGAAACACGACGTAGATGGTAATCTCAAGTATAAGGGTCTATTATTCATATAAGTCATGTGACGTTAACCGGAGCTACATCGCTGTTCTTGTGGCTATCTGACCATTCAATAGCACCGCTTTCCAGTACAACTTGAAAGGAATAAAAAAACAAATCAGTTTTGTATCTTGTATAATTCAAAATGGGGCAACCGAAAGAAGTTTTTGTTTTGCTTTTGGGCCAGACCCGTAACGAAAAGCCATGAAGTATTAAAAAAAAACGTTACACATTAGCATACAAATTCTTAAAAAAATTGTGGGCGGTACAGTGCAGTTAATCATCTGCAAACTCAAAGCGTATCCTAAAAAGTAATGAACAAGTTAAAATTGAAACATAACATCAAACTCAAGAGCACAAGTTGAAGCAAACTCAAAAACTTGGGGCAGAGCCACACACTAGCAATATCATAAAGCACTTACTTTTGCAAGATGTTGCAACTCACACGTCATCATTTATAGTATCACCTTCGATCCAAGTGTAAGCAACGCCCTTGTGTCTTCCTTGCTGGTAGTGAAAAATGATAAATATGATGACCACCAACGCTAACACCACTCCAACAGTAATACCTGACAATTAAAATAACATTAAAAGCTCGCTAAAGTAACTTGCAGGCTAAGTTTTACCACAGCACTTCCACAATTATGCTGTACTTAGTACTTATGTTGGTCTTCAACCAGCACATGCAGAAACGCAACCGAACACAGCATCAGGTTTGTAGAGCTTTTTCTGTGACAGGATCTATTGCATCAAGTCTTTCATTTTAAAACCAACGCTTTAGGATTAAAGTTAAACAATGACATGTACGTCCATGGCGTAATAATCGAAGAGTATACGTCATGATGGCTTTAGAGCCAGAAACAGCGAACACTGTGTCTGTGGAGGCTGCCAAAAGTAGAGGCGTGGTTGAAGAGCCGAGCTGCACCGCACATTCAATTTTGATCCATAACAATACTAAATCATGATGACGTCATCAGAACACGCAAACCATCAAATCTCCACCCCTCTATTTTTTTTCTGGCAACGCACCTTGCTATAAAGTGGCAAATAAAAACCGTTAAGCGGAAATGGTGCGGCTACTTCACAAAAGACATCACAAAGTGAAAGAACATTTCACAATGACCATCAATTTATCCGGTTATCTTGTGTTCTATTGTCTACAAAACTGCTGCATACGCATTGCTGACAGCATATTGTTAAAAGTGCATTTAAGCAACAAGTCAAGGAGTACAAAGTGCAGTTAAGACCAACAGGATATTATGGAATGAAACACCCAAATCCGGTGCCATGAAATAAATCACGTTTGTTGTTACCACCACCAGCTAGGCAACACTTAAATCGAACTTTGGCAGATTGTCCTATGAATAATTCATAGAGGTATTAAACGCTGGATATTGAATGGGCAACTAAAATAAGCAGTGATTGAAAGGAAAGCCATGTAAGCACGATAAAGAATTTAACACAATACACACAAAGCGTAGAAAATTACGCCAACGATTAATCCAAAAAAAGACTTCTTTGTAAATAACTTTCCGTTCCGTTATTTCACCTTCTTGTCCAACAGAAAGCTTTATTTAAAGCAGCTACAATGGCAAGTCATTGGTTTTATAAAATCACACTCGCTTTTGGTGTGGCTTGAGGCTCGACTACACCATCGAACTCACATTGACCTCGAAAGCAGGAGCTCATCTAGATCAGTGGTCCCCAAACTTTTCAAGAAGCGACCCCAATTTAAAAAAAAATGAAGTATGGCAAGTACTCGCGACCCTAAAGTTTGTGCAGACTGTTTGAATAAAAATAAAAACATGTTCCAGCAATAAAAACATTTTCCAGCAATTTAATATTAACACTGGTATGAAGAATGCGCCTGCCTAGTTTCCACAAATTTCTGAAACCGTGGCGTGATTTTGATTAAACTCGAGAGTAAGTCATGTTCCACATCTATTCAATTTCGGTGCTTAGTTTTTAACACACTCATTGCACTAAATGTTGCTTTGCAGAGCCAGGTAATCGCAAATGGAATCAGTTGTTGAATCACTTATACGGACACAGCCGGATAACTTGAATGTATTGAAACCCAAAAGTTAATATTTGCTCATATTTTTAAATGTTTTTCTTTAAACGAATTGAAAGAAATTTGACTCGCAGATTCAGCCGTCATTTCCGTAAATTCTTCCGTAACACGGAGAGGTAGTTCTAGCAAATTAGTAACGGCAAAAAGATCGATTTTCCAGTCTTGTTTAATGGTTGGTGCTAGAACATTACCATATAAATGCTCCATTTTTTGCTCGGCTTCTCTAGGTGTCCGATTATGGCGTCTTTTACAATCAATCTTTTTCTAGCAATATATTTTTCTAATTCAGGAGGCATGCTAAATTCATCTCGATTTACATAAGTTTGCTGCAGGATAAGTTTTTATAGTAAGCGGTAATTTTGGAAGCGTGATCAATATCAGAAAACCCAGTGCCCTGCATAGATTGATTCAGAGAATTTAGTGAGTTAAATATGTCAGCCAGGTATGCAACGTTTGCGATAAAACTTTCCTGGCTAAACGTTTGAGACATTTTATAACACAATTCAGTGTATCATGCAGTTCCTCAGATAAACTTTTTGCTACAAGTGCTTGTTTATGGAGAAAACAATGCGTTCCTTGACGTTTATTGCTTTATCTTTGACTAGTTTTACTGCTCCCGAATTTACGCAGTGCTTGCTGCTGCATCGGGTACAAGTTCCGGCACATTTATCCTAAGATATGGAATTATCGTTAAAGAATCCATCAATAATTTTAAAGATGTCTTTACCTATAGTATGCAACTGCAGGGCTTTGCAAAACAGCTTCCTAATACTCTTACCGATTGCTGATATATCGAATAAATAGAGATAGCTGTGTTAGACCTGCAATATCTGGAGATTCATTCAGTTGAATTGCATAAAATGGAGAAGTATTCATATGACTAACAATCTGTTGAAGAACGTCATGAGACAAGTCTAAAATCTTTGTTTTACTGTGGCGGCAAATAGTGAGACTGAATCTAATTTTTTTCTTTCATTTTCTCCAATCATTATTTTTACCACGTCCTTCATTATTGGTATTAATAACTTTTCGCCAATGGAATAGGATTCTTTTGCTTCGCAATTTGGTAGGATGTGACATACGAAGAATAAACTGCATATTTATTGGCTCCTGTAAATGTCATAACACTTTTGTGTGACGCACAATCGATTGCAATTTACGTTCAAAAAAGTGGACTGGTTTATTGACGCAGCCTGGATGATTAATAGGTAAACGACGTTGTAGTTTATTTTTCTTCAATGATTTTTCCGAAAGAATTTTTGAACAAATGACCCATTTCGGCTTGCTATTTAATTCAGTAAAGCCAAGCTTTAAAAAAAATTCATCACATGATCTTTTGCTTTTGTTTTTAAAAGTCATTTTTATATAATTTAGTCACCGTCGGTCACAAAAATTTAATGTAAACCTGAAATAATCAGATTTTGCAGTTAGTTAAGAGTAAAAATATTGTTGAGTAGTATTAACAACATTTCATACATAAACTGAGGCATTACTAAAGGCCTATTTACAATCTTTCTGCACTACTACAAACGTATTTTCAGTTTATTTCATTTTCTTTCAGCTGGAATGATCGCACGTAGCTTGCTCAAAATGCTCAGCCAAATGTCCGTGTAGGTTTGAAAATTTTTTTGCTAGGCAGCGATTTGGTTGTCCCTCGCGACTATGTGAGCCTAGTATTTTGACAGTTGACATGATTTTTCTGGGTACTTTTATGCTTGACCTGTTTTGCTCGTGTTATTTTTGCACAGTGTAGACATTTTGTGGCTTTGGGCTGATACTATCATTTTAAGCTCGCTCTAAACCAATTTGTTGTTTAGACTGAAATTAATGGTAACAAATTAAGGGTTGACTGCTGGCATATGGCGACCCCAGAAAAGGTTAAGGCGACCCCACTTGGGGTCGCGACCCACAGTTTGGAGAACACTGATCTAGATCTCAAATAAAATGATTTTTCCTACTTCTTTAAAATTGCCAGTAAACCTTATAGATGCTCTATTAATAGATTACACAACGATCAATGTAGTGAAGCTGCTGTAATAAATCATTTTCAGTAGCTAGTCGTTGGTATCGAGGAAAACGCTCATTAGGACAGTGCACAACCTCAGACCAGGAAGCACTAACACGGTGCCCGCGGGCGCCTGGTCGCCCCGAAAACCATACGAGTGGCCCGATAGCCCATTCTATAAATAGCTCAGCGATTCCCAAAGTGGACCAAAATATAGACTTCAAATAAATCTTGGGTTTACAATTTCGGCTTTAAAATGTGCGAAAATTCACACTTCGAAAAACAAAAAAACTTCTTTTAACAACCATAATTTTTTCAAAACGATGAGCCGGTTACGGATCTCCAAAAAAAAAGGTCTTTAGTTTCAATTTGAACTAAAAATTAAAAAGCGGGCAACGACATAATTTACACAACAACAATAGGCCACGGACATAAAAAAGTTGAGAAACACTGTGTTAAATCGTTGTTGGTATTTATCATGAGAAATACCTAACTTGATTAGTATCTTTACATAGCTGAATATCATCAATGGTTTATACTACTTTATAATAACATATAATTAAAGATAAATCGAACAAACTGGCTATTTCTACAGCGTTTATCAAACTGGTAGCTCTTCGCTTTAATTGACACCAAGAAAGCAGCTTATAATTTCAAAAAGGTTGGTGACCCCTTCTCTAGTCATTTATTTTGTATCAGTAATTGGTACTTTTAAATTAGTTAAATTTACTTAAAAAAGTTAAATTTACTTAACTAAGTTAAATTTTAACTAACTTTAACTAACTAAACTTTAACTACTTGAAATTACTTTCAAATAGGGCAGGGGTCAGCTAACTTTCTCTGGTTTTGGGCAAAAAGTAAATTTGCAGAATCGCGGTAGGCCGACTTAATTTACCTCTAAGCAATTACGTTCTCTTGACTGCTTTCGTCATTTAGTCATTTATTTTGTATCAGTA
This sequence comes from Trididemnum clinides, assembly GCA_963675345.1. NCBI lineage: Eukaryota > Metazoa > Chordata > Ascidiacea > Aplousobranchia > Didemnidae > Trididemnum > Trididemnum clinides. The sequence continues at coordinate 2,850,013 of OY776285.1, forward strand.
ATTAGTTGGAGGCTTGTTTCGCGGGATTAGCATTTAAAATTAGCCAAACGAAACCACACTTAATACAGTCACTAAGTACGCAATCTCACGAAAACATTAAGTTCAGCAAATTCGACAGAATACACTAAGGATTGAAACATTAGAAAAAAAGGTGAAGTTAAAACAACACAGCATACGTAGTTTCAAAAGATTGAAACACTAGCTTAAAGCTGCACAATGCAATGACTTCCTGAAAAATCGCAAGTTACCTCAAATCTGTGACATATGATAAAAATAACCTTGAGGCAGAAAGGTGAAGCAAAATTGGTCTACGTACGTATGGTGAGCTGCCTATGAGTAAGTAGGCTTATTGGCTCACTCATCTGCAATAACTGACTGTTTTTGGCAAATACTGCATTGGTTTACTTCAAGCGACCCTGGCTTTTCCATTTATGTGGCAATCTAATTAATCTTCAACGCTAACCTTTTTCGAGCATCGTCAATTCCGCTTGGTCTTTTTAGTTATCGCTTCAAGGTTCTACGATTAACTGAGACAGATTATAGGTAGCTTGCGGTCAGTTGGCAAGTGATGGCATTTCGTAGTTTTGAAAAGTATTTCAATCTATAGAAAACTATGCGGTCGCGGCCTCCAGAATCAGGACGCTCCTCATCTGATTCTGTCCCGCCCTGCAGTGGAAGTCTCCAGAATCAGGACGCTCCTCATCTGATTCTGTCCCGCCCTGCAATGGAATCTTCTCGCAGCATTTTTTTACTCATTTTCTTGAAACATTTGGTTCAGGCCGTGTAGAGCTCAGAAGTTACAAAGTCTTGCGCCATGACCCCATTCGAACAAGGGGCTAGATAACAATAACAACCTGACGGAAAATTGGTCGGCCATATCCTGTCGGTCACGTTTACAGCTTAGAAAAAACCAGGGTTGTAGTTTAGAACAGTTGAAAGCAATACAGAAAACACAAACCTAGTGGGTGGTCTTACATCTAACAACAGTATATCACACAAACAACATAACAACAACTCACTTAGATATTTGGCAACAGCAAAAGATAAGTTGAGATTTGAAGTTTCCAACGGTTTGAGTAAATGCTTGATAGCATCAAATGATCCATTGTTTGGTGCAGGTTTGAGCTGGAGCAAAACAAACATAATGAGGTTAACAATAACCAAGACAAACTGAAATATCAAAGAGTATTTGATCAATACAAAACTGGACAATTTCTATAAGTATTAATTCGCTATTTTTACAAGCAGATAGTCAGTAGGCAATCTAAACAGACCATTGCCTTTCACAACGCTTTAAACAATGATTTTCAGCATTTTAAACTTAGGTACCTCTGGAAAGATATACACAGCATCTAGTGGTAAACTGACAGAAGCATGAAATTTTATGCTAACTACAGGTAGTTTGAAAAATACAGAACATCAAATTGTAGCACGACTTGCTGAACATCCACGCAATGATTAAACAAAATTTATAGAGTTTAGACATTGCAGATTTGCGCATGGTTTTTCGAGCAAAACGTCTAATATCTGGGGCACTCTCAACAAATTAAAACCACTCTTTTTAAGGGTTAGAGTACAGGCATTCCTCATCTAACGAAGTACTCGATTTACGACGACTGTACGCTTTTGCATGACATATATTTTCAGCATTACATGTACCTAATGTACTTAGGCCGGTTGTAACGTACGATAATTTGTCTTACATATACGAAGCCCTTCACCGTGCCCAAAAGACCAAGCAGTACTTACCCAAAATCTTCTACTAAGAAAAGAAACGCTGTTGATATCGACACCAAACATAAGACTACAATGCAACACGAAGAAAAGATAAAAAGTAGACCGCCAAGATTACGACGGGATACAAGGTTGTGATAACAAGGCCGCGAAAAGGCTTGATAAATCAGATTGGGAAATTGTTCGCCATGTGGTTTGACGACCAAATAAAAAATCGCATAAATTTAAACAATAAGCAAGGCTTTAATATACTCGATAATGAATGGAAGTTCAGCGTATAACATATGACTAAAAACTAACACTAACAGTCAAAATATTGAGAATACTCATTTAGCGACAAATTCGCTCGACGGGAGTGCTTGAACGGAACCCAGCCGTTAAATAAGAAATGTCTGGATAGAGTTTTTCTCTTTTTTGCAATTATCATGTCTGCACAAATTGAAATTAACCCCACCGAGTCATGACGTAGAAAATCACCAATTGTCTGTTATCCAATGCGAATTATTAAGCATGCTCTTGTTACTTGTCCCCTTCCAAGGGTTAAGGGCATGGCGGAAGACTATGAAGCCTTAAAAGCCAGGAAACTTTTTAAGGCCTGGGCCAGAGGTCACAATTACAAAAAGAGTCGCCAAAGAGCGATAGGCGCAAAAGGTTTGTGGCTGTACAGACCAGAACGATTTAAGTACAACACAGAGTGCCCTAGATAGGACGACGGCCGGCGCAGCATGAAGGGTTTTTAATGCTGCCAATTCTACAGAGATAGAGTTTAACAGAAAGCTGTGTCCATTGCAGCGAAGACGAAAGAAAACACAGCGAATGTGACGAGAAAGCGCAAGTTTCTCAGTGGACACTGAGGGAGCCAATGTGTCTCAAACTTCGATGAGATAGCGTGCCTCCAGTCCAAGAGAGGAGATGAATGGATCCAAGAGGTGAGAGACTACATGACACTGTAGATGGCTGGAGCAGCGCACCTCGTCTGGCCAACTCATCGGCCGTGCAACCGGCGCGATGGCGTGGCGGTTAAAACGTCCGCTTCGCAGTTGGTAGACCTGGGGTTCATTTCCCAAGACGAGTCAAACCAAAAAACTTTAAAAAGTAGTATTCACATCTTCCCTGCTTGGCGGTCAGCACAAAAGGGATAGCGTGGAGAACAAGCCAGCAAGCTTGCTTGTTGTATCCTTGGGCAAGACACTTATCGGAATGCCTCCATCCTAATGTGGCAGACAGGTGGTGGGGCCAAGCAGTCCATCCGTCGTTGTGACCCAGTCTAACTGAAAGCTAGCAAACAGAGCATGAGCGCTTACGCAGTGTATGTATATCTTCCTGCATTGTGCTCAGAACAAATAGCTCAAACGGCGAAGAAGTTCGACCGTGTAATTACCTGAAAGATATGAGAAACCAGGAACCAATAGCAGCCTCATTGAAGAAGGAGAAAGGATAGTTCCTGGCAGATGAGCCAGAGTGTGTGAGATAAAAAAAGGACTAGAAAATGTGCAGCAAGAACAGGATAAAAGTCTGAGAGGAGCAGAAGAGGAGACCTGGCAGCATTGTTGATGCTACTAAGACCAGCGGAAAGTTTGCAGAAAAGCTTGAACGCACTGGGCCTGTCGAATAGGAATGAGTGACGTTAGCGCCACAAAGTGAGGGAAAGGGGGAGTTAAGGAAAAAGAATCTCCCTTAAAGAAGGAGAGAGCATGAGCGGATGAGTGAAAGCAAAGTCTTTCCATGAGGAACCCCAGAACCTTGGCTTCACTCTAAGTCTGGCCAAACCTGAAGTAGGAAAGATTGGAAAAAAGAGCCGCTCATAAGATGACAGGGCGAAATCAGCCAGAGGGATTTGTGGAGAGGCAAGATCGCCTTACAGAGAAGAGGAATAAAGGAAAACAAGAGGCAGCCGGTGATAACGTGACTGGCTGTTCGGTGAAGGGATTTCAACTTGGTAACGTTCGCAACGCTGAGAAATGGAAACCATCCCAGCGAAGCATACGCGAGAACAGGCCAAAGAAAAGCATTGAGCATCGCAAGTGAAACTGAGGATGCGAATCATCGCTTGAAAATTTGAAAAACCTAGTGACCTATGCTTTCTGAAGAGTGTGCCGCCGAACCAATAAGACGAAAGTTAATTCTTGTCCACCCACACAAAAAATGCATTCTCATGAGTAGCATCTACAAAAGCTCTTAAGCTTTCATTAAGAGCTTTATCACTACAATAGTTAATACTCACACCCGCAAGATGACAGACAAGTTCATAGACATTAACACTGCTGAACGGTTCTGAAACATAACCCTGCTTGAAGGCAGGACCGTGAGCGATAAAAAATGGATGCATGTCCGTCAATGAGTTGTTATAACCATGATCTCCATCTAAACATCAACATACTGAGCAAACAGCTTTAGCAACGAGAAGCGGAGTACCGTACCATTTCAAGGCACTTATGTAGGGTCTTGAATAAAAAATTAAGTGATTCAAAATTAGAGACGTAAAGCAACCACTTCTTTGGTTATGCTCTTTAAAAGTCAATTTAAAAAAAAAAACTTAATGAGTTAAAAACAATTTTTATCTATTCAAGACTAACATGACTATTTTTCAGTAATAAATCCACGTTCTGCATGCCTGTTTGTAATCTATCTTAAAATAAAGGAATATTTGTATATCAGCAGTAGCAGAATAAGAGCATATTTTGAAGTTGTTAAGCTTTCTTGCGACGCACTATTAACGTGGCTGCACACAGTATACGTTTTCGTATATATTTTCTCTCACACATTTTGGGCACGAAAATTTTTATCCGCTGGGATATGTAGCAGTATAACTCGCTGGGCGAACATTTGGTTTTGTCTACTCAGTAAGTATCGAAAAAGTTTTGTACGTTTTGTCCTCAAAAAAGTGTACGCTTTTGGTACGCACTTTGTGGACAAAACTGAGTGTTTAGATAACAGTATACACTGTACAGCATCCGAAAATATCTAAGTGGATGAAAATATTCGTTCAAAAATGCTTGAAAGCAAAAATGTACAAAAGCCGGATTAAAACATATATAAACGTACAATGTGCACAGTAGAGTTTCAAAAATACACTTTTTTTTTAAGTTTAAGGTCGCACCCTAAATTAGTTTCAATTCACGACAAAAGATCCCACAAAAAATTTGAGCTCTCTCGGTTAAGCATTAATCGTGTGAATCTACTTTAAAGTGTTTTTTGGGGGGGAGGGCAACGAGGGGGAGCCAAAACACAAAATTGAACATAACTTCCAAATCAGAAGTCCTACAAAAATCCATGTGACCATTTAAAATTTGCAAAATACCAATAGATATAACACTAAATATAAAAAAATGCATATTATTTGCAGCAAAAAACAAACTCAAAAAATAAAAAAACTGGACAAAAAAATGAGATTTTTCGTGATTTGACATAAGTTCTAACAAATTTCAAAGACAATTGTTGAAAAAAATATATTTTCGAAGTGTTTACAACATTTTCTATCGCAAAAAAAACAAATTAGCCAAAACAATAAATTTATAAACAAGAGCTGGACTGTTGGTATCCCATATAAGAAAATATTCCCAGCATTAAACTGTGCAGGTGGTGAATGTCACTCACAGAAGGTAAATACGAAATGTTTGAATCATTTGAATATTGTTGGAAGTTCTTTTTTCATGAAGAAGAGCCAGCTAGGTAGGTCTTCTACAAAATAGGGTCGATCGCGCCTACTTTTTTCCACGGAATGTAGCATCATTTGTCTTTGTTCCAAATTTTAAGTTAATATCTCTTTGTACTCTCCAAGAATTTTGATACTTTTTTATCCTAAGTCGTTCGTCACATGCGAAAGTCAATTAATTCCAAGTCACCAAATTTTCAAACCCAGAAAACCAAGTCATTAAATTTTCGAAAACTTTTGAAGTTGTTCTATTTCGTGCATGAATACCGAAGAAATTGAACGTCTTCAACTGCAAAGTTGAAACGTCGAAAAACGTTAACTGATTTTTCACCAACCAAGTTTTCAATTTTTTTATCTTGTGATATTGATTGAAATACCGGCTTCTGCGGAGACATGTCCGTCTTTGAAAACTTTTGGTAAACACGAAAAACTTAGAAGCCAGTTTTTGTTAAGTGTGCTCCTGCAATTGGTGAAAACACAAAGCAAAAATGGCACTAGCTCTTCGCTCAAATACCAAAGATGTCTTTTCAATGCTGAGAGAGTAGCATCAAATATGTCTTCAAATACTGATATGGTTGATGAGCCAGCAGCAGCTTGTACGACGGCAAATCATTGGCAGCAGTTTCAGCGCCTACAGGGGCTTTAAACCAGTGCTTTGCATCAATGGCAGCAACAAAACATCCAAACAATTCCTTGAGAATTTTTGCATCCACATAATGTTGAGTTTGGAGCAACAACATCTTTAGTGCATATATTGCTGAAGACATCCAGCGTGCTCGATGTTGGGCACCAGGGCGCTGAAACCGATAAGTGCCAAAGGAATTGTTAATCAAACAATAAAAAACAAGACCCAACAGCTCTACATAGTCATCTCGATGGATGTAACAGTTAGAATTGTACCTATTTGGTGAAGAGCTTTCAAGACATTCTCTAAAATTTCAGAATCTGCTTTAACTGAAAAATTTGCAACGTGGGTCGTGTCTACAGCAATATTATTAGTATCCCATTTTTTCTTTAAAATCTCAAAAACATAATTCAAGGACTACTAGATTTCTCAAATAGATACTTTTAAAAACTTGTGACAAAGTTACTTCGTGCATATGATGACGGGAGGTAGTCCATAGCAATGGATGGTTTAGTAGTGCTTCCAAATATATGCATGTGCCGTGAATTTTCCAGTGTTTGATGCTGTGGTATCAAAACACATAGCCACGCATTGCTTATCTAACTCTCAATCACTTAAAATGCTTTTATAAACTTCAGAGTGATTTTTTCCAGTTCCTTTTTGTAGAGGTAAATCCCAACCATTTTGTCCCATTGCGATGGCTTAAGAGAACTGCACTACGCTCAAATGCAGTAAAGCCCCTTCCTTCTTGAATTAGTTTTTTATCCCAATGAATGGAGACAAATTCGCCTTTCACTAATGCATTAAAGTATTTTTTGACTTTATTAAACATTTCAGTGCGGACATTTTTTTAATGGCCCGGCTACTTGTGCGTGTATTCAACACAAAATCATGTACGTTGCCACTGCTTGCACTCACGATAGCAGCAAAACATCATTGAAGGCGTTAGAGAATAATTTATGACAAGCGGGAGCAACAACAATATTCTGAAAATTTTAAGTGGTCGCATAGTTTTTTAGGACGTCTGGTTTGGAAGTTATGATCGATTTTGTATTTGGCTCCCCCTCGTTGCCCCCCCCCAAAACTTTAAAGTGGATTCACAAGGTTACGGCAACTGATAAGCGCATCAGGAAAACTCTCAGAAAACTAGTTAATACCTATGCCAAATATTGATGATGATGACACATGAAAACAATTCACTTAAAAGAAAGCCTATGCGGCTCAAATTTGAATGCATTGAAAATTACCAAGTAAACAGTGTTTGATGGCTTCACATGAGAAGTTCCCTTTAATTAGTAGCATTACTAATATAATATTGCATTAAAAAAATGAGTTCGAATTCTTCCACAACCCTTCACCATCTTGACCATGGTTCATCAATTCTGAGAGTAGCCTGGTCGAGTTACTTGTAGGCCTACTTTTATACTACGAAGCATTTGCAATAACTCTAACTTTGTGTAACTTATCGATTAAAAAAAACATACTCATGGGGATTTTATCGTCGGTTTTATTTACTAAAAACCATCCATCATCAGGCATGAGTAGAATTGGTGGTATTCTGTCGTTGTTACTATAATGAAATTGTTTCGGAATGTCTTCCTTTTTCCAAACCTTTACATGAGAATTCATGTTTTGTAGACCTTGATAAACGATATCAGTCAAACCTAAAATGCAAAAATAGTGTAAAAACTCTCACAAGGCAAAACTATATCAATGCTTTAAGACCACACATTCGCGAAAGTAAACGAGACTGGCTGTTTTTTTAGAGAAAAGAAGAAAGCCAAAATGCTGGTAAACATTTTATTAAAACGTTTCGCGTTTAGACTAAAATCATCATCAGTTAAATAAATGGTCACCTAAGGGTAGGTTAAAACAGATACTGCATTGATAGCTAACCGCTGCACAACTAACTTTAGTAAGATCACAATTATGACATCACAAACTGATAAAACAAACAACTGCCATTGATATAATTAGCAAGACAAGGCTAACTTAGGAAGCGCACTGCAGAGATATACTTTCTATAACTATTACGTATTAAACAAATAAATTGGTTGTGATGCTCCATCCAGGTTAATTTACGGCTGAATTTTTTGAATACGTAAGGTTCAACTTTGATTCGTAACTACTGATGCTATAATGCAGCATTTTTGAAAAGTGCGTGAATTCTGCAAATGAATAATTCACGAAAAATTTTCATAAATGCAAAAAAATGCAAATGCGAAAACTTGAGTACTAGCGACGTACCGTATGATCGCCAGTACTCGGTTTGTATTCTTTCGAGGCGGAAAACGAGTTTTAGCGTCGTTCGGACTGATCGCCAGTACGCGTACAGCGGAAAGATTCCTTATGCATTTTTGTGAATTTTACCAGAAAAATTCACGAAAATTCGCCTGCATTATGCTTGTGAATAATTCACCAAAAATGCGTGAATTATGCAACCAAAAATGCACGACTAATAATGCAGCCGTAACGATATTCGTAGCTTTCTGCGGTTGTTGCTGTGACTGAGTATTTTGGGAGAATCGAAATTAATCTTGTGGTTGGGATTGCGCACAAGGTGCTTTGCAACATCTGATTCTTGATTTGGTTTTTCGTTTGGTACATGTTCTTGAATCCGTGTGGCTAGATTACTGTGAGTTTGGCCAATGTATGATTGTCCATACGAGCAATTTAGTTTATACACAACTCCTGCATTTGTGCAATAGGGCGTGACGATCTTTAAATTTGAAGTATTTGCCAATATTGTGAGTGTTGTGTACCAATCTGAATCGAAATTTTGTAGGAAGATTTTTAATTAAATACTGCCAAATTTCTTTTTTAATTTGCAACGATATATTGACAAGGTAAGGTAATCGCAAAAAAGGAGAAATTTCTTTGCTTTCTGAAGTTTTCAGACTTTCACAGTTGTTACCTGTATTATATTTCTGCATGATTGGTGATTCATGTCGCTTGCTCAAGAATAAACATATTTGTTTGTCGATGTACCAGAGAGGATAGCCATTTCGCTTCAATATAGAAGATATGCCATGAAAATCCTCAAGGATTAAGCTATACAAATTACATATCCTATATGCTCTGTGTAGCAGGGTTTTAACTATATTTAATTTGTAACGGAGGGAACAAAACTTTGCCAATTAACGAAGAGACCAGTCTTTGTAGGTTTACGGTGAGTGCTTAGGTTCAGTATTCCTTCAGTATTGTCTATCCAAACACCTAAAAAGAGCATGTGATGGTTCTCAGCAGCTTCGTAGGTAAATTGTACATTGGGATGAATCATTACTAATGAAATGCTCTTTTTAGATGATTCAAGAAACTTGTACCAAACGAAAAACCAAATCAAGAATCAGATGTTGCAAAGCACCTTGTGCGCAATCCCAACCACAAGATTAATTTCGATTTTCCCAAAATACTCGGTCACAGCAACAACCGCAGAAAGCTGCGAATCAAAGAAACCTTACTTGTTCAAAAATTCAACCGTAAATTAACCTGGATGGAGCATCACAACCAATTTATTTGTTTAATATGTAATAGCTATGAAAAGTATATCTCTGCAGTGCGCTTCCTAAGTTAGCCTTGCCATGCTAATTATATCAATGGCAGTTGTTTGTTTTATCAGTTTGTGATGCCATAATTGTGATCTTACTAAAGTTAGTTGTGCAGCGGTTAGCTATCAATGCAGTATCTGTTTTAACCTACCCTTAGGTGACCATTTATTTAACTGATGATGATTTTAGTCTAAACGCGAAACGTTTTAATAAAATGTTTACCAACTTTTTACTAAGAATTGCTAACAAATCCCAATTTTATGCTCCTGGCTGGTTATTATTTTCGCGCCAATAACTCGCAAGACGATGAATAAAACAAATAATGCAACAGTAGCATAAAAAAAAGAAAACGCAGCAAAACAGCAATTGCGTAAATTTGTCAAAAGTAGAAGCATGGCATTTCACCAAACATCGGCGCAATGGTTTAGTGGTTAGAGCGTCCGCATCGTAGTCGGTAGACCTGGGGTTCATTCCCTAGTCGAGTAATACCAAAAGCTTTTAAAAAATGGTATTCACAGCTACCCTGCTTGACGCTTAGCACAAAAAAGGGATAGTGTGGAGTACAAGCTGGCAAGCTTGCTTGTTGTATTCTTGGGCAAGGCACTTAACGGCTCTAGCTTTATGTGGCAGACAGGTGGCCCTCCCGTACATCACCGGATTACAATTGTGAAGTTGCTAACCCAGCATGTCAGACGACTCTTGGGTACCCACTAGTGGCTGTCCGCCTTGGTGGTGGTGGGGCTACCAGTCACTCATGACTGGTTCGAAATGGACTGCCATCTTTCCCCTAGCCTAATTTCAATTAGGTTGACGGTATGAACCTGAATTTCCGTTCATACCGTACCTCCATCCCGAGGAAGAGGAGTGGCAACCACAAACAAACAAACAACTTCACCAAAGATAATTTTATTAATGGAAGGTCCAAGAGATGTGGCGTTTTTACACCACAATAGCAACTGCCTAGTTTTTTAGAGCCAAAAAACATTTTAATAATGACTGAAATACATTTAGCCCTACATTTTAATCTCAACACCATTATCAATGGTGGATATTGGTGAGGCAAGCAAAGCAACTACCTCAGGCCCCTCAGAAGAACTAGAAGCCCCCTTTTCAGGCATGCCAATATGTTGGTGTGAATTGTTTTACGTAGAAAAATTGAGTTGCCGTAAAGTTCACCAAAAAAAGTTATCACACCCGCTAGACACGACGAAAGTATAAATTTCAGCATCGGCGAGTGTGATCTCCAAAAAAGTCTTTACCTTTGCTTATACTGAAAACATCTTTTAACACTAGGTCAGCCGAAACGATCAATTTGACCGTTTTGCATTTTTTCAAACAATCATATTTTCGCTTACATATATCGAGTCGACATTAAACTTCTTGACTTTTGCTCAAAATTGTTTCCGCATAATCCATGGAAATTACAAGTCAAAATCCCCCCCCCACTTAATCTCTTGAGACCGGATTACCTTGAACAGCCAAAAACGGTCAATTCGACCGCTATAGAAAAGCATTATAAGAGATCTTTTTGTGATGGTAGAAAGTTGTGAAAAAGCACAAAGAAAACGGCAGGATATTTCCTAAAATTCACTAAGTCGTCCGCAGCTTGGTCTTGTGTTGTGTCCAGCTGTGAAACCCAACTTTCATTGAGAACAATACAACGTTAATTTTGGTGGGAAAATAAGCTACAAAAATCAGCACATTACCGGCGGCAAACAAGACTGAGGCAAAAGAGCAGAAGTTTGCCAATGCACATCGATTGTTTTATGTTTGTTTCTGTAGTAAATGTAGCTCATAATAGTTTCAAAAATATTGTCTAGTTAGCGGCCAAACAGGTTTACAAGAGTGGAAGTGCTACGCTAAATTTGCTCGAGGAAAATCCAGCAGGAAGTGACACCGAAGACCAAGTGCTTCTGACAAGGAGTTATCTGTTTCCCAAAAAGAGCTGAGCAGTGAATGAGATAGAAAATGCTCCTGATCTTTTGGCCGCAAGTGATGCTATTACTCTTCCTGTAACGTCCAACAGCGATCAGTCTCCGGTTGATTCGAATCCAAGCATAGCTGATAAAACAACAGTGAAAGAAACAAGCAATTGACGGAACTAAATTGGCGTTTATAAGTTTTGGTTTTGAAGAAAAACGGAGACAAGCTACACACAATGTGCTCACAGAACAATCGGGTCTATCCAAACGAAACCCACAAATGTCAGATTCACTTTCGAGTGCTTTTCAGTTACTGCTGGGTAGTCACAAAATTTCCTCTATACAAAACTGTACAAACGTGAAAAGCTCAAAAAGTACTCCGTAATGAAGACTGGAGCGTGTTGCATTTTGAGCTTCTAACTTTTATAGCATTGCTTCATGTGCGGGGAGCATACGGAAGGAAGAATATTCCTTTAGACAGCTTCTAAAATAGGCAGTGGGGGTGCCATTTTTCCCAGAGACTATGGCTAGAAATCGATTTCGAAAGATCCTACAATTTTCGCACTTTGTTGTCCGCAGCACCAGGTCAGTCCGTTTGCAAACTGACAAGTTTGCCTTAGTTTCAGGTGTGTGGAATAGGTTTGTGGACAACTGCATATCTTGCTACAAACTTGGGGCAAATATCACAATAGACGAACAACTATTTCCAACAAAAGTTCGTTGCAAGTTTATGCAGTATATGCCAAAAAAAGCGGGATAAATTTAATATGACGTTCTGGTTGGCTGTAGACTTTGAAACAAAATATGTTTTGAATGTCATTCTTCACTTGAATAAGACGACACACGGCGCCTTCACATAGGATTTCCGACGGAGTTTCATAAATGTTATGAAACCTTACCTTGGAAAGGAATGTAACAACTGACCTCGTACGGCGCTATGTAACAACTACTTTACCTCGTACTGCGCCTGGCCAAGTCATTGCGGCAGAAGAAGATGAGCATAGTTGAAACGGACAACAAAGTCAAAAGAGAGCTCTCTTTAAGCAAAAACAACAAAAGCAACACGGTATTCAAGTGCGCTCATGAAGGCAGATAATGTAGCGACACTAATATCTATCAATGCAAGCCAAAAAAATGTGTTTGTTTTTAGCTCTCCCCATGTCTGTTGGTGTCCATTGGTCAGAAAAACGAAAGTCAAAGATAATTGAGTTTTACAGTAAAACTAAATGTGGAGTAGATGTAGCAGATCAAATGGCTCGTCAATATTCAGTAAAAGCGGGTACACGCCGGTGGCAAGTTGCTGTTTTTTTTTTTATAATATCTTAGATTTAGTTTGTATCAAATGCGTTTGTTGTACACAAAAGAACGGGAGACTTTATATGAAGTCGAGAATTTATTTTCAAACCGGCGACTGAACTCAGAGAAGACTATCTAGCAGAAAGAAGACCAAAAGAAGTGCACCTCAACAAGAATCAAGCAGAACCAGCAAAAAATCTGTAAAGCGGAAACAGTGTCAACCACTGTTAAGTCGCTGCAAACGGTAAAGAAAACAAAACTACTTGTTATAAATAGGACAACATGGTGTGTGGCAAACGCACAGCCTACGATTCGTTCAAATTTGTCACAAGTGCTATGGATAAATGAGTAAAAGAAATAAACTTTCAAACCTAAAGTAGCAAATTGAGAGTAAGTTTTCAGCTAAAAGTAATAAAAAAATATTTTTTAGGGAATAGCTTTAACCAAGAAAGTGTCATACGTAAACCTGACTCAATAAATCACGCAGTTTGACCTCTTTCATTGAAAATCAAATCCTCAGAAAACGTATATACGATCAAAATGACCGCTCTTGGCGGTTTGCGACAACCAAAATCCTCAGCTGTTCTAGTGTTAAGGCCCTGCCACCAGGACTTGTTTGAGGAAGCTTTATTCAGAACTTGGGCAGCTGGGCACATCTCATAAATCCTTGCCTCAGGCCCCTAAAACCTTGCCTCGCTGCAAATCTGTCAAGAACACTAGGGTTTGTGTAAAGCAAAGTCCTTGAAATCACTTGACAAGAGAATTAACCCCAAGTCTGCAACTGCGAATCAGACGCTTTAACTACTGCAAATAAATATAGTTCGTGATACCGGTACAGGGCTTGAATACCACTTCAAAAAAAGCTTCAGATAATACAGCTTTTTAACCTATGTTCCAGATAATCATAATGAACAATAAGTTTTTGCATTTAATTTTTCTGGTTTGTATTGCAGTAGATCACAATTACACTCTGTATTATAGATTCACAGTAAAAAATTGACATCTAGTGTTTCAGCCCAATTCCGTGCCTTGAGTGAGTGAGCCCATCTTCATTCACTTTGCAGCTACAACATGCTGGCAGATTTTAATCGATTCATTGCACAGAGCTTGTTTGGCATTTTAAATAAACAGAGCTAACCAGTGAGACGTGAGCAATGTACATATTTAAATATTGCACGTCACAAATAATAATTACAATTCTAAACCAGGAAGAACTAAACGGATTTATTCAATGTAAATAGCATATTAAAGCGCTTCCAGCCACGTCATATGATGTACTGCTTTCATACTACCTTCTTTCGGCCACACTCCAGCTCCCGCTCCATAGTTAACAAGATAATCAATCTGTTCCAGCTTGACATGAGGAAAAATAGCAACAGTTCTACTCTGGGTTACAGATGTCATTCCATGGTCACTCGTTATAATGATGTTCACTTTGTCATACAATCCATTTGCTTTTAATTGCCTGATTAAGTAACCTAAACACAAAGAACAAAAAATAATATTCCAGCATATTCAAAAAAATGATAGAAAACAAAATAGTTGCAGATGCATAGCACTAAATTTTGAACGCAAAAGAGCGAGTGAAAACAATAAGGAGTATTAATTAGAGCATTGCTTCATAACCTGGGATTCGTGAGAAGATTACAAAAGGTTGTAAATGTTTTGGTGATTTTTGATAAGGCTGAAAACAATTATTTACTTGACAGTTGGCTAATTCAAAAAACTACGAGCGTGGTTGCCAAATTGTGGGTCGAAACCCCAAATAGAGTCACCTGCAGCTTTAAAATTCTTAGCTCACTGAAATGGCGGCTTCCAAACAAAACTTAGGCAGGAGCCGCAGGACTGACAACTTTTTTAAAGGAGCCCATGACTACGAAAGGGCGTAAAAACCACTAATTTTGAGCAACAAGTGGCTTTGTTGAATCGAGCCGTATATCACGCGATAATAATTGATGAATGATTCCAAGCGATAGATCGTGCAACGGTTTGAAAATTGAATTTCTGCACTGAACAGACAGCAAAGTTCTTGTAAATGCAAATCGATTTGGACTCGTTTTAAGTGGATCTATGACGATGTAAATAAAGGGCAGTTTACCGAAGTATGAAACTTATTGACTTATCTGTGCACAACTTCCAACTTTTTGTACCAGTTAAATATCATCAGTCATCACCTACAGTTTCAGCGCATATCGAAAAAAGTAGTGGCGGCTTGATCTATATTAGCTTTCAATTTTGCCACAGTAGTAAGACACAGAAATGAACATTTTTATTATTTCAGACAAAGTTCGATCCCTTTTTTCTCACAACAGTTCTGATTAGGCTGCGTTTGACTAAATCACACAGCAGCGTGCCACATGAGACCTCTGATGGGTGCCAACCAAACGCACACCATCCAGCCTTCCATGTTGTTTTGTGATTACCCCTCCTCTTCCTCGGGATGGAGGTACGGCACGAACGGCAATTTAGATTCACGCCGTTGGCCAACCTAATTGAAATTAGGCTAGGGAAAAGATGGCAGCCCATTTCGAACCAGTCTTGAATGACTGGTAGCCCCACCACCACCAAGGCGGACTGCCATTGGTGGGTACCAAAGAATTGCCTTTTATGACATGCTGGGTGAGCAAGTCCACCCTTCCCTCATCACGATAAGCAAGTTTGACTTGCTTAACTTGATTTCCTGGGTAAGGTCTGGATGTTATGCCTATTTCATGGCTTTATCCAAGAAAGAAGAAAAATCGTTGCTAAACGCAATGAATATTATCAAGAAAATTAAACTGCATGTATGGACAGAATAGGATAATGAAAAACCACGCAATTAACACTCGCAAATAATGTAATTCTACCGCTACCTGTAATGTTATCACATTGTCCAATCATTTGAGTTACTTCATCCGATTCAGGGCCATACTTATGTCCATAATGATCTGGCTGAAAAAAGTACAAAAGTGCGAGGGAGATGTTTAACGGTTGGCTGCCTTTTTCTACAGGTTTATTAGCTAGCCAATCAACAACTCGATCTACCCGCTTTGGCCATGGGTAAGATGAGTTGAATTTCATCCATTGGGTTGCTCTTGTTCCCTTAATAGTGGCTTCACTACCAACCCAAAAAAACACTCCAGCTTTTTTGCCCTGCAGTTCACTTGTCACCCAAACAGGCTCTCCGCCCCACCACTTAGACTGCAAAACAGTGTTGGAGCGATAATCGAATGACTGCTTTAATTTGGGATCATAAAATCGGTTTGCAACAATTCCATGACTTTCTTCATACAAACCAGTAACAAGCGTGTAGTGATTGGGAAAAGTCACTGTAACAAAAACATCTTGGAGCCATTTCGCTTTAACGCCAGTCTTAATTAGTTCATCGAAATTAGGAGTGGGTGTTCTGGACAAATAATTCCATCGGAAGCCATCAAAAGATATTAATAAAGTGAGTGGCTTGTCGACAGCAAAACTTCTACTTGGCCCTAACAATACTACAAACAGAATGCAAAGGAGAACTCTCATATTAGCAATTCTCATCACAAGAAAATTATAACAAATGTCAATAATACTAATTTCTGAAAAACAAAACCGGTGATTACTTGGAAGCTCATGATATAACAAATATTGAGCAGCATAAAATTATAACTTTACAGCAGCATAAATTATAATTTAGCATAAATAAAATTATAACTGAAAAAAAAACAAGCTAACATGTGCTGAGGAGAGATGGCGATCGTGTTCTGAGGGTTGCTCTGAATCTTGAAGTCAGTGGCAAGAGAAAGAGAGGACGACCAAAGAAGACTTGGAAGAAGCAAGTGGAAGAGGAGACAGAGAAGATTGGTTTGAAGAAGGAGGATGCCCTGAGACGAGACAAGTGGAGGGACGGAGTGAGAGCAATTGCAGAAGGAATGGGGTAAATCCGGCCATCTCTGTTAAAGGGACAACACTGGATAAAGACTGAATCACACACAAAAACAACGTTTTACACCAAACCATGAAAGTTTACATTGAAATTAAAAAACAGTAGGCCCCATCACTTCTAATGATGAAGACGGAGAAATGTAAATGAGGAATGTGGACGTAGAGATGAACATAAGTACTTACTTTGGTAGCTGGGCAATAATTCAATACTTTATACTGTACTGTACTTTTATCATAAAGTTGCTTTATCCCAATCTCTATGAACTATCTGTTGGTAAACATTACGCCTTGAGCCAATGAACAACAGAAACAGAGTGCCAAATAGTGTTAAATTGAACAAAGAGGAACGAGAAACTACTAATTGACAAAATCGCGGTGTTTCTTGATGCACACTACTATCTTGGTAAACAAATATTGCACACGATAAACAAAAATAATCAAAATAATATACGAAAACAAATGTTGCCTATAAAAACAAAACACAAGCACCAATTTCTTAAAACGACCAACAAGTACACAATTACGAGTTAGAAATAAAAACATGATCGAGACAATGACGTCGGTACTAATATCTCAGTGCAATATGGCGTAAATTTCTATAAATAATTACTAGGCAAGTAAGGGGTTCGAGTTTTGAAAGTTATTTAACAATTGGTTTTGAAGGCCAGTCAGTGCATGTTTATGTTTTTCAAACTTTCTTTAAGTTTACCTATGTGCGAAAAATGATTTTGTGCTAAGATTTTAGATATTAACGGACGAAAATTTTTGTTCCGAGGCAGTGAAGGTAGCTAGTTTCGTAGAACTACCGCGAAAATGCCGCGGTAGTTGCACTTTTACGAATTCAATTCAAGCTTGTAATTGTTTTCCCTAGTTACAAAACATAATATTTTGTATAATGGTGCAACTGAAGAATATCTGCAACTATCTGCTATCATTCGAATTCTACATTTTATCTAATTGCGGCTTTGTGTAAATTTTTGTGAAAAGCAACTTTCTAAATTGCATTACTATATTATCTTTCCCATATTCTGCATGCATTGCCTTATAAGTGTACATACAGGTCAAGGCGTTCACCTCTACACCAAGCATATTTGCGTATAATAAATTTAACCCAGAACAAAGGTACCACAAACTTAATTTTGGAACTTAGAACCGCAAACTTTCAACTTCCAAAGTTTGTGTTTTTTAACTTCCTTGAGTTTTTTCAACTTCCTTGTGTTGTTTTCAACTTCTGGTGGTAGTCTTTGATGCTGAACGTGCTTTCAAAAGCTAATGCAAACACAACTCATTCTATGCATTACAGCATTTTTTCTTCAGTGGCCAGAAAATACAAAGTATAATTTACTAACAGCTATAAACTCTAAAAAACTTCAATTGCAAAACGAGCTTTACAAAACTTTGCAAGCTAAATTATTACTCTCGAGTTCTATTGGGTTGCTAGTCTTAAACACTGATCAATTTCCTGACGCAAACTGAGACTCATTTCACTTATTGCTGCGATTGGGATACACGACAAAACCACATTAAGTAACCATCACACCATCACATGACTAACAATTTTCATTTTGGAACACATTGCAAATATCTGCAATAGTTATTTACAAAAGTTTTATAAGTGCAAAGATCGCTGACAGCAGCAATAGTAGTTGCCAACATAGACAAAAAACAACAGCGAAGCTTATGACGTCAGCAGTGAAGCAAGCTATTCACTTTAATTTACAACACGATGCTACTTTAGTTTCAAGTGCAAGGGCTTTAGCATTATGATGCACATCCTGTGACCATCCAATAACAACGCCTCTCACAACGGCAAGAGGCAGTTAAGTTGAAAAACATTTTTAAATTCTAGTCAAGTTTATAAAATGTAGGACTCCTTACTGCATAAAAGAGGCTTGCCAACAATTAAACTCTTGGAAATGCGTCACTTCAAGAGGAATGCCTTGAGAAAAATTTTATGGCACTGTTAAAGCCATAAAATGTAAATAGAAGATTGAAAGCGGTGTAGAGTTGAAGGCAATACAGAAAACACAGAAAATTACGGAATTTTTACACCTACTCGTTTGCCGTTATTATGCACCTTATGGCTTTAACAATACTACAAAATGACAGTACAAAAAACGCAGAAATTTAGGAACAATATAGGCAATTATAACTTAAAATTTTAAAAATAATCAAAATAATTTTAATTGAGAACTATTTTTGCAAAAAAATAACAAAAAAATCGCATTTGCGCAACACAAAAGTGCGGTTTATACTTCATCACTTCCATAGTCAACTTCAAGTTTGGTGTAAGAAGCGTTTTTGCGTCTTCCTTTTAGATAACGAGTGATAATAAAACAAAGGGCAAGCAACAACTAAATCTCACCGAATATGGCATCTTGCAATAACAAATAGATAGCATTAATACCTTGCACCATACTATACGAGATATTACTAAAATGAGGAAAATTCTATGGAAATATCGGAAGTTTATTTGTACCGGATTTGCAAATTAGCAACACTAGTTGCAGTTTCTTGCTGGTATTTAAAAGCATAATTCTAGCTGAAGGCTTCAACCAGTACGACAATAAAAAAAGAACTGTAGTCATGCAGCTGCCAGCCTGAAGGGGAATTCCACGTTGAGTTTCCCTCATTACAAGACAGTAAATCGCCAAAACAGTGTAGTATTCACTATTCACCCACTTTCAATGGTGGTTGGTCTTCACTTAAATATGGTTCTTCAGAAAACTTTAAACAAAAATTCAGCTGCAGGAAAGTGCATCATCTTGCTGAAAAATAACAGCTTTCTTGTTTAATTCACGCTTTTGAAGCAAACTCGGGATGAACCTTTTCTGAATAAGAGTGATGTAACGATACTGCTGACGTCACGGCATACCCATTGTCAAAAAATATGGACCAATGCTTCCTTTTTTTCCAACTGCACACCACGCAGTAACCTTTTCTGTACTGGCTTCTGATTGAAGATGCTGATGTAGTAGTTGTGTTGTCCAAAAACGCATATTCTGTTTATCAACATGCTCACTTTGAAGGCAATGGGCTTCATTGCTAAAAAATGTTAATAAAAAAACCCAGGAGCATTTTCAATGCATTAACTCTTTGCTTTAAGGAAAACTTTAGTCTTTCCTGCTAGTTTATTAGGGTTTGTTTCTGCAAAACTTGGATTTTATATGAGGTGTGTCTGAAAAAAAACAGGAGTAATGTAACAGAAACTTTAGTTCAATTTGAATCAAATATTACTCGTTTTCCCCTTCAAAATAGTCTCCCTCGAGTGTTATACACTTTTTCATTCTTTTCTTTCATGCGTCTATGGATTCCCGGAAGGATTCTTTTGCGATCGCCTACAGTTTCGTAGTCACAGCCCTTTTGATGGCTTTCACGTCTCCAAAATGGGTTTCTTTAATGACTTCCTTTAGTTTCAGAAACAGGAAAAAGTCGCAAGGAGTCAGATCTGGTAAATACGGAGGTTGTTCCAGCAATAAGATGTTGTATTTGGCCAAGTAATGCCGGATGCATAGGGCCGTGTGAGACGGAGCATTATCATGACAAAGAATCCAAGACTAGTTTTTCCACATTTCTAGCCTTCTTGTTTGGACTGCTCGAAGCAAACGTTGCAGTATTTCTTTGTACACATGCTGGTTGATTGTTTGACCCTGTGACAGGAACTAGAAGTGAACAACACCCCTTGCATCAAAGAACATAATCAGTATGACCTTGATTTTCGATCTCGAATTCCTTGCCTTTTTTGGCCAAGAGGAATGTAGATTTTTCAATTGCAGACTTTTTCGTCCGGTTTCTGGGTCATATTCGAACACCAATGATTCATCTTTTGTGATGACGTTCTGCAGAACATTTGGTTCAGTTTCAAGACGTTCGAGAATGTCTTGACAAACCTCCATGCCTCGTGCCTTTCAGTCAATGGTCGGCAGTTTTGGCACCACCCTCACACAAATTTTTTCACGCTTAAATCTTCAGTAACAATCTCCCAAACACAATCATGATTGATGTTTAGCTGATCTGCAATTATTCAAATTGTAAGTCAGCAGTCATTGCAGATCATTTGTCTCACACGTTCAACATTTTCAACCGTTCTGCTGGTTGAAGGTCTCCCTCCTTTTTGCATTGTCTTTGAGATCTTCACGTACCTCTTTGAATCGGTTGTGCCACTCAAAAACACGTGAATGTGACATTGCATCTTTTCCAAAACTTATTGCAGCAATGTCAGTGCCTCAGATGGAGTTTTTTTCAATCGCACCAAAATTTTGGATTAGCTCGTTGCTCAATGCTCATCACTGCACAATTTCATGTAAACTGCAAGACCGTTTATCAAAAATCATCTGTAAACAAAAACACGTCAAGAACCATATGATTACAGTAAAAAGCCAAAATGGCAGTTTTTTGGCCTGTCAAAAACCAAATTACAAGGTAAACCAAAACCTTTTTCTTAGTTGTAAACCTAGTTCTAAGAATATGCTAAGTCCCGTTTCTTTTCTGGCACACCTCTCATGGGAACATTTTAAAGTCCTGATGAAATAGTCACAGCACCGATGACCTTAAAACTCTTGTTTCTTCAAAAAGCCTTTGACTGGATTTTTGAGATTGCCTATCCTGCTTCAAACTTCATGAATATTTTCAGGCCTTCTAGTTATGACTTTTCTGCCACTGTGATCTTGATGTCCATCTCTAATACTACCAGTTTCATGCCACATTTTAATTAATTTTGAATGTTTCCAGTTGGGACTTGATTTTTCATCTCGAGTTCAATTTTTAGCGCTCTGTGTGTGGCAGTTCTAGATTTCAATAGGTAGTACAACTTGAGCCAACTAGTGGTACAAAACAGAACGTTTCCGTGTGCTTATAGATAGTCAGAACAGCTATCGACAGAGTTGCTTTAAACCAGTTTCTTGAAAGACAACAGGTTGTAATAAGCTCCCGTCAGTAAAACGTATTAACAGATGCCGATGCACATGAAGACGTTCTGCCTTCTACCACCAGCCGGCTAGGTAAGACTGGTTGCATTAACTATTTACAATTTATGAGCAGATTTTCATGTGCTCCCTCTGCAAGTAGCAGGAATACATGAAAAACCGGAAAAATTTTTCTTGGTGATAATTCACGTAGGTACCACAAATAGAAAGTGTTTTCAAGATGACAAATAATCTGACGTTTGCAGTCTCAAATAATAGATCACAAGGTAAGTTAATCTTGTAAGTTTTAAATATTGATTACCGCATACCAATGGTTCTCAACCATTTTCGTGCCATGACCGAATATCAGAAAAAGGTTATTGCGTTTCTGGTTCAGAGATGCTGGTCCGTATGGCTATTCATATGGAACAGTATTTCTGAACCTCATTCGGCATGCAAACCCATTTTCAAAGTACACAGACGTTCGTGACATGCTGCAAACAGGGCAAATAAGATATTACTACGGACTTCAAAAGGTTTGGGACAAATATAGCGGCTATGCACAACCACCCCTAATGTTTTTCTATTCGATTTCTATTTAAAACTCGGTATATTACTTTTTGATTTTGGAACAAGAATTGGCTACGTCAAACAAACTTTTACTTTCTGTTACTGTTCTCACAACTAAAACTGGCTGCCGGCTTAACTAATACTTTTAACCTTGACGTCACTGATAGGGGTGCTGCAATTGTAATAACTTAACTTTGAATGCTTCACTTCGAGTTAGTTTGCTCTATGACAGGCTGAGTTAATGCCAACACCAAGCAACATGCGCATAGCCAGGCGCTTTAGGTTGTACAAATAGGAATAAAATTACAACAAAATTGTAAATAAAAATACATATCAATCAGTTTGCTGCCCTTCCAAACTTTTTAATTATATTTCCATGCACGTTATAAAATGATTCAATAAACTTATTGAAACCTGCATTACGTAGACAGGGATTCCAGAATGCAAATATATGTCTTTGTCTTGCTGGCCGCACCCTGGTCACCATAGAATTACAAAAGCTTAGCTACTTACAAAAACATGACTCTAATCAGTGGTGTATTTAGAAACATTTTTTTTGAAGGGAAGTAGAGTGGGTGGAGCATTAAGCTAACTCTATCATATTATCAAGCAATCTTAGAACATAAAGTCAGCGCTACCTCATTTGGGGGAGGGGATGGCAAAACATTAAGGGAGAAAACTTTTTATAGTGATAGTCTTGCCAATTTTGGTGCCCAATCAAGCATAAATACTTTTTTGGAGATCAATGCCATTGAAGGTAAGAATTTTGCCCATATTTGTGCCCAAACATTTATGATGATTTTTTTCCTGGAAGATCAATTTTTTAAACTCCAGTTATACCGCTTGGAAGGCATTGCATTTTATCTCTCCCCTAATTAAGCAAGGCATATATATGACTCGGCAAGATTGATTCACTCCAGAAGTGAGTGTCATAAAAACTATTTTCTAAATCACATCTCTTCAAAAAATACTGACTGGTAGGTATCTACCAAAAATTAATACAATTCAAACCAGCGTATAAGATTGCAACTAGGGATGGGCAATTCAAAATACCAAATGCAAAGAATTTAGATCCCAAAGTATCCTAATCCAAAATGCCAATTCAAACCAGACAAAAGGATTCAGTTTATATCCTGCTCACAAGCTTTATCATGTGTGGGGCAGTTTTCTTTGTGTAAAAGTATCAATTGTATGTAATGAATCAAAAGCTAACCTGCCCACACATGCAAATATCCACAAAGCTTAAATGTATTACACTGCAATAAACTCGTTCTCTGATTGCGCTTTTGTAGTTGTAAACTTGTAATAAATGCTTTTATGTTGATTGTACTAATTGCAAAAAAAGGATTCGGATTTTGAATTCGGTTTAACTATTCTAGAAGAGTATATTATTCTGAATTGCCAATCCCTAATTGCAACATACAAAGATTCAATATTGTTTGTATTGTTGCAATTTAATGTAATGTAAACAAAATAAATTGATGTTAAGCTTTCTCAGATGTTTTAAAAGCGATTATAAACCGCTTAACAATAAACAACCAAAGAGGCTAAGTAAACCTAACTTAATCCACAATTTTGGTGTAGGCCTACACTGGCAATGTACTTGGCCATCTGTTTTCCTTAGTGCATGCTTCTTTATTACAAAAAAGCCCACATTTTTAGTCGTTTTAGATGTTTTGTTTTGTCTTTTTATCTTCTCAACAAAATGGAATAGAATAAACATCTTTTCTCACACAGCTCAAAAGCTGTTTAGCTTGCCATTAATTTTGACACGACACACTCACTAATGGCAGTGAGCCACAAAAAAGGTTTCAAAATCTACCTTTTTCTAACACTATTGGCATTTTGCTAAATAACATTCGTTTTTGTATACACTATGGTACTCATGCACACTTTCTTGGTACATTTAGGCTACTATGATTGCTTGATATTTTTTAACAACAAAATTTTTTTTGAGCACTTCTGCTTTTGTGATGGCTGCTTTACAAAGTAACGTAGCTTGTTGTGCAACAGTAAAAATTGAGAATCAAAAAAATCTGTGCTTAAAAACAACACTGCCTTCACCACCTCACAGAACTGTTTGACAAAATTATGTAATTCACAATATGTGATAAACCACATCAATTTTTTGCTTGCACATAGTTGAGAATTCAAAGTTACTGTGCACCAGAAAAGGTCAATAGAAAATTTTTAAAAATATGTGGAAACAAAAAAGGTAGAAAATCATTGGCGTAGGTCTATGAAAAAGTAAGTGTCAGTTTAAACCAATGTAGGAAAATATGGGTTAATTGCCGCCTTACTGCCAAACCAAAATATGGCAACAGCTTTTTTACCAAGTAGCTCACTTGTCGCCCAAATGGATTCTCCACTGTTTTAATTTAGAATCATAAAATTGATTTGCAACAATCTCATGACTTTCTGCATATAAAACAGTAAGTAGCATACAACGATTGGAATAAGACACTAAAACAAAAACATCTTGCAGCCATTTTGCTTTATGAGTTCATCAAAAATCTTGTTCTGGATAAATAATTCCACCGAAAGCCATCAAAAGATATCAATAACATGAGAAGCTTATTTTCAGAAATTTAGCTGCTTTATTTTGCATAAACTGAAAACACACAGCAAGATAGAATTCTCATAATTTTCAAGCAAGCACCACAAGGCTATAAAGAATACTAAGAGAACACTAAATCTAAATGAATAAATTGAAAAGATTTCTAAAATAAAATGTAAATATACATGTATCTTTTTGTACAACTGCAGAAATTATACAAATAGCACTGCAAAGCTACATAAAACTGAAGATAAAAAAATTTCCTCCTCTACACAAAAAATATATATGAGCTATTATATCACTCATTTACATAACAAATGTATGGTATAGGCCCAAGCCTTCATGCCAGAAATCTGAACAAAGCCAAGATGATACATCATAGGACATTAGTATTATTGTTTTATAATGTTAATAATTATAATACGGATCTGTACTCTGCTTAAATGTAAACTTTAAAAAACAAACTTCTGATAAAATTTGACCACTGGTATTTACTTTATCAATCTCTAGCTGTGGATGTTATGTTGATTTTATCATTTATTTGAAGCAGTATATAGATGAGAGGATTTATATTTTTATAACTCCACAACTATTTTCTTTCACCCTTTTAATACCGTTGGGACACATACATCCCAAAGCATTGCTATGCAATGCTAAAGTTAAATTTTTTGCTTCAAAAGTAAGCCAACTTTGAGGATTTGGTATTTCTATGGTATCAGGAATTCATATAGGCTATACAGTGTACATCCATGCTGATGTTTGATTTACTGCTAGTCGGTTTTGGATGGCTGATCGAGCAGAAAAGTAAGCAATATGGTACTTTGCTAGAAACTATTATTTCTATCTAGCCTGCTTGAAAATACACCAAGCAACATTTCAACAGTTTTTGTTCACACGATACCATTGGGACATATATCCCAAGTGATTGTGAAAGTGCCGTTGGGACACATTTATCCCATTGCAAAATAAAATAAAAAAAGATATCACAAAAATACAAAAGGTACTATATCACATCTATTCGGTTTGTTTCTAACAAAATTAGATTTTTTGGTACTGCATTTGAAATTGGTATAGAAACGGTTTAAGTGGAAATTGTATACCATAAAGTGCAAAACTACTGATTAAATCATGTCAAAGAACAGTACTATGATAAAACTCTTAATTCTGCAAAAAGTGTTTTAGAGAATTGGATACTATCAAAACATGAACAACATTTATTTTGTTCAAAAAAAAGTAAGAAATTTACAGTGGACAAAAACCTCTAGTGATCACCTAATCAAACCACCCATTTTGCATCATAATTACAACATAATATCAGAACCAACAGCATAAGCAGCAGAGCAAAACAAGCTATCACATATGTACAGCCTAGCTACAGCAAAATTAATACCGTAAAAGGGGCGACTTTGATCAAATTTCAACTTTTTTCTACGTTTTTAATCTCCTATCTACCCCTGCACCTTTTCTAGATGTCTGGTTAGAACATTCCAGGACTCATCTGTTTTACTGACTGTCGCTTTTTTTTCTGTGACGTCACAATTTTGAGCAAACCCACACACAAAGGGTGATCGAAGTCGCCCTTACTTGGGGGCGACTTTGATCACAAACAAAACTCAGATTTAACTGCATCAAAACATTGATTTGATCCAAGTCACCAGACTATGAGGCAACTTTGATCAAAATCAATAAATTTTAAATTTTTTAAAAAGTTACAAGGGTTTTAAAAAAACGTTTCAGTTGAAAACACAAGCAGTAAAGATGAGGCAATTAAAGAAACAAATGAACCAACGATGGTAGCTAAAGAGGCGCAGAAGTTCAGTTGAAGAATTACCATAATTATCAAATTATAACAGAGAACATTGAATCCGTTAGTTTTCAAAAAATAAAATAATAATAGTTTTCAAAACCTCAAGCGTCAGGTTAATTAAGCAGAAAATGTTATTGCGGTCATAATTGACCGCAGCCATCTTTCTGGGTTAAAATAATTGCCATCTTTCTACTGTTAAAGAATTTATTTTAATAATTTAAATGAGTTTAAATAAAAAATGTTAAACAAAAGTTTAAATAAAAAATACTTTAATAGTTTTGCGCATGGAATGCCGGGTGATTATCAGTGCTGGGCACCGCAAATTTAAACTCAATTCTGCAAAACTGTGAGAGGTGTTCCGCAACTGCAAATTTGCGATAGGTTTGCGGTAACTTTTTGCACTTCTGCAACCGCAAATGCACATTGCACTTCCGGAAACTTAGGCCGCAATTTTTTTGACTGCTACTTGCTGAGTAAAATTAATAATTTTTAAGTAGCTAAGCCTTATATTACGCCTGATTGAAGTTGCCTCATAGTGATCAAAGTTGCTTCGTCTTACAGTATTATAGGTAGATCTGGCTGGAATAAAACTATTATCATATGTACACCTTGCCAAAACACAAATACTACTACTATTTTGTTCAACAGTTCTTTTATGGATATAATTGATAGGGTATCAGAAATTGCAATATTAGCATTGTGTTAACAATAAACTTCAGTCATACGCCAACACAGGGATTTCTTTATAAGTGAAATTTTTTTCCAAATTTTTATTCCATTAAACTCAAATCAAGATTGCCTATAGTTAGTGCAGACTTTTTTATAAAGTTGTTTTTATTTGTAAATGATTTAGTTAAACAAGTATGTTAATCTGATGCAGTTTTAAAATAGGTATTACAATTTTTCCAAAATTTGTTATGGTAAAATGAGTGAAAAAATTTTGCTATTTTCAATTAAAAATACATTTAAGTGATTAGACATTTACAGATTTATACAAAGTAGTCATTGCTATACAACCTGTAAGACATTTAAAGTCCTTATCAGCAATGCAAATGATTCTATTTTGGATTACTTGGACTTTCTGCAATAGATTGTTTGTAGCAGTACCCCATGCCAGAATTCTATATTGAAGATGTCAGTATGCGAACTACAATACAGTTTAAATAGCAATTTTTTGCTTCCACAATGTGTCATTTGGGGTAGGATTCTAGCTGCATTAGCAAATTTGTTTCCTACGTAGCATATAATACTTGTTCGTTCTAGGTCATATTATTATCAGTAAGTACTTTTAAATACTTGACACAATCTGCATATGAAAGTTTATACCTACTAACATGAAGTTAAAGTTTTGTAGTGAAACTATTGTTTGTTTGGGAGCAGAGGCAAAGTAGGTGCTTTTTCTATGCCCTATAACTCAAAGACAAATGACTGTATTTCATCAACTCATCAATTGTATTAAAACATGAATATTCTGCAGAATTGCTGATCAGTATTATAATTGGGGTTAATCCAACAAACTTACTTGTTTTAGTACTATGTCCAAATTAAGTGCTTTTAAGACTAAAAATATTGGTAATATTAAGCTGCAGCTCAAATATTTTATATTCACAAACCATTTTATGCTTGCCAGACCTAAATAGTTTTTGCCCTTTTTCATACATCAACCATCATGCAAGTAACCCACCTGCCAGACCAAATAAGTGCAATAGAAACCTAACTGTTCAAGGGCGGCTAACAATCTATAAATATGGCTACAACTGTGCAACCAATCACTTGCTGAGCAGCCTAATATTGAGACAAAAACAGTTTTGTGAAATTCCACAGATAGCTTTTATTTCATCACACCAGCATCAACTAACAACCACATAACTTGACTTCGCAGTAAGATTGATATTTCGTCAGTATCTGCTGATTGTTGAAGATGAAAAACAAACAATATCTACAACTTCAACTTCGTTCCTTGCCAGTGACGTCTCTTGACATTATATCTAATCTTATTTCCTGTCCTCATTCATATCCACTGGGGGATTGGCCTGTTTTGTTTCATTTTTTTGCCCAAGATGCGCTTGATGCAAAAAGTTTTGTGAGCTGCCATTTTACAGTGCCAGAACCCACAACTACCAACCCATGAAAGACCCAAAATTGAAAAGACCCAAAAATAGCCTACCAGTGGCTGACTATAAAGGCAAGGTTAGGCATGTAGTGCGTGAGGTACACTGTAAGTAACAATATTAACAAAGATATTATTCTGAATCGTCGTTTTGCAGGTTTAATAGCAACCTATCTAAGTGTAGACAGTCAAATTTTTATCTCAACATGAACACTAAGCCTATATGACCGAAAACAATTGATTATTGGTTTTTATTCGTTTCTAAAATCATAGTGCACTTGCATGTTGATCCTATGCGTTGGCTAAAAAACACTTACCAACTTAAAACTTTTATTTATCATCAGACTGCCATACATCGTAACCTTGATTTTTGTTTTTGTTTCGGAAAACTAAAGCTTGGTTGCAATACATTTGCTACCGAGCGTCTGACAAAGCAGTCCTTTAGCGCCACCACCAAGATCTTACACAAAGAGCTGATCCACTGCAAACTGCTTGACATCACTGAAGAAAAAGGTATGTACTGGCGTGATTTGGCAAAACCTAGCAACTACATCTCAAATATCATAAACAACCTTGATTTCTTTTCGTCTATATTTAAAGCTACTAATCAGCAAACGGAAAGTAATAAGTATTTTTTATACAATCAACAGTTTAAACGCAAAACTGAAAAAAATATGACTCAGCTATTTTATTGTTAAAAGACAATAAATCAATTGCAACGACGTCATAAATCGCTTGCACTAATCGTTGTGAAAATATTTGAAAAGTCTTAAAGGACCAAATTTTAGTTTTTACTAGGCGAAGTTACACAAAGCAAAACAGTAATTTAATAGAATTAGAAAGATATAGTTCTAAAGAAAGTTTTTTTTTATCAGAGGCAGGTTTTATCAAGATTTTACCAAATTGTGATTTTATTCTGGGACAAGTTAGCGTTTCTTATGGCTAAACCTTTGCCGTAACAACAAAAAAAATAGCCTATATCCCATCAATGTATAAAGGGCTTACAACTATAAACTAAATTGAGGTCACCTTCAACTGGACTCTTTCCTTTTCTAAGCATGTATCTTCGCTGAAGGCCAAGTTTTTCCCACGTCTCAAGGCCTTACTCTGTATCTCTGCTTCCTCATGTGGCCCCTCTAAGGAGTCCCTCTCTCTTCCGTATAAATCTTTTCTTCGGCCTATTCTCACTTACGCTTCATCCGGATGGTTTCCTTTCCTAAGCGCTATCAATTTCACCAAATTGGAACGCCTCCACTGAGCGGCTAGTCGCGTCATCACCGGCTGCCTCCCGTCCTCCCCTATCCCTTTACTACTCACCGACGTTTCTTTACCTCCCCTACGAGTCACTCTGACTCATTTCAATCTTTTATCTTATGAGCGGGATCTTCGTCTCCCAACCTTTATTCCTATTTCAGGTTTGGCCGGACTTAGAGTGAAACCAAGACTCTGCAGATCGCCCTGGAGAGCTTTTGCATCCACTCACCCGCTCATGCTTCCTTCTACCTCTTCTAGAGAGGCTCTTCTTGCTTGCGCTTCCTTTCCTCCTAGGAATCTGCCTTCGTTCACGGTGGAGTCCACCCTTTCCACTCCATGCTCTCGCTCTGATCCTCCTCTCCCTCACCAAGGTGCGGGTCTTGCCCACCTTGACTCTCTCCCCCTTCATGATCTGGTACTCTGAACTGACTGTTCTGTTCCTTCTTCTCTGGGCAAAGGCAACTCCGGCGTACTTGCCAACTGCTCTCTCTATGGCACAGAGGCCACTCTTTCCTTTTCGGCAGGCCCAGTTTGGTTAAGTTTTTCTGCTGAAGCCTGCGCCATTCTGCACGCTCTTTGCTGGTCTCGGCAGCACCAACAAGTCTGCCATTTCACTTCTCTTCTCCTATTATCTGACTCTCGTTCTGTCCTCGCCACTCTGTCCTCTCCTCCGTTTTTCCTCTTATCTCAAACTCTGTGACAGATCTGGCAGGAACTGTCTTCTCTCTCCTTCTGTTCTATCAGGATATAATGGGTCCCCGGACACTCGTTTCTCCCAGAAAATGACACAGCTGATGAGCTGGCCAGACTGGATGCACTACTTGCGCCCTCCGCAATCCCTTGTAGTCTCTTTCCTCTTATCTCTCGTATCCACTCTCGTCTTATCTCCGAGTGGAGGCGTACTGTCTTATCGAAGTATTTTGACACACGGCTTCCCTCAATTTCCACCAAGGAACTTGTGCTTCCTCGTCATGCTCGCTGTGTCCTCTCTCGTCTTCGCTGCAACGGACACAGCCTTCTTTTAGGTTCTTATCTCACTAGGATTGGCAGAATCAAGAATCCTTTCTGCAGCGCCTGAGGACACTTGTTCCAAGACACCTCTCATCTCATTCTGCACTGTCCAGCTACGGACTCTTTGCGCCGTCTACTCTTTGGCGACTCTCTGTCTCTGTACGACCTCTGGCCCAGACCCTGGGGAGTTTCCCGGCTTCTTGGGCTCCATGGTCTTCCGTCGTGCCTCCATCCATCGGAAGGGGTCGGGTAAACAACAACAATAACAACATAAACTTAATGGTTCATCTTCTGTGATTTGATGGAGATAGAACATAATAACGGTCTTTTTTGTTCCGTAGTTTGATGTGCAAATAAAGGTTTTTGTTTTTTTGCTTGTTTATGACGCTTATCAGCAGCTGCACTGATCAGCAGTCATTTTAGTATCTTTTAACCGATTAATTATGAGCTTTTTATGTGACATGTCGAGTCACTGAGTAGATAACTTTCGAAAATTGCACATTTTAAAAAAGCATTGTAGTTTGTGCTGTGTAAATTCTGACAAAAAGCAAAGTTGATATAACTTTGCAGGGTTTACCAGAACTGGTGCCGTCATGATTGCATGACTTTCAAAAATGAATGCACTCAATCATTGCCTTTATCTGGTCCCAGATAATTAATCATACAACTGTGCTGGAGTAGATTGGTTTGCCCAAAACCAGAGAAAAAGAAAAAGGACTGCTTTGTTTTTCGTTTTTATGGACTGATTTTCTTTATTTATTATCGAAATTGTGTATAAAAAAATCTAAATCTGGACCATCACTCTCATCATTTTTATGCTTTTTTTCTGCTGCTACACGGAAAGATATAAATATTGTCAAAGTAAATAACTTAGAATAGTTTTATATTCACATTGTCTATTAAAAACTTGTATTATTGAATGATCTATGGGTTTGTTTTTCTTGTTAGCATATCATGGCTTCGGCTTGATCGTACTCGACCAGTACTTTTGTTAGTTGAAATTCAGTTGTGTTGAGCGTAAATTCTCGCTGCGCAGTGACTGATAACTCAACCTTGAAAGAGCTTACGTGTGGTCAACATTTTTTCTTTCGTGTTGTCTACGTCAATGCTATATGAGGAATTTGGTTTCTTCTACCTTCCCTCCCCCTCCCCTTCTTAAATTGTTCGTATCATACTATTTTAATTTTTACGCGGAATGTCACTGAGGATTGACCCCAGACCGATTTTAGTGCAAAGAGCGAAGATGTAAAGCTTACAATGATAGGATTTATGTTGATTTTAAACATAGGCGGCCTTCTTCTCAACAATCTTAGTCGTGGTGTCATCTCTGAGTTTAGTTTAAAGAACTCATAAACTTGCTGTTCTAATGACCTTGTAAGATACTTTACGCGGCTCCTGGTTAGCCCCAATATCCTACATAGAACTGTCACGAAACGCGCCGGTTCACCCTCAACAGCACGGACGATTTTATTGTCTCTTTCACGAATACAATTACATGAAGCGGATGAACAAAGGCGATTTCTAAAACATAAAGCAAGATTCAAATAACAATCCAACACAAAGCACAAGACTTACATACCGTTTACTTTTGAACCAGGATTCCTTGTTGCTACTGCTAGCCGTACCAAGTATTGATTAAATTGAAAAACTGATATCTTTACATAAATCGGTCACACACAAGGTAATTAGGCATAGAAACGTTCCACTAAATGTTGCGTTTAAAGACGTGCGTGATTACATGATAGTAAGTCTTGGCATGTGTGGAACAATAGCTTGAGTGGCCCGGGTTCGAGGCTCAGTAGAACAAGATACGACGTAACAGACCTCATATTAAAATTTTTTAGTTCAATTATGTTTAACAATATATCCTTTTTCTTTTCTTCAATGGTAGTTTGTGTTGCATTTATAACTTAATTTAACTCAAAAAATTACACAATTTATCTTTATCAGTTTACTTATACAAATAGAATAGAAAGCAAAACACAATAATAGTAATTAGCATTATGTAACAGCAAAAGTTTGTAATAGGTTACCTTGCAACACATCAGCTTTTTACAAAATCAAATTATTAAGCTTTAGCCTGTACAGTTTACATCAGCGGTCTCCAACCTTTCTTGAGCCACGGACCGATTGAAAATCACTCAAATATTCTTGCGAACCGGTTTGAAGCACACAAGACAAATAGGCCTGCATGCAACTGGCATTGTGAAAATTAAGTTAATTAATTAAATCTATGTGAAATATAAGATATAAACTGTACAAATGTTCAGCCTTCAAAATTACAAAATGTATAAAGCAGTAATAGTGTATAGTTATCGTTTCCTGTGAAACCCGGTAACAAGTAACCTACCGACCGGTACCAGTCCGCGGCCCGGGGGTTGGGGACCACTGGTTTACATGACAAAGGTGTTGCCAAGGATAAAATCAATCAAAATCTTTATATTTAAAGCAGGAGCCATAACAGTTTGTATTTATGTAGTTGATTATAACTTCATATTTATTAATTAATACAATATTTTTTGTGAGATTTTGGAGCATAGAAACTGCAGAATGTAATCGTGAACTGTTCTAATACCGAAAACATATAACGTTAAAAAAAGTCTTCTCACTTGTTTGGAGCTGAATATAACCAAAAAGTTACGCTGAGAAACTTGATCTCCAAAAAGTCCTTAATCTTGTTTTGAGATAAAAGTGCCTTTCCTCTCCCCATACACAATAAGTGTTACGCCCATGAAATAAGACAGTTTTTAGGAGTGTGGGGCGAGATTGATCCTTGTTCGTGTTTTAATTTTTGAGAGAACTAATAAACCAATTTGTTCCATCTCGGGGAAAATCAACGCCTTTTTAATAAAAAACACTTGAAACTTTAGCTGAAAATAGACTTTTGGAGGACATTAAGTTAAATCTTTTCTCAAAAATGCCAAAATAATTTTTTGTAAAGAAGTTAAGTTGCAATACTTACGACTACTCTGGGTTCTTTGCACAATCCCCAGTTTGTCGGTATTGCCTGAACCCTTCTCAATGCAACTACCTACTTACAATTGTTGCAAAATTCAAATTAGATAAATGCTAATCCTACTGTCCTAGGCAAGCTTACCAAATATAGCTGAAAAATCTCTTTTTCTTAGCACATTCGATAACAGTTAAGTCCTAATATTTGGCTACATTTTACATCTTTGCAATTTCCAAAAAAAATTACAACTTTAAGCGATAGAGTCAACAAAATGAACTATTAACAAAAGCCTACATTGAAATTCTATGCAAGCAAGCGTTGTTGATTCTCCAACAAAACTTTGAAGGGCGCCGCAAGTGGTGATGACGTCACGTACAATTGAAGTCGACAACAAAGTTGTTTCTCAAAAACTTGATTTTTGTAGTTATTAGGTTTTGCGATATCACGGCAGACTAGCTAGATTTGTTCATCTTTGACGTGCTGGTTCAGTGTGTGTCTGCCACCAACCAGTTGATTTCAAACCTGGCCTTCTATTGGAGTACATGCCAGCACGCTTTAAATTTTGGTATCCGGTCTCCTGGAATTACTGCAGAGACTCCAGGCTCCGGTATTACACAAAACATCTCCGTGTTTGCAACGAAATTCGACGCTATACACCAGGGGTGGCCTCATATGCTGTGATAAAGAGCTAAAAACGATAGAGGTGTCGCGTTTTAATATAATAGAATTTTCGGTTCTATCTCAATCTTAAATTTGTTTTAAAATTGAGGCGACGTATGATAATCGCTTGGTATAGGTCTGACTGCAACTTAATAAAACTTGAAAAAGATTGGCTTCCACTAAAAACACCTTAAACCACGTTAAGAACAGAATAATGTATTCACAGAAATATTACTTTACGACTTCAAGCTTCTTCGCTCGACGATCTCAGAATTAATCACTTTACTACACAATCAGAAAACCGTCAAAACTGATTTCACCAATAACTGTTCAATATTCGCCACGTCAACAGAATCCACAATACATTATCACAAAAAAATAATAGCCCTTCTTTACTCCGTCAATCAATCTCTCTCTCCCCACTACAACGTTTTTCTGCTCTCTACTACTAAAAAAAATCCAGTCGCCTTATCCCTTTCAGACACGAGTTCAAACCTTTTCAGACACGAGTTGCACCCGCATAACCCTTTCAGACACGAGTATAGCTTGTTTGAGGTCAAATAATTCAACTTTGGTAAAAATTTGTCATTGTCATGCACAGCTTGCATAATGCACAATGGTGTCATTTGACAACACTTATACTCCAGGAGGAAAAAAATTCGTGAGTCACAATTGGTGTCAATTGACACCAAAATCACTGAAAGGGTTATATATAAATCGAAAAAAAAACAATCCAAAAGTCGCTAGAACAAAATCACGTGAAAAGAAAAAAAAGCATTACCAAGTTATGTAATCGGTCAACGAAATTCTTCGAAGAAGCTAGAATCACTTTGATAAATCTGGAATTTTATTATGTCATAAACCAGGGATGTCCAACCTGTGGCCCATTCAATGTTTGGATGCGGCCCACTATCGACTCATTAAAAAAAATTTTTTTAGCAAATTTATCAAGTGGTGAGCACAAGAGTCTTCATGTAATTTAATCAAAATACTTTATATTCAATAAATAAAATAATTAACATAAACAATTTAAAAAACAATATGAGATGAAATTTACGACTGAGCATGCATACTAAGTTTATAATATTTCCTAGTTCTGTGATTACGGTCCCCAACACACACTATGGATAAATATCACTCTGAAGGCCATCTTGTTAAAACTAAATTAACATTATTGGATTAATTATTAGATTGATTATTTATATTAACGGATTTTTAAATTTTCTTTGTTGTTGAAGTAAATGCATTTTCAGTAAACTACGGCTCAGTATACCTATCAATGGTTGATTTCTTTTTCAGAGAACTATAATCTTAAATATCGAAAATTTTATATTCATATGGCGATGGATCTATTACTAAAAAAAGGAAGATAGCAGAAGAGAAAATTTAATATCCAATGAACGGAAAAATATTTTGTGTCCGAGTTATTTGGCAATATAATATGTCTAATATGTAATGATAAGATTAGCGTATGCAAGGAATACAATATCAAACGTCATTATGCTTCGAAACATGAGTCAGAATATCGGACGTTTAATGAAGAAAGAAGAAAAACGAAAATTGAGGAATTGACAAAGGCAATTAGGTCACAACAAGCTAGTCTTCAAAAACATGTTGTTAAAACTGGAACATGTACAAAAGTTAGTTACCTTATAGCTGAGAAATTAGCTAAGAAAGGAAAACCACTTGTTGATGGAGAATTAATAAAAGAATGCATTGTTATTGCTTTTAATGAGTACTGTCCAGGCAAGGTGAATTTAGTAAAGGAAACATGTCTATCACATCAGACAATTGGTAGGAGAATTGATGACTTGGGTGATAATATTGAAGGCACACTGAAGGACAAATCATCTGCATGCGTTCTGTAACACTTTCGCTCCCGCGCCGGTATAATTACCAGCAACGATCTTCATGCGCTCGCTCCCGCGACGGTATATATACCGGCAATAAAAGAAATGGCGGACATGCGCGCAATTGTTCAAGCAAAAACGCTTTATATATGAACCTTTCTAACATTCTGCTTGTGGTTTGTAATTGACTTTTTTTGTGTGCTTCGCTCTGGTGACGGTAAATATACCGGCAAAAAAATTTTTGATGGAAACTCTTTTTACGTGCACGCCAATGTTACAAAATGGCGGACGGGAGCGAAAGTGCAGTTTAGCGTTGGATGAAAGTAGGCTACTGATCAAAGTGATACTGCACAATTTGTTATTTTCATTAGAGGAATTGATGAAAATTTCAATATTATTGAAGAAATGTTGGACTTGTGTCACATAAAGGGCACAACAACAGGCAAGGACATATATGAGTTTGTTAATTTGTCATTAGATAAATTTAATATTGATAGGAAAAACATTTATTTAATTACAACTGATGGGGCTCCTGTTTTGACTGGTAAGCACAATAGTTTTATTACTTTATTCAAAGAATCTGTTGGTCATGAGATTCTCAGTTACCATTGCTTGATACATCAACAACAATTATGTGCTCAAGAGCTACATATGAAACATTTGATGACTGATCTTGTCAAGGCTGTTAATTTTATCAAATCACGGGGTTTAAATCATCGCCGAATTTAAAGCATTCTTGGACGAAGTTGGCAGTGGATATAAAGACGTGGTATATTTCTCAAAAGTTAGATGGCTCAGTAAAGCAGCAACCTTAAAAAGATTCCAGTTATTTTTACTTGAAATAAAAGTGTTCTTGGAAGAAAAGAAGCAAAATGTGGATTTTTTAGAAAATGAAGAATAGTTGAATGATTTATCTTTCTTTGTAGACATCACCGAGGTATTAGCTAAACTTAATTTGCATTTACAAGGAAAGGACCAGTTATGTTCCTCAATGTTTGAGCGGATAACTAGTTTCACAAAGAAATTGGAACTTTTTATAGCACAGCTAAAAGCTGGTATAATTGTACACTTTCGTGGCCTATCGGGAAGAGAGAAAAAGTTTTCTGCAAACTATGAAAAATATATTAAATTATGTGAAGATTTGCTTGGAAAATTTACAATTAGATTTTCTAACTTTAAAAAGATTGAAATTGAGTTAAAATTGTTTAATGAACTATTTTCATTTGAATATGATAAAGCATCAGTGGAGTACCAATTTGAACTGATTGAGCTGCAAAGTCGGGAAGGTTTAAAAACTTTCCATAGGGAGAACACACTTCTTTTTATTTTATCAGAAATTGCATTCTCTCAAAAATGAATTCAACCAAATTTTAAATTTATCCAGAAAATTATTATGCATGTGGGGAAGTACATACTTCTGCGAGCAGTTTTTTTCAAGCATGAAAAACATTAAAACTGCAGAAAGAAATAGGTTGACTGACAGACATTTCGCAAACATTCTTAGAATAAAGAATGCATCCTTTGATGCAAATATTGAGAACATTATGGTTGGAAGGTCAAAAGTCTCATTGAATTAATATTGGTTAATTGAATTTAATGTTTTTTTATGTATAGCTACACATAAACATTACAATATTTACAATGTTGTAATAATGAAAATAAACTGTATTCACATGGCTTTGTTTTATATTGTAATTTTTTCATTAAATTGTATTAAGATATTCTGGTGGTTTTGTGGCCCAGTTAAATATTTAAGTTTGCAATGCGGCTCATTAAATTAAAAGGTTGGACATCCCTGTCATAAACGATTGTGACGTAATAAAGGCGTACTTACCGCAAATCCAATTGCGAGGAAAAAAGGTCTTTTTTTTCAATCAGTAGCCCAGCGAACAAAATAATACAACACTATACGCATCTGTGAAAACTATTCTTACCAGAC
Organism: Trididemnum clinides; assembly: GCA_963675345.1. NCBI lineage: Eukaryota > Metazoa > Chordata > Ascidiacea > Aplousobranchia > Didemnidae > Trididemnum > Trididemnum clinides. Next base: position 2,888,314 of record OY776285.1, read on the forward strand.
AAATTTCCTTATTTGTGACAAGAGGCCATCATTGAAAGAGCCGCTACACAATTCTTAGTTTATTTAAAATGACGCATTTTCGGTCCAAATAGGAGATGGTAATCTTTTTTTTGGAGCCCATCATTTTCAAAGCACGAAATTACGCATTGGCACCCTTCCACCGGCCCCGAAACTCAACGTGTCGCACAGCATGTTACACACCTCTTCCCTACATTATTGTAGCTAAATACAACATGATTAAAGTACTTAAAGAGACGCAATTTGGCCACCCCTGCTACACACTAAAGCTATTTTTTAAATTAACTTTTGTTTTTTTAAATACACGACGCACAATATGACTTTTCTTACTGGCATTTCCAATTTTTTTTTATATTCACCTTCATGCAGTTTTTGATTTTATTAAGCAATATTTTTCACAAAATAATGACTATCGAATAAATCGAACAGAACTTTTATAAAACAGCGATGTCTTGTTTAAATTATGACGTAACAAAGAAAAGGTTCAATGAGATCTCTTCATGCAGTGGTTCTCAAACTGTGCGTCGCGACGCCCCGGTGCATCGTTTCAATTTTCCAAAGGCGTCGCGAAATATTTGGGTTTTGTGCCGTTAAGTCTAGGTTTTATTGCGTCAAAAGAACTCTGATCGTAGATTCCTTTCTTACTTCTTCTGACATTTTTACAATAGTGTTTTTAATACATTGTTGTAACGGTTGACTTGTTATTCAAGAATCAAATTGCAGAAGTTTAACTTAATTGGCAAAAAATATATAAAGAATAAAGCATTCAGTTGTATGTTGGACGAAAACAGCAAAGATGAGTTACTAACTTAGAAAAGCGTAATTTTACAATTGAAGATGACAGACCAATCCAAAATCTCGGGAGCATCTGCATAGGGGCAGTTATTTATGTAGATTATGGGTCACATTTATCTCGCAGTACGGCAAACTAAACTGTAGGATGCTATCCGGGGTATGGCAAAGTCTCGCAAGCTTTTTTAAATGCGCCGCATCGCAAAAAGTTTGAGAACCACTGGCTTAATGCATAGAACACGAAAGATAAAATCATTTTTATTGGAAAAGCTTTCAGGGAGCATGTGCAATATATGATAAATGAAGAAGAAAAAGAAGTTGGAAAAGATAGCTCTGTAAGAAAAAAGACTAGATTAAACTTTTGGTGCAAACTTAATGACAATTGGCTAAAGGACGCTAGATTTAAAGATTGGCTGATAAAAGATGACAAAAGCACAAGCAGATGTAAAACATGCCAGACCAATTTCGCAGTGAAGCATGGCGGGGATAGAGCAGTAAGCGTGCATAGCGATTCGGGGGGAACCCATAGGATGAGAATAAAAATTACGTGTGAAAACAATACAATAGAAAAGTTTTTTCCTAAAAAGTTTAGTTTAAACGAAAAAACGTCGCGGTTGAAAAGGTAGCACAAGCTTATCAAGCAGTTACGCACCATCAAACTCATCTCAGCTTAGACTATTGCTTGAAGTTGCAAACCAAAATATACAGAGACTCGAAAACTGTTTGCCAATTCCACTGCGAAAGAACAAAAGCTAAAGTGATTTTATCGAATGTGCTACTGCCATTCTCATTGGATTTGGTTAAAAAAGAATTAAAAGGTAGTCAGGATGACTACGGCCCAAGGCCATTTTCTATCAGCACTGACGTTCCCAACAAAGGAAATAAGAACGCTTTTCCTGTTGCTAAAACCTACTTAATCCATCACGAGGAATAAAGCGTAAACTTGTAGATGTGTATGAAGACAGCAACGAAACTGCAGCTGCCCTTTTAGAACGCCTGCTTGACGCCATTAAAAACAGTGACATTAGTGTGAGTAGCGTAATCGCTTTTGGAGCTGATGCCGCTTTCTTCAATTTCGGAAAGCATTGCTCCGTTTACCTCAAACTCAAAGAACAATACCCTGCCATTTTAAAAGCAAACTACCACTGTCAAGTAATTCATGATGCTGCTCGTCATTCTTTTAAATAGACGTCTTACGATGTTGAAAATCTTGAAAAAAAACTTTTCAATAAATTATACTGCAGAGCGAAAAGAGCATATGAGTAGAAAAAGTTTTTGAGTTTGTGGATTGAAATATGATGCGCTTCTGCGACATATATGCGCAAGATGGCTGCGTATTTTCCTGAGTTTGAGAGACTTGTGTTATCATGGCCAGCAGTGAATGATGACCTATATCTTCTTAGCTTAGGAGTAGAAGAGTGCCCAAGGGTGAGAATATTTATTGAAAATGAAGAAAATTCTTTAAATTACGATAAAAATCTATGGCCAAGTTACGCTGGGAGAGTGCTGCCTGTACTTTACCCATCATTTAATGTCTTCTTTCCACGAAACAATTTTCAAATTAATGATAAATACTATATAAAGCGTTGCTAGTTTTTCTTTCTATGACCATTCTGCTTGTTTGGTTTTTCAAGATTTGCAATGTAATAGTAACTACGTATATAAGTGGTGAGGTTGCAAAGTAGCAGTCATGGCTAAAATCAACGTTGGGAGGGAAAAATTAGGGTTTATGCAGCAAACAGCGCTTTCCTAACACTTCTCAGCGAGAAGAATATATTCCACACATACAGTGCTTACCGTTCCCGATAAACCCACTGAGATAATCCAATAATATCCACTGATATCATTCTCTTCCAGTAATCTTCTGGTGACACAACTAAACTCACTAACTCCCAAAATCGCTGACTAAAATCTCAAACTCACCGATGGGAATCACACACCCAAAATGTTCTCCAAGTAAACTCAGTACCGCGCTGAGTTCTGACAATAGTTTTATTCGAGGGGATAACTAAATCCCCTCGAATAAAATTATTCACTTAGTACTATCCCTGTATCTCACTCAAAACTAGAATCTACCATCTAAAATGATACAACTCCCCCCTGGAGTAACACAATCTCACTGGGATTTACGATCTAGAATCTGGAATAATTAATAATCGTAACAACGCTCTTTATCAGGGATCTCCATACTTTTTCCATTGAGAGCCACATTGCTGATAATTCAAAGACTCGTGGGCGAAAGTAGGCAGGAAGTAACGGTCAGTAACGTCGGAGATCGTGTTATGTTGCCCGAAAATCAAATGATCTCCAAAAAAAAAAGGTCGTCACCTCTCTCGCTGCCACAAATTATGCTTTTCGCGATCAAATTGATTGGATGGAAGCAGCTCTGTCAAGGAATCTCTACGCCATACATTTGTTTTGCAATTATGAAAAGAGCCTCACCGGCCGAATGAAAAGCTTTCGCGGGCCGTAGTTTGGGGACCTCTGCTCTATGCATACAAAGCCTTTAGTTCTAGAAAGTTCAAAAGACAACTCCAGCGATTTCTAATAAAACAAACACTTTCACGTGATTACTATACTATTGCAAAACACAAATGTTACATCACAGAACGCATTTCGTAAAATTTCTATGAATTTATCTCAAAACGTGTGTTACGTCATAAAATGCAGAGTTCAAGAAAGTTCTAGGTCGATAAACTCAAGTAAGGTCAAACATGTAGCAATTAATTGAATGTTACGCTATAGTAATGCAATTTTCATTACAGGTGTGAAGTTGGAACTTAGTGTAACGTTTGGTTTCAACAAAACAAGCTTTTAGAAGACTTTAGATTAGGCCTCCGAAAAGAGTAAGATACGGTACAAAAAATAACCCGGGATTTCAGTACCTTAGTATGCCAGAAAATACTGTACGCAATTTTGTACGATATTTTTCTTCAAAATTTAACTGTACCATACCGTACCCAGCCCCTGACTGCCAGAGATCACCATATGTTGACTTTTTTAAATTGCAAAACTTTTACAAAACCAATTTATTTTAAAACTGGTTTGTGGCTTCATTTCTCAATCGATTTTCACAATTTTATTAACATATTAAAGCTTATTTCAAGCCAATTTTGATAATATATAAATTGCATATTTGCGATATGTTTTTATACTAAAAATATTGAACTTTAAAACCTGTACTGTAACTTTTTACTACCCCACAAGTAGTGGTAAGTTGAGTAAGAAAAAATAAGTTTATTGCTTAAGGCTTGTGATAATGCACCAACAATTAGTGTCGATTGAAAGCATAAAAATTCAGCTTTCCAACAACGTGCAACTCGAATTAGCAGGGATAAAGATCAAATTATAGAGGTTGATCAAAGTTGCTTACCATGCATCATTTTTCATTTTTGTTTGACAAATTTTTCTACTACACCTAAGAAACCTACATTTTTTTATAAAAAGTTAGTTCTTTCGTATATTTTCAATACTTTTTCTCGCAAGCATGGTTTTTTGGCCTAAATTTTCCAAAGCATTCTTTAAAAAATGAAGTCTACAAATTTTGAAAGGCAGCCTACCGATCGAAAACATAATTTGTGTGTTTTGTGTGTGTAAAAATTTTTGTGTTTGTCGTTCACAAAATTGCAATTTGTAGAAAAACTAAGTGCTTTGGTACATTTTGACTATTCTTCTTCGAAGGCATGATTTTATGACTTCATCATTCAAAACTTTCAAAATGATTTATCAAAAAATGTAGTCTCTCAACAGTTTAAAATATAGCCTACTCCAAAAAAGTTGGTGATCCTTTTACAAAAAGAGGGGGAGAAAGATAGCCCTGCTTTATCTTTTGCAAAAAAATATTACTGTAAAGCTACAATTATCTAGGCCTAAGTACTTTATTTCGGGTTAGTTTGCTCCTTGCATGGCTGCGTTTATGCCAGATCGAGGCAACATGCGCGCGGCCAGAATCTTTATGTCGTTAAAATAAGCGTACAATTTCGAAAAATTCGTAGGTCTGAGTAGTGGTGCAAATATTTGATAGGTTATTCCTGAAAATACACATCAATCACTTTGATGCCCGTCCTATTACCCCAAAACCTTGAAATTATGCTTCAATAAACTTCATAAAATGAAGGAATAAATTTTTTTGATATCATTGGCTGTTTCAATTGTGAGGAAGTTTTCTCATCCTAAGTACACATATGCTGGAGATCTAGCCAGGAACTCCAGAAACTTTAAGACAAATATGACCGCTATGCGCAACTCATTAAAATCTTTTTTTTTTATTGATTGATTCTAAAATCCACGCTGTTGTTACAGCAAGCAACTTTTATAAATCAAAAGTCATTTTTATTCGTGAAACATCTTTTTTTCGAACGTTTTCGACTTTTGTAAAGCCGGTGTGATACGGACTTAACATACATTGGTATGTCTTCCCAACATTTGATCACCAGAGTAAAGGAGCAACTGAATTTAGCAGATTCAAGAAAAAGCGCGACTAAGGATCACATATTGTCATGGCCCTTCACCTGTTCTAATCTACAACATAACATTAATTCTTTTACCATAATGAGGAAATGTATTTTTGATTATGAAGCAAAAATTTATGAAGCTTTGCTAGTAAAACGTCAAAGTCCTAGTCTTAAAAACAATGCTATGCAAGTGGAGCTTCATTTTTGCTATACATATAAAATTTTGACATCACACTCCATTTTTGGACTTTTCACATAATTTTAAAGCAATTTCCTGTTCTGCAGTGCTACATTCCCAATTTTATTTTGCTTAAAATTTTTGCCTCCGATCTCTCCTAGTTGGCTACGTTTTTGCAGCCTTTAGAAATATTACATCATGACTATATGCATTTTGTGAAACTATTGTTATGTTTTTTTTTATTCTTCCTTATCACGTGCCGATTATCGTAGCATCGCTTGTGTGTTTTGCATTGTTACGTCATAAACATAACTACTTACTCGCCTGTGTCATGCTTGCAATATGTTTGACCTACAGCTAATTTTTAGTTAATTTAATGATTTCTATTATTCAGTTTAGTACGCAAATTCATTCACATTGGTTTGTATAAGGTTTTTTGAGCATAATTTATGCATTTTAGAGATAACTAAGGATTTTAATGATAATAGCTTAGCGGAGGGCTAACTCGAACTCTTAACGGTACTTGATTTGTGAACTGGAGGTCAACAATACGGTATGTGCTAGTTTTATATGCTTTGATTGTAATGTTTTACTGTTATTCGGGTTTTTCATATGTGTGCTTTTGTGTAGAAAAACCACCTGATCATTAAACTGGTAATAGTTTAAGTGTGTATGGATGACTAAATCAGGCGCGTAGTTTTCCGTTGAATCCGTGAGTCAGAGACGTAGCAGCCGCCCCCCAAACCCCCAATTGGGGGGGCCCAGGCCAACTTTGGGGGCCCAAGTTAGTCTGAAATTGCTTTTTGGCTACGTGACTATTTTCAGTTCAGCAGACTTGTTTACAACCGATTTAAACTGTAGGAAGAAATTGGCTTGTGACATCATAAGTGAATGCAACGTCATTTTATCTCGCAGAATCTAGAATGTTTCGATTGATTTTCTGGTAGAATCTTGAATATTCGATTGACGTAACAATGCCGTTGTTACGCAACAATCATAGAATGGTCTGGAATTCTGTTTGGCTGTAAATACCGGGACAATATATATACACTGCAGAGTGCAGATAAAGTATTTTATTGACATTGTATAGAATGAAACGTTCAAAAAGTGGTGCTCAAAAGAGAAAAGAAGCAGCCACTGCTCGAGATGCTGTAGCGAAATTGCCCAAGATGACAGATTTTTTCAAGATTACTGAGCAGAGTAGACCTGGCACTAGTACCGAGAGGGATGAAGAAAACTATAGTGTACAAGAAAAAGAAGACTATGACGATCAGCATCAAAGTGATTGTGAATTTCCAGAAAATGTAAGTTGTGATTTACCTGCCAATACGCAACCTTCAATATCAAAAATAACTGAATCTCAATTTACCTCTATCCCTGATGACCCATGTAAATGGCCTGAAAGTATTTCTGATGCTCAACGATGTGATATAGTAAAGCGTGGACCACATCAACTAATAATGAATTTTCCATATAATAACACAACTCCAAGGCGACGTTTTTCCTCCAACCATTATAAACGTGTGTTACCTAATGGTGAAAGTGTTTCACGGTCGTGGCTAGTTTATTGTGGGGAATCAGATCAAGTTTTTTGCTTTTGTTGTAAGCTATTTGGAAAAACACTAAGCCCCTTTTGTAGTGGTATAAATGCATGGGAGGGTTTTTCGAAAAAACTGAAAGACCATGAAAACGGCATTTCCCACCAAGAATGCTGCAGTCAATGGATGTTGCTAGCTGAAGGGATAAGAAATTCATCCACTATCGACAAACGCGAGATGAATATTTTTTTCAATGAAAGACGTTTTTGGAGAAATGTTTTAGAGAGACTTATCGATATTGCCTTGTTTCTATCGGAAAGGAATCTTGCTTTTAGAGGATCTGAAGAAGTCTTAGGATCTCCTCACAATGGAAATTTTCTGGGTATATTTGAGCTTTTGGCAAGAAGAGATCCGATCCTAAAAGAGCTTCAAGACAGAATCAAGAATAAAAACACTAAAGATCACTATTTGAGTCCTACCATACAAAATGAACTAATTGAATTGCTAGCGACAGAAGTTGAAAAAGAAAATTTACAGCAATTGAAATTGGCAAAATATTTTTCTATAATTTTGGACTGCACTCCAGATATGTCACATCATGAACAAATGTCTGTCATTCTCCGTTATGTACTATGTAATGAAGAAGCTGCTGTTGTTAAAGAAACATTTTTTGGCTACTTGAGAATAAGTGACAGTACTGGGAAAGGCTTGTTGGACGCTTTCTTAGAAAAAGCGACCGAACTGCAACTCGAATTGTCTGATTGTCGAGGTCAGTCATATGATAATGGTGCTAACATGAAAGGAACACATTCTGGGGTCCAACCAAGAATGCTAGACATCAATCCCAAAGCTGTTTACGTGCCCTGTGCAAACCATACCCTTAACTTAGTTGTTGTTGACAGTGCTAATTCATCGACGGAAGCATTGACATTTTTTGGAGTACTTACAAGGTTGTATGTGCTGTTTTCTTCCTCTGCTCAGCGTTGGGAAATTTTGAAGAAACATGTGGAGCTGTCCATAAAGTCACAATCTGATACTCGTTGGGAAAGCAGAATTAAATGCATCAAACCTCTTCAATACAATTTAAAAGAGGTGTTGCTGGCACTGAAAGACTTGGAAGCCATTTCCATAGAAAGAAAAGATGGAAGAGCTGCCTCAGAAACAAAATCGTTGATAGCTCATTTATCAAAATGGAGTTTTCTTTTGTCGGTGTTTATTTAGTATGATATCCTATTCCAAGTCAATAAAGCAAGCAAGATTCTTCAATCGTATGGAGTCTCCCTTCATACAATGGAAACGGAAATCCAGGCAACTGAAAAGTTTTTGCAAAACTATCGCACAACGGGTTATGACAGTGCCGCAACATCTGCTGTTGAAATAGCACAGGAATTGGATATTGATCCTTCTTTTCCTCCGTCAAGAAGTGGAAAGAAAAGAAGATTGTTTGATTACCAAGGTGAAGAGGAACAACGAGCTACTCCTGAACTGAAATTTAAAAGCAACTTTTTCTATCCATTAGTAGACCAGGCTATTATGTCAATAAAGGAGCGCTTTAATTTGTTACGTGAGGTTTCTTCCGCCTTTTCGTTTTTGTACACACGAGACAAACTTTTGTTTGTGCAACAAGAAAATGCTCTTCTTACTTGCTGTAAAGAGTTCCAAAAAAAGTTCGGTGACATTGATTCTGATGAAATGAGCGCTGAGCTACAGCGGTTTGTTTTAATTTTACAAAAAAAAACGCAATCTCAATACGGCTCAAGACTTTCTGAACTATCTTCTAAAGACTCATTTATTTGAATTGTATCCGAATGTGTACATCGCACTTCGAATCTTACTAACTTGCCCCGTGACTGTTGCCAGCGCTGAAAGAAGCTTCAGCAAATTGAAACTGATCAAAACTTTTAATAGAACGTCTATGACAGACAGTAGACTATCTTCATTAGCCATGTTGTCAATCGAAAATGACTGCGCCCGATCTCTTGATTATGACAATGTCATAACAGTATTTGCGAACAAAAAGGTTCGCTCCAGACTATTTAAATGATACTGTGTTTTTATAACTTTTTCATGTTTTTCAGTGTCGTTGCTTTCGTTTCGCAGTGTCTGCATAAATGTCCTACTGAACTCTGGCATCGGTGCCGAAATTTTTATGACTTGCACCTTCGGTATCGGCATTCTTTATTCTGACATTAGCCTGTTTACTTATGTACAAATTGTGGTGTATTTTCTTAATGCAGCTTTTCAATTTTACACCTCTAAAGTGATATGACCTGTGCGCAGGGGCTCTTGCGCTTACTTTGGGGGGGGCCCGAAGTTGGAGTGCTACGGGACTGCCGTGAGTCAACAATTATCCTTCATTATTGTAATTTATTACATCACATTTAAACATTTTAATTCTTGAAAAGAGCGTTACGAGAGTCGAAAACGTTCGAAATATAAGATGTTTTATGGATTTAAGTAAATGATTTTTAATTCATTAAAGTTGCTTGCTGTAACGACAGAGTGGATTTTAAGATGCTTTACCTTTCTGCCAAAGTTGATTTGATTTTGGAACGGAAATTGGCTATGTCAAAAAAATATTAACTTTTTATTTCGATGGGTGAAGTATCAATTAGGTGAAGCTGATACAGCCGGCTGAACCAATATGCGCAACCTCGACATTGCTGATGGGGGCCCTTCGTGCGACGCCGGCAGAGCCGACTAGTACACTATAGTTGGTTCATATACCTATCATTTAAAAATGCCATGGGCTAGGACTCTGAAACTTGCCAGCATAGAAACAACAGGCTACAAGCAAAAAAAGCCAAACACTATTGCTTGGGATGGAGCACTGTTAGTATCACGAGCAAGTGAGACAAAACGGCATCTAGAGAATTGAAAGCAGAAATGTAAAGCTGGTAATGTGGCCTACTACTTCTATGAACAAAAACATGTTCCAACGTAATGCAAGAGGCCAGGGATGCACTTTGAGTAGTTTGCTCAAGGTTCCGACGTGTTTCAGGAATTTTACTTAAAGATTAAATCACCAAAAAATTGATTGTGCTGTTTTTTCGTTTTTTATTCTGAACTGGACTTTCATTTCTACATAAACACTGAGAGCCGCTCTTTGCCTCAAACATTGCTGCTGCTGGTGATTTTACTCTACTGCTGAATGAAATGATGCTCAAACTCATCAAAATTATCAAATGCAAAAAGACCATAAAACTGATAAAACGCATGACTGGACCAAGAAATTTCACTGTGCTACTCGGAGGTGACCTAAGTAAGACGAGAACAATCAAAAACTGCGTTACATAAGGATCGGTTCTTGCACCTACATTTTTTAATGTATACACTTCAGATTTGCCAGACACAATATCTCAAAAATTCACCTATGATGACGACTTTACTGCAGCATACCAGGCTTGAGATACAAAGAAAATTGAGGAAGTACTGGAATTTGATTGCCAGACAATATATAACTATGATACTTCAATAGATGGTACGTGGAATTGAGCACCACAAAAGCAATAACCAATTTCTTCCATCTAAAAAATCATGAAGCTTGAAAACCCTCAAAATCGAAATAAACGATTCGAAACTACTAAATGACAAAACCCCTAAATACCTGGGGTGTACTTGGACAGAACCTTGACCTACCGAAAAGATCTGAAAAAAAGTGCTAACAAACTGAAAAAGAAAAACTCCTTAATACGAAAGCTAACTGGAACAACTTGGGGCGCCTCACCATCTGTAATAAAAATTTCCGCTCTGCCACTCTTCTATAGCGTGGCTTAATAGTGTGCCCCTGTCTGGGGTCGCAGCCCACACCCACCAAAAATCGACATCCAACTATGCCAGGCAATGAGAATCATAGCAGGCACTCTGAAATCTACTCCACTTCCATGGCTACCAACTCTAAGTTTCATTGCACCATCACACCTTAGAAGAGAACTAGCAACTCAGAGACAACATAATCGGCTAAACTCCACTGAAGTCGAGACCCCATTGAAACAAATATTGAAGGAAGCCCCGACAACTACCAGACTAAAATCAAGACGACCCTTCTACTTTACACAAACAAACGATTTCAACCTCCAAGAGAAATTAAAAGAAGAATGGCAAGAAAACATCCCCACTGGAGGACACCTTATTGAAGATCCAACAAATCCGTAGCCCGGCTTTCACTCACTAACAAGAAAACAATGGACAACAGAATCCGAACACGGCAGGGCAAAACAGCAGCAAACCTGCATAAATGGGGCTATTGAGATTCTCCCACATGCTCGAAATGCCACGTTCCTCCACAAGACATTGGCCGTATAGTATTCTACTGCCCAAGCACATATTTACCAAGAGGATATGCAGCGATCCGCGAGGCAAAAGAAGATTTCATCTACTGGTTAGACGACACCGATTTGAAGGTGTAAAAGAAGATCTGCCACAAGATACTGCTACAACAACTATTACTACTTTACTGCTCACGCTAGTGACCAAATGGTAAGGTAGTCTGTATTAAAATGCGCTGTGGGACATCAAAGGTGGCACCTAGAGCACTCTTCCCTATTACAGACGTGCAGTGTTTTTTCCAGGGATGTGGAAGCGGTCCTTTTTCTGTGGAAGCAGAAGCGCAAAAATTCTACCGCTTCGCATAGGTTATTTGACTTGAAGAGTACCTTGGCGAAAACGTTTTGGCCACTTCTCGATGTGGCTAAACTGTTGTTGTTGGTACCCGATCCCTTCCGAGAGATGGGGCATGGCGGAAGACCATGGAGCCCCAGACGTCACGCAACTCCCAAGGGCGTGGACCAGAGGTCGTAGAGAGACACAGAGTCGCCAAAGAGCGAGCGGCGCAAAGAGTTCGTAGCTGGACAGAGTAGAATGAGATGAGAGGTGTCCTGGGACGGGTATACGCAGGCGCTGCAGGAAGGATTCTCGATTCTGCCAATTCGAGAGAAATAAGAGTTTAACAGTAAGTTGTGTCCGTTGCAGCGTAGACGAGAAAGCACACAGCGAGCGTGACGGAGAGCACAAGTTCTTCAGGGGAAATCGAGGGAACCTGTATGTCGAAGAATTTCGATGATACAGTACGCCTCCAGTCCGAAAAAGACGAGAGGTATGAGGGCAGGGATTTCAGAGCGCTCCTCGTCTCGCTGACTCATTAGCTGCGTCGTTCCCTGGGAAGAACAAGTGTCCGGGGACCCATTGTAGCCTGATAGAATAGGAGGAAAGAAAAGACAGTTCCTGCCAGATCTGTCAAAAAGATTAAGGTAAAAAAAAGGACGGAGGAGAGGACAGGATGGCAAGGACAAACCAAGAGTTAGAGAGAAGGAGAAAAGAAGCGGCAGACTTGTTGGTGCTGCCGAGACCAGCAAAGAGCATGCAGAATGGCCAGGCTTCAGCAGAAAAACTTGAACATACTGGGCCTGTCGAAAAGGAAAGAGTGGCTTTAGTGCCACAAAAAGAGCAGTAGGCAAGTACGCCGGAGCCGCCCTTGCCAAAAGGAATAGGAACAGAGCCGTCTGTCCAGGTCACCAGATCATGAGGGGGGAGAGAGTCAACGTGAGTTAGAGCCAAACCTTGGCGAGATAGAGGGGGATCTGATGGGGGCCCTTCGTGCGTTGCGTTGCAGAAAGAATGGGGAAGAAAGGATAGACTCCACAGTGAAGGAAGGGGGTTCCAGAGAAGTGAGGGAGGGCAAGCAAGAAGAGCCTCCCTACGGGAAGTAGAAGGAAGCACGAGTAGGTGAACATACGCAAAAGCTCTCCAAGAAGATCTGCAGAGTATTGGTTTCACTCCAAGTCTGGCCTAATCTGAAATGTGAATGGAGGTTGAGAGACGAAGAGCCCGCTCATAAGATGACGGAGCGAAATGAATCAGGGTGGCTCGTAGGAGAGGTAGAGAAGCGTCAGAGAGAAGTGGGATTGAAGAGGACAAGAGGCAGGCGGAGATGGCGCGACTAGCCGCTCAGTGAAGGCGTTCCAATTTGATAATATTTGTAACGCTTAGAAAAAGAAATTTTCCGGGTGAAGCATAAGTGAGAAGGGGTCGAAGAAAGGAAAAAGCTGCACCAATCAACAGCCGCCTCAATGTGGTTCCCGACCCCGTTTGGGTTTGTGCCAAAATGGCTGTTGGCCTCCCCTAGGGTTCCAGTTGCGCTGGGCACTCCCCTCACACAAACAGTGAAGTTGCACTATAAGGCTGAATAAACGTGCGATTCAGTAGCTCCAGAGAACGAGAAAAAGTATAACTAGCGTCACATTGTATATCGATTACGGGTAAGAAAAAGGTAGTTTGGACAATGAAACGTAGCCCATAAATGATGACTTGATTAAATTTAACTGACCTTGGTTTGGGGGTTGAAAACGTTGAAAAAGAAATTACTCACGACAAAAAAAACTTGATCATTTTGCATCAGTGCTCTTCAACAGGGGTTCCGCAAAACCTGTACTTGTGATCCGTGAGTTTCTAGGTAGCGTGAGGGGACCGCGAAGGTTCTTCCTTTATTGCTAGTATTTATTTCTTATTTCAGTATATTGATTTCTTATATGTAGTGGCGTTCCATGTATATAAATAGCTAGTAATGAAATCTTGTAATAGCAAGTTGCAGATTGTGACGTAATCCTGCTTACAACTTTAAGAACGTCTGAATTTGCTAACGCCATGGCGTTCTTGGCTAACTCCTTTTGTTACGTAATAGTGCGTCTTTATTTCAATTTTCCTCGCTCTTTATACGGCGAAATTTTGCATATACAGGTATATAGGACCGAAATTTCGCACTTTTGAAAGATTAGAGTCAATAAGTGTTGTGGGGACGGACAGAAGGTCCATATTGATGATTAGAGTTCAAGTTAACTCAAAGTCAGAGGTAGTTGAGGATAGAGAGGGAAAAATCATTGTAATTTGTTGTTGCGACGACAGGTTATTGTCGAGAGTTGTAGTACGAGTATGTGGTCATCTGAGAAGCATTAGGTTTACTGTTGTAAAAGTGGTTGTAAGTAGTGAAAAAACTTGTAATAACTGGTTATTTGTTGAAGTGTTTAATTATTTTTTGAACTGTAGTGACGAAATATTTGATTTTCTTACAAGCAATTTGTGATTTCTAAATTTTTGTTAGTGGGAGTTCCGTGACAAACGCGAAAGTACATTAGTGATTCCGCGATGACAAAAAGGTTGAAAAGCACTGTTCTACATTCCACACAGGTTCTAATATCTAAGAAAAAACAAACACAGAGTAGTTCGGAACAATAAGCTTGAGCCAAATAGGTAAAGTAAGAGCAATATATGGATGGGTTTTTGTCTCCCCAAAATGCTAAAGTGCAGAAGAAGGCAGGCTGCAGATCCACAAAAGTTAAAAAAATTGTCAACGTTCTTTTTCTCGTTTTTTGTTTGTGGAAGCGGAAGCAATAGGTGTGGAAGCAATTGACAAAATAGCCGCTTCCACATCCCCATACATGTCAACCTATACGCTTTCCCCGTATTTTATATGTTTTTTTACATTTCCAAATGTATACGGAGTACTCGGATTTTTATAAAGGAATATGCAACTTTGGCTCAAGTTTGGGTCTTCCCGTTCGCGACAAGGAAAACAGGCGATTCTATCGCGCAGATGCTCGCTTTCGTACGCGTATTGGGCTGTAGCCTTTACCACATGGCGCCTTCTTGATCTGTAAGTTAAAGGGGGTAACAATTTAGGATGATTTAAAAATTCGTTCAGTGGCTGTTTGGTGCGAAAACGTCATCCTGTCCGAGGAATTAAAACTTTGTAAACAATTTAAAATCGTCAAGTATATAGTGTGTGATTGTATGCAGATCTGAGTAACTGTAATTAGTCATGGAACCTGCTGCTAAAAAGCTACGCCTTGCCAAAGTTATAAAGTAATCTTTTCTCGTGTAAGGTTTTTTTGTTTATAAGGGAAAACATCCGAATCTATAAGGGTAGAGGGGTGCAGAGGTTGACATGTATGCATCCCTGGTTTCTTCATTATATCAATATTTTCATTATTCTACTTAACAAGAGATTTTCCTCTCACAGTGCTTTATAAGCCTATTTTTACCAGCTCACTACACACCGTCAGAAAGCAATTTTTCTAGCGTAAAATCTTTTGCCAAGGTATTTGAGAATTTTTTCCATCTGGTTTAAATGGCTTCGATGCGGAGATGATGCATTGGAACTGTTGCTTGTCACATCAAACTTCTACAAATGGTGTCATCAATACTCTGGCTGCAGCTCTGCAAATGGATAGGCCTACGTATATTAAAATTGTTGCAGATTTTTGCAACGATTCCAGTCACAACAGCTACAAATGAGCTTTCATTTAGCGCTTTGAAACTTAAAAACTTTTTTGCGTACGATAACGGGTGAGGATAGACTTGGGCTATCTGCATATTGCTTGTAATATCTATGTGCATTCTTGATTGCAATGCAGTAAACTTTAAATATCGACGTAAAAACAGAAGACTTGAGTTTGTGTAAAGGAAATATCAGTGAATATTTTTCTGCAATTGATGAATTTAATTTTGTTTTGGATTAAGGAGCCCCGCCCCTCTTTAAAAAATCTTCAGTAGGCCACTGTGAACGAGCTCCACTTTTGATGATCCTGAAATACAATTCTAATCGGCAGGTCTACAACGATGTTACAGTTTTATAAACTTTGACAAACGTATTTTAATCTTTATTTTCAAAATGCGTTCTTAAAATCGGTGTAAGAAAAAAATCTCATTAAAGCATTGCGATGGGCAATAGTGTACCGTTCCTGAACCCGGATTTTAAGTTCTCGCAATTGTTTCTCAATTACAGAGCGTTTTGGCAATCTGCATTCGTGAATTTTACGCGTCTCTAGTTGAAATTGTTCTTTCTTCGAAATTCTGTTGTCTTTAGGCGCTGATTTGTAGCTTAAAATTTGCAATAGAACCGACAAATATTTTATCAGAAACTGGATTTACTATGTTGCAGAGTTTTATTATGTAACCTCTAAACGTTTATTTTGTTTTAAATTTATTTTCTTCTGCTTAATTCTATTAATAAAGTGGATACAATCAGTTAAACTTAAAAGGAAACTATTTGGAACGGAATAGACTTCATCATCATTGGTTTGGATTAGCCAAATTTTACGGAGTTGAAAGTAAGTGAAATTTTAGATCAGACATTTCCAAATTATGGTGTAAACGTAGCAAGCCTCTAAGTTTCTACATTGGTGATTCTCTAAATTGCTACATTACCTCGAAATCCTACATTTATCCTTTTATTACTACAATAGCATCAGCAGAGCATTCCAGGAGCTATGAGAGTCCTTGATTTTTTTGAGTGTCACAGATTTGCTCTATTCTCTCCCAATAAAAAAAGCACACAATTCAATTTTTTGAAGTTGACTTCCGAAAAAGTTTTTCCTTCAAAAACAGGAAATATTGTTTTCGAAAAGAAACTTTACTTTAAAAAGGCTGATTTCCAAAAATGGTTTTCAATTGATAATTACAAAAATTAATTACAAAAACAAAAGCGCCCTACGAACCTATATACTTTTATACCAATCTTGATAAACTATGCGAAAAACAAAAAACTATGAAAAGAATTTGGTACAGCTCAATAGATTCGGCAGGGATGACTTCATTCTTTTTGTCAGGGAGACTGGGAACGTACCAAAAAAAAGATTAAGAGGCTTACGCTGGATTGATGATGACTACGTCACATTTAGTGTTGTTTCAAGTCAAAAAGAGAGTTGGTGACGTCTCTCGTTCTCCCCCATCCTTCAAGTTACGTCATACGACTCTAGTTTATCACAAATTGATGGCCAACAGTTCTTGTAATCAATTTTTCAAACCGTTTAACCAGGCCACTAACAAGACCATATATAAAATTTGCGGCAAAGAAATTCAAAGGTTATTACATCTAGCTCAGTTGACAATCGCTAGCGACCAAAATGCCTGAAGATAATGAAATAAATTGTAAAAAATAACTAAATATTTACGCATTTCAATCCGACAACTGAAAACAAATAATGAGCAAAAAGTACAGGTGGTATCCGAATAAGTGCTGGAATTCGCCACGCTTTACATCTGTTTGTTTTGTTTACATTTTTAACATGGTCAAACACACTATGTGCTGTAGTTTTTTAAAGTAAAATCAGACACTTTCAAACAATAGACAGAAATTTTAAAAGGCGAGGCTATGTAGAGGACAGCGCTCAAACCAACAGAGGATTTCCTAAGCAACCAAAGGCATGCTTTACAAACCTTCGTTAATTGACGAAAGTTGTGCTTCATCTGACGATGGTCGAGCGGAGGTATTTGACAATAAGTGCAACTTTTTAGTCAGCCAGGTACTGGGTTTGCGAAATAACTCTCCAGTGTTTCCAGTAATAAATAGAAAAACCGTACACGCTGGTTACAAGTTATGCAAAAATCACTGACATAAAAATTGTAGCAAAGTTTTGTGCAAGCAAGCTTTGTGCTACCATCAGTTTAATGTTACGCACCAAAATTCATCCTCAATTACAAAAAACCGCTTAAAATTCATTTCAGGGTTGCTGCCAACTCATTGCGTTTTCACCACCAACAAACCACGAAAGGAAATATGCAACTAACAAGTTTTTTTTCAAACGTTGCCCAACAGGTAGCCTACTGGCAACGAACACACAAGATATCGACTGCGAGCTTCATCAACCGGCGCGATGGTGTAGTGGTTAGAGCGTCCGCCTCGTAGTCGGTAGACCTGGGGTTCATTTCCTAAGTCGAATCATACCAAGACTTTAAAAAATGGTTTTCACAGCTTCCCTGCTTGGCGCTTAGCATATAAAAGGGATAGTGTGGAGAACAAGCCGGCAAGCTTGCTTGTTGTGTCCTTGGGCAAGGCACTTAACGGGACGCCTCCACCATTATGTGGCAGACAGGTGGCCCTCCCGTACTTCACCGGATTACAATGGTGAAGTTGCTAACCCAGCATGTCAGACGACTCTTGGGTACCCACCAGTGGCAGTCCGCCTTGTTGGTGGTGGGGCTACCAGTCACTGAAGACTGGTTCGAAATGGGCTGCCATCTTTCCCCTAGCCTAATATCAATTAGGTTGACGGCATGAATCCGAATTGCCGTACCTCCATCACGAGGAAGAGGAGGGGTAAACAAACAAACAAAAAAACAAAGCTTCATCAGCTGTGGCACTACAACCAAAATACTAACATTGCTACGAAGTGCAAGCTTAGCCTCATGCACCAGTCAATATCGCTTTTCTTTTGTAATTCAAGCACATTAACCCGATAATTCAATCACAAAATATGTACAATAAATTACACAAAATAAAGACATTTGGCCAATGAAACAATCAATTCTTGTGGCGTGCGGCTCCCGGGCCTACATATTGGATTCTTGCGTTGCCATAGCAAGAAGTTTTCTTCAGTTGCTGAAGTTTATTGCGGATATCTACGATGAGTAACTTCATTTTCTAATTCTACTTTTTTAGTTAGCTTTGTACCTATGTCGCTGTCACGTGGCAGACCACAATTAAGCTGTTATTTACGTCTGCGTTGCTTTCCAAGCTGGTTAGCGAATATTGGCGAGTAGAGTATCGAAGTGAATCCACTTTTAGGTATAGACGTAATGCAGTTATAGGCTCATTATCGCAGGACTACTTGCTAACCCGGCGCTGATGGGGGAGCCAACATTATTCCGGCTCTCAGACCCAAAGAGGTCTTAACAGGGCCCTGGTTGATTCACTCACAAACGTAAGTTACTTTAATACAAGCAAGGTCATAACTAATTCTGATTTTTAGAAGGGAATACTTATTTCATATGATTTTAGATTCTCACCATTGGAAAGTACTTTTTAGTGCATTTCTCTGGTCTAAATACATTCAATCTCCAAAGCGACGTTTATTCGCTTGAAAGACTGATCGTTTCAGTTTTCTTTTAAGCACGAGCTTGAAGAACACTGCGAGGCGCACAAACAAGTGAAAAATGAGTGGTTTGGACTCGAAACAGGATCCTACGGTGAACAACGATTCTGCTCTGTCATTCCCGATGCAACGCAATGCTCTACGCCAGGGGTTTCCTTTGTAATGGGCCGCACCCCTGAAGTATTTTAATATGTTCCTGCACCACTGAAGTATTTTAATATGTTCTCGCACCCCTGAAGTATTTTAATATGTTCCTGCACCACTGAAGTATTTTAATATGTTCTTGCACCCCGAAAATATCTTAACATGTGACGAATGCATGCGGCCCGCGGGCAAAATGTGAACCGCGACATAATTTTTTGAGGGCCGTGTAAGGATCTGGTGCCACTACCCGTACTTGGTTTACGATACATTGAAGTCGCGGCTGGAAAGACATGTGTTGACCTTTTTTTAGATCATCAGCTACATGTCGGGCTGAATTGTAGGCCATGCATTTGGCATGCGGTAAAAAGACACAAGACTGTGCAGAGCAATTGGCACAGGATGAACTGAGCATGACAGTACAATAATGCAACACAAAGATCTGAAAGCCCCCAGGTTGGGACCCCTGCTCTAAGTGCTCAACTGGTAGGCTTTTGATGACAAGCCCACGCTCAAACCATCGCTCTACGCTGCTGACGAGTACACATTACATCAGAACGCCAAGTTTTGAATGAAACAGGCAAAAACTGGCGGCTTTGATGTGTTAATCATAACGCGTAATGCACAGTTTTCAAAAAACAACTTACATGTATATACAACTATCTTCATCGAAACGTAATAACGGCAAGTCAGTGAGCCTTTTTGAACATTCAGAAAGAATTTCTTAGTGATTAGACCGAATTAAGAATTGAACCCCAGTTTACCGGCATCAAAGCAAATGTTTAAAGTGCTTGACAACCCAAATGGTTCAATGTGAATGAACTTATTTGCCGCTTATGTCTCATATACAAGAATGACCTTGAAAGTAACCAGCATGAAGCAATATCGCTTGCTGACATGCAATAACGTTTCGCTGTGCACAGCGCTCAGTTTGGCTAAGTCAATACGCAATGTGGCATAGGTAACAGATTTACAGTTCATGTACGAGATAAGATTACAAGTACATTGTTGCATCTTGGTGAAAGTACGCTATAACAATTTTTTGTTGGAATTACGTTTTAAAAACTGTCAAAAGGTATTAACACAGCAAAAATTACGCATTTTTCAGATACAAACAGGATATAAAGCAATAGTACGACAAAAGATACGCCATCTTTAATCGAAATAAAAACAAGACTATTACGCATTTAATACTTTCAATCACTTTTGAAGAGCAAAAAGCACGACGAACACCACTACAGGATTATGGCACCTTGAATGAAATATTGATAACAAATGATCTCAAAACTATCGCTAATAAACTTGTGTATTTTGGATCACAGATACAGACAGGGTGCCGGGACGTTACGTGCGCAAGGGAGGGCAAGACTTTGATAAGGGCACTTTGATTTGTGATCGAAGGTCAGTGGTGGCTTTTACAAGACCGTTTTTCGGAGATCATCATTTTTAAAGGCTAAAATAACTATTTTTACTGCAAATTAGAGAGAAAACCATTAAAACGAAGGAGCACTTTGCCTCCCGACCAAAGAGGCAGTGGGCAACTACCCTCCCTGTTTTGGCACCACTGGATGCAGATCTTACACGTATTTTAAGATGCCTCTCCTTTCTCCTTTACAGCCACATAAAATGTAATAAATATGCTAGCTCAATAAACTTTTGCAACAATGTAAATGCACACGATTCAAGAGCAGCAGTGACGCAAACAATTTCCACCACAATAAATACATTGCGTAATATACACGACAAAATGCACAAGAAATCTCTTATTTGTCCCCTTCAGGCTTCCACGAAGGATTGAAGTGAGATTTTAATGGTTTCCAACATTTGAAGTATTCATTGTCAACAACACGACAGGCTTCATTTCCCCACTTTGTAAGAGCAAGACTGAAGGAAGATTCAAACATAAAAGCAAGTGAACCTTTTCCAATAAATTCTGGTTTTAAAACTGCTTTGGAAGCGTTTTCAAAACAAGTAACATCAGGGCCATGAGGTGTCATCATGCTGTGCAAGGTAGCAGAGCCAGGCAAACTTTTAGCTTTGGCTTCATATGCTCCTTTAATAATCCCCATAAACTCACTCATGCAGTTTCGGTGGTAGTAAGGAGGTCGGAAGGTGCGCTCGTGTACTGACCAGCGAGGAGGAAAAATAACAAAATCTGCTAGAGCTACGCCTGGACGAGTGGTTTGAGCTGTCAGCACAGTGAATATTGAAGGATCGGGATGGTCGAAAGAGACAGAGTTGACGACCATAAAATTATTCAAATCATATTTGTAGGGCGCGTAATTACCATGCCAAGCAACTACATCGAATGGCGAGTGATCTTGCTGGGCCGCAAAAAGTTTTCCTTGATATTTTGAAATGATTGTAAAATCTGTCTTGATATCCTCATAGTGAGCAACTGGAGTTAAAAAGTCACGTGGGTTTGCTAAACCATTAGCACCAATAGGACCAAGATCAGGAAGTTGAAAATGTGTCCCGCAAATCTCCAACATGTAACCACGGCTGGGACCAGAAACCTTTACATCAAACCTCATGCCTTGTTGGATTACGCATATTTCATCAGGTGCTATCTCAATCAATCCAAACTCCGTGGTAATTTTCAAGTCACCTTGCTGGGGTACAATAAGAAAATCACCATCTGCATTATACAATGCCCGGTTTTCCATACTTTTATTGCATGTGTATATGTAAATCCCAATTGCATTTCTTGACCTGATATCTCCAGCTCCACAAACAGTGTGAATTCCATCAACAAAGTCATGTTTTTTATCTGATATTATAAACGGATTCCATCTTATTTGGTTTGGGTTAGGATTGTTTTCTGTCCAATCATTGGTGAAAGCGCCATGAGCTTGCTTGTAAGGATTGAAAGGCTCATGCTTCGCGGAAGGCAAGATACGATAAAGCCAGCTTCTTCGATTTGAATACCGTGGACATGTAAATGCAGATCCTGACAGTTGTTCAGCATATAGACCGTACGGACACTGTTGAGGATTATTTTGACCTTTAGGTAATGAACCAGGACAACGAGAGTCTTCACTTGCAAAATCGTTGCCAAATCCACACAAATATTTAAGAACACTCATTCCAATTAGCTACATGTAAACTTAATCTCGAGCAAAAAAATTATTAACTCATTTACAATACTTAAGACTAATCCGCTCATCGGTTGCTGAAAAAGACAAAAGTTTTCACTTCATTTCAGCATAATCCAACAAAGCAGTTACACTGCTTTACACAAAATGTCGGTTTTACGTCATTTTTCCCGCGTTTTGCAGGCTCAGACGTGCTGATTTAATGCATGTCTATCACTACACACTCGCTTTCAAACCAGACTTTGTACTGGAGCAACGTAGCACTTTAAATTCCGGAAGCCCTTCCATAAAAAAGTGATGACTACGCTCACAAGCTAAACATGATTTTTCAAATATAACAAAAAAGCCTGAAATAAAAACAAAAATATATTATGTAAATGAGAACTTACTCAACCCATCAGCCACCTCAAACCAAACGAAGAGTTTAATTACTTGCACAATGATTTTTCAAGCCAAACATAACACATTTGCAAGCCATAGTACGATTACAACTCGTAGACATTTACACTCTAGAAATGGGAAAATTTGCATATAGACTGACCAATAACAAACTTCCATCTTCCTTTCAATCACAGTTCATTTAAATTTATAAAATCTATAATCATGACACAAGACAACTACTTAATTCCCTTTACTTTCAACCAGGAGTCGCTAAAATAATATCCAAAAACCAAATAATTATTGGTTGCACCCCAATTTGGCCGAAAATAAATGAAAAATTTAAAGCATGCAGAGGGTTTTCGTCATAAAACATCTAAAAAATGGTTAACTGACAAATACTAAGTTTGTGTTCCTTTCTTCAAGTTTTAATCCTTGCTGCAATAAATACTTTTCCTTCTGCGCTTTAGATATTTCGCATGTGTTGTACAAGGTGAAATAAAGACTATCAATCAATCACATTATACAAGATAATGGACTGTTAGAGAAACTACAAAACGCCTTATTATTTTAAAGAGTAAGCAGCCATCTATTGCACTGCCCATGCATATCGTTGGAAAAGGTGCTAGCGCAAGCTTTAAATCCTAAATAGAAACGTTTGTTTTACTTAGTCATGACGGCGTAATGTCAGTAAGACTGATTTACTAAATTATTTTATTTGTTTATGTTTATTTTTGTGACTCATAAGCAGTGCTTCAACAAATAACTCTTCTATTTTCTGCACTTCAGGAAATTATTTTTAGTTATTTCCTCATTTCAAAACCAAATTTCTTTCCCAATTTCCTCACACACTTTTCTCTAAAAAATAACTTAGAAATAAAGTGCTATTTCACTTAAACTCAACAAAACTAGCATAGCACCTAAAATACAAAGGTTAACTACAGTATGTAGCTACAAGCCTACAACAACTCAACACTTGCAAAAACACTGCCATCACAAACAAAAAACTCAGTGCAGCAGTATAGTGTAAATGTTAACATCAAAATGAAATAAGCACCACTACAAAAAGTAAAACTCGCACACGTTGCATGGTATGCATATGCGACAGACACAAGTACCTAAGTCAAAGCAGGGTTCCCAAACAATTTTCAAAACTAAATTCCATGAATTTCCATGACTTTTTTACGACTTTTTCATGACCATTATTAAAGCATTTCTATGCATATTTAAATACATTTATCAGTTCACATTAAAATAGCTCTTTTGGTAACGAGATGAAATTCTTGTTAATTGCTCCTTGTGCCGTTTTCACTTGCCAACATTATTTAACTTGCAATGCTTTATCATTCAATTTTAACATCTAGAAATATAATATTTGCTTAAACACACCTTACTACCACAATGGTACTCTCACAAGGCATTGATAAAACAAAATACTTGATTAAAAAACATAATACTTGATAAGAAGACGTTCAATTAAATTTCTCATTTTTGGCATATTTAACTCAAACTATCTTAACTAAATTTGAATCTTTTAATGTTTTAGCCAACTTTCTAAGTCTTCTTAAATATGCTTATGCGACTATTTGTTATAAAATGCAGACTAGCACATGCAACAGCCCTGGACATTGCAATTAAATTCACAAACAACTACAACGAGGCTATGAAAACAATACGACAATAATTATTTCTTCTAACCAGAAAAAAGTCCTCTTTTTTGGTTTTTAACCCTGCAATCTCTGAGCTGAGCATTTTACTTAAAATAGTTTTGTTTGTAAGCTGGAATATTATTGTTATTAGAATAATATCAAACCAACAATGATATGAAAGACTAAATTACAAAAAGCCTCTTTACAATTCTCATTTAACTGGACCAAGAAATAGTGAGCAATTTCAATGTTAACTATAACTTTATGCTATCTAGGTACAACATGAATAAACAAGTTAGTTATAACAAGATAAAATGCCACATTAAAAATAAACAAGAAACATACACACAGAAAATTTTTGGACTCAAGAAAATGATTCCACAATCTAGCAGAAAATCATCTCTTAGTAAATCTGGCATAAAAAATTCACATAACTTTTTTTTCCGAAACATGTAAACTACGTGGTGCTGTAGTTGCATTGAGCAGAAAGCATAATAAGAAACATAGTTTATTAACAATTCTCCCAAGAAAAAAAAAACACATCAAACTTAAACAAAAAGTCATGATAGAGCATAGGCAATTTAAATACTGAACCAATGCAATACTTCTTTAGCATACAAAGATAAATGTTTTTCCATAAACTTTAACTTTTTTTTCAAAACGTACTTGGTCACAAAACTTTTTCTCATTTTGTTCATTTTCACAAATCTTTAGTCGGAAAGCATTTTACTTTGTCTTACTTTGCAAGCAAGGTAAAATTGTGCTTCACTTCCACCTATGTAGCTAATTTGTCTGCTTCTAGGCTCATAGCTTGGATGCTTCTATTTAATAACATTCTTTTACATTTGACTTCACAAATTTCATGTTCTACAGCTTTCCTCTTTTTAGCTTTATCACTTTTAGCATGAAGTTTCCTTTGCTCTTCTTAATACAACTGATATCGCATTCTTGCTTCCCGAACATTTTGTTTCAGTCTGGGGGTAAAAGAAAGCTCACTGAAATGATTAGCATTACTCTTGACACTACTGTACACAAAGTGACTAGCAACTAAGGTTTTCTCTTGCAAGTTTTCAACCAAACGTTTGCTGTTGACTGAAAACCCTCTCTCGACTGCAGCTGGACCATGCAAAAGCATGAAGATAATTCTAAAAACTTCCCACACCATTGCGTGCTTTGCATTTTTCATGTAATTCCAATAGAATTTATCCAATCTGTCTGTATTCATGTTGACATTCAAAAACTCAGCAAGATGATTTTGTTTGATTTCCAATACAAAGTCTTTGAACTGAGTAAGAATTTTGTCGCCAGCTTGATAAGTTTCAGTTAAACAGTTGTGTAATGTTTTGGAAGTGGCTATTTTGCCATTGACAGCACTTTACACTTGCGAGGCTATTTTGCCGTCACCATTCATCTGTGTCTAAATAGCCGTAATTGCTGCAATTCTCACAGGGATACTGTGGTGAGTTGATAGTGCAGCTGTCTTGAAATCCAATGGCTGTGGGTTGTAATATTTGCTGGCAAGGCACTTAGAGAAAAGCAGCATACATTGGAGGGGGACTGGTATAGGAATCCACAGGGGAGTGTACAGCGTGGAAGAGTATACACAAGGGGTGCAGATTTTTTTTATTCGTTAAAATTGACCAATCAGAAATATCTCATAGCAAATGGCCTTCAAGGATAAAATCCATTGACAGCAAAACAGCCACTATCTAATGGCTATTTTGTCATGAATTAGTTGTGATTGGTAAATCTTAATGATGTATTTAGCACCTAACTTTTGGTTGTTTCTGATTGGTCAATTTTACTAATTAAAAAAATTTCCACTCCTCACCCTGTATACTCTCTCCAAGTATACACTACTCCTTCACTACTCAAGTATACATTCACATACCAGGCTTCTCCCCTTCAGTGTACACTGCCTTTCTCTTAGTGCCCTGCCAGCCAAGATTCCAACCTGCAACCACCATATTTCGAGGCAGGTGCACTACCCATGCATCACAGCACCACTGGCAGAATTGTAGCACAATAAACGCACATGAATAATTAGGGCAAAATAGTCTCCAAGAATAAAATGCCATCAACGTCAAAATAGCCACTTCCTAACCTAAACATCTAAGTCCAACACACAATTATGTAAACAAAGTGAATAAATGACACACTTTTTGCTTTTATATATATGCATAACTCTTTGAAGAACAATTTGCTAAAAAATAATTACTACCCACTATGAGTGTGAAATGGGAATTTATAATTTCATGGCATTTCATGTACCACACCAACTGGAAAGTCTACTTAATTTCACACTGCTTGACTGAATAAAACTGAACTTATAGAATTTACATTAGAATGAATTATTGCTAGTTTGCTACTCGGAAATAAATAAATTTAATTAAAAGCGATTTGTTGAAATTAGGTCTTTCAGTAGGCTGGTCTAAGCTTAGTACTGTGGGCCAATTTGACAAAAAATTGGCCCTAAGAAAAGTGCCATCTGAATGCCATTTCCTCTTCAGTTAAAAATAACTCTATGCCAATTAGATACTCGTTGGTACATTAGCAAAAACAACCATCATCAAATCATTACTACCGGTACTGTAAGTTTTTAGATAACCCTTGGTTCAACAGCCTTGAAAATAGCCCACAAAATTGTTTGATGGTTAAATCACAAAATTACATCTGACAGATCAATAGAACTGGTCTGCAAGAATTAGTGAACAAAAAATTTCAAAGAATTACTGATTTCATCTGCCAATAACTAACTCAAGAAGTGACAAACGGTACAGAAGTCTGCCCTGTCATCTAGGCTACAGTATAATTTAGATTTTTAACTTTGACTTACACTCAGCATTCCTAAATACTCTGATAAATCGAATATGAAACTCTAACAGAAGCTGGCTTCAAAGCCTGCATCTGTGCATGTTTAGCCCATAAAATTTGGTTAACTAATAGCATAACAAATGAACCTTTGCACCTCTTGCCTTGCTTTGTCTTCAGATTCATTCTATAACACTAGTAAAACAACATGTTTTGATGAACATAAAACAACATTTTGATGACGTTTAATCACGTGTGTCACACCTCCCTAAAGCAACAAAACAAAAACTCTATAGGAAGGTTCCACGCACGTGATCAAACGTGTTCAAAATGTGCTTTCGAAAAAAGTGGCTGACCACTTTCAGTGTTTCTGCATTGAATTAATTTTTTCAGATGCGTTAATTTTCAGCAAAGTCAACATTAGTCCAGCATAAATCACACTAGAATAGCACAATGAGAGTGTAGCGTGTCGCGCCTCGCACTTCATCGAGCTGCCACGCCAAACATCTTTTTGTCTTTTTTTTTCATTTTTTTTATTAGTTTGCTTTCAGTGGCTTGGCACCTTGCTCCCACTGATGTGTGTGATTCTAGTTGTTTAATGTAAGAGCTGTGTTTGCTAATTTGCAACTTCGTGCGTCCCCAGTTTGACGCCCAACTCGCGCACCTTTGCTGTTTTACCCTATGATTTTACTGTAATATTAACTGACGAAGTACATACCGTCAGGTTTGTAGCCGCTCGGCTATCTCCGTTTCAAGTATATCGTGCTCCTATAGTTCGCACGCCTGGCGATGTAACCTCACACCAGGAATCTAGCCTGCATGGCTTTCCGGCAACCTAGCCGTGATATTGCAACGCGTATTGTTATTGTTATTGTTTGCGTCTAAAATCACACACATTTATTTTTCTTCTTTATTAGGGCTAGATTATGTATATTTTTGTCTTCTCTTGGTAGCTCGGTGATCGGCTTGCCTTTCCCGCCATTAGGTTGTTTATCCGTTATTTTTTTTGTTAATGTGACGTGTGCAGTGTCCTGTTTACATAGACGTGTGCAGCGACCCAATTCGTGGTGTCGCGTGCAGATTTTGTTACTGACCATGTGGTCGGAGATATTGTGCTCTCTTTCTTCGTCGATCGCCGTGGCGGACGGACGTGTTCTGGTTGTCTGTCATGTTTCTCGTACGTTGTTGATCGTCGTGGCAGAAGGACGTGATTTTTGATTATCTGCCACAGCTTGCGCGAATTGATGGAATAAAATATTGCTGTAGTGCTTTCTTCCTTGTGACTGCCATATAGTTTCCAGCAATTGGGATTCAGTCAGCACGTTATTGCTCGAAGGAACTTGTTTCCTACAAGAGCAAAGAAACGCAGAGCATAAACAACAAACAAACAAACGCAGAGTAGGTATTTTAGCGCTTCTACTTGACACTATGGTATCTGTCTTTTCCTCAATTGACATATAAAGCCTCTGTATACGTTATTCCAATTACAGCAGAGAAAGATTGCAATAAAAACAAGAAGCGCGCGAAAATACAGCTGTAAAGTTATTAGTCACGACAGGGTTGCCACCGTCCCCCCTCCGTCAGCAAAGCGTAGCTAATTGCTATGCTGTGCGGTACAAAAGTTCTTGAGATAACCTGGAGGTCGGGTGGTGCGTCCGCTTCTTGTGGTGGCTTGCTGTATCGGTGTTGTTGCTTCTGGTGCGATGTTTGTGAGGAAAGGTGGTTCTGTTTGGTCAGAGGTGCCAACATAGACTGGTTTCAATTTATTCACAAAGACATTGTCTGGGCGACCGTTGATGTCCAAAGTGAAATACTTGTCTGATGTAGAGATAATCTGAAAGAGCGCATTGTATGGTCGTTGAAGAGGATTTCGATGTCCATCAATGCGAACATAGACAAATCCAGTAGAAGAGAGAAAGGGAGGAGGTAGGGTTTGGGTGTGGAATGATATTTGACCGGTGGGGGAAGAGCATTTTGCATTGACTTTTGAAGATGTCGAAGAAATGCAGAAGAAGGTTGTAACTCTTGGGGTGGTGTGGGTTTCACGAATTCTCCCGGGAGTCAAAGAGTAGAGCCGTAAACCAATTCGGCAGGAGAGCAATCGGGATCCTCGCGCCAAGCTGTAGGTATCCCAAGAAGCACCATGGGTAGATGATCCATCCAGTAAGGATCCCTAGTCCTTGCTCTGAGAGAACGTTTGAGCTGGCGGTGTAGTCGTTCAATCATCTCGTTGGCTTGGGGATGATATGCCGTAGTCTGTTGCATTCGAACCCCAGGAGTGTGACCCAGTTCACTCCGCAGGGAGGATGTGAACTGCGTGCCACGATCTGAAGTGACGTCTTGAGGTACTCCAAAACGTGCAATCCAGTGGCTGGTGAGTGCTTTGGCACATGTTGAAGCCTTAGCATCCAGGATGGGAATAGCTTCCAGCCATCGGGTGAAACGATCAATTATGGTGAATAGATAAGTCATCCCTTGGCTTAGCGTTAATGGTCCGATCAGATCCACGTGAAGACTGAGGAAACGACCAGCCGAGGGTGTCCTGGAGGAAATGGGTGCTCTGGTATGGCATTGAATCTTCGCAGTTTGATAGGGGTTGCATTCTTTGCACCATCTTCTGATGTCTTTTTTAAGGCCATGCCAAACAAATCGGTTGCTACAGCCCGTCGTGTAGAACGTGGTCCTGGATGTGCTAAAGAATGCATGACTTCGAAAACTCGGTAAGTCCAGCTGCGTGGAACGACTGGGTGGGGTTTGCCAAGAGGAACGTCACATAGAAGCGAGACATCCCGAAAAGGTACATCTTGCAATTCGAGACCAGTGATGGAGGTACGGTATGCCTCAATTTCCTAGGAATTAGTTTGGTCCTCAGCCAATCGATAACGATCAATTGCAGGCGTCGTCACTGCCTGAATACGCGACAGTGCGTCTGCGACCACGTTGTGTTTACCGCGGATGTACTGGATGTCAGAGGTAAATTCAGCAATAAATGAAAGGTGTCGGGCTTGACGTGGAGAACGTTCCGATTAACTAGGCAAGGCATACGTAAGGGCTTTGTGGTCCGTGTACAAGGTAAACAGCCTAGCTTCGACAAAATGACGGAAATGCTTAATGGCTTCATATGAACCCGGTAACTCGCGGTCAATTGCATTGTAGTTTTTCTCAGTGGCAGACAGTTTCCTGGAGAAGAAAGCAATAGGCACCCAACGACCCCTTTGTAGTTGTTCAAGTTGTGCTCCAATGGCGGAATCAGATGCGTCTACAGTAATCCTGGTCTTTGCATCTGGCCGTGGGTGATAAAGTAATGTACAGTCAGACAATGCACTCTTGGCTTCTTCAAATGCTTTTTGACACTGGGATGTCCAAGAAATGTTTTTCCCTCGTCCAGCAGAAGCTGCGTGCAGAGGAGCGAGCTTAGGAGCGATTTCAGGTAGGAAACGGTGATAATAATTGATCATACCGTGAAATCGTTGGAGTTCACGGCGAGTTTGAGGAATAGGGGAATCACTTGATTGCCTGAATACGACCAGTAAGAGAACGAATGCCATTAGAAGTCACCGTGTGTCCCAAATAGTCCAACTCCGAGACGCCAAAAACACATTTGAACCTGTTGATTATAAGGCCATTGGAAGAAAGCAGTTCTAAAATGTATCGCAAGTGCTCAAGATGTTGGAGTTTGGACGTGCTTGCTATTAAAATATCGTCCAGGTACACAAACGCGAAATCCTAGTCTGTAAGAATTCCATCCATAAGTCTTTGGAAGATTTGCGCGCATTTTTGAGCCCAAAAGGCATGCGTAATAACTCCCAAAGGCCAAAGGGGGTTGCTATAGCCGTCTTTGGAAATGACTCAGTGGCCATGGGGATCTGATAGTATCCATGTATCAGATCGATTTTGGAAAAGATGCAAGACCCAGCAAGGCGTGAATTAAAGTTCTGTATATGTGGAAGTGGGTATTTGTCATCAGTGGTTGCTTCGTTCAGTCGTCTGTAATCGCCGCGTGGCCTCCAGCCACCAGACTATTAGGGAACAATGTGCAATGGTGAAGACCAAGGAGAATTTGAGCGACGAATGATACCAGCTTTTTTCATTTTGTGGAACTCGTGCTTAGCCACTGCAAACTTGTCGAATGGTAACCGGCGAGGACGAAGTGATGGGACGGCCCTGCGTGATGATGTGATGTTCAACGCCGTGCTTGTTGAAGGAAGACTGAAACCTGGGTACTAGGATATCAGGAAAGGAAAGTAAGAGTCGATCATACTCTGTAGCTGTATTGAGCGTCAGGCCGGAAAGGTGACGGACTGCATTTCGAGCTCGGTGGACAGGGTTCAACAGCTGATCAAGTCTATAAGGCGACGGCCGCGAAGATCTATGGTAACATTATTGGCGGTGAAGAAATTAGCTCCAAGGATAAGACGGGTGACATCCGCCAGGTAGAAGTCTTGCCTGTAGGTACGCTTGTCGCCAAAATTTAATGTTAAGGTGCGATGACCCCAAGTGTCAATTTTTGATCCACTAGCTGCCATCAAACTTCCTGTTGGAAAACTTGCTCGTCTAACCAACGCTGAAGCTGGAAAAACGCAGACATCGGCGATGGTATCGACTCAGAATTGCGTAACAGTCTGACGGTCCAATACTGACAAGGTACTTTTATTGTAACCGCCGACCGCCGTTGTCACTGGCGGCCGGCTGAAGCGTTTCCCTGGCTGGGCCGATTGGAAGATGGGTTAGTCGAAAGCAGCTTGGAAAAAAGACAACCTGGTTTGCAGTTTCGTGCCTTAAGTCCAAAGCGTTGATGGTAATGGCAAATATAGTTCTCGTTTGGCTTGAACGCAGTGTGGTGCCGCTGGTTAGCAGAAGATGGTCGGTCGACTGAAACAGCAGTTACTGTCTGTGAAATATTGTTTGCTTCCACGATGCGATCAGCTGCTTTAGCTAGGTCATGTATGTCAAGAAACTCTTGCAGGGCTAATATGGACCTAACTTGGGCGGGCAGTTGTGCTAAGAAGAAGGCACGGCGCAGCGTTTCGGCGTCATTGTTAAGGGATTCGAGTTTTCGAAGAAGTGCCGAAGGTGATCTATCACCTAAACCGGAAATATTAAGAAGTTGGGCATCTTTGCGGGCTTGGCTTTTGCCAAAAACACCTAGCAACGCTGTTTTAAGAGTTTCATATTTGTTTTGATCTGGAGGGTTGAGAAGAACTGATTTAACTTCTGCCGCGGTTGTATTGTCGAGCGCTGACACTATGTAGTCGAACTTTGTTTGGTCTTGTATTATTGACCGCGATCTCAACTGCGCTTCTACTAGGCCAAACCATATTTCAGGGTCCTCTGGCCAAAAAGCAGGCAGCTTAATGGTGATTGCTTGTACTGAACCTTCAAGCGGTTGAGAACTTGTGGCGAAGTTGAAGCACTAAGGTTAGTGATCGCCTCAATCAATCTAGTCAAAGCTTGACTGTCTGATAAAGCCATGTGTGCTGAGTAATTCTTGCCCAATTAAACGACTAGCAGGTAGACAATAGCCTATAAGCGTGTTCTCACTAAGGTCACCAATTTAGCGCTTTTACTTGACGCTATAGTACTTGTATGATATCTATCTTTTCCTCAATGGACACATAAAGCCTCTGTACACTTTATTTCAATTACACCAGAGAAAGATAAGAATAAAAACAAAAAGCGCGCGAAAATACAGCTGTAAAGTTATTACGTCACGACAAAGTTGCCACAGTATAAACACAGAGTTGCAGAGATGTTTAAAATCCCTAAGAAGGCAAAGGCCTAACGGTCATGAAGGAGGAGAAAGTTTGTTTGTTTGGCTTGTTAAGAAATTATCAGAATTTACCAGTAAGGAAATCCAGATATTACAAGAATTTGCACATCGAATTATAAAACAAGCAACGCATTTTCGAATCAATGCTTGAAAAGTAAATATGTTGTCCTGCACAAGAGTCGAAGATATACTTACTCGACGACGCAAGTTAAATTACATAATGAAATAGGAGTGACACCGTTTTTTGCAAATAAAATGAATAAACTAGAGAGTTGTTTAATGAATGTTAAATACTGTATGTTGTTTTCAAAGGTGGGCATTTTCGCAAATCGGTCCGCAAAACCGCAAATTGCGGACTACCGTTTCTATTTGCGGATTTGCAAACCTAATTTCCTACCGAAAATATTTGGGGTGAAAAACCTGATATTTACTGCAAATCAGCAAAGCAATAGGCAGTGTTGCATGTTCCGCTTGTAGGAAACAAGTTCCTTAGAGCAATAACGTGCTGACTGAATCCCAATTGCTGGAAACTATATGGCAGTCACAAGGAAGAAAGCACTACAGCAATATTTTATTCCATCAATTCGCGCAAGCTGTGGCAGATAATCAAAAATCACGTCCTTCTGCCACGACGATCAACAACGAACGAGAAACATGACAGACAACCAGAACACGTCCGTCCGCCACGGCGATCGACGAAGAAAGAGAGCACAATATCTCCGACCACATGGTCGGTAACAAAATCTGCACGCGACACCACGAATTGGGTCGCTGCACACGTCTATGTAAACAGGACACTGCACACGTCACATTAACAAAAAATAACGGATAAACAACCTAATGGCGGGAAAGGCAAGCCGATCACCGAGCTACCAAGAGAAGGTAAAAATAAACATAATCTAGCCCTAATAAAAAAGAAAAATAAATGTGTGTGATTTTAGACGCATACAATAATAATAAACAATACGCGTTGCAATATCACGGCTAGGTTGCCGGAAAGCCATGCAGGCTAGATTCCTGGCGTGAGGTTACATCGCCAGGCGTGCGGACTATAGGAGCACGATATACTTGAAACGGAGATAGCCGAGCGGCTACAAACCTGACGGTATGTACTTCGTCAGTTAATATTACAGTAAAATCATAGGGTAAAACAGCAAAGGTGCGCGAGCTGGGCGTCAAACTGGGGACGCACGAAGTTGCAAATTAGCAAACACAGCTCTTACATTAAACAACTAGAATCACACACATCAGTGAGAGCAAGGTGCCAAGCCACTGAAAGCAAACTAATAAAAAAAATGAAAAAAAAAGACAAAAAGATGTTTGGCGTGGCAGCTCGATGAAGTGCGAGGCGCGACACGCTACACGCTGTAAAATCCGTTTGGGAAGTGGACAACCTTATTTCCTAGGTTGGAGGTTAACGTCCTGGGGTTGATGACCTTTTTTTTGGAGGTCAACTTCTGGCCGACGGCAAAATTTGACCTCCAAAATAAAAAGATCATCACGGGAAGACAAAATAACGGTAAATATTGCGGTCAAAGATTGCAGAATGCAATGTGTATTTGCGGTTGCGGAAGTACGAAAAGTTGCCGCAAACCTATCGCAAACTTGCGGATTAGCGGTTTCGGAACATCTCCTGCAGTTTTGCGGAATTTGCGGTTGCGAAATTGAGTTTAAATTTGCGATGCCCAGCTCTGGTTGTTTTACTGATGTTATGAAATAAATGTGTAGTCAAAGAAAGAATAAGAGGTGCTGAAGTTTGATTGTTATTGCTACCTGTTGGGCTAAATTCATGGGCTAAACATGCAGGCTTATTTGTAGCCAGCTTCTGTTAGGGTTTCATACTCCATTAATCAGCGTATTTGGGAATACTGAGTTTAAGTTAGTTGTAATGTGCAACTGGTACAGTATATTTAATTGCATAAGCATACTGAAAAGTTGTAAACGTTAATTATACTGTAGCCTAAATGACAGGGCAAACTTCTGTACCGTTTGTCATATGTTGAATTAGATAGTGATAGATAATATCAGTAATTCTTTGACATTTTTTATGAATAGTTGTTGCAGACCAGTTCTACTGATCTGTCAGGTATAATTTTGTGATCTTAACTATTCCTTAAACAAATTTTGTGAACTATTTTTTAGGTTGCTGGACCAAGGGTAATTTAAAAACTTACAGTACCGGTAGTAATGGCCAGATAATGGTTGTTTTTGCTAATATACCAATCAGTATCCAGTGGGCATAGAGTTATTTTTAACTCGGGAGCAAATGAAAAAAAAATTTTCTAAAGTGATAAAACTTAATCAACTTCATCCAGTGATATCAAAAGAAAAATCAACTTAGTATTTTGCTTGAAAATATTTGAAAGACATTGACAAGAATATCATACAAAACCTGATACCCACACGTAGTAATCGGGAAAATTCTATGGATTAATTACGATCTATACCAGCGTGGTCCCACTGCAGGCCAGCGAAGTAATTTTTTTGGCCCGCGAAGCGCCAGGAACAGTTACGGCAAATAGAACGTTTAGATCTATAAGATATTTTTAAGGCTTCATTTAATAATTTAACTTCAAAGCTATTTTATAACTTCTGTGGTAATGTTTTGTATTTATACAACGAATAGCAGCCGATTGTTTTTCACTTTGATAGCTGCTGCTTATTTTTTCATAATATCTATTATCGAAAAACAATGACACAAATTATCGTATGATGGTCTTTTTATTGTATAACAAACAGCTATTTACTTCTATTTTTATGAGCTTGTTTAGCAGCCATTGAGCAATGGAGTAAGAGGCTAGTTTTGGAAGTTCAGACTAAATATTCCACTTTAATCAATACACAGCTTTATAAAACTAAGAGATGAGTAGTTGCAAAAAAAGAAAAACAGAAGAAAGGACATTTTTTTAAGAAGTGGGAGGAAACTTATCTATTTATTGAAAACAGTGGAAAACCACTGTGTTTAATATGCCAAACGTCAGTTTCAGCTACAAAGGAATACAATCTAAAGCGACATTATGACACTCTCCACAAACATAACTTTAAAAAATATGAAGGAAAGGAAAGAAAGAATATTTTGCAGAGTCTCAAAGACAAACAAGAGAAGCAAGTCCGTAAGATGTTAAATTTTGTAAGCTGTCAAAAGACTAGCTTAGCAGCATCATATGAAGTTGCACTCCTTCTTGCCAAAAAAATGAAGCCATTTCGAGAGGGTGAATTAGTAAAAGCATATGCATTGAAATGGCGGAGGCGTTTGGTGAAGAAAAAATAGCAGAAAAATTTAAAACGGTGTCTTTATCCCATCAGACAATGGCAAGAAGTGTAGCAGATTTAAGTCAACACGTAACTTCTATACTGAAATCCGCGATGAAAAATTGTACCTATTTCTCAGTGGCTTTGGATGAGAGCGTTGATGTGACTGATGTTAGTCAACTGATGATATTTGCTCGACTGGTGGATGAAAGTTTTGAAGTGCAGGAAGAATTGTTAACACTTCATCAATTAAAAGGTGGAACAAAAGGCTCTGATATATATGAAGCGATAAACACTGCTGTTTCCGAGTTCGGAGGATTCAAAAAATGTTCTTGCATAGTTACAGATGGCGCAAAGGCCATGAGGGGAAGCAAAACTGGTCTGGTTGGATTGCTAAAAAAATGGAATTAACTGCGTTACTTTGCATTGCGCAATTCACCAGGAAGCACTTTGCGGAAAAATACTGAAAATGATGAATGCAATGCAAAGTGTTGTCAAGATGGTCAATCTAATAAGAGGCGGAAATAAATCTCAAAGACACCGAAGGTTTGTTTCATTTTTGGATGAGCTGAATGCTGAATTTAGTGACCTGCCCCTATAAGCGAGTATTAGATGGCTGAGCGCAGGCAAGGTATTGACACACTTTTTTGGATTGCGCAAAGAAATTCTTTCATTTTTTGAAGAACTAATGGAGAGCACAAACACTTTTCAAGCGCAGTTGCGAAGCATTGAATTTCTTTGCGACTTAGCTTTCTTAACAGATATGACAAATCATCTGAACGTGTTAAATTTGAATTTGCAAGGAAAGGGACAAAGCATTTCTCATTTAGTGGGACATGTTGAGGGTTTTCGCTCAAAGTTGGTTTTGTTCACAAACTGCTTGCAAAACAACAATCTTGCTCATTTTCCGTCCTGCTTAGTGATCAAGGAAGAATACTCCAGTGCTGATTTCACACAGTTTGTAAGTAATATTACTTCACTGTCCGAGGAATTTCAAAATCGATTTCAGGATTTCGAGAAACTTAAAAGTCCTCTTGCACTATACAACAACCCCATGCAAGTGAGTGTTGCTATGCAGCCATCTGTATTTCAACTCGAATTATGTGAGCTTCAAAGTGATCAGGTTTTGTTGTCAAAAAGTCGGGAATAACCAGAAAACTTTTGGAAGTTTGTTTCACAGGAAAGTTTTCCGATTTTAAAGAATGCTGCTTTAAAGTTGTTTTCTATGTTTGGAAGTACATACATTTGCGAATCTGCATTTTCAGCAATGAACAATATCAAAACGAAAAACCGAAACCAACTGGGGAACAGTACTTTGGGTTTACACGATTGTCTTCGCATGGCCACAACTAACATTTCGGTGGATACAAACGCAATTGTGAGAGATGCATCTCGACCACAAACGTCCCATTAATCGGCAATAAACTATGAACATTGAAATTTATTTTGTGTGCTTCTATGCTTACCTTCTGCAATAAAATTATCTTTTTTAACCAAAGAACAACTTAATGTTAAAATTAAGTTTTCGTTATAACTAATAGTTTTGTTGATCTTCTGGAATTGGCCCGCGAAATAAATTAAGAGCTTTTTTTGGCCCGCGATAAAATTAAGTTGACCACGCTGGTCTATACAATAAATAATCCAGCACTGTCCGTAATAAGCATAATCGGAACACCGAAATATAAGCTTGCAAAATTTTTGGATTTGGTTATTTGACCTATTTTTAATAAATAAATCTTGTCATAAATCAATCACTTTATTGAAAAATTAAAAGAGGTAAAAGTTCGATCACATGAAATTTTGGTTAGCTTTGATATAGTCTCATTTTTCACCAACATGCCACTAAGAGAAACCACTCAAATTGTATCACATTGTCTATTTGATAAAGACAATCCGAACACCTACCAATGGAAAAACATACTTTCATCAAGCTTATCAAATTGGCAAATCAAGGAATGTTTCTGTACAATGGTGAGATATTTAAAATGATTGACGGCGTAGCAATGGGGTCATCTTTTGGACCCACATTAGAAAACTTCTTCTTAGCAAATGTAGAAAGAAAGATTCTCAATAACACTAATAGCTTTTACCCTAAAGTATATTTACGATATGTGGGTAATATTTTTGCAATTTTGATGACAGGTTATCGATAACAAAGTTTATGAATCTGTTAAATAAACAACATTCAAAGGTTCAGTTTACCATAGAAAAATCGATGCAGGTAATCCAGTTTTTGTATGTTCACGTTCAAGTGGAGAAAATTAAACAATTTAAGTGTGTGGAAAAATCAATGAAGGCGCTTCAGTTTCCGGATGTTCAATATTTAATTAAATTATTTTCTAATGTTTGGAATCGCTTATTTCGTTATAATAACTATTCGATTTGTTTTTTGATAAAATTTACAATAAATTTAAGCCCAACCTAATGATATGCCTATTGATGAAACAAGAGTAGTAAGTTCCGTATGTTGGTGAAGCATCAGTCCGTTTTGTGAAAGCTCTTTCTCAATTACGTTTAAAACAATTTGAAATAAGACTGATTCCTTTGTATCGTACAAATAAAGTAAGGCTGTATTTTCTACTATAGTCAGTAACGCAATTGCCTCTATGCACAAACGGTTTACAAATTCACTTTTCGTGTGAAACGAACTTGACGTACGTTGGTATGTCTTCCCGACATTTGATCACCAGAGTAAAGGAGCATCTGAATTTAGAAGATTCAAGAAAAAGCGCAATTAAGGATCACATATTGCCGTGCCCCTCCACCTGCTTTAATCTGTAATATAACATTAAGGCTTTTACCATATTGAGAAAATGTGATTTGGATTATGAAGCAAAAATTTACAACACTTTACTTGTAAAACGTCATAGCCCTAGTTTTAATAAACAATGCTATGTAAGTGGAGCTTCATTTTTGCTATACATAACTTATAGTAATTTTTTACAACTTTATTTACTTATCCTAATTGTAACACCATATTCCATATTAGACTTTTTACATAATTTTGAAGCATTTTCCTGTTCTGCAATGCTGCAATCCCAATTTTATTGTGCTTAAAATTTTTGCCTCCGATCTCTGCTAGCAATCTATTTATTCTAAAGTTGGCTACGTTTTTACAACCTTTAGTTATACTTACAATGTGCATTATGTAAAATTATCGTTGATCATTTTAATTGATTGTGTCACATTTACACATTTTAATTGTTGAAAAGGGTCTTACGAAAGTCGAAAACGTTCGAAATATAAGGTTTTGTAGCGAACGCTATGCCCTCGCTCCCGATTATTTGTATTATGACGTCATAATGCTGACCAAGCAGTTACAAACCGCTGTAAATTATTATTCGTTCTCTTTCCGACAACACGTGCTGTTCAAGAAACAAGTTATGTGCCCTGTGTCCTCACTTGAGAGAAAGATCGTTGCGCTACATTGGTGACCCCGATGCATTTTGAAATTTAAACTACTGGAAACTTGAAGAGCGGTGAAGTGAGTTTAAATGATCGGTACAATGGACTTTGAATATGTGCTGCTTTACAGCAGTTCCGTGATTGGAAGCCTAATAACCATTGTATGCATGCTAGGCCTATATTATTTTATGTTTCGTGATATACAAAGGCATCGACCCGATACATTAGGCTTATGACCCATTCTAGTTGGCACGCTAACGTTAATTCATCTTTGAGTGGCGACACTAGCATTGCAGGCCCACAGTTTTCGTCATGTAATTCCCGTCATCAATCGACTCCCGTTCACTTGCCTAGACCGAGACTAGCAACTGCCACCAGCTCTCTGAATAGCTTGGTTGATGTCAAACCGTTTCGATTACCTGATTTCTGGCATAGTAATGTACGTAAATATCTTCAAACCGCGGAAATATTGTTCGACCACGCAAATGTCTCAGACGAGGTTACCAAGTATACTAAGCTTCTCAATTCACCGCAAAAGAACCATGCCGTGTTTCTCAAAATAACAGACATTTTGCAAAATATTCCACAAGACTGCCCCTACTCCAGCTTAAAAGCTTCCCCGTTGGAAAAATTTTCTAGTATCACACGTAACAATGTCTCTGCTTTTGCACACTTGCCGACGTGGTGACAATTTATTGCTCGATTATTTCCAGCAACTTAAAACGACTCTAGGGGACGCTTTTGAGCCCGAATCAAACTTTCAAGCAGAGCTGCTTCGCCATTGCTTGTTGAATTCTGTTGACGTAGACGTGCGAATAAACTTGTATCATTATGAACATTTACCCCTTGACGAGTTTGTCAAGCATGCTGACCAACTCTCGCAATGTAAACAGGGACCCCATACCTTTAGCTCCGCGCACACATTGTCAAGTACTCCTGTTTCCCCGCCCCCTCACAATCAACACGTCATCAACGAGCTCTTAGAAAGTCGTTTGAAAGATATACAAGAGTGTGTAAATAATCTGGCAGATAGCACGAGTCGGCATCGTTTACATAACATGCCTCCGTTGGATTCAAACTCACTTGCTACCGGTTCCCCATTAAAAAGACCCAACCTACATAGTTATCACACCAATTCACAAACAAGCACACAAGCAGCCAAAAACCTTTGTTATTTCCATAGACAAAGCATCCGCTGTACCGGCCATGGTTGTGTCAAATATCGTCCCGGACGTTTGTCCATGTCAAAAAAACGATCGTCCCAACTTTACGGCATAGGAGAGTGGAGTAAACGGGCAGCATTTAATGATCCCCTACTTTTTGTGATAGACAAGTCTTCTAGTGTTCGTTTTCTAATTGACACAGGCGACAGGTTTCTAATTGACAAGTTTGAGAGGAAAGCCATCTCAAACTTGGGGTAGTCACGTTCATTACCTTTTGATTTTTATGTTGTGGATTTGTTTTACGGCATCATTGGCGCAGATTTCCTGACAAGACATGGCTTGACTGTAAATTAAACAGCTAGACAGTTGATTGAATCTTTAGAAGTGGAGCGTGCCACTTTTCATGACCCTGTGGAGAGCAAAGATGGTTTCTTAACTTCTAGTGACACCCCATCTAATGCCAATCTTTTCCAAACTCTTCAATCTGAATTTTCAGAGGTATTCGACCCTTTCCGCCGCTCACGCATTATTAGACACTCGATTATTGCCTCAGTAGAGACTACCACCGAAATACCCGTTACTGCCCGTTCGCACAAATTACGCCCAGAGAAGTTTCGTGGGCTTCAGGCCGAGATAAAACAATTACTTGACCAAGGGATACTAGAAAGAAGTCAAAGCGCATGGTCCTGCCCAATTGTTATGGCGTCAAAAAAGATGGTTCGTTTCGACTCTGTGCGGAACTAGTGGCATTGAACAAAATTCTCAAAGTGCAAAAACATTCCTTGCCCAACATCAATGATTTCATATCGCTGGCACACGACTGTAATTGGTTTTCTTCTCTTGATGTAAAAGATGCGTATCGTAATATCCCCGTGAAGGAATCCGATCGTCATGAATTGACAATGACGTGCCTCCTCGAAAACTTTTTTTTATAAATATTTGCCGATGGGCCTCGCTTCTAGTTCCGCATATTATCAGCTCTCTTGAGTTGTTTGAGAACCGAATTTTTGTTCGAGGACCGAATGATTTTCATCTCGAATTTTCCGTTTGAAAACCGAATTGTTCGAACTGCGAGACGTTCGAAAACCGAGGTTTAACTGGATCTGCTTTGTGTATTCGCTGAGTTGCTTAGATATTTTGCGGGGCGGTAGAGAAGTGTAGCGAACGCTATGCCCTCGTTCCCAATTATTTTGCATTATGACGTCATAATGCTCAATCAGTTTTAAACCGCTGTAATTTATTATTCGTTCTCCTTCCGACAACACTTGCTGTTCAAGAAACAAGTAATGTGTGCTGTATCGCCAGCTGAGAGATAGATCGTTGCGCTACAGTGTTTTATGAATTAAAATAAATGATTTTCTATTTATTAATGTTGCTTGCTGTAACAACAGAGTGGATTTTTATATCAAGTAAGAAAACCCCTACATTGGTGACCCCGACGTGATTTGAACACGCAGCCTTCTGGCGCCCAGTCAGTGCACCGTTGCTGCTATATCCGTCAATTAGACGATTTAACTTTTACTTCGCTTATTCTACCCACGAAGCAATCAACGCCGCTCGGCTATTTCTGCTTATGAGTATCGTGTGCCTACAGTTCGCCCGCTAATGTAAGGGTTTTCTTTTGGATGGGAGGCGTGCTGACTGATACCCAAGGAATGGGAGCTACGGCAGTTGGGATTGAAGGAAGCACGATGGTAGTTTTTTTTTAATCGCATCATTGTTTAGTCAGTAGAATTCAAGCAGTGATGGCAGACCAAAGCCCGACCAAAGTGGGACAACCAAAACATCCAACCCAGCGTAAAGGGAACGCGTTAGCACACTCGTTGGCTGTTACCTCACGGAGTGGAATTAACTCTACGTTCCTGGTGAAACTGCAGATAATGGGTGAAAGGTAAGAGTAACCATGGGAAACCGGTAAGGGTCCAACTTTGTCAACAGGAATGCGTGAGAACCTTTTATTTGGAGCCTTAAACGAATGCAATGGTGCTCGATTGTGTCGTACCTTCGTTCCTTGGCATTTATTACACGTCTGAACAAAAGTTCTGGTGTCAGACTTCGTTCTGAACCAAACAAACCTTACGTCAACAAGCTTCTGGCTCGCCCGGACTCCTGGATGTGACAAGGCATGCAACACATCGAAGATCTTTTTTCGAAAACCAACCGGGACTAGCGGTCGAAAAACTCCCAGAGAAATGTCGGCAAACAGAGGATGATCGCAGGCATCCACCAATTCACTCGCAATTGTTAAAGAGTGATCAATCGTATCTGTTACTGGTTCTTTAGTAGCGCAAAAGTTACTAGACGGAATTTTTAAAGCCCTCTTTGAACATTCACCAGCAACTTAGTCTGTGAATATCGCTGATTGGTGAAAATTGAAATGCACATGGCCAAATAAATTTGTTATTTTTTGGATGCATTTATTTTCGAAATTAGATTTTAGTTTTTGTGTTTTGGAAAGATAACTCATAAAGAAATGATTTTTGTCAGCATTTAGTCATTTCTTGGCCGATTTTGTTTGTTTGACTTTTGATTTTAATAATAGACAAACATTTGATACAAAATTGTTTTTTTCTTCTGTAAGTATAACACTGTTTACATTTATAATTTTCAAAGCGGTTTTCCGTGATCTCGCTCGAATAGGACACGCACAAATAGGACTTTCCTCAAGTAGCCATCGTTTTCATTACTCTGCATGACGTTATTTTGCTCGTCGCAACATGAACAAATGAATGATGATGCAGTTGCTTATTAAGAAACACGATTTGTTTGTTTACATTCTTTTAAGCTACAATATTTGGCAATACTGGCATAGTATGGGAAATGATATTACAGTTTTCCCTTTGCTCATCAAATTTCGTTTTCAACAAAACCATTTTCAATGCAATTATACTTTTCTGATAGCAAATTTTACATAAATTCTTTGCCGCAACACGTCAGGTCAACGTAAAACAAATATTTTCATATATGTGGTCTTGTTCAAAACTTATATCGAGAAATGAGATCCATGGTTGCTGATCTCGATTCTTGTTTACGCAAGTGTTCTGAAGAAATGTAATACGAGGGACATTCAAAAAGTAATGCACTCAAAAGCATTGCTCGTACAGGATTTTACCAATCTTGTTTATATTTGGCACAAACATGATAGGACACACCTTTTGCGAATGTTATATGCTTTTCTATTATTATCAGATTTTAAAGCTTAAACTAGATTTAGA
This sequence comes from Trididemnum clinides, assembly GCA_963675345.1. Classification (NCBI taxonomy): domain Eukaryota; kingdom Metazoa; phylum Chordata; class Ascidiacea; order Aplousobranchia; family Didemnidae; genus Trididemnum; species Trididemnum clinides. The sequence goes on from OY776285.1 coordinate 2,932,040, forward strand.
AATGGCTGCCCCTTTTGAAGCTCGTCAGAAACAAAGAGCTGTAATCGAATTCCTTGTTGCAGAGCGAGAAACCTCTCTGAAGATTCACAACGGGCTGAAAAATATCTACAAGCATAATACCATTGACTATAGTAATGTAAAAAGATGGGTACAGCGATTTAAAAAAAAGTACTGAAGATCATGAAGAGGTGGGTAAAGCCAGCATAGCCGATAAGCCACGTAGTGGTCGCCCATCAACCTCTGTCAATCCTGACAACAAAACTTATGCTGATGAGTTGATAAGAACTGACAGGCGCATTACTGTCAAGGAGCTGGCATCCAAGCTTGATGTAAGCATAGGCAGTGCCCATTCAATTGTAACGTCCCTTGGGTATTCAAAAGTGTGCGCCCGCTGGGTACCCAGACAGCTGACGGAGGACCACAAGACTGAAAGAGTTCGCTGCTGCACTCAGCTTCTGGAACACCACCAGGGAGACCCTACCTTTCTGGAAAGAATCATTACTGGAGATGAAACATCGGTATACCATTTTGAACCTGAATCTAAAAGAAGATCAATGGAATGGCGTCACCCAAATTCACCAAGGACCAAAAAGTTCAAGGCCCAAAAGTCTGCTGGCAAAATTATGGCCAACGTTTTTTGGGATTCTCATGGTGTAATCCTTGTAGATTTTTTGCCGAAAGGAGAAACCATTAACTCTGAGATATACATGGAGACTCTTAGGAAGCTCAAAGCAAAAATTCAACGTGTTCGGCCCAACTTGGACATGGCAAATGTACTCCTCCAGCATGACAATGCACGTCCTCACACAAGCATCAGGACCACGGAGGCCATCACTTCATTTGGATGGACTGTGATACCACATTCGCCATATTCTCCTGATTTGGCACCGTCAGACTACCACCTCTTTGGTCGAATGAAAGAAGGACTCCGGGGCAACCGATATGGCAATGACAATGAAGTGAAAACTGCTGTCTTGAATTGGCTTAGACATCAACCGGCTGAGTTCTACAACACTGGTATACATGCCCTTGTTCATAGGTGGACTGTAGCTCTTGAGAGAGGTGGAGACTATGTGGAGAAGTAAAAATGTAATCCTCACACTTGTACCTTTCTTTTGATGTATAATACATGTTGCTACTATAATTTGTTTGTACATAATAAAGTTGGGTGCATTACTTTTTGAATACCCCTCGTAGATCAAAGCAGGCCTGTCGACATCTGTCAATCATACGTAAAATGTCTCGTTTATTGGAACTGTAAACACCATTTTAATTGAATCAATGAGGTAACAAAACCGACCATATTTATGGCGCCCTTTGTTCCTCCATCTCATGATTGGTATTAGGAGATGATTTTTCCTTGCTGAGTAAAAAATCTGTCAAAGTTATGAACTAGAGTTTTGACGTATTCTTCTGTGCTGGCCAAGAAATAAGATCCTGGATTCATCGGTTTTCCTGCTTATGCTATGGCAGTATAAATGCAAGGAAAATGGGCACTATTTATACTTCCAAAAAGTAATCCATATTTTGCAGGTTTGTTCTTGTAGTAGTGTCGAAATGCCACCCCCAGATGTGCTACACTCAGCATCTCAACCAAAGATGAAAAATCTTCAGCAGGAATGTGGAAGCGGTTATTTTTCAACAGCTTCCGCTTCCACACCTATCGCCTCCGCTTCCGATTCCATCGCTTCCGCTTTCACTAACAAAAAACGAGAAAACGAACGTTGACAATTTTTTTAACTTTTGTGGGTCTGTAGCCTGCCTTCTCCTCCATTTTATCATTTTGAGAAGACAAAAACCTTCATTTATTACTATTGCTTTACCTACATCGCTTGAGCTTATTGTTCCGAACTACTCTGTGTTTTTTTTCATAGATATTAGAACTCGTATTGAATCTAGAACAGCGCTTTTCAATCTTTTTGTCATCGCGAAACCCTTGATGTACTTTCGCGTTTGTCACGAAACCTCATCAACAAAAATTTAGAAATCACAAATTGTTTGCAGGAAAATCAAATTTTTCGTTACTACAATTCAAAAACCAATTGAACACTTCAACAAATAAACAGTTATTATAAGTTCCTTCACTACTTACAACCACTTTTACAACAGTTAACCTAATGCTTCTCAGATCTAAATCGTATGGCAACATATTACCGCTCTCGACAATAGCCTGTCGTCACAACAACAAATTATACTGTAGAGCGCTGATTTTCCCTCTCTATCCTCGACTAACTCTGACTTTGAGTTAACTTTAACTCTAATTATCATAACCGACTTTTTGTCTGTCCCCAAAACACGTATTGATTCCGATCTTTTTGGATAGTGAAGTGCAAAATTTCTGTCGTATATATAGTATGTACATGTAAAGCGAGCAAAATTCAACTGCACCAATCAACAGCCGCCTTAACATAGTGGTGCGGTCCCCAACCCCGTTTGGGTTGGGTTGAAATGGCTGTTGGCCTTCCCGAGGCTCCCAGTTACCTCGGGCACTCCCCTCATACAAACCATTTTTTTGCCGTACAGCCCCCTGAACCACCGCAGAAGGGTAGCACGCAGCTTCTTTAAAATCGGCCTGTTTTATCTCTTCTCCTTCCTTTCTCTTGCCCGTATTCTCATTCTTCTCCTTGTCCTGATGAGCGGCAACGTTCATCCTAACCCTTGTCCCGTCTTTCCCTGTTTAGTGTTCACTGGAAATGTGACCTGGCGGGGTAGGTCAGTGCAATGCTGCACATGCTCTAATTAGGTTTATTTAAAGTGCTCACTACTCTCCTTTTTTAGAGTCAGAACTCTTGGCAGATCTCATTCCTAGAGCTGCCCTCCCTGCTGCGTTCCTGCTTTTTTGGAGATCCCACACCTACCAGCACTGTGACTTCTCCAGCTGGTATACCTCCACTGCTCAATCTGGCCCATCTGGCCTCCTGCTAATGCAGCACTCGCACCCCACCCTCGCCTTCAAACCTCTTATCCTTTTTCCGCCCACTTTGTATCTTCTCCCTCTGCACCCTCATCACCGCCTCATGCTCCTGGCTGTTTCTCTTTACCTCCTGCTTCCTCTTCCCTTCCTTAACTCCCTCATGGTTCTCCAATGGAATGCTGGGGATCTCCGAGCCAGGAGCACTGAACTGCAACACTTTATTTCGTCTCCTCCCGTTTCCCTTATTTGTATCCAGGAATCTAACTTAAATTTATCTTCCTCTTTCCGGATTCCTGGATTCTCTGCTCTGCGATCCGATGGCACCCACTCGCGATCTGGTATTTTTTCTACTGATGTCACAGACGCTAACGGCGGCGTCATCATTTTCGTCAGGCAGGGCTTATCCTTTTCTGAGCTTTCTACCTCCTCTCTTTCTTTGCTCGACCCCTACTCTGATTATGTGGGGGTCAACATCTCCCTAAACGACTCCTCCTCGCTCTCATTTCTTAATGCTTATGCTCCCCTTATTCGGTTTTCTCCGAAGGATAGCAGAACCAATTTCTTTTCTTCCCACTTATGTGGCAGTGGAAGCGGTAGAATTTTCTCGCTTCTGCTTGGACAGAAAAAGGATCGCTTCCGCTTCCACATCCCTGATCTTCAGGCACTAACACTCTCACAATTTCCAGTAAAAATTTGCAAAATGTCTCACATAGCAGCGAAGCGGTTTGGTTTCTAACGTTCTTCTCTTATTGCTTTATCGTCAAAATTTAAGGTGGACTAATTTTTCATATTTTCTTTCAAAAAAAGCATTCCCGTGTGCTTTCTGTGCTTCCAAAATTTTTCCAAGCCTTTTTCGAATGCACTCATTCGTAGAAACAACGATGGTGTAAATTAACTCTGCTGTAAAAAATAATCGCCACACATCCGACGAATAGTAGCATTTCTGCAAGAAGGAATTATTCCTGGTTTGTTGGAAATTACGTTGGACGCATTCTGTTGGCCTGCTCTTAAAGGTCGCTAAGTGCTCCAAACAACGCATTCTTTGGTTCGTTTGTCTATTATGACTGAAATGCGTTCATTTTCCCGGTCTGGCAATGGGTGGAAATTTTCTTCCATCGACGCGGAATCTAATGAATTTACCGAAAGCCCCCGCTGAAGTTGAGACTGCCTCATTGTGGTTGTTTCACCTTCCTTATCACTACTGTCGTCAGATGTAATGGGTTCGTTTTTACTGTCAGATAGTGGAAAATCAACGTCACTGTCGGAAATCTCCGCTTCACTTTCTTCATCCCTTGCAAAGACTAAGGCAGCAGTTTTACACACATTATAACGTCTATTTAAAGCCATAATAATGTTATGCTATATTTCTATATCAAGCACCGATGTATTTTACTTGTTGACAACGAGTTTGCTGTTATGAAATATATATTGTTTTAGAAAACAAGGCAAAGATGGGTTTCTGAATCACAGAAGGCAAGTAAATCAAATTATAATCTCAGCTCTCCAGCGAATTTCTTTCTATAAAAAATTCAAGACTACTACAGGACGGGAAAAAAGCTCGTTGAGTACCAGATAGGGCTAATGGGCTGTTTATTGAACCATCTGTCTGCTGTGCGCGACTCACTGCGGCCAAACCCAATACTTGGACTTCGTTACACAAAGCATTTAAATTCGGTGGTCGGCTTAAACAATCGGCGACATTCTTTTCGCCGGAAATAGATCTCACACCGGCGGTTAGTTGTGCTACATACGAAAGCTAGCACAGCTCGTTTCATTGGAGTTGTCACGACACTAGATAGTGGCCTGTGGTCGGAAAAAGGATGAAAGTGCAACCCTCCAAAAGTACCTAAAATGTCGCAATGACAAGTACATCGCGAGAAGTTCCCGGTCGAACACAGAATAGTTAAATTGCGCAGAGTTCAGGCTTTAGAAAAGAAGGCTGACGGTTTTGCATGACCATCAATAACATGCTGCAAGACCCCGCCAATTGCAGATGTCGAGGCGTCTACCACCACCTAACATAGGGAAAGCGAACCAAGTCGCACTGAAAAGCTCGTTTTAATGGCAGAAAAAGTTTCTTTGGACTCCTCGTTTCAGTTCTGAGTTATTGTCGCAGCTACCCTGCTCCCTAATTTCTGAAAAATCGTCGTGAGCAAGTCGACTCTTGGCAGGTGGAGTGTATTAATCTGAATGAAAAACGTCGTCGTTCGAAACATCTGCGTTGGCGGAACGACAAGTTTTTTTTAGAAGGTACATGCTGGTAGCGGCATTCTTTTTCAAAGAACAGGTGAAGTTGCTAACTAGTATATCTGCACTTAAGGTATATTAGGAAAATATTTAGCTACGGTATAAGAGGTCGAGGCATTACCCAAAATTTGGAAGGTGGACTTAGGCAAGAAAACAACTGGAGCCCTTATGGATGAATTTTGGATTCTACACATTACATAATAATATTCACTCCTGATCAGGTTTAGCCATAACACTTTTTGTATTTATCAGACAATCTCATTTTACTCCAACCTAAGTGCCATGACAATAGAATGCCACTCTTCACGACTCCCAGCCTTGATATCTCGCGTAAAAATATTTATCCGCCGCTAGAAAATTTTATGAAAAAGATACATTGCAAATTTTACCGAAGACCACGGTTACTAATTGGCTACACAAAATTTTGAAGGAATTGCAATTTAAAGTTTTGGGGAATAAGTAAAACCTTTTATTTACCTTCAGCACTTTCAAGCTTCCAAAAAAGAAAATAAAAACTAAACTCGACTGCAAGCTTGTGCCACGCACTGCTGGAAATAGCAAACTGAAAAAGCAAAATGGCGGAATTGGCAAAAACGCGTATAAACGTTATGCAGCCATTTGTCAACTGCGTCTCCTTCAGGAAAAGAATTTGATTTCGATTAAATAAAATTGGTGAGACATCCTTATCAATAAAAAGTAGCCATATGGCAATAAAGCACACAACATGGGGTATTGAAATTGTTGCGGTAATCTGCCACAAGTGGCACGCCCTTTCTCCAGCCCCAAATTTGACAATGACTAAGTTTTATTACAGATTGTATTTATGCATACACGAAAAACGGGCGAGCGATCTCCATGCTTTACAGCACAATTTAAAAGCGTAGCAGTCGAACCCGAGATTGGCTTCATTAACTAAGAATCAAGTTTTTACTCGGGGGTGAAGAATTTGACCGAACGCAGAAAAATGTTACCACAAAAAAAAGTTCGAAATGAAATGCCTAACACCTAATGGTCTAGGGCGTTGTAATCTTCGAGTGTTTTCTAAAAACTTGAGGATCGTAGAGCGCAAGGATAATAGTAAATTGGACTTCCACATCGTTGGAAAATAAACTCCCGCATTATTCTATTCATAAAGAAACGGCTGATGACATTGAAGCAAGTTCAGTGACCACCGGCGACTGGATGTCTTCGAGCTACACAAAGAAAAATCTTAAAACGAAGCATTGCATGCTGCACAATCAACAGCCACCTCAATGTGGTGGTGCCGTCCCCGACCCCGTTTGGGATGAGTCGAAATGGCTGCTGACCTACCGGAGGGTCCCTGTTACTCCAGGCACTCCTCTTCAGTTTTTGCTGCGCTGCCTCATGAACGAAGAGCAGCACAAAGTTTCTTTAAAATCGGTCGCCTGTTTTCTCTCATTTCCTGCCTTTCTCTTGCTCGTCTTCGTCTCCTTCTCTTCATGAGCAATAACGTTCATCCCCAACCATGGTCCCTTCTTTCTCTGGTCAGTGTGGGTTGGAAATGTGACCTGTCGGGGCAAGTCAGTGCAATGCTGCACCTCCTCCAAATGGGTCCATCTAAAGCGCTCACAACTTTCCCTCTCCAAATTTGAACAGTAGATTGGTGGAAAACAATTTGAAAATTGTAGAGTCTGTCAAGGTGTTCCCGCAAGGATCCGTTCTTGGCGCTGTACTTTTCTCTCTATTCATCAATGATCTTCCTGCTTCTCTGCCTTTTTCCGTCAGCTGCTCTCTTTACGCTAACGATCTGGCCATTTGGTCCTCCTCCACCTGGGTCCCCACTGTGGTGGAGGCCACACAAGCTCTGTTTCGATTGGAGCGCTCGTCTGAGTACTGGAGTCTTCCTCTCAATCTGAGCAAATGCGAGGGCTCTTTCTTCTCAGTCGATTACCACCAAGCTAACCTCCGTTTCAATCGAACTCCAACTTTTCTTGGGGTCACCTTCGACCGCACTCTTTCTTTTTCAAAGCACGTATCTTCGCAGAAGGCCAAGTTCTTCCCACGTCTTAAGGCCTTACGCTGTATCTCTGCTTCCTCTTGGGCCCCTCTAAGAAGTCCCTCTCTTTTCTGTATAAAGCTTTTCTTCGGCCCCTTCTCACTTATGCTTCACCCGGATGGTTTCCTTTTTTAAGCGTCACCAATATCACGAAATTGGAACGCCTTCACCGAGCGGCTAGTCGCACCATCACCGGCTGCCTCTCGTTCTCCACTATTCCTCTTATTCTCTTTGAGGAAGTTCTCTACCTCCCCTACGAGTCACCCTGACTCATTTTACTCTTTCCATCTTACAAGAGGGCTCTTCGTCTCCCAACCTCCTTTCCTATTTCAGGTTTGGCCAGACTTGGAGTGAAACTAAGACTCTGCAGATTGTCCTGGAGAGCTTTTGTATCCACACACCCGCTCATGCTTCCTTCTACTTCTCCTAGGGAGGCTCTTAATGCTTGCCCTCCCCTCCTCCTTGGAACCTGCCTTCACTGTGGAGCCCACCCTTTCCTCCTCATGCTCTCGCTCACCTTGACTCTCTCCCCCTTCATGATCTGGTGACCTGGACAGACGGCTCTGTTCCTTTTGGCAAAGGCGGTTCTGGCGTACTTGCCTACTGCTCTTTTTGTGGCACTGAGGCCACTCCTTTCTTTTCAGCAGGCGAAGTATGTTCAAGTTTTTCTGCTGAAGCCTGCGACATTCTGCATGCTCTTTGCGGGTCTCCGCAGCACCAACAAGTCTGCCATTTCTCTTCTCCTATTATTTGACTCTCGTTGTCCTCTTCTCCATCTTTTTTTTTACCTCCAACTCTCTGGCAGATCTGGCAAGAACTGTCTTCTCTATCCTCCTGTTCTATCAGCCTACAACGAGTCTCGGGACACTCGTTTCTCCCGGGGAACAACACGGCTGATGAGCTGGCCAGACAGGGAGCGCTACTTGCGCCCTCTGCAAACCCTTGTAGTTTCTCTCCTCTTATCTCTCGTATCCACTCTTGTCTTTTCTCGGACTGCAGGCGTACTGTCTCATCGAAATTCTTTAACACACAGGTTCCCTCGATATCCACCGAGAACTTGTGCTCCCTTGTCACGCTCGCTGTGTTCTCTCTTGTTTTTGCTGCAACGGACACAACTTACTGTTAAACTCTTATATCTCTAGAATTGGCAGAATCGAGAATCCTTCCTGCAGCGCCTGCGGACACTCGTCCCAGGACACCTCTCATCTCATTCTACACTGTCCAGCTACGGACTCTTTGCGCCGCTCACTCTTTATCTCTCTACGACTTCTGGGGAGTTGCCTGGCTTTTGGAGCTCCATGGTCTTCCGCCATGCCCCCATCCCTCGGAAGGGGTCGGGTAATCAACAACAACAAGCATTGCATGGCAGCATCACACACTATCAGTGGTACTTTAAAAGAGGAATGGTACTTGTTTAGGCATTTTTCGCAATATTGCCCTTAGGGAAGTATGAAAGAAACGCTTTTTTTAATCAAGTGATTATTAAAGTATCTTCAATTACAAATAAAAAAAACACTGAATCCAAACTTCAAATTGGCATAAAGTCATAAATAGCCTTGAGAAAACTAATCCAGCTTGTACAGGGTGTCCACAAAGTCTTTAGACAATTAAAAAAATTTATTGATGTTACAACTGACGTTGAAAATGTCTGAAACGTTTAAATAATATCAATTAAATGGTCAAGTTTTTACTTAAAACATTAATGAACTCTATCTCTGAAACGATTAAATAATATCAAGTAAATAGTCAAGTTTTTATTCAAAGCATTAATAAATTTCTATATGAGCCCCATTTGTAGCACGAGGACATCTAAACGATATTAAATTTCAGTCCACGTCCTTTTTAACATTTCTTCATCAGTTGTTTCCACAGCGGCAGTTATTCTTTCCTTAAGGTCGCTTATGTCTTTTACTTTGGTGCGGTACACATCTTTCACGTAGCCCGAACGAAAGCTGGGCGGATGGACTTTGTTGGGCTACGACTAAATGACTGACGAATACCCTCGATGCCTTTTTCAGGAGTTTTTGGCCATCCACTCCTCGATTTTAGTAGCAACGTTCCCGTTCCCACAAACTGCTTATGCCAATTGCGAATCGACTGACGTGCTGGGGCTCGTTTTGCATATTTAGTTATGAAATTTCTTTGTGCTTAAATATTAGATTTTGTTTTGATAAAGCAAGAAAAACATTGTGCTTTTTCTTGTGGAGTAGTCATTTTTAACAAGGGTTGGAAATCAATTATTTTATTTAGCTAATTCATCTCTGAAATAAAAAAAAAGTGATATCATAAAAAACTTTAATAACAACTGATTAATATGCAAAAAGAATTATTTTGATGGCATTTAAAAATTTTTTCTAATAATTTTATAAAATTGCTTAAGACTTTGTGGACACCCTGTACAATAATACAAATTATTACAGACTATAAGGATTAAAAAAATGAAGTGACTAAAAAAAGATCAAAACAGTTGTACACTACTGATAACAAGGCTTGCTCCACACCAGAAACTTTCATGCTTTGATTGCTATGAAAAGCAAATATAATAACCAACCTTGGACACGTTCATGAGCTTGTGACTAGAGTATTTGGTCTTGATCGCTTTTTGATAAGAGCTGGTTCCAGCAGAGTGAAGGTTTTTGGCCAAGTGGTACACAACTGGCTGTAAATCGGCTTTAGAGTAAGTACTGTAATGTTCTAGGGTCGGAGTCTGAAAATCATGTAATTTTTAATATCACCTAATTTAAACTGTGCCAAAAGTTCAGCGCATTGTCATTGAGATCATAGCTTGCAAATGACAGAGGGTAACGTGAAGGTTGGAGAGCTGTTTATGGCGACAATGACCGTGAGTTGAAACCTCACGACGGTTACGTTATTGTCCCTGGAAGGGCACTTTACACAAATCTTCCTTGCTTGGTTGCAGGTTTGTGATACAAATGCACTGTGCCAGCAGCATTGGTAATTCCGTAGCAGCCTAAACACAGCAATTTCACGCGGATCTTCAGAGGATAACCATAAATGTGGTAAGCGTAACCTAACTATAATAAATCTGCCATTTGTGGTAGCAACAGTAATTCTCAAACTTCGGGTTAGCTACGAACCATCCAACCACATGAGCCTTTACTTCCGGATGTAGCCGCGGTAACAGGATACCCTAACCAGGAAGGTGTTTAGTTGAATTTTAGTTATGCGCTTTCAAATATCTCTCTAGAATTGACAGAATCGAGAATCCTTCATGCGGCGCCTGCTATCATCCAATTCATGACACTTCTCATCTCATTCTGCACTGTCCAGCTACGAATGAGAACAATAACAACGGTGACAGAGTGGTAGCCTAGTTAACACAGCGCGTTCTAGCACCAACACTAAAATTAGAGGAGGTAAATGCAATCAAGTGCTTTTCTAGATTAAAACACAAAAAATTTTGGGGTACAAAATCAGAGTCTTTCGGCTACAAGGCAGCGCTTTGTTACGTGAAAAGGCTGGCAGCCACGACAATGAGAAGGAACATAATCTACTGTGTTACCGAAACGTAGAGCTTGTCGTTGTAGCCATAAGGACTTGAACGAAAAATCAACACCATAGAGCTTTAGAATTGCAAACATAAAGCGACAAACCCATTCTGCCTCTTCTAATAGTTGGATGGAAAGGCAAAGTGCACCAGCCGCCAATTTCGAAGGAGGAACGTGACACATATCATAATCGACCAAAGACAACTCCATCAGATATTTAGCCAATGCATGTTGAAGGGCATCCACCTGGTAAATCAGATAAAATATGTTAACAATTTACTACAATAAGACTCTACAAGCAAAGTTTCTACTGACCTGTCCTGCCTTGGAGTTTCGTCGTAAAAAATGTAGAGGTAATGGACGACCAAGACTAAAATCTAGTGTCTTCAGCATCAAAATTTCCATGCTTAATATCTCAGCCGACGAAAAAGCTTTGTCGGTAATATACACAAAGTCACTTACCTACAAAACAAATGTACATCAAACAAATCAGTAGTTTAACGAAGTAAAATGCATGAGCACTTACCTCTGGGGCGTACATTTCTTCATATTTTGAGGCCACAAGCATTGCGGTTACACCTACAAGTTGAAGTTTTGTTCTTGCGACTGGATGTGCCTGCAGAAAAAAACTCTTTTACTCTCGCCTTAAATCTGGAAATTGTCTTGATGGTCACTAATAGAGCCGGATCGATGTCCGCGGATTGCGACGGAGCCAAAATAAAACCAAGTTAAGCCCAGCTAGGGTTCAGTGCAGACCAGGCTTACGTCAGAAAGGACACAATCAGTAAATACTCTTCACATTAAATTTCTGAAGCCTTTTGAACCGATGGTTTGAAAGCATATGCTAACTTTTTGTGCTTTTTCTGGTAAACAATTACGCCGAAAGCATGACATCAAAATCACCAAAAACAGCTAAAACGCAATGTTTACGATAGCTCAACCAAATATTTTACAAACTAAATACCTGCAAAAACCGATCCAAAACTGCAACTGTCAGGTACAAGGTTTCTTGAAGAAGTTGAAATCTGTGATGAACTTGAATAAGCCAATCGACAAGAATGCAACGCATGCGAGACTTGAGAGTAGTGTTTTTCAAATAATTGGGCTGAATTGGGTAAATAGATTCCATATACAGCATGTATTGATAGATACCATTTACAAACTCTGAGCAAAGCTGTGGCTTGTCAACATCTTCCTCATCAATATCTTTAACATCTGGCTTCAGTGCAAGATCAAATATATTTTTGGAATCTCTGTAAGGTGAAGAAATAAGCATGTGCTCAGGGGTGTCTGAAACAACCTGGGCATTCTTTGGTTGAACAGAGGGCTTTACAACTTCTGTATCTTTTGTAGTCAATTTCTTAAGATTCTTGGTCAATTCCTGTTGATGATGACTATGGAACTTTTGGGTGTTTGTTGACTGAGTGGCTAATGGTTTGCGAAGGTTTGCAGAACCTTTTTGCCTTTGCAAAGCTTGAGCATTCTGAAATGAAGAAGTAAATCTCAAAGGGCAATAACAATCCGTGCCATTGCAACTACGTATTACGGCCAAAATATTATGATTTGACAATATTTAAATGTTTTTAAAAATATATCGTACCATATTTAGTCGAACAAAAACCGCAGCTACAACTCAATTTTTTCAGGTTCAAATCAAAGATACCTTTTCTTACTTTTTTCCATGGAATAACTGTTTAGCCAGTGCAGCATGCACATTGCACAGTATGCGCTATTGAAAAAGTAGCTACAGTTAGATCAATTGTTGTTCGTATAATTTTATGTTGCTTCTATTCCAGTTAATCAGCATGTGCTTGCTTATGTAAATGATAGGTCTCAGTTTTCAATCACGTGTGTGAGGCACTTCAGTAAGTGTATTTTTAGCATTACTTGTGCGCTTTCGGTCAATGGTGTTTGCAATTTTTTCTTTAATAACTTTGCGTGGCTTCTAATCAAGTAAAATTCGATAATAATTTAACACTACCACGCTGCCCGGAAATTGGGCCTACTTAAGTCATTTACTAGCCCAAAAGATGATAAAAGTCCTAGTTATCACCACCGACGAGGCAAACGGCCGGTCGATTATTTGATTCTTACTGTCCTTCTGCAGATGATTGCTTCTTTGTCTTTCCTCTGCAGCTGCTTTCTTCACTTCTTTGGCCTGAATACGGTTAAATTTTGTGCTTCTTTCATCCGCATCAAATGCCAAAGTCAAGCTGGGTAGTCTTCCAAGTGCAGGACGACGCAAAGCTTACGTCTCAGCTTCTCGGCATGCTTTGCATTTTACTACCAAAGCCAAGGAGAAGGTCCACGTCTTTTGGCACCGAAACATGCTCGTCATTCTCTCCTAAATCAGCATTTTTTCTTCTTTAACCAGTGGGAGGTTTTGCTTTTCTCCTCCTATTCTCCAGGAAGCTTGCATCAGTCTGTGCCAACTATCCGAGACCTCACTTTTCTGCGTCTCAGCTTGGGGCTTTTGTCAGCCACAGGCTACTTGTCTGAGCTCAGTGAGGCCTCCTACTGTGAGGAGTCTTATTTCTCTTTTATTCTCACCTCCAGTGAATTCCTTGCAGCTGCCGCCAATCTCTCATCTTTCACCAGCCCAGATAGAGTTGCCTAGCCTATATGCTAAAGCACCTTCCTTGTTCGAGTGTAAGTCTCATTTCATCTTTAATCTTTCTTGGTCACAGCATTCTTACCTTTGATTGGGAAGTTTTCCGCATTATTGCCATCCATGAGATTTAAAAACATTTTGACTCACCTGGCTTCTTCCGTCCAAACTCTCCTACCACCTGTATCGTAGAGCTGTTTTAGTGCATCATTCTATACAACGACTCTTTTTTCTGGTACCTACCTCAATTCTCTCTTCCCACTAGCCTGGTTTCCTCCTTGGTCAGTCAACTCTTGATCAAACTCTTTTCATCTTTCTCAGTCCATTTTGGATAGGTTCAACAAACCGAAGCAGGACTCTCAGACGATCCTGCTTCAATAAATTTTTCCAAGGCTTTTGAATCTGTCTGGCATTCTGCTCATTTCCACAAGTCTATTTCTGCAGGTCTCCCTCCTTGCGTATTTAATGGACTCTTTTCAAGTTTGCTGAGGTATTGTGCAAGGGTTAGTTCATGGCTTTCGTTCTATTTTCTCCTGTAACCAATGATCTCTCAGTGCACCTATCATCCATTATCAGTTGCTCTCCCTATACTGGCGACCTCGTAATCTGGTCCTTCCCCATTGTTCCAAGTGCTGCTAAAGCCACACAAGGAGCACTGGTTGTCTTTCTTTCACTTCAGGCTAATTTCAAATCTCTTTTCTTTTCGGCCAATATTTACAAGCCCTGCTCTTTCTCTTTAATTCCACCCTCTGCTTTATCTCTCTCCCAGTTTCCTTCAGATTACATTTGACTGCGCTCTTTCCTTTTTTAAACATGTTGCAGCCAAATTCTTTGCTGGCCTCAAGGCTTTACGCTGTGCCTTTGCTACCTCATGGGGCCACTTAAAGTCTTCTTCTGCTCATTTATCCATATGCTTCACCCTGATAGTTTCCTTTTCCTCAGAATTATTAAGTTAGAATGCCTTCACCATGCAGCCAGTTGCTCCAATCTCAGCAATAATCTCCTCTATTGCTCTTCTTCTTTCTGAGGTGTTCCTGTAATATGTCACCCCGTCCTTTTACCAGGGGGCCGTTTGCCTTCAATCCCCTTCTTAATTTTAGAGATTTTCCAGGTCAATAAAACCAAGACTTTCCAGCTGCTCACTCACCATGCTTTCTGCTCCAGGGCTTTAGTGACTTAGCCAAGCATTCTTGAACCCCACCATTTTTCAGTGTAAATCTCACTCTTTCTACTTCGTGCTCTTGCTCTAACCCTCCTCTTACTAGCCAAGGTGCTGCTCTTCCTCATATTGGCTCTCCCAATTTTTTTCATCCTTTAGGGCGGAATAAAAAAACAAAATTTTTGAATTTCAAAAGATATTAATATTTGTACCCAAATCTGGAATAAATGGCATGGGATAAAAACCAAAGTTTGGTTGGAGCACCCTCTAATTGCCGTGCGCATCTGCCATACAACGGAAAAATTGCTAATTTGGCCACATCTCAAAAGCCGGTTAAGCTGGAAAGCTGGTTTTTGGCAAAAGGACGCAAGAGCACCACTTTCCTATCTCTTCGAAATGAAAATTTTCATTCTAAAAGTGCACTGAAAAAAGTTATAAGTAGGGCGATTCAAGGTCAATAGTTATTTTTTTTGCTTGTAGAGAATAATAAAACAAGTGTGGAATTTTTAGATTAAATAAAAAATTTTTATTTCCATGTTTTTATTTTTTAATTTTAATCCAGAAAAAATGATCATAAAGCATGTTTTATGCGGCCAAGATTCCTAGGGCAACTTTTAATATATAAATCGCCAAAAGATTGCTCCAAATATGTTTGGCCTGCTACAACACTGTCGACCAACAACAGCTTCGGTAGAGCGCAATTTTTTAATGCTGTCTAGGCTGCTAGCTAAAGATCGAAATTTCTTATCAGAAAACATAACAAATTGAATGTGTGTGCATTATAATTTAAGCACCAATTGAATAAACCTTGGATGTTTTTGATGGATTTGTTCTATTTATCGTTTAGATTATTTTGTTGAATAAATTTACTTTTCAAAAAAATAGTTTCTTTTTGATAAAAATCATGCATTTTCGTATATGTAGTAAGCGCTATCTTTGGTATTAACAACAACTCCACTTTTGATATAAATTTTATAGATGCTTTGATAAGCAAAACTAACTTTATAAATACTATTTTTCAATGTTTTTTGAGAAGGTATGCTTAAAAATTGTTTTGTCAGTTTAAACCGACGGCAGTGGTAAGATGGGTACGTCACAACTAAATTTTCAAAGTTTGCTTTGATTTTATTTGTTGTTTTCTACAACTGTCAATAGGTCAGACACAAAGATTAGAAACTCTAGTTTCGCAGCCAAGTTAAAGCTAAGAAGCGATTGAAATATAAAAGTTAACGAGTCTAACTTGAAATCTGGACTGATCAAAGCCATAAAACTACAAATAACAATTTATTTTTGCATTACTAGATTTTAAACAAAACATATTTTGCTTTCTGTATCGGTCGTTCATCTGTGGCAGCTATACATCTGCTAAGCAGGCAACCTACTAAACACAAAACTCCATTTTTATATCAGAGTCATGTAATTTATTTTGCTATTTGCTGTAAGTGTTGGAGCAAAATCTTTCAACAATTACATGCTAAAATTCTAATACACCCAAGCTCTTTCCTTTTCTGAAACGATAAAGCTCAAAATAGAGTTGACAGCCACATCCACACAAAATTGATATAATGGCAGCCACCATTTTTAGCTTCAGAGATTGATTATGTAAGCCAGCGTGGTACAACTATGGGGCCGCATGTGAACTGTAAACAAATTATGAGAGCTTTTAGAAATTACTTTGCAAAGGTAGATTTCTCAAGGTGAAGAATTTTGCATCAAAATTGCATTCAATGATAGAAAGCAGCAGTGTATGTGAGAGTACTTTCTGTTATAAAGCAACTTAGTTCAACTATTATAAGTCGAATGCCAGATAAAACACCGAAGAATAATCTTCAACTTGCAACAGCTAAAGCTATTATTGACATACAAGCAGTAAATATCAATGAACCTTTGTAATAAATGCAAGTAACTGTCCAAGTCTTTGCCCTTGTTTCATTTTCAGAGAAAATTCACTAAAGATGTGAATTGTGCTACACAACATATTTCACGGTACAATTCATAATTAATTTTTCCCAAAATTTGCCACCATTTCTGGTCACGTGATGCAATGCGTATAAGTGATTTTTGCAGTAATAATTTAGATTTGATTAAGGATTTACTAAGAATATAAAAAAATTATTTCAGAATTGAAACTGCCCTTGACACCATCGTATTAATTGAAGGGGCTGCAATTGTGGTGGCACTTGATGTACAAGGATGATTGAAAGTGTATTATAAATTTAACAGAAAGTAGTAGGTTCATTGTTTCTTGAAGCTTTTTGTCTGACTTTTTTCAAGACTCTGTTTAAGAAACACAAATGACCTCCAGCTAACTAAGGAGAAAAACTGCTATTCATTGATCACTGACCAATGGCAGGGTGCCTAACTTCGTTTTTCTTTAAATGCTCTATCAGCTTGCAACCAGCCTGGACAACTCAACAGCTTCTGTAATCACGTAGAACCATGTTGCTATATAGTCCTCTAGTCAATGAGATGTTTGCTGTGCATGGTGAATATCACTGTAACAATTGATGATGACGAGAAAACTTATCTGACTTAACAAAAGAAAGGAAAGTTGAGGGGACTGATATTAGTTAGACCTTACACACTAAAGAATCAGCAGTCACTCATATACTCGTAGCATTGCAATTAACTCAAGTCATACTATGAGTCTAAAACATAAGCTTTTTCACCAACACAGCTACCAGGGTCAGTCAATAAGTAATGAGACTTTCTCAATTGCTTTTGTGTTTTTGTAGCTAAGGAACTCAAATTTTATGTGATGATTATGAATGGAGTTGTCATCTCATTTACAACAAAACTTGTTTATTTTCAGATTACTGTAGGTGTGATGATAAATTGAAATGACTACTAGGCTAGCAAACAGCTCATCATTGGAACAAAGAGGAGTCATCAGATTTCTGTTGGCAGAGAGTGTAAAATCATGTGAGATTCTGTCTAGAATGCAAAGACAATATGGTCCTTCCTGTATGTCTAGAGCAAACTTCTACAAATGGGTGCAAGCATTCAAAGATGGACGCGAAAGCATTACTAATGATCTGAGAAGTGGAAGACCTGTGGATGTCTCTATCCCAGAAGCAGTACAGGCAGTTGAAGACCTGATCAAATCTGATAGAAGGGTCACTTTAGATGAAATTGCTACAAAATTGGACATCTCCCATGGCACAGTGTATGCAATTGCGCGTGAGAAGCTGCATTTTTCAAAAGTCAGCTGTCGCTGGGTTCCCAAGATGTTAATGGATGATCACAAAATGCAACGCCTGATGGCTTCCAGAGCATCACTACGCAGATACAGAAAGGAGGAAGATGCATTTCTGTTGCTGGAAACTTTAGGCTGGAAACTTCTAACACACCCACCCTACAGCCCAGACCTTGCACCATCTGATTTTCACCTCTTCGGCCCACTCAAAGAGAGTATGAAAGGAATTCACTTCCAGACTGACGAAGAAGTGAAGGCTGCTGTGAGCAACTGGCTAAGGACCCAGTCCACGGAATTCTATGCCAAAGGAATAGACAATCTAATATCAAGATGGAACAAGTGTGTTGCAAAGAAGGGAGACTATGTTGAAAAATAAAAAAGCATTTTTTGATTACCAGTCATTGCAAACTTGAGTTATTGAGAAAGTCTCATTACTTATTGACTGACCCTCGTACTTACCAACCATCAATTTATCTGAAAGTGCTTTTCGAGAAAAAGTGAAAGGTTTTAACAAAAATGTATACAGCATTTCGGTTTTATTCTTCTACAGAGAACTGCAAATCTAATTAGTTTCATTTAATAATCTGAGTAGAAATATGATAGCGCTTTATACTTAAGGCATCATCGTTGCGTTGTGCTTTATACTTAAAGCGTCATCAGTTATAATTAAAATGCTACCTACTTGGTTAAGTTGAACTTAGAACTTATGTTTTGAAATAAAATGTTTGCTAGTTTACTGGCTATTATATATCTACTCTTTATTAGTTTTACTTCATAAATTTTAGCAATTTTCAACACAGTAAAATTATTTATCGATCTTAGTCAAAAACGCAGATCTAACAAGCAAAAATTTTTCAGCTTCTTTGATCAGACTTGATACATTTTTTACGCTAACTCACTGTTTGATCACCAAATGCAGATCGAGAAGGAAGAGCAGCCCTTTTCTTTATAATTGGAGCATTTTGAGTTCCAGAATTCGAATGTGCTCCCTAAAAACAAGGTTCATAATATACATTAAATATTTAAAACAACCCACATAGATTTGTCCGTAACTGACATTTTATTGCTGCAAAAGCTAAAAATGACATGGCTAGATTAATGCAATAGGTCTTAATTATTTACATCGCAATAGCTTATATCCTATATTTCTTTTTTTGTCACTGCTTCTGCAATTTTATTTTAACTTGTATTTTATGGAAGAATTTGCCATATTTTTTGGAATGGAAGCCATAGCTAAATATGTTTTTGCTTCAGCTACTTTGTACGGCTTTAAATCAAGGGTGACTTTTATTTTTTACTTATCATAAGAAATAACAGGTTACCATAGGACAACAGAAAATAACAAAAAATTGGACAACCTAATACAATAAAAAAATCCTTGATTCAACAGAATGCTTTGAACTAACCTAACAATTGCTCTGGCTTTCATTAAATTAATTTTTACAAAAAATTGGACAAGCAAAAACAAATAATAAATAAATCTTTGTTTTAACAGTCTAATTTTGTGCCTCTATAGTGTGATTTCAGATACCTCTGCTGAGAAACTGATGCTAATGTTAACGACATCATTGATGATGATAAACTTAAAGTAGATCTATTGCAGTTATGATGTTACAGGTCATGAGGAACAAAATTCAAAAACAATCTTTGTTTGTGTTATTGCAGATGTTTGTGCAGTTCCATAACTTGTTTACCAATATTTTGTGCGTCTTTCAATCAAAGGCAGCTTTTACTCACATAAATACAGAATTTGCTTTTTTGCCTGGTTTGTAATGTGTAAATGAGGCGCCAGTAATTTTGTCATGGAACCACATTGATTTTACTTGACAGCAAAATAATATTTAAATTCTCACAAACTAAAATGTAACATTTCCTATCTACATACAGTTTGATTGGGGTCACTTGCCATAAGGAGTGTGAAAGACTAAACACAATGCTTGTAGGATTCTAACCCATAGCGTCATGATTACTAATCAGATTACCTCTTGTAACTCAGTAATATTCTCATCTAATGACACACACATAATGACAGATAATTTTTCCACCTTGCTGATTTGGTTACGTGGTTTTAAAGACTAGGATTGTTTGACAACATCACTACATACATCCATTACCCTAACAGCAGATAGAGTAAGCTGGGGTATTTTGGGATGGCTGCCAGTAATTTTGTTATATATCCCCAGTACAGATTAGCACTTAGGGTTGAGGTTAGGTATAGTTTTACCAATGAAACTCTTTAACGGTTGGAATTAGGATTGGGTTTAAGATTACCAATAAAACTCGTTTAAAGTTGGGGTAAAGGATAGGTTGAAATTGGGATTAGGATTAGAGTTAGGTTTTGTGAAGGGGTAGGGCTGGTGTTGCATTTATCAATAAAACTCATTTAGGGCTGAGATTAGGGTTATAGTAAAATTTAGTAGTAGTTAAAGATAGATTAACGAGTGATAAAATTACTGGCAACCATTTGCAACAAATTAAAATAAATCAAGGTTAGTTTGGCTTGGCAGCACATGCAGTGATGCATGGCTGATGTTGACACAGCATGAGGACATACAAGCTACCAAGCCATGCTTCAATTGCATCTTTAGTTACAACATTTTTCTCCATTACCCATAACGTTTCTAACAAGTTACTCAGTTTAGAAATTAATTTCGGACAGTGGATCAGTTCAATTCAAGAATCTATATTTCCCAATTTAAAAATGATTTAAACATGCTGTGCTGCCAAGTGGTAAGTAAATATGCAAATGCTAAAAAAAGTGGTTAAATTGAAGTTGCATTTATGAAAGCAGAAGATAAAATTTGAGGTAGTAAAACTCGTCTTGAATTAACTGGTACAAAATACCCATAGGCTGTTAAGGCATAATTTCAGCCATTTTTACTCTTTAAAAATTGCTTGGGTCAAAGCTAAATGCTTTCCAAGCAACTGCGCTGATTATCTACTGGTGCTGCACAGAATGGCACAAAAACAAAAATTTATACATCTAAAAGTATTCAAATATTTTTAAAATGTTTATGATGGTGCACTTGTCTACACTGGTAATTGTTGCAGCATTAACCTTTCTACCAATGATCATGCTATGTACCAATGGTGCAACCAGAGGGACTTAAGCTCTCCCATTAGCTTTGCCATTTCCACTTTGAAAATATAATTTAAAAGTTGTAGACTGATTTTACATTACATGTCTCCAAGCAAAAGAAGCTTAAATCGTTGTCCCTTCACAATTCCTCCAACGCTGTGACACACAAATATGATTGTAATAATTGGTATTTACACTTGGCAATGACTTGAATTTAATAGGTACTGGTTGTGTTATGTCAGATGGAATGCGGATTTATGAAAGTAAATCAAATTAGTATATCTTTTTTGACTCACATTTTAATAGTCTACCTTGCAATACTTGATCAACAAAAACCTGTGAAAGCTTTTTCCTAGTTTACTCTAACCCTGATAATGTAGAAGCATGCAGGTACAGATGCCAATAGACCTTTTGGTTTCATTCTTTAACCAAACTGATCAATTTGAGATTTTACTTTATAGGGTGCATCGCTGCAGGCTACCTCCCCAGTATTGTACTGCCAGATTACACAATTTTTACTGTTTGGCTAGCACGGCAATGCCAAACATAAATTTCCTAAAAAAAATGCAATTTACGAAGCAATTAAATATAGGACCTTTCTCAACACAACAATTATCACAGTATGTACTTGTGTATAAGTCAATATGTATTTTAAGACCAAAAATTGCTTCATTTTAGGTATTACCTGTGTATAATTTGACAAGGCACAGTCACTATTTTTAGACCTGTGCAGCAGTGTCATGAGAGCCTACTGTAACATACCGTAATAGCGTGTATTACATGAGCTATATCCCAATCTTGTCATTAAATGATTTCTCTATAATGCAGTAGGCCTTAATGCAATATATAAATTTTACACTAATTGCACATACCCTAAAACAAACTACACTGATATTTGATAATTTTGTGAAGTAACATCAAGATGTGAGCATTTTTTAAGGTGAAGCATTAAAATATAAGCATTTGTTAAAAATGGTATATATATAGCTAGTTCCAAGTGGTTATGATCTATAGAGAGTGTCTCATAAGTGAGAAACAAAACAACAAAGCGAGTGCTGCAGGTGGGAGGCTTCCAAAGGAAGCAATGCTACTTAGAGATATTTTCAAATTTACAAAGCCATCCCTGGACGCAGATATTTATACAACATATATAGAAATGGCATTTTCTTTTCATATCACATTGTATACGACTCTTCAGCAACATCTTATAAACATTACCCATGTATAAGTCGACCCCGAAAATATTATCTTAAACTTGTCTCCCAAAAATTTGACTGATACACAAGTATATACGATACTTCCATCATACCACAGCTAAATGGGGAAAAATCAAGCCAGTTGAACTTTAGCACAAATGGTTATTTAGCAGTCTGCTAAGCATTTGCATAAATGAATACTTTTATTTTTTATTTCAAAACTGCTGAAAGATTACGTGAAAAAATAAAGAGGTCAAGAAATGTTTAGGATGCCAAAAAAGTGCCTAGTTGTTGATATACAATCGTAATGGGATTGTTTTAGTGTTTCATCATTACAGCTTGCATAGTTTCAGCATTATAGTTGAGGGTATTCAGCTGAGCTTCTAATTGCTTGTTCTTGTAGATTAGCATTGGCCTAATCCAGGACCAATGCAATGCTTAGGATCAACTGTCAGTATAGGGGGTGTTGCCAATTTATCTATGTACCATATACAGAGCATTTGTTGGTGCAAATGTCTGGATGGTTTGAAAAGATCAAATGCAAAAGTCTTTCAAACTTGACACCTGTATACACTGTGAGAATGACATCTACTTTGGAGACAGTCAACTTGTAGCAATTATGTTGATAAGAGTATTGTTAGTTCCAGAAATCATGTGCTGGAAAGAAAAGTAGAGGAAACAAGATTTTACCACTTTTCCTACAATTGCAATTGATGCTTTAAAAGCTTGCTACACAGACCTTTTCCCAACTGTTTGGAAGTTGCTTACTATTTTGCAAGGCTACCTGTGGCAACAAAAGCTACAAAGAAACATACGTTTATTAACCCTTTGACTGCAGGAAGCGACTAAAGTCGCTCTATATAATATTCGCTTGAGTGCAGGAAGCGACTTTAGTCCACATGCGTAGAAAAACATTTAACTCAACTGATGATCATCAACTCAAATTTTTTTAAATTGAGTTACAAAATTAGTTTACTAAAAAATCGATTTGTGACTTTATTTTTCATCCGATTTTCATAAAATTTTCAAAAGATTACGCTTATTTCCTCACGCATCCAAAGATGTATAATTTGTGCCCTAATTCTTGGATTTTTATACCCAAAAAGGGTTAAAAAGACTAAGAACCCAGTTGCAGACGACAAATTCTCAGCAATAGCCAACTACACTAAAATCAAATTGAGATTACATCTTTACCACAAAACCAAACCCTTGATCATTAACACAGTCTAAAAACTACTCTTTTGGGGCATCATTTGCCAAAATTTCAAGCAATAATAATAAATTTTACTTTTTTAAATTTCTAAATTTTTTAGGGGTCTCAAACCCCCCCCCCCCAAACAAATTTAAATGGTAAGTAGATAAAAGTAAATTTAGTGCGTAAAAAATATCATATGTTGCTAAATACCGGTTACATTTGAAAGCTTAGGAAATTTGCTTTCCTGCAATATATAACTTTAAATAGTTTAAACTAAGTTGTATATGATATTTACTGATCAAAAATGAGTACTGTACATCATGTCAGTTCAAAACCCCCCAAAATTTTTTGCCTTACCTTCACTAAATTATAATTTTTAGAAAAACTACACCCTTTAAAAAGATAAAATAACTTGCAAATATTTCACCACTAAAGTCGTCATTTTGTATCAAATTTTCAAGGAGACAAGAAGTGAAATACAAGTTTAAAAGCTAGCAGAAGTTTGGCTTCTCTAAATCAAAGTTTGCTGTATCCCTCTGGTTTCTCAAGAAATGGGAAGGGTGTAAACAAGCTGCTGTTTCATTGTCAGTGACAGCATATTCTATTTAAACTCAATCTTTTCTGAATCTTGAAGAAATTTCCTGTTCAAAAATACATAATGTTGCATGGTTTAGGCTAACCTCTAGCAGATAATGACTGATCATATTTTAGGTACTAAATTTAAATATCAAAATTTGGTACCGATCGGTACCGGTCAAAAAAAAAGGTCATGTGCCTCAGAAAGTAGCAAATTGTAGAAAACCTAGGCTTTTAGGTAAGTTTTGAGTGATGTACCTTGAAAGCGTATTTCCTTAGCATCATTTTGCGACCATTTCTAAAAAACTTGGTAGAAAATAAAATCTGTAGTGATCTTTGAGGTGAGGGTACCTCTTTAATTTCGAAGACAACTACCCCTCAGTTGGGGGGTTAATTTGCATAAAATTTGCATATTCAAAAAAAAATTTTTTTTTATGTTTGAAATCCTCAAGAAATGTAGATTTCAATGATATATAACACTTAATGTAGAAGTAAACAGCTGAGTAATGATTTACAAACAAACTTGGGGTACATCTTTATGATTGATTTTATGATAATTATGATATTCTTGCATGTAATTTTTACATATTTCACATAATTTTACAGTTATACTATCCGTTTTTTTTTGTTTTAGACAATGTAGCAAAAAAATATACTGTTTGAAGAGTACATTGAGTATCATTTTGCAACATTTGCACAAAAATCAGTTTTTTCATAATATTGCCATTTCCACAGAAACAACGAAAAAAGAGTCTCCCGCAGGCAAAGGGTTAATATGCAATTTCTAAAAACAATAATCCACAAGGTTCACAATAATAGAACAAAAAGTGACTAGTCTTACTTTACTTTTAATTCACCAGGAACAATCAATCAACAAAGTGTTTTGAATGAATATGCTTACAAGTTATAATAAAAGATCTGATTTTGTTCTGTAGTTTAACGATATTTGGTGTTGACACCAAAAGGCCTGGAAGGAAATTATCTCCTTCTCATCAAAAACTAATGAAACTATATCCACTTTTGAAAACATAGAAGCACTTTAAAGCCTTTTAATACTTTAGTTTTGCTACTTACATGTTGTAAACTATGGTTAATGCCTATAATCATGTATTTGTATCGAGTATCCAATTTCCATTTAACAGTGATCTTAATCACTTTGACTAATATGCAGTAGCCTACAGAAATAAACTGACTTGCAAATTTAAGATTTAGTCAAGACATGGCATTGAGATGATTGCAGTTATTTTGTTTGGTTGTCTTAGGCCTAGGCCAAAGGATTTGAATTTGATTCTTTTGAATAAGGAATATGTCGTCTGAGTTGTAAGTATTGTATTTGCAATAATATTTGATAATGCCAAATTTAAGTGGTATATGTGGTATTTATGGCAAACTGATGAAAGATAGTGGATGTAAAGCATATGGCTGTGAGTTATGTCCAGCATGGCTCCATCCTAAATGTGTTTTTTCTAATGCATCTGATACAAAATTGCAAATCCTGTTTGAATTCAATTCAAGCTTTAATGTCAAATGACAAGAATGCCAGCAAAAACAGAAAGCCAAACTAACAAATTTAGTAATCAAAAATAACTTCAATAATTTCACCACAACTATTGAGCGAAAAATTACACCTGGAACCAATGTGAAAAACTGATGCTGAAATTGCAAACACAATTAAAAACTATTTGGCTGATGCACGATTTATCAAACAATTTGCAAAGAAACAGGAAGATAAAATAAAGCAAAAAACAACTTCCTAATGTTTGATTTATCTGAATCCTTATCAGACTCTGTTGTAACTTCAGTAAAAAATGACTACAACAAATTAAAATTTTTTAACGAAGATCAAATGACTTTGTCTCCTACTGACATTGTGCGACTTGATTCAAAAAATGCTGACAAAAATAGACCTCTGCTGATTAAGTGTTCTAACGAAAACAAAAAATGGGAACTTATTAGAGCTTCAAAAAATCTCAAACTTCAAGACAAAGAAAATCTCAAAATTTGGACAACCCCAGACTGCACTATACAAGAAAGAGAGGAAAGGAAAAGACTTATCACAGCACCTAAGGCATGAAAAAAGAATGGAGAAATTAACGATTTGCAATATCACAATAGTTGTGAAAGTATCAGAAAGCAACAAGAATGACCTTTTTCATGGAACGGCCTGAACTTTTTGGGCCAATCTGTTAAAGGACTAGTAATAATGATAACAATTTTCTTGCCATATCATACCCAAATGCTAGATCAATTATGAACATGCTTTCAGTTTTAGAAAACTACATTGTTAACATGCATGCCAAAACTGATAATTTTTTCTTCACTGAAACATGGTTCATTTGCACAACACCTGATTCTCTTCTATTTTGTCCTTTGGGGTACAGTTGTTTATGTTATGACCATGTATCTGGACGAGGGGGGATTCTAATAGTTTATTGCAATAGAATGAACATTACACAAGTTTTTCCTCCAACAATGCTAGACTGTGTTGAATTTGCATTAATTGACATTTCTTCTGACAGAGAAAAATGCAAAGCTAGATTTGTGTGTCTTTATCTTTCTCCTAATGCTGCTACCAAAGTAGAAAATATTGAACAAGTTTGCAAGATGTTAACATTTTGTGTTAGTGTCAATTTCCCCACTTTAATATTTGGTGATTTTAATCTACCATAAGTATTTCTCTGACTCAAGTAATGATGACCCCACTCACTGCGATGGAAATATTTTGTATCTACTACTATGCAACAACTTCAATGTCAGCAGTTTACTGTCACATTATGTTGGCACTCCCTTGTGCAGTTTTTGCGATCATTCCTTTTTGTGTGAAATAGACAGTTAAGACGGGCTCAACCAAGCCTAACTAAAAAAATTTTAGGAACGCAAACTATGAGATAATTTGTGAAAAGCTAAACCGTATTAACTGGGAATGGATTTTGACATCCAGTAGTGCTGGTGTCCAACTACTGTATAATCACATCTTAGACATTTTATCCAGTGTTATTAATAAGTCTGTTCCCCTTGCAACTTCATATGAATCAATTAAAAAACCTCATCACTTATCTAAAACACTGAAAAAAAAATTAAATCTTTATTGTAAGAATAAAAATGACCCTCAGTACATATATGCCTATAAAGCCAGGTACAAAGAGTAAAACCGATGTGTCAGAAAATGGTATGATGATCTTGAAAGGTCAATTTGTAAAAATCCTACCAATGCAAAATTATATAATTACATAAATAAGAAAATTCATGCCAGAATCATCATTCCCACTGTCAAATTCAAAGATGGCTCCTTTGCCTCTTTAGATGACAAAAAGGCAAGTTTATTTGATTCTGTGTTTTTCAAAAAGTATTTATAAATGATAATGGTGTTGATTTCAACACTGAGTGCCTCCTGCCCAGTCACAAACATATGCAGGACATTGGAATAACAACTGCAGATGTTGCTAAAGCCCTACAGAGATTAAACACTTCCATGTCACGATCTCCTGACAATATACCTGCTTATTTTCTGAAACAAGTTGGTTTTACGTTAGTGCATATAATGACTTATTTGTTCAACCTTACTTTACATCAACGTGTCATACTAAATGAGTGGAAACGTGCCACTATTACACCTACATATATACTGTATGTATAAAGGGATCTCGTAGTAAGCCTGTCTCACTTACTTTAGTTATGTGTCGCATTTTAGAAAGTATTATTGTGGAAAAAATAATGAATCATTTATTAATAAACTATCTTTTATCTGATAGCCAATTCGGATTTTCATCAGGTAGATCTAAATGGACTCAAATGCTTGCAGCTGTGAATAAATGGTACAATAGCTATGACTCAGGTATAAACATTCATATTGTTTACATTGACACTTCTAAGGCATTCAATACGATGTCAAATACAAAACTGCTTTCTGTCTTGAAATTGTATGGTAATGCTAATAATGCTTTTAACTGGCAGCATGCTTTCATCACAGACAGATGCCAATGTGTTTGTATTAATAGTGTGTTATCTTTTTTACCAGTCACTAATGGTGTTCTGCAAGGCAGTGTGGTAAGACCTCTTTTGTTTTCAATCTTTATTAATAATTTGACTGTGTTTTGCCAACCTAAACATGCTGTTGGTGGTATGTTTCCTTATGCTGATGATGACAAACTCTTTAGTGCTGACAGTAATTATCTGCAACAGAGTTTAACTAGTGCCATTTCTTGGATGGAATCCTATCAATTACTACTTGCCCCAGCAAAATGTCCGCATCTACCTATCATTTGCCACCCTGATGCTGATATGGCAAGTAATCAATATTACATTGGAAATCAAAAGATGTCTGTCTGCAGTGTGTGCTCTGGTGGTTATTTCTAGTAACCTTAAATGGTGCCAACATGTTTGTAGCATTGCCTCTAAAGCTTTTATTCGTTTACACCAAATTTTACACTGTTTCAGCAGCAACAATGTTTTGATTTTGTTCAAAGCATATGTTACTTACATCAGACCACTGCTTGAATATAACGCTGTAATTTGATCCCCTTTCTAAAAAGTGACATTTCTATGATTGAATCTGTTTAAAAACGCTTAACTAAGAAAATCTGTTTCCATTGTAATATTTCTAAAACTTCATACTCTCATCACCTGAACATGCTAAACCTAAAATCGTTGAAGTCAGGAAAGTTGAATTTGATTTAATGTTTATGTACAAAATTATTTATGGGTATGTGGACTTAAATTTTAGCAATTTTTTTCTCTGTTTGTCATAGTGAATACAATTTGCATACACAAGGTTTTACCATTAAGCCATTAAGACCATGCTCAGAGCACTTAAGTAACTTCTTCATGCACAAAGCCTCTTGAATTTGAAACAAATTACCAAAGTGTTGTTTTCGCTCCTATTTTTGCTGTCCTTAAGAATTGCTTAAAAAAGTTTGACTGCTGTTTTTGGTTTCTTCATTAACGTATGGCTGATTTTCTGCTGTGCTCTTGCTTGTTATTCTACCTCGCTGCTTATGCCCGTATTGTTGTTGTTTAGCATAGTACGTACTGTACATATTAAGCATCTTTCCTTTAATGTGATTTTTCCCTCACATGCAAGTGTGCTTTTAAGATTTAACTTTGGCACCATTGTGTTGTATTTCAATAAATAAATAAATAAAAACAGATATTGTGCATAAAAATTGAAACAATAATACATATTTTTTGTAGGCCCATTACTTTGTAAAGTAGACTAGGCATCGTCAACTCATGAGCGAAATTGCTGATTATAATAGTATAAATGTAGTAGCCCCCCTTACAAAAAAACCTAGTTGCACACTAGCCATGTATGAAATCAATGCGGGAGAAAATTTGTTTTCACATTTACTTCTCAACAATATGCCAGTGCTTGTTATTGAATAATGTGCACACCCATGGTTAGCATGTCTGCTAGCCACACCAAATTAATTGCGTACTGATGTGACACATTGCAAAGCTAGCACACTTTGTACAAAACTCTGGCAAAAAAGCACTGTGCCTCACCTCAGATAAGCCTTGCTACATATTTAGCTGCAGGCAACACAGAATTTAATCTTTACGTGCTATTAAATCACACTATATCAGTAGGCCTAGGCTAATGTTTTAGCTCCACCTTTAAAACTAGATTGTGGTACTAGTACTTACTTGTAAGGCTGCGTTTCTCGTTGTCATTGACGTCATATTTTCTAATTATTCCACAACACAAATGCACATGAAATTAAAGAAAGGGTAAATAAACTCGTAAAAAACAATGTGACTGCTTGTATTGATGATCTGATTACGGAAACTCGTTAAGAAAATCAGCTTAGTCCAAATCTTAACAAGTTCAGAATTAAACAATCCGCGTCTAAATTTTAATTGGTTCGAAAATGCAAAAGCTTTAAAATGATTGGTTTAGATGTAGCATTTAATTTTAACCACAATGCTTTGCGTTAACAACGCTAAAAGCTCACATACATGTTAAGTTTTGTAAAGGGCGAATCTGTTTGCGACGAGGCATAAAAAATCTTTTAAAAACATTTTGTGTTAGTTGGTATGATGATAAGAACCTATTCAGCTTGTTAAACACAAAAGCAACGGAGAATCTGAAAAGCTGCAAAACAACTCTGTGATCTTTGAGTCAACAGTCATTTGTAGGCCTTTATTTTGTTGCAGTCGGTTAGAGTCAAGGTTTTGTTGCTGTTCATGCTTATTTTGCATTCACGAAAGAGCAAATTGTATCGCTGTCTTTTGGACGGGATTTCCGCTTTCACTTGGGGGTTCTTATTTCCGTGGTGTCTGGGCCACTTGTCTCTCACACAAAGCTGGAGGCGTCTCGTTAAGTGCCTTGCCCAATGAGATAACAAGCAAACTTGCCGACTTGTTTTCCACAGTATCCCTTAAATGCCAAGCGCCAACCAGGAAAGCTGTGAATACCATTTTTTGAAACTCCTTTGGTATGACTCGACCAGGGGAATGAATGCCTAGTCTACTGAGTGCGAAGCAACTGCTCTAATCACTACAAAATAAACATTTCTTTTCAAAATTTCTATTTTGTTTCATTTATGAATGAAAATAAATTTATTTTGCACAAAATACAAAAACACCAAAAATTACTTCATTAGTGACATCGCGGATACCAAGATTTTATATTGGGAAAAAAATGTCCATAAAAAGTTTTGTTTGTGCTCAGCTAAACTCAAATGAACTGCAAAGATCTGTGATTAATATCTTCTAACTAACGCAAAAGTTAGCCGCTAAATTAAGCCATGCAGCTAATTTTTGGATTAGTTAGAAGATATTAATTAAAAATTGAGCCGCGTTCAATGGTTATTTCTTTGTATCCAATATCATGCTTGTATGTACACACATATTTTTTGCAGTGATTGTTCCATTGTGATGAGAGAATAATCATCTTTCTTTTATCAGCCTGTCGCACTTTTTGTCTATTGTTTGTTGTGATGAAAACCGAATCACAACATTTCAATCTGTCGTCGGGAGCGTTAGCGTGAGCCATGCCGCGCTGTAAGACGTTACTTCTGGAGTATGATATGTCTTGGAAAAGTATTGTGGGGAACAAGTTTCTGTATTGTTGAAGAGTTCCCACAGCACGTCTTACTCCAAAGAACGAATACATTTTAAATCATAAACGCAACGTTGGAAACGCGAATCTTGATTAGAATTGAATTTAAATTTGATTTGGAACGAAACGAATTTGAATTGAAGCCAATTGAATCGAATGAATTTTGAATTTGAATTTAATCAAATCAAATGAATGAAAATAACAATGACTTTTTTTATATGCTTGTTTACTAGGTCACTCCGCCGCACCTCAGATGGAACCACGCCTGGTTATACGGCTTAGTCACCCAGTATTGTTACAGCATGTTATGTAACTATGTTTATTCTTTTTTGACCAGTTTTTAGGCCAACGAATGATTTACAACAACGATACACACTACAACAACAAGCGTACGAACAGAACGAGAATGTTATGAGTCACCCACATGATTTCAGCATAACATCAATGATCCAGAGTCCGTATCTTGCAAGGTTGCCATAGTATTAATGGTTTCGTTGGAGTGTGATACGGTTCGGAAAAGTAATGCCAGTAACGGTTTGCTAGCAGTATGATGTACTCATTTCTAGGGACTCCACAAAATTATCTGCCTAGCATCCTGCATATTTTAATCCGGACCTGGTTAACATTTTGACTGATTTAATGAAATTGTTCTCCACGCGCTAAGTAAAATTAAATATATGCTAGGCTCCACCAAAATAATTTGTGTGAAATCAAGCTCCTCAGTAAAACAAAAATAGGATTTAATTTCTATTTTGAGTTGTTGACATGCTAACTGCCCAGCTTACAATAAATCATAGACTTGCTTGTAGGTTTGATGGTCATAGACCTGAGTCTATAGTTATTGGTAACGCGAGCACGAGGCAAGATTATGGGTCTGATGTTTAGACAAAAAATTTTGAATAAACCCTCAAAAATGTTTTTAAAGTCACTCTGAAAATTAGGTGAAAGTGCCCTTTAGATACACATCACAACGCTCACAAATTGTAGTCTTTTATTTGGTCTGGATTATTTTTATTTACTTGTGATTAAACCACTATAGATTAATACAAGCTTTTTTACATAAGGAGCAGTTGTATTGAGAGGGAATTTAGAAGATGACTGTACCAGGGATATTTTTAGAACGCCCGAGATAAATTTTGGGACTCGATTTGATTTAAATTCCAGTGTTGGGATAAAAAACTGTAAATTTCCTCTCGAAAAAGTAAACAAATGTTGTTATGCAAAATTGAATTAGATTTTTATCAAAGATCCTATATTGTTCTCAAAAAGTTGATCTCTAAAAAGTTTTTAACTTGAAAAAAAGCATAACAAACCCACCCCCCATTCCATATACATTTTTTACACCGCTGCTTCTCACCCTTAAAAATTTTGGTAGGTTACCAAGTCTAAATTGCTTTTGGTAAGAGATTATATTTAATTTCACGTTGGGATCCAGCGGCAGATCAATAATGCCGGAGTGAAAAATAACTTATTTGTTCAGTCATGTTCGCGATAAAAAACAGATTTAAGAACTGCGGCTACGAAAATTTGTTACAGATGGAATGTTGTATGAAAAAGTCTTCTCGCACAAAATCCTTTTGAATGCGGACCAAGATGTTTGTGAGAGGAAAGTCATCGAAAAGCTATGTTTTTCAAAACTTTTTGTACCTCAATAAAAAGGGCCCAACAATTAATTCCTTGACATTGGAGGAGTGGACAAATTTTTAAAAATTTTGTTAGCTGTAAGCTAAGAAAAAGTTTTATCCAACACCTGAAATTTAATTTTAAGTCTAATCACATTCTAAGTTTTGATTGCAACTTTTAATTGATCTATACTGTAAAGCACCATTTTGTCGGTGAGTCTGTCTGTGTGTTTCAACCCCTCAGAAATTTCTGGGCGTAGGCCTGCAAATGTAAAACTGGCGCGATTGATCACCACTCCGAGAAGATGTCATAATAGGGTTGGGGACGTTTATGATGATGTTACACCTCAAGACAATTTTTAAAAATTGACATTTCTTAAAAGAGGAAAGCAAATCTTTACTCTAACAAAATACTAGCACCCTATTTATCAACTTGAAAAAACTATCCTTTTAGGGGAATCATATAACGTCATGATAAACGACTTCCCCAACTGTAAAATTGCTTTCTTTATTTTCTCAAAAAGTACTGACCGTAGAAATGTGTTTAAAAGGTTTTCACGAGGTGTTAACAAAATGCTTTCGATGTAAATAAAAATTGCGTTAATTTGAGCTTTATCAAAAACGAAACAAACATTTAAGCATTTTGAAACATCCTTTTTTGTAGAACGCTTCGAAACAACTGTGTTGCTTCGTAAAGTCAAATAATGTCATAATGCTGTTTGATACCAATTTAGTGAAAAAGCAGCACAGGCAGCAGCTGTATTTTGCATCCACCGTAATTTGAGTGGCAAAGCCTATTGCTGATATGCAGCCTGTTAAAGTAGAATTACAGTATAACCATAATAGGATATAGGTTTAGCCTTAATTTGGTTTTTAATAATGCATTTTTAGTGTGAAAATTGTAATAACTGATCTGTAGGCGAACTCAACTTTAGAGCGCTTTTGCAAAATATATCGCGGGCCTGGATTATATTAACCCAAAAACGAATTAATCACGTTTAGAAACAGGCGGGTAAAAGCTAATTGAAACAAGAATGCTAATACAAACATCAGTAACAAAATGTAACAAAAGTGCCAAGAACTGGCTTGCTATTCGGATTCGATTATTTATTTTAAAACAGTTTGCAAAATTTCGTGGTCATTCCTTCGTGATGCAATTTGTTTTCTCCTAGCGCCCCCCAATCTCCCTCTTTGATGTCATCGCACCCTCCAGTGGTATCTAACGCCAACAACATGGCAGTGGAACCGACTTTGGAAACCACCGGCCTAGATTAAAAAACCAAAAAAGCCCATAGTTTTAAGAAAAAGTCATGAGAAAAAATAGTTCCTAAAAGTTTTTACTGTTTTGTTTAAATTAGCTTATTTGAAAAATCTGGTTGAAGAAATTCGAGGATCATAGCACTTGAGTCTCTCTTCGCTAAATCTATGGCATTGGCGCCGGTTTCTCTCACACGACCTCGAATTTACGATATTGGCTGTACAAAACCATGATGTGTAAGATATTACTGGCAAAATGCCTAAATTATTAATCTACCGAATTGCAACGGTTTCTTTCAACAACTAAGTATCACGATAACTGGATGCTTGTGTGCGGTTGTGGTCACGACAACTATAGTAATATATTATTTGTGCTTTTGAACATTTCTTTCGTAGCTACTGGTCTTTTCACATAATTAGAAACAATCTTCGACATAGCCCTTGGAGAGCACGTCTAGCCTTGTCAAAAAACACGATAACTGGGTGCTTGTGTCGGTTTTGGTCACGACAACTATAGTGATACTAGCCGGCTTTGCCGGCAGAGGCTCTCTCAGTAATTTCGAGGTTTAGTATTTCGGTTCAACCGGCTGCGCTGGTTTCACACGTCGGGCTCTTGTATGAGCAGTAGCGAAAAGTTAATGAATTTTATACACTTTCACGATTCTTCTATACGAAATTGTGATCATTATATTCTCTTAATCATGACTGGCAATGCTCACAAACAATCTTGCCACAAATTATCGTTAATACCTGTGAGGGAGCACGAATTGTACCTAATCAAAGCTGATTGTAGCGACGAAATGGTGCTTGCTTTCACTATTAAAAACAAATATTTATTGGTAAGCCTATTTTGCCAATTGGTGCTGCCCTTTTCTTATTATATTTATAGTATTAAGTTCCTAATTTGGCTGCGCTATTGGTCTTGTTTCCGGCATAGCGACAAAAGCGGCGATTGTTCTCTCTATATTCAGTTTTACAAGTTGTTATGGTCAACTTTTTGTGTTGATTTTTTCTTAAACTTGGGATTTTATAGCAATGATGTATAGTATAGACAAAAACGACATAAATACCATATTGGTGACATTAAGATTTTTGCCTGCGCTGTTTGCTTTAATTCGGCCTTAGCATGAAAAGGGGCTATGGCTTTCCATTAAGTCATACAACCTATTGCAATAAGCGCCTATGAGGCTCTTTTCAAACAAAGACATTGCTTCTAATCCAATGTTACAGATTGATGTTATTATTGTTTAATTTTTATCTTTTCTTGAATTTGGATATTTATTACATTTAACTTTTGCCCCTAATCCAAACCTTCCTGCTTTTAAATGAAGATTAGTGTTTTGTACGGATATCCTTGCAATTACAAATATCAGTAACGGGCTTTACCATTTATAGTTGCTATCAAAATGATAGTGGATTATTTTGCTGCCTGCTACTGTTTTCACTAAATAGTAGCAAGCATTGAGATGAACCCAGAACCCAGCCTCTAAGGTTGTTCAAATCAGAGCAGCCTTGGTGCCGGTCCCAATTCCGGATAAATTGGGAGGGTTGCGACAGGAAGGGCATTCGACGTAAAACCTAGCCAAATGTTTTTCAATGCGCGTCGTATCTGACTTTATACCGGATCGGTCGAGGCCCGGGACCACAACGATCATTACCATTGGCTGGGCACCCACGACCACTGGTGGACATACTACTTGGGTGCAAAGAAGAGGTGGAAAGCAGTGGAGAAGAAAGGAGGAGAGAATTGAAGAGAGGAAGAAAGCTAAGAAGATCAAGTTGATGGTTGCTGCATTAAACGTTGGAACCATGACTGGTAAAAGAAGAGAAGTGGCGGACCTTATGGAGCGAAGAGGGGTGGACATACTGTGTGTGCAGGAAACTCGTTGGAAGGGGGGAAAGCAAGATGCAGGATGTAAGATGTGGTACTGTGGGAGCGGAAACAAAAAGAATGGTGTGGAAATCATATTGAAAAAGGAGCATGTGGACAGGGTAGTGAAATTGTGGAGGGTGATAGACAGGATAATATGCTTGAAGATGGAACTTAATGGTGTTATGTTGAATGTTATCAGTGCATATGCACGGCAGGTTGGATGCATACGTGAAGAAAAGGAGCATTCTGGCTGGACCTAGATGAGACGGTGGAAAAGATACCAAAGAACGAAAGAATTGCGGTGGGAGCAGACCTGAATGGGCACGTAGGAGAAGGGAAAAACGGTGATAAAGAATGCATGAGCAGACATGGACTGGGGAAGAGAAATAACGAAGGACAAGCAGTGGGAGTTTTGCTAAGAGAATGGAACTAGCGATCACTAACACCCACTTTGTAAAGAAATCAGCACACAGAGTCTCCTACAACAGTGGCGGACGCAGTTCGCAGGTGAATTACATTATGTTGAGAAGACAAAGGATGAAGGATGTGGTGGATACAAAGGTTATTGTCGGTGAAAGTGTAGCGAAACAGCACCAAAGAAGTAGTCAGTGCGATAATCCTCTGGACGAAATGGAGAAAAGCACCAAAACCAGTGAAGAGAATAAAATGGTGCAAGCCAAAAGACTCCAAAGTAAAAAAAACAATTTCAAAATGGAAGTGATTAAAAGCGGAATACTTGGTGGACAGGAAGACTGGCAAAGAGTAGCTGAGATAATACAGAGCATTGCCAGAATGGAACCGGGTGAAACATCGGGAAAAGTCAACACGGCAGGTCGACGGGCAATGGCCAAAAAAATTGCTAATGAGTAGTTAAGGTCACAAAATTACATCTGATATATGAATACGACTGGTCTGCAAGCACTGTTGACAAAAAATTTCAAAAAATTACTGATTTTATCCGTCAATATCTAATCGAACATGTGGCAAAAGTTACAAAAATCTGTCCTGTCATTTAGGCTACAGTATGATTTAAATTTACAACTTTTCAGTATGCTTGCACAATTAAATATACTGTATAAGTTGCACATTACAACTAACTTAAACTCAGCATTTCCAAACACGCTGATTAATCGAATATGAAACCCTAACAGAAGCTGGCTACAAATAAGCCTGCATGTTTAGCCCATAAAATTAGCGCAACTATTAGCAATAACAATCAATCCTTAGCACCTCTTATCCTACTTTGACTTCAGATTCATTTTTTGACATCCGTAAGACGACATATTTAACGTTCTTTTGGCAACTGTCACTTTTATCCATTCGATTTGCAAAAAACGATATCACTGCTATTCAATTCAATGCAAAAACATTGAAAGTGGTCAGCCAATTTTTTCAAAAGCGCGTTTTGATGACATTTGATCAAGTGCGTGCAACTTTCCTATTGCTTATAGCATAAGGTTATTTTGCGCCCTTCTTTTGAAAGGTATGTCCGTGATTTAGAAGAAAAATAATTACCCTCCGAGAACACCAAATGTGTTCAAATGTTCTTCATTTTTCATGTAATTGCTTATTACAAAAAAGCCTTCAAACGGTTGTAAAATCAGAATAATTGAAAAAAGTGGCCAAGAATTGGTTTCGAATAATTTAATTGATTTTTAAAAAAAGGTTTTCAAGTTTGGATATCAACAAGAAAGAGATCTGTGTGACCAAATGGGCCGAATATAAAATTGTTTTTTAGTTGAGGAACAAAGGTATAAGCGATGGAATTACTTCCTAAAATGTTGTCTTCCTATTACAGATTAACAATATCGTTGCTCTCATATAGGATTTGCGAATATTATAAAGCAAAGTTTGATTATCATCGTTTGCCGGATAGTTGAACACTAAAGCTGTCGATAAAGCGTTTTGATCATCCACCAACGGCATTCCGTCTTGTTAGTGGCAGCAGTCCCGTAGCACTCCAACTTCGGGCCCCCCCCCCAAAGTAAGCGCAAGAGCCCCTGCGCACAGGTCATATCACTTTGGAGGTGTAAAATTGAAAAGCTGCATTAAGAAAATACGCCACAATTTGTACATAAGTAAACAGGCTAATGTCAGAATAAAGCATGCCGATACCGAAGGTGCAAGTCATAAAAAATTCGGCACCGATGCCAGAGTTCAGTAGGACATTTATGCAGACACTGCGAAACGAAAGCAATGACACTGAAAAACATGAAAAAGTTATAAAAACACAGTATCATTTAAATAGTCTGGAGCGAACCTTTTTGTTCGCAAATGCTGTTATGACATTGTCATAATCAAGAGATCGGGCGCAGTCATTTTCGATTGACAACATGGCTAATGAAGATAGTCTACTGTCTGTCATAGACGTTCTATTAAAAGTTTTGATCAGTTTCAATTTGCTGAAGCTTCTTTCAGCACTGGCAACAGTCACGGGGCAAGTTAGTAAGATTCGAAGTGCGATGTACACATTCGGATACAATTCAAATAAATGAGTCTTTAGAAGATAGTTCAGAAAGTCTTGAGCCGTATTGAGATTGCGTTTTTTTTGTAAAATTAAAACAAACCGCTGTAGCTCAGCGCTCATTTCATCAGAATCAATGTCAC
This sequence comes from Trididemnum clinides, assembly GCA_963675345.1. NCBI lineage: Eukaryota > Metazoa > Chordata > Ascidiacea > Aplousobranchia > Didemnidae > Trididemnum > Trididemnum clinides. The sequence continues at coordinate 2,970,155 of OY776285.1, forward strand.
CGAACTTTTTTTGGAACTCTTTACAGCAAGTAAGAAGAGCATTTTCTTGTTGCACAAGCAAACGTTTGTCTCGTGTGTACAAAAACGAAAAGGCGGAAGAAACCTCACGTAACAAATTAAAGCGCTCCTTTATTGACATAATAGCCTGGTCTACTAATGGATAGAAAAAGTTGCTTTTAAATTTCAGTTCAGGAGTAGCTCGTTGTTCCTCTTCACCTTGGTAATCAAACAATCTTCTTTTCTTTCCACTTCTTGACGGAGGAAAAGAAGGATCAATATCCAATTCCTGTGCTATTTCAACAGCAGATGTTGCGGCACTGTCATAACCCGTTGTGCGATAGTTTTGCAAAAACTTTTCAGTTGCCTGGATTTCCGTTTCCATTGTATGAAGGGAGACTCCATACGATTGAAGAATCTTGCTTGCTTTATTGACTTGGAATAGGATATCATACCAAATAAACACCGACAAAAGAAAACTCCATTTTGATAAATGAGCTATCAACGATTTTGTTTCTGAGGCAGCTCTTCCATCTTTTCTTTCTATGGAAATGGCTTCCAAGTCTTTCAGTGCCAGCAACACCTCTTTTAAATTGTATCGAAGAGGTTTGATGCATTTAATTCTGCTTTCCCAACGAGTATCAGATTGTGACTTTATGGACAGCTCCACATGTTTCTTCAAAATTTCCCAACACTGAGCAGAGGAAGAAAACAGCACATACAACCTTGTAAGTACTCCAAAAAATGTCAATGCTTCCGTCGATCAATTAGCACTGTCAACAACAACTAAGTTAAGGGTATGGTTTGCACAGGGCACGTAAACAGCTTTGGGATTGATGTCTAGCATTCTTGCTTGGACCCCAGAATGTTTTCCTTTCATGTTAGCACCATTATCATATGACTGACCTCGACAATCAGACAATTCGAGTTGCAGTTCGGTCGCTTTTTCTACGAAAGCATCCAACAAGCCTTTCCCAGTACTGTCACTTATTCTCAAGTAGCCAAAAAATGTTTCTTTAACAACAGCAGCTTCTTCATTACATAGTACATAACGGAGAATGACAGACATTTGTTCATGATGTGACATATCTGGAGTGCAGTCCAAAATTATAGAAAAATATTTTGCCAATTTCAATTGCTGTAAATTTTCTTTTTCAACTTCTGTCGCTAGCAATTCAATTAGTTCATTTTGTATGGTAGGACTCAAATAGTGATCTTTAGTGTTTTTATTCTTGATTCTGTCTTGAAGCTCTTTTAGGATCGGATCTCTTCTTGCCAAAAGCTCAAATATACCCAGAAAATTTCCATTGTGAGAAGATCCTAAGACTTCTTCAGATCCTCTAAAAGCAAGAGTCCTTTCCGATAGAAACAAGGCAATGTCGATAAGTCTCTCTAAAACATTTCTCCAAAAACGTCTTTCATTGAAAAAAATATTCATCTCGCGTTTGTCGATAGTGGATGAATTTCTTATCCCTTCAGCTAGCAACATCCATTGACTGCAGCATTCTTGGTGGGAAATGCCGTTTTCATGGTCTTTCAGTTTTTTCGAAAAACCCTCCCATGTATTTATACCACTACAAAAGGGGCTTAGTGTTTTTCCAAATAGCTTACAACAAAAGCAAAAACCTTGATCTGATTCCCCAAAATAAACTAGCCACGACCGTGAAACACTTTCACCATTAGGTAACACACGTTTATAATGGTTGGAGGAAAAACGTCGCCTTGGAGTTGTGTTATTATATGGAAAATTCATTATTAGTTGATGTGGTCCACGCTTTACTATATCACATCGTTGAGCATCAGAAATACTTTCAGGCCATTTACATGGGTCATCAGGGATAGGAGTAAATTGAGATTCAGTTATTTTTGATATTGAAGGTTGCGTATTGGCAGGTAAATCACAACTTACATTTTCTGGAAATTCACAATCACTTTGATGCTGATCGTCATAGTCTTCTTTTTCTTGTACACTATAGTTTTCTTCATCCCTCTCGGTACTAGTGCCAGGTCTACTCTGCTCAGTAATCTTGAAAAAATCTGTCATCTTGGGCAATTTCGCTACAGCATCTCGAGCAGTGGCTTCTTCTTTTCTCTTTTAAGCACCACTTTTTGAACGTTTCATTCTATACAATGTCAATAAAATACTTTATCTGCACTCTGCAGTGTATATATATTGTCCCGGTATTTATAGCCAAACAGAATTCCAGACCATTCTATGATCGTTGCGTAACAACGGCATTGTTACGTCAATCGAATATTCAAGATTCTACCAGAAAATCAATCGAAATATTCTAGATTCTGCGAGATGAAATGACGTTGCATTCACTTATGATGTCACAAGCCAATTTCTTTCTACAGTTTAAATCGGTTGTAAACAAGTCTGCTGAACTGAAAATAGTCACGTAGCCAAAAAGCAATTTCAGACTAACTTGGGCCCCCAAAGTTGGCCTGGGCCCCCCCATTTGGGGGGTTTGGGGGGCGGCTGCTACGTCTCTGAGTGGCAGGGTTGGACAACCAGTCTGCAATTTATATTCATGACCGGTTCGAAACGGACTGCAGTTTCCCCTACACTAATTTTGACCAGGTTTGCAGTGTGAAGTTGACTATCCGTTTCGCACAACCTTCATGATGAAAAAAGTATGGGATAAACTCAACAGACGGTTTTGAGCTCAGAATCGTCGAAGCTTATTTATTAACATATGTGTAAAGATTGTAAAAACGACGCATTTTGAAATGCATTAATTTTTATGCATAATCATCTCGTTGATAAATTTGACCAAGCATCACACGATCACTTTGTCACTTCTGTAAAAACAAAAGCTAAAATCAATAAAATAATCAGAGTTGAAAGTAGCCCAAACGGTTTCAAACTTATAGAACTAACCTTTATTTGCTATTTGAAACACTAAATTAGGTTACATTGGCATTAGTGCATCATTAGTTCGTTTATGTACATGTATAAACCGGTGCCAGTTGGTTTGATATACGACTAATATGAGTTGGCTCATAAATTAATGGTTTTTTAAGTAAATAACTGTAAATAGTTGCAAAAGCAAATGAGCGAAAACCTATTAAAAACAAGCAAAAACAATAAAACTTTACCCTACTTGCTTGACATTTACTGCATTTGTGCCCACTCTTGCATTATTTAGCCTTTGCTTAACGAAGCTCATTATTATTTCTGTTTCAATAGCATGATGTCACATCCAGGCCAGTAGTTAGGCAACAATGGGGGGATCGGGGAAGAGGAAACAAATAATCTAGAGAAAAGAGCAAAAAATTTGCAAAGCTGAAACATACGTAGGGATACGCCGAGTGTAGTCATCACCTTTGTTTAACAAAAGGGCATTGCCTTTGATTGTCCCCTATAGGTATCAGCGATTTGATTTTTTCAGAGGCCGAATTTATTATTGGCTATTGGCTTAGTTACAACGCAACTGTTATCGGTGGGGCAACTTTGTGTTTAAGTAACAATGGTAGAAAGTCACATTAGTTTTTAACGAAAGTTGCAGTAAAAAGTTGTTTTCTTGCACAATCGCCATACCCTTTCGGGAAAAATGGACAAAATACTTACTTTTGAAAAGTTTTGATCTTCAAAACAAGGTCTACAAGCAGTGAAATTAGGAAAAAGTTGAAGATCACAAATTTGAAGATAAAATCCAAGAAAGCGGTTGCAAAATGAAGAACATTGACCTAAATTGGCAAGCAATCACTTTCTAATGGTTGATCTCCCAAACAAAAATTTTCAAAGTAGGAAATCAACACAAAAAAGATTTGCATAAAAAAAATAAGGCAAATAAATGCTTTCGCGAAATTAATCTCTGAAAAAAGTATTTAGTTAAAAAAACATGGACCGGAATACAATCCTGCAATATTGTCTCCTTCTTACATGTAGAAAAATATGGTAGCCCTATGATACAACGACTAAAAGTTTGTAAAATTTAAGATGATGTACAAAAGAGAGCGAAAAATCAATAAGAACTTGGTTAAAAAGTATGTAATGCGTTTGCGATAAAACAAATTTCGCTATGGTGTAAAACTGACGGTTAGTCATTAGCATGTTTTAATAAATGTAAAAAAATTACATATACCGTAGTTGCTTGTTTTGCTGACCGGGCAGTAATTTTTTCATTAAAAAGGAAAATACCAGGCACTTAATGACACAAGCTCTCATTTGGACAGTGGCAACTAATGACATTCTTAGAGCGTTACCACTAAAACTAGTCATTTTCGTGACACCTTGTTACGTGCCATCACCCGTACATCATACATAATTCTTCCACGTTAAAACTCAGTGTATGGCGAGCAAAAAATGATTTACAAAGTAAATAGAAAACAACCATTGCTGATACAACCGATTTAGTGACAAAATTCGTTGACAAATTTATTGGCAAAAACTTGGCGAGATGGACAGCAAATCAAACACGGGCAGTAAATAATTTTGCATCATTTGTCAACCAGGCAGCAAATAAAACAACGGCTCTAAAACAAGCAACTACGGTGATTAAAAAATCACAATTATTACCCAAACATTCGCTGCTTACAAAATGTCAACTGCTTACTAGAAATAAGCAAGAGTGACAAGCTTTTCAAAAAAGCGGCACAAACTCTCTCACAATACATCGTTGTTGACATACATCCAGGAGTGGATCTAGCATTTTGTTTTGGAAAAGGTTCCGATTTCATAAAGTACAGTCAAATCTCGTTACTATACCACCTCGATACTATGCCACTCTCGATACTATACCGCTTTTGATCGACCCAACAAAATTCAATACAAATTGAATAGGGAATAAATTTACTATGCCACCTCTTACTCTCGCTACTATACCACGTGAGATTTATGGATACTGTATACAGTACTGTCGATAAAAATAGCCTTGTTACGTGTATGGGAAAGGAGTTCGAGTTCACATTGCTCGACGCTCTACACGTTGTCCGGTGTGCTTGGGAGCAGGTCAGCGAGTCCACGATTAGAAACTGCTTCGCGAAGGCCAAGTTTAGCGAATAGGAGTATCAATCTGAGCCAGATGATGCTGAACTGTTGGAGATCTGGGAAGCTCTTCCTGCCGAGGAAAAGATGCACGAGAACGAAGAGATCGAGCTATCTGACTTTCTTGAAGCCGATGAGCGCCTCGAGACTGGAGGATCTTTCACATTGGAGGACATTGCGGAGGAGATGTTGGGCAGAGAGGAGTCGGTCGAAAGCGAAGATGATGAGGTAACTATCGAGGAAGAAACCATTTCTTTCGAGAATGCCCAGCAGGCATGGAGCACTGTCCGGAAGTTTATGCAGCAGAGAAGCGAGAAATTGGGTGTGATGCAAGCATGCGATCGCCTAGAAAATGAAATACACGAGATTCGCCGAAAGAACATGCGACAGCTGACGATTCTTCAGAGTTTTGGCCTGAGTTAGATAACTTGGGGAATACGTTACGTGTACTTTACATACACTGTAGTCGTTTATCGTTTTGTTCGTTGCGTTTATTGTTTCGTCAATACTGTAGCAAACTCTTGTTACTATGCCACTCTTGCTACTATGCCACTTTACCTCGGTCCCAATGGGTGGCATAATATCGAGATTTGACTGTATTACAAGTTCTAACGCAATCGAATCAAGTAATTTTCGTTTGTTTGTCAACTTGAAGATTTTTTTCTATTTTTCTCATTTGGTCAACATAAAGATCTTTTTCTTTGTTTTTTTGAGATCAACCATTGTTTGTAAAAAGGAAGACAGTAGACTCCCATTGCTGCATGTCCTTCGAAAAATCTGTCGGGAAACCTTTCTTAAATCCGCTTCTGTTTTCATATGTTTTCAAATTTCTACTTTTTTTCAATGCGATTCATTTAAAAAGTTTTTTATTTAATCACTCACTAATAGCGAATGAATTAAGACGCATTTCTAAAAATGAACATTTCTCTATGCAAAAACAAACATAACAAAATTTTAGCGATGTTTTATTTTTAAGGAACACATTTTTGATGTATAATGTTTATTTTATCGATAGATGGTGGCTTTGTTGACTTACCATAAGAATTTCAAGGTTTTTATTTGCATACTGTTTAATTTACAGGCAGTAGTACTTTCAGTTTAAACTGACGTAGCATTTGGTGGGTACGTGTTTTCGTTTTATAAACAACGTAAAATCATGCGTGTGTTACTGCAGGATAAAGTGTCTTTTTGCGTGTAGTAAACTAGTTTGTTTTTTCAGTCAATTAGAATACTAAAGCACTTTAGTAGTGCTAAAGTTTTTGAAACAATGAAATTAAAACAATGCGTTGAAAATGCATTGAAACAATGAATTGAAACAATGAATTGAAATAATGAACTAAAAATGCATTGAACATTGAAAATGCATTGAAACAAATGCATTGAAACAATGAACATTCATGAAGCTTTGCTTTACTTTGAAAGTAATTTTGACATCAACGAAAATCAAGAAGATAATATGTTATTAGCAAACGTCTGCATTCAGCTTTCCTCTGATCATTTTTGCAATAGTGATAGGGATTCAGGTTGATGAAGAATGTAGCAATCCAAATAAACTGAATAGACATCATCTCTTGGCTCCACCGACTTTTAAAATTGAGCGTTTAACTGGCAGAAAAACTCTTGCTCAACAATTAAGGATCAATGCAAAAGAAGTGCAAGCAAATGTTGCTTCAGATCCATTGTTACAGACTGCGACAAAGGATGACGCAAATTCTTCCTCAAGCTTCCGCTTTTTCAGCACTTCACGGAAATATGCGAGAAAAGAAAATGCTAGCACATGGAAACTTCAAGATCTGGAGGAAGACCAAGATAGACGAAGATGGACACACAATCTACCTACCCTGAATTCGAGTGAAAGTACTGCATCTCTCTTTTCGAGCTCTTTTTTAATAATACTATTTATACTCTTATGTGCCAAGAAAGCCCTAGTATGCAGCATCAAAAGGACACCCCACTTTTAATATGAACCTGGGTGACGCTAAGCGCTTTGTCTCACTTTTATCGCTGAGTGACTGCATTCCACTGTCACGTAAAGCAATGTATTGGGAGTGGTCAGACAATGCGCAAAATGTCATAGGACGAAGCACCATGTCGAGAAACAAATTTGATAGCATGATGCAAAACTTTCATTTGGAAAATAATGACCGTTTTGATGTCACAAAAAAATTTGCAAAGATGAGAGAGCTAATCGCACTGATCAACGAAGCATGCGCAAATAACTATTTGCCTGAACAAACTGTCAGTATGGACGAATCAATGATTTCCTACTTTGAAAGGCCTGGTGCTAAGGAGACTATCTACAACAAACCTATTAAATTTGAGTGCAAGATCTGGGTAGCTGCTACTTGCCAAGGTCACTGCATCCAGTTCAATCCTTATCTTGGAGTAGGTACTGTTTTAGATCCTGACTTGGGACTAGGTGGCTCTTTCAATACGTTATGCCGGTTACTACATTGTTACTGTCGCGTTTCAATAAAATTTTTGGTCCTATCTCAACTTAAATTTTATTCTTAAAATTGAGGCGACGTATATATAGTATTTCTCGAACAATTAAGTCTGGCTGCAACTTAACAGCTAGGAAAAGATTGGCTTCTACTAAAATACTTTGAACCACTTCAAAAACAGAAAAATATATTCACAGAAATACTACTTCCAGACTTCAAGCTCCTTCGCTCAACGATCACAGAAAATAAAGCACTTTAATAGAATAATCAGGAAGCAGCCAAAACTAAATCCACCGTTTAACCGCTAATAAAATCCATAATAAATCACCACAGGCACCACACTACTTTTTCTCTTACTACCGCTCTACTCTGTCTACTACTATAAATCATAAAAATCTCGCCGCCTAATCTATAAAAGAGAAGAAGAGCTTCTAGAAAATACCAGAACATCACATGACATAGAAAAAACATTGTTAATAAATTACGCAATAGGCAATAACAAAGAATCTTCGAGAAGAAACAAGATTCACTCGAATACTTTGGAACTTAGTCACGTTGTCAACCATTGTGACGTCAGAAGAGGCGTGGGAGTTGAAAATCTAAAAGCAAAAGAATAAAAGGTCTTTGCGAAAACAGCCGAGATATAAAAAGCAAATTTAGGGCTTTAGACAATTCAGATTTTCAAATAAAATAATCACGGCAAAACAAAACGATAAATTACCTCTATTATACATATAAAAACTATTCTTTCAACGCAAATTTACTTATTTTTGACAGTTACCGATAATTTTTTACTAGTCTTGCACCGATGCGTCACTTGCAAGAATTGGGTATTTTTGCCACTGGCATAATTAGAGCCAACTGACTGGAAAATGCTTGTTCAAAACAATTGAAAATCATGGAAAAGAGGATAGAGGTACCCAATGATCTTGTAGTTGACATAAACAGCAACACTGCTGGGGTAATGTGGAAAAACAATAAAGTGGTGAGTTTAGTTTTTATTTTCTGTGGAATAGCTCCAGTTTTAGCTAATCAAATAGGAAAAAAATTGAACCGTCTGAACCAAAAGCTATTGAAGTCTATATGAAAAGTGTGGGTGGTTGGTATTCGGATATTACGACTGTGGACGTTTTTCACTTATTTTGGTTTTATTCAAAATATAGGGTGAGGGTCAGGGTCAGGGTCATCCACAGCCGAAACGTCCTTCATTCTCTAAACGCCGAAATGTCTTACACTCGGGTGGTGTAGATCGCATAGACCAGAACCTAGCTGTTTATATGATCAATCACCAAAGCAAGAAATGATGGTGGTTAAGTTTTCGATTTTTATAGATGTCGCTCTGAACAATACTTTCCAGTTGTATAGAATACGTTTTTGATCCCGCTACAAGAAAAGAGAACGTTTTTTGTTTTTGCCGTGCAGCTGTTGAATACTATTACAAACGCCATTGAGCTGCATCTGCTGTCTATGTCCGTGTGCCAGTTTCATCTACTTCAAGCAAGCCCAGAAAGGTTTTGCCAGAAATACGATTTGATGGCAAAGATCACTGGATCGTAAAGCGAAAGCAAAGACGCTGCACATAGTCAAGCTGTAGAGGCATATCTCTGTTTTCATGCAAAAAATGCAAAGTGCGTTTGCATCCAGAACGCTTCAAAGACTTTCACATGATGTAAAAATAGGTACCCGTTTCACAATGATGAGTATGTGAGTGTGTAGGTAAATTAACCAAGGTTGTGTGTGATATTTCATTTTTGCCTAGTTGCTTTGGCGTTTCCTACAAAGGTCGCTGAACATTGCATCGCTATTTTAATCTCTAGGCCTTATTGTTTGTAAGTCAAAAGATTTTGGTGGCTCTTTAGCCTTATGTTGACCAATCATTGTCGATAAACCTCTCATTTGTTAGCCGCTAAGTACGAGCAGTAGCAACTGGTGCCTGTAATTTATTATTTTGTATTGCGAAACTTTTTTGGCATTGATAAATTTCAAGCTTTGCAACATTTTTGGATGGTACTTGTACACTTGTGCCAAGTTAAAAAGATCAATCTTACTTGAATGCAAGACGATACAACAAGCAATACGACGCTATTTCCACGTTATTTTGCCGTATCATAACAAAAAACGACTAAGATTTATGGAGTGAATAAACGGTAAAGGATAGAACAAATAAAACAACATTTTGCAAAAACAGAACAGCAGCTCTAACTTGAATGCGCGCATTTTTTATCATGTTTTTTGCTTTGGGGATGTGGACCACACCTGTTATGTCATTGTCTCCCATAATCAACGTCTAGCTCAGTGATGGCAAGACTTTTTTGACGGCGTGTCAAAAAACTAAAACTGTGCATTTATTTTTATTCTCGTGTCACTTTTAAGAACAGTCTAATTATTCTAATACTTTCTACTACCAAAACTACTAATGTACTAAAGTACTACCATACGTCTGAAAGATACCAACGCTATCTGAAGTGAGCGGCTCACGTGTATCGAGGTATATTTGCTAAATAACGAATTGCGAAATGATTGCAAGCACAAGAAAAAAGGCAACTATACAAAATCACGCAAATGCTTTTTTACTGACTTAATTGCGTAAATAAGTTGTCGTCTCGAAATATTGTCAGCTGTAATGACAGGCTGGATGAATGGGACTAACAATGCATTGCAAAATTTTCCCTGCGTATCAGTGAGAATCTTTTCGCGTGTCACTAGTGACATGCGTGTCATTGTTTTGCCATCACTGGTCTAGCTCTACTAAAATTCGAGTTTGAGTTGTTTGGACTCTTAATACAACAATCATGAAAACCGTTTATTCAAAGTGCATAAAAATGTATTAAACGTGAATTTTACACGTGCTTTCTCACTACCTTGTCAGTTTAAACTGACAGATGGTTTTTTATAAATAAACAAAACAGAAAACAGTTTTAGGAAAAAATATTCTCGATTTGTTTTACAGCTTGGTGAAACTAAAACAAATATAGTAATGCAAGAGGCTAGCGATGCACTTTGCAAACTGCAGACAGTGACACTGTTTCGACCAATCAGTTCTTTTCAGTGCAGTTGGTGACCGACAAGAAGCTAGAGGCTTTTGATAAAGCATAGTTTATACTGCCACACTTGTGAGACCTATACTAGGTCCACTGCAGTGGATGGTGTGTTAATACTGTGCGAAGCCGTATCACTCGTGAATGAGTGGCGGTTGTCGCAGTTGCACTAAATCCAACAACTACAATAACAGTAGTGCTGTCACAGCCCAGTGGACACATGCTCTTATAGTAATGCAAGTTTCTTGTCGGTCACCAACTGCACTAAAGAGACATGATAGGTAGAAACAGTATCACTGTCTGCAGTTTGCAAAGTGCATCGCTAGCATCTTGCATTACTATAAGAGCATGTGTCCACTGGGCTGTGACAGCACTACTGTTCTAGCAGTTGTTGGATTTAGTGCAACTGCGACAACCGCCGCTCATTTACGAGTGATACGGCTTCGCAGAGTACTGACAGACCATCCACTACAGTGGGCCTAGTAAAGATCCCACAAGTATGATAGTCTAAACTATGCTTTATTAAAAGCCTCTAGCTTCTTGTCGGTCACCAACTGCACTGAAGAGACCTGATTGGTCGAAACAGTGTCACTGTCTGCAGTTTTCTAAGTAAACAGATATCTTGACTACGCAAAAAAAAATTGATGTTGGGAGAATATGGGTTAAGCAAGAATTAAATCAAGCTTAAAAAATTTTCAAAGCAAACCTACAATCATGACACTTTTATGATGGCATCGAACGTAAGTTTATATGACATAAAGCAAACGTAACACCCATAACGCTCTCATTAATACAAAAAATTAGAATCAGTTAAGATAAAAATAACAATCCACTGTACTTTTATAATATTGAATAACCAGGAAATTTTGCTTTGTATAGATTAAGATACTGCAAAAATTCTTTGTTACAGCAAAAGATTTTGATAAGAACATCAACACCAGCCTCCGCATTATAAAAAACTTGCGAATCTCCAGGAAAATAGCGTTCGTATACGTTTTTCAAGGCACAAGACGGTATACTTTTTCGTGTGCGACGTTTTGACTGTGATTGTGACAAGCTTGGAGATGGTTTCAAGGAGCTTTGGGATGAATCCAGAAAGCTTTCCAATGATTCCAAGGAGATTGGAGAAGATTGCAACAAACTTTGTGAAGATTGTGAGCAACTGTCAGAAGATTGTGACAAGCATTGTGAATCTGTTTCGTTGCGGTAAAAAGCTCTCATTGCCCTTAATGAATCAGAACTGAAGAGATTTCGAGGAAAATCAAATAATTTGTAATATCGACTTAAAGCTTTCTTGAGTAAAGGAAAGTCAAATCTATTACCATTATGAGCTACTAAGCAAATGTTGCCAGATTGTTGATTTAAAAATTGTGCAATTGCCCATGCTGTATTAGTATCAAATGTTGGTTTAACGCTGTTGGTAATGAGATCATTTGATAAACCAGATATTTGAGAAGCATCGGGTTCAATCGGTGCATCTGGATCAACAACCATAAGCATCTTGTCTTGAATTCTTGGCATTAAGCCTGGCTCAGTGTCCCATAAAGATGAGACGTTAACAGCAGACAAGCAGATTTCCGTTATTTTTGCATTATGCAGAGCCGTAGTTTCAAGATCAAAAAACACATAAGTTTCCATTGTGTCATTACCTATAGAATTCTCATCAAGTTGTGTCGTATTCTTGGGATATGAAATCTTTGTCTCTGAAATTTTAACAACTCCAGCTCGTACAAGAGCAAAAGGCTTGCAACACAGATGTCTCGAAAATAGCTCAGGTTGATTAAGAAACAGCTCGACCAGGTACATGTTGGTGTTCTCAGCATTTAGTTGCTGTGGTAGCAACTTGTTCAAGTATCTTGCCACAACACTACTCAAACTGTACTGCAACATATCAAACACAGTCACATCTGTTGTTTTGATGCTAGAAGCCATTCCACTCAAATGAAGATCAATTGCTTTGCATGTCCATAACGTATCAGCACAGTATACATCCATGTCATTGATTCGATCAAGAGAACATTTGCGATCAAATCGCTTAATTGCTGACTGCAAAAACTGGAAATCCATACGAAAACCGTTGTGGCATATAAAGCAAATCGGCCCTTGTTGCCTTTTGAGAAACTTATGCATTAGATTAATAGCATTTTGATCGAATTTCTTCTTCTTAGCATGCTGAACCAGTAATTGATCTGTGTTCATCATCCAGCTTGAGTGCATATTGTATGAATTTATTGTATCAAAGCATAAAGTCAGTTTATCCACAACGCGAAGATCCATGTTAGAGCCAAGGTCATGGACTCGGGTTAGCTCATTCAAATGATATGCAAACAAACTAAGTTCTGATATTTCTCCGTTATTGGTATCACTAACATCCACTTTTAAAAACACCATCGTGTTGATAATGCTTATAGGATTTTCAATCAACTGCTCTTTTGTAGGAGAATCAGAATTCAATGTGGTTGCCATCATAAACTAATCACTGCAAAACTATTTTATTCACTCAAAAAATCTGAAATCAACTTTAACAAGCATCATTGAAAACGGCATCACAAATGAATAAAATTTGCGGGAGCAAATTATGAAACGTTTTAAACATAAGGCAGATACTTCTTGCAAAGAGGTTTCACTCGGTGGTGTGGTGATTTACGGTACATAGAACAAGCCGGCTCTGCCGGCGTCGCCCGTAGAGTCCCCATCAGTATCGTCAGAATTGAGAATATCGGTTCAACTGGGCCAGCCGGCTTCACTCATCCGGCACTTGAGTGAACAGTAATGAAAAGCTTATATTTTTCTGCACATAAAGTTTTCACGACTTTGTGCTCTCCTTTTCCTAATAAAATTGCTGATTTCAAGGTCCTGGCTACACCTTAGGTCTATGTGCTGTGTTCTCAAAGCCAAGGGGGCCTTGCATATCCCTTAGTTTGGAAGTAAGGAACACATCCCTGATTTTAAGCTATTTTGAAGCACAATAGCAAAACTGCCTTTTATGTTGTGCGACTTCACCCAGGGTTGTTGTTTTCTTTTGATTTTCCTTTAAACTGTTTCAACTCTCTGAGGACTACATCCATTATTTTGCGTGTTCTTATTTCTCAGCTTAGGCGTGCCTAGGGCAGTTAAAACAATTTTTGCATGTCCTCAAATCATTAGTTTTGATCCCGGTAGCTCAATAAAAAAATGTTTCTCCGAAGTATGGTGCAACTTTTCCCCGACAGAGCATGCCATTACCTGTGCCTAGTTATAACGTATCAATTAATGCAGCTGCGCCGGCTTCAGCGCACAAATATTTGTGAGAGCAGCAATGAATATTTTATAAAACATAGGTCATAGTGTCTAATCTTGTAATGGCTACTATCTTGGTCTATCTATCAAGACTGGTAATACTCACAAAAAGAATATGTTATTACGAATTGTCATTCATATTTTTTAAAAAGTGTCAGAGAAAATCATACAGAGTAAAAAATGATGGTAACGCCCAACTGGTGGTGGTTTTGACTATCAAAGAAAGGAGCTATTTAGTGGTAGGCCTACTATAATCGATGATTTGGTGGGCCCCTTTCGTATTTATAACTGTGGTATCAAGATCTTTGGCTTCACTGTTTGATTTAATTCGGCTATAGCGAGAAAAGGGACATGCTTTTCCTCAAAGTCATATAACCTAGTTTAACTCGTTAATACATAAAGCACACTTTTTCAAAATTTTTTGGAATTTTTTTATGTTGTTGGTTTCTATCCATGAAAAAAGTTTTTGCAATTTGCGTGTTAATCTTTTGTTTTTCAGTTGCCCTTTTAGAAGAACGCTTGGCACTTCGCTGCTATGGATTAGATTTTTCTGGCGCATTTTAACACAATATTGCAAGCGCTTTTATAGATATACATCAATACTCTCTTTTATTGCAATATATCAACAACACACAAGAGCACAATATGCAACAAAAATCATGTTTTTGTTTGTTGCTCAACGTTTGAGATATGGGCTAAAGCATTTAACATGCAATGGATTTTGATATTTTTGACACATTTTACGTGCTTTTTTGCGGCACATTGCACAACGTTGCTGCTTTCCAATTACAACAATAATCTGGTTTCTTTCTTCAAACCTAACTTCAGCTGGTGTTTTGTGTGCCACAATAAGCGATGTTCTTCTGCACATCTACTGATTGGCGCATTCCTAGCAATAACGCACGATTCTTCTCGTGAAGTGAAGATAGTCCAATTTTTCCAAGATTTGTTTAGAAGCCATCTATCGGTAGATGGATGGACAGAAGATAGTCCGATTTTTTCCAAGATTTGTTTAGAAGCCATGTATCGGTAGATTTGACAAGCATTGTAAACAGACACGTTTATTAGCCATGAAAATAACCGCCACCACCATTTTTTTATTCTAATGCCAACGTGAAATTTGGTTACACCTTGATCTACGAGATCAACCCCACCCAGATGCTTGTTACACATGGCAATTAGACAAAGTTGGTCAGTTTTGATGTATTTCTTCCAAACTTGGGACCATCGTTTTGCAGTGCCCATTGGCAACATCCCAAAGCAATTATAACCTACTGTGACAACACTGTTGTTATGCCAACTTTCTAAAGTTAAACCAGATGTTTCGTCAAGGACTTGAAAGAGGGCACCTCTTTGTTTCTTTTCATTCCTTGTCGCTCTATTAGAGGAGCTTTTTCTGTTTTGTTGTGGCGAATGGTTCCTGTTCTATCGATCCCGACTTTACTTAAATGTTCCATTAGTGGCAAGCTTGTAAACAGATTGTCAAAAAACAATTTGTAATCGACATCTTTCGGAAGCTCAACAATGAGGTCTGTAACAACTGATCTTCCCATTCCAAGATCAAGAGTACTGTTGCCGGTTCTGACTCTTTGATAGAGCTTAGCTTGCACCAAGAAACCACATGAAGTACACAAGCACCATATTTTATACCCAAAACAGATAGGTTTGCCATGAATATGCTGTTTGGAACCGTTTTCCTCAAAATATGGCACCATTAACTTATCAATTTTCCAGTAGTTTTTCCATGGAAAGTATAGCAACTATTTTTCATTCAGACAAGCAAATAAAGGTTTCGTCTTGGCATACCTATCCTCTGGATCCAGTTGCTCGTTGTTTGCAAAATGAAGATAACGAAAGCATTCTTCGACTCTGATCTGTGGCATAGCTTTGGAGACAGCCAAGTTATGCACGTCTTTTGCTTGTTTCCAGTACATCCTCGCCGAGGCACTCTTGAATAGCCACTGAGCAACAACACAGATAGCATTCCTTGAACAGTGTTGCAAAAATTATAGTTTTCCGATTGTTTTGCTTACAACATGAATTACTCTGGAATATGCTCAAGTAAAGAGTCATCAAAAAAACTTGAAAATTTCCACCGGCGTCCAAGTTTTTTCATCATAACTCAGGAATGGTAACTTTTCTGGAAAAAAGCTATGATGCCATGATTCACCCACTTTTTTAGCCGCTGTTGCTCTCTTTTTGTGATGGTGGAGACTTGGTTTTTAAGACTCTTACATTGTTTTTTATATATTCAATAATTACAATTTCTTGTCACGCAGTAAAAAATATTAATACATTTCATTGGCAACAGAATACTTTCTTGAAGAAAGATGATTAGTATTCTGAGGTTCATTCTCGTCGTTACTGTCAGCATCTGAGAAAACAGAATCTGGAGGAAGAATAAACAAATCGGCTTCTAAAAAACGTGACAAAGATAATGCTTCATTTTTTAAACCTAAAATAAGCATCAATGAATATTTAGCCAAACTTTTTACAAACAGACTATGAACCCAGCATCCTTTTAAAAGGACACCGGTTTTCAACTTAAAATTACAAACGAAGTGGAGTAAAGATAACAAGCTTTTTCATGGCACTACAGGCACTACAGCTTAGCGAGCCTATAAACAACAAAAACATATTTGATGACAAAACTGCTTAATCATAATGACTTACTTTGTTTCTCGGTTTGAAGCCAGTTTGAAAAACCAGACTTTTCCAAAATTCAAGCCTTCAAAACGCATGCGAAACACTAACTACTGAAACTATGCTTAACTCACCATTAAAATACAGCTTCTAAGCCAATGGTTTTCTACCAGGGTTCCACCAGTACAGTCCTGGAGTTCCGCTTGAAGATACACAAATTTTTATTTTATTTTATTAATCAAATTAAATGCTGTTTTTTGCATAAGACAATTGAATTATTACATAGGGGTTTCTCAAGCCACTGGAATGTTTCCTTGGGGTACCGCTCCAGCAAAAAGGTTGAAAACCACTGTTTTAAGCTATGCGCTATAAATCGCAAAGCCGGGCAATAAAACTCTTCCAAAAAAAATTTTGCCACAAAGAGCTCTTCTTTTGAAAGGATAGTGGGCATAAGTGGATTAATAGGCGCCTATTAAGCTCTTTTCAAGTAGAAACGTTTCCCCTTAATTCAGTTTTACAAATTGATGCTGTTATTGTTATGTTTTGATCTTTTTTAAACATGACATTTTGCTGCATTTAACTTTACCCCTAATCCAGGCCTTCTTACTTTGAATGAAGATTAGTCTTACGTACCGGGGCAAAGAGTCTATCACCTACAAATATTAATGTAATGTATTTGAGAAATTAATGCATTTTACAAAATTACGAATTGTAATGAGCTTCACTGTTAATATTTGCTATCAAAATGGTAGCGGATAATTTTGTTGCGTGCTGCCGTTCTTACTGTGTGGGGGTAAGTTTTGCGATGTCATTTGGACTTACGACAGAACAGCACTTGTTAAAAGGATTTAAGACAAAAAAAGCATGCTTAAAAAACACTTATATTAAAATGAATAATCGCTTGTTGCACCTTGATACAGCGTAAGATGTTACAGAATTACTTTTAGCAAAAACTAATGTTTCTTGAAACACAACCGATTAAAAACATTATGGACAGTTGCGCTTAGCTACCACATGTTTCCCAAGTTTACTGCGTGCTGGAAACGTTTTATTTGCACTGTTTTCACCATAGGCCTTTTTAAACTAAACAGACTTTGTCCGTTAAATTCAACAAGTACACGAAGCATGTCAAAGTTGTGTGAGGGCGACAATATGATTGTAATGTATTTTCACGATTAAGCCATTAAATATTAGGTCCACAACTGACGACTTTTTCATAATTGTAAGCGTATTGGTATGAGCTAACGCCTCTGACTGCGCGAATGTTGCTTAATTCTGGCATAAATGCACCCAGACAAAGACCGACCCAACTCCACAGGAAGCACTTATAGTTATTGCAATAGCAGAGCCACTGTCAATAATGTCGGGGTTAAGAATAACATATCAGCTGACTGCGCTGGCATCATCAACCTCAATAAGAAATTGCTTCAACGTTAAGATGATATTTAGTTCAACACCAATATTTCGTTGCAAAAGACAAAAGAGAACCATTTTTATCCTATTCTTTTTTAGGGGATCACTAATGTTTTGCTTGAAGTAGGCTAATTTTTGACAATTTCGGTGGACGATGCCAATGAACCATGCTTTTGAGTAAGAATAATCAAAATGTACCAAAGAAATTATTTTTTCTAAAAATTGCAATTTTGTGAAATGAAAGCGCTGAAATTTTGAATGTTTTAAACGGGTAGGCTACATTAGAAAGAGGTTTAGTAACTTCTTTTGTTAATAAATTTTTTGAAAACGTAGACAGATAACGTCAAAGAATTATGCTTGCGAGGAAAAATAGTCAAATAGTTTATCACAGGAACTTTAGTAGAAAGTACAGAGGGCTTAAGGTACTGTATAACCGTTAGCTTAGGCTAGAAGTTATAGCCTAGCTGCTAGCAATCAAATATATAGCCGGCAAGCCAATTTACTAAGCTACCAGACCAATATTTGGCTTAGGATACTGGTATCAGATTGGTGAGGTAGCGAACTGAAATAAGTTTTCTACAAAATCTGAAAACATTTTTTTGCAAGTTGTAAGCGCAAGAAACAGGTCGTTTGCATGCTTAAGGGGACTGCAGAATTTTTAAAACAAGCATTAAGGCATATTTAAAACCTAATCAGCGTCGAAGTATGCATATGCTGGTGACTTAGCATTGCTGTATGCCTGTCGAGATTGGAAAGCAGTGGAGGACACTCCAAGTCAAGGCATGACTTCACTTTCAGCTTATCTCCAGACTTGGAAGCTAAAGTTCAGCAATACAAAAAGTGTGACGGCGGCTTTTTATCTTCACAGCATAGAGGCCAAACGTGCGCTTAATGTTTACAACAATGGCAAATTATTGCCACCCTGTCCAGTCCCAACGTATCTTGGGGTAAAGCTGGATAGGTCGCTTACTTTCCGCCACCACCGCGAGGCTTTGCGCAAGAAACTCTCCACCCGAGTTGCACTGTTGAGGCGACTTGCGGGATCTGGATGTGGTGCAGACGCCAAGACATTGCACATCTCTGCTCTTTCCTTGGTCTACCCCACCGCTGAGTACTGGGCACCAACGGAGGACCTGCTAGTCCTCGCAGGTATCCAGCCAACTGAGCTCCGGCGATTAGGAGCGACACTGTTCTTGGCGAATTGTGCTATCCATGATCCCGACTATGTACTGCACAGGCAGTTGGTTGGGCAGCAGGATGCGTACCGGGGGAGACTTAGATCAAGGCGCCCTTTTGTACCCGCTGCGTGGAAACTATTAGGTAGTTTGTCTAAACTGGACATCCGTGTAAAGCAGTGGACGAAACATAAATGGAACGCGGACTAATTGGAAAGTACTTCAAGGGTCCGTGCTTTCATTCCCAGGGTCAGTTCAAGACCTCTTGGAATGAGTCTGCCCAGAACATCTTCGGTAAGGTTCAATCGCCTGCGGAGTGGTATAGGACGTTTTCACTCGTCCATATACAAATGGGGTCTCGCTCCATTACCGAATTGCGAATGTGGCTCCACTGAACAACCTGCAGATCACGTCATATCTTCATGTCTCATACATCATGTACCAAGAGGAACACCAGGTCTGCAGGTTTTGGATGATTCAATTCGATGTTGGCTTAACACCACCACTGCCAGCATCTAATCTGGGCAGCACAACAGCCCGGGGTGTTGAAAGAATAGACCTCGGCACTGGCTTTGATTTGTGCTGGCCCGGATTGAGTTTGGGTGCCTGACCAAACGACGAAGACGAGCGTCGAAGTGCATACCGAAAATATTTTCGTTTTTTACTAAACAAAGATAATAATAAGGTTGTAGCCAGTTGCCACCTGATGAGCCGCTTGGCGAAATAGCTGTAGTGGTTTTATGATTTTATCCTGACGTGTAGTGTTTTCAATTATATACGCATAGCTCTAACCTTGGGTATTGATTTGGATATTTAATAAAGGACTAGTTGTTGTTAGAATGACTTATGTGTTTTCATATTAGCACCTAAATATTGCGTCACAAAACAACTATTGTTAAAAATCTTTCTACTGCACACAACTTTTCGGACACCCTGTATTTTTATAGACTGTTTGGTTAACCATTTTTTGTAAAGGGCGGAATTGAAGTAGTGCGATTTTGGCTGCGCCTCCACAACCCTGTTTCATACACAAGTTACACACAACATCATAATTCATATGCAAACTCCAATCTGAAGATAGTGTTGCTTTAGCAGCCTATAGTTGACTCAACTAAAAGCACAAGCGTATTGAAAGGTCACCAAAACGTAAAATTGTAGGTGTAGCTCAGCAGTTTTAGTTCATTATTTTCTTCATAATTGAATAAGTGTGAATAAAACAGTATTTGAATAAGGTTAATGTACCGTATTGATGTAATGTAAAACAATATAACTCCTTCGTACAAGAATAATGTGCTTTTAAGTTAATAGTGACGTTGGTGACCACTCTACTGTAGTATGGGCATTGGAAGGTGAAGCCCTGCATAAGCTGATACAAGCAAAAAAGTTTCAACTGTGTAAGTTTTAAATTGCGGCCTCCCTCTTGGAAATTTCTGGATACGCCCCTGAAAGAACTAACTTCGTCTGACAATTGCAAGCTTCTCAGGTCAAGTAGGAAAATTATTCAAGTAAAAGTGAAAGATATATGGCAACGAATTTTTGATTAGCCATTTTAAACTAGTCCTTAGCCCTAACTAATTAGAAATACATATTGCTGGAAAGCAGCTTTCCTCAGCTTTCAAACCTCTCTAGTTGTTAGTATCTTAATATAACTTTTTGTATTAAACAAACCTAGTTTTACTAAGCCTACCACTTTTTTGGGGAAATAAAAAGTTACACTACAGTTGTTAAAGTTTAACTTGTTGCGCAAAACATATTTTTGCTTCTTATAGAGTTTTAAGGATTTAATACCTTAATACAGCCTCTTTCCTGTTGTTCAAGTTTTTGGGTTGTGTTGGCGTTTTTTTATTTGGGTCTTGAGTTTTATGATTAGCCTTGTTTGAATTTTTCACGTAAGTTCTCTTTACTTGTAAGTTTACTAGAAACTGGGGTAGATCCGGGATTATTCTTGGCAACTATCTTTGACATTCAACCTTGTTGTTGCTAAATTTCTTATTTCTTTTTTAATTCTGATATGTTTTTGCGTGGTATCTTTTTACAGTGATTATTTATTTTTTTGAGTTGCCTTGGATTAGAACTACGCCATTATTTTCTCGTTTTTTTTCTAGATTATACATATTTTCCTTGGGTCTTTCCTTTGTAGTTTTTTTGATTATTCTAGCCATCAAATTTTTTTGGTGTTTCATACATAAGGTAAGCTTTTTGATCCTTTTTCAAGTTATTTTTTGTACTTATTCTTTGTGGTTTTTTGCCTTAAATTAGAAAAAGTTTGAGGGCCTGTGCTGTTTTCACACATTTGTTTATACCATTAGAAAGTTGTCTTTATTTGTCTGAAAAATCATTTTATACATTTTGTGCGATTCTTTATTTTTTGCAGAAACTGCGATGCGTTAGCGAAATCGATTTTTCTTATTTCAAATAAATGTCAAAGGCGACTTTATTACGACTTATAGATAGCAGACTCTTTTCAAGACTTACAAATGAGGAGCAAAGTCTTTTAGATAGACTATCCTGCAAGGATTTGATTACTATTTTCCACTTTTAATTGTTGTTTATTTGTTAGTGATCACAATCAGACTTTAAGTGAAGATGCGTACGATATTTTTGTGCTTCATTTAGCTTTTCGACAGCATTTGTTGTTCAGTGAAGGTATTCAACTGTCGCTATGGTTTTAAGAATAGAGTCTTGATTTTCTTTAGAACGTAATCTCTGATTCCATTTGACTAATTAAACTTTTGCAACATGTTATTTGCAAGTTGTGACTAACGAACTGCTATTTCTAAATAATAATCTAGGCTTTGTGCATGTGTTTACGAACCTTGGGAAATCTTGAGATTTTAAATCTTCAAAGCTTGGGAATTCGTAAAATCAAGAATGGCAACATGGCAAAACCGATACTGGCAAAAACTTATCATAAAAGCCAGACGAAAGCATCCACGTTTTCACTCATAACTAGGGCCATTTTTTTGGCCTAAAAAAATATATTTTTGACTTTATTTTAGAAAAATTTTGACTTTATTTTGACCTAACCGCTTTCGCCTATTATTTATGTCTTGTTGCACTTTTTTGATTAAAAATGTTTTGTAATCCGCACTTTACATAAGTTTTTAAAGAAGAAGGTAGCCTACTTTAAACATTTTCTCAATTACTCAGTCTTGAAGCTAATGCAACAAAGCGACGCATGACGTCAAAACTTAGGATAACGAGCCATTGTGTGTACCGGTATCAATCAGTGTGTAATACAAAAAATGCGTTTATAGTAATGCAAGAGGCTAGCGATGCACTTAGCAAACTGCTGACAGTGACACTGTTTCGACCTATCAGGTCTCTTCAGTGCAGTTGGTGACCAATAAGAAGCTAGAGGCTTAACAAAGCATAGCTTAGACCGTCACACTTGTGGGACCTAATACTGGGTCCACTGTAGTGGATGGTCTGTCAACCTCTGCGAAGCCGTATCACTCGTGAAAGAGTGGAGGTTGTCGCTCATTCACGAGAGATTCGGCTTCGCAGAGAGTACTGTACATTAACAGTCTGTCTATGATGTTTTCAACGAAAGCCACACAGTATAATTATCAGGACTTTTTATTGTAATACAGCATCATATATTTTCTTACGTTCTTAACATCAAAATTTCTGTCTTTTCTCAGTAATTTACTGAGCATAGAAAACGACCTCTCAACAACAGCAGCAGAGGTTGGCTGGGCTTTTTGCAATAGTTCGTAGCTTGTTGGGTCAATTGTCAAGTTGGTATAGTTTATTATTGTTTCTAAATCAGAGTTGGATAGTCGTTTTTAATGTAATTTTTGATTGCGCACGGATCATCATCGAATTGCATATTCTTTAGCAGTCCGTATGCTTCAGTTATCGTGCAGGCACTTCCTTCTAAGAACTCTACGTTGGCTGCTAAAGTCCGGTATTGATTTATTTTAACCAAGTCCGGCACCAAATCTTCCACATTGATAGCGTCTTTTGCTCTGCTGACTAAGAGGCCTGCACTTGTCCAATTGTTGACAATGGTACAAACAGCTGGAAGGTTCTCACTGTAATATAAGGCAGCTCTAAGCCAAGTTGCCCATCTTGTAATTACAGGGCCAGGAGGAGATAGCAGACCAGCATCATGAAAATTTTTCTTGCGATTTTTGTTTTTGATTGTTGCTGCCTTGATCGTTGCTATTACTTTATGAATATTTTAAAAATGAGCACGCACACGCATAGCGCAGTTATGTAGTAAGTGCGCAACGCAGGTGACATGCATCAAAAAAGAGTATAATTCCTTTAATGTCTTTCCAGCCAAAGACATGTACCGAGCAGCATCAGTCAAGAACAATGAAAAATTCTCGCGTTTTATTTCAAGTTGTCGCATTATGTCATCCACAGTGTGCAGAATCATACTGCTATTATCATTGCTATCGCTGTCAAGTGGATGGCAATCAACGAGGAATGTCTGATTTGGGGCATCTAAGCTACCCACAAGCACATTAATGTACTTTTGTTTAGCAATCTCTGCTTCATCCACAATTAAAAAAATTTTTTTGTCACGAAGTAAATCTTGAATTCGTTCTTCTTTTTGGGATGCTAATTTAGCAACACAAGCCCGGGCTTCAGTCTCCGATGACAATACTTTTCCCATTGTAGGATTTAAAGACTTCCCCCCGAGACTTTAAAGAAGAATGGTTCAGTTTATGAAGTGGGATATCTGCAGCGAAGAATGAAGAGACAACCTGTTCCTTAAAGTTTACTTGATCGAGTTGTAAAAAGGTTTGATTACTTTGGGATTTGCTCCTCGTCTCCAATTTTCTTTGGTGTTGCTTACTTTTTCGGTGGCTTTCCACAAAAAACTTTTTGTCGCATTTGACTAACACGTCGCAAAGGTTGCATCGCAAGTCGCGGGCAGGAGTTGCCGAAAACTCATCCGGATATTCCTGGCAAATTTGCCTAACTTTCGCTGTATAAGATTTGGCTTGTTTAGGCATTCTTTGCTTTGGAAGCTACGACTTAAAAAGACCACGTGTAAAAAGCGCAAAGGTATTATAGAAATAGATTAATTGTCTAACAATTATGTGTTTATGCATCAACAACGACGATTTGATGCATATAAGCGCTATTTCCTTCTCAATTACCGCACGCATTTTTACAATTGCAACTACTTCAGAAGTTTAAAATCAAATAAAGCTGCGCAAAAATTTTAATAGCAGCTCAAAAATTCAAAAAAATGTAAAAAAAATCTAAATTTGTTTGTTTTTGTAAGGAAATTTTTGATGAAGACAATTTTGACAAGTTTTGACTTTATGCAAAATTTTGACTTTATTTTGACTTATAAAATCTTCCAAAACAGACTCCTGAACACCTGAAACGAACGTTAGTACACGTTTGATCATGTAACAAGGTCCTGCAAAAAAATATTGACTTTATTGACTTTAGCGGGCTCTACTCATAACTCAAAAGAGTGCAGTGAATCCGTCCTCTAAAGCTTTATTTAAAGCTATTTTTAAAGCGCCATTCGTTTGCCGAGACATGTTATGCAACAGTGAAAACTTTATTGTTTTGCCAAGACATTTTGGGCGTCAATTGTAGAGTACGTGGTAAAGAAAAATTAAATAGTAATTAGAACAATACATACTGCAACGAAAACATTATTCCGTCGAGAAATATACTGCAACAAAACCATTATTACTTTCCTAAAACATGACATACTACAACAAAAACAATTTTTACTTCGCCAAGACATATCATACTGCAACGAAATCATTATTGTTTGCCAAGCTTACGTTGTAATCATTACTGCAACAAAAGCACGGTGAAGTGAAAAGGTGAACAGTGCTACTCACAAAAGATGTTCGGAAACGTTTGTGGTTATTCGGAAGGAGTAGGATTTGGTTAATGCAAAGCAATGCCAAGGCCCACCGGCTAACAAAAACCACATTTCACATGGAATCGAAAACCGCCACTCTCGAACAACAACTAAAGTTTCCAATCATACTTTGCATGTATCGCTATTTTACAAGTAGCACTATGGTACAATTAGCGCTATTTTACAAAAAGAGCTATTTTACCAACGGCACTTATTGATGTTTTTGTTGCTGTGACGTTGTTAATTCATTTATCTTTTGGTTTTATAATGGTTTCTATTTGTACAAAGTATTGTATTGCTTACTTACTGCGTGAAGTTGTTTGTTTTTGTTGTGCTTGGCAAGTATCGAACTCGCGGTTTACGTTTTTACACCACTATCGTTGTTTTTCGAAAACTAATTGCACGCCGATCACATTGTGCTTGAGCCAATGTAAATTTCCTTCTTACTGACGTTGCATTTATTCTGCTTGTTGTCTCTTGTAACCACTTGACTACTGTCTTGTACTTGACAGCAGTTTAATTTGTTTGCTATTGAATTACTGCAACAATCAAAAATGGAGTTGATTGAGTTACTGCAATTACGCACTTGAGCGGTTTAGTACGGATAAAGTATATCTCCGCCAACGCGTAGTGTGTATATTGCAGCTGACGCATATCTGTGTATTTGTATTTTGTGTAAAAAATTGCTTAGCACATTGTGGATGACTTTTAAGTACGTATATCGGCATAACTTTATGATGTGAATATACGTAATAGAAGTTTTCAGAATGAAGTACGGGTAATTCTATTATTGTGTTATTGCAGTAAATAAACGCACTATACGAATGCGAATAGTTGGGTAATCCAGCAGTATGCCAGAATCAGGTATTTTAGCTTGCTGCGGCTGTATCAGATTTTTAAAAAATGATGAGATGGCTAGTAAAAGGAGGAAATAGGAAGGTTTCACATGACGTCACACACGTGACGCCAAAAAAGTGGCTGACCAAAATCTGTAATTTAGGCTGGAAAGGTGTAGAGTAAACACCAACTTTACGGGTTATTTTGAAAACTAACTAGAAATCAATTAAAAGTTGGAATGAGTTATTGCTAATTAGTTCCTCGGAAACAAAGAAATTTAATTAAAAGCGATTTGGTTGAGATTAGGCCTTTCAGTTGGCTAGTCTAAACTTACTACAGCGTGCCAATTGGCTAAAGAATCGGCCTCAAGAGAAGTATCATCTAAATATTATTTATTCCTCTGCTAAAAATAACTTAATGCCATTTAGATACCCGTAGGTACATCAGCGAAATCAGATCATTATTACCAGTATTATCCTTGGCCTACTCGGTATAGCAGTCGAGGCAAAATCTCAAAAATTGTTTAAGGAAAAGTAAAGTTCACAAAATTACATCTGACAAATCAATGCAACCCGTGTGCAAACATTATTAACTTCAAGATTTTAAAGGACTGGTGATTATATCGATCAATATCTAATCCAACACATGGAAAACAGTACAGAAGTTTGCCATGTCATTTAGGCTACAGTATAATTTAGGTTAACAACTTTTCGGTATTCTTATGCAACTAAATATGCTGTAAAAGTTGCACACTACAATTAACTTGTACTCAGTATTCCCAAATACGCTGATTATTCGAATATTAGACCCTAACAGAAGCTGACTACAAATAAGCCCGTATGTTTAGAACATAAAACTAGGTTAACTAGTAAGAATAA
Organism: Trididemnum clinides; assembly: GCA_963675345.1. Classification (NCBI taxonomy): domain Eukaryota; kingdom Metazoa; phylum Chordata; class Ascidiacea; order Aplousobranchia; family Didemnidae; genus Trididemnum; species Trididemnum clinides. Next base: position 2,996,700 of record OY776285.1, read on the forward strand.
CAAATAGACCTCAACATTTCTTAGCCTACTTAACTTCAGATTCATTCCATAATAACTGTAAAGCGACATAATTAACGTTCATCAAACAACTGTCTAGTTTATTCATTTGATTTGCAAAAAACGATATCACTCCAATTCAGTTCAAAGCAAAACACTGAAAGTGGTCAGCCACTTTTTTGGAAAGCGTATTTTCATGACGTTTGATCACGTGCGTGAAACCTTTCTATACCCCGCATACAAACCCTTATTTATTTTATTTTCTAAGGGATTTTTATCGGTTACATTGGCCATTTTTGCCGATATTTCCTCCCCCCCATAGACAAACCCTTTCTTGTTTGTTTTCTTAATGATTTTGTTGTTTGTTTTATTTGGGTGATTGTTTCAGGTATTTCCTCGTCTACAAACCTTTTTTGATTAATTTTATTTTCTAACAATTTTTAGTGGTTAAACTTGGGAAATATTCGGGAATTATTTCTTTATTACGTGACGCAGGAGGAGTATATGTATTAGCGGACTATGTGCCAAAAAAAGGAAAAAGAAGGAAGGTAAAGAGACGACAGAAGAGACGAGTGAGAAAAGTGACGAGCTGGAGAGCAAGGACCAGGGCGCGTATATGGGAGGGGGAATATTCGTGCTAAGGCATAAAAAAATAGTGTCATTGATCGGTAATTATTGGCGTGTAACAAACATATGAATCAATAGAGTTGGTGTTGCTAAAGAATGGGTTGATAGTTTTAGCTTCTCGAGTGTAAGTTCTTAGTCCGAAGGATGGAACATGGAAGGTGGCAGTTGAACTCCACCAAGAGAATTTTTTCGGTCGCGGAATCTTCATCCATCTGTGATTAAGGTACAGAATGGGTAATTTACCGTATTCGGCGACAAAAACAATAAGAGTTATCTTGGGAGTAGAAGATTGAGTGGAGAACATCCACAACAGCAAAATATAAGGGGAAGCTTATGATATTGAAATGGTGATACGAAAAAGATGTGCACACAATTACCACTTGTCATGATACATAACAAGTGAGATACCAGCTAGAAGAGATTAAAGATGAAACCCAGGTTTTTGTTGATTGCGTTTTGCAAAAAATAAATAAATAAAAGAAAAAGAAGAGACGATTTACTATTGTCTTTAACGTGAGAAAGCTGTGAACTAAGTGACTTGCTGTGAGCTCTATCTCACATACAAAAATTTTGAAGGCGCACAAATTATCACTTACAGACCAACCAGCTATGAATTCTGAATCGTAAATCTTTTTAATAGCAGGCATCAGAGTATGACTGTTTGAGCTTGCACGGTACTAATGGTACAGACTCATTGTCGACAAATTGTACAAAGTTATTGTTTCTTTTCAAAATTTCTACTTTATTTCATTTGTGCGTAAAAACAAATTTATTTTGCACAAAATACAAAAACACCAAAATGACGTCAATTATGACGTCGCAGATACCAAGATTTTATCTTGGGAAAAAATATTGCATAAAAAGGTTTTGTTTGTGCTCAGGTAACCTCAAATGAACTACAAAGATGTATCAACACGTTTAGAAATGACGCATCAACACGTTCGAAGATGACGTATCAGCACGTTCAAAAATGACGTTCAGCACGTTCGGAAATGACGTAGCGCGCCGCAGCGCGCCGCAAAAAAGGGTTTAAAAATGAAGTTATATACTACTGATATTCGTTCAAATAAAAGTAAAAGATGTATGGCAACCAACTTTTGATTAGCAATTATAAACTGGTTCTAGCCCTAACTAATTAGAAATACATATTGCTGGAAAGCAGCTTTCCTCAGCTTTCAAACGACTCTGCAGTAGTTATTGGTATTTTAATATAACTTTTTTTATTAAACTTACGTGGTTTACTTAGCTTACAACTTTTTTGGAGGAATAAAAAGTTACACTACATGTGTTAAAATTCAATTTGTTTAGAATAAAAACTTTTGAAAAGTATAAAAACTGATAAAAAGTTTAAAAAAATTGTCATATGATAATTTCTGGTTGCCATAAAGTGTGTTAATCGCACCAGACAGCATTACAACATCATAGTGCGAGTTTTGTGCTTCCAAAACAAAAACAGTAGCATACTTAAGAAAACTTAAAATGCTTAAAAAAAATTGCTTGTTGCATCATCAAATCAGCTTTAGTTGTTTTAGAGTTGGTTTTATTGAAAAAACCTAGTTAATATCACTGTAGCTTTTGAGAAAAAAACAAAAATTCTGTAGCTTTTGAGAAAAAACAGAGAACATATTGGGCAATTAAGTGTTAATTGTGACGTCATTTTAAAACCCAAAAAGATGAAATTTGTTGAAAGGTGGTAATTCGGGGGCTGGATTTTGTTTAAGCAAGAAATCGCTTTCCTTTTCCAAGAAATGTAAATTTCAATTGAATTATATTTAGTTATGACGCGATCATGACATCACAAACTCCCATGCGCCACTCTTACCTAGGTGTTATTCAATCGTGTCAAGTTTGATGTTTGTACGTCGAGTAGCTTCGGAGGAGCTGAGCGCACGTACGTACACATGTACAGACTCAAATGTGCTTTAAATATTAGATGTTGCTAGAAAGACTTACACGTCAAACCTATCATAGAAGATGTTGAACACGCATCAAAAATAACACTGAGCAGGGTAACATGCTCGCAGCAATTCGTAAACACTATTTACTTAGCGCAGCTCTCTAGTCTTTGCTGCAATGTACACTACCTGTTTTAGAATGCTTGGCTCTCCAGAATCGATAGAATTTTGATTCCATCGTGCAGCGCTTGCGATTATCCCACTTGATACTCTTCTCATCTCGTTTTGTTTTGTTATGCTACGACGCTTTACACCGCCCTCTTCTTTTTATACAGAATTTGAGAGTTGGCCGGCTTGTTGGGCCCCATTGTCTTCCGCCATGCCCCAATCCCAAAAAAGAGGTCGGGTAACAATAACTACTCATTGGTTAAATTTCATACATTGAGCTACGCAAGTTTCTTATGTATCTCTTTTACTCAGTTTTTGGAGGCAAAGCGTTCTTAAGTGGGAAAAAGATTTTGACAAATGAGCCTTTCTTGGAGCTTTTTACTTACGTGAATAGATGAACTTATAAGAGCAGCTGAGACCTTATAAAAGGAAAAAGATACAGCTTATTGTCAAAAGAGTTTTGAATTTTGCGGCAATGAATCTTTTTTATTGTTTATACACTCTCCCTTATAGTATTCTCAAAAATCCCATCTGCGTAGCTTGCGCCCGAGACACACGTTATCGGTTGTCGATTATTAACGATTCGCGACTATAGGTAAGAATAGAAGCAAAAGCCAATTCAAAGATTGAAATCTTGGCTCTAGAATAGTAAATCCAAGTCACCATAGATGAGCATCAATGCTACTGTAATAGTAAATTAACATCTCTATTATAATAAGGCAGATGCCCACACAGCATGTCGCAAAAGGCGGGTTTTGACATTAAAGTGTCCTCCAATGGCACTTGCCTTGGCTACCACTTTAGGAGAAGAAAAATTACCAAAGCTGCTTGCACGATTAGGCATCCCGATATCTGACTGACTAAATTCAATTTTTTCCGCCATCTCGACAACTGAGCAATTCATTAAATCACTGTTGTAGTGATGCGAAAATCTCTTCAAAAAACAAAAATCTTATAAAAATGTTTATTAGAGCAATAATTGATTTATGGAACACCTCGCCAGACAACCACAAACAAGCTAATAGTGTGAAAACTTAAAAAAAGTTTGAAAACTCATTTTTAGTATTTCAATAATTGAATTAAAATATATGTCCAAGTTGTACCGTTGACAATTTGTAACGTTGTAGGTCTATTATGTGGGAATAATTGTCTTGTTTGTGTCTGTAATTTGTTGTGTTCTTCGGTGAATGTTCTAGACATGCTGTGTTGCCCACATAATATTACAGTGGCGGACGCTTTAAAAAAATTAATTGCACCAACTATTGAGTATCAATTGTAAAATACGTGGTAAAGAAAAAATTGGTAGTGATTAGGACATATCATATAAGAACAAATACATCATTTCTTCGCCAAGACATGTCAGACTGCAACAAAAACTTGGTTTCTTTGCCAAGGCATATCGTACTTCAATGGAAAAACTATTTGTTTGCAAAGATATCATACTGCAATAAAAACATTGGTACATCAAGACATATCATTCTGCAACGAAAACATTGATCTTTCGCCAGAATATATCATAGGCCAACTAGCCGGCGTCGCCCGGTAGGGCTACAGACAGTTATGTCGGATTAGTAACATCGGTTCAATCGGCTGCACCTGTTTCAGCCAAATTATATTTGCAAGACCACAAGGGATAAATTTGTAATAATAAGGAAATCGCCTCTATGCCCGATCGTAGTTCGATTACTTTGAATTAAAAGAGATCTTAGAAAGTCACTATGATTCCGTAAATTTTATTCGTTTCTTCAATTAAGTGCAGAAAAGTAAACACAAAGTTGGAAATGAGCGCCGTAATGGCTTTTATTTTACGATAACAGAAATCAATCATTTAGAGGTATACTTATTTTACGATTTGGTGAAACCCCCGCTCGTAAACGTAATAAACAGTGAATAAGCAAGGAAATTATTAGCATGAATGACGTTCCTAGGCCTGATTTTCCGGTTGCTTCCTATGCGGCACGCTTCCCAGGCAATTGCTAGAGGTAAGTGTATTGGGTCATCCCACCTTCAGCCAAAAAAAGGTGACACATTCACAAACTTGATATTGAGTCGAGTAGTAATCCAGCTCAGTCAGTAAAGATACAATCGAAATAACAATACTTAATTATCTTTTTGATACCAAAATGTAGCTCTCCAGATAAATTAAAAACGGACTTACAATTGATTAAACAAAACCTCACAAAAACGAACAATGGAGGTAAAGAAATAATTTACCTAACAACAAGCAAGGAGTAAAATAATAAATCAATTGTTTTTCGTAATACCCTTTATACTTTTTGATCAAAGCTGGCGTCATTTACTAGCAGCCTATTATTTCACCTCTCAATGATGATTTTAACCGCATTGGTACGGTCAGTATTTTTTTGAGGAAATCACGAAAACATTTAGTCAATTTTTACAGTCAATCACGAAAACCATCAATCTTTTACGATCAATCATTAATTAATCATAAAAGATTAATCGGTACGTAATCAATTTTCCGAAGACTAATTAATGTCTTGCACAGTTAGAAAAAAAAAAGCCAACTCCCTCCACACTGTATGAAATGACGTTAAATATATTGATCTCCAAGAAAAAATCGTCATGCATGTTTGGATACGATTATGGGCAAACTTCTTACTTTTAAAAAGTTGACCTCCAAAAAAGTTATGGCATTCATGCTTGTTTCAAGACCAAAATCGGCAAGACTTTCATTTTTAAAAAGTTTTAGTCCTTAATGTTCTGTCCTCCCTTCTCCTCAAAATAGAGACAATCCGCACTTACGTTACAAGATTACTTAATAATATGATCAAATTTACTTAGAGTTCCTCCCTTCCCCAAAAAAGAAATTGTTTCTAAATGCACCATTGATTAGAACCACTATGATCTTGTAGATAAACGAAGACCAAGCTTACATTCTGTAGTTATACAAAGAATAGAGCGTCACCAATAAGTCAAAGGCATACCGTAGTTGCTTGTTTGCTGCCCGAGCAGCAATTTTTTCATTCAAAAAAGCTACCAGCCACTAAATCGACAAGCTCTTATTTGTTCTTTTATTTACGGGCAGTATTATTTACATCGATTTACGGGCAGTAAATAAACACCGATTTACAGGCAGTAACTATAAATTATAAACACCGATTTATGGGCAGTAAATAACTTTGTATCATTTGTCAACTAAGCAGCAATTCAAACAGGCAGCAAATAAAACAACGGCTCTAAAACAAGTAACTACGGCATATTGACATCGTGGAATCCCTGGCTACGTGTTGTTTCCCCTGCTGTCAGCATAAGCACACTTAAAACAGAACTTCCTTGCAATTGATACAGCCAAAGATTTCAAAAAGCTTTATTCGTTCGTTATATGAAAAGCTTAGAAGCATAATTTCAAACTTGTGGGGGAGGAGCTGGTGCAAAAATGAGTGACATGTATGTTTGGTAATAACCCATTAAACAACCCACTACTTAAAAGTTTTTCATAACTGTATGCCTATTTGTGTGACCTAAAGCCTCTGGCTGCGCTTATGTTGTTGTTTTTGGCGTAAACGCAGCCAGGAAACGAGAAAATTAAGCTGAAGTAAAGCTTTGACGCGGCTGTGGCGGCTTTGTCCCGCACGTAATTGTGAGAACAATACTAAAAAGTAAAAATTTTTAGACATAGCAAGTTCTCGTTTCAAAATCAAAAGTACCCTGTTCTTAATAGAAATCGATTAGAAAAACATTAGGGGTTGCTCATAGCCGATACATTTTTCCCAAACTTTTTCAGGTACTAAGCAATGTCTTATTTGCCTTGTTTCCAGCATGTCCTCAGGAAGTAGACTTGATCATAAGTAAAACAGCTAATAGTTTCACTTATTTCATCCGCTAATTTCACCACTTGCATGGAAGGATGGATGAAAGCTGTGGGGGGCGAGGGACGCCAATATGATTGTAGTGCAACGAAAAAAGCTGTTAGATATTTGGCATACTACAAACGACTTTTTGTAATTGTAAGCCTATTTGTTTGACTTTACATCTATTAATGGTCGCATATTGCTAGGTCCTGGCATAATTGCAGCTATGGAAAGAGCAAACCAAGTCAAAGCCAAGCACATAAAGTTAAGTTATTACGATATGGCAGTGGTTCCCAAATATTTTTCGATGTGACGTATTTGAAAAAACTCGCAAGATTTTGCGACGTACAAGACAACATTCTAAGGTTTTAGTTCGCCGTAATGTAAGATAAATGTTATCCAAAATCTAAAGAACTGTCGTTATTTTTCCGAGATTTTGTGTTTAGTCGCAATCATAAAGTTGTGCTTATCAAAGAACTCATCTTTCCTGTTTTCATTCAATTTACTACTGAATGCTTTCTTTTTCCTTTTGCGCCAATTAAGTTAAAATTGTGCAACTTGATTCTTGAGTAACAAGTCAATAATTACAAGAGTGTATTAGTAACACTTTTGTAAAGACGTAATTTATTATTATTGTTAAAAAACTAAATAAGGAATCTACATTCAGAGCTCTTTTGACACAATGAAAGCTAGAGTTATTGGCACCAAACCAAATTATCCTGCGACGCCCGAGGAAAGGAAACACCAGGACAGCGCCACGCACAGTTTGGAAACCACTAGGCTATGATTTAAGAGCATAAGCTATCGCCCAGTTTTTTGTGAAAGAGATCTTTTTGCGTATAAAATAGCAGACTTGACGATGTTATGTCTAGGCGCTGCAGCCATTGGACTGTGGTATCATCAGGTGCTGTGAGATTCGCGTTGCCAACTTGGGGTCAGTGGATTGGGCAGTGATAAATGAGCCGTTGTGCAGTTTGAGGTTCAGGTTCGTAGTTGCAGAATGGTGATTTGGCGAGACCCGAACGGAACATGCTGTTATTTAAACGACCTATCCCGGTTCTTAGGCGATTAAGTTTTACCCATTCTTTCTGGGACAGTGTTGAACCAGATGGGGATTTGATGTTGGATTGGACGGTGAACTGGTCAGGTCTTGGAGTTTTATCCCAATTGCTTCTCAGGCTTTCAGGATGCTGAAGTTGGATTCTTGTAGGGATGCGGCATGGCGAGGAAAGGGGTGGCAAGGTTTTAATCTTTGGCCCTTATCAGGTTGCGCCTCAGTGACCAGCTGGTTTAGGGCATGGTTTTCATCCAACACAGCTTGTTCAGAAAGACGGTGGGGAGCGTTTTTTCTACGCAGGTTGGCTGGGGCAATGCCTGTCAGTACTGGTTAAAGGTCCGCTGGTGTGGGGAGCAGACGTCCAGTTGCGATCCTCATGGTGTCGTTGAGGGTAGCATCAACCATCTTCAAATGTGTGCTTCGACACCATACCGGAGTTACATACTCAGCTGTGGTATAAACAAGTGTAAGAGCGCTTGTACAGAGTGTGTTGGTGCCAGCGCCCCAGGATGAACCAGCCAGGCATCTCAGTAGATTGTTTCGAGATGCAAGTTTGGCACAGAGAAAGTCTGTGTGTTGTTTATATGTAAGCTGTCGCTCCAGCTTCACTCTTAAGTACATGCGGGATGGGTGGTAGATAAGATGCGGTAGAGATGCATATGATTAATATGATTCCTGTAAGATTTAAAGTGAAAAATTGTTGATTTTTTGAACTTTTCTGCATTGATTAATATGTTTCAAGAAAGTAATTTCCAACTTCTTTGAGCCCGTGGAAAACTCAAAGGTAATCTAAACTTCCTAGGACCACTACCTCCAATTTCCTAATATGTGCTGCAATACTTCAAAAAGATCAATCACATTTGAGTAATTAATCTAACTTGGACTGCAATGTCTACAAAAATTTTGAGGTAGAAAAAGAATTATAGGATATCATGCAAGAGATACCAGAATTCTAGTTAAATCGATTTTGACAACCGTTAAAAGTAGCCTCATTTATAAGCTTTGAGGCTAACTAGTGGCTAGTTCTGACTGAGCAACAATATTGTAACAAAAACAAACGCAGTAATGTCTAACCTTAAAAATTGACAGAAAGACTCGCGTATATTCTTTAGAATAAGCACTTTTAGGTAACTAATTCATTTTTCTGGAAGGTCCTCTCGGTAGACCACTTTGAAAGCGACATTAACCACCTGTCGAGAATCACTGTTTTTGAGATTAAGATCAGTCAAGCTTGCGACACGATCGTACAAAAGTATTGTCACTTGCCATTGCATCACTAAACTCCAATTTTGTTAATACTGTTTTGTTAATGATAAAACTGAGGTATCATTCTTCTTTAACAGGAACAATATAATTTGCTAGCTATTGAAATAACAGTGAATAAAAACTGTGCACACAGCTTGCTGCCTGTTGCTCTTCTCATCTTTTCCATTTTAATCGTGCCAAACGGATTATGACATCATCGAGCAACTTCGAAGCGCGCAGGAAAAAAGGAAAAGCACGCTTTCGAATGCTCAACAAAGAATCTGAGGTTGTGTCATCAATTCAATTTATGTCGTTGTAAAAGTTTTTTTATCAAAAGCGCCTTGTTAAAATCTCCCAAAAATATTTTACTTTTTTAAGCAATGAGTGAAAACGTGGATGCTTTCGTCTGGCTTTTATGATAAGTTTTTGCCAATATCGGTTTTGCCATGTTGCCATTCTTGATTTTACGAATTCCCAAGCTTTGAAGATTTAAAATCTCAAGATTTCCCAAGGTTCGTAAACACATGCACAAAGCCTAGATTATTATTTAGAAATAGCAGTTCGTTAGTCACAACTTGCAAATAACATCTTGCAAAAGTTTGATTAATCAGATAAAGCCTGAGATTACGTTCTAAAAAAATTAAAGCTCCATTTTTAAAACCAAAGCCACAGCTGAATACTTTTACTGAACAACAAATGCTGTCGAAAAGCTAAATGAAGCACAAAAATATTGTACACATTCTTACATGCGGTCTGATTGTGATCACTAACAAATAAACAACAACTAAAACTGGAAAACAACAAAATTTAAAAAATATTTTGTTTAAATTGATTTTTTTATTGTTTCTGGCTAATTTTCGGTCGCAGATTTCGAAAATGCAATTTTTTTTTTCTATCATTGTCCGTTTGGATGTTATAACCGAATTTGAGTTTTCAGATTTTGGCAATTTTAATGCTAATTTCAATACATTGTAGAAACTGTATTAATTCATCATTGCGTTTATTGTTCAAAATCTTGAATTGCAATGAGTTCTCGAAAGTGCAAAACCTCACCTGATTGCTTCTGCTATGTATGTGGATTCTATGTTGGGAACAAACACACTTCACATAAAATTGGTAAAGGAGGAAAATACTGGACAGCCTACAAGTTATATTTCGGAATGGATATCGGTGATCAAGACAAGCCATGGGCGCCACATACCATATGTGGCAGCTGTCGATCCAGTCTAGAAGGATGGCTAAGGGGTTCTAGAAAATGCATGCCGTTTGCAATTCCGAGAATATGGAGAGAACCCCAAAACCATACTGGCAATTGCTATTTCTGTATGGTGAATATTCTGAAATACCGAAAAGTCAAAGGCAGAAAAGTTTTAACGTATCCAAACATACCATCATCCATAGCCCCTGTTTCCCATAATGAATCTTTGCCAGTGCCAAGTCCACCACGGAACGTAAGTTATGCAAAACTTAGTTTTAGTAAACAATGTTTATGCAATATATCATTAACCATCTGCTTTATCAATTTTTTACTATTTCAGAGTAAAATTCTTGATGAAATAAGCTCATGTGAAGAATCAGCAACAGACACAGGCCACCAAAGCACTGATGAAGGTTACGCATTTGCAACAAGCACAAGACCTCATTTTCCAAATAAGACCGAACTAGATGATTTGATTGGTGACCTAGATTTGACTAAATTTGGTGCTGAGCTTCAGGCTTCTAGACTAGGAAAATGGAATTTACTCGGAAAAGATTGCAAGAGCACAGCATATAGAAAAAGGCACGCACAATTTTCAGTTTATTTTACTGTTGATGGCAATCTTTGCTACTGCAAAGATGTGAATGGTCTCTTTGCTGCAATCGGAATAGAGCATTTTCCATCGCAGTGGCGGCTTTTCATTGACAGCTCGTCTCGAAGTCTTAAAGCAGTTTTGGTCCATAATGGCAATAAACACCCATCTATTCCTGTTGCTTACTCCACACAAATGAGCGAAACTTATGAAAATACTCAACATCTTTTAAATCGGATCTTGTATGATAACTTTAATTGGTATGTGTGTGGAGACTTAAAAATGCTTGGATTTTTGCTTGGACTACAGGGTGGATTCACTACGTTTTCTTGTTTCCTGTGTTTATGGGACAGTAGAGCTGATTCGGAGCACTATGTTAAGGTTAAGTGGCCTCCCAGAGAAGATTTAACTCCAGGAAAGCATAATGTTATTTGAAATGCTCTTGTTGCTCGTGAAAAAATCTTGCTGCCCCCACTCCACATAAAATTGGGTTTAGCTAAACAGTTCGTTAAAGCCCTTGATGTTGAAAGTGAAGCTTTTAAAGAAATTCGACAAGTGTTTCCAAAGCTCTCTGATGCCAAAGGAAAGGAGGAATATTTGTTGGACCTCAAATTGCTAAAATGTTGAAATCTGAGACACTGGAAAATAAAATGAGTTTTAAAGAAAAAGAAGCGTGGCAATCTTTCCGTGGGGTAGTGGAAGGATTTCTTGGCAATAGAAAAGATCCTAATTACCGAGAATTGGTTGCAAGATTGATAAGAAGTTTTCAAAACATGGGATGTCGAATGTCATTGAAGCTGCATTTTCTTTGTTCACACCAGGATTTTTTTCAAGATAAGTTGGGAGATTTCAATGAAGAACACGGTGAAAGATTTCACCAGGATATAGAGCCAATGGAAAGAAAGTATCAGGGTCGGTGGGACAGTGCAATGCTGGGAGATTACGTTTGGTGTCTCATGAGACATGATACGTCAGCACACAAACGAAAAGCCCGTTCTGCAATTCACTTTTAAATGTGTGTTACGAGTATACTTTTTTGAAAATGTTGTTTTGATAACTAATTTCTTATTCACAGTAAACTATATAAAAAAACAATAATGTTTTAGTGATACAAAGCACTTTTCCAGCAGTAGGATATTACAGTACACCTAGAAAAACGAAAATTGTGAATAGCTAAAAAAGTATACTGTTATTCTGGCTACCAGGTATTTTTGATAAATTCATTTTATTTAGCTCTTCTGGTAATGTAACGTTTATTTAAGTTGATACAAGTTCTTATCGAGCATGCAAAAAACTTTAATATCCGTCAACGTTTCGAACAGCTATACAGCTGTTCTTCATCAGGACTAATAATAAGCGAAAGCACGAGTGAGGCAATATAAATAGTTTGCCACGCAATCGAAAGAAAAAGGCAAAACAAAAGGTTTGAAGGCGAATAATAAACAACTGTAGATTACGACAAATTATCATAAATTTCAGAATAAAAACAATTTTCTTTATCATTGATTGAATTTTCAGAATTATGAATAAAAAAAGATTCAAGAAATCGGCGTTTGGTAAAATCTGTTTCAAAGGTTAAAATTTTGCTATGATCCCAGTCAACTCGGTGATCTTTGGTGATGACATGCTTGACCAATGCCGTTTTTTTATTAAAATTGTTGTCATCAACTTTTGCCAGATTTGCTGGCTTTAAATCCCTTTTATGTTCAGCCAATCTTGTTTTGTAAGCCCGTCCAGTTTCCCCAATGTAGATACCAGTGCAATCTCGACAAGGAATCTGGTAAACTACACCAGGTCTAGACGACCTTTCAACCGAGTCTTTTGCCTTTGGTAACATGTCTTTTAAAGTTAAATGCGGTTTGCTACTAACCAAAATTCCCACGTTTCTTAAAATTTTTGACAAAGCCTCAAAGTATCTAGGAACATAAGGCAGCACAACACGTGTTTTAATTTCCTTTTTATCCGCTAAAGATAAATTTGTTTTTGTTTTCAAACTTCTAACTGTACGTTTTAGAAACCATTTGGGATAATCATTCTTTTTCAAAGCTTCCATAATTTTTGAAGTTTCTAAAGTTTTATTTGCCCGCTTGGAATTTAATTGTGAAATTCACAATTATTGAAGAACAGCTGTATAGCTGTTCGAAACGTTGACGGATATTAAAGTTTTTTGCATGCTCGATAAGAACTTGTATCAACTTAAATAAACGTTACATTACCAGAAGAGCTAAATAAAATGAATTTAGCTAAAAAAGTATTGATGATAGGGAAAAAATAATTGCATTTTCGAAATCAGCGGCAAAAAACACATATAAATCAATAAAAAAAATACAATAAACAAATTTTGTGTTAAATAGTGTAATCAAACCCTTGCAGGATATTCTATCTAAAATACTTTACTCCATATCTGTAAGTCTTGAAAAAAGCCTGCTACCAATAAACAGTAATAAAGTCAGCTTAGACATTTATTTCTTATAAAAAAAATCGATTTGCTTACGCATCGTCAGTTTCTGCGAAAAATAAAAAAAATCGCACAAAAGTATTAGATATTTTGTCAGACAAATGAAGATAACTTTTTAATGGTATAAACACATGTATGAAAAACAGCATAGATGTCCAAATATTTTTCCAATTTAAGGTGAAAAACTGGAAAGAATAAGTACAAAAACAACTTGAAGAAGGACCAGAAAGCTTACCGTAAGTATAAAACACTAAAAAAATGATGGCTAGAATAATAAAAAAACTACAAAGGAAAAACCCAAGGAAAAAATATGCATAATTCAAAAGAAAAAACAAAAAAATGATAGGCAGTTCTAATCTAAAACTACTAATAAAAACAAACAATCACTGTAAAAATATCCCAGGTCGTCGTCGTCGTTCGTCGTTCGTATGAAGATTTAAAACGAAGGGAGTTCTTTCAGCCATCTTCGGGCTGGTTCATCTAATTGCATGAGGCCCCTTTTGCCACTTGGAGCTGGATTTAAGGAACAGACTATGACGTGGTCCGCAATTTGGTCAATTGGACCACAACTGCAACTAGATGATGATCTTAAACCCCACTTAGATAAGCAGTAGTTGAAACGTGCGACTCCTGTTCGGAGACGATTCAGGGTAGACCACTCCTTGCGGGAGAGATCTGACCCTGGGGGGAGTTTGTTTGCAGGTGACAAACCAAATTCGACAAGGCGGGAACGCGCAGAGCTCCAGATGTTCATCCAGGATTCCATGATGTTGAACTGTGGTATACCATGTAATAGCGCTGCATGACGGGTGAAAGGTTGTCGGGAGAGGAGCCGTTGCCTGGGTAGAAAATTTTCTGGGGTAGAGGGAATGCGGGAGTGCAGAGGATGGTGTTCAGAAGCAACAACTTTGTTAACGAGCTTGGAGGTAAGCTCCACTCTGCGCAGGTTAGGTGGAGGTGTACCTGCCAACACTGGAAGACTTTCCGTTGGAGTGGGTTGGAGGCATCCAGTAATGATGCGCATTGTATCATTAAGGGCAACGTCCAATTTCCTTGTATGCTTGCTTCGACATCAAGCGGGAACTGCGTATTCTGCTGCACTGTATGCTACCGCCAAAGCGCTAATGCGGAGTGTCGATGTTTTAGCACCCCATGAGGTTCCTGCCAAGCATCTAATCAGACTGTTTCTAGCATAAACTTTGGAGCGTAGGCCTTCCAAGTGTTGCCGATAAGTGAGTTGCCGGTCAAGTTTAACTCCCAGATATATGGGATGGCTCTGGTGTGGCAGCAGTGATCCCTTGACAAGGATCTTTAGATGTCTGTTAGCTTCCCTATTGTTGAGATGGAAGGCGGTTCCCAGGTAAAAACACTACAGAATTAAAAAAGAAACAAAAAATTCAACAACAACAACAAAGATGGACGTTGAAGATCGTTTCCAAGAATAAACCCGGATTTACCCTTGTTTCTAGTAAACATACAAATAAAAAGTACTGACGTAAAAAACTCAAACAAGACTAATCACAAAACTTAAGGCTCAATTAAAAAAACGCTAACACATTCCCAAAACTCGAACTACAGAAAAAAGATTGTACTTAGATACTAAAATCTTCAAAATTTTATGAGAAGCAAAATACCTTTTAGTGCGGGGTCTACAATAGCAACAGCTATCAAAACTACAGGCCATAAGACTAGCTCCGACAGAGCCTGTCTCAAATTGCATTCAAAGTAATATGATAAGTAAAGTTGTAAAGAAATAGGTATGAGATAAATAAGACGTCTTATTACTAAATTAACAATGAGCAGAATTACAAAATAACAAGTTAAAGGACATAACTTACAGAAGCGGTGACATAAGTGGTAAAAGTATCGCACAAGAATATGAGAGGAAAAAATTAAGATAATATTTCAAAAGCTAAAATAGCTATAAAATTACTTAATCGAGGGCACGAGCATTTATTTTAGTTAATCGTTGCATTTAATTGGTCTAGCCATACGCTTTCGGAAATTCAAAAGATGTTTGTGCGGTTGCCCTAAAAACGTTGCAAAAAACAATCGGCAATGTCTGGCTTTGTCTGTAGTGTGAATCTGTCGAAGATGTGATAATGGTGTAATAATGCAGCTTTGTCATCAATGTTGATATGGTGCATTTCAATGTGCCGTTTGCGCATCCTACGGCGAATACGTTTACTAGACACTGGGGCAGATCCGGATTTATTTTTGGCAATGATATTCGACGTCCAACTTTGTTGTTGTTGGATTTTTGAGTTTTTTTAATCCTGTGATGTTTTTGCCCGGTATTTTTTTACAGTGATTGTTTGTTTTTATTAGTAGCCTTGAATTAGGACCACTCGATTATTTTTTTGTTTTTTCTTCTGGATTTTGTATGTTTTTTCCTTGGGTCTTTCCTTTGTAGTTTTTTATTATTCTAGCCATCAATTTTTTAGTGTTTTATACTTATGGTAAGCTTTCTGGTCCTTCTTCAAGTTGTTTTTGTACTTATTCTTTCCAGTTTTTCACCTTAAATTGGAAAAATATTTGGACATCTATGCTGTTTTTCATACATGTGTTTATACCATTAAAAAGTTATCTTCATTTGTCTGACAAAATATCTAATACTTTTGTGCGATTTTTTTTATTTTTCGCAGAAACTGACGATGCGTAAGCAAATCGATTTTTTTTATAAGAAATAAATGTCTAAGCTGACTTTATTACTGTTTATTGGTAGCAGGCTTTTTTCAAGACTTACAGATATGGAGTAAAGTATTTTAGATAGAATATCCTGCAAGGGTTTGATTATTGTTTTCCAGTTTTAGTTGTTGTTTATTTGTTAGTGATCACAATCAGACCGCATGTAAGAATGTGTACAATATTTTTGTGCTTCATTTAGCTTTTCGACAGCATTTGTTGTTCAGTAAAAGTATTCAGCTGTGGCTTTGGTTTTAAAAATGGAGCTTTAATTTTTTTAGAACGTAATCTCAGGCTTTATCTGATTAATCAAACTTTTGCAAGATGTTATTTGCAAGTTGTGACTAACGAACTGCTATTTCTAAATAATAATCTAGGCTTTGTGCATGTGTTTACGAACCTTGGGAAATCTTGAGATTTTAAATCTTCAAAGCTTGGGAATTCGTAAAATCAAGAATGGCAACATGGCAAAACCGATATTGGCAAAAACTTATCATAAAAGCCAGACGAAAGCATCCACGTTTTCACTCATTGCTTAAAAAGATGCAATGAATCCGTCCCTAAAGCTTTATTTAAAGGTATTTTTAAAGCGTCATTCTTTTGCAATAACATGTCTTACAGCAATTAAAACTTTATTGTTTTGCCAAGACATTTTAGGGTGTCAGATGTACAGTACGTGATAAAGAAAAATTTGGTAGTGATTAGAACAATACACACTGTAACAAAAACGATATTTCTCTTGCGAGAAATATACTGCAACAAAACCATTATTACTTTCCTAATACATATCATACTGCAACAAAAACCATTATTACTTCGCCAAGCTTTTGTTGTAATCATCAAACCAAACGTAAGCACGCTGAAGTAAAACGATGAACAGTGCTACTTACAAAGCATGTTCGGAAATGTTTGTAGTTATTCGGAATGGGTGGGGTTCGGTTAATACAAACCAATTCCAAGGCTTACCGGCTAACAAAAACCACATTTTATATTGAATCGAATACCGCTACTTTCGAATAACAGCGAAAGTTTCCGATCATGCTTTACATGTAGCGCTATTTTGCAAGTAGCACTATCGTACAATTAGCGCAATTTTACCAACGGCACTTCTTCGTATTTTTATTGCTGTTACGTCGTTAATTCATTTATCTTACGGTTTTATAATAGTTTCTGTTTGTACAAAATGTTGTATTGATTGCGCACAGTGTAAAGCTATTTATTTTTGTTGTGCTTATTTACTATCGGGCGTTACGCTTTACTCCACTATCTTTGTTTCTACAAAACTAATTGCACGCCTTTCAACGACGATTACATTTTGCTTGAGACAACGTAACTTTCCTGCTTGCTAGCGTTGCTTCTCTTCCGTTTGTTGTCTATTGCATGAACAATCTATTTGACAGCAGTTTAATTAATTTGTTTGCAATTGAGTTACTGCAATGATTAATGGAGTTGATTGAGTCACTGCAATTATGTACTAAAGCGGTTAAATGCGGAGGAAGTATATATACGCATAGCCTACTGCATGAGTATTGCGGCTGACGTATACCGGTATGTTCCTATTTTGGGCAAAAAATGCTTAGCATATTGCGGATGACTTTTAAGTGCAATCTGCTCTCGTTTATTCGGATCTCGTTAATCCGGATTTTTGTTTATCCGGACAGTGGCCGTGAAACAAAAATCACCATCTTCTCTCGCCTAGGCTGTTCTACATCCCAAGCGCCAACCATGTAAACACATTGTAGATATCTTAAGGTAAGCAAAATTATAGTGCTGTTGGTTTTTATTATTTTCAGAACGGTTATTTCATTTTATTGGCATTAATTGTAGACATTTGGGTTATACGGACTTTTTCATTTAATCCGGCCCGTTTCTGCACCATTTAGCCCGGATAAAAGAAGATCACATGTATATTGCCCATATTGCTAAGAGCAGTTATTTTATTTGATTTGCATTGTATACAGTACAGTAAATACATTTGTGTTATCCGGACTTTTTCATTATCCGGACCGGTTCCCGCACCATTTAGTCCGGAAAAACGAAGGCCGAGTGTATGTATATTGGCATAACCTTATAATGTAAATCTACGTAACAGAAGGTCTTCAAATGAAGTACCGGTAATTCTAGTACTGTGTTATTGTGATAAATATACGTAGGCCTACTATACAAATGTGAATAGTTAGGTAATCCAGCTGTATGCTAGAATCAGTTATTTTTGCTTGCTGTGGTTGCATCAGTTGTAAAAAAGATGATGAGCTGGCGAGTAAACGGAGGAGATAAATGATAAGAGTTTTTATTGACTTCGTTATTTTGATGGTAATCATATCTCGTTGAAATTGTGGGGTTTGGATGACGACGACAATGATTTAGATGCTAGAAACTTTGACTGCTCTCGTGAACATCGAATCAATGATGAAAATGACCGCCAGGCTTCCAATTCCGGTTGCTTAGCAGTAATTGGGCTAGTAATTTAGAGGTATACTTATTTTACGATTAGGTGAAACCCCCGCTCGTAAACATAATTATAAACAGTAAATAAGCAAGGAAATTATTAGCATGAATGACGTTCCTAGGCCTGATTTTCCGGTTGCTTCCTATGCGGCACGCTTCCCAGGCAATTGCTAGTGGTAAGTGTATTGGGTCATCCCACCTACAGCCAAAAAAAGGTGACACATTCACAAACTTGATATTGAGTCAAGTAGTAATCCAGCTCAGTCAGTAAAGATACAATCGAAATAACAATACTTAATTATCTTTTTGATACCAAAGTGTAGCTCTCCAGATAAATTAAAAACGGACTTACAATTGATCAAACAAAACCTCACAAAAACGAACAATGGAGGTAAAGAAATGATTTACCTAATAACAAGCAAGGAGTAAAATAATAAATCAATTGTTTTTCTTAATACCCTTTATACTTTTTGATCGAAGCTGGCGTCATTTACTAGCAGCCCATTATTTCACCTCTCAATGATGATTTTAACCGCATTGGTACGGTCAGTATTTTTTTGAGGAAATCACGAAAACATTTAGTCAATTTTTACAGTCAATCACGAAAACCATCAATCTTTTACGATCAATCATCAATTAATCATAAAAGATTAATCGGTAAGTGATCAATTTTCCGAAGACTAATTAATGTCTTGCACAGTTAGAAAAAAAAAGCCAACTCACTCCACACTGTATGAAATGACGTTAAATATATTGATCTCCAAGAAATAATCGTCATGCATGTTTGGATACGATTATGGGCAAACTTCTTACTTTTAAAAAGTTGACCTCCAAAAAAGTCATGGCATTCATGCTTGTTTCAAGACCAAAATCGGCAAGACTTTCATTTTTAAAAAGTTTTAGTCCTTAATGTTCTGCCCTCCCTTCTCCTCAAAATAGAGACAATCCGCACTTACGTTATAAGATTACTTAATAATATGATCAAATTTACTTAGAGTTCCTCCCGCTTTCCCTTCTCCCAAAAAAGAAATTGTTTCTAAATGCACCATTGATTAGAACCACTATGATCTTGTAGATAAACGAAGACCAAGCTTACATTCTGTAGTTATACAAAGAATAGAGCGTCACCAATAAGTCAAATGCATACCGTAGTTGCTTGTTTGCTGCCCGAGCAGCAGTTTTTTCATTCAAAAAAGCTACCAGCCACTAAATCGACAAGCTCTTATTTGTTCTTTTATTTACGGGCAGTATTATTTACATCGATTTACGGGCAGTAAATAAACACCGATTTACAGGCAGTAACTATAAATTATAAACACCGATTTATGGGCAGTAAATAACTTTGTATCATTTGTCAACCAAGCAGCAATTCAAACAGGCAGCAAATAAAACAACGGCTCTAAAACAAGTAACTACGGCATATTGACATCGTGGAATCCCTGGTTACGTGTTGTTTCCCCTGCTGTTAGCATAAGCACACTTAAAACAGAACTTCCTTGCAATTGATACAGCCAAAGATTTCAAAAAGCTTTATTCGTTCGTTATATGAAAAGCTTAGAAGCATAATTTCAAACTTGTGGGGGAGGAGCAGGTGCAAAAATGAGTGACATGTATGTTTGGTAATAACCCATTAAATAACCCACTACTTAAAAGTTTTTCATAACTGTATGCCTATTTGTGTGACCTAAAGCCTCTGGCTGCGCGCATGTTGTTGTTTTTGGCGTAAACGCAGCCAGGAAACGAGAAAATTAAGCTGTAGTAAAGCTTTGGCGCGGCTGTGGCGGCTTTGCCCAGCACGTAATTGTGAGAACAATACTAAAAAGTAAAAATTTTTAGACATAGCAAGTTTTCGTTTCAAAATCAAAAGTACCCTGTTCTTAATAGAAATCGATTAGAAAAACATTAGGGGTTGCTCATAGCCGATATATTTTTCCCAAACTTTTTCAGGTACTAAGCAATGTCTTATTTGCCTTGTTTCCAGCATGTCCTCAGGAAGTAGACTTGATCATAAATAAAACAGCTAATAGTTTCACTTATTTCATCCGCTAATTTCACCACTTGCATGGAAGGATGGATGAAAGCTGTGGGGGGCGAGGGACGCCAATATGATTGTAGTGCAACGAAAAAAGCTGTTAGATATTTGGCATACTACAAACGACTTTTTGTAATTGTAAGCCTATTTGTTTGACCTTACATCTATTAATGGTCGCATATTGCTAGATCCTGGCATAATTGCAGCTAGGGAAAGAGCAAACCAAGTCAAAGCCAAGCACATAAAGTTAAGTTATTACGATATGGCTGTGGTTCCCAAATATTTTTCGATGTGACGTATTTGAAAAAACTCGCAAGACTTTGCGACGTACAAGACAACATTCTAAGGTTTTAGTTCGCCGTAATGTAAGATAAATGTAATCCAAAATCTAAAGAACTGTCGTTATTTTTCCGATATTTTGTGTTTAGTCGCAATTATAAAGTTGTGCTCATCAAAGAACTCATCTTTCCTGTTTTCATTCAATATACTACTGAATGCTTTCTTTTTCCTTTTGCGCCAATTAAGTTAAAATTGTGCAACTTGATTCTTGAGTAACAAGTCAATAATTACAAGAGTGTATTAGTAACACTTTTGTAAAGACGTAATTTATTATTATTGTTAAAAAAATAAATAAGGAATCTACATTCAGAGCTCTTTTGACACAATGAAAGCTAGAGTTATTGGCACCAAACCAAACCAAATTTCCTCGACGCCCGAGGAAAGGAAACACCAGGACAGCGCCACGCACAGTTTGGGAACCACTAGGCTATGATTTAAGAGCATAAGCTATCGCCCAGTTTTTTGTGAAAGAGATCTTTTTACGTATAAAATAGCAGACTTGACGATGTTATGTCTAGGCGCTGCAGCCATTGGACTGTGGTATCATCAGGTGCTGTGAGATTCGCGTTGCCAACTTGGGGTCAGTGGATTGGGCAGTGATAAATGAGCCGTTGTGCAGTTTGAGGTTCAGGTTCGTAGTTGCAGAATGGTGATTTGGCGAGACCCGAACGGAACATGTTGTTATTAAAACGACCTATCCCGGTTCTTAGGCGATTAAGTTTTACCCATTCTTTCTGGGACAGTGTTGAACCAGATGGGGATTTGATGTTGGATTGGACGGTGAACTGGTCAGGTCTTGGAGTTTTATCCCAATTGCTTCTCAGGCTTCCAGGATGCTGAAGTTGGATTCTTGTAGGGA
This sequence comes from Trididemnum clinides, assembly GCA_963675345.1. Lineage (NCBI taxonomy): Eukaryota > Metazoa > Chordata > Ascidiacea > Aplousobranchia > Didemnidae > Trididemnum > Trididemnum clinides. Next base: position 3,018,112 of record OY776285.1, read on the forward strand.
TGCGGCATGGCGAGGAAAGGGGTGGCAAGGTTTTAATCTTTGGCCCTTATCAGGTTGCGCCTCAGTGACCAGCTTGTTTAGGGCATGGTTTTCATCCAACACAGCTTGTTCAGAAAGACGGTGGGGAGCGTTTTTTCTACGCAGGTTGGCTGGGGCAATGCCTGTCAGTACTGGTTAAAGGTCCGCTGGTGTGGGGCGCAGACGTCCAGTTGCGATCCTCATGGTGTCGTTGAGAGTAGCATCCCATCTTCAAATGTGTGCTTCGACACCATACCGGAGTTGCATACTCAGCTGTGGTATAGACAAGTGTAAGAGCGCTTGTACAGAGTGTGTTGGTGCCAGCGCCCCAGGATGAACCAGCCAGGCATCTCAGTAGATTGTTTCGAGATGCAAGTTTGGCACAGAGAAAGTCTGTGTGTTGTTTATATGTAAGCTGTCGCTCCAGCTTCACTCTTAAGTACATGCGGGATGGGTGGTAGATAAGATGCGGTAGAGATGCATATGATTAATATGATTCCTGTAAGATTTAAAGTGAAAAATTGTTAATTTTTTGATCTTTTCTGCATTGATTAATATGTTTCAAGAAAGTAATTTCCAACTTCTTTGAGCCCGTGAAAAGCTCAAAGGTAATCTAAACTTCCTAGGACCACTATCTCCAATTTCCTAATATGTGCTGCAATACTTCAAAAAGATCAATCACATTTGAGTAATTAATCTAACTTGGACTGCAATGTCTACAAAAATTTTGAGGTAGAAAAAGAATTATAGGATATCATGCAAGAGATACCAGAATTCTAGTTAAATCGATTTTGACAACCGTTAAAAGTAGCCTCATTTATAAGCTTTGAGGCTAACTAGTGGCTAGTTCTGACTGAGCAACAATATTGTAACAAAAACAAACGCAGTAATGTCTAACCTTAAAAATTGACAGAAAGACTCGCGTATATTCTTTAGAATAAGCACTTTTAGGTAACTAATTCATTTTTCTGGAAGGTCCTCTCGGTAGACCACTTTGAAAGCGACATTAACCACCTGTCGAGAATCACTGTTTTTGAGATTAAGATCAGTCAAGCTTGCGACACGATCGTACAAAAGTATTGTCACTTGCCATTGCATCACTAAAATCCTATTTTTGTTAATACTGTTTTGTTTATGATAAAACTGAGATATCATTCTTCTTTAACAGGAACAATATAATTTGCTAGCTATTGAAATAACAGTGAATAAAAACTGTGCACACAGCTTGCTGCCTGTTGCTCTTCTCATCTTTTCCATTTTAATCGTGCCAAACGGATTATGACATCATCGAGCAACTTCGAAGCGCGCAGGAAAAAAGGAGAAGCACGCTTTCGAACGCTTAACAAAGAATCTGCGGTTGTGTCATCAATTCAATTTATGTCGTGGTTTAGAAGTCTTTGGTCGTTGTAAAAGTTTTTTTATGAAAAGCGCCTTGTTAAAAGCTCCCAAAAATATTTTATTTTTTTAAGCAATGAGTGAAAACGTGGATGCTTTCGTCTGGCTTTTATGATAAGTTTTTGTCAATATCGGTTTTGCCATGTTGCCATTCTTGATTTTACGAATTCCCAAGCTTTGAAGATTTAAAATCTCAAGATTTCCCAAGGTTCGTAAACACATGCACAAAGCCTAGATTATTATTTAGAAATAGCAGTTCGTTAGTCACAACTTGCAAATAACATCTTGCAAAAGTTTGATTAATCAGATAAAGCCTGAGATTACGTTCTAAAAAAATTAAAGCTCCATTTTTAAAACCAAAGCCACAGCTGAATACTTTTACTGAACAACAAATGCTGTCAAAAAGCTAAATGAAGCACAAAAATATTGTACACATTCTTACATGCGGTCTGATTGTGATCACTAACAAATAAACAACAACTAAAACTGGAAAACAATAATCAAACCCTTGCAGGATATTCTATCTAAAATACTTTACTCCATATCTGTAAGTCTTGAAAAAAGCCTGCTACCAATAAACAGTAATAAAGTCAGCTTAGACATTTATTTCTTATAAAAAAAATCGATTTGCTTACGCATCGTCAGTTTCTGCGAAAAATAAAAAAAATCGCACAAAAGTATTAGATATTTTGTCAGACAAATGAAGATAACTTTTTAATGGTATAAACACATGTATGAAAAACAGCATAGATGTCCGAATATTTTTCCAATTTAAGGTGAAAAACTGGAAAGAATAAGTACAAAAACAACTTGAAGAAGGACCAGAAAGCTTACCGTAAGTATAAAACACTAAAAAAATGATGGCTAGAATAATAAAAAAAACTACAAAGGAAAGACCCAAGGAAAAAATATGCATAATTCAAAAGAAAAACAAAAAAATGATAGGCAGTTCTAATCTAAAACTACTAATAAAAACAAACAATCACTGTAAAAATATCCCAGGTCGTCGTCGTCGTTCGTATGAAGATTTAAAACGAAGGGAGTTCTTTCAGCCATCTTCGGGCTGGTTCATCTAATTGCATGAGGCCCCTTTTGCCACTTGGAGCTGGATTTAAGGGACAGACTATGACGTGGTCCACAGTTTGGTCAATTGGACCACAACTGCAACTAGATGATGATCTTAAACCCCACTTAGATAAGCAGTAGTTGAAACGTCCGACTCCTTTTCGAAGACGATTCAGGGTAGACCACTCCTTGCGGGAGAGATCTGACCCTGGGGGGAGTTTGTTTGCAGGTGACAAACCAAATTCGACAAGGCGGGAACGCGCAGAGCTCCAGATGTTCATCCAGGATTCCATGATGTTGAACTGTGGAGTACCATGTAATAGCGCTGCATGACGGGTGAAGGGTTGTAGGGATAGGAGCCGTTGCCTGGGTAAAAAATTTTCTGGGGTAGAGGGAATGCGGGAGTGCAGAGGATGGTGTTCAGAAGCAACAACTTTGTTAACGAGCTTGGAGGTAAGCTCCACTCTGCGCAGGTTAGGTGGAGGTGTACCTGCCAGCACTGGGGGACACTCTGTTGGAGTGGGTTGGAGGCATCCAGTAATGATGCGCATTGTATCATTACGGGCAACGTCAAATTTCCTTGTATGCTTGCTTCGACACCAAGCGGGAACTGCGTATTCTGCTGCACTGTATGCTACCGCCAAAGCGCTAATGCGGAGTGTCGATGTTTTAGCACCCCATGAGGTTCCTGCCAAGCATCTAATCAGACTGTTTCTAGCATAAACTTTGGAGCGTAGGCCTTCCAAGTGTTGCCGATAAGTGAGTTGCCGGTCAAGTTTAACTCCCAGATATGTGGGATGGCTCTGGTGTGGCAGCAGTGATCCCTTGACAAGGATCTTTAGATGTCTGTTAGCTTCCCTATTGTTGAGATGGAAGGCGGTTCCCAGGTAAAAACACTACAGAATTAAAAAAGAAACAAAAAATTCAACAACAACAACAAAGATGGACGTTGAAGATCGTTTCCAAGAATAAACCCGGATTTACCCTTGTTTCTAGTAAACATACAAATAAAAAGTACTGACATGAAAAACTCAAACAAGACTAATCACAAAACTTAAGGCTCAATTAAAAAAACGCTAACACATTCCCAAAACTCGAACTACAGAAAAAAGATTGTACTAAGGTACTAAAATCTTCAAAATTTTATGAGAAGCAAAATACCTTTTAGTGCGGGGTCTACAATAGCAACAGCTATCAAAACTACAGGCCATAAGACTAGCTCCGACAGAGCCTGTCTCAAATTGCATTCAAAGTAATATGATAAGTAAAGTTGCAAAGAAATAGGTATGAGATAAATAAGACGTCTTATTACTAAATTAACAATGAGCAGAATTACAAAATAACAAGTTAAAGGACATAACTTACAGAAGCGGTGACATAAGTGGTAAAAGTATTGCACAAGAATATGAGAGGAAAAAAATTAAGATAATATTTCAAAAGCTAAAATAGCTATAAAATTACTTAATCGAGGGCACGAGCATTTATTTTAGTTAATCGTTGCATTTAATTGGTCTAGCCATACGCTTTCGGAAATTCAAAAGATGTTTGTGCGGTTGCCCTAAAAACGTTGCAAAAAACAATCGGCAATGTCTGGCTTTGTCTGTAGTGTGAATCTGTCGAAGATGTGATTATGGTGTAATAATGCAGCTTTGTCATCAATGTTGATACGGTGCATTTCAATGTGCCGTTTGCGCATCCTACGGCGAATACGTTTACTAGACACTGGGGCAGATCCGGATTTATTTTTGGCAATGATATTCGACGTCCAACTTTGCTGTTGTTGGATTTTTGAGTTTTTTTAATCCTGTAATGTTTTTGCCCGGTATTTTTTACAGTGATTGTTTGTTTTTATTAGTAGTCTTGAATTAGGACTACTCGATTATTTTTTTGTTTTTTCTTCTGGATTTTGTATATTTTTTCCTTGGGTCTTTCCTTTGTAGTTTTTTTATTATTCTAGCCATCATTTTTTTAGTGTTTTATACTTACGGTAAGCTTTCTGGTCCTTCTTCAAGTTGTTTTTGTACTTATTCTTTCCAGTTTTTCACCTTAAATTGGAAAAATATTTGGACATCTATGCTGTTTTTCATACATGTGTTTATACCATTAAAAAGTTATCTTCATTTGTCTGACAAAATATCTAATACTTTTGTGCGATTTTTTTTATTTTTCGCAGAAACTGACGATGCGTAAGCAAATCGATTTTTTTTATAAGAAATAAATGTCTAAGCTGACTTTATTACTGTTTATTGGTAGCAGGCTTTTTTCAAGACTTACAAATATGGAGTAAAGTCTTTTAGATAGAATATCCTGCAAGGGTTTGATTATTGTTTTCCAGTTTTAGTTGTTGTTTATTTGTTAGTGATCACAATCAGACCGCATGTAAGAATGTGTACAATATTTTTGTGCTTCATTTAGCTTTTTGACAGCATTTGTTGTTCAGTAAAAGTATTCAGCTGTGACTTTGGTTTTAAAAATGGAGCTTTAATTTTTTTTAGAACGTAATCTCAGGCTTTATCTGATTAATCAAACTTTTGCAAGATGTTATTTGCAAGTTGTGACTAACGAACTGCTATTTCTAAATAATAATCTAGGCTTTGTGCATGTGTTTACGAACCTTGGGAAATCTTGAGATTTTAAATCTTCAAAGCTTGGGAATTCGTAAAATCAAGAATGGCAACATGGCAAAACCGATATTGGCAAAAACTTCTCATAAAAGCCAGACGAAAGCATCCACGTTTTCACTCATTGCTTAAAAAGGTGCAATGAATCCGTCCCTAAAGCTTTATTTAAAGGTATTTTTAAAGCGTCATTCTTTTGCAATAACATGTCTTACAGCAATTAAAACTTTATTGTTTTGCCAAGACATTTTAGGGTGTCAGTTGTACAGTACGTGGTAAAGAAAAATTTGGTAGTGATTAGAACAATACACACTGTAACAAAAACGATATTCCCTTTGCGAGAAATATACTGCAACAAAACCATTATTACTTTCCTAATACATATCATACTGCAACAAAAACCATTATTACTTCGCCAAGCTTTTGTTGTAATCATCAAACCAAACGTAAGCACGCTGAAGTAAAACGATGAACAGTGCTACTTACAAAGCATGTTCGGAAATGTTTGTAGTTATTCGGAATGGGTGGGGTTCGGTTAATACAAACCAATTCCAAGGCTTACCGGCTAACAAAAACCACATTTTATATTGAATCGAATTCCGCCACTTTCGAATAACAGCGAAAGTTTCCGATCATGCTTTACATGTAGCGCTATTTTGCAAGTAGCACTATCGTACAATTAGCGCAATTTTACCAACGGCACTTCTTCGTATTTTTATTGCTGTTACGTCGTTAATTCATTTATCTTACGGTTTTATAATAGTTTCTGTTTGTACAAAATGTTGTATTGATTGCGCACAGTGTAAAGCTATTTATTTTTGTTGTGCTTATTTACTATCGGGCGTTACGCTTTACTCCACTATCTTTGTTTCTACAAAACTAATTGCACGCCTTTCAACGACGATTACATTTTGCTTGAGACAACGTAACTTTCCTGCTTGCTAGCGTTGCTTCTCTTCCGTTTGTTGTCTATTGCATGAACAATCTATTTGACAGCAGTTTAATTTGTTTGCAATTGAGTTACTGCAATAATTAATGAAGTTGATTGAGTCACTGCAATTATGTACTAAAGCGGTTAAATGCGGAGGAAGTATATATACGCATAGCCTACTGCATGAGTATTGCGGCTGACGTATACCGGTATGTTCCTATTTTGGGTAAAAAATGCTTAGCATATTGCGGATGACTTTTAAGTGCAATCTGCCCTCGTTTATTCGGATCTCGTTAATCCGGATTTTTGTTTATCCGGACAGTGGCCGTGAAACAAAAATCACCATCTTCTCTCGCCTAGGCTGTTCTACATCCCAAGCCCCAACCATGTAAACACATTGTAGATATCTTAAGGTAAGCAAAATTATAGTGCTGTTGGTTTTTATTATTTTCAGAACGGTTATTTCATTTTATTGGCATTAATTGTAGACATTTGGGTTATACGGACTTTTTCATTTAATCCGGCCCGTTTCTGCACCATTTAGCCCGGATAAAAGAAGATCACATGTATATTGCCCATATTGCTAAGAGCAGTTATTTTATTTGATTTGCATTGTATACAGTACAGTAAATACATTTGTGTTATCCGGACTTTTTCATTATCCGGACCGGTTCCCGCACCATTTAGTCCGGAAAAACGAGGGTCGAGTGTATGTATATTGGCATAACCTTATGATGTAAATATACTTGTTCTTGGGATAAGAACACGTCATACATCGGTATGACGACTAGACAACTATTCGTCAGAATTGAAAACCATCTTTCCACTAACTTAAGCTCATCTAACTCCGCTATCAAATCCCATCGCGATCAGTGCAAAGCCTGCAGAGAAACAATACCAGCAGAGCAAAACTTCACATTATTGAAAAAGTGCCGTTTCAGCACTGAAACCGAACTAATAGAAGCGTTCCTAATCAAACGCCTTAAGCCATCCCTTAACATAAAACTCGGTTTTTCACAAGGAGCCAAGTCGCTCCTACAAGTGTTCCATTGAGTGGTACAGTGCTAAAACGTTATTAACTGAATTATCAATGACCAGTATCTTAATACCATATAAAATTTAATTTAAGAATAAAAATTTGTTTTCTTTTCTTTGTTTAGCCCTGATGAAGTCCCCGTGAGGGGACGAAAAGCTTCGGTGGATTGTTTATGTTAATTATTGTTATGTTAATTTGATTATGTTTAATAAAGCATTATTTTGAATTTTTGTTTGGTATACAAATGTGAATAGTTAGATAATCCAGCTGCATGCTAGAATCAGTTATTTTTGCTTGCTGTGGCTGCATCAGTTGTAAAAAAGATGATGAGATGGCGAGTAAACGGAGGAGATAAATGATAAGATTTTTTATTGACTTCGTTATTTCGATGGTAATCATATCTCGTTGAAATTGTGGGGTTTGGATGACGACGACAATGATTTAGATGCTAGAAACTTTGACTGCTCTCGTGAACATCGAATCAATGATGAAAATGACCGCCAGGCTTCCAATTCCGGTTGCTTAGCAGTAATTGGGCTAGAGACCAGGTTTTATTTACTATCATCATAGATATTCATGCTGGTATTGTTAATGTACACTCTACAGGATCAACTGAAATAAGTTACTTAGAGTTATTTTTGATGCTGAACTACTATTGAACAAACAAATAATTCTGATCGTCAGCAGCTGCAAAACTAAGGTTCACTTTTGAAGCAAAAATCTTGTTTAAAAAGATTGGTAGATATTAACTTAGATATCAATGAATACAAATAGAGAGTTTTTCTTTGCAATGCTATTTTTACAAAAGATATGCAGAAAAAATTTGACAATTACTGCACTGTAACACGAAGCCATTGCTCTATATCCATTTTTTGAAAGCATTATGCATCGTAATCAATTGCTTCTTTGATGTAGATTACCGTAATTTGTGGGTATCACCCTCAAACCTCATGATAATTCATCAAAGTTATTTAATTTGTAACCGGTTTCGAATTGTCTCCGTGATAAGTTTTCTTCTGTTATTTACTAAAACGTGAAATTGCTTTGTCATGGAAACAATAGATTCCTTCCAAGCGTTCTCGCCATGAACTAAAATCTGGATACATCTAGAATATTTTTTATATGCTGGCAAAAATACAAATTGTAGGGCAGAATACATGCGAGAACCAAAAATTGGCTAGAAAGTAGTTTTAAATTTCGTGTATCCATTTCTTTGCTGTGATATCGTAGAGCCAAACTACTACATCCAAAATTTTATTGACAACCTTGAAGTTTTTTGATTTGTTGGAAGCCTACTGATTAGCAAACGTAAAATATAATCATCGTTTTTGTAGTTTGCAGGTTGAAAGCTAGACTAAAACAAAATAGATCACCAGTTTCCTTGTTGAACAACGCAGTGTACCACTCAAAGAGTTTATAGTAAACAAGATCTATTTAAAACCCTTACCTCTATGAAAGTAGCACGTGATCACCATAACTGTATCATACATCGATTTATTGAACAATCATTGAAGGACAAAAATTGGATTATCTTGCAAGCATGATTTTAAAAGTTATTAGGTTTTATCAAGGCACTTCTTGACAAGGGATACAGAGACCTTGAACAATTTCTTTTCCAGATTTATTTGAAAAGTTTGTCACAGACAAAACAGATGTTGTTGGTACTATCAGACCTAAAACTGTGACAACAATAACCTTGGGATTAGTCAAGCCATTATCCCTTTTCAGCGTAGTTTATTGATTTTGGTTATTAATTCCCGTATTCCCCCGTTTACAAATCCTTTCTTACTTATATCATTTTCTGAGCGATTTTTATTGTTTATATTGGTAGTTGTTGCCAATATTCTCTGCCCATAGACAAACCCTTTCTTGTTTGTTTTCTTAATGATTTTGTTGGTTGTTTTATTTGGGTGATTGTTTCAGGTATTTCCTCGTCTACAAACCTTTTTTGATTAATTTTATTTTCTAACAATTTTTAGTGGTTAAACTTGGGAAATATTCGGGAATTATTTCTTTATTACGTGACGCACAAGGAGTATATGTATTAGTGGACTATGTGCCAAAAAAGGAAAAGAAGGAAGGTAAAGAGACGACAGAAGAGACGAGTGAGAAAAGTGACGAGCTGGAGAGCAAGGACCAGGGCGCGTATATGGGAGGGGGAATATTCGTGCTAAGGCACAAAAAGTAGTGTCGTTGATCGGTAATTATTGGCGTGTAACAAACATATGTATCAATAGAGTTGGTGTTGCTAAAGAATGGGTTGATAGTTTTAGCTTCTCGAGTGTAAGTTCTTAGTCCGAAGGATGGAACATGGAAGGTGGCAGTTGAACTCCACCAAGAGAATTTTTTCGGTCGCGGAATCGTCATCCATCTGTAATTAAGGTACAGAATGGGTAATTCACCGTATTCGGCGACAAAAACAGTAAGAGTTTTGAGTAATCTTGGGAGTACAAGATTGAGTAGAGGTCATCCACGACAGCAAAATATAAGGGGAAGCTTATGATATTGAAATGGCGATACGAAAAAGATGTGCACATGATCACTATTTGTCATGATACATAACAAGTGAGATACCAGCCAGAAGAGATTAAAAATAAAACCAAAATTTTTGTTGATTACAATGACAAAATGGGTAATGTAGATCTCGGAGATTCCTACTACTTCATCTATCCAAGAGCAAGAAAATGATCAAAATTGGTACCAAAACAATTCCGCCCTTGCTGAACGTTTCCGCTCTCAATTCGTTACAGCTACACAAAATGATAGAAGGCTCCAATGATAAGTCGTCTTTCCAGTTAGCCCTCATTAATTAGCTGCTTTACAGATACAACAGCGGGAATTGTGAAGAAACTAAGTTCCAAAGAAGCAGGCAGCCTCCATCAGAAACGCTTTTCCGCTTCACTGAACGTCATTTCTGGCAAACGTTTCCTCCTACTGAAACATAGCAACATGCCCAGAAAAGTGTGCGGTGTGTTTCGCAAAAAAAAAAAAGAATAAATAAATATAAGAAAAAGAAGAGACGATTTACTATTGTCTTTAACGTGAGAAAGCTGTGAACTAAGTGACTTGCTGTGAGCTCTATTTCACATTCAAAAATTTTGAAGGCGCACAAATTATCACTTACAGACCAACCAGCTATGAATTTTGAATCGTAAATCTTTTCAATAACAGGCATTAGAGTATGAGTCTTTGAGCTTGCACTGTAATAATGGTTCAGAGTTGTTGTCGACAAAATAAACGTTTCTTTTCAAAATTTCTACTTTATTTCATTTGTGCGTAAAAACAAATTTATTTTGCAAAAAATACAAAAACACCAAAACATTACATCAATGACCAAATGATAGCTGTGGTGACGCGAGCACGAGGCAGCATTCTCTGTCTGATGTTTAGACAAAAAGTTTGAATAAGCTCCCTAAAATGTTTTTCAAGTCAATCTGAAAATTAAGTGAAAGTGCCTTTTAGATACACATCACAATGCTCACAATTCATTGTCTATCCGTGGTCAGGAGTATTTCTATTCAATTGTAATTGAATCATTATAGATTGTTGTAAACTTTTTTACACAAGAAGCAGTTGTAATAAAAGGGAATTCAGAAGATGACTGTACTAGGGATATTTTAGTATGCCCAAGATAAATTTTGGGACCCAATTTGGTTTAAATTCCAGTGTTGGGTAAAAAACTATTTATCTCCCCTCGAAAAAGTAAACAAATGCTGTTTTATGAAGTTGGATTGGATTTTTATCAAAGATCCTACAATGGTCTCAAAAAGTTGACCACCAAAAAAGTTTTAAATTGAAAAAGGGGCACAACAAACCCACCCCCCATTCCATATACATTTTTTTAACCGCTGCTTCTCACCCTTAAAAATTTTGGTAGGTTACCAAGTCTAAATTGCTTTTGGTAAGAGATTATATTTAATTTCACGTTGGGATCCAGCGGCAGATCAATAATGCCGGAGTGAAAAATAACTTATTTGTTCAGTCATGTTCGCGATAAAAAACAGATTTAAGAACTGCGGCTACGAAAATTTGTTACAGATGGAATGTTGTATGAAAAAGTCTTCTCGCACAAAATCCTTTTGAATGCCGACCAAGATGTTTGTGAGAGGAAAGTCATCGAAAAGCTATGTTTTTATGTGGCAAAGCTTTTTGTACCTCAATAAAAAGGGCCCAACATTTAATTCTTCAACATTTGAGGAGTGGACAAATTTTTAAAAATTTTGTTATGCTGTAAGCTAAGAAAAAGTTTTATCCAACACCTGAAATTTAATTTTAAGTCTAATCACATTCTAAGTTTTGATTGCAACTTTTAATTGATCTATACTGTAAAGCACCATTTTGTCGGTGAGTCTGTCTGTGTGTTTTAACCCCTCAGAAATTTCTGGGCGTAGGCCTGCAAATGTAAAACTGGCGCGATTGATCACCACTCCGAGAAGATGTCATAATAGGGTTGGGGACGTTTATGATGATGTTACACCTCAAGACAATTTTTAAAAATTGACATTTCTTAAAAGAGGAAAGCAAATTTTTACTCTAACAAAATACTAGCACCCTATTTATCAACTTGAAAAACTATCCTTTTAGGGGAATCATATAACGTCATGATAAACGACTTCCCCAACTGTAAAATTGCTTTCTTTATTTTCTCAAAAAGTACTGACCGTAGAAATGCGTTTAAAAGGTTTTCACGAGGTGTTAACAAAATGCTTTCGATGTAAATAAAAATTGCGTCAATTTGAGCTTTATCAAAAACGAAACAAACATTTAAGCATTTTGAAACATCCTTTTTTGTAGAACGCTTCGAAACAACTGTGTTGCTTCGTAAAGTCAAATAATGTCATAATGCTGTTTGATACCAATTTAGTGAAAAAGCAGCACAGGCAGCAGCTGTATTTTGCATCCACCGTAATTTTGAAAGAAAACGTGAGTGGCAAAGCCTATTGCTGATATGCAGCCTGTTAAAGTAGAATTACAGTATAACCATAATAGGATATAGGTTTAGCCTTAATTTGGTTTTTAATAATGCATTTTTAGTGTGAAAATTGTAATAACTGATCTGTAGGCGAACTCAACTTTAGAGCGCTTTTGCAAAATATATCGCGGGCCTGGATTATATTAACCCAAAAACGAATTAATCACGTTTAGAAACAGGCGGGTAAAAGCTAATTGAAACAAGAATGCTAATACAAACATCAGTAACAAAATGTAACAAAAGTGCCAAGAACTGGCTTGCAATTCGGGTTCGATTATTTATTTTAAAACAGTTTGCAAAATTTCGTGGTCATTCCTTCGTGATGCAATTTGTTTTCTCCTAGCGCCCCCCAATCTCCCTCTTTGATGTCATCGCACCCTCCAGTGGTATCTAACGCCAACAACATGGCAGTGGAACCGACTTTGGAAACCACCGGCCTAGATTAAAAAAACCAAAAAAGCCCATAGTTTTAAGAAAAAGTCATGAGAAAAAATAGTTCCTAAAAGTTTTTACTGTTTTGTTTAAATTAGCTTATTTGAAAAATCTGGTTGAAGAAATTCGAGGATCATAGCACTTGAGTCTCTCTTCGCTAAATCTATGGCATTGGCGCCGGTTTCTCTCACACGACCTCGAATTTACGATATTGGCTGTACAAAACCATGATGTGTAAGATATTACTGGCAAAATGCCTAAATTATTAATCTACCGAATTGCAACCGTTTCTTTCAACAACTAAGTATCACGATAACTGGGTGCTTGTGTGCGGTTGTGGTCACGACAGCTATAGTAATATATTATTTGTGCTTTTGAACATTTCTTTCGTAGCTACTGGTCTTTTCACATAATTAGAAACAATCTTCGACATAGCCCTTGGAGAGCACGTCTAGCCTTGTCAAAAAACACGATAACTGGGTGCTTGTGTCGGTTTTGGTCACGACAACTATAGTGATACTAGCCGGCTTTGCCGGCAGAGGCTCTCTCAGTAATTTCGAGGTTTAGTATTTCGGTTCAACCGGTTGCGCTGGTTTCACACGTCGGGCTCTTGTATGAGCAGTAGCGAAAAGTTAATGAACTCTATACACTTTCACGATTCTTCTATACGAAATTGTGATCATTATATTCTCTTAATCATGACTGGCAATGCTCACAAACAATCTTGCCACAAATTATCGTTAATACTTGTGAGGAAGCACGAATTGTACCTAATCAAAGCTGATTGTAGCAACGAAATGGTGCTTGCTTTCACTATTAAGAACAAATATTTATTGGTAAGCCTATTTTGCCAATTGGTGCTGCCCTTTTCTTATTATATTTATAGTATTAAGTTCCTAATTTGGCTGCGCTATTAGTTTTGTTTCCGGCATAGCGACAAAAGCGGCGATTGTTCTCTCTTTATTCAGTTTTACAAGTTGTTATGGTCAACTTTTTGTGTTGATTTTTTCTTAAACTTGGGATTTTATAGCAATGATGTATAGTATAGACAAAAACGACATAAATACCATATTGGTGACATTAAGATTTTTGCCTGCGCTGTTTGCTTTAATTCGGCCTTAGCATGAAAAGGGGCTATGGCTTTCCATTAAGTCATACAACCTATTGCAATAAGCGCCTATGAGGCTCTTTTCAAACAAAGACATTGCTTCTAATCCAATGTTACAGATTGATGTTATTATTGTTTAATTTTTATCTTTTCTTGAATTTGGAAATTTATTACATTTAACTTTTGCCTCTAATCCAAACCTTCCTGCTTTTAAATGAAGATTAGTGTTTTGTACGGATATCCTTGCAATTACAAATATCAGTAACGGGCTTTACCATTTATATTTGCTATCAAAATGATAGTGGATTATTTTGCTGCCTGCTACTGTTTTCACTAAATAGTAGCAAGCATTGAGATGAACCCAGAACCCAGCCTCTAAGGTTGTTCAAATCAGAGCAGCCTTGGTGCCGGTCCCAATTCCGGATAAATTGGGAGGGTTGCGACAGGAAGGGCATTCGACGTAAAACCTAGCCAAATGTTTTTCAATGCGCGTCGTATCTGACTTTATACCGGATCGGTCGAGGCCCGGGACCACAACGATCATTACCATTGGCTGGGCACCCACGACCACTGGTGGACATACTACTTGGGTGCAAAGAAGAGGTGGAAAGCAGTGGAGAAGAAAGGAGGAGAGAATTGAAGAGAGGAAGAAAGCTAAGAAGATCAACTTGATGGTTGCTGCATTAAACGTTGGAACCATGACTGGTAAAAGAAGAGAAGTGGCGGACCTTATGGAGCGAATAGGGGTGGACATACTGTGTGTGCAGGAAACTCGTTGGAAGGGGGGGAAAGCAAGATGCAGGATGTAAGATGTGGTACTGTGGGAGCGGAAACAAAAAGAATGGTGTGGAAATCATATTGAAAAAGGAGCATGTGGACAGGGTAGTGAAATTGTGGAGGGTGATAGACAGGATAATATGCTTGAAGATGGAACTTAATGGTGTTATGTTGAATGTTATCAGTGCATATGCACGGCAGGTTGGATGCATACGTGAAGAAAAGGAGCATTCTGGCTGGACCTAGATGAGACGGTGGAAAAGATACCAAAGAACGAAAGAATTGCGGTGGGAGCAGACCTGAATGGGCACGTAGAAGAAGGGAAAAACGGTGATAAAGAATGCATGAGCAGACATGGACTGGGGAAGAGAAATAACGAAGGACAAGCAGTGGGAGTTTTGCTAAGAGAATGGAACTAGCGATCACTAACACCCACTTTGTAAAGAAATCAGCACACAGAGTCTCCTACAACAGTGGCGGACGCAGTTCGCAGGTGAATTACATTATGTTGAGAAGACAAAGGATGAAGGATGTGGTGGATACAAAGGTTATTGTCGGTGAAAGTGTAGCGAAACAGCACCAAAGAAGTAGTCAGTGCGATAATCCTCTGGACGAAATGGAGAAAAGCACCAAAACCAGTGAAGAGAATAAAATGGTGCAAGCCAAAAGACTCCAAAGTAAAAAAAACAATTTCAAAATGGAAGTGATTAAAAGCGGAATACTTGGTGGACAGGAAGACTGGCAAAGAGTAGCTGAGATAATACAGAGCATTGCCAGAATGGAACCGGGTGAAACATCGGGAAAAGTCAACACGGCAGGTCGACGGGCAATGGCCAAAAAAATTGCTAATGAGTAGTTAAGGTCACAAAATTACATCTGATATATGAATACGGCTGGTCTGCAAGCACTGTTGACAAAAATTTCAAAAAATTTCAAAAAATTACTGATTTTATCCGTCAATATCTAATCGAACATGTGGCAAAAGTTACAAAAATCTGTCCTGTCATTTAGGCTACAGTATGATTTAAATTTACAACTTTTCAGTATGCTTGCACAATTAAATATACTGTATAAGTTGCACATTACAATTAACTTAAACTCAGCATTTCCAAACACGCTGATTAATCGAATATGAAACCCTAACAGAAGCTGGCTACAAATAAGCCTGCATGTTTAGCCCATAAAATTAGCGCAACTATTAGCAATAACAATCAATCCTTAGCACCTCTTATCCTACTTTGACTTCAGATTCATTTTTTGACATCCGTAAGACGACATATTTAACGTTCTTTTGGCAACTGTCACTTTTATCCATTCGATTTGCAAAAAACGATATCACTGCTATTCAATTCAATGCAAAAACATTGAAAGTGGTCAGCCAATTTTTTCAAAAGCGCGTTTTGATGACATTTGATCAAGTGCGTGCAACTTTCCTATTGCTTATAGCATAGGGTTATTTTGCGCCCTTCTTTTGAAAGGTATGTCCGTGATTTAGAAGAAAAATTATTACCCTCCGAGAACACCAAATGTGTTCAAATGTTCTTCATTTTTCATGTAATTGCTTATTACAAAAAAGCCTTCAAACGGTTGTAAAATCAGAATAATTGAAAAAAGTGGCCAAGAATTGGTTTCGAATAATTTAATTGATTTTTAAAAAAAGGTTTTCAAGTTTGGATATCAACAAGAAAGAGATCTGTGTGACCAAATGGGCCGAATATAAAATTGTTTTTTAGTTGAGGAACAAAGGTATAAGCGATGGAATTACTTCCTAAAATGTTGTCTTCCTATTACAGATTAACAATATCGTTGCTCTCATATAGGATTTGCGAATATTATAAAGCAAAGTTTGATTATCATCGTTTGCCGGATAGTTGAACACTAATGCTGTCGATAAAGCGTTTTGATCATCCACCAACGGCATTCCGTCTTGTTAGTGGCAGCAGTCCCGTAGCACTCCAACTTCGGGCCCCCCCCCCAAAGTAAGCGCGAGAGCCCCTGCGCACAGGTCATATCACTTTAGAGGTGTAAAATTGAAAAGCTGCATTAAGAAAATACACAACAATTTGTACATAAGTAAACAGGCTAATGTCAGAATAAAGCATGCCGATACCGAAGGTGCAAGTCATAAAAAATTCGGCACCGATGCCAGAGTTCAGTAGGACATTTATGCAGACACTGCGAAACGAAAGCAATGACACTGAAAAACATGAAAAAGTTATAAAAACACAGTATCATTTAAATAGTCTGGAGCGAACCTTTTTGTTCGCAAATGCTGTTATGACATTGTCATAATCAAGAGATCGGGCGCAGTCA
Organism: Trididemnum clinides; assembly: GCA_963675345.1. Lineage (NCBI taxonomy): Eukaryota > Metazoa > Chordata > Ascidiacea > Aplousobranchia > Didemnidae > Trididemnum > Trididemnum clinides. The sequence goes on from OY776285.1 coordinate 3,034,777, forward strand.
TTTTTGATTGACAACATGGCTAATGAAGATAGTCTACTGTCTGTCATAGACGTTCTATTAAAAGTTTTGATCAGTTTCAATTTGCTGAAGCTTCTTTCAGCGCTGGCAACAGTCACGGGGCAAGTTAGTAAGATTCGAAGTGCGATGTACACATTCGGATACAATTCAAATAAATGAGTCTTTAGAAGATAGTTCAGAAAGTCTTGAGCCGTATTGAGATTGCGTTTTTTTTTGTAAAATTAAAACAAACCGCTGTAGCTCAGCGCTCATTTCATCAGAATCAATGTCACCGAACTTTTTTTGGAACTCTTTACAGCAAGTAAGAAGAGCATTTTCTTGTTGCACAAGCAAAAGTTTGTTTCGTGTGTACAAAAACGAAAAGGCGGAAGAAACCTCACGTAACAAATTAAAGCGCTACTTTATTGACATAATAGCCTGGTCTACTAATGGATAGAAAAAGTTGCTTTTAAATTTCAGTTCGGAGTAGCTCGTTGTTCCTCTTTACCTTGGTAATCAAACAATCTTCTTTTCTTTCCACTTCTTGACGGAGGAAAAGAAGGATCAATATCCAATTCCTGTGCTATTTCAACAGCAGATGTTGCGGCACTGTCATAACCCGTTGTGCGATAGTTTTGCAAAAACTTTTCAGTTGCCTGGATTTCCGTTTCCATTGTATGAAGGGAGACTCCATACGATTGAAGAATCTTGCTTGCTTTATTGACTTGGAATAGGATATCATACCAAATAAACATCGACAAAAGAAAACTCCATTTTGATAAATGAGCTATCAACGATTTTGTTTCTGAGGCCGCAGCTCTTCCATCTTTTCTTTCTATGGAAATGGCTTCCAAGTCTTTCAGTGCCAGCAACACCTCTTTTAAATTGTATCGAAGAGGTTTGATGCATTTAATTCTGCTTTCCCAACGAGTATCAGATTGTGACTTTATGGACAGCTCCACATGTTTCTTCAAAATTTCCCAACGCTGAGCAGAGGAAGAAAACAGCACATACAACCTTGTAAGTACTCCAAAAAATGTCAATGCTTCCGTCGATCAATTAGCACTGTCAACAACAACTAAGTTAAGGGTATGGTTTGCACAGGGCACGTAAACAGCTTTGGGATTGATGTCTAGCATTCTTGCTTGGACCCCAGAATGTTTTCCTTTCATGTCAGAAGCATTATCATATGACTGACCTCGACAATCAGACAATTCGAGTTGCAGTTTGGTCGCTTTTTCTAAGAAAGTGTCCAACAAGCCTTTCCCAGTACTGTCACTTATTCTCAAGTAGCCAAAAAATGTTTCTTTAACAACAGCAGCTTCTTCATTACATAGTACATAACGGAGAATGACAGACATTTGTTCATGATGTGACATATCTGGAGTGCAGTCCAAAATTATAGAAAAATATTTTGCCAATTTCAATTGCTGTAAATTTTCTTTTTCAACTTCTGTCGCTAGCAATTCAATTAGTTCATTTTGTATGGTAGGACTCAAATAGTGATCTTTAGTGTTTTTATTCTTGATTCTATCTTGAAGCTCTTTTAGGATCGGATCTCTTCTTGCCAAAAGCTCAAATATACCCAGAAAATTTCCATTGTGAGAAGATCCTAAGACTTCTTCAGATCCTCTAAAAGCAAGATTCCTTTTTGATAGAAACAAGGCAATGTCGATAAGTCTCTCTAAAACATTTCTCCAAAAACGTCTTTCATTGAAAAAAATATTCATCTCGCGTTTGTCGATAGTGGATGAATTTCTTATCCCTTCAGCTAGCAACATCCATTGACTGCAGCATTCTTGGTGGGAAATGCCGTTTTCATGGTCTTTCAGTTTTTTCGAAAAACCCTCCCATGTATTTATACCACTACAAAAGGGGCTTAGTGTTTATCCAAATAGCTTACAACAAAAGCAAAAAACTTGATCTGATTCCCCAGAATAAACTAGCCACGACCGTGAAACACTTTCACCATTAGGTAACACACGTTTATAATGGTTGGAGGAAAAACGTCGCCTTGGAGTTGTGTTATTATATGGAAAATTCATTATTAGTTGATGTGGTCCACGCTTTACTATATCACATCGTTGAGCATCAGAAATACTTTCAGGCCATTTACATGGGTCATCAGGGATAGAGGTAAATTGAGATTCAGATATTTTTGATATTGAAGGTTGCGTATTGGCAGGTAAATCACAACTTAGATTTTCTGGAAATTCACAATCACTTTGATGCTGATCGTCATAGTCTTCTTTTTCTTGTACACTATAGTTTTCTTCATCCCTCTTGGTACTAGTGCCAGGTCTACTCTGCTCAGTAATCTTGAAAAAATCTGTCATCTTGGGCAATTTCGCTACAGCATCTCGAGCAGTGGCTGCTTCTTTTCTCTTTTGAGCACCACTTTTTGAACGTTTCATTCTATACAATGTCAATAAAATACTTTATCTGCACTCTGCAGTGTATATATATTGTCCCGGTATTTATAGCCAAACAGAATTCCAGACCATTCTATGATTGTTGCGTAACAACGGCATTGTTACGTCAATCGAATATTCAAGATTCTACCAGAAAATCAATCGAAATATTCTAGATTCTGCGAGATGAAATGACGTTGCATTCACTTATGATGTCACAAGCCAATTTCTTCCTACAGTTTAAATCGGTTGTAAACAAGTCTGCTGAACTGAAAATAGTCACGTAGCCAAAAAGCAATTTCAGGCTAACTTGGGCCCCCAAAGTTGGCCTGGGCCCCCCCCATTTGGGCGGTTTGGGGGGCGGCTGCTACGTCTCTGAGTGGCAGGGTTGGACAACCAGTCTGCAATTTATATTCATGACCGGTTCGAAACGGACTGCAGTTTCCCCTACACTAATCTTGACCAGGTTTGCAGTGTGAAGTTGACTATCCGTTTCGCACAACCTTCATGATGAAAAAAGTATGGGATAAACTCAACAGACGGTTTTGAGCTCAGAATCGTCGAAGCTTATTTATTAACATATGTGTAAAGATTGTAAAAACGACGCATTTTGAAATGCATTAATTTTTATGCATAATCATCTCGTTGATAAATTTGACCAAGCATCACACGATCACTTTGTCACTTCTGTAAAAACAAAAGCTAAAATCAATAAAATAATCAGACTTGAAAGTAGCCCAAACGGTTTCAAACTTATAGAACTAACCTTTATTTGCTATTTGAAACACTAAATTAGGCTACATTGGCATTAGTACATCATTAGTTCGTTTATGTACATGTATAAACCGGTGCCAGTTGGTTTGATATACGACTAATATGAGTTGGCTCATAAATTAATGGTTTTTTAAGAAAATAACTGTAAATAGTTGCAAAAGCAAATGAGCGAAAACCTATTAAAAACAAGCAAAAACAATAAAACTTTACCCTACTTGCTTGACATTTACTGCATTTGTGCCCACTCTTGCATTATTTAGCCTTTGCTTAACGAAGCTCATTATTATTTCTGTTTCAATAGCATGATGTCACATCCAGGCCAGTAGTTAGGCAACAATGGGGGGATCGGGGAAGAGGAAACAAATAATCTAGAGAAAAGAGCAAAAAATTTGCAAAGCTGAAACATACGTAGGGATACGCCGAGTGTAGTCATCACCTTTGTATAGCAAAAGGACATTGCCTTTGATTGTCCCCTATAGGTATCAGCGATTTGATTTTTTCAGAGGCCGAATTTATTATTGGCTATTGGCTTAGTTACAACGCAACTGTTATCGGTGGGGCAACTTTGTGTTTAAGTAACAATGGTAGAAAGTCACATTAGTTTTTAACGAAAGTTGCAGTAAAAAGTTGTTTTCTTGCACAATCGCCATACCCTTTCGGGAAAAATGGACAAAATACTTACTTTTGAAAAGTTTTGATCTTCAAAACAAGGTCTACAAGCAGTGAAATTAGGAAAAAGTTGAAGATCACAAATTTGAAGATAAAATCCAAGAAAGCGGTTGCAAAATGAAGAACATTGACCTAAATTGGCAAGCAATCACTTTCTAATGGTTGATCTCCCAAACAAAAATTTTCAAAGTAGGAAATCAACACAAAAAAGATTTGCATAAAAAAAATAAGGCAAATAAATGCTTTCGCGAAATTAATCTCTGAAAAAAGTATTTAGTTAAAAAAACATGGACCGGAATACAATCCTGCAATATTGTCTCCTTCTTACATGTAGAAAAATATGGTAGCCCTATGATACAACGACTAAAAGTTTGTAAAATTTAAGATGATGTACAAAAGAGAGCGAAAAATCAATAAGAACTTGGTTAAAAAGTATGTAATGCGTTTGCGATAAAACAAATTTCGCTATGGTGTAAAACTGACGGTTAGTCATTAGCATGTTTTAATAAATGTAAAAAAATTACATATACCGTAGTTGCTTGTTTTGCTGACCGGGCAGTAATTTTTTCATAAAAAAAGAAAAATACCAGGCACTTAATGACACAAGCTCTCATTTGGACAGTGGCAACTAATGACATTCTTAGAGCGTTACCACTAAAACTAGTCATTTTCGTGACACCTTGTTACGTGCCATCACCCGTACATCATACATAATTCTTCCACGTTAAAACTCAGTGTATGGCGAGCAAAAAATGATTTACAAAGTAAATAGAAAACAACCATTGCTGATACAACCGATTTAGTGACAAAATTCGTTGACAAATTTATTGGCAAAAACTTGGCGAGATGGACAGCAAATCAAACACGGGCAGTAAATAATTTTGCATCATTTGTCAACCAGGCAGCAAATAAAACAACGGCTCTAAAACAAGCAACTACGGTGATTAAAAAATCACAATTATTACTCAAACATTCGCTGCTTACAAAATGTCAACTGCTTACTAGAAATAAGCAATAGTGACAAGCTTTTCAAAAAAGCGGCACAAACTCTCTCACAATACATCGTTGTTGACATACATCCAGGAGTGGATCTAGCATTTTGTTTTGGAAAAGGTTCCGATTTCATAAAGTACAGTCAAATCTCGTTACTATACCACCTCGATACTATGCCACTCTCGATACTATACCGCTTTTGATCGACCCAACAAAATTCAATACAAATTGAATAGGGAATAAATTTACTATGCCACCTCTTACTCTCGCTACTATACCACGTGAGATTTATGGATACTGTATACTGTCGATAAAAATAGCCTTGCTACGTGTATGGGAAAGGAGTTCGAGTTCACATTGCTTGACGCTCTACACGTTGTCCGGTGTGCTTGGGAGCAGGTCAGCGAGTCCACGATTAGAAACTGCTTCGTGAAGGCCAAGTTTAGCGAATAGGAGTATCAATCTGAGCCAGATGATGCTGAACTGTTGGAGATCTGGGAAGCTCTTCCTGCCGAGGAAAAGATGCACGAGAACGAAGAGATCGAGCTATCTGACTTTCTTGAAGCCGATGAGCGCCTCGAGACTGGAGGATCTTTCACATTGGAGGACATTGCGGAGGAGATGTTGGGCAGAGAGGAGTCGATCGAAAGCGAAGATGATGAGGTAACTATCGAGGAAGAAACCATTTCTTTCGAGAATGCCCAGCAGGCATGGAGCACTGTCCGGAAGTTTATGCAGCAGAGAAGCGAGAAATTGGGTGTGATGCAAGCATGCGATCGCCTAGAAAATGAAATACACGAGATTTGCCGAAAGAACATGCGACAGCTGACGATTCTTCAGAGTTTTGGCCTGAGTTAGATAACTTGGGGAATACGTTACGTGTACTTTACATACACTGTAGTCGTTTATCGTTTTGTTCGTTGCGTTTATTGTTTCGTCAATACTGTAGCAAACTCTTGTTACTATGCCACTCTTGCTACTATGCCACTTTACCTCGGTCCCAATGGGTGGCATAATATCGAGATTTGACTGTATTACAAGTTCTAACGCAATCGAATCAAGTAATTTTCGTTTGTTTGTCAACTTGAAGATTTTTTCTATTTTTCTCATTTGGTCAACATAAAGATCTTTTTCTTTGTTTTTTTGAGATCAACCATTGTTTGTAAAAAGGAAGACAGTAGACTCCCATTGCTGCATGTCCTTCGAAAAATCTGTCGGGAAACCTTTCTTAAATCCGCTTCTGTTTTCATATGTTTTCAAATTTCTACTTTTTTTCAATGCGATTCATTTAAAAAGTTTTTTATTTAATCACTCACTAATAGCGAATGAATTAAGACGCATTTCTAAAAATGAACATTTCTCTATGCAAAAACAAACATAACAAAATTTTAGCGATGTTTTATTTTTAAGGAACACATTTTTGATGTATAATGTTTATTTTATCGATAGATGGTGGCTTTGTTGACTTACCATAAAAATTTCAAGGTTTTTATTTGCATACTGTTTAATTTACAGGCAGTAGTACTTTCAGTTTAAACTGACGTAGCATTTGGTGGGTACGTGTTTTTGCTTTATCAGCAACGTAAAATCATGCGTGTGTTACTGTGGGATAAAGTGTCTTTTTGCGTGTAGTAAACTAGTTTGTTTTTTCAGTCAATTAGAATACTAAAGCACTTTAGTAGTGCTAAAGTTTTTGAAACAATGAAATTAAAACAATGCATTGAAAATGCATTGAAACAATGAATTGAAACAATGAATTGAAATAATGAACTAAAAATGCATTGAACATTGAAAATGCATTGAAACAAATGCATTGAAACAATGAACATTCATGAAGCTTTGCTTTACTTTGAAAGTAATTTTGACATCAACGAAAATCAAGAAGATAATATGTTATTAGCAAACGTCTGCATTCAGCTTTCCTCTGATCATTTTTGCAATAGTGATAGGGATTCAGGTTGATGAAGAATGTAGCAATCCAAATAAACTGAATAGACATCATCTCTTGGCTCCACCGACTTTTAAAATTGAGCGTTTAACTGGCAGAAAAACTCTTGCTCAACAATTAAGGATCAATGCAAAAGAAGTGCAAGCAAATGTTGCTTCAGATCCATTGTTACAGACTGCGACAAAGGATGACGCAAATTCTTCCTCAAGCTTCCGCTTTTTCAGCACTTCACGAAAATATGCGAGAAAAGAAAATGCTAGCACATGGAAACTTTAAGATCTGGAGGAAGACCAAGATAGACGAAGATGGACACACAATCTACCTACCCTGAATTCGAGTGAAAGTACTGTATCTTTCTTTTCGAGCTCTTTTTTAATAATACTATTTGTACTCTTATGTGCCAAGAAAGCCCTAGTATGCAGCATCAAAAGGACACCCCACTTTTAATATGAACCTGGGTGACGCTAAGCGCTTTGTCTCACTTTTATCGCTGAGTGACTGCATTCCACTGTCACGTAAAGCAATGTATTGGGAGTGGTCAGACAATGCGCAAAATATCATAGGACGAAGCACCATGTCGAGAAACAAATTTGATAGCATGATGCAAAACTTTCATTTGGAAAATAATGACCGTTTTGATGTCACAAAAAAATTTGCAAAGATGAGAGAGCTAATCGCACTGATCAACGAAGCATGTGCAAATAACTATTTGCCTGAACAAACTGTCAGTATGGACGAATCAATGATTTCCTACTTTGAAAGGCCTGGTGCTAAGGAGACTATCTACAACAAACCTATTAAATTTGAGTGCAAGATCTGGGTAGCTGCTACTTGCCAAGGTCACTGCATCCAGCTCAATCCTTATCTTGGAGTAGGTACTGGTTTAGATCCTGACTTGGGACTAGGTGGCTCTTTCAATACGTTATGCCGGTTACTACATTGTTACTGTCGCGTTTCAATAAAATTTTTGGTCCTATCTCAACTTAAATTTTATTCTTAAAATTGAGGCGACGTATATATAGTATTGCTCGAACAATTAAGTCTGGCTGCAACTTAACAGCTAGGAAAAGATTGGCTTCTACTAAAATACTTTGAACCACTTCAAAAACAGAAAAATATATTCACAGAAATACTACTTCCAGACTTCAAGCTCCTTCGCTCAACGATCACAGAAAATAAAGCACTTTAACAGAATAATCAGGAAGCAGCCAAAACTAAATCCACCGTTTAACCGCTAATAAAATCCATAATAAATCACCACAGGCACCACACTACTTTTTCTCTTACTACCGCTCTACTCTGTCTACTACTATAAATCGTAAAAATTTCGCCGCCTAATTTATAAAAGAGAAGAAGAGCTTCTAGAAAATACCAGAACATCACATGACACAGAAAAAACATTGTTAATAAATTACGCAATAGGCAATAACAAAGAATCTTCGAGAAGAAACAAGATTCACTCGAATACTTTGGAACTTAGTCACGTTGTCAACCATTGTGACGTCAGAAGAGGCGTGGGAGTTGAAAATCTAAAAGCAAAAGAATAAAAGGTCTTTGCGAAAACAGCCGAGATATAAAAAGCAAATTTAGGGCTTTAGACAATTCAGATTTTCAAATAAAATAATCACGGCAAAACAAAACGATAAATTACCTCTATTATACATATAAAAACTATTCTTTCAACGCAAATTTACTTATTTTTGACAGTTACCGATAATTTTTTACTAGTCTTGCACCGATGCGTCACTTGCAAGAATTGGGTATTTTTGCCACTGGCATAATTAGAGCCAACTGACTGGAAAATGCTTGTTCAAAACAATTGAAAATCATGGAAAAGAGGATAGAGGTACCCAATGATCTTGTAGTTGACATAAACAGCAACACTGCTGGGGTAAGATGGAAAAACAATAAAGTGGTGAGTTTAGTTTTTATTTTCTGTGGAATAGCTCCAGTTTTAGCTAATCAAATAGGAAAAAAATTGAACCGTCTGAACCAAAAGCTATTGAAGTCTATATGAAAAGTGTGGGTGGTTGGTATTCGGATATTACGACTGTGGACGTTTTTCACTTATTTTGGTTTTATTCAAAATATAGGGTGAGGGTCAGGGTCAGGGTCAGGGTCATCCACAGCCGAAACGTCCTTCATTCTCTAAACGCCGAAATGTCTTACACTCGGGTGGTGTAGATCGCATAGACCAGAACCTAGCTGTTTATATGATCAATCACCAAAGCAAGAAATGATGGTGGTTAAGTTTTCGATTTTTATAGATGTCGCTCTGAACAATACTTTCCAGTTGTATAGAATACGTTTTTAATCCCGCTACAAGAAAAGAGAACGTTTTTTGTTTTTGCCGTGCAGCTGTTGAATACTATTACAAACGCCATTGAGCTGCATCTGCTGTCTATGTCCGTGTGCCAGCTTCATCTACTTCAAGCAAGCCCAGAAAGGTTTTGCCAGAAATACGATTTGATGGCAAAGATCACTGGATCGTAAAGCGAAAGCAAAGACGCTGCACATAGTCAAGCTGTAGAGGCATATCTCTGTTTTCATGCAAAAAATGCAAAGTGCGTTTGCATCCAGAACGCTTCAAAGACTTTCACATGATGTAAAAATAGGTACCCGTTTCACAATGATGAGTATGTGAGTGTGTAGGTAAATTAACCAAGGTTGTGTGTGATATTTCATTTTTGCCTAGTTGCTTTGGCGTTTCCTACAAAGGTCGCTGAACATTGCATCGCTATTTTAATCTCTAAGCCTTATTGTTTGTAAGTCAAAAGATTTTGGTGGCTCTTTAGCCTTATGTTGACCAATCATTGTCGATAAACCTCTCATTTGTTAGCCGCTAAGTACTAGCAGTAGCAACTGGTGCCTGTAATTTATTATTTTGTATTGCGAAACTTTTTTGGCATTGATAAATTTCAAGCTTTGCAACATTTTTGGATGGTACTTGTACACTTGTGCCAAGTTAAAAAGATCAATCTTACTTGAATGCAAGACGATACAACAAGCAATACGACGCTATTTCCACGTTATTTTGCCGTATCATAACAAAAAACGACTAAGATTTATGGAGTGAATAAACGGTAAAGGATAGAACAAATAAAACAACATTTTGCAAAAACAGAACAGCAGCTCTAACTTGAATGCGCGCATTTTTTATCATGTTTTTTGCTTTGGGGATGTGGACCACACCTGTTATGTCATTGTCTCCCATAATCAACGTCTAGCTCCGTGATGGCAAGACTTTTTTGACGGCGTGTCAAAAAACTAAAACTGTGCATTTATTTTTATTCTCGTGTCACTTTTAAGAACAGTCTAATTATTCTAATACTTTCTACTACCAAAACTACTAATGTACTAAAGTACTACCATACGTCTGAAAGATACTAACGCTATCTGAAGTGAGCGGCTCACGTGTATCGAGGTATATTTGCTAAATAACGAATTGCGAAATGATTGCAAGCACAAGAAAAAAGGCAACTATACAAAGTCACGCAAATGCTTTTTTACTGACTTAATTGCGTAAATAAGTTGTCGTCTCGAAATATTGTCAGCTGTAATGACAGGCTGGATGAATGGGACTAACAATGCATTGCAAAATTTTCCCTGCGTGTCAGTGAGAATCTTTTCGCGTGTCACTAGTGACATGCGTGTCATTGTTTTGCCATCACTGGTCTAGCTCTACTAAAATTCGAGTTTGAGTTGTTTGGACTCTTAATACAACAATCATGAAAACCGTTTATTCAAAGTGCATAAAAATGTATTAAACGTGAATTTTACACGTGCTTTCTTACTACCTTGTCAGTTTAAACTGACAGATGGTTTTTTATAAATAAACAAAACAGAAAACAGTTTTAGGAAAAAAATATTCTCGATTTGTTTTACAGCTTGGTGAAACTAAAACAAATATAGTAATGCAAGAGGCTAGCGATGCACTTTGCAAACTGCAGACAGTGACACTGTTTCGACCAATCAGTTCTTTTCAGTGCAGTTGGTGACCGACAAGAAGCTAGAGGCTTTTGATAAAGCATAGTTTATACTGCCACACTTGTGAGACCTATACTAGGTCCACTGCAGTGGATGGTGTGTTAATACTGTGCGAAGCCGTATCACTCGTGAATGAGTGGCGGTTGTCGCAGTTGCACTAAATCCAACAACTACAAGAACAGTAGTGCTGTCACAGCCCAGTGGACACATGCTCTTATAGTAATGCAAGTTTCTTGTCGGTCACCAACTGCACTAAAGAGACATGATAGGTATAAAAAGTATCACTGTCTGCAGTTTGCAAAGTGCATCGCTAGCATCTTGCATTACTGTAAGAGCATGTGTCCACTGGGCTGTGACAGCACTACTGTTCTAGCAGTTGTTGGATTTAGTGCAACTGCGACAACCGCCGCTCATTTACGAGTGATACGGCTTCGCAGAGTACTGACAGACCATCGACTACAGTGGGCCTAGTAAAGATCCCACAAGTATGATAGTCTAAACTATGCTTTATTAAAAGCCTCTAGCTTCTTGTCGGTCACCAACTGCACTAAAGAAACCTGATTGGTCGAAACAGTGTCACTGTCTGCGGTTTTCTAAGTAAACAGATATCTTGACTACGCAAAAAAAATTGATGTTGGGAGAATATGGGTTAAGCAAGAATTAAATCAAGCTTAAAAAATTTTCAAAGCAAACCTACAATCATGACACTTTTATGATGGCATCGAACGTAAGTTTATATGACATAAAGCAAACGTAACACCCATAACGCTCTCATTAATACAAAAAATTAGAATCAGTTAAGATAAAAATAACAATCCACAGTACTTTTATAATATTGAATAACCAGGAAATTTTGCTTTGTATAGATTAAGATACTGCAAAAATTCTTTGTTAGAGCAAAAGATTTTGATAAGAACATCAACACCAGCCTCCGCATTATAAAAAACTTGCGAATCTCCAGGAAAATAGCGTTCGTATACGTTTTTCAAGGCACAAGACGGTATACTTTTTCGTGTGCGACGTTTTGACTGTGATTGTGACAAGCTTGGAGATGGTTTCAAGGAGCTTTGGGATGAATCCAGAAAGCTTTCCAATGATTCCAAGGAGATTGGAGAAGATTGCAACAAACTTTGTGAAGATTGTGAGCAACTGTCAGAAGATTGTGACAAGCATTGTGAATCTGTTTCGTTGCGGTAAAAAGCTCTCATTGCCCTTAATGAATCAGAACTGAAGAGATTTCGAGGAAAATCAAATAATTTGTAATATCGACTTAAAGCTTTCTTGAGTAAAGGAAAGTCAAATCTATTACCATTATGAGCTACTAAGCAAATGTTGCCAGATTGTTGATTTAAAAATTGTGCAATTGCCCATGCTGTATTAGTATCAAATGTTGGTTTAACGCTGTTGGTAATGAGATCATTTGATAAACCAGATATTTGAGAAGCATCGGGTTCAATCGGTGCATCTGGATCAACAACCATAAGCATCTTGTCTTGAATTCTTGGCATTAAGCCTGGTTCAGTGTTCAATAAAGATGAGACGTTAACAGCAGACAAGCAGATTTCCGTTATTTTTGCATTATGCAGAGCCGTAGTTTCAAGATCAAAAAACACATAAGTTTCCATTGTGTCATTACCTATAGAATTCTCATCAAGTTGTGTCGTATTCTTGGGATATGAAATCTTTGTCTCTGAAATTTTAACAACTCCAGCTCGTACAAGAGCAAAAGGCTTGCAACACAGATGTCTCGAAAATAGCTCAGGTTGATTAAGAAACAGCTCGACCAGGTACATGTTGGTGTTCTCAGCATTTAGTTGCTGTGGTAGCAACTTGTTCAAGTATCTTGCCACAACACTACTCAAACTGTACTGCAACATATCAAACACAGTCACATCTGTTGTTTTGATGCTAGAAGCCATTCCACTCAAATGAAGATCAATTGCTTTGCATGTCCATAACGTATCAGCACAGTATACATCCATGTCATTGATTCGATCAAGAGAACATTTGCGATCAAATCGCTTAATTGCTGACTGCAAAAACTGGAAATCCATACGAAAACCGTTGTGGCATATAAAGCAAATCGGCCCTTGTTGCCTTTTGAGAAACTTATGCATTAGATTAATCGCATTTTGATCGAATTTCTTCTTCTTAGCATGCTGAACCAGTAATTGATCTGTGTTCATCATCCAGCTTGAGTGCATATTGTATGAATTTATTGTATCAAAGCATAAAGTCAGTTTATCCACAACGCGAAGATCCATGTTAGAGCCAAGGTCATGGACTCGGGTTAGCTCATTTAAATGATATGCAAACAAACTAAGTTCTGATATTTCTCCGTTATTGGTATCACTAACATCCACTTTTAAAAACACCATCGTGTTGATAATGCTTATAGGATTTTCAATCAACTGCTCTTTTGTAGGAGAATCAGAATTCAATGTGGTTGCCATCATAAACTAATCACTGCAAAACTATTTTATTCACTCAAAAGATCTGAAATCAACTTTAACAAGCATTATTGAAAACGGCATCACAAATGAATAAAATTTGCGGGAGCAAATTATGAAACGTTTTAAACATAAGGCAGATACTTCTTGCAAAGAGGTTTCACTCGGTGGTGTGGTGATTTACGGTACATAGAACAAGCCGGCTCTGCCGGCGTCGCCCGTAGAGTCCCCATCAGTATCGTCAGAATTGAGAATATCGGTTCAACTGGGCCAGCCGGCTTCACTCATCCGGCACTTGAGTGAACAGTAATGAAAAGTTTATATTTTTCTGCACATAAAGTTTTCACGACTTTGTGCTCTCCTTTTCCTAGTAAAATTGCTGATTTCAAGGTCCTGGCTACACCTTAGGTCTATGTGCTGTGTTCTCAAAGCCAAGGGGGCCTTGCATATCCCTTAGTTTGGAAGTAAAGAACACATCCCTGATTTTAAGCTATTTTGAAGCACAATAGCAAAACTGCCTTTTATGTTGTGCGACTTCACCCAGGGTCGTTGTTTTCTTTTGATTTTCCTTTAAACTGTTTCAACTCTCTGAGGACTACATCCATTATTTTGCGTGTTCTTATTTCTCAGCTTAGGCGTGCCTAGGGCAGTTAAAACAATTTTTGCATGTCCTCAAATCATTAGTTTTGATCCTGGTAGCTCAATAAAAAAATGTTTCTCCGAAGTATGGTGCGACTTTTCCCCGACAGAGCATGCCATTACCTGTGCCTAGTTATAACGTATCAATTAATGCAGCTGCGCCGGCTTCACCGCACAAATATTTGTGAGAGCAGCAATGAATATTTTATAAAACATAGGTCATAGTGTCTAATCTTGTAATGGCTACTATCTTGGTCTATCTATCTATCAAGACTGGTAATACTCACAAAAAGAATATGTTATTACGAATTGTCATTCATATTTTTTAAAAAGTGTCAGAGAAAAATGATACAGAGTAAAAAATGATGGTAACGCCCAACTGGTGGTGGTTTTGACTATCAAAGGAAGGAGCTATTTAGTGGTAGGCCTACTATAATCGATGATTTGGTGGGCCCCTTTCGTATTTATAACTGTGGTATCAAGATCTTTGGCTTCACTGTTTGATTTAACTCGGCTATAGCGAGAAAAGGGACATGCTTTTCCTCAAAGTCATATAACCTAGTTTAACTCGTTAATACATAAAGCACACTTTTTCAAAATTTTTTGGAATTTTTTTATGTTGTTGGTTTCTATCCATGAAAAAAGTTTTTGCAATTTGCGTGTCAATCTTTTGTTTTTCAGTTGCCCTTTTAGAAGAACGCTTGGCACTTCGCTGCTATGGATTAGATTTTTCTGGCGCATTTTAACACAATATTGCAAGCGCTTTTATAGATATACATCAATACTCTCTTTTATTGCAATATATCAACAACACACAAGAGCACAATATGCAACAAAAATCATGTTTCTGTTTGTTGCTCAACGTTTGAGATATGGGCTAAAGCATTTAACATGCAATGGATTTTGATATTTTTGATACATTTTACGTGCTTTTTTGCGGCACATTGCACAACGTTGCTGCTTTCCAATTACAACAATAATCTGGTTTCTTTCTTCAAACCTAACTTCAGCTGGTGTTTTGTGTGCCACAATAAGCGATGTTCTTCTGCACATCTACTGATTGGCGCATTCCTAGCAATAACGCACGATTCTTCTCGTGAAGTGAAGATAGTCCAATTTTTCCAAGATTTGTTTAGAAGCCATCTATCGGTAGATAGTCCGACAGAAGATAGTCCGATTTTTTCCAAGATTTGTTTAGAAGCCATGTATCGGTAGATTTGACAAGCATTGTAAACAGACACGTTTATTAGCCATGAAAATAACCGCCACCACCATTTTTTTATTCTAATGCCAACGTGAAATTTGGTTACACCTTGATCTACGAGATCAACCACACCCAGATGCTTGTTACACATGGCAATTAGACAAAGTTGGTCAGTTTTGATGTATTTTTTCCAAACTTGGGACCATCGTTTTGCAGTGCCCATTGGCAACATCCCAAAGCAATTATAACCTACTGTGACAACACTGTTGTTATGCCAACTTTCTAAAGTTAAACCAGATGTTTCGTCAAGGACTTGAAAGAGGGCACCTCTTTGTTTCTTTTCATTCCTTGTCGCTCTATTAGAGGAGCTTTTTCTGTTTTGTTGTGGCGAATGGTTCCTGTTCCATCGATCCCGACTTTACTTAAATGTTCCATTAGTGGCAAGCTTGTAAACAGATTGTCAAAAAACAATTTGTAATCGACATCTTTCGGAAGCTCAACAATGAGGTCTGTAACAACTGATCTTCCCATTCCAAGATCAAGAGTACTGTTGCCGGTTCTGACTCCTTGATAGAGCTTAGCTTGCACCAAGAAACCACATGAAGTACACAAGCACCATATTTTATACCCAAAACAGATAGGTTTGCCATGAATATGCTATTTGGAACCGTTTTCCTCAAAATATGGCACCATTAACTTATCAATTTTCCAGTAGTTTTTCCATGGAAAGTATAGCAACTATTTTTCATTCAGACAAGCAAATAAAGGTTTCGTCTTGGCATACCTATCCTCTGGATCCAGTTGCTCGTTGTTTGCAAAATGAAGATAACGAAAGCATTCTTCGACTCTGATCTGTGGCATAGCTTTGGAGACAGCCAAGTTATGCACGTCTTTTGCTTGTTTCCAGTACATCCTCGCCGAGGCACTCTTGAATAGCCACTGAGCAACAACACAGATAGCATTCCTTGAACAGTGTTGCAAAAATTATAGTTTTCCGATTGTTTTGCTTACAACATGAATTACTCTGGAATATGCTCAAGTAAAGAGTCATCAAAAAAACTTGAAAATTTCCACCGGCGTCCAAGTTTTTTCATCATAACTCAGGAATGGTAACTTTTCTGGAAAAAAGCTATGATGCCATGATTCACCCACTTTTTTAGCCGCTGTTGCTCTCTTTTTGTGATGGTGGAGACTTGGTTTTTAAGACTCTTACATTGTTTTTTATATATTCAATAATTACAATTTCTTGTCACGCAGTAAAAAATATTAATACATTTCATTGGCAACAGAATACTTTCTTGAAGAAAGATGATTAGTATTCTGAGGTTCATTCTCGTCGTTACTGTCAGCATCTGAGAAAACAGAATCTGGAGGAAGAATAAACAAATCGGCTTCTAAAAAACGTGACAAAGATAATGCTTCATTTTTTAAACCTAAAATAAGCATCAATGAATATTTAGCCAAACTTTTTACAAACAGACTATGAACCCAGCAGTGGAGTGGAGTAAAGATAACAAGCTTTTTCATGGCACTACAGGCACTACAGCTTAGCGAGCCTATAAACAACAAAAACATATTTGATGACAAAACTGCTTAATCATAATGACTTACTTTGTTTCTCGGTTTGAAGCCGTTTTGAAAAACCAGACTTTTCCAAAATTCAAGCCTTCAAAATGCATGCGAAACACTAACTACTGAAACTATGCTTAACTCACCATTAAAATACAGCTTCTAAGCCAATGGTTTTCTACCAGGGTTCCACCAGTACAGTCCTGGAGTTCCGCTTGAAGATACACAAATTTTTATTTTATTTTATTAATCAAATTAAATGCTGTTTTTTGCATAAGACAATTGAATTATTACATAGGGGTTTCTCAAGCCACTGGAATGTTTCCTTGGGGTACCGCTCCAGCAAAAAGGTTGAAAACCATTGTTTTAAGCTATGCGCTATAAATCGCAAAGTCGGGCAATAAAACTCTTCCAAAAAAAATTTTACCACAAAGAGCTCTTCTTTTGAAAGGATAGTGGGCATAAGTGGATTAATAGGCGCCTATTAAGCTCTTTTCAAGTAGAAACGTTTCCCCTTAATTCAGTTTTACAAATTGATGCTGTTATTGTTATGTTTTGATCTTTTTCAAACATGACATTTTGCTGCATTTAACTTTACCCCTAATCCAGGCCTTCTTACTTTGAATGAAGATTAGTCTTACGTACCGGGGCAAAGAGTCTATCACTTACAAATATTAATGTAATGTATTTGAGAAATTAATGCATTTTACAAAATTACGAATTGTAATGAGCTTCACTGTTAATATTTGCTATCAAAATGGTAGCGGATAATTTTGTTGCGTGCTGCCGTTCTTACTGTGTGGGGGTAAGTTTTGCGATGTCATTTGGACTTACGACAGAACAGCACTTGTTAAAAGGATTTAAGACAAAAAAAGCATGCTTAAAAAACACTTATATTAAAATGAATAATCGCTTGTTGCACCTTGATACAGCGTAAGATGTTACAGAATTACTTTTAGCAAAAACTAATGTTTCTTGAAACACAACCGATTAAAAACATTATGGACAGTTGCGCTTAGCTACCACATGTTTCCCAAGTTTACTGCGTGCTGGAAACGTTTTATTTGCACTGTTTTCACCATAGGCCTTTTTAAACTAAACAGACTTTGTCCGTTAAATTCAACAAGTACACGAAGCATGTCAAAGTTGTGTGAGGGCGACAATATGATTGTAATGTATTTTCACGATTAAGCCATTAAATATTAGGTCCACAACTGACGACTTTTTCATAATTGTAAGCGTATTGGTATGAGCTAACGCCTCTGACTGCGCGAATGTTGCTTAATTCTGGCATAAATGCACCCAGACAAAGACCGACCCAACTCCACAGGAAGCACTTATAGTTATTGCAATAGCAGAGCCACTGTCAATAATGTCGGGGTTAAGAATAACATATCAGCTGACTGCGCTGGCATCATCAACCTCAATAAGAAATTGCTTCAACGTTAAGATGATATTTAGTTCAACACCAATATTTCGTTGCAAAAGACAAAAGAGAACCATTTTTATCCTATTCTTTTTTAGGGGATCACTAATGTTTTGCTTGAAGTAGGCTAATTTTTGACAATTTCGGTGGACGATGCCAATGAACCATGCTTTTGAGTAAGAATAATCAAAATGTACCAAAGAAATTATTTTTTCTAAAAATTGCAATTTTGTGAAATGAAAGCGCTGAAATTTTGAATGTTTTAAACGGGTAGGCTACATTAGAAAGAGGTTTAGTAACTTCATTTTTTAATAAATTTTTTGAAAACGTAGACAGATAACGTCAAAGAATTATGCTTGCGAGGAAAAATAGTCAAATAGTTTATCACAGGAACTTTAGTAGAAAGTACAGAGGGCTTAAGGTACTGTATAACCGTTAGCTTAGGCTAGAAGTTATAGCCTAGCTGCTAGCAATCAAATATATAGCCGGCAAGCCAATTTACTAAGCTACCAGACCAATATTTGGCTT
This sequence comes from Trididemnum clinides, assembly GCA_963675345.1. NCBI lineage: Eukaryota > Metazoa > Chordata > Ascidiacea > Aplousobranchia > Didemnidae > Trididemnum > Trididemnum clinides. The sequence goes on from OY776285.1 coordinate 3,053,372, forward strand.
AGGATACTGGTATCAGATTGGTGAGGTAGCGAACTGAAATAAGTTCTCTACAAAATCTGAAAACATTTTTTTTGCAAGTTGTAAGCGCAAGAAACAGGTCGTTTGCATGCTTAAGGGGACTGCAGAATTTTTAAAACAAGCATTAAGGCATATTTAAAACCTAATCAGCGTCGAAGTATGCATATGCAGGTGACTTAGCATTGCTGTATGCCTGTCGAGATTGGAAAGCAGTGGAGGACACTCTAAGTCAAGGCATGACTTCACTTTCAGCTTATCTCCAGACTTGGAAGCTAAAGTTCAGCAATACAAAAAGTGTGACGGCGGCTTTTTATCTTCACAGCATAGAGGCCAAACGTGCGCTTAATGTTTACAACAATGGCAAATTATTGCCACCCTGTCCAGTCCCAACGTATCTTGGGGTAAAGCTGGATAGGTTGCTTACTTTCCGCCACCACCGCGAGGCTTTGCGCAAGAAACTCTCCACCCGAGTTGCACTGTTGAGGCGACTTGCGGGATCTGGATGTGGTGCAGACGCCAAGACATTGCACATCTCTGCTCTTTCCTTGGTCTACCCCACCGCTGAGTACTGGGCACCAACGGAGGACCTGCTAGTCCTCGCAGGTATCCAGCCAACTGAGCTCCGGCGATTAGGAGCGACACTGTTCTTGGCGAATTGTGCTATCCATGATCCCGACTATGTACTGCACAGGCAGTTGGTTGGGCAGCAGGATGCGTACCGGGGGAGACTTAGATCAAGGCGCCCCTTTGTACCCGCTGCGTGGAAACTATTAGGTAGTTTGTCTGAACTGGACATCCGTGTAAAGCAGTGGACGAAACATAAATGGAACGCGGAATAATTGGAAAGTACTTCAAGGGTCCGTGCTTTCATTCCCAGGGTCAGTTCAAGACCTCTTGGAATGAGTCTGCCCAGAACATCTTCGGTAAGGTTCAATCGCCTGCGGACTGGTATAGGACGTTTTCACTCGTCCATATACAAATGGGGTCTCGCTCCATCACCGAATTGCGAATGTGGCTCCACTGAACAACCTGCAGATCACGTCATATCTTCATGTCTCATACATCATGTACCAAGAGGAACACCAGGTCTGCAGGTTTTGGATGATTCAATTCGATGTTGGCTTAACACCACCACTGCCAGCATCTAATCTGGGCAGCACAACAGCCCGGGGTGTTGAAAGAATAGACTTCGGCACTGGCTTTGATTTGTGCTGGCCCGGATTGAGTTTGGGTGCCTGACCAAACGACGAAGACGAGCGTCGAAGTGCATACCGAAAATATTTTCGTTTTTTACTAAACAAAGATAATAATAATAAGGTTGTAGCCAGTTGCCACCTGATGAGCCGCTTGGCGAAATAGCTGTAGTGGTTTTATGATTTTATCCTGACGTGTAGTGTTTTCAATTATATACGTATAGCTCTAACCTTGGGTATTGATTTGGATATTTAATAAAGGACTAGTTGTTGTTAGAAAGACTTATGTGTTTTCATATTAGCACCTAAATATTGCGTCACAAAACAACTATTGTTAAAAATCTTTCTACTGCACACAACTTTTCGGACACCCTGTATTTTTATAGACTGTTTGGTTAACCATTTTTTGTAAAGGGCGGAATTGAAGTAGTGCGATTTTGGCTGCGCCTCCACAACCCTGTTTCATACACAAGTTACACACAACATCATAATTCATATACAAACTTCAATCTGAAGATAGTGTTGCTTTAGCAGCCTATAGTTGACTAAACTAAAAGCACAAGCGTATTGAAAGGTCACCAAAACGTAAAATTGTAGGCATAGCTCAGCAGTTTTAGTTCATTATTTTCTTCATAATTGAATAAGTGTGAATAAAACAGTATTTGAATAAGGTTAATGTACCGTATTGATGTAATGTAAAACAATATAACTCCTTCGTACAAGAATAATGTGCTTTTAAGTTAATAGTGACGTTGGTGACCACTCTACTGTAGTATGGGCATTGGAAGGTGAAGCCCTGCATAAGCTGATACAAGCAAAAAAGTTTCAACTGTGTAAGTTTTAAATTGCGGCCTCCCTCTTGGAAATTTCTGGATACGCCCCTGAAAGAACTAACTTCGTCTGACAATTGCAAGCTTCTTAGGTCAAGTAGGAAAATTATTCAAGTAAAAGTGAAAGATATATGGCAACGAATTTTTGATTAGCCATTTTAAACTAGTCCTTAGCCCTAACTAATTAGAAATACATATTGCTGGAAAGCAGCTTTCCTCAGCTTTCAAACCTCTCTAGTTGTTAGTATCTTAATATAACTTTTTGTATTAAACAAACCTAGTTTTACTAAGCCTACCACTTTTTTGGGGAAATAAAAAGTTACACTACAGTTGTTAAAGTTTAACTTGTTGCGCAAAACATATTTTTGCTTCTTATAGAGTTTTAAGGATTTAGTACCTTAATACAGCCTCTTTCCTGTTGTTCAAGTTTTTGGGTTGTGTTGGCGTTTTTTTATTTGGGTCTTGAGTTTTATGATTAGCCTTGTTTGAATTTTTCACGTAAGTTCTCTTTACTTGTAAGTTTACTAGAAACTGGGGTAGATCCGGGATTATTCTTGGCAACTATCTTTGACATTCAACCTTGTTGTTGCTAAATTTCCTATTTCTTTTTTAATTCTGTTGTGTTTTTGCGTGGTATCTTTTTACAGTGATTATTTATTTTTTTTGAGTAGCCTTGGATTAGGACTACCCATTATTTTCTCGTTTTTTTTCTAGATTATACATATTTTTCTTGGGTCTTTCCTTTGTAGTTTTTTTGATTATTCTAGCCATCAATTTTTTTTGGTGTTTCATACCTAAGGTAAGCTTTTTGATCCTTTTTGAAGTTATTTTTTGTACTTATTCCTTGTGGTTTTTTGCCTTAAATTGAAAAAAGTTTGAGGGCCTGTGCTGTTTTCACACATTTGTTTATACCATTAGAAAGTTGTCTTTATTTGTCTGAAAAATCATTTTATACATTTTGTGCGATTTTTTATTTTTTGCAGAAACTGACGATGCGTTAGCGAAATCGATTTTTCTTATTTCAAATAAATGTCAAAGGCGACTTTATTACGACTTATAGATAGCAGACTCTTTTCAAGACTTACATATGAGGAGCAAAGTCTTTTAGATAGACTATCCTGCAAGGGTTTGATTACTATTTTCCACTTTTAATTGTTGTTTATTTGTTAGTGATCACAATCAGACTTTAAGTGAAGATGCGTACGATATTTTTGTGCTTCATTTAGCTTTTCGACAGCATTTGTTGTTCAGTGAAGGTATTCAACTGTCGCTATGGTTTTAAGAATAGAGTCTTGATTTTCTTTAGAACGTAATCTCTGACTCCATTTGACTAATTAAACTTTTGCAACATGTTCTTTGCAAGTTGTGACTAACGAACTGCTATTTCTAAATAATAATCTAGGCTTTGTGCATGTGTTTACGAACCTTGGGAAATCTTGAGATTTTAAATCTTCAAAGCTTGGGAATTCGTAAAATCAAGAGTGACAACATGGCAAAACCGATATTGGCAAAAACTTATCATAAAAGCCAGACGAAAGCATCCACGTTTTCACTCATAACTAGGGCCATTTTTTTGGCCTAAAAAAATATATTTTTGACTTTATTTTAGCAAAATTTTGACTTTATTTTGACCTAACCGCTTTCGCCTATTATTTATGTCTTGTTGCACTTTTTTGATTAAAAATGTTTTGTAATCCGCACTTTACATAAGTTTTTAAAGAAGAAGGTAGCCTACTTTAAACATTTTCTCAATTACTCAGTCTTGAAGCTAATGCAACAAAGCGACGCATGACGTCAATACCTAGGATAACGAGCCATTGTGTGTACCGGTATCAATCAGTGTGTAATACAAAAAATGCGTTTATAATAATGCAAGAGGCTAGCGATGCACTTAGCAAACTGCAGACAGTGACACTGTTTCGACCTATCAGGTCTCTTCAGTGCAGTTGGTGACCAATAAGAAGCTAGAGGCTTAACAAAGCATAGCTTAGACCGTCACACTTATGGGACCTAATACTGGGTCCACTGTAGTAGATGGTCTGTCAACCTTTGCGAAGCCGTATCACTCGTGAAAGAGTGGCGGTTGTCGCTCATTCACGAGAGATTCGGCTTCGCAGAGAGTACTGTACATTAACAGTCTGTCTATGATGTTTTCAACGAAACCCACACAGTATAATTATCAGGACTTTTTATTGTAATACAGCATCATATATTTTCTTACGTTCTTAACATCAAAATTTCTGTCTTTTCTCAGTAATTTACTGAGCATAGAAAACGACCTCTCAACAACAGCAGCAGAGGTTGGCTGGGCTTTTTGCAATAGTGCGTAGCTTGTTGGGTCAATTGTCAAGTTGGTATAGTTTATTATTGTTTCTAAATCAGAGTTGGATAGTCGTTTTTAATGTAATTTTTGATTGCGCACTGATCATCATCGAATTGCATATTCTTTAGCAGTCCGTATGCTTCGGTTATCGTGCAGGCACTTCCTTCTAAGAACTCTACGTTGGCTGCTAGAGTCCGGTATTGATTTATTTTAACCAAGTTCGGCACCAAATCTTCCACATTGATAGCGTCTTTTGCTCTGCTGACTAAGAGGCCTGCACTTGTCCAATTGTTGACAATGGTACAAACAGCTGGAAGGTTCTCACTGTAATATAAGGCAGCTTTAAGCCAAGTTGCCCATCTTGTAATTACAGGGCCAGGAGGAGATGGCAGACCAGCATCATGAAAATCTTTCTTGCGATCTTTGTTTTTGATTGTTGCTGCCTTGATCGTTGCTATTACTTCATCAATATTTTAAAAATGAGCATGCACACGCATAGCGCAGTTATGTAGTAACGCAGCTGACATGCATCAAAGAAGGGTATAATTCCTTTAATGTCTTTCCAGCCAAAGACATGTACCGAGCAGCATCAGTCAAGAACAATGAAAAATTCTCGCGTTTTATTTCAAGTTGTCGCTATATGTCATCCACAGTGTGCAGAATAATACTGCTATTAACATTGCTACCGCTGTCAAGTGGATGGCAATCAACGAGGAATGTCTGATTTGGGGCATCTAAGCTGCCCACAAGCACATTAATGTACTTTTGTTTAGCAATCTCTGCTTTATCCACAATTTAAAAAAATTTTTGTCACGAAGTAATTCTTGAATTCGTTCTTCTTTTTGGAATGCTAATTTAGCAACACAAGCCCGGGCTGCAGTCTCCGATGGCAATACTTTTCCCATTGTAGCAAACAGAGACTTTGAAGAAGAATGGTTCAGTTTATGAAGTGGGATATCTGCAGCTAAGAAAGAAGAGACAACCTGTTCCTTGAAGTTTACTTGATCGAGTTGTAAAAAGGTTTGATTACTTTGGGATTTGCTCTTCGTCTCCAATTTTCTTTGGTGTTGCTTACTTTTTCGGTGGCTTTCCACAAAAAACTTTTTGTCGCATTTGACTAACACGTCGCAAAGGTTGCATCGCAAGTCGCGGGCAGGAGTTGCCGAAAACTCATCCGGATATTCCTGGCAAATTTGCCTAACTTTCGCTGTAGAAGATTTGGCTTGTTTTGGCATTCTTTGCTTTGGAAGCTACGACTTAAAAAGACCACGTGTAAAAAGCGCAAAGGTATTATAGAAATAGATTAATTGTCTAACAATTATGTGTTTATGCATCAACAATGACGATTTCATGCATATAAGCGCTATTTCCTTCTCAATTACCGCATGCATTTTTACCATTGCAACTACTTCAGAAGTTTAAAATCAAATAAAACTGCGCAAAAATTTTAATAGCAGCTGAAAAATTCAAAAAAATATAAAAAAAAATCTAAATTTGTTCGTTTTTGTAAGGAAATTTTTGATGAAGAGAATTTTGACAAGTTTTGACTTTATGCAAAATTTTGACTTTATTTTGACTTATAAAATCTACCAAAACAGACTCCTGAACACCTGAAACGAACGTTAGTACACGTTTGATCATGTAACAAGGTCCTGCAAAAAAATATTGACTTTATTGACTTTAGCGGGCTCTACTCATAACTCAAAAGAGTGCAGTGAATTCGTCCTCTAAAGCTTTATTTAAAGCTATTTTTAAAGCGCCATTCGTTTGCTGAGACATGTTATGCAACAGTGAAAACTTTATTGTTTTGCCAAGACATTTTGGGCGTCAATTGTAGAGTACGTGGTAAAGAAAAATTAAATAGTAATTAGAACAATACATACTGCAACGAAAACATTATTCCGTCGAGAAATATACTGCAACAAAACCATTATTACTTTCCTAAAACATGACATACTACAACAAAAACAATTTTTACTTCGCCAAGACATATCATACTGCAACGAAATCATTATTGTTTGCCAAGCTTACGTTGTAATCATTACTGCAACAAAAGCACGGTGAAGTGAAAAGGTGAACAGTGCTACTCACAAAAGATGTTCGGAAACGTTTGTGGTTATTCGGAAGGAGTAGGATTTGGTTAATGCAAAGCAATGCCAAGGCCCACCGGCTAACAAAAACCACATTTCACATGGAATCGAAAACCGCCACTCTCGAACAACAACTAAAGTTTCCAATCATACTTTGCATGTATCGCTATTTTACAAGTAGCACTATGGTACAATTAGCGCTCTTTTACAAAAAGAGCTATTTTACCAACGGCACTTATTGATGTTTTTGTTGCTGTGACGTTGTGAATTCATTTATCTTATGGTTTTATAATGGTTTCTATTTGTACAAAGTATTGTATTGCTTACTTACTGCGTGAAGTTGTTTGTTTTTGTTGTGCTTGGCAAGTATCGAACTCGCGGTTTACGTTTTTACACCACTATCGTTGTTTTTCGAAAACTAATTGCACGCCGATCACATTGTGCTTGAGCCAACGTAAATTTCCTTCTTACTGACGTTGCATTTATTCTGCTTGTTGTCTCTTGTAACCACTTGACTACTGTCTTGTACTTGACAGCAGTTTAATTTGTTTGCTATTGAATTACTGCAACAATCAAAAATAGAGTTGATTGAGTTACTGCAATTACGCACTTGAGCGGTTTAGTACGGATAAAGTATATCTCCGCCAACGCGTAGCGTGTATATTGCAGCTGACGCATATCTGTGTATTTGTATTTTGTGTAAAAAATTGCTTAGCACATTGTGGATGACTTTTAAGTACGTATATCGGCATAACTTTATGATGTGAATATACGTAATAGAAGTTTTCAGAATGAAGTACGGGTAATTCTATTATTGTGTTATTGCAGTAAATAAACGCACTATACGAATGCGAATAGTTGGGTAATCCAGCAGTATGCCAGAATCAGGTATTTTAGCTTGCTGCGGCTGTATCAGATTTTTAAAAAATGATGAGATGGCTAGTAAAAGGAGGAAATAGGAAGGTTTCACATGACGTCATACATGTGACGCCAAAAAAGTGGCTGACCAAAATCTGTAATTTAGGCTGGAAAGGTGTAGAGTAAACACCAACTTTACGGGTTATTTTGAAAACTAACTAGAAATCAATTAAAAGTTGGAATGAGTTATTGCTAATTAGTTCCTCGGAAACAAAGAAATTTAATTAAAAGCGATTTGGTTGAGATTAGGCCTTTCAGTTGGCTAGTCTAAACTTACTACAGCGTGCCAATTGGCTAAAGAACCGGCCTCAAGAGAAGTATCATCTAAATATTATTTATTCCTCTGCTAAAAATAACTTAATGCCATTTAGATACCCGTAGGTACATCAGCGAAATCAGATCATTATTACCAGTATTATCCTTGGCCTACTCGGTATAGCAGTCGAGGCAAAATCTCAAAAATTGTTTAAGGAAAAGTAAAGTTCACAAAATTACATCTGACAAATCAATGCAACCCGTGTGCAAACATTATTAACTTCAAGATTTTAAAGGACTGGTGATTATATCGATCAATATCTAATCCAACACATGGAAAACAGTACAGAAGTTTGCCATGTCATTTAGGCTACAGTATAATTCAGGTTAACAACTTTTCGGTATTCTTATGCAACTAAATATGCTGTAAAAGTTGCACATTACAATTAACTTGTACTCAGTATTCCCAAATACGCTGATTATTCGAATATTAGACCCTAACAGAAGCTGACTACAAATAAGCCCGTATGTTTAGAACATAAAACTAGGTTAACTAGTAAGAATAACAAATAGACCTCAACATTTCTTAGCCTACTTTAACTTCAGATTCATTCCATAATAACTCTAAAGCGACATAATTAACGTTCATCAAACAACTGTCTAGTTTATTCATTTGATTTGCAAAAAACGGCATCACTCCAATTCAGTTCAAAGCAAAACACTGAAAGTGGTCAGCCACTTTTTTGGAAAGCGCATTTTCATGACGTTTGATCACGTGCGTGAAACCTTCCTATACCCCGCATACAAACCCTTATTTATTTTATTTTCTAAGGGATTTTTATCGGTTACATTGGCCATTGTTGCCGATATTTCCTCCCCCCCCCCCATAGACAAACCCTTTCTTGTTTGTTTTCTTAGTGATTTTGTTGTTTGTTTTATTTGGGTGATTGTTTCAGGTATTTCCTCGTCTACAAACCTTTTTTGATTAATTTTATTTTCTAACAATTTTTAGTGGTTAAACTTGGGAAATATTTGGGAATTATTTCTTTATTACGTGACGCACAAGGAGTATATGTATTAGCGGACTATGTGCCAAAAAAAGGAAAAAGAAGGAAGGTAAAGAGACGACAGAAGAGACGAGTAAGAAAAGTGACGAGCTGGAGAGCAAGGACCAGGGCGCGTATATGGGAGGGGGAATATTCGTGCTAAGGCATAAAAAAATAGTGTCATTGATCGGTAATTATTGGCGTGTAACAAACATATGAATCAATAGAGTTGGTGTTGCTAAAGAATGGGTTGATAGTTTTAGCTTCTCAAGTGTAAGTTCTTAGTCCGAAGGATGGAACATGGAAGGTGGCAGTTGAACTCCACCAAGAGAATTTTTTCGGTCGCGGAATCGTCATCCATCTGTGATTAAGGTACAGAATGGGTAATTCACCGTATTCGGCGACAAAAACAATAAGAGTTATCTTGGGAGTACAAGATTGAGTGGAGGACATCCACAACAGCAAAATATAAGGGGAAGCTTATGATATTGAAATGGTGATACGAAAAAGATGTGCACACAATTACCACTTGTCATGATACATAACAAGTGAGATACCAGCTAGAAGAGATTAAAGATGAAACCCAGGTTTTTGTTGATTGCGTTTTGCAAAAAATAAATAAATAAAAGAAAAAGAAGAGATGATTTACTATTGTCTTTAACGTGAGAAAGCTGTGAACTAAGTGACTTGATGTGAGCTCTATTTCACATTCAAAAATTTTGAAGGCGCACAAATTATCACTTACAGACCAACCAGCTATGAATTCTGAATCGTGAATCTTTTTAATAGCAGGCATTAGAGTATGACTGTTTGAGCTTGCACGGTACTAATGGTACAGACTCATTGTCGACAAATTGTACAAAGTTATTGTTTCTTTTCAAAATTTCTACTTTATTTCATTTGAGCGTAAAAACAAATTTATTTTGCACAAAATACAAAAACACCAAAATGACGTCAATTATGACGTCGCAGATACCAAGATTTTATCTTGGGAAAAAATATTGCATAAAAAGGTTTTGTTTGTGCTCAGGTAACCTCAAATGAACTACAAAGATGTGTGCCTAATATCTTGTAACCAACGCAAAAGTTAGCCGCATAATTAAAAATGACCTGCGCTCGTTGGTTATTTCTTTGTATCTAATATCATGTTTGTATGTACACAGATATTAAATGCACTGATTGCTCCATTGCAATGAGATAATAATCATTTTCTGCAATCAGTCTGTCGCACTTTTTACCTGTTTTTTGTTGTTGTGGTAACCGAATCACAACGTCGCGCTTCTATCTGTCTTCGTGTTAGCTTGTTAGCGTGAGCCATGCCGCGCTGTAAGACGTTACATCTGGAGAATGATATGTCTTGGGAAAGCAATAGTGGTTTCGTTGCAGTGTGATATGTCTAAGCGGAATTACAATAATGGTTTTCCTTGGAGTATGATATGTCCTACTCACTGCTAGACTTTTCTTTACCAAGTGCTTTACAAATTGCACCCTTTACGTACTGCTGTCAAACACTCCACAACTTATCCCGCGGGATCCCATCTTGTGCCTTATTGAAGTTTTTGAAACAAGGGTAGATATCTTAGCAAAACTGCAGGCAGTGACACTGTTTCGACCTATCAGGTCTCTTCAGTGCAGTTGGTGACCGACAAGAAGCTAGAGGCTTTTAATAGAGCATAGCTTAAATCATAAGTGTGACGGTCTAAACTATGCTTTATTAAAAGCCTCTAGCTTCTTGTCGGTCACCAACTGCACTGAAGAGACGTGACAGGTCGAAACAGTGTCACTGTCTGCAGTTTTGCTAAGTGCATCGCTAGCTTGTTGCATTACTATAAGGGTAGATATCTTCAGCATTTTGCCAAGACTTCGAAAACTTATCACAAGTTTAAACATTTCGTCGGCTGTATTTTTTCCGGAACAAAAACTACACCGGATGTCCTCCATTTTGATCTCGGTTTTTTTGTGTTTTTAGTTGATTGCACTATTAAACTGCTGTCTCCGTGTATACTTTTATTTGTTTTACGATTCACCCATGTTCGCTCCTACAATACGTTGTATCGTTACCTGCATTTGCTTATTACGTCAGGAACAATATTATTTTGTCATATTTATCTTATTTGTGTGCTGTTAATGTTGCATCACGAATTTTTATATACATATTCATTTCTGGTAAAATTTTGGCAAAGAAGTTGTTTTTTAAAACATAGCGTACCAAAGCAAAGCACAAATCAATAGTAAGCATATTTATTAATAACCTAAACGTTTTCGGCAATTCATTTTGCCCTCCTCACATAGATTATTTTAATTTTTACTGTATCAGCAAAGTTTACAAATGAATAGCAGTATACAAATTCCAAAGCTAAGACGTTTTTTGACTCACAAAGCGACTAGTATCATCAAGTTGACAAAAATAGGTGATGTAAAGTAGGCTAAATGAAAACAAGGTGGTGCACTAACACAAATATAGTCACAAAAAACAATGTAATAACTACACGAACTGAAAAATATTGGCCAAAAACGAACAACCGTTTGCATATAACTGAGAATTTAAACAAATAACAGTGTAACACCGACTATGATGTCAAGGTTCAAGAAGCTTACTTATTAAAAGACACAAATCTCGATTAAACATTTAGCGATATGCAAACAGTTTTTCTTTTTTGCTTAATATTTTTTGGTTAGTTTAGTTGTGACATTAGTTTAACGTTTCATGTGTTTTTTTGTGACTACATTTGCTTTAAAATCCACACTGTTGTTAAAGCAAGTAACTTTAATAAATTAAAAGTCATTTTATTTTGTATAACATCTTAAAATTCAAACGTTTTCGACTTTCATAAAGCCCTTTTCAAGAATTAAATCTGTAATGTGACGTAATAAATTAAAATAATCAACGATAATTTCAAATAATACACATTAGGAAGATATAGTACTTCTAACGGCTGTAAAAACGAAGCCAACTTTGAAATAAATAATAGCTGGGAGAGATCAGATGCAAAATCTTTAAGCTCATCAAAACCAGGATTAAAGCCTTACAGAAATGGCAAGATTCCCAAAATTATGCGAAAATCCAATATGGAATGTCATGTTACAATTATGTGCAGTAAGTAAAGTAGTTGTAAAATTTTGTTAATATATGTTTAGTAAAAACGAAGCTCCACTTGCATAGCATTGTTTATTAAGGCTAGGGCTATGACGTTTTATAAGCAAAGCTTCATGAATTTTTGCTTCATAATCTGAATTACATTTCCTCAATATGGTGAAAGAATTGATGTTATACTGTAGATTGGAGCAGGTGGGGCATGACAAAATGTGATCCTTAATTGCGCTTTTTCTTGAATCTGCTAAGTTCAGATGCTCCTTCACTCTGGTGATCAAATGTCGGGAAGACATACCAATGTATGTCAAGTTCGTATCACACGAAAAAGTAAATTTATAAACGACATTTGAGCATAGAGGCAAAGGTGTCTCTGATTTTAATTGAAAATACTCTCCTACTTTATTTGTGCGATACAGAGGAAGCAGCCTTACATCAAATTGCTTTTAACATAATCGAGAGAGAGCTTTCACAAAACGGATTGACGCTTCACCAACATACGGAACAAAAGTAGGACATCATTCCACGTTATTTACTACACTTATTTCATCAACAGGTATATCGTTAAGTTTGGCTTTAAATTTGTTGTAAATTTTATCAAAAAACCAAGTCGGATAGTTATTATCATAAAATAAGCGCTTCAACTTTCCAATCTCGACTTCAAATAAATGCTGGCTGGAACAAATAGATTTAGCTCGATTAAGTAGGCACAGTACAAGGCTCGATTTCCAAACATTTGGACATATTGCATTAAAGTTCAATAAAATGCCAGTGTTAGTCTCTTTTCGCCACACACTTAAATCTAATTCATTTTCTCGAATTTAAACATGAACATGAACATCCAGAAACGAGAGCGCCTGCATTGATTTTTCCATGGTAAACTGGATGTTTGAATGTTGTTTATTTAACAGATTCAAAAATTTTGTTATCGATAGATTGTCATCGAAAATTGCAAAAACATCATCCACATATCGTAAATAAATTTTAGAGTAAAAGCCATTTGTTTTATTGAGAAGCTTATTTTCTAAATTCGCTAAGAAAAAGCTTGCTGATGTGGGTCCAAGAGGTGACCCCATTGCTACTCCGTCAATCTGTTTAAATAGTTTACCATTGTATACAAACATTCCTTGAGTTGCCAATTTCATAAGCTTGATGAAAGCATGTTCTTCCATTGGTGGTACGTTCGGATTGTTTTTGTCAAATAGATAGTTTGCTATAATTTAAGTGGTTTCTTCTAGTGGTACGTTGGTAAAAAGTGAGATTGCATCAAAGCTAACCAAAATTTGATGTGATTGAACTTTTACCTGTTTTAATTTTTCAATAAAGTGATTGGTTGATGACAACATGTATTTATCAGAAATGGAGGGTTTAATAACGGAATCCAAAAATTTTGCAAGTTTATATTCAGGTGTTCCGATCACGCTTACTACGGGCCGTGCTGGATTATTTATTTTATAGACTTTGATTAACCCATACAATTTTCCCGGTTTACTACCTGTAGTTATGAGGCTTTGCATAATGTCCTTGTCGACGTTCTTTAAATATTTTCGAATAAAATATTCAATTGATTTTTCTTTTGATATCACTGGATGATGTTTATTGGGTTTTATCATGACCTTAGAAAATTTTGTTTTATCTGAAATGATTCGCTCTAGCTTTGAATCATAATCGTCACATTTGCATTAGTACCTTACTTTGTTATCATTTAGCTTACTTTTATCGTCATTCATTTTTGTCAACTTTTGTTGCTTTGTGAGTCATAAAAGGTCTTAATTTTGGAATTTGTATGCTGCTTTTCATTTGTAAACTATGCTGATACAGTAAAGATCAAAGCAATTTATCTGAGGAGAGCAAAATGAATTGCCGAAAACGTTTAGATTATATTAATAAATATGCTTGCTATAGTTGTAGTATAAACAAGTAATTTTGGTACTCCGACGAGGACCATGTTGATGAGCCGAAAACGTTCAGTTATAATATAAAATGTTTAGCATATATCGTCGGCTTGTTTTTATTACTTCACGATAAAATAACTAAATTTAATAATTTGCATCAAACCTAAATCTAGTCTCACATTAGGGCCTAACAATTAAGCTAACCCTAACCAGACAACTACAAGATCAGCGGTTCCCAACCTTTTTTTGAAGAGACCCAAATTTTTTCGAAAACTGATTTTTGTAAAATCTCGAGATCTAAGAATATCCTTACTTAATTTAAAGGTATGTGATGAAAACTTTTTACAACCATAAAAATTGATGTTATCCAAGTTTTTACGTCATATTTTTATCCTCTTACACTATTAATATTACGTATTAGAAAGGGCGCAGCCAAAACAAAATTTGGTGGGGGATAATTTTTCCAAATACAATTTTTTAAAGGAAAGTTTGATCAAAATTATAATATTCTAATTCAAGCTTGTTTAGATTTTGTTAAGTAAGTTTTACACCCACTGGCACGATAGGACTTTCACTGCAACTTAATTTCAGAAAACCTGTACTTATAAATTTTGTAGCTTTCTTATATTCTGCGATAATAACAAATTAGGGTAAAGTCAATAAAATTTGTCTATTTTTTTATCCTCCGGTTACGGGAAAATCTTTGCAATTATGAACAGAGCTCGGTTGTGTTACCCTTTCTTCGGAGCTGCAAGAGCCTTCTGCTAGCAGGCACAGCACATTTCATTTGCAAGGTGACTTTCTTTTGCATTTCTTTCAGTTTCTCTCCACAGATGGTGGGGTGGACCAGTCTACCTGTGGCAGTGGCCCTGATTGACAAAAGAAATGCCAACAGAATATGAGCTCATCTCATCAACGCATAAATAAATGGACCTTAATACTGGGGTTTGCTTGAAGAAGTATACAAGGAACCATGGTTCTTTTCATCCTATATCTACCTGGCTATAAACTTACGAGCAACAAGTACGTCGCGCAATATAAACTACAAAAAAGCAATTGGCCAACCAAAAAATATCAGTAAACCAAGCAATCTAAAACAACTTTAAGGTGACCCAACTTTGGATGGCGGCCCATGCGTTAAGAACCACTGGTTTCAGATAAAACTATTTTTAACTTGGTCGAGTTGGGCCTAATCTTTAAATTTAAAATTAAATAACGGGTAATTCTACGCCTCACTAAATGCTTTTCTTCTCTTCATTTAACATTTCGATACAATTTTAAAAATTGACTCTTACTACAGAATTTACGACTGCTTGAAATAGTAAATAAACCACTTGACTTTATTTATCTTATTAGTGAACGGTACGACAAAGCACACAAAGCATATGCTGGCATTAATATAGTCCAGGCCAAAGTTCTTGTAACGTTTAAAGAGACAACGCCATGAAAAAGCAGTCCAAAAAAAATGCGTGACGTCTATCTATTGTATAAAAGAATTGGCGATAACATTGATTTAAAATTTCGTGACTTGAATTATTGTAAATCTGTTTTAAATCTTTGTAGCTTAAAAAAATGTCTTCCGCATAAAACAAAAAACTATTTTTGCTTGCTTTGATATTACTTTTTGACTTTTGTTTGAACACTTTAGTAGCTTTCGACATTTGGCCATGTCTAAAAGTTTGATAAGTGTTTAAAATTTTAATATAAAAGCCGAGGGATTATTGGCAGGAGCATAAATCCCAGGGTAGGGTTAGCATGTTCCCAAATGATTGCTAAGTTGAATTTTATCGTCCATTTCTCCCCCTCATTCTATTTTTTATTTCTCAAAGATTTGCGCCATTGATTAGTCTACTGGTGGCTGTGTTGCTGGGCCTTTGCCGTGGCTTCCCATCTGCGTTTTTAAAAATAAAACTATTTTTCTGTTTAGCTGACAAACAAAAATTAACTGACACGAGATGGATGTAGATGAGGCCGTTACTGAATTTGCAGCATTGACTGCATAAATAGATGTCATCGGGAGAGACAAGTTGTAACCCTACTAAACTATGAAGCATTTTACACTTTTAACGAGACGAAATAAAAGAAGTTTAAAAAACTTAATTTTACTTAGTTTACATTACTGGTTTAGACTTGGGGCTTATGTACTCTTGGTAGTTCACATAGGAGACTTTTGTAGGGATCCACAAAAAATTTCAGTAAGTACGTTGCATGTGGGGGTTGCAATCGTGGCACGTAAAGAACGTTTGTTGCTGGGTAAACACCGAGGACATCCATGGTTGGAAATACTTGCTGACAGAGAACTCTTCAAAGAGGAGGATAGTGCTGAGTTTGCTGTTTTGTAGGAGAGCGATGACCTACTTCTTGGAAATCAACTTGCGGCAGGAAAATCTTTTGTCTTTTTTTCTGAAAATGAACTCGTGGCAGCTCTGTTTTTAAGTTGTTGTAAGGCCCTAAACGGGAATGGCCCGACTCCCTCCATAAATTTGCTTCTAAGCAGGGATCTTTTTCTGTGATATTTCTAAACTGTTAAAGCTGAGTAATGAGCTGGGAGCTTAAGCATCTACCAACTCTCAAAAAGTCCAAAGTGGCATCAGAAAAATTGAAATCACTGGTTTATATCATCCTCACGCTGCTTTCCAACACATTTCTATAAGTTTTCGGTATAGCTTTTTTATTGGGTTATCACATACAATTTTTTTCACTTACATTTCAACGCTCGTTGCAACTTGATGGCAGCTCAACTTTCTCTTCTAAGCAAACGATTGTGCAAAAACCAAGTGTGAAACAACATTTAACCCTTCGCTTAAAACAAAATCTTTACGCGTCAAAAAGACACAATGATAAAAAATGAAAACTTTTTAAACTCAATTCTAAAATAATTATCATTAAACACACAACTTTTTACATTGACTTTTGTTATTACCAAACTATATGTAAAAGCGATGATGAGGCAGTACACATATTTAGATTACTACGTATAAAATAAATTGGCAGATTACCAACTACTTAAACAGTTGAAACCGTGAAGTAATCTCATCAGAGCGTTTGATGTTACTTGGTTGCAAATAGGCGTTCGAGCAAGCCAACTTTTTTACCTCTACAAATATACAAATTCTTCTTTACCTCTGTAAGTATCCAAATTACAAAACAGAAGTGTTGCACAAACATAACAATACTTAACTTTTCCTGAAAGCAAAGTTTGTTTTGAGTAAAATCATGTTTTGACTATATATTTTTAGTTCGTTTAAATTGGATAAATCTTCAGGCATGAAATCTCTTTGTGGTTTCCATATACGACTCATCAAGTGCTGGTTCTGTTGTATCTAGCAGCATCGTACTGATGCAGCTGAATGCATGACACAGACACTTCTCAGAGAATTTAAAATGTTAAAAATAACTGGAGTAACATCTTTTTTTGGTTTGTCCAACCACCAGAAATAAACTGAACCTCATCAAATTAAGTCCAAACCCAACCACTTCATCACTAAACTAAATCATTAGAATAGGGGTTCTCAACCGGAGTAAATTTAACCTGCCTTGGAGGCAAATTTTGTTAACAAAAATTTACACTTTTATCTATTACAATAGAAATTTGTAGCAGTGAAAATATAAAAAAAATTTCAGGGGTAAATTTTACTTTTGAAATTTGCCAAGGACTAAATGAGAGAATAAAGATTGAAAACCCCTGCATTAGAACGATATAACAAAAACGAGGTATTGATACAAAAATTAAAATTCTTTAAAGTTTCAACCGGAGAAACAATCAAGAATTTAAAAAGGCCGTGAAAAGAAATCGAGCTCATACATTCAGCTACAAACTTAAAATTTATTTCGTCAGCTCAAGCCTTTTTTCCAAGGATCATTGTTTATATTTGGACATACTTTAAGCAACCTTTTTTTTTGTTATCCAAAGGCAAATTATTCTTTGCAGATTACAAACAACTAGGAAAATAAGAGTGCACACCATGCCACAGGCCTCAGCAGTAAACGGCTGTTGTAAAGCAAAAGAAGTGTTTCACGACTAACCTAATTACTAAGTTTATATATCATTTACTGGTTTATTTAGAAACAAATCTTTTTTGAGGTGGAGAGAGAGCAACGGATAGAGTTAGCTCAACGTTATCATAAAGCGATCTTACAATTCAAATAAATGCAGTCTTGTGTGGAACGGGGAAAGCATTTTGTTCTGCAAAACGCTATTTCAATTTTTTTTCGGAGATCAACTTCTAAAAAGTAAAAAATTCTTCCAGTTTGTTTTCCAAAACATGACAAAGTCTTTTTTTGAAAAGGATTGTTTGAAAATCAGAATTTTGCCTCCATAAAAATTTACTTGCACATTTTTTGCTTTCTTCATACTGTTTAGGGGACCGTATCCTTTTATACCTCCCCATTATTATACGACATTCATATTATTCCTTAGCCTCATTTAAAAAACTTTAAAATTCGCCACCGCTCCACACCGGTAAACCAATGATCTTTGTTCGACTGGCTGATGTAGATGTGGGTTCGAATCGCACTATCAATGTTGTATATAATAGAGTTTTAAGACCTAGAGATAGGTCCAATTACTAATTTTCTCGGTACAGCAATTTATTTACAATAGTGGAGATTAGAAGTGTTCACTATCTGCATTATTTTGTATGATTAATTATAATCATTTAAAAAAGCTGGGCATATTGCTAGACAGGATAATTCAATAACTGCTTGTAGCTTAGGCAACAGCAGACACCACAGCCTATTTTGTACAATTTGAGTTTTCAAAAAAAGTTTGAAACTCAAACTTTGACTTAGTGACAACACATTACATTCTTTCGATATGCTTACCTGATTTAATTTTTCATATTTTTGCATTTGTGGTGAGGCCAACTGTAACGTTGTTGCTTGTTATGCTTGAACAAAACTAATAAATTTTTCGTCACTTCACGAATATTAAGTCTTGCAATATCAGGCTAAATATTGAGAGTGTCTTATACACAGCAAAAGCAGCAGATCAGTGAATCCCCTCCGTGAAATAAAATGATAACATCCGGTACAACTAAGAAAGCATTTAATACCTAAATGGGTATTGAGCAAATCGTTTTCGGCAAAGTCACCGCATATCGTTTGGTCCCGGCTGAGAGCTTATTGGTTTCTGTGCAATTAAGTTTAGTCTGATTTCTCCATTGCCTTACTTGCCATCGTCTTTGCTCACTGTAAGTGGGATAATTTGCCTAAGGTTTTAAATCTGTAAAAACTATGCGGCTTGAGAATTTAAATAAAAGTGTAAAATCTCTTAAGAAACCGAATTTATTTTTATTGCATCTTGAGCAGGGGTTCTTAGACTTGGGGGCACATCTCCTTTAGGGAATGGGTAGGATTCATATTGGGGAGCGAAAGATGACTATCAGTAGCGCTTAGTAGTGAATCGCTCACGATTGTGAAAATGCGACAAAAATTTTGACTCGCCTATCGTTTATTTTTTGCTAAAATTTTCGGCCTCTAAGCTTGCACATCTTGATTTACCACGAAAAATGAAAAAATGGCCCAATGGCAGTAAACTGCTAGGTGGCGCCGCTTCCAAAATACTAGCGCGGGCCCTTTTGTGGATAATATAAAAGTTATTAGTTTTTATAACACTCTAGAAAAAAAGTAAATGAGTCACTTCTCAGTACAAGCACAATTACAAAACAACGCTAATAGCAAAACGAAATCAATGTCATGGTTAACATATCGTAACAAATTGATTATTGTCATTGAAGTAGCCTAGAGCAGACCTTTTTGCTAGCGAACGCTTTTGTGAAATCGTCGTAATTCAGCAACAATATATAAAGATGAGCCAAAAAGCGTGCGGCGTAAAGCGTCCGTAGCCGGACAGATTAATTTGAAGCGTGTGCGAAGTTGGGGTGACCATGGGCACTGCATAAATAATTCTCAAATCTTTCAATTCTGAAAACCCAAATACTCAGAGGAAGGTTGTATTCGTTGCAGATAAGGCAAAAGAGGACGCAGCGAGCACAATAAGATAAGCAAAATGGTGGGAAGCTTGAGTGTCAAAAAAATTTTGCTAAGAAAGTGCAGAACAAAGGATAAATGTATTTGCAATTGCATATACAGGGAGTCCCAAAAGTAGCGCACCATCAGGGTTTCCATAAAAAAACGCCTTTATTGATCACAATCATAACAGATGCTCAAAGCGTGCGCCAACAGCAATGAAACAAGCACCAATTCTTTACATCAAACTGACTTTCACTCTCCTGAGCGTTTTAGTGCCGATTTTCGGGAACTCAGTTGTTATTACATCCTTGTTATTGTTGTCATTTGGCACTCAGTTGCTATTGTTATTCTTAATGGTTGCTCTCGCTCAGGGTAATCAAGATTGAATTTTTAAGCTACAGAGCGGTGTGTCGCCCCAGCTCTTCCAAACATAAAAATGAATTCAACTCTTTCTTGTACTGTTAGTTTCCTCCTTATCATTAAATCAAATTTGTATCAAGTACGAAAATGAAGATCAGGATGCGGCGCGACTTCTGGGACATCCTGGATATTGAATAGTAAACACAAGAAACAGATAAAGTTTTGATTAAAAACTTTTCTTGCTACTCTAAGTCACGGAGTTGCTGGCAAAGATACGTGGCAACTAATTTTAAGGCTTGTAGAAATGCTCCTAATCAGGTTGATGTATTCTTGCTTTAGCTTTAAATAAAAGAGTAAGTTATAAAAAGTGCTTTTGATAGATCACCGAATATAGTTTACTATGTAACTCAGAGCATTGGCCCTGCACACATTTTGGCAAGTCCAGGTTCAATTTCATTGCTCTTGGCCAAGTCCCATACAAAATGTTACTGACAACATAAGCTATTGGTGGGAAAACAATTTTTGTTCGACGTCCTTGGAAAATTGAAAGAATGCCCTAGAGCGCAACTACACGCAGTTTGTGAACGACAGGATTAAAAATTCCAGGCGTGAATGATAATATCAGACCTTGGCTTTATGTCTGCTGTACAGGAATTACCAATTCATATTAGATTTAACTAAATTGAACTTGAATTTGTCTGCAAAAAGTTAAATGGAAATTCGTGATAAAACTCCAAACCAATTCCAACGACCGACTGGCAGTACACTGAACTTGTATTTGATTTAGCATTAGGTAGGCTTCTTTTACAAAGCACACGATGCCGACGATATTCCGCTGTGTTCGCTATATTTTGGAATATACTCTCAGAACGCAGTACCGCGTAGTCGATGACCTACTGTATGTCCAAATGTCACTCGCTTAACGTTAAAAAATTAATTATGATGCAGTAATGGATAGTTGGGTTGCCGGCATTGCGATAGGTGTAGCGAGGGTGGCCAGAGGGCCCATGCCCCCTTAAATGTTTAACAATCGATTAAGGAATGAAGCTATTTTTTGTTATTACGGCTGCAAAACGTCGATTTTCGAAAAACATGTCATTCAATTGAGTTTGAAGTAAAAATTGGCAAGAGTGGACGTCAGAAAATATTGATCTTAAAAAAAGGCCATCCAAATTTGTTGAGAAAAAATGAACAAAATTAGCGGTTGAATATCATCGATCTCCTTGTAAAGGTCGTACAACAAATTTGATATTTTGCCCTTACCGAAATACTCTATTTTTTGGCTCGGTTATATAGTGTTTATAATGCCAATGGTCTCTTACCAATCGCAAAATCCTGGGAACTTTGTGGGTTAAACAAGAAAAAGGGAAATTTAGAAAGAGACTAAAGCCCAGAAATCACGTAGCCGAGTCCCGATTTTCAAAACCTAGATGTTAGTTACACTTAGTGTACGTGCTAAAAACCAAAGCCAGGGTGCATACTTGTAAATAACAAGCGTAAGCCAGACCCCCTCATAAAGATATTTTAATAAGTTTTTTCAAAGCTACGTCCATGTTGTCATCTGAAAAATTATTGCCCTCTAAGGTTATTGAAGTTGCAGAAAGCACAAATTAGATGAGTAAGCTCCTCAAACGAAAGAAGAAGAAGATGCCCAGCTTCAGCCAGAAAGAGGGGGTTAAGGAAGCTTAAGGTCCTTTGGTTATGTTGTTTGGAAGAAATGTATGGTAAGAAATTGGTGGCTGCTGCGTGCTTATTTCAACTGAGCTGAGCACTTTTTAGAAAACGTCTGTTTAGAACTTTTTGATCTCCATATTGTTGCCTTGAAAAACCACTCTCTAAATTTATTTGAGCTTCTGAGAGCATTTATACAGACAAGGCGTCTGCAAGGATGATAGCTAAAACTTTGTGCCCTCCCCTCTTCTCAATAATTGTCACATAAGTCAAGCTGAATCTGGAAACCGTAACACTTAATAAAATCATCCGGATCATGGTCATGTCGCATACAGTCATGAAGAAAAGCGTCATAATAAAATAATAACTTTTTGTAGAAAGTGTATTAAATGAGTACAAGATTCAATATCCCATTACAGCTGTGTTGAAAAAGACCACTGATACAACGCGGTTGCAACCAATGTGTAAATTATGATGTAGCAACATCAACATGGGAAAACTAGCAACGTTGAACAGATGGCCTGACTTTCTTGCACTTTGCGAGCGCGGTTTACAGTATTATGACGTAGACCAGTGGTCGCCGATCTTTTTGAAGCTATGGACTATTTTGAAGACTTTGCAAATGCCGAGGACCCCAATATAATAAACCAGCTCTTTAGTTGGAGTAAACTGGTGCAAATCGATATTTTTGTTTGTTTGTTTCTTTTTAGAGATCAACTTTTTGCAGGCCTTTTTTTCCTATTTTGAGCTATTTTTACTAATTTTTTGAAAATTTATCTGCAAAAACTGTTTTTTTCTCTTTCTCAATTTACAGACTTTTTCTTCCTCACAACTGCAGGTCTCAACGGCCACGACCGCGAAGCTCATATGCAGTGTACCTTTCTGAAATCTTTTTAGACTCCAAAAGGTTCTCCGTAGACCCCTGGTGGTCAGTAAACCCTCGGTTGGGAAGCACTGGCGTAAACGAAGAAAACGTTGTTGAAAAATGGTTGAACACGTAAGTATACTGACGATGTGCAGCCAGCAGTGCCAGAGGTGGTAGCAAGTGGTTACCAGATACCATAAAATCCGGATGAAACCACTCCCACAAGTCACTTCAAATTTTTCTTGTGGAAAAATCTTAGCCGTGATGAATAGAACAATAGTTTCATTCACAGTTTTTTCCACATCGCTAACATGATTTTAATGTCGCCACATAGCACTCCCATTGCGAGCACTTGCCCTTGCCAAGCGGAAAATTAACTTCAGAACTTTTGCTTATGAACGACTTTACAATGTAGAGAGGCTCGTGGCCACAGTAAGCTTGCTCTTTCTGGAAATTTATGTCATCTAGCCGACTCTGCGGGCGTCGCCCGCAGGGTCCCCCATCACTAACGTCGTGGTTAAATATATTGGTTGAGCCGGCCAAGACCCATCGTGCACCTGTGTAAACAGAAACATAAAATTGTGTTTTTTTTTATGCACATCCACAATTCTTGTACACGTAATAGTGAAAGTCTTAAACTCTTAATCAAGACTGGTAACGCTCACAAAAAAAGAACATTGTCACAAGCTATTATTAATACTTGTTAAGCTATTTTCAAGCAAAATGTTTTTAATGTGGTGCAATTTCACACAGGGACGTTATTTTCTTTTGATTTTTTCTTAAACTTCCTCGAGTTCTCGCTGGTTACGCATTATGTTGCATGTCGTTGTATCTCTACTTAGAGTGCCATGGGGAGTTAAAAGAGTCCTTGCTTTTTTCCAAAAGTTTAGACTTGATTTCGGTAGCTCTATAAAGTTGTTGTAAAGCAAAATACCATGTGGTGCGATTTGACACAGTGGAGTTGTTTTCTTTTGATTTCCCCTCAAACTTTCTAAGTCTCTGCTAACTACGCATGCTTCGATGCGCTCAGAGAAGTTAAAAGTGGCTTTTTTTGGCTTTTTTCAAAATTTTTAGCTTCGATCGTGGTAGCTCTATAAAGGTATTATCAACCGAAAATAGAAAAAATGCTTCCCAAGGTATGGTGCGATTTTATCTCGGCAGATCATGCCATCACCTGCACCAATTTAAAAGGTATTAAATAAGGCAACTGCGCCGGATTCATCGTACAAACATTTGTGAGAGCAGCAACGAAAATTTACCGAAAATATAGGCCATAGTTTCTGTACACGTGATAGTGATCATGTTGCTAGATTGATGAAGACTGGTAGTACTCAAAAAGAAAGAATGATGTCATAAACTATCATTCGTCCTTTTTGAAGCTGTAGGTAAGGGGGGGGAGGGGGAGTGAAGCATAAACAAAATTAATGGCAGGGTCCATGTAGTGGTCGTTTTGACAATTAACGAAATATGGTATGTAGTGACAGACTCATGTGACGAATTGGTGGGCTCCCTTAAGTATTTACATTTGTGACATTAAGTTCTTTGGCTGCGCTGTATGTATTTTTTCGGCCATAGCATAAAAAGAAGTCATGCCTTTTCCCAAAGTTACTTTATCTATTCCAATAGACGCCTATTAAGCTGTTTTCAAGCAAAAGCGCTACCTCTAAATCCATTTTTTCAAATTGATGCTATATTTTGATCTTTTCTTAAACTTGAGGTTTTATTAGCCTACATTTAACTTTGCCCCTAATCCAGACCTCCTTACTTTTAAATGAAGATTTGTGTTTCGTACCCATATAAAGAGTCAATCAAATACTAATATCAGCAATGGGCTTTACTATTTATGTTTGCAATCAAAATGATAGTGGACAATTTTTCGGTCTGCTGCTGTTGTCACTACATGATGGCAAGCATTGTGATGTCACTTGCATTTATGACGGAATACTGCTTTGTAAAAGGATTCAAGAGACAAGAAAAAAATAAATGCTCAAAAAACACTTAAAAAGTAATCGTTTATTGCACCTTGGTACAACGTAAGATGTAGTAGAATAATTTTGGCTAAAGTTAAAGTTTGTTCAAACGCAATTGACTATGCTTGTATTTATTTAAAGTACTATGTACTTAGAAATTTTTGGCAGTTGTTGCTTGAAAACAAAAACAAGTTGAAAAACGATTTAAGCTATAGATAAGTTAAAGTTTCAATTTGACAGTGTTTTTTGAAAAAAAACGATATGAATATTTCGAACTTCAAGTTTGATTGTTTTAATTGAAGCTTTTAGTGTGAACAGATATATAATTGGCAGTTTTTTATATTTTTGAATTACACGAACCATATTTTAATGTCGTCAGCAAAGAAAAGAAAGATTGCAGATGAAAAAAGGGTATATTAGAAAGAATGGACTAATATATTTTCTTAATCGAGGAAAGAGGAAA
Organism: Trididemnum clinides; assembly: GCA_963675345.1. Classification (NCBI taxonomy): domain Eukaryota; kingdom Metazoa; phylum Chordata; class Ascidiacea; order Aplousobranchia; family Didemnidae; genus Trididemnum; species Trididemnum clinides. The sequence continues at coordinate 3,078,333 of OY776285.1, forward strand.
ACCTTTTGGTTTTTGAGCAAAATGCAGCTAGAAGTCATAAAGAAAGAAAATTTGAAACGTCACCACGATACCCACCACTCTGAGCTTCAAAACTTGGATGGGGAGCTCAGAAAAATGAAGATAGAAGAAAAGAAAGATTTGCACGCTCAGCAAAGTGTCATGACTTCCTTTTGCAGCACAAATGACAATATGCTCACTGTAAGCTATGAAGTATTGGAATGGATCGGTAAAAAGCTTAAGCCGTATGACGATGGGGCACGGGCAAAGAAACTTCTTGTAAAAGCAGCTGAAAAGTTGGCTCCAAAGTCAGTTTATTTGTACCAGAAGTTGAGTTTGTCCCGACCCACTGTTTGTGAACGAATAAAAGAAATGGGTCAAGATATTGAAGATAATTTCAAAAAAAGCTGATGCATTCGACAACTTTTTGTGTCTCGATGAAACAACGCACTTCAAGAACACTGGGCAGCTGGTAATATTTTTCTAGGGATGACACTAGATTTTCAAATTGAAGAAAACTTGTTGTTTCTCGAATCTATGCACGGGACTGCTCGCGGAGAGGACCTCAGAAGCTCCTCCCAGCTCTAAGTTCAACCTGCCATATGAAAGACAGATAAGCACCAAATGCAGATACTGCCTGGTACAGTGCTTTTAGCAAAGTTTAAATGGGGCGTAGGTTTACTGTTTTTAACCTGTGCTGCATGTAGACTTTAACTTCAAAAAATCCCATGTGTAGAAAAGCAATGTATCAAAGTGCTTAAGACAATTTTCTTATCAAAGTAAGCTCTTTGAGTTGGCGCTAAGCGTCGGTAAACGTATATAATTAGATTTCAGCGCATTTATATACCGGTAATTTTTGAAGGCCTACGTTATGCGATGAATCACTTGTAAATATGAGTTGAAGTTGAAAACAAGCATAACAGTGCAGAGTTTAAACAAAGTTTTTATGCTGAGACCATAAAAACATGCAGTTATGGGATGTAATTCGTGGTTACAGGGATCGTGAAAAATTCACTGCATCCCATTAAATTTAATTTTTTTTTGCAGGAAGCGTTGACAACTGGTATACAGTAAAGGAACAATCAAATTTCTCAATTGGCTCACAAAATGAATAGAATTGATCCTTTTGTTGCTCCGCAACCGAGAACCAAACCAGAGAAGCACGTTGACATGTAGATGCAGCAAATTAGTTTTGTTTTTTTTTGGACAGTTTTGCTTCGATTTATATTTACTAATGCCTTTGTTATGGACGGTAACATGTTTAATTCCGTACAAGGAGGCGACTTTAGTCATTAAGATAGTTCATTTGTTTGCTTTGTTATGGTCTATGATGAGGGTTGTCTACGAACACTTGACATTATCAAATTTGCATTCAGTTGATATAAATTTTAGAAGTATTCGATGTTAGTTATACGAGAAATGGTTTGACATTGCTTTTGTTTTATGCTAGCGGAACGATAGCTCGTAATACTTTCAAACCAATCTTGACCAGCCATATCCTATTTGAAAAGGGTTGATTCTTGTTTGTAAAAATAGCGGAGAGAAACGTTTACATTCTTTCGACAATCAGTGATGTGAAATGGAAAACCTACTCAGGACAATAAGATGTTTGACAATAGTGCGATTTCCTCAACTTCCGTGAGGCACAATCTGTTCGCCTGATGTTCTTCAAGCATATATTTCACAGTTTATTTTGCAATGACCTTCTAGGAATCCCTTATTTTTTGCTCGCTTCACGCTGGCTGTTTATATGGCCTGCCTCGCACTCCGTACCAGTAATACCAATATCCAATCAAATAAGACAAAAGTAGTGTATAGTTTTTACATAAAAAAAAGGTTTATATCATGCCTTTAAAGGCAAATTATTACAGTAAATGACCACAGTCGACCCTAAATAATTGAAATTTAAAGGGTGACTATGACCTCATCCTTAGAAAAAAAGCAAGTTTTTAGCTGCCAAATCACATAATCATTAATGTCTTGGACACAAAACCTAGTGATCATCTGCATTTAGCATACCTAGAAAAATCACACATAGGAAAATTAAGTAGAAGTTTGTTTATTTGTAGTACTTTTAGAAAAATTGGATTGATTTCTTTTGTTATTTTTGTAGATAATTTTTTTTAACAGATTGAGAACCATATCCAATATCATAAGAAAACAGTACGTTGATCAAAAATTTATTTTAAATTTTGATCGACTATCCATGATGGACAATGACCTTCCATTTTGCGATAACTTCTCTGATTTGCTTCCTTTGTTTACAAATCGGCAACGCCCGTGTTTTTTTCTTGGTTACTTGTGAGATGATCTTAATAAATAGCTGTTTTTCGTTTATTTAGTCTCAACTGGCAACAAGATGTTTGACTAAAGCTCGAGTTTTGTTTACTGATCAGGTCAATAGCCAAGTTCAAGAGCTTGAGTTTTACATTTAAAGAATCCACTGTAAAAATTACTTTTTAGTTATGAACTTACCCAGACATGTTTACCAGGTACTGTTGATGACGTGACTAGAATCTCGCTTGGTGTCAGAACGTTGTGTTCAGTACCGGTACCAGTATTGTAACCTGGGGAAAGCAGTAACAACTTGCTTTGGAAATATCCCGTAGGCTACCGGCAACTTAAAGCGCATTCGGACACAATAGTTCTCCAAATTGCTTAAAATTACTTTTTGCCGAAGGCCTTTATGATATTTTGTTAGATTCCATTGCACGGTCTCGTTTCTCTCCGCTGCTATCGTCAGTGCCTATCCTGAGCTACCGGTTGCCTTTTCACCGACCAACCTCCCATCTATTTTGGCAGAAACGTAGCAGCCGCCCCCCAAACCCCCCAATTGGGGGGGCCCAGGCCAACTTTGGGGGCCCAACTTAGTCTGAAATTGCTTTTTGGCTACGTGACTATTTTCAGTTCAGCAGACTTGTTTACAACCGATTTAAACTGTAGGAAGAAATTGGCTTGTGACATCATAAGTGAATGCAACGACATTTTATCTCGCAGAATCTAGAATATTTCGATTGATTTTCTGGTAGAATCTTGAATATTCGATTGACGTAACAATGCCCTTGTTACGCAACAATCATAGAATGGTCTGGAATTCTGTTTGGCTATAAATACCGGGACAATATATATTCACTGCAGAGTGCAGATAAAGTATTTTATTGACATTGTATAGAATGAAACGTTCAAAAAGTGGTGCTCAAAAGAGAAAAGAAGCAGCCACTGCTCGAGATGCTGTAGCGAAATTGCCCAAGATGACAGATTTTTTCAAGATTACTGAGCAGAGTAGACCTGGCACTAGTACCGAGAGGGATGAAGAAAACTACAGTGTACAAGAAAAAGAAGACTATGACGATCAGCATCAAAGTGATTGTGAATTTCCAGAAAATCTAAGTTGTGATTTACCTGCCAATACGCAACCTTCAATATCAAAAATAACTGAATCTCAATTTACCCCTATCCCTGATGACCCATGTAAATGGCCTGAAAGTATTTCTGATGCTCAACGATGTGATATAGTAAAGCGTGGACCACATCAACTAATAATGAATTTTCCATATAATAACACAACTCCAAGGCGACGTTTTTCCTCCAACCATTATAAACGTGTGTTACCTAATGGTGAAAGTGTTTCACGGTCGTGGCTAGTTTATTCTGGGGAATCAGATCAAGTTTTTTGCTTTTGTTGTAAGCTATTTGGAAAAACACTAAGCCCCTTTTGTAGTGGTATAAATACATGGGAGGGTTTTTTGAAAAAACTGAAAGACCATGAAAACGGCATTTCCCACCAAGAATGCTGCACTCAATGGATGTTGCTAGCTGAAGGGATAAGAAATTCATCCACTATCGACAAACGCGAGATGAATATTTTTTTCAATGAAAGACGTTTTTGGAGAAATGTTTTAGAGAGACTTATCGACATTGCCTTGTTTCTATCGGAAAGGAATCTTGCTTTTAGAGGATCTGAAGAAGTCTTAGGATCTCCTCACAATGGAAATTTTCTGGGTATATTTGAGCTTTTGGCAAGAAGAGATCCGATCCTAAAAGAGCTTCAAGACAGAATCAAGAATAAAAACACTAAAGATCACTATTTGAGTCCTACCATACAAAATGAACTAATTGAATTGCTAGCGACAGAAGTTGAAAAAGAAAATTTACAGCAATTGAAATTGGCAAAATATTTTTCTATAATTTTGGACTGCACTCCAGATATGTCACATCATGAACAAATGTCTGTCATTCTCCGTTATGTACTATGTAATGAAGAAGCTGCTGTTGTTAAAGAAACATTTTTTGGCTACTTGAGAATAAGTGACAGTACTGGGAAAGGCTTGTTGGATGCTTTCTTAGAAAAAGCGACCGAACTGCAACTCGAATTGTCTGATTGTCGAGGTCAGTCTTATGATAATGGTGCTAACATGAAAGGAAAACATTCTGGGGTCCAAGCAAGAATGCTAGACATCAATCCCAAAGCTGTTTACGTGCCCTGTGCAAACCATACCCTTAACTTAGTTGTTGTTGACAGTGCTAATTCATCGACGGAAGCATTGACATTTTTTGGAGCACTTACAAGGTTGTATGTGCTGTTTTCTTCCTCTGCTCAGCGTTGGGAAATTTTGAAGAAACATGTGGAGCTGTCCATAAAATCACAATCTGATACTCGTTGGGAAAGCAGAATTAAATGCATCAAACCTCTTCGATACAATTTAAAAGAGATGTTGCTGGCACTGAAAGACTTGGAAGCCATTTCCATAGAAAGAAAAGATGGAAGAGCTGCCTCAGAAACAAAATCGTTGATAGCTCATTTATCAAAATGGAGTTTTCTTTTGTCGGTGTTTATTTGGTATGATATCCTATTCCAAGTCAATAAAGCAAGCAAGATTCTTCAATCGTATGGAGTCTCCCTTCATACAATGGAAACGGAAATCCAGGCAACTGAAAAGTTTTTGCAAAACTATCGCACAACGGGTTATGACAGTGCAGCAACATCTGCTGTTGAAATAGCACAGGAATTGGATATTGATCCTTCTTTTCCTCCGTCAAGAAGAGGAAAGAAAAGAAGATTGTTTGATTACCAAGGTGAAGAGGAACAACGAGCTACTCCTGAACTGAAATTTAAAAGCAACTTTTTCTATCCATTAGTAGACCAGGCTATTATGTCAATAAAGGAGCGCTTTAATTTGTTACGTGAGGTTTCTTCCGCCTTTTTGTTTTTGTACACACGAGACAAACTTTTGCTTGTGCAACAAGAAAATGCTCTTCTTACTTGCTGTAAAGAGTTCCAAAAAAAGTTCGGTGAGATTGATTCTGATGAAATGAGCGCTGAGCTACAGCGGTTTGTTTTAATTTTACAAAAAAAACGCAATCTCAATACGGCTCAAGACTTTCTGAACTATCTTCTAAAGACTCATTTATTTGAATTGTATCCGAATGTGTACATCGCACTTCGAATCTTACTAACTTGCCCCGTGACTGTTGCCAGCGCTGAAAGAAGCTTCAGCAAATTGAAACTGATCAAAACTTTTAATAGAACGTCTATGACAGACAGTAGACTATCTTCATTAGCCATGTTGTCAATCGAAAATGACTGCGCCCGATCTCTTGATTATGACAATGTCATAACAGCATTTGCGAACAAAAAGGTTCGCTCCAGGCTATTTAAATGATACTGTGTTTTTATAACTTTTTCATGTTTTTCAGTGTCATTGCTTTCGTTTCGCAGTGTCTGCATAAATGTCCTACTGAACTCTGGCATCGGTGCCGAAATTTTTATGACTTGCACCTTCGGTATTGGCATGCTTTATTCTGACATTAGCCTGTTTACTTATGTACAAATTGTGGTGTATTTTCTTAATGCAGCTTTTGAATTTTACACCTCTAAAGTGATATGACCTGTGCGCAGGGGCTCTTGCGCTTACTTTGGGGGGGGCCCGAAGTTGGAGTGCTACGGGACTGTATTTTGGTTTATTGATGAAACTTTCTGCTTCCTAATTGTCACTTTAATATAATTATTTCATGTTTGCAGCCACCAGTTTACAAACCTGTTACCAAAAGTTCAGGAGACGCTTTGTCTCTATTTCCGCTCAATTAAATAGTCATGGGCAGATTTTAAGGTAGCAGAGATAAAATTTTAGACCTAGCTAGTCAATATTATAACCAAAATTGTTGTTGGTGCAACAGTAATTCGATTTGAAATTTTATTTCTAACCGACAAAACAGTGGCGTTGCCTGAAACAAATTTTGAGTGGCCAAAGTATAAAATTTTTTGAATGACCTTTTATGGAGATAAACGTTTGGAATGTTTAGCTATTTTTGGCCCAAAACAAAAATGGAATTTTTCTTTTACATCAACGTTTAGCACAGGACTATTTTGTTATTTTCGGCCAAAATTCTTTCATTCCATGATTGAAATAAAAAATTTGGGGCTATGGCCTTTTTGACTCCACTAGCTCAACCTGTGTAAAGAAGTTGTCATGAGTTTTACTGGTTTTGGGCAATTGACCGTGATTATGGTCATAGGCTATGGCTTTTTTCGGTAGGCTACACAAATTTCTTGATTTTGCTGCATAGTTTACGTAAATAATTTAAACATTTCGTTTAACTTACTATAGAACCAAATATATTCCAACAGTGAGAAGTTTGAAGATGAGAACACATGTGTTAACGAGCTTGGTCTATCCCGATTATCGTTGCCACTTTTGATTTTTCGAATTCCCAAGTTTGAAGTTGTAAAATCCCAAGATTCCCCTAGGTCAACTGGATTATCATTTTCAAAGGGTAGTTTGTTGTTCTCAACTTCGAAAAACATCAAGTTTAATTAATCAGGTGCAATTTTAAATTATGTAGCCTACTTTGCAAAATCAAAATTCGGATCACCTGAAGAATCGTCAACGCAGATTGGTTTGGGGTGATGATTCTTCAGATAGTGGTGATAGGCGAACCAAAATGATTGGTAGTGGTGATAGACAAACAAAAAACATATACTAGTGCTGTATGTCGAATTTAACTTAATTGAAATTTAGCCTACGATTTTTACGTGAAATTCATCAATTACATGTTCAAAATAAATGTTTAGGTCACCGTGAACATAGAGCAATGCCAATCCATTTACACCAGCTTTTTTGATTGTGGACACACGTAGGTTTTCAAATATTTCAGAGCACTAAACTAACGCTTATTTGTTGCTGTAGTAACGGAAAGAGTTGTCAATATTTAAGGAGGAGCTCCCAGCGATGGCTACGTTTTCATCTCTTTAGCAGATAGCAACGCGCCTGAAGCGTTTTCGGTAGAGTCACCTTTGTGACGCAGCCAATATGAACGCCATTGCATATATTTAACCTCCATAGCGTCAATGCTATCATTCAGAAAGGAAGATAAAAGTTGATGGCATTTCTGATCGAGTCAAAGCAAATGTCATGCTTTGTACAGCCAATGTTATCAAAAATTACTGACTTACAACCAGCAAAAGCTTAGAATTAACCACAGGCAAAACCATTTGTTTTGGATGAGGGGAGACCAAAACCAGGTAAAATTTTTTTTTAAGTGGAGATAAAGTTGTTTGGAGTGAGATTTGGCCATTTTCATCTCCAGATTCCTGTAAAAACCCGTTTTTTATTTGCTAATTCTTGTCCACTTTTCAAATTTGTGAAGAGATTTTTTGGATCCTAGGAGGGCTTCAGCTCCCTTCACTTTCGTAATAAGCGTCGAGCAGGAAAGCAGTAAATATTGTTGTTAATGACTGCAATAAGTCTTAACAAGGAGATTAAGCCCAGGTCCACCAATTGCAAATCAGGAGAGACTTGGCGTTTACTCACCCACACATGCTCTCTCTCTTTCACCCTCCAAGAAAGTAGCTTGTGGCATGCCCCCTTCTCTTCTTTTGGCGGGCTACTCACTTTTTCTACACCAAGCTTTCGCTCTGACCAAACTATGTCATCAAATTGCTGCTCTTGCCTAACTTGACTCTTTTTCGAATTACGATTTTGACTGATGGCTCCGTTTTTTGACAAAAAGCTTCGGCCTACGCTTGCCAATTGCTTACTTTTTGGGCTGAAGCCAGCGCCTCTGTTAAGTTTCTAGTGCTCTCGGCAGCACCGACAAGTCTGCCACTCATCTCTTAACTATCTCAGTTGTGCTCTTTTTCTCCCCCATGCTTCCTACTGTCTCTCGCACATTTGGCAGGAACTATCCACCTCTACTCCAAGGTTTAATGGATTCCTGGTCACTGATTTCTTTCGGGTTGGAAACTACAAGGCTGATGAGCTGCCCAGTCTCAATCATCGACAGTCTTTTGTAGCCTCTCGCAACAACTCACTACTTCTTTTGGACTGTAAGAGTACACTTCCATCAGGGACTTTCCATACACAAGTACCTCAGTTTTGTCTTAACAACTTTGCTTCCACGTCACGCTTGTTGTGTCTTCTCTGCAACGGACAAAACCTTTGTAATGCTTCTCTTCAGAATCCTTTGTGCTGCTTTTATAACCCAACTTTGCACACTTCTCAGTTCATTTTGTCCCGCCCTACAACGGACTCTTACCGCAGCTATCTTTGGCGACTCTTTCTATTTACGACATCTAATTCAAGTCGTATAGTCGCCCGCCTTCTGGGATTCATGGTCATTGGGTGATGCCCTCAACGCGAGGAAAAGGAAGCGCACCATTATAACTGACCATGATAATTGGAAGTTGACATAGATAAAATATAATAAAATAACACGTCACACCGAAACAGATCCTTTGAAGCTGAAAAAACGAAATTGCTTTTTTTCTCTAAATAGAACTTTTCTATTCAACAACGCAAGCCATCTGTTTAAAAACTTTAGCTGCAACGAAAATCACATTGATATTCAAGTTTTATATTTTCAAAAATGCTAATCAAACGCCTTAGAATAACAAATCTACTTTGATTATAATATAATGAACTTTCTTTTTCGTGATTTTTGTAGAATCATAGCAATTATGCTTTTAGTACATTGTGACTTTAATCACCAACAACATAATTCAGCAAGAACATTTTAAACTATGTGAGTTGGTTTTGTTAGAAAATCACTGTACTTCTAAAGGTTTTTCAAGCCGCAATGCAAACCAACTACTAGCATAATCTATATCAATTGGTCCTGATCCAGGCCATGAGCAGTTGCCGGACTTTGAAGATAGCTAGTACCATAGTCTTCCGCCATGCTCCTCCTCCCCATCTTAAGAAAGGAGTTGGCAATAACTACGCGGAAAATAATTTTGTGCCATAAACACAAAATCGAGTTTGTTACAACTATTCCAATTTTACACAATAAGCTTCTAAAAACTGCATCACGAAAAGCTTTAAGCGTAATGGTTAAAATCATTTTTTAGTTGGTTGTACAGAGGGTGGACATGGAGCAAAAGTTTGGACCGATTGGAAATTTATAATATAAAATTTAATTTATAGTTGACGGCTAGCGATACGTCAATACGAACCCCGTTCAAAAGTAAACGCACGTAAGCCTTGTACTTTGTGTTAGTTTGTTTTATAAAAGTCATCGTTAATGCTATTGAGGGGATCTCTTGGCAAGCCCTGCTGATGACTCCAAAAGGACGAAACGCGTCCAGGAATGACTTTGCAACTTTGAAAATATCTCTCAATAGCATTGCTTCTTTCGGAAGCCTCGCTTCGTTGTTTTGTTTCTCGCTTATAAGACGCTCTCTATCGATCGTAACCTCTTGGAACTAGCAATATAGTATATCACTTATTGATAATTTTATTTATTATTTTTCAGATGAGTAGCCATGCCAGTAAATCCAACAACTGCAAAGGGTAGAACATGTTTTACTGCATGCAAAGCAAGGTGCAGCGCGAGTTCAGTCGCAGATACTTCTGATGCTAAGTGCCCGAAAAAGCAATCAATTCGAATAAATCTTAGCTTAGAAACGTGCCAGGATCATGTACATCTCGAGTAAGAACGTGTTTGGAATATGGTGGATATCGGTGTGAACACTTATTGCACACATTAAACTATGTTTGAATTTTCCTAAGTAATCGTTACGTGTAAACTTTCGATTTTGTTTAATAAATTTCCATTGGGTCCAGACTTTTGCACCGTCCTGTACAAGTATTCAACACTATATAACATATAGATGAATAATACATGGTTCAAGTTTATAAAACTTCAGATAAAGTAAACTAAGTAAGTGCATAAAATCACTCAGTAAGAAATATATTAAATGTGTGGCGATAAAATATTGTGACATCTAATCATAATTCTGAGAAAGCATACAATTTGCATATCATAAAATAATCTAATTATAAGCAAACTCGGCGTCAGTTAACGCCAATTACAGTTTCATCCACACGTTTGATCGTGTCGCTTCATCGTTTACTATCGCGTCAAAAATCGAGGTGGACAACAGGTGGTTGCAAAGGCGTTATCGTGCCGCAAGGTGTTTCACAAAAGTTAACATCGCCGATGGACATCCGGCTTTAGCTAGTCTTTTGTCAGACAGGACGGCCCCACCACGTGTCCGCCATGCGAAGACTGCACGGCCCCACCACGGCAGGAAGACTGCACGGCCCCACCACGTGTCCGCCATGCGAAGATGGGGTATCTCGTTAAGTGCCTGACCCAAGGACACAACAAACACACTTGCCGTCTCTTCTCCACACTACCCCTTAAGTAAGGAAGCTGTAAAAACCGGATTTTAAAGTCTTTGATAGGACTCGAAATCGGAATTAAATTCAAGTTTAACGACTGCAAAGCGGACACTTCAACTACCGGTACTACGCTAAGGCGACGGTAACTCGACAGCATGTACAGCACAAACAGTAAGACATAAACATGTGTTGCACATAAAACATATCAATTGGCCTCTGCTTTGTAGAACTAGCTAATAATGATGGTATACACTCACCAGATGTATACGATCATGTTATCATATCTAACATAGCATAACATTGAATCATCAAATGATACTATGGCACAAAACTGGCACCTAGTCATAATCATAACACGAAGAAAAAAATTACTTACAGAAAATTACAATATCACGATTGCTATGAACTATAAACATGTGCAGCGTACAAAAAAATTCAACGGGCCTGCCTTCTGGCAATAACTGATAGTGACAAGTGCTCACAACTAAAAGCTAACTCTCCCAGTAACATTACAAAACATTGTTAGTGGGGATATAAAAAAACATTTTGGCAACAATATTTTTAAAGGTATGTACATGATTGGTTGTTTTTCTCATTTTTATCTCAAAACTATTAGCTTACATTTAAGAGCATGCAGACTGAACCAAATCAAGCTGTGTAGCAGCTTTCAGACACACATGTGCTACAGGACGATGTCACACAAAGTTCCAGCTGCATGGTGTGCAGCGCCTACTCAGCACAGCAGCAAATATTTTCCAAAAATGCTGAGCTTTCCCGAGGCGGTGGGTCAGCTGCAGCGTTTGTTGGTGAACTCGTAAAAACTTTAACAAACTTCCCATTAAGGTAGAAATTGCGGAAGCAAAAGTATATAGACATAGTTTATATTCTGAATATTATAAGCAATTATAATACAGTTTAAAGACCAGACAGCATGTTTGCTGCTTGGATTTATCCAGATAAAAATACACTCTCCAGCCATCAAAAAGCGTTGTTTTTGTTTTTTATAAAACAAAACTATATCAGATTATAAGCATTGATGACATACACTCATTCTCAGAAGAAAACGTAAGTAATCCCAAGATTCAAAGCTGTTTTCAATATTATACTATTAAACACAGTAAATTGCTAAAAACCTCATCATGCACCAATAACCAATCAGGTAAAACCCATATTGATAAATGTACGTTTATCGATACCAGTGGCATACATACAAAATTTTTTTGGGTGGGAAAAGGGCGGCAAAAGTATCAAATTTGTTGGATGACTATTATTTTTTGAGAGCAACTTCTATAACGTAATTTTTTTCCATTTTTGATCCAAAATGTCTTCATTCCTTGACCGGTCTAAAACAAGATTTTTTATGGCTTCGATGTTTCCGTCTAACTGTGCGTATGATTGATACAACACATTATTCAACTAATGCAACGGGTAAACAGGTTTTTGTTGCATATGCAGGACCGTGAAGTAATTACTGATATTTTCTGTTTTTCCATGTGATTATAATACGCATATAGAATATGCGTATTGAGGTCAAGTGAGAACTGGCAATATTCATCTGTTATACATTAACACATTATAAAGAAAAGCCGAGGAAACAAACTGAAACAGAACTTTAATTGATATAAGAAGTTTTCCATTATGAACGCAAAAGCAAAATCTGAGGTCTAATGTCAATCGATTCTACTATTATCACATTAAAATTATCCTAGCATCTATGAAACTTTAAATGAGGCATCAGTGCGTTGAATTCCCCGCTTCAAAAATCACTGCGTCGCAAGCTTCTGATAACAAATAATAATGGCTTTAGGCCAATAGGGTATCTACTTTTTTACTCTTTTGGAAATGCAAGCAATTTTATGATTTGTAAGGGACACACGGACTCAGAAACACAATATAAAAATAGTTTTTTCAAAAACATTAATGTTTTGATGCCCTCGAGGATAGTTGAAAAGTTTTGGGGTAGTGCAAGCCCCCAGTTTGCTATAACTCGACAACCACAGCATATATAAACAACATATTGGTGTCGAAAGATTTAGAAGCTCCTATTTCTTGTCTGTCTTCAATACCCTTGTTAGTTCAAAGTCAGAAGTGCAACAAAAAAAAAGTATTTTGAAAAAACATCGTTAGTGTTCGTTTAGGTGCTGATCTTAACTATTGCCACCTGTTTAGCAGGCTTATGCTATCAAGCTATCATGATTTTTTACTATAGTGACATAATATGAGTTATTCTAAAATAGGATGGTCAATTAGACTAAATTAAGTCTATTCCAAAGATGTGAAGAACTGTTGTTGTAACACTACTATTACCATAGGAATTCATTAATGATGAAAGAAAAAGTTCACCTAAAGAAGCAATTGCCCGTCAACGTCTGCAAGGAAGAGGTTGTGAGTTGAATTAGCAATTTGTGGAGAAAAAGCTGCTTGCCAACAATCAACAAAATATCAATCGGAATCACCTTACACACCTTTATGTGCAACCACTACACACCATTACACACCTTTATGTGCGACCGCACAGGTTCTCCCTCAGTTTTGTTTTGTTTGTCACTTCATTTGACACACACTTTTCTCAAATAAAAAAGTTCCGTATCGTTGGGCAAAAGGTTCACTTTACTCTTTGCTTTTAACAAAGTCCTCCCGATTTTTTTGCATTAGGACTTGGTTGATTGCAATTATTGCTCAGCAGACCTAACTTGTAGCTCACTTGATTATTGCATCGAATATGTATGAAACAAACATGATTAACATTGCGTTCTCACTACTACAAAAAACTAAAATTATTACAAACAAACATTTTGTGCTTTGCAATAATCAATCAGCAGAAAATTTTGTTTTAAACTGATCGAGATACTGCAAAAATCTTTTGTTATAGCAAAAGATTTTGATTAGAGCATCAACGTCAGCTTCTGCATTGTGAAAAACTTGAGAATCATCAGGAAAATAGCGTTTGTATGAATTTCCTAAAGCACAAGATGGTAACTTCTTTCGAGACTGTCGATTTGACTGTGATTGTGACAAGCTTTGAGATGAATCCGAGGTTGGAGAAGACTGAAACAAACTTTGTGAAGATTGTGACAAGCCTTCTAAATCTGTTTCTTTGCGGTAAAAAGCTCTCATTGCCCTTAATGAATCAGAACTGAAGAGATTTCGAGGAAAATCAAATAATTTGTAATATCGACTTAAAGCTTTCTTGAGTAAAGGAAAATCAAATCTATTACCATTATGAGCTACTAAGCAAATGTTACCAGATTGTTGTCTTAAAAATTGTGCAATTGCCCATGCTGTATTAGTATCAAACGTTGGTTTACTGCTGCTGGTGATGAGGTTATTTGATAAGCCAGTTGTATGGAAAGCTTCAGGTTCAATCAGTGCATCTGGGTCAACAACCATAAGCATCTTGTCTTGAATTCTTGGCATTAAGCCTGGTTTAGTGTCCAATAAAGATGAGATGTGAACAGCAGACAAGCAGATTTCTGTTATTTTTGCATTGCGCAGAGAAGTAGTTTCAAGATCAAAAAACACGTAAGTTTCTACAGTGACATTATCCAGTACATTTTCATCAAGTTGTGTCGTATTCTCAGAACATGAAAGCTCTGTGCCTAAATTTTCGACAAATGCAGACCGTACTAAAGCAAAAGGCTTGCAACACAGATGTTTAAAAAACAGCTCAGGCTGATTAAGAAACAGCTCGACAAGGTACATATTGCTGTTCTCAGCACTTAGTTGCTGTGGTAGCAACTTGTTCAAGTATCTTGCCACAACACTACTCAAATTGTACTGCAACATATCAAACACAGTCACATCTGGTGTTTTGATGCTAGAAGCCTTTTCACTCAAATGAAGATCAATTGCTTTGCATGTCCATAACGTATCAGCACAGTACACATCCATGTCATGGATTCGATCAAGAGAACACTTGGGGCCAACTCGCTTAATTGCTGACTGCAAAAACTGGAAATCCATACGAAAACCGTTGTGGCATATAAAACAAATTGGCCCTTCTTGCCTTTTGAGAAACTTATGCATTAGATTAATTGCATTTTGATCGAATTTCTTCTTCTTAGCTTGCTGAACCAGAGAATGATCTGTGTTCATCATCCAGCTAGAGTGCTTATTGTATGAAGTGGTTGTATCAAAGCATAAAGTCAGTTTGTCAGCAATGCGGGGATCCATGCTAGTGCCAATGTGGTGGACTCGCTTTAGCTCATTCAGATGAAAGGCAAACAAACTAATTTCAGTTATTTCTCCATTATTGATATCATTAATATCCACTTTTAAAAATACAACTGTTTTTATAATTTCCAAAGGCTTTTTAATCAACTGTTTCTTTGTAGGAGTATCAAAATTCAATCTGGTTGCCGCCATTATAAACTACCGTAATTGTTACAAAACTCCTGTGCACACAAAATTTTAAATGAGCTTTAAAATGTTGCATGTGAAAAGTGCATCACATTTACAAATGAATAAAATTTAGCAATGAAATTAAAAAAATTAGGAATTGAAATTCAAAAATCTGTAATTGTATATAACTTCTGCTGCACTGGTTTGGCCATGTTAGTAGAATGCCCCTAGAAAGATTCTCTGCTCAAGTTTGTTTGGTCAAGTGGAAAAGGCTCTAGAAAAAGCACTTGCCGTTATAATCTTGGTTGAGACGTTTTCTAGCAAGTTTCTCTTCATTTTTATACTGTTTGCAAAAAGCATATTGCCAGCATAGTCTTTGTAATTGTAATATTAGCAGTACTGATAACTGCAATGTAGGTCTAAAGACAACGTTTTAGCATAACTGACAAAATGCTTTTCCATAAACAGAGAACACCAATATTTTTTACTCATTAAATTAGTATAAAGTTTTGAAAAACCTGAATATACATTTGTCACTTCCTTTTCAATCATAGTGGTCAATTTAAGCGCATGAAGCCTACATTTTACATAGCATGCCTACATCGAGCAAGACTGCTTCTACTTCTCACAAACTGGATAGTGGTTACACATAACACAAACAGTGTATTTGCTGGCTCTAATTCACTGGTGCCTAATTGTATAAACCTGCTAACTACTGCCATAAATTTCTGCTAAAGTTAAAATGTATAAAATCATACAGTTGATGAGCAGTAAAAGCATAATTTTGAAAAAAAATGGGTTCTTTCAGTGGATTGACCTTGTTATCATGAAACTGATTTTTATAAAGTGTGCAACTTTAGATGTCATTTGTCAATGCCATAGTCAGTTTTAACTTCTAAAAAACAACCTTTTTCAGCAAATAATCACAGGGAGATTATGAATTAATTTAAATGGTTTTTCTTAAAAGCTCTGACCAAGTTTACTGTACTGTACACATGCATATTTCTTATTAATTTTTTTCAAACAGCTCAAATCACTTTAAATTTTCTTAAAAGTGATTAGGAAATATCATCACTTTTTTATTTTCTTGATATAGGTTGATCTTTTCCAAACTAAAGTAAATTTAGCTACATCAAAAACAAAATTTACAAAATATTTTACTAATTCTGCCATGTGCAAAATTGTTGTGTATGAGCTAATGCTCAATGTGCAGCCTTTAGTCATTCTGGGCCACCACAACAGGTAGACTGCTTGGCCCTCACCACCTGCTTGCCATATAAAGATGGAGGCATTCCATTTAGTGCCTTGCCCAAGGACACAACAGGCAAGCTTGCCGGCTTGTTTTCCGCACTATCCCCTTTGTGCTGAGTGCCAAGCAGGGAAGCTGAGCATACTATTTTTTGAAGTCTTGTGGTGTGACTCGACCAGGGAAATGAATCCCAGGTCTACCAACTGTGAAGTGGACACTCTAACCACTATGCCATCACACCAGTTTTGTTTCTGATAAGAAATTGTGGTACAGAATTCTTCAAGTATGAAATGGAGATTTTATTTCTAGAATGGAACAAATCTTAACAGATTGTCATACTTGTTCATTTTAGTGTTGTTGGTTTTATGATTAGTTTAATCAAGCAATTTATCTGTCAACAGCATAAATTTGAGTCATCTTTCACATAAAAATTGCATCTTTTCATCATCACTTTCATACTATTGACAATGAATTTAGCAATTAGCAAAGCAAAAATAGAGTACAGCGTCAATGATGCAGCTTTTGTTTAAAAATTGAAGTCACTCTATAATACAGGCCTACACATGGTCAATAAACAGTATTGATATGATGCACTATGGCAGTGTTCTTGATGGAAATCACTAGAATTCAAAGTAAGGGAATGTAAAGCTAGAGATGCTGAAAAAATGATTAGATTTTTAGTATGCTGATAATTTAGAAAAGAACGAAAAAAAATTAAAAATAAACTAGTGAAAATTTGTATTGAAATAATGGGTTTAAAGTTTATTTTATTTAAGAGAAAAAACAATAAAACATAAATTAAACTAAATTGCATTCTTGGCTGTACAAGCTGCTACTTGTTTGAGATATAAATATTTTTGTTCAGATTTTTTTCAATGTTTTTAATTCTTTTTGCATTGCTAACTGTAGTTAATGCATTTGACGACATTTAGGATGCATCAACATTTTAGCAGATCATATTTAGGAAAGTTTTTAGTGCACCTCAGCATATATTGATGAAAGCAATCTAACAGCACATTACGCAAGCAGAAAGCATTGCTGTATGAAAGCAAGTTGGCAGTAAAGAAAAGCAATAAGAATAAGAAAGACATCTCAATAGTATTGTAAAGAAACCAAAAGATCACCTTAACTAAAACAGAAAAAACCTAAAATAAACTAAAAGCAAACTGGAAGAACAAACTACATAAAGCAAGCAAAATCCATTTTATGTGGTAAAAAATCATAAATGGTAATAAAAATTGGGCAGTCCAACTTTTCATATTCAATGCAGGGCAATCTTTTTGAGCAAAGTTTTGCAAAAGTGCATTTTATATGATGTCAAATATGGTAGAAAATCAACCTTTGTCTTGTTTACAACCCAGGTAGATTATTATGTATAATTTAATTAAAAAGCCACTGCTTGAAAGAGTTATGGATAAATAAAAAGACTCCTTAGCAGTGTTGCCCATTGTCTCATTCCTTACAGTAATTACCACCTACAAAAATCCTTGTAGATGATTATTTCAAATTGGTTTATTGAATGTTGTGTTCTAGACCAGTGGTTCTTTTCTACACTAGGGGACAGGAAAAATTTTTTTAAATGTTCACGGATCGGCAATGAAAGGTCATAGTAAATAAAATAGATATTTGTAATGTTTTTGTTAACCAAAGTTGTCGTCACATAAAATAATGCAAGATTTTGGCATTGGCTGTATATTTAAAACAAAAACTTGCAACCAAACCAACTTAAGCAACAGAATGTCAATCTATTCACATGCCAAATCAATGCTAGTGGGAAATTTGCTGCTATTTTGCCAGGAGTATAGCTCCATTTCAGCATCAACCAATTTCTTTGCTTTGTTTTAATTAAAGCTAGTGATGAAAGATTTCTCGCGTAAGTAGCTGGTTGAAAATACCACCAACAACTTGATTGCTTTGTGGGTTGGAAACTAAAATTTGTTTTCAAAAGACATCGTAAAATTATGACAGTGATTCTTTTTTGTATCTAGACTGTGAAGTAGAATCACAATATAATTCAATCATACTTTTTTCAAGATCGCATATGTTGAGATCTTTGATAAATGGATTGTTGATTCAAAGGTTTTCACAATGAGGATCTTCATGTTCCAGAAAATGATGGTCAAAATTGTTAGCCCACTCTTTCAAGTGTTGACTACCAATGCTCATTAACTCTTTATCGTTAACATCAACACTTGTCAAGTACTCATTTAAAATTGGAAATATAATTTTAGCTTCCTTTTGCACAAGACTATCCCAAAGTGCCAGCTTCTACTTGAAAGTATTAAGCTTGTCCAAATGACCAAATATATCTGCCAAGTATGCAAGCTTGCACAAACACATCTCATCCAACAAAAATTTTGCTAATAGGAAGTTTACTTCTCTTAAAAAGTGTTACGTTTCTTCACAGAGCTCAAATAAGCAAGAAAGAATTTGCCTATGCAACAGCCATCTTACTTTTTGCATGGAGATGATCATGCTGCAAATCCATACTTCCAAACAATGCTTGAAAGAGTATGGAGCATTGTTCCCTTTAAACCAGGGATGTGGAAGCAGTTATTTTTCAACCGCTTCCGCATCTATCGCTTCCACTTCCACTAACAAAAAACAAGAAAACGAACGTTGACAATTTTTTTTTAACTTTTGTGGGTCTGTAGCCTGCCTTCTCCTACATTTTATCATTTTGACAAGACAAAAACCTTCATTTATTGCTATTACTTTACCTACTTCGCTTGAGCTAATTATTCCGAACTACTCTGTGTTTGTATTTCTTAGATATTAGAACTCGTGTTAAATGTAGAACAGTGCTTTTTAATCTTTTTGTCATTGAGGAACTCCTAATGTACTTTTGCATTTGTCACGGAACCCCCCTAACAAAAATTTAGAAATCATGAATAGTTTGCAAGAAAATCAAATATTTCGTTACTACAATTCAAAAAATAATTAAACACTTCAACAAATAGACAGTTATTACAAGTTCCTTCACTACTTACAACCACTTTTACAACAGTTAACTTAATGCTTCTCAGATCTACACCGTATGACCACATATTACAGCTCTCGACAATAGCCTGTCGCCACAACAACAAATTACACCATATAGAGTTGATTTTCCCTCTCTATCCTCAACTAACTCAGACTTTGAGTTAACTTTAACTCTAATCATCATTACGGACTTTCTGTCCACCCCCTAAACACATATTGTCTCCGATCTTTTTTGGATAGTGAGCTCAAAATTTCTGTTATATATTTAGTATATACATGTAAAGAGAGCAAAATTGAACTGCACCAATCAACAGCTGCCTCAACGTGGTGGTGCAGTCCCCAACCCCGTTTGGTTTGGGTCAAATTGGCTGTTGGCCTTACCAAGGGTCCTAGTTACCCTGGGCACTCCCCTCACACAAACCATTTTTTGCCGTGCAGCCCCCTAAATGACGGCAGAAGGGTAGCATGCTGCCTCTTCAAAATCGACCTGTCTTCTCTCTGCTCCTGCCTTTCTCTTGCTCATCTTCTCATTCTTCTCCTTCTCCTGATGAGCGGCAACATTCACCCTAACCCTTGTCCTGTCTTTCCCTGTTCAGCGTGTGCTGGAAATGTGACTTGGCGGGGTAGGTCAGTGCTGCTGCATATGCTCTAATTGGGTTCATTTAAAGTGCTCACTACTCTCCTTTTCTAGATTCAGAACTCTTGACAGCTCTCACTCCTGGAGCTGCCCTCCCTGCTGCATTCCTGCTTTTTTTGGAGATCCCACATCTACCGTCACTGTGACTTCATCCTCAGACTCCTCCAGTTGGTATACCTCCACTGCTCAAATCTGGCCCATCTGGCCCCCTGTGCTAATGTAGCACTTGCACCCCAACCTTGCCTTCAAACCTCCTATCCTTTTTCTGCCCACTTTGTATCTTCTCCCTCTGCACCCTTACCACCGCCTCATGCTCCTGGCTGTTTCTCTTTACCTTCTGTTTCCTCTTCCCCTCCCTAACTCCCTCAGGGTTCTTCAATGGAATGCTGGGGGTCTCCAAGCCAGGAGAACTGAACTGCTACACTTCATTTGGTCTCATCCCATTGACCTAATTTGTATCCAGGAATCTAACCTTAATTTATCTTCCTCTTTGCAGATTCCTGGATTCTCTGCTCTGTGATCTGATGGCACTCACTACCGATCTGGAATTTTTTCTACTGATGTCACAGACACTAGCCGTCGTGTTATCATTTTTGTCAAGCAGGGCTTATCCTTCTCTGAGCTTTCTACCTCCTCTCTTTCTTCACTTGACTCCTACTTTGATTATGCAGAGGTCAACATCTCTCTAAACAACTCCTCCTTGCTGTCATTTCTTAATGTTTATGCTCCCCCTATTCACTCTTCTCCAAAGGACAGCAGAATCAATTTCTTTATTCCCTCCATTCTTCCCTCCTATGTGGAAGCATAAGCGGTTGAGTTTTTGCGCTTCTGCTTCCACATCCCTGCTTTAAACACAAAAAAAGTGCAAATTTACGAAATTATGTCCAGTGAATTCACAGTTAAATTTCAACAGTGCGTAAAAAGTCTGGCGATTTATCGTAACTTTTTCCGTTTGTTAAAATTTTTGTAATTTTCAACCAACTTTTTAATGCGTGGGAGATAGTGAATGAGAATGAAAGGTTGGACAGCTGCTTTTTTAGGGCAATGCAACGTCTCAAGTAAACATCGCCTGGCAATGACGCAACATCGAGATATGGTGACTTAAAATATAGCACATGCCATTACCAAACTTTTTTTGTATCACAAATCAACCTCAAAGCAAGTAGCATAACGTAACCCGGCTGTATCGTAGCTAAAGAGCAGTAATAGCAAGTAGCTTTCAAACTTCACTTTAACACAAGACATTACTTTTTGAGGGAAGTTTGAAACTGGAATTGCTTAACTTTTGTTTTCTTTACGTTTCAACGCTAATTTAAAACGTGCTTGTTAAGATTAAAAAAGTGCATAGCTCTCGGCTTCACTTTAGCATACAAAATGTCATTTTGTAAATCAGAAATAAATAACCTCTCACTTGCTATTTATAAAAACTAGAAGTAAAAAGGAGTATGATTTCTAACCAATTTTAATTTTAAATCCCCTTCAAATTTTTTTTTTAATAAAATGCAGCTGGCAACCATGTGCTGTGATAGCTTACCAGTCATGATTGAAATAGGCGTTGAAACGAGAAGAAAAAATATAAAGTGCAGTTTCAATTTCTTTATACACGTTTCTTGTTGAAGTCAAGCCTTTTTTTAATTGCTGGAAAAGAAAACTTTTTCTTGACTAGTTTTTTATATTTCAGTTGGATAACACTTCTGAAATTTACTTGGATAACTTTTTTGAGGTCGCCCATAAAAACCAGAAAAAATATGACCAGACCACATGCATCTGCTCATTTCAAAAATGGGCAAAATGCCAAAAAGGCTCATGAAAACAAGAAAAATGTATAACTGGATCGCATGTCTCTGTGCATTTTGAAAATGGGCAAAATGCCAAAAACAATTTGAAACCAATAAATGCAAAACAATGCTGGTAAAAATGAGAAAAAATATAACTGGGCCACTTGCCTCTGCATACAAGGTCTGTTCAAAAAGTATCCGACCTTTTTCTATCTTGCCAACAAGGTAAGAGCGAATTGCCTGTGCAAAGCGTGGCTGCACACACACACATTGATGCGTAATTGTGAAGCGTTTTGAGCTGATTCATCATTCATTTCTTTCTCTGTAAAGCATTTAGTGCAGACGGGTGGCACATGTTTGTCGATTTTTTGATTTTTCAGCAAATTTCATTTCAATGACAAAACGCATTGAACAGAGGTATTGCATCAAGTTTTGTCAAAAACTTGGTGATACTCAAGTTGAAACAATTCGAAAGATTCAACAAGCTTTTGGAAATGAGGCCTTAAGCCCAACTCAGATAAAGCAATGGTTTAAATGCTTTAAAGATGGCCGTGCATCAGTGGAGAGTGATCCCCGCTTGGGAAGACCATCCACAAGCCGAAAGGAGGAGGTGATGGATCAAGTTTGCGAAAAAGTGCTGGAGGATCGTCACTTAACGGTACAAGAAATTGTTGCAGAAGTGGGAATAAGCACCAGTTCAGTTCATTCCATCCTAACTGAGGATTTGAACCTGCAGAGAGTGTCCGCTAAATTTGCCCCGAAGCTGCTGATAGAGCAACAGAAGAAACTCTAGAAGGAAATTTCTGAGGACATGCTTGATCTTGCAAATCATGACCCAGAATTTATTAAGACCATCATCACTGGTGAGGTTACGACCCAGAAACCAAGTTTCAATCCTCACAATGGAAGCATCCGGAATCACCATGGCCAAAAAAAGCTTGGCAAGTTCGCAGCAATGTGAAAGTGATGCTGACCTGTTTTTTTGATTCATGTGGCATTGTGCATCACAAATATGTACCAGAAGGCCACACAATTAACAAGGAGTACTACCTGCAGGTTCTATGTCGCCTTCGTGAAACTGTGCGAAGAAAGCGGCCCGACATGTGGGCAGCAAAGAATTTTCAGCTCCACCATGACAATGCCCCAGCTCATTCTGCACATGTGATCCATGCTTTTCGGGCCAAAAACAGCATGCCACTTGTTAGACAGGCTCCTTACTCTCCCAACTTGGCACTGTGTGACTTCTGGCTGTTCCCCAAGCTAAAAACAATTTTAAAAGGGAGGCAATTTCAATCAAGAGAAGACATTATGAAAAAATCGACGGAGGAGCTTGGGAGCATTCTGGAGGAGGAGTTTAAGAGATGTTTTAAGAAGTGGCAGAAGTGCTGGGAAACGTGTGTGTACCGCCAAGGGGAATACTTTGAAGGAGATTGAATAAACAGGCCTCGTATTTACAAAATGGGCCAAATGCCAAAAACACTCATGAAAACAAGAAAATGTATAACTGGGCCACATGCCTCTGTGCATTTCGAAAATGGGCCAAATGCCAAAAACGCTCATGAAAACAAGAAAAATGTATAACCAGGCCACATGCCTCCATGCATTTCGAAAATGGGTCGAATGCCAAAAATGGTTGAAAAGCACTGAACTAAATAAAAAGTTTCATAATCAAAGTACCAGTATGTCTGAGGGAAAACGAAAGATGTTGTATGCCAACCAATGTTATCGGCAAACTGTAAGCTATGCAAAGTTAGCTTAGCGTATACACTGACTAAATAGCAGTAGGCTACTGCAAGTATCTTTTTGTATTCCTTCAAAATATGTTACTTTTATGTTACAACCGTTTGTTCAGCAATGTCCGCCCAAACTTGTCCGGCGGTTTTCGTACATTTGCTAGCGATTTCCACTCGCGCTGGCAGTTACGCACGAACTAAAATCTTAGAGGGAACAGTGGTATGGAGTTCAAAGGTCGACTTCTAATTGCATTAACAATTTCACAGCATTAGTAAGTACGTTTTTCAAATTAGGAGAAAGCTTCTTTAAAGCCAAATGCTCTTGATGAATGATGCAGTGAGTAAACAGCATTTCTTTGTGTGCGACTTCTTTCATTTTTGCAACCACACCAGAGCAGTAACCAGTCATCCTGGCAGCTCCACCAGTACACACTCCGACCGCACTTTGCCAGTCTATATCCTTCTCACTAAATTGTTTGTTAAAAAGTTTAAATATTTCTGACCCAGTAATACATCCTGTTAAGTCAAGGCAACATAGAAGTTCTTCCTTAAATCTGCTTTTTCCTTATAGTGCACAAAATGAAGAAAAATGGCATAATTGCTTGAGTCAGTTGACTGGTCAACTTGAAAAACAAAATAGGGCAATTTTTTCTATCTCCTTCAAAACCTGCTGTTTGATGTTCATTGTCACATCTTCAATCCTTTGCTAAACTGTGTAGCTATCATGCATGTTTTTTTTTGTTTCAGCTATTTGTGAAGAACTTAGATAAGATGTAGGAAGAAATAATTTTTTAGTAGTCGCCATTTCTTTCATTTGCTTTTTTTGAACGTTTATATCAGAGAGTAGTCATTCAAAATATTCAAGTGACTTGCCTTCAAAATTTACTGCACTTGAAATGAAAGTGATGAACAAATTTGGAAGATTACAAAGCGTCATTTGGAGAACTTGGGAGCACACCAAACAAAAGGGCCATAGCTATTATTTAAAACTATAGTACAACCAAGCTTCAAGTATTTTTTATTGTATTGCCTGACAAAGTTTCCTTTTTATATTTTGCTCTACATTTGCAGTAGGCTTACTTATACTTGCTTCATTTCCATTTTGAGTTTTATTTTAGAAGTCTTACTTTTATCTTTGTTGAAATACACAACAATACCTTGTTGTTTTATTGATTTTATATTAATCATTCTCCAGTTTAACAGGACAAACTATTGCAGCTGCATCTTATATGTGAAGAATGCCTTAATACAGTAGTCCCCGCTTAATAAGCCCACCTCGGGACCAGACGATTTTGGGCTTATTAAGCGGGTGGGCTTATTAACCGGGGGACAAATTTTTGCCACTCTCATGCGCATAAATGAATATGGTCGACTGTACTAAGGCTAAAAGTTGCTGAATCAATTAATACTGTACGCAACAGTTACAGATAACAAGCAATTTCTTTATTTATTATGATAAAGCAATATTCATTTCCATGCAAAAACATCGAGAGTAAGTTGCCTCATTGGTTGTTGGTGGCATAGAAACTGTTGAACGTGGCCATTCAATTTTTCAAATTCATTCATTTTGTCAAATCCTCTCCGCTCCAGTCCAATTTGCAGACGGTGCATGTAGAATCTCATTTCAGCGCTGGAAGGTGTTGCTTCTTCCGGAGTTTCGTCATTCTCAGCATCTTCTTCTTGATCATCCATGTCATCACCATCAGAATTTTTTGAAACAATTTGTTGCATTATTTCTGCTTCTTCCTCCTCTAGTGTAAGCTCAACACACACGCTCGCATCCTCTTCCATAGATACCCACTCTTCAAACAATTCTTCTGACATGCCATTAGGATTCGGAATGGCCTCTTCATGCTCTAAATCCTGATCCTGCGGCGCTGAAACGAACTTGGCCTTCCTCCAACAGTTGCAAATGGTGTTGCTTGCTACCCTCAACCAACTACCGGAAAGCATGTGCAGAGCATCCAAAACTGAAAGCTTCTTTGCAACTACATTCGCATTTACAGTAGCGTCAGATCAGTCTTCAATAGCGTCAATAATTCTGGCTCGCATTTCATGACGGAAATATGCTTTAAGCATTCGAATAACTCCCATATCACAAGGCTGAATTAGCGAAGTGGTGTTTGGAGGAAGCTTCACAATTTCAATGCATTTAAGCCCCTCTACATCGCCATGGGCCGTGCAGTTGTCAACAACCAACGCAATTTTTCGTTTTTGAAGACAAAGGCTTTTGTCCCACGTTTGCAACCATTCAGACCAGATCTTAGTAGCCATCCAAGCGTTCTTAGAAGCAGTGTAGTCAGCTGGGAATGCTCGCACGTTTTTGAAGCATCGTGGTTTTCGGGATAATCCAATAACGAGTAAGCGGTGTTTATCTCCAGTCATGCTGCAGCATATCAGTACTGTTAGCCGATCTTTTGCAACTTTCGTGCCACGCACCTGTTTACGAGTAGCTTTCTCAACGTAAGTCAAGTCTGGTAAAGCACAAAAATAAAGTGCCGTCTCATCAGCGTTGTAGATGTTAGCAGGCTCATACTTTTTTAACAACTCTTGCATGTTGCAGCTGGTCCACTCGGCTGCTGCTTTCGTATTTGCTTCACTAGCCTCACCATGAAGTTTAATGTAACTTAAGTCGTGTCGTTTCTTCCAGCGATAAAACCACCCTTCAGAGGCTCTGAATTCATTATGTCCGAGTTGTTTTGAGATCTCTTCCGCTTTTTGCATTAATATAGGACCATTTACAGGAGCGTTACGGGACTGCGCAAACTGAAACCATTTCCACAAACCTGCTTCAACTTCCTGGTCCTTGCCATGGCGTTGCCTTTTCCGGTCACTTCCTTCTAACAATGATGTTTCAGGCTGACGTTCTGCTTCATTGAGCAGGATATTGCGTAGGCAGCCACGAGAGATGTTGAGCTGTTCAGCTGCAGCACGCTGACTGCATTTTGGCAGTGATCTATACTTTTCTAAAATCTGAGCTTTCTTAGACAAGCTTAGGTCTGCACGTCTCTTCGCCATTTTGAAAATACAGCAGCCTACAGTAAAATCTTCAGAGCACCAGTTGTCTTGCCAATTGATTACCGCACAGATAAACGATCTGTGACAAAACAGTTGAATTAAGAACTAGGGCAGCAGCGTACCGAAGTGTGAAATTGTCAAAAGCAAGACAAAGAAGTGCGACTTTCGACGCGTTTTCACTCAGTTTTAAGCAAATAAGTTCGAAAATTGAGCTTATTAAGCAGGGTTTTGGGCTTATAAAGCGGGTTTTTTATCTATAGGAATAAATGGAGTAATTCCGGACCAGACGATTTTGGGCTTATTAACCGTGGGCTTAATAAGCGGGGACTACTGTATAACAAAAGTTTTTGAAAGCTAGATGCAGTTTATGACCAAATAATCATAAACAGCACAAAATAAGTTTTATAGGGAGTTTTAGTTTAGTAACAACTTTGCAATGCTTATGATTCTCTATTAAATAAACTGGCAAAAAGCAAGATATTTGGTAAGCAGGCAAAAAATTGACACACACAGGCAGTTTGGAACCACTGTTCTAAACTATCAGCTGTTGGTTTGGAGGAGTTAAAATAACTGAGCATAAACTTAAGCTTGATTACAGAGATCATATTAGAATAAACATCTTTCCATTGTAAATTTGGTCAATTTATGTGCGATTAAACCAGACAAATTTGATTCTTGAAAAGTGATAGGAAAAGAAAAGATGCCTATGCGAAAAGGTGAACAATTTTACTGCGTCTCAGGCAACATTTTCACAACAAGCCAGTTGAAACGAGGTGCAGAAGCTACCTGCAAGGAAGAGCATAAAGCTGTTTAGGAATGCAAATCTCTTTGCAATCCCATGAACCAGACTGAATTGAGTGCACCATACAAGCCTATAGTGAAGTGCTTCATGCTCCAGAGTTTTTATCAGAGTTATTTCATTTTGCATCTTTTTTTAATCAAGCTAACTCTAAACATACAACTGGATCAATAAAAGAATTTTCAACTTGCTGCTTTTAAGAAAAAAATTAAACAAGGAACATTTCTACACTTCACTAAATCTTTTTCTTTTCCTTGCCTGTCTTTTTAACAGCTTTGTGTTCACTATCATACGACTTCACTTTTACTTTACCATATTACTTTTATCAAGTGGCAATATGATAAAGAAGTGGCTTTTTTGCCAATGATGGCATTTTACCCTTATAGGCTATTTTACCGTCACCATTCATGTGTGTTTACATAACCATATTTGCTATAATTCTGGCAATGATGCTCTGGGGTAGTGTATAGTGGAACTACCTTGAAATGTAATGGTTACAGATTGGAATCTTTACTGGCAGGGTACTTAGACAAAGGCAGTTTACACTGGCAGAAAAAGCCCAGTATGTGAATGTACAGAGGTGTGTGCAGTGTGAAGGAGTGTACACTGGGGGTGCAAATTTTTTTAATTGATCATTAAAATTGCCCAGTCAGAAACAAATAAAGGTTGCATGTTGAATACATCAAAGGTCTAATGGCAAAAAAGCCTCCAAGGATAAAATGCAGTTGACAGCAAAATTGCCAGTCTTATATATACTAAGTCTTGTCATTCATGTAGCCCAGATCACTCAACAAGGAAGCAGCAGAAAGACCAAGAAATCATCTGATAATCAAGTCAGCTGTCAGCAGAGTGACACAGTGGAATTATCATCATACTTATATTCGACAGACTGTAAGTTCAATGCTCAAAGCATTATGTAGCACACAGCATAACCAAGAGACACTGGTATTTGCATTACAGCACATGTTTTAAGTTCAAAATATGGTTTGCACCAATTGCAATTAGATGTAAAGGTGACTGCTGGCTCAATCACCATCAGATCATTTCAGAGTCTCCTAAACTCTTTGTTCAATAAGTTAAACAAGTTCTCATCATTTGATTTCATCTCGACTATCCAAACGTTGCACCAATAGCAAAAAAGAATATTACCACAACATAAATTATTATGAATTATTCTGTTTTTCAATAACTTTACATATAAGTTTTAATTAAATAATAATATAATAACAATAATAATATTGATAATAACAACAATAACAATGTAATAATATTAATTGCTTTATGTTGAAGCAAGTACAGTGACGTTGCTGGAAAGCAAATCCGAAACAAATTGTTGTTGCCTCTTCTAATATTTTGGATGAAAAACCTGATGTCTGACATTTTTGCTGCAAATCTGATATGAAATCAGTTAAGTTAAATTTTTGGCTTGATGCTCAAAGTTTGAAAAAGCAAAACATTTAAACAAGTTTAATATTTTGTAAAATGTGAGATAAACAAGTTTAATGGCTGTTCAATAGCAAAAATTTCTTTTCTCACATAGGAAATAATAAATTTTTAATGCATGACCAGTTGGCTTTTGTAGTATATGATACTGATATCATCATTTCTGCTAGGGGCAGGCTAAACTTCTAGTAACTTTGGTTACTGGTACGAGGCATTCCATTATAATACAACAAATCAATGCAACCAATATGTCACAGAATTACTTGAAATTAAAATAGATCATACAACACAAAGTAGTACACTACTTTTTTCCCCAGCTTATTGCTTAATTTTACAAAAATGCTGACCCTTCATATGTTCGTGTCAAGTGATATTTTCTATTTGTTCTTAACATGCCTATAATATTTTTTCACTTGTGCCTATTGGTACTACTTTTCAATTTGCTTATTACCTGCAATAATTTTACCAATGGTTTGCCATGTGTTATGCTAGCAAAGTGCAGCTCGTTGTTTGTTTACAAGGTTTATAGCTACACGAAGAAGTAATAATGGCTTTTTTATAATTCATTCTTTTTTTGTTAAATTTATTTTAAGTAGGCTATTTTGTTTGTTTACATTTAAATGACATTTTTAGCTGTTTTCTCATTAAATGCATAATTTTTCTTGGTTTTTGTGCTTACTTTTGGTAGCTGAATCACTTTTAGTAATAAATGATGTGTTGTTTTAAATAGCACTTTAATATATTGATGGTACTATTTCATGAGTGCATGCATTTGTAAAGAAGTCTGGGAATATACTGGGTGTGAACATAGTTTTACTTTCATGCATAAGCTAATTTATAAAACAATTAAAAACATGAAAGGAAAATACTGTATTATGACAGATGTAATGATATATTGAACATGTGACTTTTGGTCCTTTCTGATTGGTCAATTTCAATAACTAGTTAAATAAATTTTACACCCCCAGTGTCCACTCCTTTCCAATGTACTCTACCCCGTACATTCACATACCAGGCCTCTCCCTCTAGTGTTCACTGCCCTTCTGTAAGTGCCCTGCCAGACAAGATTCCAACCTGCAACCATTGCATTTCCAGACTGGTGCACTTTCCACATGCCACAGCATCATTAGCATAATTGTAGCAACTATAGCAATATAAACACACTTGAATAATTACAGCAAAATAGTCTCCAAGGGCGAAAGGCCGTCAATGACATAAATAGCCACTTCCAATTTTTTAACCCCCTCCTAAAATTTGGTGACCTAATATAAATAGATAAATTTCATACATAAACAATCCAATAATACACCAGCTATTGATATCTTTAAAAAGCTCAGGAAATTAGCTTTTTAGAAATATATTCCTCTAAATAGTTGAGGCTTGGGAATACGTTATCAGTGCTGATAAAAAATTAGTCGGTATACACAATTTTTCATTTTTTGTTGAAATATTGTTTGACTGTATTTCAGGAAATTGCAATTTCTGACAAAACTAAGTTCTTTGATGCTTTTCAGAAATTTTTCCTGGAAACAATGGTTACTTGGCTATTTGTATCTATGTTTTCAAAAAGATTGATCAAAAAATCAAGTCTCTGGAATTTTGATAGAGAGCTGACATCAAGCAGAAAATTGGTAATTTTGAACAAAAAAGGGGGTCAACATGGTCCTGTATCATCTTTAGCCACAAAATATGCCTTTCAAACTACATGCCTGTTGAAAGCTTGAAAAATTTGCCTTTCAAAAATATATATTGTTGCACGGTTTAAGCTAATAGTTATTCTATAATGACTGATGAAATTGGTAAATTTTGTAGGCCTAGTCTGTTTTCAGTACCAGTCAAAAACACTCAAAATTTGAGTTTTTAAATTTTACAAATCTGTTACGTATCTGTAGAAAAACTAATTTCTATGGTAAATTATGGCTATTTTCCCTAAAAACCATGGCTGTTTAGCAGTCTGTACTTAAGTTTGCAAAAAGATTGATCAAAAAATGAAATCTCTAAAATTTCTTCAATAAAACATAGGCAAGGATTCTTCCATGTTTTCCAAATGTTTGGCTCTATTGTTTATATCAACAGAAATGTAACAGCGATTGATCAATTACTGGATGTAAGCAAACACTTGCAGCTAATACAGTATTAGTATTGCAGTCACACCAATTTCTTTGAGAATTCACTATCAGGTGACTTACGAGTACATTAGCCTTGCCTAAATAGGCATAATCTTCAGAAGCCTAACACTCACAAAAGGTATGGCTAATAAGGATTATGACTATTCAGAAAGGTCGAATCACGTAAACTGCCATCACACTAATTTTTTAAGTTTTCACTAGGCTTATACACCTGTCAATGCTAGAAAACTTTTGCAAAGATTGTGCTGGTCTAAAATTTCAAAGTACGGTAGTTTGTTTCATCAGAAAATTTTGATCTGTTTTCCATTAGATGATTATATTGTCTACATTTTTCTTTACACGACTTTTAGTAAAACATAACTGTACAAAGCTTTATCTTAACATCTAAGTCCAAAACTTAATTGTGTAAACAACTACTGTAAACTGTCACTTGTGTAAACATTTTTTACGTTTATATATCTCCATAATTCTTCAAAAAGCAATTTCCTTTTCAGACACAAAATTGATAGTGACTAATAAATAGTCACTACTGATTCTAAGTGTGAAATCGGAATCCGTAATTTCATGGCGTTTATTTAGCCAAGTAAATACAATGGAGTAGACACAAATTTCATGTGCCACACTAATGGCAAAGTCTACTTAAAATTTAGGCAGTGGCTAGTTTGCCGTCGATGGCAATTTGCCCCTGGAATCCATTTTGCCGTAATCATTCACGTGTGTTTATATACAGGGAGTCCTCGACTTACGACGTTGATCCATTCTTCAGGCGCGGTGTAACCCGAATTTCAATGTAAGTCGAAACATCATAAATAAATTACTCTATACGTACTGTACTGTTAAGTATTGTACTATAATAAAATGTAACAATTAATGTAAAAAACTATTTTATTTGAAAAAGAGAAAACAATTCCATACCACATGAATTAAATGAAATATTAATAAGATGGTAAAGAAGCTGGAGCAGTAGAGGCAGCTGAGGTAGACGGTAGAGGCTCTGTAGTAGTAGAAGCAGCTGATGTAAAGGGTGCAGGTCTCTCCACTTTCTTAAAATACTGCTCTAGCTTAGACTGGACAAACAGCATCCTCTTCCCATCCAAGATCTCTTTTTAACACTGCAGTAAATCTTGATGCCTCTGGAAACCTTAGTGAACCTTTTCATGTTAGGATCCTGAGCCTCAAAGGTTGCCAACGTTTGCTGTATCTCAGAAAAACCTTTTGTCAAGCCCTGCCTTGTGAAAGCCTTAGGCTCTGGGGTGGGGGGTTTCTTCTTCCTCCACTATAATCTGCTTCTCCAGCTGTATCAAGTCCCCAGCAGATAACTCCTCTCCATGAGATTCCAGCAGCTCTATTCCACATCATTTTTTACATTTTTATGGGGAGCGTTCGTAACCTCGAAACAGCGCAAGTCGAGACCGTCGTAACCCGAGGACTCCCTGTAGCCGTATTTGCTACAATTACACCAGTGACACAGTGTACACGAAAGGGGAAGGCCCGATATGTAAATGTACAGGGCAGTGTACACTGGAAGGGAGTGTACACTGTGTCACTATCACATTAAAAGAAAGGCAGTGTACACCGAAGGGGCAGGCCCGGTATGTAAATGTACGGGGCAGTGTACACTGGAAGGGAGTGTACAGGGTGGGGGATAGAGATCTGGGGATGCATAATTTTTTTAATTGGTTTTTAAAATTGACCAATCAGAAACGACCAAAAGTCACATGTTTAGTACGTCATTTAGATTGACCAATCACAAATAACTCACGGCAAAATAGTCTCTGAGGGTAAATTGCCATCGACGGCAAAATAGCCACTGCCTCACTTGCTTCACTCGGAACTAACACATGAAACACTTTTTAACTGTTTCCACTTATTAGTACTCCTTAAACAAGCCCAAAGTATAGCATATGAATAGCACAACCAGCCCAAAAACCAGCAACTGCTTAATTTTTCCTGCAACACCCAATCCAAACTAGCATAATTCTGGGTAAAACCGCCGAACTGGTAACACTGGCTATTTAGATCAGTTACTTTCAATTTCCCGCTCAAATTAGTTGCTTTAAGATTTTGAAAGTAAATGATCCTTAAGTCCGGATCAGGATTTAAAAATTCCTGACTACCCAATGACAAGGCGCGTTTTAACAGTAAGTGGTGCCCAAAACTAATTTAGTCGTGAGACCCTTTCAATGCAATAAATATTCTAAAACACATGAAACGTGAGAATACACAAAAAATGCAATCACAGTTCTCAACTGAGTAATAACCTTGTTACAACCAGATCAAAATTTCTTTCGACAAATTTATTACCAGTGTGACTGGTAACATCTACCGTATTCTGAAAAATCTCCCCCGTAACTAAGGGGAGCGAAACGTCAGTTTTACATAAAATTTGTCAAAAGAACGACTTGAATTTATTGTAATATCGTTACACTCGACAAACTAGAAATGCCTGCCAAGTGTAATAACCTGTTGGCCACGTATGAGTATAAAGATGTATTTTGCTCTCAGCAAAGAGCGAATTGTCAATATGATAATTAGGTATTATGATTGGATGATTGCATGAACTACGTCTACATCATAAAAATTATAAGTTTTAATTCTTTTTTATATATAACTATTAAGTTACCAGTATTACCGGCAATATTTGCTTCCAGATTGAAATTTTGAAATTGGTTTCAAAATATCAAAATAGCCAAGACAAGAGCTGGATCAAAACCAGTTTAAGAGAGACATGCAGAAACGCAGCGATAGAGACTTAAATCTGCGCTCTGCTCCAACTATGATAGGGTCAGCTCATTAATTTTTCAATGCGTACATGACGATGTCATTCCCCAAATTTCACTACCTTTATGTTTATTACGGTAAACAGGCATTTTCAAGCAATGTCACAGCAGAACTTTAATATACAAAAAAAGATCATTAAACAAATTTGATCGAAAAGCGAATAGAGGGTGATTAATCGGAAACCAAAATCTCCTCATATAGTTGTTACCCGACTCCTTTCGAAGGATGGGAACAGGCCGGAAGATCATGGAGCCCAGCTTCTAGAAGCAGGGCAATTTCACAGGGCCTGGACCAGAGGTCGTAGAGAGACATAGAGTCGCCAAAGAGCGAGCGGCGCAAAGAGCCCGTAGCTGGACAATGCAAAATGGCATAAGAAGTGTTCTGGAACGGATGACAGCAAGGGCCGCATGATGGATTCTCGATTCTGCCAATTCCAATAAGATAAGAGCTTAACAGAAGGCTGTATCCGTTGCAGCAAAAAGGAGAGAGAACACAGCGAGCGTGACGAGGGATCACAAGTTCTTCGGTGGATACGGAGAGAACCTGTGTGTCAAAAAATTTTGATGAGACAGCACGCCTCCAGCTAGAGAAAAGCAAGAGTGGATGCGAGAGATAAGAGGAGAGAGACTACAAAGAATTGCATAGGGTAAGAGCAGCGCTCCCCGTCTGAACAACTCATCAGTCGCGTCGTTCCTTGGGATAAATGAATGTCCGGAGACCAATTGTAGCCTGATCGTACAGGAAAAAAGAGAAAACAGTTCTTGGCAGATCTACCTGAGAATTTGAGGTAAAAGGAAAGTCGGAGGGGAGAAAAGAGTGGCCAAGACAAAGCGAAAGTCGGAAAAAAGGAGAAGGAAAGAGAATTGACAGACTTGTTGGTGCTGCAGAGGTCAGCGGAGAGCTTGCAGAATGGCGCAGACTTTAGCGGAAAAACTTGAACATACTGGGCCTGACAAAACGGAAAAGGTAGCCGCAGTGCCACAAAGTGAGCCAGTGGCAAGGACGCCAGAGCCACCTTTTCCAAATAAAAAGGAACAGAACAATCTGTCCAGATCACCAGATCGTAAGGAGGGAGAGACTCAAGGTAAGCGCGAGTCGCATCTTGGCGAGAGAGAGGAGGGTCAGAGCGGGAGCATAGAGAAAAATGATTAGACTTCACACTGAAGGAAGGCAGGTTTCAAGGAGGTGAGGGAGGGTAAGCAAAGAAATTTTCCTAGGAGAAGTAGGAGAAAGCATGAGCAGGGTGAGTGAACGCAAAAGCTACCCAGGAGAATCTGAAAAGTCTTGGTTCCACTTAAAGTCTAGTCAGATCTGAAATGCTAAAGGAGTTGGGAGACGAAGGGCTCGCTCATTAGATGACAGAGCGAAATGAGTCTGGGTGACTCGTAGGGAAAGTAGAGATACCTCAGAAAGGAGAAGTTAGATAGGGGAAGACAAGAGGCAGCTGGTAATGGCGTGACTAGCCGCTTGGTAAAGACGTACTAATGTGGTAAAGTTGGTAACTAATGTGGTAAAGTTGGTAACTCTAAGAAAAGGAAACCATCCAGGTGAAGCATAAGTGAAAATGGGCCGAAGAAAAGTTTTATACTGAAGGGAAAAGGACTACTTAGAGGAGCTCCATGAAGAAGCAGTGATACAGCGTAAGGCCTTGAGACTAGGGCAGAACTTGGCCTTCAGCGAAGATACATGTTCAGAAAAGATAAGTGTGCGATCAAAGGTGACACCAAGGAAAGTTGGAGTGGGATTGAACCGGAGGGGGATTTGAATAAGAGGAAGTGGGGCTCTAGGTTAACTTAAGGGGATCCACCAAGAAGAAAGAGGCCTCACATTTGCTTGCATTGAGCGGAAGACACCAGTACTCACACCAGAGATCCAGCCGAATCAGAGCTCCTTGTGTAGCCCGCGCCGCAGCAGGGACCGAGAGGGACGAGGACCAAATTACCTGGTCGTCAGCATAAAGAGAACAGCTGACGATAAAAGGCAGAGAAGTTGGGTCATGATCAATGAAAAAAAGAGAAATGCAGATGGATAAGAACGGATCCTAGGGGAACACCTCGACGGACTTGAAGGAGCGACTTTTGTGATTTTAAATAATCATGCAAACGCGCCTATCAAAAAGGAAAGATTGAGTTCAACGAGCAAAACAAGGAGGAAGGCCAGGCAGAGTCGAAAGCTTTCAAGAAGTCGATTGTAGCAAGAATCGCACGACAGCCAGGCTTGGGTTTGTTAAACCCATTCAAAATGAACTGAGAAAAGAACAGAACTTGATCGAGAGTAGACAGTCCAGGGTGGAAACCGGCCTAGCGGGAAGAGAGAATGGAGTTAGACTCCAGAAAGCACAGAGTAGATGAGATAGAATGATACGTTCAAAAAGCTTTGAGACTCAGGAAGTGAGAGAGACTGGCCGAAAGGAAGCAGGAGAGTCGAAAAGCTTTCCCATCTTGTGGATGGGAATAAGAGAAGTAGTCTTATAGATGGAAGGAAAGAAATGCAAAGAGCTGGAAATATTCAAAATATGTAGGCGGAAGTCCATACCAAAGCGAGGAAGGCGCTGTACCAACGGAGAAGCAGCTTTGTTATTGTAACATATTTTTTAAAACACAACTATTCAAAAAAAACGAGCCTGTCAAAATCTTTATCGCTGACAATGATGACCTTAGGAAGTTAGGCGCTTTAGACAAGATTTCATAAGGGTCACCCCCCTAATTGACCAAGGTTTACCAGTCAGCTTCTCCATTGGCCAATATTGGGTGATTTCTCCAGATTCTCTGTCATGACGTCACCAAAATCTCAATATACCTCCCTGTTTTTAACATTTTGATTTCATTTACTTTGTGATGATAGTGCTGTTTTCAAAATTATGTCTCATGGTTAGTGCCTTCAATGTAGAGGGTGATTCAAAAGTAAGTAGACATTAGGTTTTTTATAAATTACAAATTACGATTTACAATTTATATCATTACGATAGTGTTTATTTTAATTTAGATTTTTGTGTTATTTTCTTTTGAATTTGATGAGAAATTGATTTAAATTTTTATTGTTATTTTCTGATAATAATCAGAAAACTTATGATTCCAAATAATTTGAATACTGATGAAAGAAAAGGGGTGATAAAAGAGTGCTGAAAGTGTCAAAATGTTGAAACAGTCCAAACAAAATGAATTGAAACGTTTAGTACTCAAACTCCAAAGAGACAAACCATTTAGCGCATTTGTGCCAAATTTTAAGCCACTAGTTAAATTCTAAATCTTCCAAATACAACTGGTAGATCCAAAACAGCCTGTATGGGAGAAAATAAGCAAAAAGTTGCCGATGCATTTGCAAACAGCCCAAAAAAATCTTCGAGAAAAGCTTTTTTGCAATTGAATATTTCATAAGCCTCTATTATACAAATTCTGATACCTATTAGGCTGAAACCTTATCGACCACCGTTAATTCACGGCTTAATGGAAGATGACACAGACAAACGGCTGCAGTTTAGTGAGATTATGTTGAATATAATTGAAGAAGATCAAACAATTTTAGATAATATTCCGTGGACCGATGAAGCTTCTTTCAAATTATTCGGTCATGTTTACAGACATACTTGTGTTTGCTGGTATAGTGAGAACAAGCATTTAACTATAGAGCAACAACAAAACCAGTCTGGTGTCAATACTTGGGGTGGCATTTCAAGTTCTGGGGCAATAGGAGCCATATTTTTTGATGCAACAGTAACAGGCGATAATTATCTTAAAATCATAAAAAATCAGATTGTACCACAATTGCAACAACAATCTTATTCAAATGACTTTTATTTTCAACAAGATGATGTCCCTCGACCTCATTCAAGACAAATCCAAGAATATCTTGACGAAGCATTTTCCGAAAAATGGATTAGCCGAAAAGGTCCAATTGATTGGACAGCAAGGTCACATGACGTGACCGTAATGGTTTTTTTTTTGGGGGGGGAGTATTGAAGGAATAAGTTTATTATTGAAAACCAAGAAGTGTCGATGATTTAAAGTTTCATCAGAAACCCATTCCAAGAAATTGATGAACAAAAAGACTTATGCCAAAATGTTTGTCGAAGCGTAAAGGAAAGACTTCAAAATTGTATGGACAGCAGTTTCAGCACCTTCATAAATAAAATTTTAGTTCTTTTACACATGTTCTATACAACAGAGGTCACCAACCGTATGCCCGCGGAACCCTGGGGGTCCGTGACGACTGCAGAAGGAGTCCGTGGCTTTGTCCGGTCAGTCAATCAAAATTCCCGGTTAAGCATTCAGTCAGCCAGCATAGCTAGGCCTATCATACATCCCGATTTAAACGTCTGTTCTTGTTAGCGAAAAGTCCCGGAAATTCACTTCAGCGAAATTATGAAAACTCTAGCCTGACGACGAATTGGACCGCGAGTAAGTGTAACACAATCGCGGCAGCAATACAGGTGTTGATATTTTTTTTTGGAGGACGCCTTCATTTTTTTGGGGACCTTTTTTTGAAGGTCCGGGGTGAATGTCGAGTCTAACCTACCGTTATGTTTGTCACAAATAGCCATAAGAATTGATGAATTATGCGAAGCCAAGCAAGCCCGTCCATCTCATTGACAAATAAATTGTATTCGATTTTAAATAATTTTATTGTGAGTCGGGTAACAAAGGTAATGTCATATATAGTTGGGTTCCGCAAAACAGATCCACAAAAAAGGGTCCGCGAAGCAAAAAGTTTGGAAACCCTGTGCTAACTGATAGCTCTCGCCATGATTAGTAATCAGAAAGTAGCCCTAGGTTCAAAAAAGATTCGTGACCCCTGGTGTGAACTATAAAAAAATTGGCTTTATCATTCTAAATAAAAATTGCCATAACAGCAAAAAATTGACTTTTTATTGTCTTATCAAATTAAGAAAATGAAACTTTGCATCTAGAACTCTCACAAAAACCCCACTCTTAAGCTTGCCACCAAAATTTCACTGTATTGAAAAAATTTGCCCGAACTGATTTTTATTAAAATGAGCCGACGTCTCTCTCGACGATTATGTAGATAGTGCTAAATACTTGGTTGAGTGTCATTTGTTAAATGACAGATGGTTTGGGGGGGACCAATGTACACGCTTGGGGGGATTTAAATCACCTAGGGCCAGCACTGGTTTTTGCCCATCACTATTAACGCAGCATAATCTCTGCGGTTGAGCAAAAAAATTTATCCGAACATACAAGCGCAATCGGGAAATACATCGTTTAAAGGCAAAGATCTTCGTGCAAGTTTTACCTGTGTTAGTCTGGAGTTTTGTTTTTCAGCTTGAAAAAGTGATGTAGAAACTTTTTTAAGCCTTTATCTGTAATTACTGTTTTGTGACACAAACAGTGATTACGCGCCTATGAGGAGCGGTATTAAAATATAGGGAAAAAAACGAATGAATTATGTTTCTGTTAAATACTTCATCTTTATTCTTTTTCTGAAACCTAATCTTAGATCATATTCGCCTGTGATAAACAATAACATCCTTATCTTCTGCCTGTCTTATGTCAAACTCAAATAACCGTGCTGTATGAAAATATGTATTGAACAACTAGTACGGTCATTCTTTAGCAAAGATTGAGATACGCTGATGCAATGCACATGCCAACAATAAAGAGCACCTGTAAAAGAACTCTTAAAATTTCGTTGTGGTAACAAGAACTTATCTTATTGAGATATGCAATGTATGCAACATGTAGATCGAATTCTCAAGTTTTGCTTACAGTAGCTTACAATCGGGCCTGGGAGACCTGTAATTACAATTTAAGGTGTATCATTTTTTCGTGTTCTTAGTTTTTTTTTTATTTTCTAATCTAAACTCTGGTTTTAAGCTTTGCAGTAGGAACTATTTCAGGCATTTCAGGAGCAACAGCTTTCAACATCAAGAAACAAAAAAGTTATGCAAGTTTTCTCTTTCACCGAGCCTCCCAGGCTCGTAATTACAGCTTAAGAGTTAATGTACTTTTTCTAACTCAAGTCTTTAAACTTTTTACTCATTTGCCAAGAACTTGAGTACAAATTGTGATAGGCCTATATGCTACTGCTATTGTGAGGTTGACGTTGTTCTATTTCTAATGAAGCAGAAAGCAAATCAAAAACATTTATTTATCATGCGACACAAAATAAAACACTAAAAAAATATAGATACCACTCACTTGATGAGAATAAAGACCATTCAGTTAACAAGTTACATCCACTTCAACAGACTACAATAAAAAGCAGAATGTAGGCCCTACATAGCAAATAAAACTTCAAAACACACGTAACAACGCAAATCAAAAATACTGGAGTTAAGGTGCAATAAAGCCATGCAAGTCTTCAACTTTTGTAAATGTAATCCAATAAACTAAAAATATAACTATTACGACGCAATAGTTTATTGATTAGACAATTGTTGAAATAAAATTTTTTGATATGCTTTTTAAACTGGGTTATAAAAC
The DNA here is from genome assembly GCA_963675345.1 of Trididemnum clinides. Classification (NCBI taxonomy): domain Eukaryota; kingdom Metazoa; phylum Chordata; class Ascidiacea; order Aplousobranchia; family Didemnidae; genus Trididemnum; species Trididemnum clinides. Next base: position 3,118,282 of record OY776285.1, read on the forward strand.
TTTTCATTTTAACGAACAAGTTGCATTCTATAATACCAATTCCTCCTAAACTTTCAAAAACACACGTGTTGCAAGGAAATGTAAGCGCAAAACAAATTAAGAACCCAGCCTCTTAAGGTTGTTCAAATCAGAACAGTATAAATGGGGAGGGTTGCGACAGGAAGGGCATCCGGCGTAAAACCTAGCCAAATGGTTTCAATGCGCGTCGTAACTGAACGCCTAAACTGATGTTTTTATGCAGGAAGACCACAGCTAACGCAGTTCTGACAAATATTTTGTAATTTGAATTCCATGAAACTTGCAAAACTACGGCAATGGTTCCACGACGCGAAAAAAGTAAAGAAAACTACCTCAAGCGCATCCATATTTCTTTGGAAGAAAGCTTATTTTCTTGAAACAGCAGAAACCACACCAATATGAAAACGAAAAAATTACTGAAGTTCTGTTCTTGAAGCACGCATTTAAACTTTATGCAGCCAACACTTACAGCCACAGGCATTACACTTTGTCTTCCGACAAAGATGGGGCAATGACATTTTTGAAGATTGAGTTTTTTGCTGTCTTTAGCTTCTAAGTAAAGTGAAACCTTTTTTCAGAGATAACCTTGTAGAAACTGTGTATTTTGCCGGTCTTTCAAATTTCTTAGAGGGCACTGAGAACAATCTCCCTACTTTTACGCCTAAGCCTGCTTTTATACCTCAGTGTTCTAAACAACAGAATAGGAAAAATAACGAAACGAAGAAAAAACAGCAACAAGCATTTCTACAGTGGAACCCCGGTTGGCGACCACCTCGATAGCAAGACCACCCCGTTATCAGAACCACTGCAGTGCGGTCCCTAGTAATTTACTATTGTAATGCATTGCATTCTGTTTCAATAACGTGACCACCCCGGTTTCCAGACCAGGACAGCCATATTTTGGTCCAGAACTGCAAATTTAACTCAGCTAAAGCGACCACATGTGCTAAATAATTTACTTTTGTGACCAAAACAATAAGATTTGGTGAGCGCGTGCACACACAAATAAAATGCAATTGCACAATGAATCACTAGTGGGACGTACACACAAAGATAAACTACTGACAGTGTTTCTGGTAGGTAGGCTACTGCTTAAAAATTTTAAATTCATTCTGCAGTTTGTTTTTACTGTACAGTATCTTACATGAAACCTATCGCACGTAGTAAAAAGAAACCGAAAGAATTTTCAATCAAACAAAAGGTTATGGTAATAAAAAAAATGAAAGTGAGGGGAAATCTCAGAGGGAACTTGCTAAAATTTCGGCTTTAGCAAAACTCAAATACAAAATGCGCTTTCTATTGGGAAGAGACGTAGCCCACCTTCTTACACCTCTCTATGAAATTGAAAAAGGACTGTGTAAGATGTCAACGAATGCATTAAGACAAAAATCAATTCGCGACTTTTTTAATAGTTGTGATTAAATGCATGCATATTTATGTTTTACTCTTTTAAAACAAAAACCAAACTTTCGCTTTCAAGTTGTGCTCACTCAAGGAAACCACTGGTTTCATTTAAAAGTGCAAGTCCAACAGCTACAAATATGATGTTCCAAAGCAAATTCCGCTAACGCGACCGCTTGATAGCGGTCCCGTAGGTGCTCAGGTAAGTGGGCTTCCACTGTAGTTTTGTTCTTTACATCGAATAATGTCGATTTTTCTTCAAGCATTTTGATCAAACTTAGCTCTGTAGCAGGGAATTTGGAAAGCGAATTATAACTGACGGAAGAGCGTATCAGCCTACTTGTGAAAAGCTTTTAATGTTTCAGAAAAAAGGAATTTTAAATACCACACTCAAAAACCTAACTTATCAACAGCAGCTTTTTAAATAAAACTGCAATTTCATCGGTTTAAAACAAAATAAGTCGCCCAGGATAATCAAATTTCGCAAGTTTTTATGCTCGTGCTAGTTAAACAATTAAGGAATATATTTGCTCTGTACAAGCCTAATCTCTCTCACGCGACAGCTAAAATATTAGCTTTCCAACTGTACACACGCTAAGCAAACATTAAAGCTGTTGGTTTTGTCAAAATTTAGGAACAGACGCAGTATACTGACATCGCTGAACTTTAGTAGTTCAAATTAACAAAGCCGCGACTTGAGCCAAAAGGTGTTACACGCTTGCCACTACTGCGTTGTTCAAAGTGTTACTAATGATCAACAATGCTCAGAATTTTAGGAAAACACCGATGCAAAATAACTGTCATTTTTCCCCAATCCTTTGCCCCGACACTTAGTTTCAAAAATATTTACAGTGCCTTTTTGTAGTAGCGCCCATCAGTTATGCTACCAAAACGACAGTAAGTTACACCACTCTCCCCTTGCTTGGATCAAAAGGCACTCTCTAGGTTGTTTTACATTAAAATGTCGCCATTCTCAAAACGTCTTACATGATTGGTTTTCAAACTGGGAGGCGCGAACTATTCTTAGGGGAGGCGCGAGTGTTAGCCACAACATAAGCCTATAGCATAACCCGTTTAATTACATAATTAACCGAAGTGTTAGTTGCAAAATCAAGTGAGGTTATTATTCAAAATTGTTAGCTCGCAAGCAATAAATCTAAACCAGTATCCAAAGTCTTGCTTTACTCATTTCTAACATGCTAGGTCATTGTGACGTCCTAATGCGATATGATTCGTATTATCGAATGATTGCTCGATAGTCGATAATGCAATTGCTATTAATCTGCCTGCTGCCCTACAAACTGCAGTTATTTATCTCATTTAATCAAAAAGTAATGGAGAAATAATCAAAAAGCAATGTAATAAATAGCATCAAAATTAAAATTTAATTTTTTTTAAAACAATATATTAAGAGTATTAGTTTCAGAAAAATGGATAAATTTTTGACTGGTTATAAGAGAAAATCCAATAGTACCGGTAATGAAAATAGTGATGTTGGCACTAGTAGCGAGAGTAAAAGGAACAAACAACAGAAAGGAAGCACTGCCAAGAAAAGAAAATACGATCCATCCTATTTATCCTTCGGATTTATAAGTGTTATTAATGCTGAGGTAGAAAAACCAATGTGTTTGCTTTGCTCGAAAGTTTTGGCTGCTGATAGCATGAGACCCGGAAAATTAAAGCGGCACCTTGAAACTACGCATTCTGATTACGTTGATAAGCCTAAAGAATTTTTTCAAAGAAAATTGGATGAGTTTACTAAACAAAAGCAGATGCTAAAAGAAGTAGTTCATTCTCCATCAAATGCATTACTAGCATCGTACTTAGTGTCTTACAGGATCGCGAAGTGTAAAAAACCACACACAGTAGCAGAAACTTTAGTCTTGCCAGCAGCTAGTGATATGGTCAAAGTATTGTTTGGAGAATCATATGCGAAAAAGCTACGGCAAATCCCGCTTTCTGATAATACAGTTAGCAGAAGAATTAATGATATATCTGAAGATATTTGCGATCAGTTAGTTTCTAGAGTGCGTACTTCGAAATTCGCGATACAAGTAGATGAAGCAACTGATGTAGCCAAAGACGCACATTTAATTGCCTATGTTCGATATGTTGAAGAGACTGATGTCATTGAAGATATATTATTTTGCAAACCCATTCCTGAAAAAGCCACAGCCAATGAGATTTTTAATATAATTGACGTTTTTTTTAATGAGAACGACATAATGTGGAGTAATTGCGTTGGGCTTTGTACCGACGGTGCACGGTCAATGTCGGGGCACAAAGCTGGTCTTCAAGCACTTGTTAAAAAGAAAACACCTGACGTTCTCTGGACGCACTGCATGCTCCACAGAGCAGCTCTCGTATCCAAAAATATATGCGAGGAACTTAACAACGTTTTTACAAACGTAACGAAAGTTATAAATTACATAAAAAACAGTCCATTAAAAGTTAGACTGTTTGCAAAGCTGTGTGAAGATATGGGAGCTAATTACTCGTCGCTTCTGTACTATTGTGAAGTGCGCTGGCTATCTCGTGCAAAAGTAATTTAAAGGGTACTTCAACTCAAAGACGAAATTGCAATTTTTCTCGATGAAAATCATAATGAGGACTCGAACATGTGTTAGGAATGATAATTTTATTGTTAAACTCACTTATTTGGTTGAAATTCTCGGAAAATTGAGTGTTTTTAATAAGTCAATGCAAGGACCACAAATGCATTTGCTGATGCAAAAAGACAAAGTAAAAGCGTTTGTAAAAAAGTTGAATCTGTGGAAAGCAAATTTGCAAAAAAACAACCTTGACATGTTTCCACTTCTAAATTCATGCACCCGAGTTAATGTAGAAGCCAACAAAAATCTGTTTGTCGAACACTTGAATGGTTTGTTACTTCATTTTTCGAATTACTTTGATGATCTTGATTTTACGAAAGATGCGTGGATACAGAATCCATTTATCGACGAAGAAGATGATGATGAATTCGGATTGACAATTATTGAGAAAGAACAATTGATTGAATTATCTTGTGATACTGCATTGAAACAGAGATTTCAGAATGTGTCTCTGGTTCAATTTTGGTTGAATCTCAATTCGGAATATAATGCTTTGTCAAGCAAAGCTTTAAAAATACTGCTGCCATTCGCAACATCATATTTATGCGAAACAGGATTTTCTGCGTTAGCTGCAATGAAATCGAAATATCGAGCTCGCTTGATTGTAAAAAAAGAGCTACGAGTAGCCATCTCGTCAATAACACCGAGATTTAACAGCCTTTGCGCTAATAGACATGCGCATCCATCTCATTGAAAGACAAAAATAAACGTTGTTATTCTTTTTATGTTCCATAATTCGTGTTTTTATAATTTTATAAAATGAGGGGAGGCGTCGTATGATTGAGTATTTTTAAGGGAGGCACGGCAACACAAAGTTTGAAAACCACTGTCTTACATAGTTACGTTTTTAGGAAAGAAAACTCTCTTGCTGGGTTACAGCACTCACTGGTTACTGAGTGCGCCGTTGAGATTTATGGCAAATACTCTTCCTGAAGCGAATTTGAGCACGTAGCCCATAGAAAAATTCATATACAGTATAACATGTAAACAACATCAATGTTTTAAAAATCGTCTCATTGCTCGAATCAATCATTTGTGGAACTTCAATTATTTTGTCATACTTAGAACATATGTCCATGATTAGGCTAAAGACGAAAAATTATCTATAGACCTAAATCAGGATTAATTTCTTAGCGGCTCACCAAACATCTTGCACGCCGCTGGCGAAGATTTTCATCATAATCAACACAACAAAAATGTAAAAAGAAATGATCATTAAAAAACAAAAATCCTTTTTAAATTAAAAAGACAACAAAAATGAAAAGACAGGCAATTTCTAGTCCACGTTACATCGGTAAATAATGGAGAATTTATTTCATTATTCTATTATAAAAAAATCACGAGCAATTAACGCCAAACTCCAATTTCTCTTTGAACATTCCACAATCATACCTGGACTGTATTTTTGGTGAAAGCACGCACGAGTTGGCGTTTTGAGACAAAATAAAAGTGAAATTTACTGTTTATCCAACCAACATATAAAAACGATTTAACACACTAAACAAGTTGAATAAACAGAAAGTGAAAAAAACAGATTAAACATTATGAAAAAATGCTGTGAGGGATCAGGATACGTTGTCTAAATGCTTCCCGAAAAATTATTTTGATAGACTAGTAGTATGACTTTGTTTATTTATCGCACAGGTTGAAAGTTGTAAGCTGTGCAAAAGGAAAAAATAAACTCTTTCTTGTATTGTGCCGGTGGAAATCGACTTTGAAGATATGTAATGGATCAAAACTGCTGCTGAATGAACTTACTGATGTAGGCAAATGACATCTGTTGCTTGGATGGCTTTCGGCTCTAACATCTCTTTGCGATCTCGCGCACTATCCGTTCATATGGTGTTCGATTATTTAAATAAATTCGCATCAACACCTTGTAATGCACAGCTACTCACCATCGCCGAGTAAAAACGTTCATAAATTTGATTTCGTAAAAGCTTGCACTGATTTCATTAACGTCAATAATTCTAAGCGTTTTGATTATCTCGAAAATTACCTAACATAATACGCCTAACGTCAATCGAAAAGACCCTCAAAACCAAAAGTTGTTTCCAAATCATTAAAAATAAACTGCAAAATCTCTTCCAACGGTTGGGCTGCGTCAAGCTCAATCATATCTGCATTGCTCATTCGCAACCTATCTCTGTATTCAATGTATTTTGGCCAAACGTGGCCATCAAATAACTCCGGCACTTCAGGAGGCTCATAGACTCTTTTCCTGCAAAGCAAACCATTTTGTAAAGGTTTCTAGGACGTGGTAGCACAATGGAGAAACGTTATAAACTTGAACAAAATTGACTTCAGACAAGCTTAAGAGGGAATGGGATTTTGTCTGTTAAAACATGAACCCTAATGTTTTATAAAACTGCCAACCACCCCACCACGCCTTTTGGAGAAATTTTTTCAGGTAGCATCTCTTAAACGTTGTGGCGTAGCGTAAACGTCATGGACTTCAGTGCAAATGGCTTGCTTCAACGTAACCACGCTTAATTGTAAAATTACCTTCCCCCGATGTTTGATACTAGAAAACATTCCGCACATTCTCTATCACTCCCATTAAAACTTCCAAAGAATTTCCTTGATTCAACTGACCTACAACTACAACTGACCTCGATAGAGTGGCGTTGTGGAAATCACCCAGCGCAGGGTATTACTATCTACAGAAAGGAGAAGGCTTATATAGTCGCCATAGCAGGCCCTCAGTAGAGGACATGACGTGGACAAACTGAACGCTTGGAGCGATATGCTGCACGCGACGTGACGCAACGGAACCAGTGTTTGCTTCAAACTCGCTGGTATACAAGTTTAGTAGACTTAAAGAGAACAATTTCTCTTCAGTTTTTGAATCTCGCAACTCACCTTCGTCGTTTTACTGCTATTTCATAAGACAACGTCATAAAGTATCTCCGATCGAATAACTTTTCCAAAACGCTGAAATAAAAAGAGCAATCGTTTCTAATTTCTTTAGAAGAGTGAAAGACCTTTGATTTGTTTGAAGGTGAATTCAATTGTTCTTTTTTTTCAAAAAAGGCTAAGAAATGGCAAAGGAAGTTACTCGTACGTAAATAAAGATCAGCAAGTACACAAAGAAAGATTTTTGCTCAGTTGAAAACCCCAAATATCCGATGTTCTCACCGATCTTCAAATATCACAATTCCTTCGATGATCAACACTGCTTTCTTATTTCCTGTTTTGTTTTTCTGTTTTTTGAGACAATCAAGATGTGATTGCACATCAGAGCGAAGTCTGTCGATGTGGAAAGCATCCATTACTACAATTGGATTAAAATATTAAATGAAATATTTCTTCCTTTTGAATTTCAGAAAAAGAAAACGTTTTGGTTATATTAAGACCATTTATTCCTAAGCTCGTACAGCACATTTACCAATTGATAGCATAATCACGGCGTTTTGATTGCAAAACTGATGTCTTGAGCTCAGCCACAGCTGTTGACGAATAATGGCAAAAGTAGTGAATTCCAACGCGGTTTTAAGTGCATAATACTTTACAACACCGTTACTTTTACATATAGAAGTTTAGTTAGGCTGAAAAACTGTAATATCATAACAAATTCTGGTTATAAAGACTGATAAGTTACAAGTATCAACAAGTGGCGAACAAACACATCTTACCGTCCCACTCTTGCAAACCACTCGATGGGTTAACTGATATGTCTCCTTCATCCTAACAAAAAAAATGAAATGCTTCATAAATACAGCAAATTGGCCAAAATTTGTCATTTGTGCAGCGCAAGGTGAGAAGAATGGACGTTAGACACATTTCTTATACCGCCAAATAGTACTCCACTACAATTTTTTAAAAATACGTATTTTTAAAATATTGAAATCACTAAAATTGCTTAAAAACACATGTGACAAACCTCTATCACGGGATAAAACGAAAGTTCGAGTGGGATCTGAGTTATCTGAATAATTTTTGGTACAAGTTGGTGTACATCAAGGATCTGCGTTGTAGCAAATGCTTTTTGCAATAGCAGCGGATGTTATCTCGAAAAATGCAAGAGAAGGATTGCTGAATGAAATTTTGTACGCGGATGACTTAGTTTTAATGTGTGAAAGTATAGAGTATTTAAAAAAAGTTTCTAAAATATAAAGAAGCGTTTAAAAGCAAAGGGTTTAAGGTAGAAAGAAGCATTTGAAAGCAAGAGGTTGAAGGTAAGTAAACCTCAAGAAAACCAAAGTAATGGTGAGCGGTTCGAAAGGTGAGATACTCCAGAGTAAAGTTGATCCATGTACCAAGTGCGGCAAGTAGGTGATGGCAAATTCGGTGATGTGTTCTAAGTGTGATAAATGGGTGCATGGTAGTTGCGCAAAAATGAAGAGAATGACTTCAACTCTAGCAAAAGATTTTGTTTGTGAACTATGTGCTAATACAATGGAAGAAATTGTGGAACCATGTGAAGAAATATTTTCTAATTAGGTCGAATTTGTAAAGAGTATTTGTTATTTGGGGAACAGACTGAACGCCAGGGTGGAAGTGAAGCAGCGGGTGACAGCAAGAACGAGAATTGGATGGGGATAAAATTTAGAGAATGTGGGGAGTTACTTTATGGGAGAAAGTTTCTGTTAAAAATGAAAGGAAGGATTTGTCAGAGTTGCGTAAGATCAGCAATGCCATATGGGAGCGACACATGATGTCTGAGAAAGAATGAGATGGCAAATTTGAGAAGAACTGAAAAAGCAATGAGAGCAATATGGACTTGATTAAGAAAAAAAGGAGCCAAGAATTTACGAGTTTGCTAGGCTTAAAAGATACTTTGGATGGACTAGCCAGGGGAGTGGAGTACGATGGTAGGAGCACGTTTTAAGAAAAGCGTTGGATTTTGAAGAGGCGGAAAGAGGGCATGGGTGACCGAATACGACATGGAAAAGACAAGCGGAAGAACATACCGATCAGATTAGACTGAAAAAGGAAGATGCCATTGGCAGAACGAAGCGGCGAAATGGTCTCTACGAACTTTCAGGAAGCATGAGGTGAATCCGGCCACCTGCGTTAACGGAGACAAAACCGGATGTAAAAAAGCGGATCTCTCTTTTTCTATTTTGCTAACGAGTATAGCACAAGTCAAACAAATTTGATAACGTGAAACAGGTTGAAAAACGCATTTACAAAATTGTTAAATCAAGTTATGTTACGACACCGCTTGAAATAGAATCAGTTGAGTCGGCAAATTTGGGTCGTAAGGCTCATAAAAACCTCTTTTCTGGTCGCTGATCCCGTGATCGGTTAAGTGGAGAAGAGAAAGTTAAAAAGAAGTACGTGTGTTATTTTAAATACCTTGTAATAATCATCCACTCCAATTACAATGCAATCAAGTTTCTTTTCAATTGCTTTTCGCAGATTTGTTGCAAGTGTGCTTTTACCACCACAGGTCACTCTAATCAGCAACAAAACAATTACTGAATATGTTTACAGTATATTAATGGTTTAGGGCATATTGGTAACATTCTACACAAAACTAGGTGAAAGTAGACCATAATTTCTTTAATATATACGAGATTCAAAAATAACAACGTTAAAATCGTCAGGTTTATGTAAGTCTTGTGACCTTATTATCATCAAAATCCATTTTGATAGTTTTAACTGTAAATACAGATTAATTGATTTCATGGAAATCGGGGGCAACGTTTAGCCACTTTGAACACATAAACAACACACAAATTCAATAAAAAAAATGAAAAAGTGCAACGCATAATAGGATTAATAAAATCTGTCAGTTAAAATATATAAAATTTGTTGGAAGAATAAATCACACCACAGCATAATTACACACAATTACATGATAAAACAAAAACTGGAGAAAAGCTAAGTACATGATTTTTTTTAACACTGCACCACAAGACACATTTTTTACAAATCAACCAACAGAGGCTAAGCGGTTATTGCACTCAATACCGATACGCTTTAAAAAAAACTATTTGTTGTTCAAGCAACATCAATTAGCGGAAAAAATTCTTTTGAAACGATTGAGATACTGCAAAAACAGTTTGTTTTGGCAAAATATTCTGATTAAAGCATTAACATCAGCTTCCGCATTGTGAAAATCTTGAGAATGCTCAGGAAAGAATCGCTCATAAACCTTTTCCAAAACACAGGATGGCACCCTATCAGTGGTAGAGGTTTCTGGCTGTGATTGCGATGGGTTTTGAGAAGATTGAGATAACCTCTCTTCACAGAAAAAAGCCCTCATTGCCTTCAATGAATCAGCGCAAAACATATTTTGTGGAAAGGCAAGTAATTCAAAATACTGATCTAAAGCTTTTTTGAGTAACGGAAAATCAAAGGAATCACCATTATGAGCAACTAAGCAAATGTTGCCAGATTGTTGATTTAAAAATTGTGCAATTGCCCATGCTGTGCAAGCACCAAATGTCGGTTTACAGCTATTGCTGATCAAACTGTTTGATAAACCAGATATTTGAGAAGCTTCAGGTTCAATCGGTGCATTTGGATCAACAACCATTAGCATCTTATCTTGAATTCTTGGCATTAAACCAGGTTCAGTGTCCAATAAAGATGAGACATGAACAGCAGATAAGCAGATTTCTGTTATTTCTGCATTATGTATAGTAGTAGTTTCAAGATCAAAAAACACATAACTTTCTATTGTGCCATCATCCAGTGCATTTTCATCAAGTTGTGTCGAATTTTCAGAACATGAAAGCTCTAGGTCTAAAATTGTAACAACTCCAGATCGTACAAGAGCAAAAGGCTTGCAACACAGATGTTTAAAAAACAGCTCAGGCTGGTTAAAAAACAGCTCGACCAGGTACATGTTGGTGTTCTCAGCATTTAGTTGCTGTGGTAGCACCTTGTTCAAGTATCTTGCCACAACACTACTCAAATTGTACTGCAACATATCAAACACAGTCACATCTGGTGTTTTGATGCTTGAAGCCTTTTCACTTAAACGAAGATCAATTGCTTTGCATGTCCATAGTGAATCAGCACAGTACACATCCATGTCATTAACTTGATCAAGAGAAAGGTTATTTTTCTTAATTGCTGACTGCAAAAACTGGAAATCCATACGAAAACCGTTGTGGCATATAAAACAAATCGGCCCTTGTTGCCTTTTGAGAAACTTATGCATTAGATTAATTGCATTTTGATCGAATTTCTTCTTCTTAGCTTCCTGAACCAGTGAATGATCTGTGTTCATCATCCAGCTAGAGTGCATATTGTATGAAGTGATTGTATCAAAACATAAAGTCAGCTTGTCTACAATGCGAGGATCCGTGTTTCTGCCAAGGCTATGGACTCTCTTTAATTCATTCAGATGAAAGGCAAATAAACTAATTTCCGATATTTCTCCATTATTGATATCACTGACGTCCACTTTTAAAAATACAACTGTTTTAAGGATATCCAAAGGATTTTCAATCAACTGTTTCTTTGTAGGAGTATCAAAATTTAACCTGGTTGCTGCCATAATCCAATATTATAAAACTGGGCAACTTCTTAAGAAAAACTTAACTAAACACAGTGAGCAGCATCTAAAACAGGGGTCAGCTCTTTAAAGGCAATATGCAATAATCCTCATTATTAAAAAAAGTATTAAAGTCACATACCAAATGTCTTTTGGGTTCTGCAGCATTTTGTATTGCCTGATTTGAGTAGTAATCAGAAAACAAAGTTATTAGATCATGAATGTTTCCTCATTGCACTAAATACAGTTTGCAATCACATGCTTTGCATTTAACCAGCCACAAATAATGATTAACCTTGGATAATACTAAAATGCAGAAATCAAGGTATGCAAAAATTCATCTTAAAATACGAAATAACTGAATAACAGATAATCATACCAAAAATATGAAACTATGGAATTTCAATCTATGAGAGAGATTGCATAAAAACTACCAGTTAAAAAGTATGGAAATAGTACAAACCTGAAAGTTCATGGAAGTCGATAAAAACTATTACCACCCAATGGGGTAAAATTAAATAACTGAACCTATCTAGGCATTTCGAAAAATTTCTGCAATTAAGTTGGTGGTTTTCCTAATTTTTGAAAAAATTTCTGCTATTTAACATAGCCCATAAACTTCGAATGTAAAAATATATTCACTTTAATAAGTGGTTCCAAATACTGAAAGCAAAACTTTTTCTGTTTTCTTCAGCCTGTCGATTTTTGCTGGCAAAAATTTCCAGCATTTCAAGATAGAGCATTTACTGTAGATCACTTATCTCAGTGCTCGATTAAGAAAGGGGGGGGGGGGGGGGAACGGTTATGGGGTGCACTTAAACTAGGGATTCATTGTATTAAAATGTCCATTGAAATGGACAAAAAAAACTTTTTAATTTTGGAACGGCTCAAAATCTAAGAATTGTGGGGCACACTTACAATAATTACATTGCATATCAAAAGCATTTTCAGACGATTTTTCTCCTACCCAAAGCAGTGCTATGAAAAAAATGATTATTACAAAGAAAGTATGAACACAAGCTTTTCAGCATATAACTGCAGGGCAACACTAAAATATGGAAATCAAAGTTATATGAAAATTCATAACAAAATATAGAATTGCCAAATTATAAAAATTTATACTGAAACATAGAATCACAGAAATTCATTCTGAATAAAGATCACAATGTATGAAAAACAACCCACAAAAGAAATTGAAAAATCTTACAAATATATGTGGATAAAAGCTATTAATATAATCACTGAATTGGGTGAAATTAGAAAAATAAAAAGTCAAACTATGAATTTCTATGTTTCTGCAATTTTCGATTCAGGAGATATTTTCCTAATTTCTGTATTTCCATAATTCTGTATTTTAGTGTTGCCCTTACTGTAAAGGTTTTTCTGAAATCATACAATAAATGTACAATGCAACCTAGGTAGGAAAAACAAGAGGTGCAAGAAGAGTTGATAACCTGTATGCACCAAATGCAACAATTAGCTGTTTAGCAGCTATTTTCTCAACCGAACTATGTCATATATCAGAAAAATGAATTTTACAGGGGTATCATGGGAAAAAACTCAAAACATTGAAAAGCAAGTTAAAAACTACAAATTAATTCCAAATTCTTTACATTGGTGTCAGTTCATATACTTTCTGACATAACATTTTGAGTAAAAACATCAAATCTACAACAGTGTATGCAATCCAGACTATACGCATCAACCCATCCATCCATTGTGCACATCACACTACAAATTAAATCAATTTTGGGCAATAATTATAGAATTATGAAAATTCTTTCATAATCAGGGAAACACACCAACTAAATTATGGGTTACTTACAGAAATAAAGAAATGACCAGTCGAACTCCATTTATTTAATTTTAACCAACTGGGTGTTTATTTTTAGTTTCCATTAACTTCTGCATATTTTCTGCAATTTTTTTCTTTTGTAGGTAGTTATTCCATACTTCCACACTCCTTAATTCTCCTTTTAGAATGAATTACTGAACTGCCATAAGTTCATGAGTTAGTATGAATATCTAAGTGCCATGAGTCAGTAATTTCATATCTCAATATAAAATTCCATCATAGCAAATCTTCAATTTAGGTATTTTAGTGTTATCCTTAATTTTGGAAAAACATTTTTTTGGTCGTAGTACAAAACCATTACTAACATTAATATTGACGTACATGCAATAATATCAAAAAAACCCTCAGCAAAGCAATCCCACCAAACCTTTTGTAATAAATTCAATTAATTGTTGAATTGTCTTTGATGCTTCTATTTTAAAACAATTGTATTAATTGCTTTATTCTATATTTTGAGTGAATTGGTCCACAAGTCGAAAAGTTAGCAGGAAAAGTATCTTGCGGCATTGTTAGTCAGAGATAAAATGACCTGCAAATTAAGAGTAGTTGGACCACCCTGTATTAAGCTAAAACCAGATTTACACAAAAAATAAATGAGGATATAAGATTGAGTTGACACATCTACTCAGTACAGGCTGGTTTAAACTAGAAATTTTGACAAATAAACTTAAACAGTGTCAGATGAATTTTATTTACACTTGCAATTGACATTTTAATGTTGTTTTAAGGCAAATTTGAAGTGAACAACATTAAAATACAAAAATTCATCTAAAAGTGCTGTATCATGAACATTTATAATGGACATGAATTACTGAAATACAAAAATTTATTTTATAAAAGGAATTACTGACTTATGGAAATATTTAAGAAAAAAATACCAGTATCAAACAAAAAAGTGAGCAAGATGCAAAAAAAAACAAGTTTATAAAAACTAACACTATAACTAAGCAATCGGGTAAAATTAAATAGCCTAATTTAGTTTATTTAAACTTAGCATTTCCACATTTTCAATATTTTTATACCTTAATTGGTGTTATTTTTCAATAATTCGACATCAATTTCTGTGTTTTCTTAGTTCTGTAAAGTTTCCTATTTTGGTGTTTTCCCTTTAAGTTTAAGCTAACAGCTAAATCTTCACTAGAGCAAGTTTTTTTAATAAAGTCAAATTTTTGGTAGCAAGCTTGAGTAATGTAGGTTTTTTAAAAGAGTTTTGGATATAAAAAGTTAAGTTTCATTTTTAAAATTTGATAGGTCAATAAAGCTTTTCTGTTTTAACTTGGAATGTTTGCCAATTTTTGTATGGTAGTACAAATTAACACTTGTCACAATCAAACAATTGTGGTGCAATAATCAAAGTGAAACAAAATTATGTGCGACTGTGTTGTCATTGAGTGGTGGCCAAGCAAATAATTTTTTGGACGGTAGTACAGATTGCTGCTTGTTGTCACAATTGAACAAATGTATTGTCAATAATCAAAGTCAGACAAAATTATTTGGGACTGTATTGCAATCAAATAGTTGCAACAATTAGGAAGTGCAACTTTCTGTCTTATATTGTTTTATGCTGCAAAAAATGGTGGCTGCAGGAGCAATTCTAAAATTTCTGAATTCTAAGCTGTTTTCTGTGACATGTGTTGCACATTTATTGCACAATTGTGCTAATTGCAAAAGTTAAATCAGCAACATTTATAAAGAAACAGATTGCCAAACTCACTGCTATTAATTGCCTGCCTCAGATTGTTGTAACAAGATGAGGAAGCTGGTTAAACGCTGCATTATAATATGCAAATTTCAGTAAAGTATAAGCAATTGGGAAAGCTTCAAAGGGTCTGGTATTTTAGTAACTCAAGTTAGCTTGCAAAAATTAAAAACCAAAACAAATGTTAGTTAAGCTTATACAAACAATGGAATGTGCCAATACACCATTAAAGAAGCAGTGCAAGCAGTTCAAGAACTTGGTTTCAAAAAAGACACTTGCAGCATAAACCACTACTGTACATTCAAAAAAGAATGCAAGATAATGACATTTCTAAAATAATGAACATGGAAAGACCAGACATTTCAGCAGATATTTACAGTTTGGCAGTGGCTATTTTGCCGTCAATGGCATTTTACCCTCAGAGATCATTTTTCCGTGAGTTATTTGCGATTAGTCAATCTTAATGACGTACTAAACATGTGACTTTTGGTCAAATCTAATTGGTCAATTTTAAAAACAAATTAAATAAATTTTGCACCCCCAGTGTACACTCCCCCACCCTGTACACTACCCGGTACACTTACATACCAGGCCTGGCCCTACGGTGTACACTGCCCTTTTTTTAGTGCTCTGACAGCTGAGATTTGAACCCGCATCCATGGTATCTCAAGACCAGCGTACTTACCACTACACCACAGTATCACTGGCTGAAATGTAGCAAATATGGCAATATAAGTACACGTGAATGACTGCAGCAAAATATTCTCCAAGGGTAAAATGCCATCCACGGCAAAACAGCCACTACCTTACAGTTTACATCAACATTCTCAACTCACAACTACTTCTATAGAAAGAAGTTTTTGCATGCTACAAATATGACTTTAAATTGCAATTCTTGCATCCGGCGATTGCAGAGGTGGCTGCTTATTTATTGGTAAGTCATGTGCATTGCAAGCTTTATTGAGGATATGTGTCGTTTCACTTAAATGCTTGTTTTAATATAAAAACTCAAGAAACATTATCATATTCAGTCAAAATTATGTAAGTCAACAAGGTCAATTATTTTGAATTCATAGGTCACTTTTTTTAGGTCAATAAAAATTTGCCGTAATCATCACCAAATGCTGAAGTTGACAGAATTGAAAATTAGATATAACCAAACGTCCTCAATAAAATAATAGTAAATGTAAGCAAAGATTTACAACAATAAGGAAGAATTTTTAGTTCAGGATAAATTACCCGCTTACTCCAATTACAACAATTCCTTCTTCCATCAACATGCTTGGATTCCAAAGCTAACGATCTCTAGATTCAACTTTATATCAATTACGCCTACAGCCTTTCAATACCGGTAGACCTCTGTCGTTCTGGCACAAAAAAACAAATCCGGTTGCACTCGCAGGCAACCTTGCGACAAAAATTGAGCGACAACAAGAACAAAAAAGCTCTCTTGTTTTTAAACAAAATTAAACAGCAACTATGAAAAACATGTGTTCGTTCTAAGCTGAAATCAACACTTTTACCATTATGGAATTTCGATGTAATTTTGACACTCGACAACGATATCAATTTGCTAACATATTGCAAAGTTTCATGGTGGGACCGCCATAAACGGCTCATCAGAATAACTACAAACTTGCTTCATATTAGATGCATGGTTAGAATCTGGCACAAAAAGCATAAAGCTGGAATTTTGCTAAGCATTCCCTCCATTTTTTCAAAGAGGGCAAGCATACGAACTAAAGGTCTGAGTGTCAGTTTTGTTTTAATTATTTAAAGGTGTTTGATTTGGTTAGCGGTATGAACTTTTTTTGCATGAGAAGGACATTTTTCCTAACATCATTTTTTTTATTATTCACTTTCTTTTATAGTTTTAATACTTTAACACGTTTTACGCATCAGCCCATTTCATTTGTAATTCTAAAGAGAGGCTTGTGTTTTTTTATTTTAAACACTAGCCATTTGTTTGGCACTAACGATAAAAGGATTGAATAAGGGTTCTTAAAGTTGAAGACATTTGAGATTCATAGGGTTAGTGCGAGGTCAAGGTAAAAATTTTATCCCGTCAAAAAAGTTCTTCTTGATATAAACCTATTATGACCGAAGGAGGAGGTCGATTTTACCCTCAGTAAATTTAAACTGTTAAATCTAATTGACCGCTTGAGATAAGTGTTTGAAAATTTTCGGCAATTTCAAAATTTTTTCAGGTTTTTGGTTGGTCTTAAATTGACAAAGACATTCATTGTAGGCAATGACATTGTTTCGACCTATCAGGTCTCTTCAGTGCAATTGATGACCACTAAAAATATGCTTTATTAAAAGCGTCTGGCTTCTTATTGGTCGCCAACTGCACTGAAGAGACCTGATAGGTCAAAACAGTGTCACTGTCTGCAGTTTGCTAAGTGCATCGCTAGCCTCTTGCATTACTACATTCATTGTGGTTTTGAATTAAACAGTAATTTCGAAACCCACTGCAGCAAATTTCTTTATAGATTGCTTTTTTATATAAAAAAAAAAAGAAGAAAGAGCGCTCACGAAAACCGTGATGGGTTGCGTAAACCAAAGAATTGTTTTGAAGTGATGCAATGACTGTAAAGCTTCACTATCTCACAGAAATCGTTTTTCTCGAAACCTTCTCACAGTGATTACCAAGATTTAATTTGATAAGTCAAAAACATCAAAGTGTGTTTAGATACACAACTATTGTAACTTTTTGTCGAATAAAAAATATTTTCTTGATGCTAACCCATAACCCACGAATAAAGTAAAGCTAGATATTATTCCATGAATTAGATATTTGACACATGCAACTGCGGAAATAGAATTGTTCCCAAGTGCAAAGCCAGAAAATAACTTTAGAGGTGTAATAATATAGTTTTCGCTTTTCTTGGTGTTCTGCTAATGGTGCTACCGGTTAAAATTGGGGATTGGTAGATGGGAAAGCAACAAGGACAATTGTTATTCTTATTGGATTGAATAGATCAAGATTTAACTCTTTTGCTCCCGCGTGAAAAGCGAAAAAAAATGTCCGTCAGGTGGCAGCGCGAAAAACTGTCATAATCAATCATAATTAATCATAATTATGTACCTCAAATTTGTTTGTAAATCATTACTCAGCTGTCTACTTCTACATTAAGTGTGATATATCGTTGAAATCTACATTTCTTGAGGATTTCAAATAAAAAAAAAATGTTTTTGAATATGCAAATTTTATGCAAATGAACCCCAACAACTGGGGGGTAGTTGTCTTCAAAATTAAAGTAGTACCCTCGCCTCAAAGATCACTACAGATTTAATTTTCAACCAATTTTTTTAGAAATGGTGGCAAAAGGATGCTAAGGAAATAAGCTTTCAAGGTACATCACTCAAAACTTACCTAAAAGCCTAGGTTTTCTACAGTTTGCAATTTTCTGAGGCACATGACCTTTTTTTTGGCCGGTACCGACCGGTACCAAATTTTGGTAGTTAAATTCAGTACCTAAAATATGATCAGTTATTATCTGCTACAGGTTAGCCTAAACCATGTAACATTATGTATTTTTGAACAGAGAATTTCTTCAAGATTCAGAAAAGATTGAGCTTAAATAGAATATGCTGTCACTGACAATGAAACAGCCGCTTGTTTACACCCTTTCCATGTGTTGAGAAACAAGGGGGATACAGCAAACTTTGATTTAGAGAAGCTAAACTTCTACTAGCTGTTAAACTTGTATTTCGCTTCTTGTCTCCTTGGAAATTTGATACAAAATGACGACTTTAGTGGTGAAACATTTGCAATTTATTTTATCTTTTTATAGGGTGTAGTTTTTCTAAAAACTATAATTTAATGAAGGTAAGTCAAAAAATTTTTGAGGGTTTTGAACTGACATGATGTACAGTACTCATTTTTGATCAGTAAATATCATATACCACTTAGTCTAAACTATTTAAAGTTATATATTGCAGGAAAGCAAATTTCCTAAGCTTTCAAATGAGACCGGTATTTAGCAACATATCATATTTTTTACGCACTAAATTTACTTTTATCTACTTACCATTCAAATTTGTTTGGGGGGTTTTGAGACCCCTAAAAAATTTGGAAATTTATAAAAGTAAAATTTATTATTATCGCTTGAAATTTTGTCAAATGATGCCCCAAAAGAGTAGTTTTTAGACTGTGTTAATGATAAAGGGTTTGGTTATGTGGTAATGATGTAATCTGAATTTGATTTTACGGTAGTTGGCACGTGCTGAGAATTTGGCCGATTTTGTCGTCTGCAACTGGGTTATTGGTCATTTTAGCCGTTTTTGGGTATAAAAATCCAAGAATTAGGGCACAAATTATGCATTTTCCGATGCGTGAGTAAATAAGCGTGATCTTTTGAAAATTTTATGAAAATCGGATGAAAAATAAAGTCACAAATCGATTATTTAGTAAACTAATTTTGTAACTCAATTTAAAAAAATTTGAGGGAAACACTGAAAACACGAGATCATCAATCGATGATCGCGGGAGCGAAAGAGTTTAAGGAAAAGAAGCAAACGAAAAGAAAAACAAAATTTCTGAGCAATTGAGCCAGTGCCAAGAGTTGGTAAAGCCTTTGGTGTAAAAAGCATCTTATTCGTGATTTTTGCTTGCGAGGCCAAACTGTTATGTGCGCAAAGCTTTCGGTGTAACAAGCATCTTATTCGAATTTGTAATTTTTGCTTGCGAGATCAAAGCGGCTAGGCTTACGGCTTCCGACAGAGTTCAATTTTTTTTGTAATGTAGGTATTCTAGAGCTGGGAAAAACCTTAATGTCACCAATGTTTGTACGAAAGCGGGCCCACCAAATCGTCAAACATGCCTACCACCAAACAGCTCATTTCTTAATGAGTCAAAACGACCACCATTTGGGCTATGCCATCAATTTTGACTATGTTTCACCCCCTCCCCCTTTACTTTTTTAAAAATTACGAATGGTAGTTTGTGTCATCGTTCTTTCTTTTTGAATACTACCAGTCTCCATTAATAAACCAACATGATCACCATTACATGTAGTGGAGATATGGCTTATATTTATTAAAACATTTCGTTGTGGCTCTAACAAATGTTTGTACGGTGAAGCTGGCGCAGCTGCATTAATTGATACGTTTTAAATCAACACGGGTGATAATATGGCCTGCCGGGGTTGAATCGCACCATAGTTAGGAGAAACATTTTTTCTATTTTGCTTGATAATAGCTTTATAGAGGTATTGAAATCAAACCTAAAAATTTGGGTAAAGCAAAAACTTATTTAACTTCTATGAGCATACCTAAGCAAGGAAAACAAATATAAATCGTAATGCGTAGCCAGCAGGGACTTAAGAAAGTTTGACCAAAATCAAAATCAACAACGTCACTGTTAAATCGCACCACGTGGAAGATATTATTGGTATTTTGCTTTATGATAGCTTTATAGAGATACTGGGGTCAAACCAAACATTTGAGGAAAAGCAAGGACACTTTAAACTCCCCAGGGCACGTTAAGCAGGGAGATAAGAACATGCTACATAATGAGTAGCCAGCGAGGACTTGAGAAAGTTTAAAGGCAAATCAAAAGAAAACAGCGTCACTGTGTCAAATCGCACCACAAGAAAGACGTTTTTGCTATTTTGCTTTAGAATAGCTTAATATCAGAAATGTAATCCCTACTTCCGAACTACGGGAAACGCAAAGCTCCCTTGGGTTCGTGTCAGCAATGAACAGAGTACATAGACCTAAGGCATAGCCAGGATATTGAAATGAGATATTCTATTAAGAAAAGGAGCACAAAAAGTCGTGAATAAGTATAAAAAGTACAAAAAGTATGTGTAGAAAATACCTAAAGTTTGGTAACTCTTCATACAAGAGCCTGATAGGTAAAGCCGGCTTGGCCGGGTGAACCGACACACTCAATCCCGATGTTACTGCCAGGTCACTTTGGGTGATGCCGTCATATATGCTGCCTGTAATGGTATTTATGTCGTATATGTCTATACGCTACATCATTGTAATAAAATCCCAAGTTTAAGAAAAAATCAACATAAAACCATACCCATAACATTTTGTAAAACTGAATATAGAGATAACAACAGCCACTTTTGTCGCTATGCCGGAAACAAGACCAATAGTGCAGCCAAATTAGGAACTTAATCCCACAAATATAAATACGAAAAGAGCACCATCAATTGGCAAAATAAGCTTACCATTAAATAGTTGTTTTTTTAATTGTGAAAGCAACCACCATTTTGCTGCTACCATCAGTTTTAATTAATCCCTGCTCCCTCACAAGTATCAACAATAATTTGTGGCAAGATTTTTGTGAGCATTGCCAGTCATGATTAAGAGAATATGATTGTCGCGATTCAATAAAAATTTTTTGATTCTATTTCAATTTTAATTTACTTCTTAAAATTGAGGCGACGTATAGTATCGCTCGAATAATTAAGTCTGGTTGCAACTTAATAGCTAGGAAATAATTGGCTTCCACTAAAATACTTTAACCCACACACTTCTCATCACAAACAGAACAAATATATTTACAAACCACTTTAAAACTTTGAATTCCTTCGCGTGTCAATTATAGAAACTAAAGCACTTTACTATATAAATAGGCCTATCAGACTAACCGAAACTAAAATCACGAAAATAATCGCTTGATTCCTGTCAAAACAATCACCACAGACCAACGCCTTCTTACCGTACTCTACTCTGCCACTCTGAATGAATGAAAAATCTCGCCGCCTTATATATACGACTGAAAAATAGTCTAGAAATTGCTAAAACATCCCGTGA
The DNA here is from genome assembly GCA_963675345.1 of Trididemnum clinides. Lineage (NCBI taxonomy): Eukaryota > Metazoa > Chordata > Ascidiacea > Aplousobranchia > Didemnidae > Trididemnum > Trididemnum clinides. Next base: position 3,140,097 of record OY776285.1, read on the forward strand.
CACAGGAAAAACACCGTTAATAAATGGTCACCTACTCAACCATTGTGACGTCAGAAAAGGTTGTGAGTTACAAATCTATTAGGTCTACTGGAAAGTTCTGTCCGTTTTTATGAAAACAATTTTCGACACATAAGCACACGGAAATTTATTAGAAGTGTTTGGTGAAGGTATAGTCTCTGATAGGACATGCAAAAGATGGTTCAAGAAATTAAAAACAGGTGATTTTGACCTTTCTGATAAGCCACGTTCGGGGCGACCATCTTCGATCGACGATGATGTTGTTAAGACCATGTTGGTGCAAGATCCTTTTCTGACGACATCGGAGATTGCAGAAAGGCTTAATTCAGCTCAACAAACCATTTCGGAACATATTTGAATTATAGGATTGAAGTGGAAATATTCAAGATGGGTGCCACATGAATTTAGTCAGAAGAATTTGGATGATCGAGTCGTCATATGCACAATGTTGCTTGCTCGGAACAAAATCGAGCCCATCTTGAACAGGATGATAATTGGTGATAAAAAGTGGATTAACTACGAAAACATAATAAGGAAAAGAGCTGGAAAACCTAGTGAACCTGGAAAACCTGGCTCTTCCATCTCTAAACCAAATTTGACTCTGAATAAGAGAATGTTGTGTATATGGTGGGACATTCGAGGTCCAATACATTATGAGTTTTTAAAACCGAGCAAAAAGCTCAATTCGGAGAAGTACTGTCAGCAACTGGGTGATTTAAAGACAGCAGCCCAAGAAAAGAAGCCGGAGATGTTCAATAGGAAGGGCATCACACAGCATTATGATAATGCCAGGCAACGTGCTACTTTGGGGTCTCGTCAAAAAATTGCAGAACTAGGCTGGGAAGTTCTGTCACATCCACCATATTCCCCGTACTTAGCACCTTCCGATTATCACTTGTTTTTGTTCTTATAAAATTTTTTAAGAGGCAAAAAATTCAAAAATGAAGAAAATATCAAACAAGCACTGGCTAACTTTTTCGCATCAAAAGATGAAACATTTTTCAAAAATGAAATATACAAATTGCTGGCACGCTGGCAAGAAGTCATTACTAATAATGGCAATTACATTATTTAACCCTTTCGCGGTCCACCAAGCGAAACTCATCGTACACAAACGCGAACGACGTCTATAGCCATCCATTTCTCAGCCTGCATAAAATGGCCCAGACGTGTCATGCCGTCGTGTTCCCATGCTATTTAGGGGGTAGATATTAAAGGTGTGTATGTTGTGCACTGCTTTATCCCACTCAGAGGGAATTTCGTACAGATTTTAGTCGACACTATGTATATTTCTCCAAAATGATTAGAAGTAGTTGGCATCACAGGGTCAGTGCGCTACCAGCTGTTGAAGGGTGAGGTTGTGTTTCGCGTGCGCCTCATATGAACCTGTGTTGTTGTTTTATAAGAAATAATCAGATTTTTCATTTGAATTTTGATATACATATCTCTTTCGATCCCGCGACGGTAATATTACCGGCAAAACAAAATAAAAGTTTCCCTCAAATTTTTTCAAAATGAGTTACAAAACTTTTTTCAAAAAGTTTACTAAAAAAACGATTTGTGACTTTATTTCTCATCCGATTTTTATAAAATTTTCAAAAGATCATGCTTATCTCCTCACGCATTGGAACATGTATAATTTGTGCCCTAATTCTTGGATTTTTATGCCGAAAAAGGGTTAAAAGGACCAACAACCCAGTTGCAGACGACAAAATCGGCCAAATTCTCAGCAGACACGAGCAAGAGCCAACTACCTTGAATTCAAATCAAGATACCTGGTTTACCACAAAACCAAACCCTTTATCATTGACACAGTCTGAAAACTACTCTTTTGGGGCATCATTTGACAAAATTTCAAGTGATAATGATAAATTTTACCTATTCAAATTTTCAAATTTTTTAGGGGTCTCAAAACCTCCCCAAACAAATGTGTAGGGTAAGTAAAAAAAGTAGATTTAGTGCGCAAAAAATATGATATGTTGCTAAATACCGGTCTCATTTGAAAGCTTAGGAAATTTGATTTTCAGCAATATGTAACTTTAAATAGTTTAGGCTAAGCTATATATGATATTTACTGATCAAAAATGAGTACTGTACATCATGTCAGTTCAAAACCCTCAAAAATTTTTTGACTTACCTTTACTAAAATGTAATTTTTACAAAAACTACATCCTATAAAAAGATAAAATAGATTGCAAATGTTTCACCAATAAAGTCGTCATTTCGCATCAAGTTTCCAAGGAGACAAGAAGCGAAATACAAGTTTAACAGCTAGTAGAAGTTTAGCTTCTCTAAATCAAAGTTTGCTGTATCCCCCTTGTTTCTCAACACATGGGAGGGGTGTAAATAAGTTGCTGTTTCATTGTTAGTGACAGCATATTCTATTTAAACTTGATATTTTCTGAATCTTGAAGAAATTCCCTGTTCAAAAATACCCAAGAAATTTCCTGTCCCCTGCATGGTTTAGGCTAACCTGTAGCAGATAATAACTGATCTTATTTTAGATACCACATTTGACAAACAAAATTTGGTACCGGTCAGTACCGGTTAACAAAAAGGTCATGGGCCTCAGAAAGTAGCAAACTGTGGAAAACCCAGGCTTTTAGGTAAGTTTTGAGTGATGTACCTTGAAAGCTCATGTCCTTAGCATTATCTAGCGACCATTTCTAAAGAAATTGGTAGAAAAATAAAATTTGTAGTAATCTTTGAGGTAAGGGTACTCTAACTTCGAAGACAACTCAGCACCTGTTGGGGGAGACTACTTTGCATAAAATTTGCATATTCAAAAAAAATTTTTTTGTTTTTATTATGTTTGAAAACCTCCAGAAATAGAGATTTCAACGATATATCACACTTGATGTAGATGTATGAAATGAAGTGGCATAGCCTACTTTGTGCAAAATGAAATGAAGTGGCATACTTTGTGCAAAATGATGACGACGGCTATAGCCGTCGTGGACCGCGAAAGGGTTAATAAAGTTTATTAAAAATTGTAAAAATTTCTATTTTGTTTCATTCCAAAAAAGGACAGAACTTTCCAGTAGACCTAATATTTATAAATGCGAAAGAAAAAAAGGTCTTTTTTTGAAAACAGTTTAGCAAGTTTTGGGCTTCAGACAATTCAGATTTACAAATAAAGTGATCTCTGCAAAATAAAACAACAGATTACAACAACTACTCATATATAAAAACTATTCTTTTATCGCAAATTTACTTATTTGTGACAATGATGATCATATTTTCGTGTACAAGAATTATAAAAGTGCATAAAATTCATTAACCTCTCGCTACTGCTCACACAAGAGCCGGATGGTGAAGCCGGCTTGGCCGGTTGAACCGAAATACTAAACCCGGACATTACTGATGGAGGGCCTCTGCCGGGCGACGCCGGCAAAGCCGGCTAGTATCTACAATATAAAGCGCAATTCTGTCTATCTTCGTGTGTGTCTGTTTTAACTTTTCTGAAATTCCTACAGGTACAAGCATAAGACTTGGCACGATTGATCACTACCCAGTGGTGAGTACCATAAGAGTATTTACAGTTACATTGCATTTGCATTGTCTGTAAACCCAACAAGTTTTAATACACAAGACCTTTTTATTACTTGCACGAAAGTGGTTGAAGGCACACAGTTCAATCTTCATGTCACTTCATGCTCCTTTTGAACAAAAAGAGGCCTGCCTCAAATATTTCTGAGCGTTTTGTTTGAAAATAACTCGGCCTGATGTGCGCGTACTAAAATATGGTGAACAATTTTGGGAAGCCATAGCCGCTTTTGTCGCTATGCCAGAAACAAGACAAATAGCGCAGCCAAAACAACTTAATACCACAAATATAAATAGCCGGCCAATATACATAAAAAGGGGGCACCACCATATCGCAAAATAAACTTACCACAAAATAGTTTATTCGTGTAATTGTCAAAGCAAACTTTATTTCGCCGCTACCATCAGCTTGATTGCTTTTCAATCCCTTCTCCCTTAAGTATTAACCATAATTTGTGGCAGGATTCTTTGTGAGCATTGCCAGTCATGATTAAGAGAATAGGATGATCACAATTTCGTGTGCAAGAATATTGAAATTGCATAAAAATTGTTTCACTTTTCGCTACTGCTTACAAAAAAGCCCCATGCGTGAAGCCGGCGCAGCCGGTTGAACCGAAATGCTAAACCCCGTCATTACTGATGGAGGGTGCTTACAAAATAAACCCCGGTGAAGTCTAAGTAAAATGTAGGGTATTATGGCCGATTCCTGGTAAAATCCAAGTTTATACTAGTAATTGTATAATTACCGGAAATTACTGGTAACTTTGAATTACCGGTACAAACTTGGATTTTTCCGGGATTGATGCCTGTAATTTTATATTTACCGGGAAATACTAGAAATTGATTGGGATTTAATTATAAAACATCAGAGCAAACTTGAAAATATCCGTAAAAACTTGAACTTTATAGGCACTGAAATCGATAATGTAAAACACACCAGGCAATACCAGGATTTTATTGGGATGTAGTCGCAGTCCATTCCGACATAAATTATACAATTACTGGTATAAACTTAGATTTTATCAGGAATTGGCCATAATACACTACATTTTACCTGGATTTGCATGAATTTTATCTTGGTTTTTTTGTAAGAGGCCCCTGCCGGGCGACGCCAGCAGGGCCGGCTAGTTTACTACAATTACGTCAAAAAAATTATTGAAAGTGCCTGAAACAAGGTAAACTCTTTTTGCATTTATTGCTTTAAACTTGAAGAACAATCTTACCAAAGTGGAAATCAAAAATGGCTTTGCGTTTAATAGTGCTCTACTACGTGCAGGTAGCTGGTTAGAGCTCGAATCAACCAGCTAAGCATTCTTTAAAATGAGTATGATAAACTTAGGGTAATTGCTACGTTGTCAGAAATAAAGACTTCATCCATGGCGTTTGTCAAACGGTCCTGTTGTCTACTTCGTAAATGTCCTCCGAACACTCGTACGTTATAAGTAACCCACAGGAAAATTTGTAACTAATAACAATAGCTAGAACTGCAGATATTAGAAAATTTCTACTACCTAACTGGACTTTTTGAACTCTGCTGTGCATCCTAGCACTGTTAAACAACTCAAGAAAACAATGCTGAAAAGCACTTTATTGAAAGATTGTGAAGGATTAGTTCTGCTGGAAACCATTAGTTGAAGAAAAGTAAACAAGTGACGCGCAAATGTTACCCATTTAATTTTCGCGCTGTAAGGTAGAATGTCTTGCCGTCTTCTCTTTTAAGAAGGCCATGGTCAACTCTTTATCGCAAACTTAACCAATATTCGTGAAAAGCAAAAATTGAGTGCCAACGGTTGATAATCAGCATCTATACAGAAACCTAAGAAGCGGTAACAATCTACGGCTATCAGTCTCACTTCGCTTAATCTGTAAAGTGGTAGAAAAAAGCACTGATATCGTAGAATCGAAAAATTTATTTACCCTTTTATAATTTGCGACACAACAATTCGCCGGACATATATCCTAAATCTACATGATGTCAAAGCTTTGTTACAATATTTTATAGATCTTATCCCAGTTAAGCATTAGAAAAAACAATCGGGCATCTACATCTAAATTTTTGATCTTAATAAGCTCTGCAGATGACCACCGGAGAACAAGCTTAAACTAATCTAATTTGTAGCAATGTTCTGTTGTAAAGCAAGATGTTAGATACCTACATAGTTAGAGATAACATTGAGCGATATCTTTATCGGCATGCTGTTAATTGGATCTGTCAAACTGCCAAATTTACAACTTACACTAAGGTTTAGAAAAAAAGCACTGGTCATTGTATCTACCCCCAAAAAAATGCTGCAAACTTCCAAGCCATTATTCTACAAACTGAAATTTATAATAAAGTAAAAAATATAATAAATGGTACCGCACACGCATGAAGAATTAATGCTCTTTTCGTCATATCCACACGGTAATCAAAGCAGTTTTACGTAATCGAGTTGGAACAATCGTTCCACGCTATCAATAAAGGCAAAAAACTTATAATGATTCTTCAAAAAACATTTTCAAACTATGTTCTGCGGTTAAAGGACGTCATATGATGTAAGTAGTTACACAATACAATTGCTGCAAAAAAGGTATACAACTGTAGTGAAATTGTTCTGAAGTGCATTGCTAAATTAGAATTTCCCTGGAAGAAGATCATAAAAGAAGAATTTATTCATGATCTCCAAAAATCAAATGAATGAAGATCTCCAAAAATCTGAAAGAAGATCTCCAAAAATCAACCTGTATTAGTCAATGGGTTAGCTCGCTGGTAACCTTAGACACTGATGGGAACCCTTATGAAATCTTGCCCAAAGCCATGGGAGGATTAGCCCGGCAGAAATTCGGGAGTTTCCCGGTGGGCTGCTCGACTGTGGATCGGTCCAACAATTCACTGGGCTGCTTCAAAACTAACTTTCAGAAGCTAACAAATGATTAAGAATATGAACCAGTTCCAATCATAATGATTTCGCAATTATTTTTCAGTAACAGCATTTTTCTATAGTCTATCTATAATTTTCTTATTGTGATTTGTGACTGTCGTGACTTGATGTAAAATAATAAATAAAGCGTCAGTGGTAACTTTTTTCTCTTATGTGCAGTACTACCACGTAATAAAGAGTCGCAGGAGAAATGATATCGCGTATGCTACATAGTTGTTTACCATCCATTCTCCAGGCTTCTCTGAATTTTAGGTAAGGAAAAAGAAACGAAAAAGCGGAAAAATAGAGCTGAAAAAGAGCGTGAAAGAAAGAAAAAGAAATTGAAAGACATTGCTACTAAATGTATGAACATTCAGGAAGCATTTGCAGGAGCAAGCACCTCAACGGAAAGCCAAACGCCAGTTAATCCCGCTTTGCTATTATGAAGATCAGCATCAGTCTGTAAGATTATCATGATGTACTAGCATCAGATTTAGTAAATCAAAATTGCTCTGACATATCTATTCCGCCAGTATCAGAAAGCTTGCAGTGAGGCCTTCGATGTTCAGCTGAAGAATGGCAGGTCTTTGAAACTTGTTAACGATGCGTTTTGATGCATCGCCCCGCCCTGAAAAGAACATTTGCCACTTTAGAGGGTTTGCAAGACATTGGTAACAGTAGATGCCCTACCGCTTTGGCAGATTTGGTTTTGGTCTGTCATACGAGTTCGGAGGACAAACGTACTCACGGACCGGGCTACGAAAAAGTATCTGCCGTCTAGTCCAAGATGATGATCGTTCTTTTCCATCTTGCTGCACAGCATAAGGCACTCGTTGTCCTACTCCAGGAGACCCACTGCACGTCTGCACAGAAGTTGGTTCTACCGGACTACCAACTAACTGGGTTCTCCTTAAGCAGAAAGCATGGTATTGCTACGTTTGTTCATCAATGACTGAAGGGGGCCCTTTACAACCAATCTCCACCTTCATCGGTGACTGAGTGGTTGTGGGTTGACGTTGATGGATATAAGATAGTCAACGTTTACAAACCTCCACCGATTCATTTGCAAGTATCCGATTTTCCAATATTCCACATCCCTGTTTCTCTGCTGTCGACTTTAATTGCCAGCAAGTTGACTGGGGTTATGATGCCAACAGTGCAGATGGAGAATGCCTAGTTCGCTGGGCAAGTACCAACAATCTTGTCCTACTCCATAACCCAAGGGATGCCGCCAGCTTCCACTCTGGTCGCTGGAACACAAGTACCAACCCGGATCTTGCATTCGTCAGTATCGATTCGGACAGTCACTTACCTGACAGACATGTCGTAGAAAAGTTCCCAAGATCTCAACATCGACCCTCACTTATTACTCCACCCAGGTTTGCTCGTCCTGTACCAAGCAAGCCTGTAAAGTGATGGAACTTTTGCAAGGCCAAGTGAAGCCACTATATTACTCTCATAAACAAACTTGCCCGGACTTTGCCACCACCTAATTCACCTGATATGGATCATGCATATCAGTGTTTTTGCAACACCATCAGCACTGCGGCGAAAAAATGTATCCCACGTGGCAGACGAAATAGTCATATATCATGTTGGAATGCCGAGTGTGAAAACTTTTACCAAACATTCTTGCCCTACCCTGAAGGGCATGAATCTAGCAGAGCTACTGCAGCTTTGCTTGCTAGGCTTGACCAGAAACGAAGGGATCGATGGTCTGAGGCTATCCAGAACATCGACTTTTCACACTGTAGCCGGGTAGCATGGAGTACGTTAAACAATCTTACTCGTTGGTCACGACAATCCCCTCGTCAATGTCCCGTTTCAGCAAATGCTATTGCTAGCCAGCTGGTAAAAAACGGGAAATACGAGGGTGCAAATCGGAGAGATTTTTTGATCCATTATGCAAGAATTGTCTGACAATTGGAGGGCTACTGCTCCAGATGCAGTGAATATCTCCGGAGATTTTTCTCCAAGAGAATTTACTGCTGCTCTCCACCACCTAAAACCACGTAAAGCTCTGGCCCCTGACTCTATTTGATCTTTGAACTCTATTTGAGCTTTTAATCCATGCTAGTCCCGATTTGAAGTTCTGGCTACATGGCTTCCTTTCTTTCTACTTGCGCCACTCAAAATTCCAAAAGTCTGGAGAAGAGCGCTGTTACAATAGTCGCGATCCCTAAGCCCTCAAAACCTGCAGAGGACCCACAGAGTTATCTTCCCATCGCTCTGCTCTGCGTCTCTTACAATATCCTTGAACGACTGATCTACAATTGTGTCGAACCAATAGTCGACCTCTTGCTTCCAAAGGAACAGGATGGATTTTGACACAGAAAGTCGTTTTGCTTACGCAAAACATTGAGGATTCTTTTGAGACAAAAAAAGAAGGCCGGTGCCGTGTTTATCGATCTGACAGCTGCTTATGACACTGTCTGGCACCGTGTCCTCCCCTGCAAGCTGCTGAGATTTTTCTTGGACAAGCACATGATCTAGACAATCATGGAACTTGTTCGAAACAGAAGCTTCACCCTGACAGCAAGCCAAGCAGGCTCCGACACCTGAAGAATGGTGTTTCACACGAATCACTCTTGGTTCATCTTCTTTTCAACATATACATCTACGATCTGCCTTCCATAACCTTCAAGAAGTATGCCTACGCTGACGACTAGGCAATACTTTATTCATCTGGAGATTGGAAGGTGTTGGAAAGAACTTTGAGCGAAGACATGACTACATTTTCTGCATATCTCCAGACTTGGAGGCTAAAGCTCAGCCATGCTAAAACGGTGACGACAGCCATTTATCTCCACAATCGAGTAGCTGAGCGTTAGTTAAAAGTTAAGAACAATGGCAAAATCTTACCGTTTTGCCCAGTGCCAACCTATCTTGGTGTGAAACTGGATAGAGCGCTCACGTACCATCATCACCTTGAGGCATTGCGCAAAAAAATATCCACGCGCGTTTTGCTGCTGTGGCGACTTGTGGGTTCTGGATGGGGCGCTGGTGCCAAGACATTGTGCACCAGCTGCCTTGTCCCTGATCTATTCAACTGCTGAGCGCTGTAGGCTACATCAGTTTGGTATCGCAGCGCATATACTCGCCTCATTGACAGCGTTCTTTATAACGCTTTGCGCATTGTCACTGGATGCCTACGCTCCACTCCAACGGACAACCTTCTAGTTCTCTCAGGCATCCAGCCAGCTGAGCTTCGCCGCCCAGGAGCAACACTCTGGCGACACACGCTGCTAGCAAGGAGAAACTGAAATCTAGACGTCCGTTTGCTACTGCCACGCGGAAACTATTGCACAACTTATCTGAGTTGGGCATCCGCGCTGCCCAATGGACGAACTTGACATGGGATTCAGAGTACTCCAGTAGTACGTCAACGCTCGGTTTCTACATTCCTAGGGTCAGCAGAAGACCTTTTGGAATGAGTTTGACCAGAACAGCTTGGGTCAAACTCAATCGCCTGCGTACTGATCTTGAGCGTTTCGGTTCGTCCATGCACAAATGGAGTCTTGCTTCTTCAACAAAATGTGAGTGTAGCGCTAGTGAAAAAACCGCAGACCACATTATTTTAACATGTCCCATACATCGGACACCTCGAGGAATAATGGGTCTCAGAGTTTTGGATGACAAAACAAGGTGGTGGTTCAACTCCATTACTGCCAGCATCTGATTCAGGCAACATAGTAGGTTGTAAAAGGATAAATCCTCGGTCCCCATCCTTTTTTTGTGTCTGATCTAGATCATAAATACCTTGCCATACAACGAAGAAGAGTATCAGAAAGCGAAGTCCAGACTCTATATACTGATGAACCAGAACCAGATAGCCTAAGCCAAGATAATCCTGAAGTATGTTCTGCTCCCCCAACGCAAGTTTTGGAAAGTCAATGTCAGCAGTCTGTAAATCTCGATCCAGCAATATCAAAAGTGAAGACTATTCTGTAATATCCGCTCAAGTTTCAGAAATTCAACGTGATCGGTCTATAATTTCTTCTGTGACAGCGTACCCCTCGTGGTTTGTAAAACCAAAACGAGATAAACTAACCAAATATTTCGAGTTTCATCCAGATCAACCAGAAACAACTAAATTCAACGCTACAAATGTGTACTTCCGACCTGATGACTCTAGAGGTCGTTTGCAGCGATTATTGCTCTCGTAATGTGAGGATAAAAAGCTCTATTTTGCAATCTTTGCATTGTATATGGTACTACTACCAGTAGCAATCAAAACCCCAGCAAGTTTCTTGTGGGTTTCAATTCTTGAAACACATTTACCAACAGATTGATGAACACGAAAGTTCTCAAAAACACAAGGCATGTGTTGAAGCCCAAATACGATTCAGCAGTAATAAGACAGTGATAGACCTACTAACTGTTAGTCAACTATCATTACACAACAAACAGGTCATGCAAAGAAGACAAATTCTCGACAGAGTCGTCTCCATTGTGAAAATGATTGCAAAAAGGGGAACCAGCTACAGGGAAATAGGCAGTTCGGAAACGGCGTCTACTTTATGTGATGAAAAAATTGATCAGAGAACATTTTTAGAAACTGTACCGTACTTCTTCTTGCGAAGTACGGTAGCATTCCAAAGCGTGATTTAGAAAATGTCATTAAAAAATGTCTGCAAAACAAACCAGACAAGCACAAGCATAAATGTGCAAACAGAAATACATTTATCTCCAAAACCACTGTTAACTCCATCATTGCTATTATAGCTAATTTAATCAAAGAAGAAATTTCAAACTTGGTTAGAGAAGCAGGCATTTACTCAGTTCAAATTGATTCAACTCAACATATAACTTCAACCAACAAATGTTAGGTTATTCTACGCTTTATTAGGGAAAACGTCGAAAAACGACTCCTTGCCATTGTTGACACTCATTAGGCAATTGAAGCAGACCTGTGCAATTTGTTGAAAGAAGTTTTGCAGAAGCAAAACATAAACGTTTCCAAATGCATTTCCGACAGTACAGATGGAGCATCAAACATGTCGGAGCAGTATAATGGATTTACAGCTTTTCTTGAAAAAGAATCTCCTGGTCACGTTCACACATGATGTTATGCCTACATTCTCAACTTGGTTTTCTGTGATGTTACTACGACTAATCATGCATCCATATCTCTAGTTGGATTAGTTCAAAAGGTTTCAGTGTTCTTTCGGGAATCATATTTGCCCATGGACATGTGGAAAGAACAGATGAGCCAAAGACATGATCATGATATTCAGAGTAAGTTCAACTTGATTGGAGCTACTAAATGGTGGTCTAAGCACGAATGTCTTCGAAAAAATTTTGACACGTTTGAAGATTGTTCCAGCCGCATGTTATGCGATGTAATTGAAGTTCTCTACTGTGCTTCTACTACTGAAAAGTTTAGTGTTAAAGCACGGTTTGATGCCAGTGTCATGCTAGATAATATGATTTGATACCAACATTTTTTTTGACAGCTATTACTTATCTACGCATCATGGAGATAACCTCTGCACTTTCAAAGTACTTGAGACCTCTGGAATGGATTTCATTAATGCTTTTAATATGGTGGAAGCTATGAAAAAGAATATTCAATAGATTTATAGCGATTTCACAATAATTGAAACCAAAACTGACCATTTTGTTCCACATGCCAATGAAGTTTTGAAAGAACGTGGATGTGATGTCTTGATTAAAAGCAGCTTTCCTGCTAAACGGATTGGAAAAGGTAAAAATGGACCCTTGGATGAATGTCTTTCAGACTCAATCAAAAAGTTTGAGGTCGATCTACATAACAGAATTCTAGATCAACTGGTTCAAAATTTGCATAGAAGATTTGCTACGTATAAAAAGTTATATGCTGACTTAAGCTACTTCGATCCCAAGCACTTTTCTGAAACAGTTCTACATGGGATTCCTATCTCCGTTGTGAATATGATATAAAATCTTTTGCCGAATAAAAGTTCAGATTCTCCTGTTCAGCTAGATCTTCGGCAAGAGCTCTTGGATTTCGCATCAAAATGGCCGGAATTGTAAAAGATCTTACCTCAGCACTGCACCGAACTGGATGAAGAAGTTATTCTCTTCTATATCAGGCATACAAAGTAATCCTTACTCTTTTCGTTACACAAGTTGGTTGTGAAAGAACCTCTAGCAAGCTGAGATATGTAAAGAACCGTTTAAGAAATCAGCTAAGCGAAGATCGCTTGGATTCCCTTCTTTTGATGTGCGTCGAACGAGACGTTTTGTTACGCATTTCGAACCATACGATCATCGACGAACTAGCAAGAATCAACGCAGAAATGCGAAGACTGTTGCTCTATAAATAGTGTTTGATAATGTTTGTTTGTTAATTCTAAATATTCTTTTTTGGAATGGGCTAAATATGATGTAGTATGTAAGATGAACCGTGTAACGTTTTAGCAAGATTTGCAATTAGTTGTCAAAAATGGGCCGGTTTTATTTTAAAGTTTCCGGGCCGGTTGAATTTGCTAATCCGCCCCTGCCCAAAGCCCTTAAATTTGTAAATCCACTACTGACAACGATGAAGATTCTGAAATGTTCATTTTTTTGTTAAATAGCTCTGTTTAGATAACATTGGTTTCGTTTCTTGACGACAGTTACTACTTTTGTTAGTGTTATCTACTGGAATGCCTGTATGTTCCTAGCTGGGCTGAGCAAAAATTTACTGTTCTCTTTTTACATGGCAGCATTTTGATTGAGATTCGCGTTAACGATTAGTGGTCGCTAGTTTTTGAAAAGAACTAGTGTTAGTGTTTATCTCGCTAAAGTTGAGAGTGTTAAGGCTTAAGGGGATAGCAGTGCCGTTAGTTTGTCACTAGCGAGTGCCCACCACTGCTAGATATTGCCCATCTTTGTCTATAGCCGAGCCTATGCATCCACTAATTAATAGTGTTGTCCCACACTTGCTTACTTGTTGGAGTGCAGCCCAATCTTTTGAATTTCAAAGTTTAAATTGGTTGAAACTCAGCCACAGAACATTATTTTGCAGACCACATTTGGCCTGGGGGCTGCCAATTTGACACCACTGCTCTATATGAAAGACTTTCCATGCTTTAGTTTTTTTCTTATCGATTAAACTTTTTACTGGTATTGTGCCTATAATGCTATGTTTGTTGTTTTATATTTTCAGAATATGATATTTAAAACATTTTATTTAGGCAGTGGCTATTTTGACTTTGATGGCATTTTGCCTTTGGATACTATTTTGCTGTGAGTTATTTGTGATTGGTCAAAATGACAAATTAAACATGTGGCTATTGGTCGTTTTTGATTGGTCGACTTTAATAATCAACTAAAAAGAATTTGTACCCCAGTGTGCACTCCCTCAGCCTGTACACTACCTTGCGCATTCACATACCAGGTCTCCCCTCCAGTGTGCACTGCTTTTCTCTTGGTGCCCTGCCAACCAATGCATGTTAACACGTTGACTGCTGACTGGCTTTTGCCAGGTAATGTGCCAAACGCAACTACGAGTATACTCGTAGTTTGGCAGTCAACGTGTTAAGGTAGGTGCGCTATCCACTTGCCACTGCGCCGCTTGCAGAATTGTAGCAATTATGGCCATATAAACACACATGAATGATAATGGCAAAATAGTCTCCAAGGGTAAAATGCCATTGGCATCAAAATTGCTACCTCCTTTTATTTAACAGAAAGATTGTTTTTGTCTAGATCAAATGTTAAGAAAGTTTAATTAGTGTGCAATTTCAAATGATATGTATTTGAATGCATGTTTTATGCATTAGGCCCTAGTTCATCAAGCTAAAGATGTTGCCTGATAAACTCTCACCAACAAAAACTAGAAGTTTACATCGTCAACAATCTGTTTATGAAAGTGTGTCAAATCTGATACCAGCAGGACATGAGAAATCTTTCAAACAAGCTCTCTATACATCTTTAGCTCTTCTGGTTTCTGCTTTGATGATCATGGTTGCTGCTTGCACTTACTTTGTTCTGCAACTTTTTATTAAGCCTTTGCTATGGGCAGTGCTCTGTGGCTCATTTTTGTTTCCATTCAAGTATGCTCTGCAGGCTGCTATTTCAACGTGGTTGACTGAAACATGGAATAAAGGTATACCATTAATTATTAGCACTTCAATTTTGCCACTATTTATTTTTGCTAAATTTTCAGAGTGGCTGGGATCCCTTGTGGTTAATAATTGGAAAATGGTTACCATCTTTATAACTGGACTGGTATTTCTTTATTTTTTAAAATATGTTGGATTGCTTAACTGGATACTTTCTGGTGCATCAGCTACATTTCAATGGCATTGGTTGATGCTTTATTATATCACTAGTTTTTCATCACAATATTCAGGATACATTTTAGCTGCTTTAGGATTATATTTGATTTCATCATTTATTCTCAAGTTTAAAATGTCTTCTCCTGTTTCTATAGCAATGTGGATTTTTGCTTTCATGTATGTTTGTGGAAGTTTTCAACTTCCTATTTTGATTGTATTGTCGGTTTTGTTTATTATGGGTGTGTTAATGTCTGATGATGCAGAAGAAGAAACTGGTGAAGCATCAGCAGCTAGCAATGAAGATCCAAGAGAAGTCAAGGCTTCTAGAAGCCAGATTGTATTTAACAGTACCTCTGCAAAATACTTCAATTATTTGTTTGTTATATTTGCAATTATTGTAACTTGGCTTCACATATGGATACTACTAATAATGCTTGTACCTTTGCTATTTTGGTTTTGTAAAAATTTGTTTTTCCATCCCCAAACTTTTGAAATTGTTGACAAAATCTGCCTGGGTGTTTTTCATAAAAATAAAAATCAGGTCCAAGTGGAAGGAAAGAGAATTTTCTTGAAATACCAACATGTAGTCTTTCCTGAACCATTGCCGTCACTCTTACAAATATTAAAAAAAGGTGATCAACATATGCATTCTTTGATCATGTCATATCTTCCAACTGTTACAAGCATTTTAATTATTCTTCTGCTTTTCTCTAATGCAATATTTATGTTAGTGTTTGTATTGGCCAAGATACAACAAGAAACGGTTGTAGTAGTTCAAATATCTTCTGATCTGATCAATCAAACTGTTATTCAGCACCCAGAATATAAAGCCTGGCTTCCAGACAATGAAACCGTGCATAAATCAGTTGACTCATTTGTTGATATTGTTTATATTCAAGGTCGAGAATGGTTAAGTCAAAAGCTACAAGGAGACAAAGTGGATGCTAATGTCAACAGCTCAAAAGTTGAAAAGCAAGTTCTTAAATTATGGGATCAGTTTTATCAAGGTTATTTTACTGAAAGATCTCATTTATTTACAAGAAGAAATATATCACTAAATATAACTGAGAACACAGGGATTTTTCACAGCTTGTTAGATCTGTTAGACATGACTGAAGTACTTGGGTGGTTGCAGGAAAATGTGTCAGCATTGGTGTCTTTAGGAGAGACATTGCTTGTTTTGTTGCAGAGCAATGTGACTTTGATAATGTCAATTTTTACGACTGTATTTACAGCTTTTTTGACTGGTGGCACAATTGTTTTGAACTTCTTTATTTCTTTAATAATTTTCTTTACAACATTATTTTATCTATTGTCAAGCAGCACAGATAGGTATATGCCACTTGAAGTAGTGGGAACAGCTGTTAAACCTCTATCTAATGGTGGGCAGATTGAAAAAGCAATTGCACAAGCAGTTAATGGCGTGTTTGGTGCCTCTATTAAAATGTTTTGCTTTTATGGTCTTTACACATGGGTAAACCATTGCATATTTGCTTCCAATCTTGTCTATATTCCTTCTGTTCTTGCAGCATTGTTTGGGGTTATTCCTGTACTTAGCACATATTGGGTTAGCATTCCTTCTGCTTTAGAAATCTGGATTTTGCAAGGAAGTTTTTTCAGAGCAGTTGGTCTCATTATTTTCCAGTTTTTACCTACTTTGCTTGTTGACGCTGCTATCTATGGTGACATACCACACAAAGGAGGTGGAGCTCATCCATATGTTACTGGGTTAGCAGTGGCAGGTGGTTTTTACACTTTTGGTTTTGAAGGTGCTGTAGTAGGGCCATTGGTATTATGTTTGCTTCTTGTAGCTGGGAATTTATACACTAAAGCAACTTCATCAGTGACGACATCATAGCAGGTGGAAGTAATAAGATTTGCTGTTTCTTGAACAACTGTTTTCTTTTGCTTTGCCATTAGTTACAATGATTTTGCATAAGTTTTTTTCTGTTATGTAATGCGATATAAAAATATGTCCTTACTGAGTGTATTTTTGTTGCTGTTGAAGCTCTATGCAGCAGTAAAATTGTTCTCGGTTGTGTAAAATATAGTTTGAGATTGATTGAAAATCTTTCATAGTCATCAGCAGTGCTTGCCTAGAAGGACATCTAGAATTTAAGGCAAACAATGATGAATAACGTGTGATAGCAAAGCAGACATTTGAACCTTAGAAACTATGAGAAAAGTTTACATTGCCATTGCTTGTGTGGTGGTGTTTTTATGTAAGAAAGTGGTTTATTTTTCTCGTCACCAAGAACTGTTAGTTTGCACAGGTGCATTTGGTTTTAGATGGAATCAGAGTCTTGTAATTGTATTTGGTATTGGTGTTATTAGCTTTGTTGCAATTGTCCTTAGCAGTTACCTGCTCTTTTGCCTTTGTTAATATAGGATCTTGCAAAAAAAGTGTGAAGTGATCACATTATCAATTACACCAGTGGTGCCCAAACTTTTTGAAAAAATTACTCCATGGACATCTTGCATTGTTGTGGTGATTTACAGGTTTCTTACAAAAATTTGATGTGTCCACTGTAATTAATTTTAAAAGAGTATCAACTATTGATCTGGAAAGAAAAAATTTTCCAAAGAGTCTACACACCCCACTTTGGCAGCCACTTAATAAGACTGTTGATTCAAACAGTAGACTAAAATGCTTTTTGTTAGCTCGGTTTGTGGTTCAGTTATTAAAAATATTCAAGAATTTGGTTTAGTATTAATTATAACCTTCTCAAACGTTATTATCAAATTTTTCCTTGCCTTACGATTGCATTTATTATTGTTTTTGCTTCCATAACAAATAAGCAGATTTCATATGCTCAGCATTTTTATTTATTGCTATAGCTTTCAAAGATCTAAACTTTTTTTTGCCCGAGAAATATTTTAATGTATGAATGTGTTGTTGTACAGTGTTACCAGCTAATTAAGGATTTGTTTTGTTATTTGTTAGGTGGTTTGTAAGGGTAGTTTTAAGCTTCCTAATATGTCGTTTGGAATTAAAGGTGCTCAAAATAGGTTTGCAGTGCTGCCTGATTGTGTTGAATCTGAAGCTCGTGCCAAACCAAAAACTCCAAAAAAGGAAAATCAAACTAATCCAAAATCTCAACCACACCAACAACCAAAGAAACGCTCTCAAAAAAATAAAAAAGATAAACAGCAAAAAGTAAGAAGTTTAATGAAAAAACATTTCATTTATACATCTCAGCTCATGCTTTATTTGCATGTCTTTAATGGGACTGGACCATCAGAAGGGATGGGCTTCTCGGCCCCACCATCTGATTGTCTGCTGCATAAAGATGGAGGAATTCTTAAAGTGCCTTTTCCAAGGACACAACAAGTAAACTTAAGGCTTTTTCATTACATTATTTTTTGTGTGCAGCATCAAGTAGAGAAGCTGTAGATACAATTTCGTAAAATCATATGATGTGACTACAAAGGAATTGAGTCCAGATTTACCACCTATCAAGCAGACGCTCTAAAGACTACACCACTGCGCCTATAAATAAAACTAATTTCTTGATGAAATAGTGATTAATTTAGTGACTAAAATTTGTTTTTTATACTTGAATGTATTTGTTACTGTACTCTTCTCGCAGAATATTGGCGTGTGTGGTGTTTTCTGTTGCAAGTATCTGTTTATGTGGAAGACTGATTCAATTACCCCATGTCACATGGCATATCAGCTAGGAACACATTGGTTCAGTTATATGTATGTGAGTAGGCAGAAAGGAAAACTAATACGGGACATCAACGTTTATCTGAAGCAGCTGGAGAACCGTCTGCCGAATGGCACCAAAGAGACAATGAATATATTGAGAAAATGTACGAACATGATTTGGGAAAAGCGATAGAATTAAGCAGGCGAGAATATAAGAAACAACAACGGGAAGCAAAGAAAAATAAAGTAAGGTTGGATTTATGCAAACTTGAAAATAGCTTTCAAGAAAAAATAAAAACCAATCACTAGCTGCATTATTTATTGGAATTTTTTGCTGGAAACTACTAACATTGTCATCAAATGATGATAAACATAGCAACTTAAAAAACATCTACAGAAGAAATTGTTGGCCTGTTGTAAGTGTCGGTCGTCATGACCCCTTTAAGCAAACGTTTTCAGCCAGTCGGAATTTATCAGCCAAATACAGTTCTACGCGATTTTGCTATCACATTTATAACTCGGCAACATCTGTATCACAACCATTACAATTCGGTTTGGAATGTTTTATTATTGAAATGCATTGCATTTTCTATCAATGACGTAATAACTCATCAAACACAATGACTTGCGAAGCGTCCTAAGAAAGGCCCATTTTAACTGCATTGATTTATGATTTATGGTATTGAATGATTTTCTCATGAAGTTATGTTTTGAAGAATGCAACTGATTGTTACTAACAGGTAATTTTTGATTAATTTTGACCGGAGATGAAAGAAAAGGGGGGCCCTTGAGATAAATTTAAGTTTCGTCACCTGGTACGTTTTGCCTGGTCTCCAACTCTCCCAGGTTAAACCGGCCTGAAAGTAGGTGAAGTTAATTGAAATGTTTTTCTGATCAAACCTAATGACTAACGCCATTCTACGTTTGTCTCGAGACCTTTTTACATTTTTTTTGTGGTCAGTAATTGGTTGCAGCAGAATTTTGAGCCTTATACGTATCTTTTTTTTTAAGAATTCTGATGCAAGTGAATCGGCACAAAATTCATCCTCTCTGAACAGGGTTGAACGAGGCAAACGGAAAGATAAAGAACTTTCATTAAAGGTTAGTTGCTCGTGATGTTACTGGTTGCTTTATATATTATTAATGGTGACTAAAGAGTATAAAAGTCATGTAAAGAGACTCGACTAAGTACGGTGAAATGCTTGCTGCACCACTGACCTCAACACCAAAGTCTTCATTATCTGTAACATCTTTGTGTCGTATTTCTGGATCACTGGTATTCATGGCGTTCTATACATCTTGCTAGCTATTGTTTTAGTATGTCATGCTGGCAACTAATTCAAAAGAGAGCTCTATGTTAAGCGGTAGCTTCGCTTGCATAGTACAGCTGCAGAGCTCAGGTCGAAAGAAATTGAAAGAGTTCCTAAGCTAGTATAACAATTCTGCTGTGCACTGAAGTTAGGATGACGTAATCTTTATATGAGCTGCACTTGTTTATACTGTACATAGGATGCTTACTGCTCAACTAAGAATCCAAGTTACCTTTAACTATAATGGCCAGTAGGTTTAGATCCAATAGAAAACTATTGGCTTTTACTTGGTAACTTGAAAAGTTGTTTTTAGCACATTACCTGTGGTTTGACTCCATAAGATTTTCGATGGGTTTTACGGAATTTTTAAAGTCTGATAATTCTTCTCACATGCTTCTTGATTACACTTAAAGCAAGAAATCATTGTAATAACGCAGTTCATGGTGTATTTCATTGACATATACGTTTTACCTAGTTTAGATTAGAATGTCCTATTTCAGATTTTTCATGTTCCCCATGAAGACCCGGAAATTAGAAATCACACTAACGATTCGTCAATAACAAAAAATTTGAATGTTGAACCCAACGGTAACTTTCTGTCTTTAGAACGTAACTTTTTAGAAACATTGTTGGTATTGGTCAGAATGGGTATTCGAAATGTAAAGTGCTTTTTTTTTGCTGCAACAAAAATTCTGGTTCGATGGCGAGTGTGTAGTGGTAACATGAACTGCATCAACACGTCTGAGCCTGTGAAAAAAGGACTTAAGTCGAGTTTAAATGATTTATTCAGACTTGTGCAATATCGCAAGATTCACTTGTCTGGGTAAGTTGTTGGTAGTTATGTTTCATAATATGGTAATTTTCGTGTATGTAAAAGCATTAACATTTACTTGTTGTCCAAATGAAAACAGTTTAGAATGCTATATTGGCTGTAATATGGACGGAAACTCTTGTGTCTTAGTTTCGCATCAAAATACAAGTAAAATTTCGAAGTGGTGTGAGGCTTTAGACCTGACGTTATTTCTCATTTTTGGCGTTGTTATTAGTTTTAAAGTCGATTTCTTCAGGTTCAGTGGTCCACTTTGCGAATATAGATGAATTATCACAAATAGAAACCAAAGATAAAAAATCTGTAAGTGTTATGGATTGGAGTTGATTTTGATCAAGTATTTGCCTCATTTGTTTTTAATAAAGAATTTAAAACAAATTTTCATTTTATTACTAATTATGATTACTCTCGTAAACAGAGTTGTTTATACAGTAAATTGTTGCAAAGATTAAAGATGCATAGTTCGAGTTTATAATAAGTCTGTGCATGTTTCTTTAAACTAGTATTTAACACCTATAGTGATAACGTTACTCTAATGGGTAAAGGAGGTGGATATACCAAGGAAGGCAGAAATAACGTGTGTACTGTTTCGGCTGCAGAAAGTAGGGCGTTGTAATCTTTATGATGTTTAAAATGATATATTGCTTTACAGCAAATTTGTTTTTTGACGTCAACATGCTATAGCATTCCACATTTGATAGACAGCTAGATTTCGGAAAAGGGATAAACTTCTTCGAACTTTTGACAAATTAATCAGTAAAAAAGAAGTCCTGAAATATATCACTCGGTTTTTCACATGCAGTGAAGTCGCTTCTGCGCGATTTCCATTAAAAGCCGCAAAGTTACAG
This sequence comes from Trididemnum clinides, assembly GCA_963675345.1. NCBI lineage: Eukaryota > Metazoa > Chordata > Ascidiacea > Aplousobranchia > Didemnidae > Trididemnum > Trididemnum clinides. Next base: position 3,161,446 of record OY776285.1, read on the forward strand.
CGTTGCAATTGAGCAGACTGATCTGCTGCCCAATAATTCGAAACATTATTTTCAAAATACATTGTTTTTTTTCTGATATAATCCTCGTGAAGGGACGAAAATCTTTGTTGGCGTCTGTATATGTTACCTTACTTATGTTTAGTTGAGTTTTCTTTTTGGTTTCTTAGGTATAGACCGATATATTTTCCAAAATTAATATTTGGCTTACAGCATACGCACCAGCAAAGGTAGAAACGTAAAGTCACTATTGACGTTCCACGCAGCTTGCGAGGTATATCTGTTGTAAAATGTGAGCTGGATGGTGGGCGTATTTTGTTTATGAAGTTTGGAACAATTTTTTTGCTGTATGTCTGACATCGTGATCAATTAACTCCAGCTAATAGTCTATGTTTGTAACGCTTTTATTGGTAATGTTTTAAACCTTTATTGCAGTGCAATATGACTTCCTTGCACTAATTTCTCTCATCACTTTTTGCCATGACTGATTCATGCAGTAACGCTCTAACTTGACGAATTGTATGGGATGATCAATATAAACGGCTTTTAAATGCATTTTCCACTACGAGGATGCGCAACCACTTTGCACAGGCGGGCTCATTTTATTCAGTTAAGTTAGACCGAGGGCCAGGTGCATAACCAGGAGCCGTTGGAGATCAACCTCGTATGGATCAAGCTTTTACGCTGAACTAGTTTTGCGGAGTTCATTCTGATGGTGCAGGCCAAACATAGTTACACACGGGTTGCACAGTTTTGCCCCCAAAATTGCGCTTAAAGGCTGATTACCATTAGGCGTAGATTGCAGGCGTATTCCCTTGCTCCGCTCATAAAAACTAGATAGAGAAACAAAGAATTTCTCATGCTACGCTTGCAATCTACGCTTAATGGAAACTAGCCTTCAGTAAGCTTATTTTAGACAAAAACAAACTAGAAATGCTCCAACGCGCTTAAGTGCAGATGGATTTAACTTCAGTGATTAACTTGGAAATTGACGCAAAAATGTTATGTTTACCCCGTTTTCTCAAAATGAACGATTTTATTCAAATTAAACGTGGAGGAACCGATAATCCGTTATTGCTATGGAAATCATTTTGTTTAACTTTTTGATTGATGTCGTTTAGTCAAATAAACGGAAGAAGAAAGTTTCACACGAACTATCGCTGGCTACGGTTTTTCAAAATGACTGTTCGGCGGATCACTTACTCAAACAAGATTTAAAGATTCAAGAACTCGAAAAAGAATTGCAATCATGGAAAGATAAATTTCAACAAGTGAAAAAAAGAAACCAACAACTTTTAGTGATGCTGCAACAAGGAGAAAGTAAATTACTTTGATTTAGCTTATCATATAGAGCTATAGGTGGATTCATGGAGTATCCATGTAGATGGATCCATGGAGTGAAGCCGCAGTCCTCTCAGATTTTTATGCCAATTTTATATATGCATTTTAAATTTTTTTATAGCCATTATTGAATTGGGGTGAAAGACCTTTTTAGTAAGATTCTGCTGGATGGTTTTTAATGCCTGTATCTTCTTCACTTTGGCACCCACGTTAAAAATCCATTGAGTTTTTTTCTGTGGGATGATTAGGAACGAACGATAAAGCGCTATATTAGAATAATAAAGCTGTTACCTAAGGCAAGTCATACGTAGGCCTACCGGCTTTCGGTGTTAATAGCAATTTGTTCTTTTGGTGGTGAAATATCTACTCAGCTTGTAATCCCTAAGTGGTGTAAAACGAACTGCTGTTCCCTTCAAATCCAGTGGTTCTCCACATGTGGGCTACAGTACATATGACGGGTAGGCATTGGCTCATTTTTCAAATGTCTTGCATCGATCAAGACAAGAAGGTCTTTTTAAGTATAACGGCAACAGAACGCTAATCTTGAGAAAAAAATCGTCAGCCGAAAAAGACCGTAAAACAACAAAACGTCAATCTCCAAAATGTGACAAAAAGCCCCCAAAATAAGTGAGCAGATTAGTCGCCACTTTTCATGACATTCGTGGTTTATTCATTAATATTTTAAATATTCTGGCTACATTTTAAAAACAAGACCACGACAACCAGTCGGCCTGGTCATGATAGGCTGTTTTAATATCCAGGGTGAGCATCAAGTCTTGACCTGATTATTTATTAACTTCTGTTGCACTTAGGGTGAAGAAGGTAGAACGAAAGTATGTGGCATAATACTAGTACACGAAAAGCATTTATTAAGATGCATTATTTGATATGCAGAGAGAGGGAGAGATCCAGTTTTGTAAATTCGGTTTTGTCCACGTTAACGCCGGTGGCCGGGTTCACCTCGTGCTTCTCGACAGTTCGTAAACACCATTACGCCACTTCACTCTGTCAATGGCATCCTTCCTTTTCAGTCCGATCCGATTGGCATGCTCCTCCACTTGTCTTTTCCACGTCATATTCGGCCGCCCACGCCCTCTTCTTCCTGCCATTTCAAAATCAAACGCTCTTCTCAAAACATCACCATTATCCCTTCTCAAAACATGCCCATACCATCGGACTTCACTCGCCCTGGCTAGTTCATCCAAAGTATTCTTTAAACCCATTAAACTCATAAGTTCTTTGCTTCTTTTCTCAATGATCTTCACTCCACACATTGCTTTCATCATGGCTTTTTCAGTTCTTCTCAAAATTGCCATCTCATTCTCCCTTAGACACCACGTCTCGCTCCCATACAGCATTGCTGATGTTATCTTGCTGATTCAGGAAAAGTTAATAAAGTTACTATTAATATGCTGATTCAGGATCCAACATTGCTGATTCAGGAAATGTTAATAAAGTTACTACAAATATAATATGGGTAGGGCATTAAAAAAAGTGCATTGTATTTTGTGGTTACACGAAACAAGATAGGCAGTTACAGTTCATCGCAATTTTAGAAAAAAACATCCGCGAACTTTCTGGTGGTAATTGTATCAAACACTGCTGTGACAAATTTATAGACCTTGGGAGCTTTAGTGACCACAAAGGAACGGAACCCTTACAAATCTACTCGCAAAGCTGCAAGAGAATTAAAAGAGTGCTGTTGTCAAGTAAACAACTTCGTGTATGTTTTACGGGCGCCAAAAACTAGACTACCTTGTTCACATTAAGTGCAATCAAAGTTTGTTATTAGGTCAAGACTTAATGCTCACTCTGTGCTGTCCAACTTGAGACGAGGTCATAGCCAACAAAACGTCAGGAAAGTAATCACCCATATATACTTTGGACTTATCAATAACTATTTTTGCATTCTGAAATCGCCATCCGTCTCTGGTTCAAAAAGAGACATACTCAAGCAGGCCGGGAATTTTATCCTATTACCACCTTCAGTTGCAGTTGTCAACTAGCAATTCGTAGAGATCTTACCTGTTCGCCTCATAAAGATGAAGATATTCCGTTGATTGCCTTGCTCCGTAGTGGTTAGAGCGTCCGATTCGCAGTCGGTAGGCCTGGGGTTCATTCCCCTTGTTGAATCATACCAAAAGACTTTGAAAAATGGTATCTACAGCTTCCCTGCTTGGCGCTTGGTATTTAGGAGAGGTTGTGGCGAACAAGCAGGCAAGTTCGCTTGTTGTGTCCTTGGGCAAGGCACTTAACGGGACGCTCCCTTTATGTGGAAGACAGGTGGCCCAGACACCTCGAAAATGGAAACTCCCAAGCGAGTGCGGACGTCCCGTCCAAAATAATAGCGATACAATTTGCTTTCTCGTGAAGGATAAATATGGCAAGTAAAAAAAAGCCCATTTGTGCTGAGCGTTAAGCAGGGAAACTGAATGCCGCGGTACAATGTTAGCCTTTTGATATGACTTGGCAAGGAAATCAATGCTAGATCTATCGACTGCGAGGTCGACGCTGCAAACATTCCACCGCAACTGTAAGAAAACTTCAAGTATCGAAACGTATTTGCTTGTAAATGTTGCTATACGACAAAGCCGTCGCTTACTTTGTCCATCAACTTGGTGGTGGGGCTTCAGAGTATGCGAAGTACAATGCTTGATGCTTTTAAGTATGTTAAAGAGTTGAATTATGACACAGTGATAACGAACCCAGAAGACAGCTGCGACAGCAAAATATTTTATCAATTCTGTTTTGCTGGTAATGGGGTAATTTGTTTCCAATCTAAACACTCTCGTAATACACGACACACGTTTGGCTAACAGTTCAGCTTCAAAAGTTAATAAATCACGTTTTAAAAAGGTCGTGCACACCTATTGATATCTATGCTTACTGTTTTGTGAGTAAAGAACATAAAACACCATTTTAAATTACCGCCTTTGGTCTCGTAGTTTAGCCTGAAATACATGATTCAACTTGTTTGAGAGTTCTGCTCCATACGTTATTGTTTACTTCACTTTTTTTTGGACGAAGGCACGGCATAAAAAAAAACCCAAAAGCTCACCGAACCAAGGTCATGCTGCAAGTTGAAACGATTTTGAACCAGTCATGAATATAATTTGCTGATTGGTAGTTTCTGTCATTGATGTAGTTAGACGAGGGGGCTCAGAGGGCATGGCTTCACAATGCTTTGAACTAAGTTATATCAAGAAATAAAGGTGTTCACATGGAACGGCTGCAAACGTTCCTCCAAAAAAAGTATTTCAAGGAATCTGAGGTGCAAAATCGGGGGGGCGGCGCAATAGATGGACGTTTAAAAAAATCTTCAAAGAAGTTGCAGTTACGTGCGACAAAATATTGGGGTTAGAAATATCGATTACACGAAAAAGTCGTTCAATATGATATTAAACACAACGACTGCACTCTGTATGTTTGCTCTCCTCTCCCTCTAAAATGAGTTGTTTCTGGCTACTAACTTTACCCACCTCTGCCTTTGCTAAATATCCCAAAGCCCACTTTTATGACTACTGATTAAACACCAACTTTTGTATTTTGACCCGGTACTACACAGGTTGGCGCATCAAGATGTGGCTTCGATGTAAATTGTGTAAAACCGTTTTCAAATTTTTAGTGAAGGACAAAGCTGACTTGTTACTGGAAGTGGAAAACCTTTCGGTGATAAAAAATGAGTTGACGTCTGAAGTATCCGAGCTTCACGAATGCCTGGAAAAAGAACGATCGAAAGTCTCTAAGCTAAAAGATGAACTACAGGTATTCACGTGAAAATAGTAATATTGATTTGGCTGCTTAAACTTGTGTACTCTTACGAGTGCTCTAGCATATCTAGCCGCTAGAAAGAAAGGCGATGGCTATGCACTTGTTCTTAACTGCTGAGCCATTGACATTTAGAGGGCTGCAGCACATGTGTCGGGTAGGCAACAATTTATTTCAATTTTATCAAATACGAGAATTCTGCTCGAGTTTTGAAATATACATGCGCATTGCTGGACCATAGACCTGTTTAGTTTGAAGTCTAATGCGTGGCATTAATTGTTTTAGTGAAAAACTAGCGTCGAGGCCATACGTGAGTTTGAAACGACGATTTTATTACATCAAGTTTGTATCATTAATCGAAAAATAACAGCCAACAACTTGTGAAAAACATACTGCGAACGTTTCAGTTCTCAACTGTACATTATAAGCGTTGAAAATGGCACCACTTGAGAGCCAAAACGTTCGCAGTATGTTTTTGACAAGTTGTTTGGCACTTATTTTTGGATTAAAGTTACTATTTTCTAAGTTTGTATCAATTCTAGGCAGACTCCAACCTGCACAACTAGTCATTTTTGTAGTTTTTGAATTAAAAAGCAGTTGGAATTCTGGTCTACCTGCATTGCAACCCACTATATACGAGGTGTTCTCTAATTTTTTTTTCACTCTGCCATCAGGGGTTCCTTTGTGGTCAGTTGAAGTGCCTTGCCCTGTAATCTCGCAATGCCTAAACTGTAGTTGTTTATCATCAGCGACCGCTTCGCATTCGGAAGCGTGAGTGCCTCCCAAGTTGAATCTTATGTAACTTTATCACTATCTGTTGTTTTGAACACACAGCGTCGGTCGGTGTTGTAATGCGCCAACTGCGCCTAAAACAGAAATACATTTTCAGGCAACATCAAAAGTCAAGAAAACGTAACAACACCAACTTCAATCCAATTCTTCCGATCATGTGCTTCTTCCTAATTTTTTTATCGCCAATCAGCTTTTCATTTTGTCGCTGCGAACAAGTTTTTTTGATATAGAAGTCAGTGTGGTTTGGTGTCTGGGATGCTACGCGATTCGCCGCCTTCCACTACCAAAGTTTCATAATGCCATCTAAATAACAAGGAATTTTAAAAGAATTGGGAAAGTAGAAAATTTTTGATTAACTTTTGAAGGTTAACAGAATTGTAAGTGATTTGCACACCACGTAATTGTGTGAAAGGTGCATTAATGAATGTAGGCTAACTGCTTTTCAATCATCCAACTTGCTTTGACTCACCTACACAGGGAAAACACCAATTCAGTTATCTCCTAATTCGACGAGTAAATGAAACTCCATTCAGCCAAATATTAAATAAATTCAAGTGAATTAAATTAGTAAAACTTACTTTCTTAAACATCTGCACTCTGCTCCGCATTTGCTACTTTGGCAACGTTCGCACGGATAAAAACAACCAGGACAATTTTCTCTCAGACAATCGCAGAGATCTCTCCCATCCGCATTTAGCAGGCCACCATCGTCATATAGAAATTTTTTCCCCCTTAAAATCGAGTACCGGCAATAACAGTTACGTTGTATCTATTAATCTGTTAGTGAGAAATGTCTGTACAAAATGCATGTAAACCCAAGATTGGTCCCAATGCGATCAGTTAATAACGTATATGACTCTGAGCTTTTCCTCGAGCAGTGGACGGCTAGCTTTTGTTGTGATTGCCCAAATCCACCTTTCAATCATTGCTTGAAGGCCCATCCATCGTTGTAGAAAGCTGATTGAGACGAATCTCTAAAACTAACCACAACTTGTCAGTAGAAATGTGGTTCAGCTTACGTCTCCAATTGTTACAAGGGCGAAGATCAGTTGTTAATGCTTAGTGATCTGATTGGCTTATTTACAAATTTACCCATGAGGAGTCATTCACAAAGTTTACCTCTTGCAAGGACACAAGAATGGTATGCTATTTCATGATAGCTTAAAAGAGGTCCACATCCAATGTCTGCAGAAGGAATATAACCACATGTAGCCTACAACTATCAGTATTGTGGCAAATTTTCTCCAGCCGATTCACACCTATGCCGTAAATAATAAGATTTGAAAAAAGCTGTTTTAGCCATAAGCTTTTCGTGACGCTCTCATCAGTGGCGGTATCGCGTCAAAAGGGAAGATCTAGAGTGAATGAGTCTTTTATGTGAATAATTTGGATGTTACGTAATCAAGACAGGCCAATGATTGCGTTTGTATTGCAAAGCGCGCGAAAGAAAGATTTCGCAAGTGCGAAAGTTAAAGAAGGCGCGGCAGGAGGCCAAATGCTACGATTATCGAAAGAGTTTGAGAGTGTAAACAAACTCTTTCTGTCTGCATAACACCGGGCGTCGGGTCTTGATATAAGTAGCCTCTAAAAGATTGAGATGGAAAGAGCTGCGCGCTGCGGCAAGGATTGAAAACCGCTTATCATCATAGTTTAATGCGCATCGATCATTATCTAAAAGATGCTGACCAATGGCGGAGTCACAATCCGGTTTGGTGTCGGTTCGTTTGCACGATCTGTGTGGTTGAGATCGGCGTGGACGAGTCAATTGCTGTCTTAACCATTGCGGAACATGTTGCTTGATGCGATCCTGTAGTCGTTGAGATGTTCGCCCTACGTACCGACTATCACAGTGGCACTTGTATTCATATATGACAAAGCTTTTCTGAATGGCAGGTAGAACATCCTTGCGGGCCACAGGCAGCATGCGCTTAGACGTAAAGACCAGGCGGGTGCTGACGGAACCATAGCAGCTTTCCACGGCGGTTTTGACTTCTTTTTCTAAGTTTGTAGATGGCTTACCTATCCAAGGGACCCTCAAGTACACAGGACACTTTTCAGGGCCAAATCGCTTAAGGGTGGAGAACTGAGCAATTTTCTTGGTGATCTGAGTGTTGATGATGTTTTTAGGATAGCCATTGTCCAGTAATATCTTCTTAATCCGTTCTATTTCTTCATTGAGTCTACGCTTGGTGCAAATCATTAGAGCTCGATGCACCAATGTAGATATTAGACTTATTTTGCGTTTGAGAGGACTAAAGGACTCCCAACGCAAATACTGGCCAGTGAAAGTGGGTTTACGGTATACACTGGTCTCCAAGCCAACATCTGTTCTTTCGACGTAGACGTCAAGAAACGGTTGACGACACGTTTGCCATCTTCGATCACGAAGCTGAAGCAGATGAATTTCTGACCAAACTTAACTGCCTTCATCCATCCCTCAAGTTCACCTTTGAAAAAGAGAAAGGGAAATGTCTACCGTTTCTTGACGTCTACGTCGAAAGAACAGATGTTGGCTTGGAGACCAGTGTATACCGTAAACCCACTTTCACTGGCCAGTATTTGCGTTGGGAGTCCTTTAGTCCTCTCAAACGCAAAATAAGTCTAATATCTACATTGGTGCATCGAGCTCTGATGATTTGCACCAAGCGTAGACTCAATGAAGAAATAGAACGGATTAAGAAGATATTACTGGACAATGGCTATCCTAAAAACATCATCAACACTCAGATCACCAAGAAAATTGCTCAGTTCTCCACCCTTAAGCGATTTGGCCCTGAAAAGTGTCCTGTGTACTTGAGGGTTCCTTGGATAGGTAAGCCATCTACTAACTTAGAAAAAGAAGTCAAAACCGCCGTGGAAAGCTGCTATGGTTCCGTCAGCACCCGCCTGGTCTTTACGTCTAAGCGCATGCTGCCTGTGGCCCGCAAGGATGTTCTACCTGCCATTCAGAAAAGCTTTGTCATATATGAATACAAGTGCCACTGTGATAGTCGGTACGTAGGGCGAACATCTCAACGACTACAGGATCGCATCAAGCAACATGTTCCGCAATGGTTAAGACAGCAATTGACTCGTCCACGCCGATCTCAACCACACAGATCGTGCAAACGAACCGACACCAAACCGGATTGTGACTCCGCCATTGGTCAGCATCTTTTAGATAATGATCGATGCGCATTAAACTATGATGATAAGCGGTTTTCAATCCTTGCCGCAGCGCGCAGCTCTTTCCATCTCAATCTTTTAGAGGCTACTTATATCAAGACCCGACGCCCGGTGTTATGCAGACAGAAAGAGTTTGTTTACACTCTCAAACTCTTTCGATAATCGTAGCATTTGGCCTCCTGCCGCGCCTTCTTTAACTTTCGCACTTGCGAAATCTTTCTTTCGCGCGCTTTGCAATACAAACGCAATCATTGGCCTGTCTTGATTACGTAACATCCAAATTATTCACATAAAAGACTCATTCACTCTAGATCTTCCCTTTTGACGCGATACCGCCACTGATGAGAGCGTCACGAAAAGCTTATGGCTAAAACAGCTTTTTTCAAAGCTATATTAAAATTTTGTACCACCAACAAGATTTTCAATAATAAGAGTTGAGCGAGGTAAAATTTAACCGGTTTCCGCGGAAATCGCAAGGCAAAGTTGATAATTTCAAGTTTGTTCTAGATGCCTGGTACTTTAGCAAACAAAAACTAGCGTTGTAAGACTGCACGGAGCGACAGGATGTCCACGTAGTAACTTGCAGTCAACGGAAAATTACGGCAAGTTTAATTTCCAAGCTACCTGGCAAAGTTGAATATCCTAAAAATTGGTATGCAAATCACACTTTTGTGAGTAAACACTAACCAGTCTGGAATTGATAATTATAACCTCAAGAAAATGCTTTTTAACTGGTGAAAAACGTTTAACTTCTTTTTCAAATAAACTTTATTTGCAGCCATCGTTTTTTAGCGCAATGCTTATCGTATTTTTTTGATTAAAAGCGTGATTTCCAAAATGTACCAGCAAGTCACAGCGATTCTAAATCAGTGCTTTTTCAAACGTTTGGGAATCTGTTCCTTGTTTTGCGAATTTTGCGGAATCCAGTTTAAATAAAAACATTAAAAAAACAAATAAAACCAGAAACAAAACATGTAGTCTATTTTGAGGTCACGTAAACTCGATTTATCCACAGATGCTTGGCTTCACGATTTACGGACAAATCATTGTAATTTGATTATTTACATCGAAATTCAACAAACCCCTGCTTAACCCTTGAACCTCATGGACCCTTGTAAATGTTTTACGGAACCCCGGTTCAAAAGCTTTGTATCAGGACCCAGGAAGAGTTTCTCTTCAGTCAAAATGATTTAGCCTACAGGTTCAACTATCATAGGCTATCGTCCAAAATTTATAGAACATTATCCTTTCATTTCTTAAAATTATTCTACGCATTTGCTTCTAGTTCAATTTAATTGTTGGCATTGTAATGTTCAAACGCATCATATTCTTACGCTTATTTTAAACTTTAGTTGTATAGCTTATTTTTACGCAATTGTTGGAGAAGCATAGGTTGCAAAAAATAATACTGCACAATAAAAAAACAATTTTATGTAGCTCAGGGTTTTTTGATGGCCATGACTATATTTTGGGCACTGATTTCAAATCTGCTTTTAGTTTTTCTCTATCACATCAGGTTTTAGAGATACAACGATACGAGTTGTGACTTAAACATTGTTGAAACCATAAAACATTTGCTTAACAGTTCAGTTGAAGTTGGGCCGAGCAGACGTACTGTTTTGAACGGGACAAGTCGCGTTTTTTCGTATTTTTCGACCGTCCCGTCGTTCTTAATGTCCCATTTTTAAACAAAAAATGTCATAAGGAATAAACAGAAGCACGGTATTTTTTTGATTGTGGGTAGGGATTTTTTCCAAAATGGTAACAAAACTTAGGAATTTTGTAGTTAGGGCAATTTACGCCTCGAAGCTTCCATAATGCATACATAAAGTTTCCATAAAACATACATAATGGTAACATGAAGCTTCCAAAATTTTCCATAATGCATACGCCTCGAAGTCTCCAAGCTTTCAATTCTTTTGCATTACAGAAAATTTTCATCCGCAAAAAGTTTTCGAATTGTACCAATAAAAATGCCAGCACTCAGTTTAGCAGCACTTCTGTAAGATCCAAACTTTTCCTTTAAATACTTAAATCCAGAACCTTGATGATCCATTGCTCTGACAAAGCACTTCATTAATCCTAATTTGATGTGAAGTGGTGGAAGAAGAACATTTTTTGGATCAGCTAAAGGCACATGCTTGACTTAAATCTGCCTGCAGCAAGTGTTTCTCGTAGTTCCCACTGCACTTTACTAAGATGGTTGCTGTCATTTGGACTATTCCAGAGGCACAAAAAACACATGTTTGTATAGTCCAAATGCAGTTCTAAAATAGGGTATATAACTTTTAAATCTCCCAAGAATATTTAGGGCACTGAAGGGCGTTTAGCAGCTTTATTGTCTCAAAAGTTTCTTTTAATTATACTGCATGCGCTACAGATATGGACGGATCAGTATTACCATTATGCAAAAGCACAGCCTTTAGACTTCTTTGCTCAAATCAATAAATATTTTTCAATCATCACACTTGTGTTCGTGATCTAATTTCATCATCAGGCCATTAACGTCATTGGAGAAGCACAAGCCATTGTACAAGTCAAAGAATGAAGCGAGTTTTTCGTTGCGAAAACGAAACTCTGAAATTTTAGTTCCTTCTTTAAGTAAGTTTCCATGCTTTAAGTTTGATCCCAAAATTTCAGCTGCATATTCTAGCAATGCCAGATCTCTATCAAGATCATTCAACATGTATTGATTTACGAAAACTGGAGGGCTTAAGCTAGCTGCAAAAGATTCCAAATCACTTGACATGGTCTAGCTGAAACTATCTGGTTCAAATGAAGACTATAGACTTTCAAAAACTTTTCGAGAAGGAGCTTTAGGAATTTGAATGTCAGTACCATGCGGAATTGGTTTCAGAGCACACCGGCAATTGGATACACAATTTTAAATGTATCTTTTAGAAAATCCTTTTATGTCAGTTCAACAAAAAATGACAATCTGTAACATGGTCAGTTGGTTCACGCCAGATTGTGGGAACTGCAAAAGGCATCTTTTTTTGCTTACGGATAGCCCACCGGAGTAGCTGAGTGTTGCAAGAATTGCAGCAAATGAGGTACGGTACCAATTTTTTATCTTGGTCACCAACTTTGCAACCGAAGTAGTACTTATATGCACTTTTCATTTTATCAGCAATATTTTGTTGACGTGCTGGCAATGTATATTTTCCACAAACATAGCAAACCATTGGGATTTGTTTTACACTTCCTTCTATCCGCCATTAGGCAAAAATAACAAAAAGTGGTGGTGCGTTTTTTAAAACAAAAACACATTTAAATTAGCAATTTTCTCGGCTACATCAATTATTGCATGCAGCTCACTGAAACTTTGTACTGATCCACAAAATACCATGACAAATGCAAAAATTCCAGTAGTATTTGCATCTAATATTTGTATCTTAACGTTTAAATTTCTGACATAGACAAAAATTATTAACATGCCTCTGATTTCATATAAACCTTACTTCTGTGGGGATGAACTCCTACATTAAAGAATCTACAGGCTACTTTTGTCTATCGACGTAGAAAGCTTCCCGTCCCCAAATTTCTGCTGATCAGAAAAACTATTAGCTTGTACAGTCCATCCACCAGCATACAGACAAGCAACTCACTTTATGGAATTAAATTTTGCTAGAACCAGGCACTTTTATGGCATGAACACAGATAAAGAATCACATCAAAAGAAGTCGTAAGTAGAAGTAAGTTGCGTCGGCTTCAAAGGCGTTTTAATGCTGCTTCTCATCCAACTAACAAATAGATGAGTTGGCATTTCTTGGTTTTTGAGTTTTATAATGACAAATATAAAAATTTACATGTATAGTAATGCAAGAGGCCAGCGATGCACATAGCAAAACTGCAGACAGTGACACTGTTTCGACCTATCAGGTCTCTTCAGTGCAGTTGGTGACCGACAAGAAGCTAGAGGCTTTTAATAAAGCATAGCTTAGACCGCCACACTTGCGGGATCTATACTAGATCCACTTGGTGGAAGGTCAAATTTACAGTTTCACAAACAGGTATCGCAATTGTCACTGGCTACGTTTATAACTCAAAAACAGGACGTGACGAAAACACTGGTTGCAGATTTAGATTCAACACCACAAAATCATTCCTAACTTATCAGCCGCAAACATCTTTTTGAACAGTGTAATCGGTTGTTTTTGTATTAGTAGAATGGCACAACAGAAAAAATTTAATAAAAATAGTGTTGTAGAACAGAGCACCAACTAAACTGGCAAGCAACATTTTTCTAATTTAGCTTCTACACGCCATGGTGTAGTGGCATTCGTTTCGGACTTAGTTACAAAAGCTCTATAATCCGCAATCCAGCACTTTTGGTATTTGTAAGAAAGAGTGTCCAAATTTCAAAGCTGCTTTACTTCAGCAAAAGTCTAATTTGAAAGCAAGTGTGTTGTTGTGGACATACACTGATCTCAGCTCGTGTAAGCCTGTAAAACGCCAGAAAAAAACGTAACTCATTATCTGTTTATTTAGTACTGTACAACAGTTACCGGTACCAAATATACGATGAAAAACTTACAACTTGGTTTTTGAATTTTGCTGCATCACGCGACGAAGTTTTCTTTCTCGTCTTAAATTCTGTTCCGGTGCAAACTCATCAAAGGTTGGACAAACACTGATCTCAGCACGTGTAAGCCTGTAAAATGTCAGAAAAAAAATGTAAATTCATTATCTGTTTATTTAGTACTGTACTTAGTTACCAATGCAAATAATAGAATGAAAAACTTACATCTTGGTTTTTGAATTTTGCTGTATCCCGCGACGAATTTTTCTTTCTTGTCCCAAACTTTGTTCCGGTGTAAACTCATTAAGTGCTGGACAAACACTGATCTCAGTACGTGCAAGCCTGTAAAATGTCAGAGAAAAACATTAACTCGTTGTCTGCTCGTTTAGTGAGGTACCGGTACTTTAATAACCGCTACCAAGTATACAATGAAAAACTTACAACTTGGTTTTTGAATTTTGCTGTATCATGCGACGAAGTTTTCCTTCTTGTCCCAAACTCTGTTCCGGTGCAAACTCATTAGGTGTTGGACAAACACTAATCTCAGCAACTGTAAGCCTGTAAAACGTCAGAAAAAAAACGTAAATTCATTATCTGTTTTTAGTACTGTACTTTAGTTACCAATACAAAGAATAGAATGAAAAACTCACATCTTGGTTTTTGAATTTTGCAGTATCACGCGACGAATTTTTCTTTCTTGTCCCAAACTCTGTTCCGGTGTAAACTCACTAAGTGCTGGACAAACACTGATCTCAGTACGTGTAAGCCTGTAAAACGTCAGAAAAAAAACGTAAACTCATTACCGGTATCTGTTTTTAGTACTGTACTTTAGTTACCAATACAAATAGAACGAAAAACTCACATCTTGGTTTTTGAATTTTGCAGTATCACGCGACGAATTTTTCTTTCTTGTCCCAAATTTTGTTCCGGTGCAACCTCATTAAGTGCTGGACCAAAACTGGTGATCTTCAGATTCTTTAAATAAAATGGAGGCTACATGAAAAAATATGTAACTAAGCATCATGATTTATAAACGTTGGCATAAATAGCCTACCTAAATGGTCTCCCAATTGAGGCTGAAGACAGTATTTGATCTGAGTTGCCTGGCACTAAACAGCATTGCAATTGATTATAATTGCTTTTATTCTTTAACACTTACATGTGATCACTTGTAGGTTTGCACAAAAAATTGCTGGTCCAATGTGCTAGTGCCACCATCGCTGCAAACAACACAGATAATTTATCTTCCAGTCACGGAAGAACTTTTACCTGATTACTCTATGTTCTCGGTTCGTTGAGATATATGAAAAAAGAAAAAGATCGCTGTGTATGCGCCTTCATCGCATACCAGTATCAAGGGCACTCTTACAGCCATTTGAGACATATCAAGACTGTAGTGTCATTTAGCAGAGTATCTTCAATTTCATTCACCAACGAAGCAAACAAAATATTTGCAGTTCGAATTTAATTTTAAAAGACTAAAGCCATCTGCTATAATGCAAATATTTGAAAAGCCCTACGAGGGTATTAGTGCTTGGTAGACTTTTAAGCATTTTTGACTGCTTCAACAAGACGAGACAAGGCGTACGGTAATTGCAGTAGGCTTATATTTCACATTATTTTAACTGCAGTCTTGTTCTTGCTAAATGTTTTTGATTCGTTTATACTTGGTGCTCAATGCTAGCAAGCAGGGATTGAGAACCACAGCAGAAGAGCATTAGCTCCGGAGGTATAAAGAATTTACCCACTAGCTCCGCCTGCCAAGCTGCACATTTAAAGAAGTATCTCATGCTCCTAAACGAGAAAATAGGTAGGGGCTACAGCCCCACTCCCAAACTTCTTTCATCCCCCTAAAAATTAAAAAACTGTGGACAAAGTAGCATAATAGCATAAAAACCATTCAGAAAGCATGATCTCTGAAAGAAGGTCTTCACTAGAACTCGAAGCTTTAAATGGAAAAAAACTCTTTTAAAAAGCATGATTCTGCGAGCCTCATTTTGCTGGAAAGTCCGAGCATGAGCATGCTTGCGTCGCTTGTCCGACGCATGTGTGCATTTGCGTGTAGAAAAAACGAGTTTATGTTATCGCAAATGAAGGGTTTTGGTTTGGGGGACGAGACAGGCCCTGCTGAGGAGTGCAAAAAGACGAAGTGCGTCCAATGGTTTTGTCAAATTGGTTTGGGTACATTGTTTGCAATACACTGTAAATTGCTTTGAACATGATCTTAAAAAAAATATTTCTATCTAGCTCCAAATAATAAACTAAGAGAGGAAAGATTTTATCTACTAGGGTTTTCCAAGTTTCAGCAGCACCTTAGAGTGCATCGCTGGCCTCTTGTATTACTTTAATAACGAGATAAATTTTCGCATATGTAATTTAAAGCAACAACAGGCATGCCTCGCGTGCATAAAATATGGAACAATTCGATTCTCGCAATCAATTCTAAAACATTGTACATCGTACCTCAAAAATATCTGAAACGGCATGCGAAGACTGTTACTAGATATGATCAGCAGAAGGGCTACAGCAAATTTGGACAAAAGCAATTTGTGGAAATTGGATGAAAAGAATATTATGTGTTTCAAAAGCCAAAACTATTATTAACATATTGTAAACACCGAGTTTTAGCTGCCATAAATGCACATATGACCATCGACTAGCTAGTGAGCTTGCTGGCAGTTCTCTACATTTCTGTGGTAGCTCTGATTTTTTGCCTTTTAGTCGTTTTCGTTTTATTTGGTAAAACAGTTAATTGCCCTCTATCACCAATGATTAACATTAAACATTGAAGTTTATTATAACAATGCTGAATGAGGAAGTTTCCAAGTGCACGTACCTGCATTTCCAAGAAGTCTTTATTCAAACTTTTAATTGCTGTATTTTTATTTGAATTCACCGAACTTGTTTTACAATCAGAACGAACTGAAGGTTTTGATGTTAAATTTGATGGCAGCTTTGGAAAAATTTTAGGAATTGCCCCAAACTTTATGCGAGTTCTTTGTAGAATTTGACTCTCACGAGCTTTTCTTCTGTTAATGCGACTATCATTTGAATATAACACAAAGTCGTCAGGATTAAAGTGTTTGGCACAAACACGACTTATATTTGTTGGAGTCCAATCTTTTCTAGAAATGGCTTTAATCCATGCGGATCGGAGCTCCTCATTCTTTGGGAATCCAAACATAGGTGGTGTGACTTTGACCTTTAGCTGAGATCGGTAACCTGATTTGCATCCAGGTACACAGCACGTGTTCACCATTGAGTTAATAATATGATACTTAAATTTAAAAGTAATACAATAAACAATCTTGTTGCCACTACAAGATATAAATGAAAGCAGTCAGAGCTGGTTCACATGTGTATATTAGACATAATACTCTGGGCAAGTTATCCAACACTACACACTACAATTGTACTTAAGTTTTGAAAAGTAAATAAAAATTAATCAAGTTCACTGCCACTACGCTCTGTAGCAAGTCGTTATCACTTACTTCTTTCTCACGCTTGCACAATGCACAGCACGCTTGAGCAAAACAAATGATTAGAAATGGCGCGTATAAACACGTGCGTGATTTAAGCCCTTCTACTGTCGTGAGAAAAAGGCAATCGCTAAGCGGCATCGATGCGAGAGGGTATTTGAATTTAATTACGGTCATGTAATTAGAAGCTATGGCTGTTCGTCGCTATCTTTCATGGAAGAGCTGTTGCATGATTTTTTAAAATGTTTTGCTACTTGGTGCATAAACGTAACAAAAGAAATCAAATTATATCCGAAGTACTTACATCGGAGAAAATACAAACCAGCAATCTCAAAACCCAACTGGGATGTTATCGTTGTTTACTAATTACTTAATGCATCAGTTTATGTCGCAGATTTTTGGGACTTTTATTATTGTTGTTTTGTTTTGGCTTTCATTGGTTCATAGATTTTTGTGCCTGTACTCCAACTTACTTTTCATTTCGACTACTTAAGATATCCCTTGCTATGTTGTGAAGTCACAATGTAGTCATGTTACGGTACCTTACCTAGAAACCAAACCAACTAATCCAGTAGATGAGCATAATTTTTTGTTTTTAAACCCACATCGACTTTAATTCTAAGCAAATTTTGTACGTCAAGTTATTAGGATTAACATGCATACATGTGTATAAATATTGTTATCAGTCCCGTAGCACTCCAACTTCGGGCCCCCCCCCCAAAGTAAGCGCAAGAGCCCCTGCGCACAGGTCATATCACTTTAGAGGTGTAAAATTGAAAAGCTGCATTAAGAAAATACACCACAATTTGTACATAAGTAAACAGGCTAATGCAGTCCCGTAGCACTCCAACTTCGGGCCCCCCCCAAAGTAAGCGCAAGAGCCCCTGCGCACAGGTCATATCACTTTAGAGGTGTAAAATTGAAAAGCTGCATTAAGAAAATACACCACAATTTGTACATAAGTAAACAGGCTAATGTCAGAATAAAGCATGCCGATACCGAAGGTGCAAGTCATAAAAAATTCGGCACTGATGCCAGAGTTCAGTAGGACATTTATGCAGACATTGCGAAACAAAAGCAATGACACTGAAAAACATGAAAAAGTTATAAAAACATAGTATCATTTAAATAGTCTGGAGCGAACCTTTTTGTTCGCAAATGCTGTTATGACATTGTCATAATCAAGAGATCGGGCGCAGTCATTTTCGATTGACAACATGGCTAATGAAGATAGTCTACTGTCTGTCATAGACGTTCTATTAAAAGTTTTGATCAGTTTCAATTTGCTGAAGCTTCTTTCAGCGCTGGCAACAGTCATGGGGCAAGTTAGTAAGATTCGAAGAGTGCGATGTACACATTCGGATACAATTCAAATAAATGAGTCTTTATAAGATAGTTCAGAAAGTCTTGAGCCGTATTGAGATTGCGTTTTTTTTGTAAAATTAAAACAAACCGCTGTAGCTCAGCGCTCATTTCATCAGAATCAATGTCACCGAACTTGTTTTGGAACTCTTTACAGCAAGTAAGAAGAGCATTTTCTTGTTGCACAAGCAAAAGTTTGTCTCGTGTGTACAAAAACGAAAAGGCGGAAGAAACCTCACGTAACAAATTAAAGCACTCCTTATTGACATAATAGCCTGGTCTACTAATGAATAGAAAAAGTTGCTTTTAAATTTCAGTTCAGGAGTAGCTCGTTGTTCCTCTTCACCTTGGTAATCAAACAATCTTCTTTTCTTTCCACTTCTTGACGGAGGAAAAGAAGGATCAATATCCAATTCCTGTGCTATTTCAACAGCAGATGTTGCGGCACTGTCATAACCCGTTGTGCGATAGTTTTGCAAAAACTTTTCAGTTGCCTGGATTTCCGTTTCCATTGTATGAAGGGAGACTCCATACGATTGAAGAATCTTGCTTGCTTTATTGACTTGGAATAGGATATCATACCAAATAAACACCGACAAAAGAAAACTCCATTTTGATAAATGGGCTATCAACGATTTTGTTTCTGAGGCAGCTCTTCCATCTTTTCTTTCTATGGAAATGGCTTCCAAGTCTTTCAGTGCCAGCAACACCTCTTTTAAATTGTATCGAAGAGGTTTGATGCATTTAATTCTGCTTTCCCAACGAGTATCAGATTGTGACTTTATGGACAGCTCCACATGTTTCTTCAAAATCTCCCAACGCTGAGCAGAGGAAGAAAACAGCACATACAATCTTGTAAGTACTCCAAAAAATGTCAATGCTTCCGTCGATGAATTAGCACTGTCAACAACAACTAAGTTAAGGGTATGGTTTGCACAGGGCACGTAAACAGCTTTGGGATTGATGTCTAGCATTCTTGCTTGGACCCCAGAATGTTTTCCTTTCATGTTAGCACCATTATCATATGACTGACCTCGACAATCAGACAATTCGAGTTGCAGTTCGGTCGCTTTTTCTAAGAAAGCGTCCAACAAGCCTTTCCCAGTACTGTCACTTATTCTCAAGTAGCCAAAAAATGTTTCTTTAACAACAGCAGCTTCTTCATTACATAGTACATAACGGAGAATGACAGACATTTGTTCATGATGTCACATATCTGGAGTGCAGTCCAAAATTATAGAAAAATATTTTGCCAATTTCAATTGCTGTAAATTTTCTTTTTCAACTTCTGTCGCTAGCAATTCAATTAGTTCATTTTGTATGGTAGGACTCAAATAGTGATCTTTAGTGTTTTTATTCTTGATTCTGTCTTGAAGCTCTTTTAGGATCGGATCTCTTCTTGCCAAAAGCTCAAATATACCCAGAAAATTTCCATTGTGAGGAGATCCTAAGACTTCTTCAGATCCTCTAAAAGCAAGATTCCTTTCCGATAGAAACAAGGCAATGTCGATAAGTCTCTCTAAAACATTTCTCCAAAAACGTCTTTCATTGAAAAAAATATTCATCTCGCGTTTGTCGATAGTGGATGAATTTCTTATCCCTTCAGCTAGCAACATCCATTGACTGCAGCATTCTTGGTGGGAAATGCCGTTTTCATGGTCTTTCAGTTTTTTTGAAAAACCCTCCCATGTATTTATATCACTACAAAAGGGGCTTAGTGTTTTTCCAAATAGCTTACAACAAAAGCAAAAAACTTGATCTGATTCCCCAGAATAAACTAGCCACGACCGTGAAACACTTTCACCATTAGGTAACACACGTTTATAATGGTTGGAGGAAAAACGTCGCCTTGGAGTTGTGTTATTATATGGAAAATTGATTATTAGTTGATGTGGTCCACGCTTTACTGTACCACATCGTTGAGCATCAGAAATACTTTCAGGCCATTTACATGGGTCATCAGGGATAGGAGTAAATTGAGATTCAGTTATTTTTGATATTGAAGGTTGCGTATTGGCAGGTAAATCACAACTTACATTTTCTGGAAATTCACAATCACTTTGATGCTGATCGTCATAGTCTTCTTTTTCTTGTACACTATAGTTTTCTTCATCCCTCTCGGTACTAGTGCCAGGTCTACTCTGCTCAGTAATCTTGAAAAAATCTGTCATCTTGGGCAATTTCGCTACAGCATCTCGAGCAGTGGCTGCTTCTTTTCTCTTTTGAGCACCACTTTTTGAACGTTTCATTCTATACAATGTCAATAAAATACTTTATCTGCACTCTGCAGTGAATATATATTGTCCCGGTATTTATAGCCAAACAGAATTCCAGACCATTCTATGATTGTTGCGTAACAAGGGCATTGTTACGTCAATCGAATATTC
Source organism: Trididemnum clinides (assembly GCA_963675345.1). NCBI lineage: Eukaryota > Metazoa > Chordata > Ascidiacea > Aplousobranchia > Didemnidae > Trididemnum > Trididemnum clinides. The sequence goes on from OY776285.1 coordinate 3,182,259, forward strand.
AAGATTCTACCAGAAAATCAATCGAAATATTCTAGATTCTGCGAGATAAAATGTCGTTGCATTCACTTATGATGTCACAAGCCAATTTCTTCCTACAGTTTAAATCGGTTGTAAACAAGTCTGCTGAACTGAAAATAGTCACGTAGCCAAAAAGCAATTTCAGACTAACTTGGGCCCCCCCCAATTGGGGGGTTTGGGGGGGCGGCTGCTACGCCTCTGATTGTTATGTGCAGTACGTAAGGAAAGGGGGCTACTATGCACGTGCCCCCCTCAGGAAAATTTTAATTATTATTTTCAGTCATTATGCTTGTTACGGTAACAAATAACCTGTACAATTGTGACAGAATTAGTTTACATGTCAAAGGACGACTGTGATCAAGTCATCGACCAATTTGCAAAAGTCGATTGTCGCCTAAATTTAAAATAAAGTAGGTTCGTTTTTGTGATCGCTGTCTGCAGCATTGTTTTAATGTGCATTATCACTTCATTTTTCACTGTTTCATAACAGCTGTTGCAAAACTTGGTAAACATTTTTTCATTTTCAGATATGACGTTGCATGCTAGATAATAATGGTCATTAACGCAACTTTGCCAGAGTGATTGTAAGTGTACTAAGTTATATGAGGTACAAGATAATAAGGTAAAAACACATGGTGAAAGAATATCTTTTTAGGTTATACAATTTAACTGATGAGCTCTTTGAAAAGCTTGTAGCGCAGCTCTAGCGTATTCGTTGTAGGCTGCATGTAAAAACGCAAGCAGTTAATAATTTCTTAGGTGTAGCAAAGATAAAGACTATGGAATTTTAAAGAAAAATTACCTTAAAAGTGGTTCGAGAAAGCACTAAAATCGCGAATATTTGAGGCTAATTTTGCAAAATTTTCCCATGAGAGCATGTTCCCGACCCCTTAGGCCTAAGATAACAGGACCCCCTTTGGCACTCGCAAAGCGAAAATGTGCCGTAGGCATATTTTTACGCTCCCTCCCTCAAAAAATTTCTGCCTAAGCCCCAGTATTCTCTATAATTTGTGATGAGAGGTGTGAAACCGGAACGAACTGGCGCTTTTTCAAAAAACCAGTTGCATAGTTCTCAACCAGGAGGCCATGGCTGGTATGTTGGGGGGACCATTGTTTCCGTCCCCAAAGGTCTTGCGCCCGATCAAGATAACCAAGTCTTTTTAAGTATAATTGCAATAGAACGCCGATCTAAAATAAAAAGTAATCAACCGAAATTGAGAAGCAGGTTAAGCACCTTTCGAAATTTGTTTCTGGCTGCGCTGGTGTGAGCCACAGCTTGTTGTGTTAATTGTAGCTAAGAGCCTGTAAGCAGGGTCGCCATCGGCCTGGAAAAAAGCACGGAATCGGAAAACAATGTTTTCGCTGTGAATTTACGATCCCACACCCAATTTGGGGAGTAGACCAGGGCTCTTCAACCAGAGTTCCGCGTGAACCTAAGCTTTCATGAAATATTTAGAAGGGTTTCGTAGGCACCGAGGGTTCTGCAAAGGTTTCGCCTTTCATGATTTTATTTTTCGAGAATAGACCCTACGTTGGCAAAACTTAACCACTCCGGTATGAACGCCTGATGTAATCATTTTCATGCGCATTTTGTTTGGATTTTTAGCGCAGCAAAATTATTTTATAACTATTGCGTCACAAATACACGACGAAATGAGAAGTCACAAATACACGACGAAATGAGAAGTAAATTTCTTTTAGTAATTAAAAATAGCGGCGGTGAAATAACCGAAGAATACGATACGATTAGTTGCTCAGTCGCGCAACAACTTGTGACGCACGTAATAAGACTTAAAATTGATATCGAACAAAGGCAGGAGGTTTTAAACTTCTCCTCGCTACAAATCATTTAGTTAAACCTAGATGTGTGACATATTCTCTAAGGATATGCCGTGAGTCGAATTCGATTTCAGGAAGTTCACTAGGCCTTCCAAAAAATGTCTGGAAATTGAAAAGAGCAGAAGAATCGAAACCTTAGTTTAGAAAATAAATGTTTTTCTGCGAATAAAACGGGCAAAATATACGCTTATGTAAAGTCGATTTCAAAAAAAGTCTTTTAGTAGAATTTGAGTGGAAGCAACGAGTTCTACATATGCTATTGACCAAAATCTTTTGAAATACCGGTGAAAAAACTTGCTCAATTACCCCAAATTTTCCCTCGCGTTCCTCAGTATGTGAATCCTTAACTAAGGTTTTATGTAAGAAAACTAGAGCCAACGCAGTTCCAACAAAATTTTGTAATTGGGGTTCCATGATATATGTAAAAGTACTGCAAAGGTTCCACGACCATGAAAAGGTTCAAGAGCACAGGATTAGACCTTTTCTAGGGATCATTTTTTCCATTCCCAAAGTGACAAATCGCTGTCCTGACCCTGACCATTTTTTTAGAGGTCTACATTTTTACTTCTATTCATCTGCAACGCCATATCATTTCAAAGACAAAATAAGCACATTTCTTAGAAAGCATGAAATAGTAATTATGCCGACAAAAAAAAAACATTCAAAAATTGAAATAAAAATTAATCAGCCTATGAGTGAAAATTTTTCAACATGATTATTTTTGGAAAAATTAAAAAGTTGAGAATTTTGCCCATTTTAGTCACCAAATCGACATAAAAACTTTTTTACTTTTGCTGCTGCCGTACGAGTACCGTTTGGATGGTCATCAGGCTTTTTTCCCTAATTATGATATTATTTGAAAGCCAATATTTATTGGCTGGTCAAACGCAAAGAAGGGAGAAAGTGCTTTAGGAAACAGTGTTAAGCTTTGCTTATTTTTTATCCTGAGATAGTGGTTTGAATTACTGTCTCTATCTGCTGTGCTCGTCAATAGGCCTACTTCGGATGTCAACTTATTTTCTATCACAGAAAGGTTTTCCACTTCTAGCTACCAGTCAGCTTTACCTTTTACTAAAAGTCAAAAACAACAACGGTTTCTAACGATTGACATCGAAGCCTTATCTTTTTTTTATTTGCAATATTTATTCTCCATTCACGAGAAAGCGATGTATCGCTATGTTTTGGACGGTGAGTCCGCACTCGCTTGGGAATTGCCATTTCCGGGTCACCTGTCTTCCACATAAAGGTAGGGCGTTCCGTTAAGTGCCTTGCCCAAGGACACAACAAGAGAACTTGTCGGCTTGTTCTCCACAACCTCCCCTAAATGCCGAGCGCCAAGCAGGGAAGCTATAGATGCCATTTTTTAAAGTCTTTCGGTACGACGCGACAAGGGGAATGAACCCCAGGTCCACCGACTCCGAAGCGGACGCTCTAACCACTACACCATCGCGTTGGTTAAGTTTGTTAAAATAACGCTGCGCGATCATCACTCTATGGCCCGCAGCACGCACTGTTGCTTTTGATGTCTTTCGTGTTTCATAAGCTTCTGTTGCATTAGTTTTCAAATTCTTGGTGTTTAAGGTGTCCCGGAATCGTTAAACACTAAGTTAGTAACCCTAATTGATTACCTTCAGAAAGGTAGAACTATCAATAGAGAATACTATGCCAACTTGCTAAGGTAGCTACAAAAAGCAATTAAGTAAAAGCGGTCTAGAAATTGACAAGAGAACCTTTGTTTCATCAGGACAATGCTCCTGCCCACAAGTCTGCGGTCGCAATGTCCACTGTGCATCACCGTGTATTTGAACTGATCAATATCCCCCATATTGTCCTGATTTGGCACCATCTAATTATTTTCTGTTCCCTAACATGAAAAAACATCTGGCTGGAAACCGGCATCAGACTGATTAGGAGGTCTTTCCGCTGTAGAAGACTTTTTTGAGGGTCAGAAGAACTTCTACACCACTGGAACCCAAGCATTAAAGTTTTTATAATATTTTATAAAATTTTATAAAACATTAAAGTTTTTACAAAATTTGCTTCCCGAAAATTAAGGTTTTTATAATAACCTACTGTTGCTTCAATTATACATTTAAATATTCAGAACAGAAGTTGGCTACTTATCAAAATAGCTTGGTTTCACGACTGGCAGACCAGTTGCAATGATAACAGCCAGATCACTTTAAAATACTACTGTATTAAGTCTTGAACATCACGGCTGGATGGTGACTAATCAGCTAGCTCATGGAAAATAGCTAAATATTTCCTGAACCAAAGCCCATCAAAATACAAGAGTTGAAGAACCATGATAGGCTACTCGATCTCCACAAATGTCTATAAAAAGAACCAAAAAACATTTTCAAGGTAAAAGATGAATTGCAGGTGAAAATAGTAATGATACTACGCTTATTTTCAACAAATAGATCTTGTTCCCTCAAGCATTTGCTTTTACTCATTCAGCGGCTGAAAAAACTGCGGCTTATTAGCGACCGATAAAACAATTCTATTTTCTTTAATCGCAAGGTATTCTTCTGAGCACTCAGTGACGATTCACCGTTACGCACCAATTAAGTCTAAAATTTAAATATATTTCTCAGATAACATCAAAAAACAAGAAAAAGTGATCACACCACCAACTGCAATCCAATCCCTCTGTTCACGTGCGCCTCCATTTTTGTTTACCGACATCAGGTTCTCATTTTGTCACCCCGAACATGTTGTTCTGATTCGAAATCACTGAGGTTTGTTGTCAGGAAAGCCACGTGATTCGCCGCCTTCCACTTCAGAAGTTTCATAATGCCATCTAAATAACAAGAAATTTTGAAGATTGGGGACAGAAGAAAATTTTCTTCCAACTTCAAAAAGTTGCAAGAATTCTAAGCATTTTGCCCCACCACAGAATAGTATAAAAAGTGTACCATTTAGCAAACTGCAGACAGTGACACTGTTTCGACCTATCAGGTCTCTTCAGTGCAGTTGGTGACCAATAAGAAGCTAGAGGCTTTTAATAAAGCATAGCTTAGACCATCACACTTGTGGGACCAAATACTAGGTCCACTGTAGTGGATGGTCTGTCAACCTCTGCGAAGCCGTATCACTCGTGAATGAGTGGCGGTTGTCGCAGGTGCACTACGTCTAACAACTGCTAGAACAATAGTGCTGTCACAGCCGAGTGGTCACAAGGTCTTACATGTATAGTAATGCAAAAGGCCAGCGATGCACTTAGCAAACTGCAGACAGTGACACTGTTTCGACCTATCAGGTCTCTTCAGTGCAGTTGGTGACCAATAAGAAGCTAGAGGCTTTTAATAAAGCATAGCTTAGACCGTCACACTTGTGGAACCAAATACTAGGTCCACTGTAGTGGATGGTCTGTCAACCTCTGCGAAGCCGTATCACTCGTGAATGACAGTGGACCTAGTATTTGGTCCCACAAGTGTGACGGTCTAAGCTATGCTTTATTAAAAGCCTCTAGCTTCTTATTGGTCACCAACTGCACTGAAGAGACCTGATAGGTCGAAACAGTGTCACTGTCTGCAGTTTGCTTAGTGCATCGCTGGCCTCTTGCATTACTATAAGTGTACCATTGCAACCGCTTTTCCATCAAATCAACTTTGACTTACTAACTTAGTGAAAAAACTAAATTTCTGCTGCTTTTGAGCGACTTTATTCGACCTGTAACTATAAACTCCAGTCATTCATGGACTAAACTAATTAGGTGAAGCAAGTTATTGAAGTAAAACTTACTTTCTTAAACATCTGCACTCTGCTCCGCATTTGCTACTTCGGCAACGTTCACACGGATAAAAACAACCAGGACAATTCTCTCTCAAACAATCGCATAGATCTCTCCCATCCGCAACCAACAGACCACCGTCATCATATAAAGATTTTTTCGCCCTTAAAACCGAGTAATTAGAGTTATGCTTCATACATTAATCTTCTGATGAGAAATGTAAGCAAGAAATGCAAGCAATCTTTAAGATTTGTCCCGATGCCAGTCTCTGGTGATCAATTGCTAATGTACTTGACTGGAAACTTTTTCTAGATCAGTGGTCACCAAACTTTCATTGAGATAGCCAAAATTCCCCTTTCAATCGTTGCTGAAAGCAGTAAAGGCCCAGCACTGTTGAGAACGGATTGACAGAAGGCTCAAAAATTAACCATTATCTGTAAGTGGAAAACCTCTTCATTATGGAGATTATCTCAATAACAAATCTACCATTAACGGGTCATTCACAGAGTTAACTACTTGCGAGGTCACGCGAATGGTGTGCTATTCCATGGTGGTTTAAGAGGCACATATATCTATCGAAGGAACAAAAAGACATGGCAACTTTTAAGCACTGTTGTAAATTCTTCATGGCTCGCCCACACTGATGAAATTGAGCGTAGTGAAATTTAAAATCGTATCCGCGCATATCGTAAAGCGCTAAGGAGCATTTAAAGTCTTAAGCGTGAAAGGGAAAGTCGAAAGTGTTCAACATTATGCTATTGTATTTGAACATGCAAAACTTGCATTGTAAAACTCCAAGGTGCGACAGGATGTCTACGTAGTAGCTTGTGGTCGAAACTCTGATATTATATTGCTAGTTCCAAGTGGTTACGATCGATACAGAGCGTCTTATAAGGGAGAAACAAAACAACAAAGCGAGTGCTGAAGGCGCGAGGCTTCCGAAGGGAGCAATGCTATTGAGATATATATTCAAATTTACAAAGCCATCCCTGGACGCGTTTTGTCCTTTTGGACTCATCAGCAGGGCTTGCCAAGGGCCAAGAGATCCCCCAATAGTATCAACGTTGACTTTTATAAAACAAACTAACACAACGCGCAAGACTTACCGTATTTATGCGTGTATAAGTCGGAAAATTTTGTACCAAATTATTGCCCAAAAAGTTGGGGGGCGACTTATACACGAGGTTGCTTTAAAAGTTTAAAAATGTTTTTAAATGTAATGTATGGTAGTCATGCACAACTCCTGTTATGTGTGTCATAACGTATGTCCTTTTATCGCTGCTTGCTTAGTCACAACCTTTATTCTAATGTGCTCTTGAGTTTACAGTACTAATTGATTGTAACAATGCCACCTCAACAGTTTAGATTTCAAGTAAGCGTGCGCATGCACATACACATGCGAGCTAGCATCGCGCATGCCATTTTTGACAAATGCATGCGTGGCTTTGTAATGAAAAAGCACGTGGATATTAGATGTTGTGTTTGATTTTAATCTAAAAATGTGGAAAAAAATTTTGTACCATTTTTTGAGGAAAAAGTAGGGGGTGCGACTTATACACGAATAAATACGGTACGTGCCGTTTACTTTTCAACAAGGTTCGTTTTGACATTTGCTAGCCGCTCAACTATGGACTAAAACTGATAACCTTATGTAAAGCTGATCACACCAGCACTGATTAGGCAGAAAAACGTCTTCCAAAGGTTACAAGCTAAATGCGATGCTTTAAGGCATGGCTGGAAGCACGCGGTGCATGGCAGCAAAACTCGGCGCGCGAGGAGGCCAGTTCAACAGACGTGGGTTCGAATCCCGCAGACGCATCGCATTAGCCTTGACGTTTAAGAACACAATGCGCGCGTAACGTTAAAAGGGGGCTTAACTGATTTCGGTGGGACCCAAATGGCTGCACCGCGGCTTATATAATACACGGCCGCCAAGAGGTCAACCACTTCGCCCATTCCACTCCGAGCATAGCTACCGATTCCGACAACTAGCACACCGCACGGGTAATAACTAGTGTGTTACATAGAGTATCCCAATAGGCGACGTAACTAGCGCCAGCTACCACCTAACAATTACACGCGGAGATTCCCCCACACAGTTCTTCGGCAGGGTTTGCGCGATCACAGTGCTGAAGCTACTAACAGGACCCCCGCACTACAGCAGTTCACCGGGACGAGTGTTTCACCGAACGATAAACTTGTTAACATGAACGGTCCCAAAGCTCCGGGCCTGGGTATTCAGCTTGGGAGATGCATACACAGCGAGCGATATTATATTGCTAGTTAGTCGAATTTCTTAGTTACCAGGAGAAGTTGTGACAATCTAGCAACAAGTAAGCAAGTCATAGTTTTGTGTGAGAACACTAAAATCAGGAATTAAAATTACAGCCCAAACAGAATGCTTCTTTACCGGTGAAAAAGCGTCTCACGCCTCTGTTTCAAGTTAACGTCGCGAGTATGAACCGATTTTCAGTGGAAAATACAGCTTATTCTTTTGATCAATCCTCAAATACACAAGCTAGCAAAACAGTGGTTCCGAACTCCGGAAAAAGTTCTCCATAGCCATTAAGATTTACAAGATTGAATTCAATGTTTTTTGAATTTCATAAGATGTAATGGAACATTATTTTGTTTCATTTCTGCGTATTTGCTTCTAGTTTAATCTAATTGTTGGCATTGCAATGTCAAAACAGACACCTCATTTTAGATATTATCAATTTTGCTCAGTTGTTAGAAAAGCATACGTTGTAAAAAATAATCCGTTGTTTTTCCATTTGCTGAATGGTGGAAGTGGAATAAATATCGAATACATCCAATAAAATAGTGTTGTAGAACAGAAAACCAACTAAACTAGTAACCATCATTTTTCTAATTTTAATTTCCTAAACCCCGTGGTGTAGAGGCAATTTTCACACACATAGGAACAAAGTTTCCTGAATAGGGACTTTAGCTCTAATGGTATTTGTCAGCAAAGGCATGCGAAGTTTTAAGGGCTGCGTTACTCCAGCAAAAAATTCTTGTTTGAAAACAAGTGTGTAATAGTGGACATATACTAAAATCAGCTACTGTAAGCCTGTAAAACGTTGAAAAAAAAGACGAAAATTGACTTTTATCCATTAAGAATTTTATTTACAAGTTATGAAAAAAATACTTACAACTTAGTTTTTGCATTTTGCTGCATCATGCGACGAAGTTTTCTCTCTTGTCTTAAACTCTGTTCCGGCACGAACTCATTAAGCGCTGGACCAGGATTGCTAAACTTCAGATTCTTCAAATAGAATGGAGGCTACATGAAAAAACATATAACATGGCATCTTGCTTTATCAAAATTGGTATTATACAGTATAACATGGTTATCTCCAAAAAGTTGAAGATTTAACATCTCATTCGTTCCGAGTTGCTGGGAAAAAATTAGAATTGATCCTAAAGAATTAGTATGAAATCACTTGTAGGGTTATAAAAAAGTTGTTGGCCCTTCGTGCTAATGCAACTAATACTGCCAACAAAGCAAAATGCTGTATGTTTTTAGTTTGCTGAGGTAATCAAAAAGTATAAAGACTTTCGTGTGTGCATCATCATCGGACATCAAGATCAATGGCACTTTTACAGTTATTTGCAAACGAGTACGACCAAAGTGTCGTTTAACGGCGTATCTGCAATTTGTTTCAGCAATCAAGAGAGTTAAATAAATTCAAAGTCCGAAGTAATTTAAAACGAGTAAAGCCATTTGTTAAAATGCAAATATTTGCAAGGCCAACAAAAGTAGTGCTTTGTGAAGCTTATCGCGTTTTTGACTACTTTTGTACTTTGAGTCAAGCAGTAATGGCAGTATTCGGGTGCTTATATAGCTCCATTATCTTTTAAAATTGGTTTTTGTGCTTTGTCCTTTAGTTTGAAGTATTTCTTTGGGGTAGTAACCTATTTGGTGTAAAATGTTTTTAAAAACAAACAATGCCTAAGTGATCCTTGAGAGGTTTTGCATGAACTGTTGTGAAAATAAGCTTCTTGGCGTAATTTCTTTATTATTCGTGCTAGAAACTTGATTTTTGTATCTACAATCACAAAGTCAACTACTGGCATGATACTCACTTTGTGTCAATTGGATTCAGAGCCAGAATTTAACGATTTCTAAAAAATTTGGATACGCTATGCTAAAAAAATAGTCATTTTATTAGCTAGGCCTGAAAATCGATTTATTGCAACAGATTACCCCAAGCACAAAGTTAAAAATTCCAACGAAACAAATCTTTGCAAGCTATAACGCTTGGCACGGTTAATCTAGCTTTTACGAATATCACTTGTTCTGTTTCAATCATTTGACATAACCTGCAATATATTTTGGAAGTGATTTTTTGATCTTGCGCATGTTAGAAAACCCAGCTTAGTTTTGCTGCTCGTCTAGCACAGTCATTACAACATTTAAGGGTTCAAAATCTTTTAGACCGTGTTGACATGAGTCAACATTTGCCCACACAGCACCATTCATATGATAAAACTGAAAATCTATATGCAAAATTTGGAAAAGGAACCAAGAGTCTGATGCGATTAGTTCATTTATTGATGTTGTTTCATTGATGGCACTTGGAAAACTTGGCTTTTCATAGGCTGCGCCATAGCATTCTGATGGACAAATAACTGAGGACTGAGATTGTAGCAACAACTTTTTGGCCATCTTTTTTTTCTAACTTTGAGGCCATGTCACTGAACAAAGCTAAAGAAATCATTTTTGATGCGAGGTACATGTGCCGATACAGTGCATTTTTTTACTGTCTGATACTAACTCATCAACTTTGTCTTACTGCAAGATTGATTTGATAAATTTCAAAACATTGCAGGAGCCATCAACTGCACATGTAGATGTAAACCACCACGGGCAATATATAAAAGCAAAAAATGCCACCAAGCGGCTCAACTGAAAAATCTGCTGCTTGGCTACAACACTGCTTGGTGGAGGTTACTGATTCAAGAAAAAAATTTTAAAAACATACTATACCTTAGCCATCCAACGAGTTTTGTGTAAGGTTCCTGTTTTTTTTACTACAAAACACATGAGGCCCCCAAAAGATATTAGATGCAAATTTAAATTACTTTAGCATAATCATCTCTTGTTGATATATAGTCTCCATACAGAACAATCAAGGAATACGCTGTCCATTGCACAATGTCCTTTGCAACTCTTTCATCTAGTATTTGACTTAAAATATCCACCATGTTTGTGTTGATCGTTACGGCATCGAAATGTTTGCAAAGTCGTAAGAACATGGAAATGTCTGGTGATTTTGAGGTTTCTATTTTAAGATATTTGAATATCCGAAAAAGAGCAATTTTCTCAATATGATGACAACAGCCCAAGCACAAAAATGGTCGGCCAAGCTGCTTTAGAAAACGCAAACAAGCTGCTGTGAGGTGACCACAATTGCTTGCTGTAGTGTCACACACCATCTTTACTCTATTACGAGAACAGTTCCACATTTCCATTGATTCCATAGTCAAACCGGCACTTTTTTTCCAGCTTCTTTGTTAGCTGAAGAATGTGATAAATATGTTGGGAGTAGCAAGCAGCTCTATTACTTCTGCTGTGCTTGAACAAACTGTAAGACGCTCTTCTAAATTACTGGAAACATAGGAAGTTGTTTTGAATTTAGTGTCGAGATGTTAACTTGTAGAGGAAACCAAAGTTCTTTGGTGGCAGAAGCTAGTATGTAGCTCTTTGTTGACAAAACTGTAAGCAAGATTCGGTTTTGATGGCTCCAGATTTCTTAATTAGAGTTTTGGTATACACAGGGTGGCGCATAATTCACTTTACCATTTTAAAAGAAAATATCATTTCTGTATATAAATGTACTTTTATAATTTTTTTTTATTACATAGTTTAAAGATTGGAATTTTATTTTGATCTATGAATGGAAAATAGTGCTGCATAAATGACATTCATTTTCAGGTTCGCAAATACGAGCTCTTTTTAAAGTATTTTCCATGATAGTTTTTAGCATCTGAGGCTGTATGTAGTGAACTTCCGTCTGAATGTTTGCTTTAATTGGTTGGATAGTTGGAGGTTTATTTAGGTATACCTTTTCTTTAGTGTTCCCATAGAAAAAAATCTGGTGCTGTCAAATCTGGTGATCGTGGAGGCCATGGAAAGTCGGAATTTCGAGAAATTATTCCATCTTGAAACATCCCAGTTAACATCTGCAGAGTGGCTCTAGCTGTATGTGCAGTTGCACCATCTTGCTGCCACCAATACCCTGCCATATTTGCTATCTCAAGCTAAACAAAATTTTCTAGCATTTTTCTATATTGCTCACCAGTTACAGTACCTGCATTTTCATCAGGATCCTTGAAGAAATAAGGCCCAATAACCGTTTCTGAGGTTACTCCACACCATAGTGCAACTTTACGTAGGTGTAATTCACTCGCAAGAGCAATTTGTGGATTTTCCATACCCCAAAATCTCATGTTCTGTTTATTTACATGCCCATTCAAATGAAAGTGAGCTTCATCTCCTAGGATCAGATTGTGAATAAAGTTGATGTCATTCCTTGCAATTTCCTGAAATCTGACAGCGTAAGTTAGCCGTTGTTGCCTGTCTAATGGTTGTAGAGACTGTACTAATTAAATCTTGTAAAGATACATGCTCAAGTCTTGTAAGAATATTTCATTTCAAAATGGTAAAGTCATTTATGTGCCACCAGATCAAAATAAAATTCCAATCTTTAAACTATGTAATAAAAAAAGAATTATTAAAGTACATTTATTTACGGAAACGATATTTTATTTAAAAATGGTAAAGTGAATTACATGCCACCCTGTATATGCTGTTGAGCAGGGATCATTTTCAGGCATGCGACTAATGATGTTAGCCTTTTAGATTTTAGTAAGTCACGATGAACAAAAATGCTGCTCCAGTCTTTAACTTATTTGTCCCACTGTTGAAATACTTTCTCGTAGGTTCTCCACATTTTGGTCTGAAGTAATTTCATTTTCACTAAAGCTTCCATTAGTATTTAGTGAGTTTTATCAGTGTTACTTTCTAGCACAGCCTTTTCTTCAAGTTTTTTTTTGCTTTCGTTCAGCCTTCTCTTTTCGGTTCTTTGTAATTTCTTATTTTTTCTTGTGGCAATGAAATTTGATCATCTGATTTTAAGCAAGTCCCCCAAATGATGCAATTCTATAAGTCTGCATGGACTATAGAAACCTGAAGTTTTCTTCAATCGAAATAAGCATTTCTGTTTTTTTTTGGCCAAATTGGATAGGTTTTTGATAACAGCAAATCTTTTTTTTGCTTTTCCACTGCAAATTATTTGGTTCATCTACCACTAGGAATTGCCCTCAACTTGAAATTGTTTTGAACAGCTTTTAAAATTTTTCTCATGCTTTTCCTTCTGTCATCATTGTTATATTATCTTTGCTATAGAATGGTATCATCTAATTGAAAACTTTTTGTTCTATTTTGTGTCTGCGGAATGAAATTGTTGATAGTTAAGGTACAAAGTAATTGGCCCACTACTTGTAACTTCTTATAGTTGTAGGCCTAATCATGAAACAAAGCCTTTGACAATGCATATGCTACTAGCTACCAGCATAAATTTACCCAAAGTAGGGCAAAATGACATGGAGCATAAAGTCCAGTTGTTAAAAAGTTTGGGTTATGGCATAAGAGGAAAACCTGTCAACCAATTTTTTGAGCTCAACAAAAGAAAAACTTTTCCAAATCCTGCAAAACTTACTGTTAAAACTTGGCATTTTGTTCCACCTTGCTACACGTGACGCAAAGATCTTACGTCTTATGAGTAAACAGCCAAGTGGCATGACTGTTCTACAAAGTATTTTCTGTGGAGTCCACCAACAGTTGTGTTATTACAATTTTCTTACTTGCTATTGCATTTGTAAAAAAAACAGATGCAAGCCAGTACATTTGTGCTGTAGTACATCTCTGTACTGCAACAGCTAGCACATTGGTAATAGGGCATACAAATTACATTTTCTTTTAAAATAATAAGTACATCTGCTACCTGCAGCTGCTTTCACTAAAATAGTAAAAGATAGCATTATGACGTCACAAAACAGAATAACCAAATAGCGCTTTAGAGGAAAAAAAAACATGCTCAAAAATACCCTTGAAAGCTCGATTGGTTGTTACATTGTCAATAAAGGTTAAACTGTTGTAGAATTAGTTTTCTTAGAAGTACCTTGCCAATATTTCACAAAAAAGCTTTCAGGAGCATTTTTACAGCCAGTGAAAATGGAAGAAAATAAACTTTACAAACAATTGTTATGTATGATATCATGCCAGTTTCCAAAAGGGTAACATTTTTTGAAGTTAGTTAGAGGGAAGCCAGCATCTAAGCAAAAATCGCTTTTTCACATCGAGAAATAAAAGTTAAAAAAAAATTATCCTTGATTTTGACAATGTCATGATGTCACAAACTCCCTTACGACATTCACCCTGGAGTGAATATCAATCTTGACAAGTTACATGTTTGTGTGCTGAGTATTGGAGACGTTTTGGAGAAGTTAAAGCACTAAGTCACAGACATGCAGACAAAACTGCAGTTTCTAGCATAGATAAATCAATACTAACAGACAGGGCTGGTCTAGTAGAAGAAGAGTGCTGGCTCAAGAGCTACCAAGCATTTAACATCTAGCTATGGCTTTGAAACTGTAAGTTTTTGAAAAGTAGCTTGTATGTAGCAATTGAAATAGTTGAACGTAATGCTTTTTTTCTGTATTGCTAAGTGTAAACTTTTGTGAAAAATAAGGAGGCTTACACGTTTTACACAAGCCAATGAAAAACGAAGGAGCTCACACTTATGTGTTAACTTTTTGTTTTACTTTCTGAGAGTTATTATAACAAATTACTACATGACTCCACAAGCTAATAAAATCCTTTCATGGCTTCATACATTGGGCAGTTCTGATTGATGGTTTTGTCTGCCATCCTTTTCCTATCTTGAGCAAAGTTAAGTAGGGATGTGTGTTGGCCCCAATGCTTTTTGACATCTGTTTCCTCTACTGCTTTCTTATGCCTCAACTGAGTCTGCAGAAGGAATTCACCTGCACTCAAACGATAGTGGCGATTGAAAGCTAAAATTGAAGTACAAAAACTATGCTCTTTGGCAACTACCACATGCAGATGTTATAGCCCTTGTCACAGATAGTCAGATACAGAGAAAGATGAAGAGCATTTGATCGATTGCATGGTTAATGCATGTAAAGAATATCATCTTACAATCAGTTTAAAAAAAACAATGTCATTTGCCAAGACAAAATTTTATACCAAACATATCCACAAGCAATACTGTGGAAAGTCAAAAAGAGGGTGTAGAGCCTGGGTAAGTCTTAGTGCAAATACTGATTGGAATATTAGAAATCCACCTAGTACCAATTGATGTTAAATTGAAAAAAAAACTGACTGGTGCGAATATCATTTGTTCCTTGTGTAATCCTATTTATCCAAAGCTTTCATCCTAATCAAGGAAACAAACATATCCAAAATCCAATGTTGAACTTAACAAAATAGAAATTATTTGTAACCAGATCCAAAACAACTAATTGCAACTGGAAAAACCTTAATTTCTCTAGTAGCAGTTTGGAGGAAATTTAAACTAATAAACTGAAGTTGAAAAGAAAGAGAACAAAAAGGTGCACAAATTTACACAAGGTAGATAAATTAAAGAACTATAATTACAGAAATGTGCTGTGTGACGAGAAACAAGAACTGCAACTAATAATACCAGTTCGACACTCCAACCAAACTACTGTAAAGATGGTAGAAGATTTCATCTACTAGGGGGTCTTCAATTTCCAGTAACTCAGTTTTGATAACGTAGTCAACTTTTACAAAGTGAAGCAGTAACATGCATGTTTTACATGTAAAGAAGGAAAGAGCAATTTAATTCTAACAATCTTTATCTTGTTTTGGAGTACAAACTGAGAAAAATTCTTTATCTGTTGTTGTTGTTGTTACCAGACCCCTTCCAAGGGATGGCGGTATGGCAGAACATGGAGCCCCACAAGCTGGGCAACTCCCCAGGGCCTGGACCAGAGAGTTGCCAAAGAGTCTGTAGCTGGAGAGTGCAGAATGAGATGAGAGGTGTACTGGGACAGGTATCCACAGATGCTGCATGAAGGATTCTTGATTCTGCCAATCCTGTAGATAAGAGCTCAACAGAAGGCTGTGTCCATTTCAGTGGAGACGAGAGAGTATACAGTGAGCATGATAAGGGAGCACAAGTTTCTCAGTAGAAATTGAGGAAACCTATGGGTCAAAGAATGTAGATGAGACAGTATGCCTCCAGTTTGAGAAAAGACAAGAGTAGATACAGGACATAAGAGAGGGAGAGAGATTACAAGGGATTGCAGAGGGCACAAGGAGCATTCCTCATCTAGCTAGTTCATCAGCCGAGTTGATGCCTAGGAGAAATGAGTGTCTGAGGACTCATTGTAACCTGATAGTACAGGCGGAAAAAGAAAACAAACCAGTAAAAAGCTTGCAGAATTGCGCAGGCTTCAGCAGAAAAATTTGATCCTATTGGGTCTGCTGAAAAGGAAATAGCCCTTAGAGCCACAAAATGAGCAGTTGGCAAGGAGACCAGACCCACCTTTGCCAGAAAGAAAAGGAACAGAGCCATCTGTCCATATCACCAGAACATAAAGTGGGAGAGAGTCAAGGTGAGCAAGAGCTGCATCTTGGCAAGAGGGGGATCAGAGCTGGAGCATGGGGAGGAAAGGAAGGATTTTACCATAAAGGAAGGCAGGTTCCAAGGAAGAAAGAGAGGGTAAGCAAAGAGAACCTCCCTAGGAGAAGTAAAAGAAAGTATGATCAAGTGGGTGGATGCAAAAGCTCTCCAGAAGGATCTACAGTGCCTTGATTTCACTCAAAGTCTGGCCAAACTTGAAATGAAAAAGGAGGTTGGGAGACAAAGGGCTCGTTCATAAGAAGACAGAGTGAAAAGGGTCAGGGTGACTTGTAGGGGAAGTAGAGATGCCTCAGAAAGGAGAATTCGGATAGGGGAGGATAAGAAGCAGCCGGAGATGGTGTGACTAGCTGCTTGGTAAATGCATTTCAATTTGGCAGTATTGATAATGCTTAGAAAAAGAAACCACGTGGGCAAAGCATAAGTTAGAAGGTGCAAAGAAAAGCTTTATACAGAAGAGAGAGGGAATAAAATGGTTTGTGTGAGGTGAGTGACTGGAGTAACTAGGACCCTCAGGATGGCCCACAGCCATTTTGACCCTATCCAATCGGGGTTGGCGGCAAATAGCCGAACCACCACATTGAGGTGGCTGTTGATTGGTGAAGAATTCTTTATCTAGTTAATGACAAAAGAAATGAAAAACAGAAATGTTAGTAAGAATTGAGCTATGATGCCTGCTAATAAAGACTCGACATCTTCCATCTTCACTGTCTAATGAAGAACCATGGAATCACTTGTCATGATCAAACCCCCAAAAGCATGATTAAAGAAGCAAAGATTTAAAGCATAATTGCTATATTAGCTCATCAATGGCTCCATTGGCTTGGCCATGTAAGTCACATATTAAAGGGGTACTTTTAAAGAACTCACCTTTGGTTCAAGACCCTAAGAGCGACCTAACTTTGTTTTAAAGCTATTTGCAAGAGAGATCTAATACTAGCAGCATCTACCTCAAAGTAAGCAAACCATTTCTACTGAAGAGTGTAGTTCAATTTTGCTTGGGATCTAACTGCAGAAAAATGGCTCACTACGAAAATAGAAAACATAGACACCAATGAGCTGCCACTTTTCAAATGAACTCAAGAAATTTGAAATACATTAAGTGCAACAGAGCACATAAATCAAGGATCCAACTTCAAGCCTCTGCCAAAAAATGCATCAACAATGACCCAACACAAACAAGCAAACCTGTTGTCTGAAAAGACAGACATTGCAAGCAACCTAACACTGAAGCAAACAACAAGTGAAATTTTTAATACAGGTCCTGAAAAAATGCTTGGCTGCACAACTTCAGTTTCCCAGCCATGTTAGTAGCAGGTTCTTTTTTTGGTCACTTTCTTGTGCTTCAAAATTTATTTGATCCTAAGCAAGTCAAGTGTTGTCATCTTACTATTTTCTAAACTAATCTTTCAAAGCATCATAAAGAACTGAAAGGAAATAAAGTTGAACACTTTTTTGAACTAATTTCTTATATCTTGTATTGCTAAGTTATGCTACCTTTACCGATAGAAAGTTGGCATGTAGTGCAAAATTCTCCTCAGAACTTAAGCCTAGAGAGGATGGGTAATACAGCAGAATATCAATTATCTGAACTAATTGGGACCAGGGGTAGTTTGAAAAGCAATTTTTTTGGATAATCGAACAAATACAGTCTCACAATAAAACAACATATACATATATGGTGATTTATTGTACATTATGAGCAGTACAGTAATCACTCATTTTTTGTTTCAAGTTTACTACTCTTTTTGTCGTTCCAACTCTCTTATCCTTTTCAGAAGCAGAAGCTGTGTTGAACAACACTCACTATGACGTTCACTATGTCGTTGTCATGCTACACTTCAATGACTTTTGTTTAAGTAGTGTTCAGATAATCAACATTCTATTGTAGTAGAAATTGCTATATTTCTTCAAACTCTTGATTTCTTTGCATCACTGACTGTAGCAGATCATTTTTCTGATGTTCAGAATTTATTTAATGGCAAGAAAAGGATGTTCTATTTCTAAGTAGCTTATGCAGTGATTCTCAATCTTTTTCCATTTGCATTTTTTTCTGTCATTGCCTATGGGTGGTTATATATAGGCACAGTACTGGAATTGTAGGCATAGTCAAGGCATATAAGGGAAAGTGTGAAACTGAAAACCAGTGGCACCGATATAACAAAGCCTTACTTCTTTCCTTCCTATGCCTGTACCTTGCCTACTATGCCTGTTTAATACTACTGAATGCATATTACCATAGGCAGAACCAAAAGAAAAAGAATTGAAACCACAATATTGGCTTTGAGATATGCCAAAAAGACTTTGAGATACACCAAAAAACTCTGTCTCAAAAATTGACTTAATGTTAAACACCAAAAACAGCTGTTTAACCTATGGTGCGGTTAAAATAACACACAACGTAAATTTAATGGAGACTAAATGTTGCAATAGATCTGAAA
Organism: Trididemnum clinides; assembly: GCA_963675345.1. Lineage (NCBI taxonomy): Eukaryota > Metazoa > Chordata > Ascidiacea > Aplousobranchia > Didemnidae > Trididemnum > Trididemnum clinides. The sequence goes on from OY776285.1 coordinate 3,200,990, forward strand.
ACTACAAATGTACAACCAGGAGAAAACCAGCCAGTCACTAGTGGTATCTGTGGGAAGTTTGAAAGCCACTAGTCCATGCACCACGAAAATACTTTAATGTTACAGTATGACAGGAAAATGTAATATAGTGTTGTTGCCAGCACACAGTTCTAAAGAGGTTTGGAAAATAATTTGTAAAAGAAATTGATTGTCATGTGGGAAAAAACTGGAAACCACATTTTTGTTAGAGTTTGATAAATCTATTTTTTGCAAGCATTTATTGTAATTTCCTGCATTAAAGCATCACTTACATTTACTTCTTGAACGTCATCATCATCATTTGACTTGTAACTTCGGCCAACTGACATAATAGCAAAACCACAGCAATATGAGACAATCTGTTGTACAACTAAGACTAGATTACTTCCAAATTTACCGTGCTACAATGTAATGCTACTTTATAACAAGCTAACATTCCTGCAACTACTAAAAACAATCAATTGCATTTAAAATTTATGACAAGTACAAACTACGATTCATGAAAGTACTAAAAATAATCAATTGCATTTAAAATTGATGGCAAGTGCAAAGTACCCTAAAATATTGATCATCAAAAATTATATTTTTCAAGCCTTTGAAAAATAAAAGCTTCATATAAATCAATTGTACATAGTAACACGACATGGGGGAATGCAATTGGTTCCCAACCAAACAGTATGATCAAAGCAAAGATGCAAAACGAAGATCTTAATGGTTGATTAGAGACCAAATGGGCAAAATTCTTGCAAAAAAAGGCTTTATTTCTACACAATCCACTGCCCTTCAAAAATGCTTTTAATGACAATATAATTGACATTGAATTTCAATAATACCAAAGTCCATACCAAAGCCAACCAAAAAATGCTTTAACATGCATTCTCATGGTAATAAAAATATTTTATAACCCAATATGTTTCCTTATAGCAAAATAAAAAATATTAAAAATTGAGACCAAAAAGTTTTTGTGAGACAATGATTTAATACAGATACAGGGTAAACAATACACAACATAATTATAAAATCAGGATTATATTGGTGGCTGTGTAATTTCATATCAAATTTACAAGCAAGTTCAACCTACCTATACGATTTTTATAAAATATTTACAAGACATCTGTCAAAAAGAAAATAAGTAGAATCAAGAAAATATAAAAATTATGTGGAATGCAGTAAGAAAGCAATTTTCTATGCTATGCATCACTAACTTTTGGATTCTTGAAGTGGTTCTAACCACCATGGCAATGCGCCAGTATCTAACAGTAACAAGTACTAAAAAAATGCAAAATATTGCAGTAAAATTTATGCTCTCTAGGGCAGCAGTTGCCAAACTGGGTGCCACAAACTAATTTTTGGCAACCTTTGAGGAATAATTAAAAAAGATAGTGCTTCTCTGCGCATTCTAATTAATTATGGTATAATTGTAATTATGAGTATGTTCTATAATTGTCAATTTTTGCCCGAATGTTGGTGTGAATTGCAAAAAATCCTTCCTTTGCTCTTTACAATCAAATGAGCATTGCATGACCTGATTAAAAGCTGGTTTCCACTAGGCGTAGATTGCAGGCATAGGTGAAAAATTCTTTGTGTTAAACCAGCCATAAGTGAACCGTGCCTTTTCAATATAAATAAGCGAACACATTTTAAAAATTTTCTTATGTTTTCTTTTCCTCAAGGATTTGTCAAATCAGCTCTCATACTGCTAAGATTCCGAAAATAAAGAAGGTTGGTTGAATTTTTTTTGTAATGTTTGTGGGTTTCTAAATTCACCTTGGAACTATGTGGATGAGAAAAGAATTGCCTGGCTCCAGCTTGCATAGAATTATCTGTTTGCTTTCTCTGTCTGTGTCGACTGCCTAGACAGGGCTATTTTCTTGGTCAAAAGGCTAGAATAGAACATTAGCAGCCTAACTGCGATTTGGTGACCTCCACTGTGATCTATTGTTAGTTGGTCAAATACCATATTCTACAAGAAGGTGATACATTTGCTGCTTTGTTTACAAAAAAATTACAGTGCGTGGTTAGCAGTAGCTTGTTAGCAGCTTAGTAATTACAGTGAAAAAGTTGTAAACAACTTACTACAATTCCACAACTTGTTAATAGCTTTTATAGCAATCACACGATTGTAGAAAATAACACTTTCCGAGTGTCAAACAATATCTGCAGTAAAGTATTGGAAATTCATTGGCTTCATAATGGATGCATTTGTTACTGGTACTTCACCTCAGAAGAGACAGATAGAAGTTGATATAGACAAAGAGAAAAATGGAAGACTAGAAAATACTACTGTAGTTATCTCAATTTGGGCTATACTGTTGCAGAAAGGGAAGGCGTTGAGCATCCGCAATTTGTTATTTGTTGCAAAGTTTTTGCTGTGGAACGTATGCTACATAGTAAACTAAAACACCACTTAACAACAAACCACAACAACTTATCTGGAAAACCACACAAGTTTTTTGCTTGATATGTTATCAGAAATAAATAAGCAGTTGATCCTACTTTCAAATATTTTGCACACACCTGCCAAGGCACAGCTTGCATCTTTTAAAGTTGCGTACAGAAACGCGAAGTGTAAAAAACCTTATACCATTGCAGAAAAACTCGTGCTTCTGGCTGCTCTTGACTTAGTCTCGACAATGATTGAAGAATCAGTAGTTCAAACATTAAAAGCTGTTCCACTCTCAAAAAGTCTCATTTGCAGGAAAACTGATAAAATTTTGAATGATATTAGTGATCAGCTGGAAGCAAAAATGTGTGGAAATGGGTTCAGCTTATGGTTAGATGAGGCAATAACAAGTACTATTGGTAAAGATGCTTATTTGACTTGCTACATACGCTTTCCTGATAATGACGACAACATCAGTAAAGATTTGCCCTTTTGTAAGCCCAATTTAATAAATTGTTTGCAACACTGAACAACTTTTTTCTGGAAAAAAACCTTGAGTGGAAATACTGCGTTGATTTATGCACTGATGGAGCCCAAGATATGTCTGGTCGTTTTGGCAGGCTGCAAACGTTAGTGCAGGGCATTGCCATTAATGCAAAATGGACCCACTGCTTAATACACCATGAGGCGCTGGCTTTGTAACAGCTCAGTGGTGACTATAATGGAGTGCTTGAAGTTGTTGTCAAAACTGTGAACTTCATTAAAACAACGGTGCTTAAGCTCAGCTTTTCCAATGTCTTTGCGATGAATTAGGAGCATACCACAATTTATTGTTTCATTGCAGTGCAAGGTGGTTTCCAAAGGCAAAGTTCTTTTACGTGTGTACTGAGAAACAAAATCTTTTTTTAAAAGAAGAAAACCATGAACTTGCTACTGCCTTTGAGGATGAAGTTTTCCTGACTCACTTGGCACATCTCTGTGATATTTTTTGCAAAATTAAATCAATGGAACGTCTCACTTCAAGGAAAAGACACTCACCTTCTGCAACTCCATGACAACATTACAGCCTTCAAAAGAAAACTACAGTTGTGGAAAACTGATCTGTTGATGACTAACAAGCAATGTGATAGTTTTCCACTTTTAAAATCCAATTTAAACTCACAATCTGGCAATTTCTCCCTACATAATACCGATGAATGTGATATGAAGACTGTGATGTGTTTGCATTTGAATGCATGCTCTAATCTCGCATTTTAAGAAATATTTTTCTGAAAACACGGAGAAGTACACTTGGATAAGAAATCCTTTTGTTGATAATGCAAATGCCCCTCAAGGGTTTACATCTTTGGAAGCTGAACAACTCATCGATCTTACTCCTGATCTCAATTTGAAAAGCATATACAACCCTAATTTACTCATTTCATTTTGGGTGAAGGCTTGAGCTGAATTTCCACTTGTAGGCTGTAAAGCTCTCCATGTTCTTGTGCCGTTTGCAATGCCATACTTGTGTGAAGCCAGTTTTTCTGCTGTAGCAGTAATTAAGTCGAAGTATCTCAATAAGATTGTCATTGAACATGAGATGCATGTGGCAGTATCAAACATTGCACCATGCTTTGATAAAATGTGCGTAGAGCAGCAAGCTCACTGTTTTTTAGTATTTTGCATTTTGAACAATAAACATGATTTAAATACAATTTTTTGGTAAAATTTGAAATTAGCAAGTATTGGCTTCATTATGGCACCGTGAATATTGATAAGTTTTCAAAGGGCATCGTCAACAAAAAAGTTTGGGAACCCCTGCTCAAGGGAGTTCCTTGGGTTTGTCATCTTTTGGCTCCTCAAGAAATCTTCAATTTTAGACCAAAAATCAATATTACAGTAAATAGCAGTAGATACTGTACACGTTTGATTGACTAGCATACCCCAACACTAAAGAAACTGCGGCAAAACGCCTAAAAAAGACATCTATTTTTTCCATTATTTTTGATCTAAACTGTTGAAATCGCTGCACACAGCATATGCTTTGTCTGGTTTTGAAGGTTTTTTGCTCTCACACACTGTTGTATGAAAATTGTCAATTGCTTAGATATTTGCATGATGCTTTACAGCATATGTGGTGGTTTAAAAATCCAACTTCATCTGCAAAATATATATCAAAAGCATATTTGCTTTTACATGTGAAAATGAACAAAAAGATTTTTGTTGACAAAATCTGAAGTTCACGCAACAAGATTCACTACATAACACCATATAAATATCCAATCAAAGGAAATCTTTTGAGCAGAAAGGCTTGAAAGAAAACAATGTAGAAAACCAGAAAAAAGCATACAAAAGCGTAAAACACCATTAACACTACAACTAGGGGCAGAGCTGCATAAAAAAAGTTAATCCACATCACCAAAATAATCAAAAAACTATTCAACTTTTAACTATTTTGTTGTTAATCTTTCAATTACCAAGCAGTGCTAAATTATCAATTATGTCACTCCCCTTTGAAAGTATTTTTTCTCTAGACCTAATATTTTTCTGCCATAAATGACTGCATTTGTAAAAAAGCAATGCAATTGACTAGAAAATGGATGCTGAAAATAATTTTAGCAGGCCAACAGACTGACTGTTCGATCATGTTGCATTAAAATTAAAGCTGACAAAAATCTCAATACAAAGCACGATTAACAATGTAATTTACAAAAACCACAAAAACTTAAAAATATTTTCTAGATAAAAACTTGCTTTCAACACTGAAATTAATGACGCTGCCCCAATCATGTAACTGATAAAATGCCCCACACTAAAAGTAAAGCCTCATTTGCCTATTCTAGAAATCAACAATCTGTAGCCAATCAGTTGTTTGATAAGCAACAGCTTTCACAAAAAATTGCAACATCTTTTCATACCAACACATATTCTTCCATTTATCAAGCTACAATAATTTAAAACTACTGTATATACTCGCTTATTAACTGTATTTTGCCTGTAGCTTATACATGCAACATAACCTGAGGAGCAATGTTTTTTCATGAGCTAACACCGAATTTGAGTCATCCAGTCAAACCGCCAATGTCATTTGGCAATGGGCAAAAATAGGGTGCTATCTTGTCTCTGTCAAAATTTGACATAAACTTGCAGGAAAAAACGTACAGACAAGTATGCTTGACATAGATACGTTTTTTTATGCATAGATTCTTACATAATTTATAGATTTTTATATTATGCACAGACTCTTATAATAATAGGACAAATTTTTTTTCTTTCATGATATCTCTTCTTTTTTCAACAATACAACTTCTCTCTTCTACTTTTTTGCTGATTAACTCACTGCTGCAGGGAACTACTTGGGTCAACACTGCACGGAATTCCCTTAAAGAGTGTATGATTCAAAAACCTTTCAAGAAATGTTCTATCAGCAACAGCCTTGACGGAAGAGATGACATTCTCTGAACAGATGTTTGCAACGACAGCCATGACACAAATGAAGAAGACACCTATGACAATCTGCTTATAGAAGAACAAGCTAAGAAACTACTCCAAGATTCTTCAGACGAAGTTTTTTTAGGTTTTGAACAATAAATTTGACTTTTATTACATGTGCCTGTAAAATCAATATTTTGTGGTTGATTGATCTTGCAGGGTTTTCACCAGTGAAAAAGTCAATTGACTTGCAGCTTATTCATGAATTACCCTTGATTCTCAATATTTGGCTGAAGTTTCTGCTGCAGTTTATCAGCAGGTGTGGCTAATAAGTGAGTATATGTGGTAAATACATGCAGTAAATAACTGCAAAACATTGTCTTGGCCATCATTAAGTCTAACTTTTGGTTATGGGTCTTCTACAGATCATCAAATCTTCTTAATCAAGTTCTTGATAAACTTGTAATATGCAAAAAAAAGACAGTTACTTGATGTTGTATTGAAAAGTAAAACTCTTATTATGTATTAAGTTCAGCTCACCCACATTTTTAAACACAGACTTTGCATCAGTAAAAATACATCTAAATTACTTAACGATCAAAATAATATTTGTTTATCATAAACTGTTCGTTTTTGTGTTGCAAGTGATTCCACAACCAGAATCCAAAACCACAAGAATCTAGTATCAATAACTCCAAAACTTGGTCCTTACATCTTTTAAATTTATTAGAAACATTTTCATAAATATAATCAGGACAATGAAACACAAATTTGTGCATTGGAAAGTTTAAGTTGTAAAAAGCATGGCAGAGGTCTTCTACACCTTTAATAGTTAAATACTTGTCAAGATAATTGCTGTAAACAAGGCTTGATATCTTGCCAAGACAGCAGGACAAAGATTTACATCCACAATCTCCCAAAGTAACTACACGACGAACTGTCAATGATGTCAATGGCTTTTCTAGTTTTTTGATTCCTTCACACAACATTTGAAATCCTTCATCAACGTTTGCAAGACTGTATGCCATGTCAATATCAAGTTCCTCAACATTGTTTAAGCAAGTGGAAAGTATTTCCATCTTCAAATTTATTTCTAGATCTTCAGTTTCATGAAAACATCTTTTTCCTCTTACTGAGTTTAAACAACTATCAATACTCTCTTTTTTTGCACAGATACGAAATGAAAAAGAATAAAGATTTCTGGTGGTCACATTAGAAAAGCAGAGTTGTTTTAAACAAATGCTTTTGCAACTGATAGCATCACATAAACATTTCATTCCAGAGCTACTCAAGCAATAACTGGAAATATAAAGCTTCTTTAAGTTGTTTAAATATTGAATGCAACTTGACAAAACTAATGCAGCTTCATCATCCAAAATAGTGCCAGAAATATCAAACTCTTCAAGAGAGTGACAATGTTGCAACTGCTGGCTTAGGACTATAATCTGAGATAAATTTATTTCACATCGAGAAAAGCTCAAAAGTTCAACAGACATCAAACATTTAGAGAAAACCTGCATGTCCTCATCAGAAAACTTCCATGAATCGATTAAAATTTTTTTCATGCAAACATGGATATACTCTCCCATCAAACAAAGATTTTCAAAAACCTGCACAAAACTATTTTCCAAAAATTCGACATGGTAAATTTCTACTTCTAACATTGCCATTTTTCTTACTTGAAGCCAGTAGTGCAGCGGGGTGTAGTCATATGGAATGATTTTTCCTCTTATTAAGAGTTTATTCGTAAAACTGCTGCCACATTTTTTGGCAAAAATTTCATCTTGGGTTTCATAAGCCCATTCAGCAAACGTAGAAAGGTCAGATAGGTGTGATGGAATTTCATAAAATTTAGTTGAATTGAACACTTCCACGTCATTTAAACCACTTTCTAACAAAAAATCCCCAATTTTAGCCAGTCGGCTACAAACAGAGAAGTTGCAAAACCCAAAAACAAATTTTGCAACAGATTGAAATCTATTACATGAAATATCAGCAACATCTTTTTGAAGCTGATTAGCTGATGCGTTTTCAAACAATTTCAATGCAGCAAAAAATTCTTCAAGCATTAGATGTTGCATAAATTTGTGTTCACTAGTTTCACACACTATTTTAAATCCATTAAGTGAATTGCAACCAAGAGCAAGTTCTTTTTTTTCATAACCATCAACCTGAAAATTATCTAAATTAGAAATTTTTCTCCAAGCTACCTCACAAATCTGTTTCAAATCAGAGTTGGTAAACGACTGAGAGTGCTGTATCAGTAGTTCTAAAAGCACTACAAACACTTTGGTTATTGAATCAAAAGTGTCAACTTCAACATTTAGCTTCAATTGAATATTAACACAATGAGAGATGAGTGTGCAGAACAAAGGACTGTAACACAAAGATGATGTGTTTTTATCATTCCTTACATGATCAAACACCCTGGTCTGAAACTTTCCACATATTGATTTGAATATCTTTTGCTGACAATCTTCTGTTATTCCAATAACACTAACAAGCATACATGGTCTTGAAGTCAAGAAACAATAGTATCTTACATCAGGACGAGCAGTCACAATGATCCTTGCATTAGGCAACAACTTGCCAATTAATAAATCCTTTATATAAACATGTGGCAAAACTATAGAACTTCTAGAGAATTTGTGATCATCTATCTCTGGATGTGACAATTCAAAATTCATTTCATCGAGACCATCAATTAAAATCATTGCTTTGTGACTTTTGTTGAGATGATTTAAAAAATCTTGATGCCAATCTTGGTCTGATATCCAATGACATGTAAGTGAAGAAAACAGAAATTCAGTCAAACTCATTTCTTTCTTAAAATCAACATCTTGTATGTGGATATAAAAAACAAAATCAACATTGTAAAGACCTTCTTCTACAATTTTTTTAAGAATAACATGCATCAGTGCAGTCTTACCAGAGCCAGCATCACCAAATATTCCGACAATCTTTGTTTCATTATCCACTTCTTGCTTTGGAATACCTTTTGAACTATAGCAAAAGAAATCTTCAAGTTTAATTTTTACATGCTTCAAGCTTGGTGTGATTTTGCCACTAAAAATCTTCTGCTTGCAATCATAAAGTGGTTGTGCATCACATATTAAGTTTTGATCACAAGTGCCTGACAACAAAAAAGAATCATCATAAATTGGTAGTGTTGGAATAAATGAGTTTTTTAAAGATGCTTCATAGATAACTCTTGCTTTGGCAGTGAGCAAATTATGCAACTCTTGAGATGATAAAGCTTCTTCTGGTGGTAAAGGTGGTACAGCACGCCACATTTTCTCTTTAATTGCTGCAGACTGTAGTTGAATACCATCATCTTCACCTTTAAGTCCAGATTGCTTTTGGGCAAAAAAGGTGTTCCACATAAAAGACAATTTTTTCAATCTTGATTCAGGAGTACTACTATACTGAAGTGATAGCATGGCAATTACTATCAAGACTTTTTCAGCAAGTTTTCAGGCAAAATTGTTAAAACACAACTTTTTAAAAAATCAAGAACCACTCATCAAAGATAAACTTTCAATTCTCATATTATCTAAAACTTAAAAATAGCAATGTCTGAAACACGACTTTTTGATCAGATAAAGCAGGGCTAAGGTAATGCACTATGACATTATGTTTCAAAAGTAAAAACACACTAATACCAAAAACATTTTTGTAGTATGTATCAGGTTATATAAAAGCAGTGGCTATTTTGCCATCAACAGCATTTTACCTTTGGAGGCTAATAAATTGCCATTGACGTCAAAATAGCCACTTCTTTAATAGATAGTGGCTGTTTTGCCATCAACGGCATTTTACCTTTGAGGACTATTTTGCCTTCAGATATTTGTTATGAGTCAAATTTAATGACATATCAAAATGTAACTTTTGGTCGTTTCTGATTGGTCAGTTTTAATGATTTAAAAAAATTTGAACCCTCAAAGTGCACACTCCCGGTAGATTAATTTACTGAAGCCCAACCTAACCGAGTAAAAATATTAATAACACAAATATAATATTCACATCATCTAATGAATATTGATTAGATAATGCAACTTGAACAGTTTATAACCTTGAAAATGTTCTTTTTGGTGATTGCAAAGGGTTTTGGTAAATGCCCAATCCAAAAAGGCAATTGACCAAAACCCTCCTATTGCTGTAACTGGCAGACTGTTTTCAACTAATTGTACATCAATTGGTGTGTGTGAATATTATCAGTAATTCGCATAGGTTTTTATGGTCCACATCGTAAAATGTTAAAAAATATCAGAGGGTTTTGGTATTTTGTGACTTTTTGTCCCTGCCATTTGGAATTACCGAAAACGCATACAGATATTTTTTGTGTTTATATAACACTAATGATAGTTACCAAATGATCTGCATTGTTTTTGATTAAAAAACCACAGCATAACACTGAGTTTTCAGGGTGAGTTTAATTTGTTACATACTGGGGGGCAATTTACAGAAACCTTCCCATTGCTCTGAAACCAGCAAATTGTTTTCAACCAATCGCACATCAATTGGTTTGTCTTGATGCTAACAGTAATTTGCATAGGTTTTTGTGGTCCAGATCGTAAAATGTTGAAAAACATAGGAAGGCTTTGGTATTTGGTCCCTGTCAGAAATAACAAAGCCGAGTTTAATTGTTGAAGTTTTTAATTAAATTATTGTTTTGTCACTTATGTAACACAAATGACAGTTTGTAAACGTTTGGCATTGTTTTGATCAAGAAATCACCAAAGTCTTTGAATTTATTGGGATGACTTTAGTCTGTTACAAAATGAAGGGGTGATTTATCAAAGTAACTTTAGTGACTAGAATAGAGAATCACACTTCGCTCTATAGAGTGTGCTGTAATTGATCAGCAATAAAAATGCCTTGAACAAGTGTTTTTTTGTTTCATCACAAGTAATCTTGTCACAGAAAAGTTTTGTTCAATATTTCAAAAATCTATAGCTGACAGAAAAGTATGGTATACTTCAGGTGACAAAAAATTAACGTTATTTACATTCTGCTGTTAAAGGGAACGACAATGGACTGGGGAGTGCCATATTTATAAAGCAGTGGCTATTTTGCCATCGACGGCAATTTACCCTCAGAGACTATTTTGCCGTGAGTTATTTGTGATTGGTCAATCTTAATGACGTACTAAACGTGTGACTTTTGGTCGTTTCTGATTGGTCAATTTTAAAAACCAATTAAAAAAATTTTACACTCCCAGGTCTCTATCCCCCACCCTGTACACTGCCCCACACATTTACATACCAGGCCTGCCCCTCTGGTGCACACTGCCTTTCTTTTAATGCCCTGCCAGCTGAGATTCAAACCCGCAACCATGGTATCTCAAGAACAGTTCACTATCCATTACACCACAGTGTCACTGGTGCAATTCTAGCAAATATGGTAATATAAACACACGTGAACGATTACGGCAAAATAGATTCCAAGGGTAAATTGCCATCGATGGCGAAATAGCCACTGCCTCTTTATAACGCTTTCGCTTTTCTTCTTTACTTTTGAGCACTTAAGTTTTTAAGCAATTTAAAGCAAATAAGTTCATGACATAATATTACACTGCTCACTACACACTATTGCATCCTAATTAAACTCACTAACATACAAGACGAGAATACTTGTGATGAAATCACTGAGTAACGAGTTCACTGGCAAGCAAAATTTCATTCTCAATGACGGAGTATATGCCAATAGTAATTGCCACCATGATATGGAGGGTTTTACAGGAGATTTGATTTTTTTGAATGGAGGAAGAATAAAAGGAAATTCCTATAGCATAGTAAATACTGTATGAGCAATAGCTTCTTGGGCTCATTTTGCTATGACTTGTCACATTCGCAAAAATGCATATAAAAGTAGTATCTTAAAAGTTATGTTGCTGCATTTTTCTGTGTTGAATTTGTTGATGTACAATGCTTCATTTATACTGTTATAGTTGATATAATAAAATTTGCTCTTGAGGAGGGTTGCGTGGGAAGAAATTCTAAGAGTTTTATGTATAGGCCTACTTTACCCGGCCTGGGAAGCGACTTAAAAAAAGTAAGACTATGGCTGCAGTTCCGGAACTTTCAACCATTCATCCTAGTGCTCCAGCTCCGGCGCTGTAAGCATTTATCCACTGGCTCTAGCTCCAAAACTTTTAAGCATTCAACCACTGCCAACAGCTTCAGCTGCGAAGAAACTGTAAATTAAACAAAATTGGTTTGTAGGTTTGCCCAATGCAAGAGATGAAAGCTGAGCAATGCAAGCATTAAAAAAGACTAATGTGAAGCAACATAGTAGCAAGGAAATGTATACACAAACAAATCATCTAAGGTTAAAGAGTACCACCTGCTTGTCACAATAAATATTTGCAAGCTTTCTCGTTTGGAAACTCTTCAATTATTTGGCAATAATCTAAGCCCAGTATTCATGAACTTCCAATCATAGCCTACCATCGGCGAAGCAGAAAGAAGCATACATTGTCATAATTACTGCCATTAAATATAAATTAAATATGTCGGAGTTGGATAGGCGGAATATCTCTGATCAAAATCAACTAAACTTAAATATAAATGCTTTTATTTCGAGCATTGCGGGTATCAAAATAAAAAATTAATACAGAAACATAAAAAGTAGGTCTTAAAACAGTGGCTCCCAAGCGGGAATGAATTTTTTCCCACGGAGGAATTTTACCTTTTTAGGGGAAGAATTTCCACATTAATGAGTTTACAAGATATTGATTTTGTTGCACTTAGTACAATATTTGTGTTTCAGAATTGTTTCACGTATTTTTATAAATTAGCACACTGAATCCAAATTGGGAGAAATTCCTTTCCGAAATAAACTCACCCTTTTAGGGAAAAAATCTCCATATTTTAGAGTTCATACGATTTTAATTTTAGAACATTTGGGTTTCAGAATTATTCCAAGTATTTTTTTAACTTAGTTGTTTGGCGATGTGATGCGATGAATGTGGTTTCACACTCACCAGCGTTGAAAAATCCCGGAGGCAGTAGCCGAGCTTTTCTGAAAAAAAGCACTTTTCGTTTTTTGACTGGCATTTTGTTTAACATAGAGGCCATGTGAGAAACTACTTAAGAGGCTACATCACAAATATACAATATACAAATGTACACGTAATGGTAAAAAATAGGCCTATCGGGAACCATGGATGTGGAAGCGGTTATTTTTCAAACGCTTCCGCATCTATCGCTTTGGCTTCCACTAACAAAAAAGGAGAAAACGACCGTTGACAATTTTTTTTTAACTTTTATGAGTCTGTAGCCTGTCTTCTCCTACACTTTATCATTTTGAGGGGACAAAAACCTTCATTTATTGCTCTTACTGTACCTACTTCGGTTGAGCTTATTGTTCCAAACTACTCTGTGTTTCTCTTATTTTGATATTAAAACTCGTGTTGAATGTAGACCAGTGCTTTACAACCTTTTTGCCATTGCGGAACCTCTGTTGTACTTTCGCGTTTGTCACGTAACCCCCACCAACAAAATTTAGAAATCACGAATTGCTTGCAAGAAAATCAAATATGCTGTTACTACAACTCAAAAAAATAATTAAACACTTTAACAAATAAACAGTTATTACAAGTTCCTTCACTACTTACAACCACTTTTACAACAGTTAACCTAATGCTTCTCAAATCCAAACCGTATGACCACATATTACAGCTCTCAACAATAACCTGTCGTCACAACAACAAATTACACCGTATAGCGTTGATTTTTCCTCTCTATCCTCAACTAACTCAGACTTTGATTTACCTTTAACTCTAATCATCATTACGGACTTTCTGTCCGTCCCCAAATACGTATTGACTCCGATCTTTTTGGATAGTGAAATGCGAAATTTCTGTCGTATACATAGTATATACATGTAAAGCGAGCAAAATTAAACTGCACCAATCAATAGCCTCCTCAACGTGGTGGTGCGGTACCCAATCCTGTTTGGGTTGGGTTAAAATTGCTGTTGGTCTTCCCGAGGGCCAGTTACCCCGGGCACTTCCCTCACACCAACCATTTTTTGCCGTGCAGCCCTCTGAACTACGGCAGAAGGGTAGCACGCAGCCTCTTTAAAATTGGCCTGTTTTCTCTCTTCTTCTTCCTTTCTCTTGCCCGTCTTCTCAATCTTCTCCTCCTCCTGATGATCAGCAACGTTCATCCTAACCCTTGTCCCGTCTTTCCCTATTTAGTGTGCGCTGGAAATGTGACCTGGCGGGGTAGATCAGTGCAATGCTGCACATGCTCTAATTGGGTTCATTTAAAGTGCTCATTACTCTCCTTTTCTAAATTCAGAACTCTTGGCAGCTCTCATTTCTGGATCTTCCCTCCCTGCTTTTTATGGGGATCCCACACCTACCAGCACTGTGACTTCCTCCTTAAATTCCTCCAGCTGGTATACCTCCACTGCTCAATCTGGCCCCCTTCTGCTAATGCATCACCCGCACCCCATCCTCGCCTTCAAACCTCTAATCCTTTTTCCGCCCGCTTTGTATCCTCTCCCTCTGCACCCTCACCACCGCCTCATGCTCCTGGCTGTTTCTCTTTACCTCCTGCTTCTTCTTCCCCTCTCTACTCCCTTAGAGCTCTTCAATGGAATGCTGGGGGTCTTCAAGCCAGAAGCACTAAACTGCTACACTTTATTTCGTCTCATCCCATTGACCATATTTGTATCCAGGAATCCTAAAGCTGTAAACAGAATTACACCACAATCTGCAACTTGCTATCACAAGATTCCATTACTATTTATACTGCATACACGGAACATCACTGCATATAAGAAACCAATATACTGAAATAAGAATAATTACTAGTAGTAAACGAAGAACCTTCGCGGTCCCCTCACGGAACCTTTAAAACTCACGGAACACAACTGCATGTTTTGCGAAACCCCTGTTGAAGAGCACTGATGTAAAATGATTAAGTTGTTTCCTTCGTGAGTAATTTCTTTTTCAACGTTTTTAACTCCCTAACCAAGGTTAGTTAAGTTTAATCAAATCATCATTTTATTAGCTACGTTTCATTGTCCAAACTACCTTTTTCTTGCCCGTAATCGATATAAAATGTGATGCTAGTTATATTTTTTCTCGCTCTCTCGCGCTACTAATATCACACGTTCATTCATACTGATAGTGCAACTTCACCGTTTAATCAACATTGGGAAATGGAGAAAACTTTTTTGCCAAGTTACTCTTCAAGTCAAATAATCTATGTGGAAGCGGAAGCGGTAGGTTTTTCGCGCTACTGCTTCCGCTTCCACAGAAAAAGGACCGCTTCCACCGCTTCCGCTTCCAGCTTCCGCTTCCGCTTCCACATCCCTACCGGGAACGCGGCTAAAAATTTTTGAACCGATGAGATGGCGTAGTGGTTAGAGCGTCCGCTTCGCAGTCGGTAGACCTGGGGTTCATTTCCCTTGTCGAGTCATACCAACAGACTTTAAAAAATGGTGTCTATAGCTTCCCTGCTTGGTGCTCGGCATTTATGGGAGGTTGTGGAGAACAAGCCGGCAAGTTCGCTTGTTGTGTCCTTGATAAAGGCACTTAACGGGACGCCCCACCTTTATATGGAAGGCAGGTGACCCGGAAATGAAAACCCCCAGCGAGTGTGAACTAACAGTCCAAAACATAACAATTCATCGCTTTCTCGTAAATGGAGGATAAATATGGCAAATAAAAAAATTTTTGTTTTCTTAATCAAGAGGGGTAATGCTCACATAGAAAGAATATTATCACAAACTACTTCTTCTTCTTCTTTCGGCTTCTCCCTATTCGGGGTCGCCACAGCGCGAAAGTATTTTCCACTTCTCCCGGTCTACTTCGTCTCCTTCCTTAGCTCCAACCCATTCCATGTCTTCTCTTGCCAAATCCATCCACCTTTTCCTTGGCCTTTCTCTTTTCCTTCTACCTGGCACCGCCATCTCCATCATCGTTTTTCCCACGTAGCCTTCTTCTCTCCTTTTCACGTGGCCATACCAGCGTAGCCTTGCATTCCGAAGTTTGTCTCCTAGCTTTGCGATCTTTGCAGTCCCTCTCACGTATTCGTTTCTTATCTTGTCCTTTCTTGTCACTCCCAGTGCCCATCTCACCATTTTCAACTCTGCAACTTCCATTTTTCCCACCTGTCTTTCCGTCACTGCCATTGTTTCCATTCCATAAAGCATGGCTGGTCTGACAACACTCTTGTACATTTTACCCTTAACCCTTGCTGATAATTTCCTGTCGCACAGAACTCCAGACACCTTCTTCCAATTCATCCAGCCTGCTTGGATCCTTCTCCTCACTTCTTCCTCACATCTTCCATCGCTACTAATTGTTGAACCCAGATATTTGAAATTTTTTGCTCTCTTTAACTTTTCTCCTTGCAGCTTCAACTCCTCTCCATCATCCACATCACCACCTTTCAAATATTCGGTCTTGCTGCGGCTCACTTTCAGACCTCTTCTCTCCAGTGCATTTCTCCACATCTCCAGATCATCCTCTAGCTCCCTGCAATTCTGCCTAGACAGCACTATGTCATCTGCAAACAGCATATCCCATGGTGCGTCCTTCCGGATGTCCTCCGTCAGCTTGTCCAGGATGATGGCAAAAAGAAATGGGCTGAGTGCTGAGCCTTGGTGAAGTTCAACACCTACCTTGAATTCCTCAGTCAACCCTGCTGCACATCTCACAGTTGTTGTCGCTCCGTCATACATGTCCTTAATAATCGTTACATAGCACTCTGATGTTTCAGCTACGCAAGCATTCCCACAGTTCCTCTCTGGGTACCCTGTCGTATGCCTTCTCCAAGTCAAAAAAGGCACAGTGCACCGCCTTCTGCCCTTCAGTCCACTTTTCCAACTGCATCCTCAAACAGAAGATTGCGTCGGTGGTACTCCTTCCTGGCATGAACCCAAATTGTTGCTCACCAATCGTCACCTCCTTCCTTATCCTTGCTTCTATTACCCTCTCCCACAGTTTCATAGAGTGACTCATCAACTTGATTCCTCGGTAATTTCCACATTCTTTGATGTTTCCTTTGCCTTTGTACAAAGGTACAAGCACGTTCCTCCTCCATTCATCTGGCATCTTCTCCCCTTGTAGGAGTCTATTAAAAAAGTTCACTAGAAACTCCACACCTTTATTTCCTAAAGCGATCCATACTTCCACTGGTATGTCATCAGGTCCTTGTGCCTTTCCCTTCTTCATCTTCCTCAACCCAGTCCTGATTTCTTCTACAGAGATATCTTCCACGTCCCTTTTTGTCTCTTCTGTTCTCATTTCTCTTCTCTCTCTAGGGTTTTCCTGGTTGAGTAAGTCGTCAAAATACTCCTTCCATCTCTGTTTCCCTTTCTCTTCTTCCATCAATATCTCTCCAGTTTTACTCTTGATTACTCTTACTTGTTGTACATCCTTGCTTTGTCTGTTTCTCTGCTTTGCCATCTTAAACAACTCATTTTCTCCCTCCTTTGTTTCCAGTTTTTCGTACAGTTCTTCATATGCCTTGTTTCTTGCCTTTGCCACTTCTCTCTTAGCTTGTTTTCTTGCAGATTTATAGGCCAACTTGCTTGCATCATCTCTGATGGTATCCCATACCTTTTTAGCATTTCTCTTATCCTTCAGTTTCTCCTGGACTTCCTGGTTCCACCACCACGTCTCCCGTCTACCTGCCGTGCTAATTTTTCCTGATGTTTCACCCAATTCCATTCTGGCAATGCTCCGTATCACCTCAGCTACTCTTTGCCAGTCTTCCTTTGCACCAAGTATTCCGCTTTTAATCACTTCCATTTTAAATTTGTTCTTCACTTTGAAGTCTTTCAGCTTCCACCATTTTATTCTCTTCACTGGTTTTGGTGCTTTCCTCCACTTCGTACAAATGATTATTGCACTTACTACTATTCTGTGCTGTTTTGCTACACTTTCATTGACAATAACGTTTGTATCCACCACCTCCTTGATTCTTCTTCTTCTTACCATAATGTAATCCACCTGTGAACTGCGTCCGCCACTTTGTGGTTTCTTTACAGAGTAGGTGTTAGTGATCGCTAGTTCCATTCTCTTAGCAAAATCCACCACTGCTTGTTCTTCGTTATTTCTCTTCCCCAATCCATGTCTGCCCATGCATTCTTCATCACCGTTATTCCCTTCTCCTACGTGCCCATTCAGGTCTGCTCCCACCACAATTCTTTCATTCTTTGGTATCTTTTCCACTGTCTCATCTAGATCCAGCGAAAATGCTTCCTTTACTTCACGTATGCACCCCACCTGTGGCGCATACGCACTGATAACATTCAACACAACACGATCAACTTCCATCTTCAAGCATATTATCCTATCTGTTACTCTCCACAACTCCACTACCCTGTCCACATGCTCCTTTTTCAACATGATTCCCACGCCATTCTTTTTGTTTTCGCTTCCTCAGTACCACATTTTATATCCTCCACCTATGCATCTTGCTTTCTCCCCCTTCCAGCGAGTTTCCTGCACACACAGTATGTCCACTCCTCTTCGCTCCATAAGGTCCGCCACTTCTCTTCCTTTACCGGTCATGGTTCCAACGTTTAATTTTGCAATCTTCAGCTTGATCTTCTTAGCTTTCTTCCTCTCTTCATTTCTCTCCTTCTTTCTTCTCCATTGCTTTCCCCCTCTTCTTTGCATCCAAGTAGCATGTCCGCCAGTGGCCCTTGGTGCCCAGTCACTGGTAACGGTCGTTGTTATCCCGGGCGTCGACCGATCCGGTATAAAGTCAGATACGACGCGCATTAAAAACATTTGGCTAGGTTTTACGCCGGATGCCCTTCCTGTCGCAACCCTCCCCATTTATCCAGGCTTGGGACCGGCACCAAGACTGTTCTGATTTGAACAACCTTAGAAACTGGGTTTATCACAAACTACTATCAATACTTTTTAAAAGTGTGAGGAGAGAGGGACTGAAACAGAGTCAAAGATAATGGTGGCGGTCAAATGGTTGTTGCTTTCACAATCACCAAAATAAGCTATTGGGTTGGGGAATAAATTGTTGCTGTTTATTATTTCAACTGAGCCATTCTTTTCGATATTTCACATTAACATAAACAGCTCTGGCGGCTATTGCTTTCTTTCCCTCAAGATTAAATACAAGTAGTAAGAAGTGTCGAAAATGCACTTTTTTTTTTATCAAAACAGTATTCCATTTTATACCCTACAAGAAAACAAAATGACTGACAAGAAAGGACAAGATAAGAAACGAATACGTGAGAGGGACTGCAAAGATCGCAAAGCTAGGAGACAAACTTCGGAATGCAAGGCTACGCTGGTATGGCCACGTGAAAAGGAGAGAAGAAGGCTACGTGGGAAAAACGATGATGGAGATGGCGGTGCCAGGTAGAAGGAAAAGAGAAAGGCCAAGGAGAAGGTGGATGGATTTGGCAAGAGAAGACATGGAATGGGTTGGAGCTAAGGAAGGAGACGAAGTAGACCGGGAGAAGTGGAAAATACTTTCGCGCTGTGGCGACCCCGAATAGGGAGAAGCCGAAAGAAGAAGAAGAAGACCCTACAAGAAAACAAACAGTAAATTAACAAACGGCAACAATTTATTCCCCAACCCAATATTTAATGGTAAGCTTATTTTGCGATTTGGTGCGGCCCATTTCTTCATTATATTTGTTGTATTGAGCTCTTTGGCTGAGCTATTTGTCTTGTTTCCAGCATAGCGACAAAAGCGGCTATAGCTCCGCAACGTCATTCACTACATCCTGGTAGGAGCCTATCAGACCAATTTATTTTCGGGTTTATGAATTTTTTTTAAACTTGGGATTATATTACTTTGCTTTAGTAGTTTAGAGTATGAAACATAAATACCTTAACAGGCAGCATATCAGTAAAAGTAAATATCCTTGCTTTATTGCATACCAGCCGGCTTTGCCGGCGTCGCCCGGCTAAGGCTCTCCGTCAGTAATGACGTGGTTTAGCGTTTCGGTTTAACCGGCTGCGCCGGCTTTGCCAATTGGGCTTTTGTGTGAGCAGTAGCAAAAAATTAATGAATTTTATGCACTTTTGCAATTCCTGCACACGAAATTGTGATCATCATATATATTCTCTTAATCATGACTAGTAAAGCTCACAAAAAATCTTTACCACAAATTATTGCGGCGGCGTCGCGCGCACAGCCCCCATCCGTAACGTCGGTATTGAAAATGTGGGTTCTTGTGCGACTAGTTACCAAAACTTTATGTGTCTTACATGTATAGTAATGCAAGAGACTAGCGATGCACTTAGCAAACTGCAGACAGTGACACTGTTTCGACCTATCAGGTCTCTTCAGTGCAGTTGGTGACCAATAAGAAGCTAGAGGCTTTTAATAAAGCATAGCTTAGACCGTAACACTTGTTATGTGTCTTATTTCAAGATACTGGCTATGGGTTAGGTTGATGAGCCGTCTTCATTGCTAACACGAAGCCAAGAGAGCCTTGCAATTCGCGTAGTTTGGAAGCAGGAAACACATTTCTGATATCAAGCTATTTTCAAGCAAAATGGCAAAAATGTCTTTCGTGTAGTGCAATTTTGCACTGTGACGCTCTTTTCTTTTGATTTCCTCTTAAACTTTTACAAGTCCTCGCTGGCTACGCATTATGTAGCATTTTCTCATCTCTCTGATTGACGTGCCCTGGGAAGTGAAAAGAGTTCTTGCTTTTCCCTAAATGTTTGTTTTGACGCTGGTATTTCCATAAAAGCCATTGTAAAGCAAAATACCAATAATATATTTCATGTGCTGCGATTTGACATAGTGACGTTGTTTGTTTTGATTTCCTTTCAAACTTTCTCAAGTTCCTGCTGGCTACGCGTTATAATTTATATTCGTTTTTCCTTACTTAGGCATGCTTATAGAAGTTAAAAGAATTCTTGCTTTTCTCAAATTTTGAGGTTTGATGCCGGTAGCTCTATAAAGCTTTTATCAAGCAAAGTAGAAAAGTTGTTTTTCCTAACTATGGTGCAATTTTACCCTGGCAGGTCGTACCATCAACCCCAGGGCCGCTGAGAAAACAGACCGGGCCCAGTATCAACATTATCACAGGGCCCCCCTTTAACACGTATCTGGTAAACTTGAGTTGGCGAATTTTATCCAATTACAAACGGATGAGTGTTTGGCATATTTGCTTTCCTTTCTGCGCTTTTTTTTAGCTCCACTTTAACACGAATGAGACATTGCTGTCTGGCTACTTTATATTCAGATAATCAAATTTCTATATGCGGGGAATAAATCAAGCACAATTATAATATTATATCTATGGAATAATATAAGGCAAAAAGTAGATCAAAAGCAAAATGTGAATAACATACGATGAATCATTATTAGTCAATAGTAATCGGTAAGTCAAATGCAATCTTCCTGTTTAATAGAGATAACAAAATATAGCACAATTGATTAAAAATGATTTTGTAAAATCTGACCGTTTGAAATTAATAATTAATATAAAAATGAATATATTAAAAAACTAATATAAGCAACAAGAAATGTAGTGAATAAGAAAATAAGAAACAATCAATAAAAAGAAAAAAAATTTTACTAAAAGATATAAAAAATGCGCGAAGGAAATAAGTTTTTTCACGCAAACAAGAGCAATATTAATTAGCAAATTTAAAACCGTTGCGCAAAAAAATGTTCATTTATTTCCGTGCTTCACCGGGGATACAATATAAATAGTGAGGCTGTATACCTAGCATATCGTAAGAGGCGAGTTTTGGACGACTTTTTGTTAAATAAATCTGGGAACCACTCATGTCCAAAAACTGAGGTTGGAGGTAAGCAAAAGCATGCTCTCCGTAAAAAACAAAGCTTTAAAAACTACCTCATGAAAGAGTTTGTTAAAGAATTAGCCCCCAACCTTCGGTAGCTCTTAAATAGGCAGGGGGTGCAAAGAATCTCCGGGTTGCAGAAATTTGAAGTAAAATTTAAAAGTTGAAAGTTTTTGTGAAAGAGGTACGGAAGTGTATGAACAGTTAAGAAAGATAAAAGTGGATATGTGCTGTCTACAGGAAGTAAGATGAAAAGGGCAAGGAGCTCGATTTGTTGGTTGCAGAGGTAGCAGATATAAGCTGTGGTGGTCTGAAAATAATGATGGAATAGGAGGGGTTGGAATTTTAGTGAAAGAAGAACTTTGCGAAACGGTTGTAGAGATTGATTTTGTATTGGTTAGTAAAAACAATAGAAAGTATTCAAAAGACGTGAAAACCATTTCCTGGGAATTGCAACATCGGCTGGTGGTAACAGACATAGACAAAAGAAAGTTGAACAAGGTAGTGAAGAACAAACAAACCATTAGAAGGAGGGTTTGGAGGTTGAAGGAAAACAACATAAAAACAAAATTTCAAGAAAGATTTGAGGTATATGTTGATGCTGATGCACCCAATCTATGGAATACTTTTAAAAATAGTATGCTACAAGCTTGTGATAAAGTACTTGGAAAGAAGAAAGGTAAAAAAATCATGGGGATACATGGTGGTGGAATGAAGAGGTGGAAGTAGCAATACAACACAAGAAAGTGACTTATAAAAAGGTATGCAAAAATCGAGCAAAGAAAGTGGTTGCTAAATCTATGAGGAAAGAAGCTGAAAAAGAGTTTACAAAATTTAACAAAAAACAAAATAACATTTTTACACTAGTGAGTTTCATGAAAAAGATAGAAAAGATATTGAAGGAAGTAGGTGCATGAGAAAAAAAGACGGAAGGTTAGGTTTCAGTGAAAAAGACAGAAGAAGAATATGGAAAAATTACATGGATAAGATTATGAATAAAGAGAGCGATTAGGACCACGTCCCAGAAGCTAGTAAGGTAAAGGGATCTATCAAAAACGTTGCCCGAGAAGAAATGGCGATAGCAATAAAAGTGATGAAACCAGGAAAGGCAGCTGGACCCTCTGAAGTATGTGCAGAGATGATATCTGCTAGTGGAGAAGTAGGGGTTAGTGTGATGGTGGAACTTTTCCAACGCGTGTTAGATGGGAAAGGAATGCGAAATGAATGGCAAACAAGTGTACTGGTACCAATTTTCAAGAAATAGGGAGATGTTAGAAGTTGCAATAC
Organism: Trididemnum clinides; assembly: GCA_963675345.1. Lineage (NCBI taxonomy): Eukaryota > Metazoa > Chordata > Ascidiacea > Aplousobranchia > Didemnidae > Trididemnum > Trididemnum clinides. The sequence goes on from OY776285.1 coordinate 3,223,852, forward strand.
CTACAGAGGAGTAAAGCTGTTACATCATGCCATGAAGATCGTTGGAAGAGTGCTGGAGAGAAGAACTCGAGAATTAGTAAATATTGATTCAATGCAGTTTGGTTTTAAGCATGGAAGAGGAACGACAGTCGCATTATTTATAGTGCGAAGAATGCAAGAGGAATATAGGAATAAGAAGAAAAAATTGTACTTGCGTTTTGTGAATATTGAGAAGGCATTTGATAGAGTTCCAAGAAAGGTGATAAAGTGGGCAATGAAAAAGAAAGGTTTACCTGAAGTAATCGTAAGTGTAAGACTAAGCAGCCCGTGAATACGCCAACGCGGATCCTACTCGAAAAAGCTGATGGGAGATGGTAGGCTTCTGTCCTTTTGCCTACCGCAATCAGTGACCTTCACGCATCCACAGCACTTTATTGGCACAATCAAGACAGACAACAACCACTAAAAAATCTTGTGCACTCAGCTTATTCAAATAGAACACAGGCAATAGTCACATACTATTTTTTCAGTACAGTTATAACCAGCAGATTTTATTCCTAGCCTACCCTTACCTTTCTGCAAATCGGCTTTAAACCGAAAATATCAGTAGGCTACTAACAACTAATTAGGCGGCCTCCAAGCAAATTTAGTCTGTAACTATTAGTCTCTAGACGATTAATTAAGATGAAAATGACACGTTGTAGCACAAAAACACGGTTGCTTAAAACAAAGTGATAAACCACGCTAAGCGAAAAACAAATTGCAGGGCTGCCAAAAAAAGGAAATATTCAGTTTCAACGGTTTCTCAGCGCTGACAGTAAGCGCGGTGATGAGCCTCTCTCACGGGGCAAAAACAAAAGCTCAAGTAGGATCTGAGTTACTGTATCTCGAGAATTCTTGGTACAAGTTGGGGTACATTAAGGATCTGTGTCGTCGCTGCTGCTTTTTGCAATTGCAGTCGATGTAATCTCGGAAAATGCAAGGAAAGGATTGATGAATGAAATTTTGTATGCGTATGACTTGGTTTTAATGAGTGAAAGTATAAAGATTTAAAAGAAAAGCTTTTAAAATGGAAAGAGCGTTTGAAAGCAAAGGGCTGAAGGTGAACCTCAAGAAAACCAAAGTGATAATGAGCGGTTCGAAAGATGAGGTCCTTAAGAGTAAATTGATCCATGTACCCAGTGCGGCAAGAGAATGATGGCCAATTCGATGATGTTTACAAAGTGTGGTAAATGGGTACATGGTCGATGTGCGAAAATGAAGAGGGTGACTTCAACTCAAGCAAAAGGTTTTGTTTATGAACTATGTGTTTATACAATGGAAGGAATTGTGGATACAGGTGAAGAAATATCATTTTTTGACCAGGTTGACTATGTGAAGAGCTTTTGCTATATGGGGGACAGGTTGAACGTCAGTGGTGGAAGTGCAGCAGCGGTAATAGCAAGAACGAGAATTTGATGGATAAAATTTAAAGAAAGTGGGGAGTTACTTTATGGGAGAAAGCTTTCGTTAAAAATGAAAGGAAGGATTTATCGGAGTTGGGTAAGATCCAAAATGCTGTATAGGAGCGAGACGTGGTGTCTAAGGGAGAATGAGATATCAATTTTGAGAAAAACCGAAAAAGCCATGATGAGAGCAATGTTTAGAGAAAACATTATTGAAAAAAGGAGGAGCCAAGAACTCATAGGTTTGTTAGGTTTAAAGGATACTTTGGATGGACTAGCCATGGCGAGTCGAGTGCGATGGTATGGGCATGTTTTGAGAAGGGATAGTGGTGATGTTTTGGGAAAAGCGTTGGATTTTGAAGTTGAAGGAAGAAGAGGGCGTGGGCGACCAAATATGACGTGGAAGAGACAAGTAAAGGATATTTTTAATTGGTATATAGCCATACAAATTTTAGCATATCAATCATACCGGAATGAAAAGGGAAAATGCCATTGACAGAGTAAAGTAGCGTAATGGTTTTTACGAAAAGATGAGAAGCACGAGGTGCATCCAGCAATCTGCGTTAACGCGAACAAAACCGTATTTAAAAAACTAGATCGCTCTCTTTCTCCCTCTTTCTCTGATCACAAACAAAGTGATTGATCCATATGGCATATCTGGGTTTAAGATTTCGGGGTTTGGGGATAAAAATTATGTTACGTTTAGGAAGTTATGTGCTTTTAGAGTTACAGGAACCAGATTTTATGTTTCTGGTCTGCGAGCCAGGAAGTAATCTCGGAGACCCGAATTTCTTTAAAAGGAGTATTTTAGAAAATTTTTTGTAGCCAAAATAATGAAAACATTAGCCATTATGTCACAAAAGTTATTATATAGGTTATGCATTTATTAATAGAAAAAATTGAAAGCATAGGCTTAATTTATTGTTAACATCGTATGCGAAATTTTCAAAAATCCGGGCTCTCCAAAAATTTATGGGCTTGTACCAAAGGTGCTCCCTGGATCCCCTTGTCAACGATCCTGATTAATCGTGCCGATTTAAAACGAATTCATTAATGCAGCTGCGCTGGCTCCACCATACAAACATTTGTGAGAGCTACAACGAAACGTTCTAGTAAGTATAAGCCATAGTTCCTGTACGTGTAATGGTGATCATGTTAGTCTATCAATGAAGACTGGAAGTATTCAAAAAGAAACAATGATGTCACAATTTACCAATCGTAATTTTTAAAAGTATATGGAGGAGGTGAAATATAGTCAAAATTAATGGCGTCGCCCAAATCGTGGTCGTTTTGACAAACAAAGAAATGAGCTGTTTAGTGGTAGGCAGGTTCGACGATTTGGTAGGTCCGCTTTTGTATTAATATTGATGACATCAAGATTTTTGCCTGCACTGCTTGCTTTAATTCGGCCTTAGCATGAAAAGGAGCCCTGCCTTTCCTTTAAGTCATATGACCTATTGCAATAGGCATCTATTAAGCTCTTTTCGAGCAAACACATCCAGTTTTACAAATTGATGATATTATTGTTTAATTTTAATCTTTTCTTAAATTTGGGATTTTATTACATTTAACTTTGCCCCTATTCCAAATCTTTTTACTTTCAAATGAAGATTTGTGTTTTGTACCAATGTTCTTGCGATTACAAATATCAATAATGGGCTTTACCATTTATATTTACTATCAAAATGATAGTGGATAATTTTGCTGCTTGTTGCTATTTTCACTAAATAGTGGCAAGCATTGAGATGTCATTTAACATTATGATCTCACAATGCATTTAAGCCATTGAATACAGTATTAGAATTGCTACTTACTACTTTTTCGTTACTGTAGACGAATTAATACGAACTAACGTCTCTGACTGCGTGCATGTTCCTTGGCCCTGGCATAAATGCCGCCATGCAAAGAGCAAACTAACCCGAAATGAAGCACTCACAGTTCAGTTATAGTAATAGCGGGGACCTCCATTAATAATGTCGAGATTAAGAACATCAAATCAGCTGGCTGCTGTGGCAGCCTTGCCCAATTGCAAAGGAAATTGCTTCAACGTTTAGGTCATATGTTGCTCGACACTTACACTTTGTTGCAAAAAATAAGAAAGGACCATCTAAACTCCATCGTCTTTTTCTTGGGTGATCACCAAGTGTTTTGCTTGGAGTAGGCTACATATTAAAATTTGTGACTTCATGTTTTGATGAATATTTTTTGAATAATTTGATGGATAATGGCAAAGATCCATGCTATCGAGAAAGAATGGACAAAATGTTACCAAAAGACGTAGTTTTTCTCGAAATTACAATTTTGTGAAGTGCAGGCACTAAAATTTTGTGTGTTTTTAACAGGTAGACTACATTTTATAAACATTTGGAGACTTCAGTTTTTGGTGGACCTATTTGAAAACGTTGACAGATAATGCAAAAGAACCACGCTTGCGAGGAAAAGTAGTCAAAATGTACCAAAGAATTACCTTTGTCTAACAATTGCAAGTTTGTTAGGTCAAATAGGATAATTGTTCAACTAAACATGAAACATGATGCATGGCAATTGATTTTTGCGGTAAAAAGTTGCACCACAAGTCTTAAAGTTTAGTTTTCTCCGTATAAAAATAAATATTAATTGTGCATATTATACACTATCGGAATTGTCTTAAAATAACCTTTAATTTTTTGAAAAATTTTGAAAATCAGTTGAGAAATGAGGTCACAAATCAGTTTTTTAGTAAACTGATTGTGAAAAAAAGGATGCAATTATTAAAAACACCTTCACATTATGATCTGGGTCGCGAACCATCGTGCTAATCGTACGAGACATATTACGACATCATAGAGCCAGTTTTAAGCGTTCTAGCAAAATAGAGAAGAAAAATGGTCGGAGGGCTTAAAGTTCTTAAATAAAAAGTTGCTAGTAGCGTAGCCAAATAAGCTTTATTTGTTGTAGAGTTGTTTTTATCAAAAGCACCTTATTAATATCGCGTGAAACAGCATTTAATCGCGTTTCTGCGATCAGTACTTTTTGAGAAAGAACAAAAAACAAGTTGTGCAATAAAGCGTTGATTGTGACATCATTTTAGACCCCAAACAAATGAAAGTTTTTGTTATGTGGTAAGTCAGAAGCTGGTTTTTGTTTGAGCAAAAAGTGGTTGTCCTCTGTCAAGTAATGCAAATTTAAAAAATTTGATTATGACGTCATGATGACGTTCGAAGACCCTTATGACACTCACCACAAGGTGGTGATCAATCGTGCCAAGTTTGATGCCTGCACTTCCAGCAGTTTCAGAGGAATTAAAAACAGACACACAGATAAGCAGAATTGCGCTTTAAAACAAAGATTAAACTAGCCGGCTCAGTCGGCGTCGCTCGCAAGGCCCCAATCAGTATAACGTCAGGATTTAGAATACCCGTTTAACCGGCTGTGCCCAGTTCACTCAACGGATAGCCTAATGTTTCTTTGACATAACCAATTCTCGTAGCAAAATCAAAAGTGTCGATTTATGAAAGATAATTATCCTCTAAGAAATTGATGTTACCGAGAGTTGCAAATAGCTGATATATTTTTTAAAAGTTTCTGCAGTCCCTCTGCCGTGATGTGGCAAAATCAAAAACTATATTTCAAACATCATAAAAAACTTTGATTTCTTTTCGTGTATGTGAAGCTACTAATCAGCAAATGCAAGAAATAATTAATGTTCGTAGAGTTAACAGCTTTAATTTAAAATCAAAATAAATGTGATTTAGTTGTTCCCTTGTTGAGCAATAATAAACAACCACAAAGTAAATATTCTCCGAGCCACAATTTTTGCATTTGTTAGGTTTTGTCATATCACGGCATCCCTGGCTTCCTCTTGTTTGAATTGTTTACAGCATAGGCCTACTTTAAAACTGGGCTTTCTCGAATTGAAGCAGTCAGCGATTTCACAAACCTTTGTGCGTTTATTTCATGAAGAGCGTGAAATGCATAAATTGAAAGTTGAGAAAAGACGCCAAAGTGATTGATATGCACTATCAGGAATAACCTATTAAATATTATTCGGTACTTGTGGGTTATCTGTCACCACTTTTTTTCACCAGGTATTAAATTACTATTATTTAACTGTATATATAATGTTTAAGCCTAAAATGAGTTTGTGGGACCTTCCAAAAACTGAAGAGGAAGCTGTTCGCCTGTTCCAAAGCAAAGGAATCATACCGACTGAGAAGTATTGCAAGAATGGCCACCCAATGAATAAATTAAAAAAAAAGTGGTGACTAACCCTAACCCTAACCCAAACTCATTTTAGGCTTAAACATTATATATACAGTTAAATAATAGTAGTTTAATACCTGGTGAAAAAAAGTGGTGACAGATAACCCACAAGTACCTATTATTCTTACTATTAACGACTTCTTGTAACTTAGGGCTATTTTTTTGACCTAAAGCTTTTGTTTGTGCGTATGTTGGTTGGTCTTGAGCAAAAGACTGCGCTAATGCCATTAACTCGAAGTGAAGCACCTACCGTTAAGTTATTGCAATTGGAGGGCTACAATCAGTACAATCAAGTTAGGAATATTGGTGCAACTGGCAACGCTTTCTTTACTCAATGTGCAGTTATGAGAACAGTAACGAAAAGTTAATGTTTTTTAACGTAGTTAATTGTCGTTTCAAAATCAAAAGCAACGCTTTTTTAATGGGAATTGAAAAGGAAAAAATCATTGGTGGTGGGGCATATTCATTTTATTTCTGTAGTTTTTTTTAAGTCCCTAGAAACGTCTTGTTTGCCCTATTTTTAGCATAGGTGCACTTTGGAACTGGACTTGCCCACAGCGGAAACAGCCAATCGTATGACAAACTTTTATCCTTTCATTTCAACTCTTGCATGGAAGCAAAAATGTAGTCGAGGAAGGGCGCCAAAGTGATTGCTGTGTATTTTTGGAAAAAAGCTAATAAATATTTGACATACTGCTTTTGACTTTTTCCAAATTTAGGCTCATTGAAACCTCTGTTTGCGCGCATGTTGCTTGACCTTAGCGTACTCGCAGCTAGGGAAAGCTAACCCAAATTCAAGCACTTACAGTTGAGTTATTGTAACAAGTTAGGTTATGGTTTAAGAGTGTAATTTATCGACCAGGTTTTGTGCTGGAAGTGAGGGCTATTTTTGTGATTTCTGTAAGACTTAAGACCAAAAAAATTGTTGTAAGTTATTTTTCTTAAAAGCAGATAGTTAATATTTCGCGAAAACGCTTTTAATTACGTTTGTACTGAATCATTTTTTGAGAAAATTAAAAAAACAAATTCTGCAATATGTATCGGAGTTTTAATTGTATCGGAGTTTTAATTGGTATTGCATATTGGTATTGCATCGTATTAATTTTTCTTCAATCACAATCTTTTTGAACCTCTTTTAACTTTTTCTTAGGCAAAAATGCTAAATTAGCCCTGGATGTGAAATGTTTAGAAAGTTGTTGGGACCTTAACCATTCCTCGGAGTTTCTAAAGTTTAAAGCGCTAAATTTTAGTGTTGGCCGAAACAAAAAAGACTTATATTAGATAGTAGTAAAGAAAAGTTAAAAGAAGTTCAAAAAAATTATGCGATTGCTTAATCTAAATTTGCAATTCTGAAAAACATCTTTGGTGACAAACTTGTTTAAGAATTTACGACAAAGCTAAAATATTTACACTAGTTTCAAAAGATTTGATTCTAAACACGCAGTCAAAAGAAGCACACAAAAACAAAGTTTCTGGTATTTTAAATATTTGCTTTTGTTTCCAATATTTGCCACCATGCATGAAAATATTCATCTGTTCTTCGTTACCTCTCCCAGAATATGCGTTTTGTTTCAAACCTCTTAGTCGAGGCAGAAATGCAACAAGTTACATGTAATCAATTTTAAACTCCTTCAACTTGTCTCCACAACTACGCAGCAATTTTTCGACTCCATTTCTTACGTCTTTTCTGCATTCAGTCTTAAGCTGTTCCATCTAAAAATAATGAAGTCATAATACTTTGCACCTACAGGTAACTTCACTGTGTGGTCAGTTGTCATTCAAAACTATCAAATTGCCACGTAACACTGTTTCGACCAATTAGGTCTTTTTAATGCCAATGGTGACCGATAGGAGCTAGAGACTTTATATCAGGGGTGGCCAACCGTGGCGCAATGCGCCAAACTTGGCGCATTGCATGGTTAGAGGAGGCGCATTGCATGTTTAAGATGAAAATAAATGAAGTGTAAATACTGATACTAAAGGCGTGTTAGCATAATAGTACGCCAAGGTTTAGTTCTTTATCGTATCTTGGCTGCATGAGGCGATAACCGCAGTATTTTTGCCATTTCAGAGGTGTTCTCCAAAAAAATAAAAAAGGTCAACTGCATCATCGCAGCCAGTATGGTTATCTTGGCCGCGATTGTTGGCGATGACCTTTTTTTTTTTTTTTTGAGCAATGAAAAGAAATGAATGTTTGTGTGGCGAAAAATTTTGGCGCATGAAATGAAAAGGTTGGCCACCCCTGCTTTATATGAAGCATAACTTAGAACGTCACACTTTGGGATCTAAACTAGGTCCAGTGCAGTAAAAGTTTTTTCAGTAATCTGCGAAGCTGTATCACTCGTGATTGATTGACGGTTATGGCAAATGCGCTACGTCTAACAAACTACTGGAACAATAGCGCCGTAACAGCCCAGGGGTCAGAGTCTCTTAAATAATACAAGAGGCCAGCTGTTTGTCTACACCATAAAAACAATTTTTGGGGAGTTTGACCTTCTTTAAAATTACAGAGCTACTTCTACATAATTCAACACAGTAGATAACCACTCAAAGGTGAGCGTCACAAAAGGAATTGGTGACGTCATGATGACGCTACAATTTACGGTATTTTTGTTTGTAGATTTAATATTAAAATTTAGTTTTCGTCTGACCTTATGGTTCTTGACGAAGGAAAATGGCTTTTAGCTCAAACGAAAGCTGGCATCCGACTTGCCAACTTGAAAAAAGTTTATTCTTTTAGGGGTCATTTATCCCCATACTCTATGATTTATTGAAAATTCTGTTTTCCGAATTTTCTCAAAAAATGCTGACCATGGAAATGCGGCAGAAAACGTTTTTGGGAGATATTAACAAGTTGCTCCTGACAAAACAAATTTAACCACAATACAACAAACGATTCTTTTCTTCAAGCATTTTTAATAAAACATGTTTTTTTATGTTTTCTTGAGCCATTCACATACAGCTCTGTTTTATCATAATGCTACGTAACATCAATCTCATCATAAGCTGTCTGATAACATTTCAGCAAAATCCACACTATTTGAGGAAACTGTTACTTTGAAAGCAAACGTAATTTATTACTAGCACTAGCTGATTCTGCCAGAGTTGCCTGAAAGGTATACCAGTCAGTTGTGTTGGATTGGAAACATCGGTTTGGCCGGCTGTGTAGGCTTCACCCACATAACTTTCTGAGAGCAGTAACAAAAATATGGTGTAAATGGGGGCATCGACTCTATATCCCTATTTCCGATCATCGTACCATAAATTGAGACTGGTATTATTCACAAACTTTCTGTCATTTCACAAATTCTATAGTTTCTTGCAGTAAGTACAGCTTCACAAAGTGAAAGTTGGTTGTGGCCGCCGTAATGGTTTTTGTTTTATAATTACAAAAATTTTTGGAAAATTCTTGGTTACTGAGGTATTAACGTATTTCAATTAAGAAAAACACTTCAAGAATGGGAGTAGGTCTCCTTACCGGTAAGTGATGCCCTTGTCTATTTACTTGGTGGACTAATTTAAAATATCAATCTCAGATTTAAAATGTTAATCTGGGGGTTTCAAATACAAGTTTTCACAGAAATAATTTACAGTTTTGTTGTGACAGCATTATTGTGGGATCCTTGGCACTCGGACTAATGCATCCTTGACAAATGAAACACACTGTGTCACTCAACATTGCAAAAAAATTGGCTTATAGCAATTACAAATTAGAGAAAAATATTTTTTCATTATTTTCGCCATCAGTTGCTAGAGTGTTGCGCCTTCAATACACCTAATGTCACCCGTGGGGGACCCCAAGTGACGTCTTTGCAATTGTTACCAAAATTTATTTTTCACTCACTCTTTTTCGCGATTACTTTGCAAGCAATGTCAAACCTTACAAATACGCCGCAGTTAATTATATTTCTCAGGGTCATACAAAAACATATTCTATCCACCAATGATATATTTTTCTTTCCACACACCGGAATTGGTCGCTTGTTTATGGCGCTTGACAAAATCCTCCAACCATGGATTGTGACGTCATAAGCATCCAACTCCAGTTTCTCAATTTTCTCAACGCATGCTGCGATGCTTGTCATTGCTTTATCGTTTAATGGAGATTCCAAGAACAAAGCTCTCATCTAAATGCGACAAAATATATATTAAACAAATAAAAAAATTCGAGAAAGTTAATCACCATAATTTTGTACTGCAGCGCACATCAAAAAAGAAAAAAGACAAAAAGTTTTTAAGGAAAAACAGTTTACAAAACCATTAGCTCAGTTAAATATTGGTGACTAATTTTAGATATTCCTTCCAAGTTATTGTTCGATGCATACTCAGCCCAAAAAAAATTGCAGAACACATTGCCTGAATTGGAACTGTGGGAGACTCTTGAATGACAATTTCAAAACTAAAAATAAACATTCAATTACGACTGTTTAAGGGCAACAACTCTACAGCATCTGACACAGTAGGCGGTCTAAAAAAGTGTCACTTAACATGTTGAAAAGCTAATTAGTAAAAAGGATTTTTTGAGATCTTTTGTCATATTTTTTGAGATCAGGTACCAGAGCAGCAATTCTCAAACTTTAGTGAATGGCGATGACATTACTTCAAAATTATTTTATAAACATTGCAATTACCCCCTCAAATATTCAACAACCGAAAAATTTTTTCGGCATCAGTGTTTTGAAAGCGATTGTTTTGCACATTTACAAGCGAGATTGAGCCATTATTTTATAAATTTTTTGGAGATCGTTTACTGAAATCGAAGTTTTTATAGTTCTTTGTCATATAAAAGGCCTTTTTTTGACAAATCAATAACATATAATCAAAATTTCTGCCCTTGTGCTGTTAGTCCAACTTTTTAAAATTTTACCAATGCGAGGTAATTAACTACAGTTTTTTTGACCGCTGTCCTACAGTGTAGCTCCCTAAAATAGACTCATGCTCGTCCAGTGGTCCTCAATTAACAGATCGCGGCCAGATGCCAGTCTGTAAGGCGTTCGTTAACGCGTCACATAGAAACAACACAGAAAGTTACAACTTATAAATGCAAACTTGGAACAAATGTAATTCTTGCTGCCCGGCAAACAAACTTCTAGAAACAGAGTTTTTGATGCATTTTATTTCTCTACATCGGGAAAAGCGGTCCGAAAAAAACAAAGCAATGTTAATTTGATCCGCTGTGCGAAAAAAGCTGGAAATTACTATTTTAGAGAACTCCCTAGCAAGCCCACTGCATTTGCTACTAGAAGTATTTTTCATTCACTGATGTTCATCATTGCTCTACAAGAAACGCCTAACCCTTGAACCATACCGTAACTAAAAATTAACTATTTACGAGAATAGAAGAAAAAGATATTAATTTAACAATATTCAAGTTTTTTTGTCAACTCACCGGAGTGATTCGCTTGTTTATGGCGCTTGATAAAAGCTCCAAGCCATGGTTTGTAACGTGAGTAACATTCAATTCCAGCTCCTCGATTTTGCGAATGCATGATGCAATACTTGCAATTGCTTTATCGTTTATCGGAGAATGTAACCATAACTTCCTCAACTGATAAAAAACAATAAACTTATCAATCACAACGAACAACATGTTCACGAAACAGTTTGGTTGCGGTAACTTTGTACGGTAACACAGATTGAGGAAAGCAAAATACACACAAAGTTTGAAGAGAACCAAATAATTCTAAGTTTTAGAAGCTAAATATTAGCTGTTGTTGTTAAAAAGGTTTCTTCTAAAATACTAAAATATTTTTAACATGTATAGTAATGCAAGAGGCTAGCGATGCACTTAGCAAACTGCAGACAGTGACACTGTTTCGGCCTATCAGGTCTCTTCAGTGCAGTTGGTGACCAATTTTTAACATGCTTTTCGACATTTTAAACAGGTGAAAAAATTGTAAAATATTTTGTTTGATAAATTAAGTTTGTTCGGTAAATCTACGCACGTAACAACTTCTAAACTAAAATCTTTTACAGAATTTATTTACTCCACCCAGTGGCACCTTCATAGTGCATCACAAAGGAGTAGCTTGGTAGGAGTTCACAGGTGCCCTGTCCCTCATAATTAGTCTATAAAGATGCTTTCAGGCATAACAACTACATAACAACAATCCATAAAAGGTTAAAATATTCTTTCATTACAATTTATTACCGCCAATTTGGTGCATTAATCGAAATGTGGCTACCGAGCCTTTACTTTTTCTGTTCACTGACTTTAACTACCTAAACATTCCTTGAAGGTGATGTGCATACGCTCCAGACAGTTTTGTTGTTTGGAATAATTAGAAGCCGATTTCTTTAAACAGCAACTTTTGGAAAGCCAGCAAAATCCTTATTTAGTTTACATATTTTTGTAAAACGCAATGAGGGAAATTTTTTCCGCTTAACCAATGTCTATTATCGATATACTGTACTTGATTTTGAGTGACTTTTTCTAGCTTTTGTTGAAAGTTTTTCAAGACTTGCGCCATACTTGCTTCTACATTTTCCAACATCGTAAAGATACGTAAACCTAAAGTAGGGCGTGCAAACGGGTATCCGCAGGATATATTGTCAAACATTGGTCCAACATTTGTCAAAACATGGTATATTGAAAAAGCGGAGCAATGTTGAGCACTTTCCCCAACTTGAAATTTAATTTACTGGATAATCGTAAGTAGCTGTAGCTGGTATTCGCAGGGTATTGGAGCCCACCAGCTACAACTACTACGATTATTCAGTAACTTAAATTTCAAGTTGGTGAAAGTGCCCAACATTGATCCGCTTTTTACAATATACCATGTTTCAACCCAAACTTAATGTTTTTTCAAAATTTTTTTGTCAATTAATTTTAAGTAATTGAGCAAAAATTGTACTATCCAGCATTTAGTTTTTCTGCAATGATGTAACAAAAACATACTGTAGAGTCAAATTAGAGCACTGTTGACCACGGTGTCCCGCAGTGCCCTACCGTGATTCAAACACTGTCCATACTCTATGTCGTAAATAAATTAGTTAAGTACCTTGTACCGCTTACTTCACCCAACAGCTATTTCAAATTTTCAAGTTTCAAAATTTTAATTAAACGAAAAACTGAACAGTAGCGCAACTTTTTTTGTACACAATAATTGGTTTATTGACCTATTATCTAAAGATATCACGGTCAGCATAAAAACAATTGGCTATATAAACTTTTAGAAAACTGAACCCTAAGCCCGCTCATAATAAAAGATAAACCAATACTACACTAAACGCCATGAGCAAGTTATTCAGGCTTTGCTCGTAGGTCTGTTGTTGCAAACTCGAGATGAAGTGCTGTTGGCTTTACGGGGAAGTAAGACAAAGAGGAGTTTGCAACCTTGCTCACTTTCTTGAAAGCACAGATGTTAGGCTGGTAATGTCGCCTAGTACGTCCGTTAACAAAAAAGCGTCCGATGTGTTTCAAAAATTTTACTTCATGTAAAAGCTTTAACCTACAAGAGATTTAACTGCTGATTTTTTCTTTTTTTGTCCAGAAATTGAACTTTGATATCTACTTCAATGTTCGGAGCCGCTTCTTGACTGAAGCATTGCTGCTGCTAGTGCTTTTATTTCACTACTCATGCTATTGATCAAGCGGAAGGGTTTATTAAAGGCAATGTGGAAAATTAAAAGGTGGCGTATTGTAGGCGCCTGAAGCAATATTGGGTACTCTCCCCAACTCAAGCACAGCGTTCTTTGACTTGACTAATATATGATACGATTTCTTTAAGCACTTCAAGTGTAAAACTAAAGAACAATGTTATTTAGATATTTTGTATAAACAATCATTTGTAATTTTAAAGTTTAAAGTGTTAGCATGTCATCCTGTTTCTTCAATGAAGATTGCATAATGGACTAAAACGTTCGAGGTAAAACGTTTTTTGTCTGCTGATTTTTGCAAAATCGTAAAGTATAAAAAAGTGGGCGCAAGTTGTAGGTCTGTTTTAACTACGCCAAATTCTAACAGCCCAAAATTTCTTGGCAATAAAGGAGGAGCTTGAGTGAGTAAGTCAGCTGTATTTCTCATTTTCAGCTGTTGTTGAAGTGATCGGTGAAGAAAAGTCAATCCGACACCACAAAAACACAGAATTATGGATATTGTTGCAGAAACAGAGAAATTCTTATGGAAATAAAGAAAAGAACACTAATTACATCTAGGCTACAGCAGAAATACAAAAATTTAAAGAAATTCATTTTTCATTTCAAGTTTTTGGACACGTTTTGCTGTCTCAGCTTCAATTTTTTTGTTACGTTTTTTAATACCCTAGAACATATATACACTGACTCTACATTTTTCTGAAAATCGAGTGATTTTTGTATTTCTAGCCATTACAAATAAACCTTGTCATACGTAAAGCAAAGCATTTATTTCTACATTTTGCAGTTATTCCACCTTATGTGAACAAGATACAACACAATATATTGAATTTTATTTTGTAGTACATGCATTATCACAACTTGCATTCCTGGAGCGTATGGTAACGCTCAAAACATTCCCCTGGATGTGGACTCGATGTTCTCTCGCATGTTTTGCGAAAGAAAACAGTTGTTTCCCTTGCTCCACTTCTGAAGCAAACAAGGCAGTTCTTGTTTCTGCTCCTTTCATCTTTAGCAATGGTGCCAAAATCTCGCACTTTCTTTAGCCTTTATACAGTATCGCTTGTGCTTGGCCGTTCGTCTCTATTACGTTCCGCACATTTTCCACCAGCTGCAGTACAATTTTTTTTTATTACTGTAGATGCTGTATGCCGCTAGCATGCTTTTTTGTAGACTAGATATGAATTCACAACTTCCATCTTCCAAAAAAAAGCTTTTCCACCAGCGCAGGGTTTTTCTCGTGCATGACTACGAAGCACAATAGTGATCGCCAAGATCGACTGCACCCATATGTTCAGTGTAGTCAGCGATCTCTACTGGCGACTCATACAAATGATTTTCTAAAGACCTTTTTTCAATAAGCCTTATCTTCAAGATTTCTCCAAGAAAGGCTTCTATTTCTTGTAAAGTAACATCTTTCTATCTGCACCAAATGGATTTGTTGGTTGTTCTTTTCCCAGCAAGTTGATTACCGAAGCAGCATGGGCATTTGTAGCTCTAACAACTTCACTGATGAGATCGTCTCCAATAAAATTTTGAAAACAATCAAATTCAACTTGTGGTGTTGACTGTAAAGTACAACTAGCATTTGCTATGAAGGCATATTTTGGCAGATCAGCATCGTTTGACTACCACGCTCGCCTCCCTCGAGCATCTATTGATACAATATCATCTTCATCAGAACAAAATCCAGTTGCAATGCTATCATCACCATTATAAATCTCCGTGTCAATAGAGTTAGGAACATCAGAAACTTCCCTGTCATCGCCATCGCCACTTCTATCAAGCGCCAAACCAGTAGTAGTGGCAAGATCGCATCTAATTCGCTTTGTTATTTTTTTCATAAATCATTCAGCATAAACCAAAATAAAATTTCACTGTAAAGTAAAATTTTTTCAATGCAATAAGTAAATTTACGTCAAAACTGTACATCTTTTCGCGCGCGATTAATGAAACTTTCACAAGTTTCCGTTTTCAAAACGACGGGCAGCTATTCAGCCCTTGCACGTTTCAACAGTCGACAACAAACACTAAACAAAAGCCGCCTCCCTTGTTTGAGAGTCAAAACCAATCGGCCGACCGTAAAATTGATATTCGAAGCGCTAAACTATAGAAATTCGCCGCATTTGAACGTTTGACATGTGCATGGAGCTGTCAGAACGATCGTA
This sequence comes from Trididemnum clinides, assembly GCA_963675345.1. Lineage (NCBI taxonomy): Eukaryota > Metazoa > Chordata > Ascidiacea > Aplousobranchia > Didemnidae > Trididemnum > Trididemnum clinides. The sequence continues at coordinate 3,239,282 of OY776285.1, forward strand.
AATAAAAGTTGGCCATGTACTTGGAGCTGGAAGGGTAAACTCATATCAATTATCTAATTTTACACAATAGGGTAGTGATATTTTTAGTTTTTACTGCCTTTCGTAAATTTCCCTAGTTCTGCAATTTTTGTACTTCTTTAGTTGAGAGTTTTCCGCATTTTCGTAAGTCCATGTTTTAGTAAGAATTTTCGTATTTTAGTGTTGCCTGCTACCGTAATTGACTGATTGTTGTTTGTTTACAGTAGCACTCAAAATATCACATTCGCATCTTTTTGTGTTTGAAGAATGCAGAAGAACCGTTTGGTACGATCTGTAATTCCATGTGGTTCTTAAGAACACTAATTACGTTTCAAACCAAAACAAAAAGACAGTCAAGAAGGCGATGCCAGAAATTAAATTTTTGTGTGACAGTGATAAATGGCTTTGAATCAGGGACCGGGTGTATCACGACAATTATCTTTTAACGACAATTTGAGCAAAAGACCTTGTTTGCTTCCCAAAAATACGCAAGAAATATAGCATTGCATTGCAATAATGAGCATTGTATTGCAATATTACACTTTTTTTCGGTTTGCTAGATTGTCCACTCCGGTGGTCCTCACACTCTATTGCCCTACGGATCGGTTTCGTGTTTACTTTGTTGTCAGAAACCGGCATCAAGATGAGAAAGTCAAGGGAGCTGGCAGGTCCCAGGCAATGGAGGGAACCTGTGAATAGGGCATACGGCAATCAATGTGCATCTGGCTGCAGAAAGGTGGTGACCACAACTTTACGGCGTAAAATAAAGTTTCACTTTAAAGAAAATTTACCACGCCAAATATTGCAAGAATTTCTCGAATTGAGGTTGATTTTGGAAAAAAGGTGTTTGTCTGAAAACTGAAAATGCCTGAAATCACATATATGGTCTTTGTCAAACAAGTGTAATGGCTCAGTATAACAGAATAGTTCTTAAAGTGAGGTCTGCCGTCCTGTAGGGGTGAGCAGCAATGTTCTGGAACCGCGAAGAACCTTGTAAAAAAACGTTGTGCTTTTTTTTTAAACAATGCTATTCACGAGTTTGAAATATTCTTACTAGCAAATTTGTCATTTTTCAATAAAAACACGTTTTCTTAGACGAAACTTTTGCACGATCTTCAGTTGCATTAAATGCTTTTATTTATTAATGCTTTTTTTTGTTAAAGTTAATGCAACTACACATGAAAAACAAAGAGATTTTTAATGACGTCATGATAGCGCGGTGGCTGTTTTTTGTGAAAAAGGTAGTCGTACAGTGAGATTTCACTTTCAACTTGTTTCTCAAACAATGAAAAGCGCAATTTTCTGTTTATGTTGACAACCTAGCTTTCAGCGTCTTCTCTTCATTAGTATCTGTTGCTGTGGACGTAAGCCAAAGAACCTTTATTCGACTGGAGCACTGTTCTGATCACTTGTGTATTCCGGGAAAGAGCGAAGCTTTTTTTTCGGTAATTCCCTACCAGCCTACTCTTTAACCCCGCTTTTCCCTACTCAACTTCCTATTCCGCTTCAACCGCATTACTACCTTTCTTAGACAGTACTCTTTCCTTTTCGAAACATGCATTTTTGTTGAAGGCCGACTTTTTCGTGGTCTCAAAGGCTTATTGTGTGCCTCTGCTTGCTATAGGGGCCCTTGTAAGAAGTTGCTATCTCATTTGATTAAAACTTTTCTTTGACTCGTTCTCAACTATACTTCACTTGAATGGCTTCCTGTGTCTACGTTGTGCCTCCTCGTCATGCTCGATATGTCTTCTCTCGTCTTCTATGCACTGATACAGCCCTCCGTTGAACTCCTATCTCTCTAGAATCAAAAGAATTGTGAATTCTTCGTGCAGTGCTTTTGTTCTTGAAACTCAGGACAATTCTCCCTTCATTCTGTGCTGCCTGTTACAAACTCTTTACGCGATTCGCTCTTTGGCGACCGTTTTCTTTTTACAACTTCAGGTCAGGACCATTACGAGTTGTGCGGTTTTTTAGGCTTCATGATCTTTACCATGCCCTTCCTCTCGAGGGAAGGGTCGGGTAACAACAACAACATTTGCTATTACAGAGTAAAACCAACAAACTCAAAAGAAAGTAGCAGTCTAGTTTTCTAGCGTACAGAAATTGGAGAGTGGGCTTATGATGTATTTACTGCATGCTACAGCAGCAAAGAAGTACGTATGATCAAAATACTGCTTTTGAATTTGCCTTTATTTTATATAACACTTGAGTTATCGAAACAAATAGCGAGGAAACCATTATGCAAAGTTTTTTTTGGAAATATCAGAGAACCACTGGTATAGCAGGTCGCGGCTCGGTGGATGGGGACAACTGGTTTATTTACTACCAAATAATATGCCTTTAGTTTGTGATCAGAGTATAAATATGACACACGGTGAATCTGCTCAGTATCGATTTACTCTCTCACTAAATACAACAAAGAATAGTTCTGCACCGAAAGAAGGTTTGGGAAACACTCTCAAGACAAAATTATTTTGCATTTAGTATCTTTCCGCATCTGATGCGCTATTGTTTTGAGCGGTTTTCGAAATTTGCTAGGAATACCATCAATCCCCTGAGTTTATATTCGTAGATCAGCTCTTGGGGTGTTTTGTAAAATATGTCTTTTAGATATTTATAAAAATGTTACTGGCCTCACCTACGAGTTTCTTAGATGCATCAGCTCACATTATCAGATTTAAATTAAAAACTGTTATAATGTAAATTATCTACGGAGCTTGTTTGTTTTCCGCCCAAACGAAAGTAACTCCAAAAAGACCCCAAAGCAAATACCTTCTAATTGGTAAACTTTATCGCGCATTACAATTAAACTCAACCATACTTACTATAACACTATCCGGCATGCCTGAGATTTTACTCATAAATCGTTCAAAACTATCTCCAACGAAGCAATCCATTGAAGCAATAATCATTAATTCCAAGAGACTTTGCCTATATTGCAGAACATCGCATAAAGTGACAACATCATGTGGAAAAATCTTGTCATTAGGTGATATTTGGAGCTCTTTAGAAAAGCGCTCAACAACTTTTATGGTCAACTCTTGGTCTTGCATTTCGTAGAGCAAAGAGCAAACTTCCAAATATTTAGGAAAGTTCCGGGATGAAAGATCTTCCGCAATTTTACAACCAAACTGTTTAAGAAGCAATTTTTTCCGGACAAAATTTGCCTTGTTTGGAACCAAAGATGATGGCAAATGAATTAAATGTCTATAAGTCGTTGCGTTGCACAATCCGAAAATGAAAACTTTGACAACATCTAAATTCTCGAACTGTTTGTCGCAGAGCACATTTTTGAAATCATTGAACGGTAGAAACAATATTAACCAAACTGCAGAAAAGAACTCTTGAAGAATCAAATGAGAAAAGTACGTTATTTTTTCAACATGCAATAATCGTAAACGAGTGTTGGCTTTTGTTCCAGTTGTTAAAACAGTATTTAAGCTTTCTTTTTTTAGCCCTGAATGTTCTATTTCTTTTTCACTGAATTCGTATTTTTTACGACGTAACCCTTCCCAAGCTAACCGTGATAACTTTTTCAATTCAAATTCACTTTTTGAAATCCCAAGTCTGGCAAAAGTTTCCAAAACGTTTAATATTATGTTTGTAACTGAAGCAAAGCTAACTGTTTGATCAGCATCAACCAATCTTTGGTGTAAATAATAAATTGTAAAAATACAAATTATTGGCACATAACATTGGGCCAACAGCTCAGGATGATTGATTAATTCATTGAGGACTTTTTGACTGTCAGCTCCACAGATGTCTTGGCAAATTCGACGTTGTGCTTCAAGATTGATACCAAGAATATCCACCATGAAATGTGGTCTATACTGTTGATGTAGCTCCAACATCTGACGAGGACGAGATGTAATTAGTTTCTTGGCTTTGCGCAGAATATTACCATTTAAAATGTTTTTTAAAAGCATTTCCGGTGTTTGTACGTCATAAAGCTTGGCATTCAAGCATTGTTTTTCTAGTTCCAGAGTAGCTTCATCCAAACCGTCTAATATTATCATGACTTTTTCACTTTCTTCTAGACGTTTTAAAATTTCTTTATCAGAAGAAGGGTCGTGTTCCCAGCTTGAATCTAAATTTGTCAAAAGAAATTGCAAAACGCTCATCTTTTGAGAATAGTTTACCTTATTTAAAGACACATAGAACAGAAAGTCGATATCCAAAAGTTTTTTATTGATTACTTTTTCAACCAGCTGTTTGGTGAGAGTCGTTTTTCCGATCCCGGCTTGTCCTGAAATCGCCACACAGTTTCCGTGAGTACCAATGTACTTCTTCTTAGACGCATCATTACTGGTTGCATATTGAGCATCTGTTTTGGCACGTTCTTGGGCTTGAGGGAATAAATCCTTAAGTTTTATATCTCCATGTAGAGTTTGGTTCCACAGTTCAGGATCTTGTTTTCGTTTGAAATAATCTGATTCCACGAATCTCCTGCAGCCACGTTTTGATATTTGAAGTTCAACAGTTTGAACATCTTTGTTTATAGCCAAGTCACTCTTTTCCCCAGAGATTAAAATTGCTGTATTGAAGAGTTCCATTTTTAGTTGATCAAGTTGTGAGGAATCTAAAAAATAATTAATCACTTTAATACTGTATTTGTATTGTGGTAATCTCACATGGCTTACAAGCTTATGATGTTTAATGCCAATTATTGTTTGCTTCGTTGCAGTGTTTTGATGTTAAAAGACTAGCAATGCTAAATCCAAAAAAATATTCCACTAAGGCAGTAAATCTGACATGTCGACAGTCAAAGGGTATAAGTAAGTTGGCAAGTTGCCTAAATCAGGTGCAGCAACCACACACTAATTTGATTTTTTATGTGGTTTACAAGGTAAAGTTGTGCGTTATAACATATAGCGTTTGTTTCCGCTCTTATTTTTGGCGGTTGCTTTGTTGATTTTCTTTGCTTGGTGGGTGTTTTGCTGGCCAAAAATAAATGTACTAAATGTAAAATTGCTAAATGGAGTGTAGGGCCTATAACTCGATTTTTATTGACTTTACTGTCTACACACACATATAGGCCTTCTGTAAGTTAAATAAATGTGGTGTTCGTATCACTATCTTCACTACCTTTAAAATACAAATTTTTGCCAGTTATTACTTTTTGTTCAGCTTGAATCATCTGTCACTCGCAAAAAAAATACGTGCACATGTTAAAAGTGATCTAAACTTTTTCATATTGAAACCTGAACAACATGTATGGGATATCCCCAGTGGTCACCACGTAATGTTTAAAAATGTTTTAAAAAGAATGTACCTTTCAAAAATGGACATGCAACGTATTACTGACCGAGAAACTCGTGTTTATCTAACAAATGATTGCCTCAAGACAGTTTACAGTAGGGGTCCCCAAAGTGGTCGATGGGATTATCCAAGGGGTCGATAAACACCTGGGGGTCAAAAAGGGGTCGACCAGGAATTTTAAGTATATGAGGTCGTGCTTGACGTCAGTTTCACCGTAGACAGCGGAGATTACTACTACTGCTTCTTCAGCTTTCATTGATAAAGTCAATATGGATATCGCTATTATTTATTATTAGTGATGCTACTATTTTATTATTGCATCATTAACACTTTCAGTTATCACTATTTTTTATCATCTTTATATTTATCATAATGCTATCATAGCCTGTGTAAGTGAGGTCTAGGCTATATGCATACATGAATAAGTTTATCATTAATATTTATTTTTTTGTAGATGCCTGGGGGTCGATGAGAAATCAAGAATTCCATAAAGGGGTCGATGGTCTAAAAAGTTTGGGGACCCCTGGTTTAGAGAAAGAACCAGCAAAACAACCCTTTTGAACGCTCAATCAATTTTCTCGTTCAGTAAGCGCAAGCAGAGTGCCCATTACATGTAAGCAGGCATTCAATTAAAAAATCATTGATAGAAATAACGTAGTTTGAAAAGTAACAAAATATAATTACTTTAAGCAGTAAAAAACGAATTAGGTGGCTTTGTTATTTTAGCAGCAAAGGCTTACATAAAGGTAGAGGCCATTTTGTTAAAAACGTCACAAAATATGAAAAATTGGAAATCATTGAAATAAGGAACCCTTAAATTTAAATCAGTTTGATAATTTTTAAACTTGAAATTAGAAGCTGGTTTGATAAAAGTACACCTGGATCGACTAGTCTTGATTCGAACCTGAATTGAGGTAATTTTGCGAATCTTGAAGATGTCTTTAGGTTGACAAGCATAGCCATAATTGAGGTCAGCGACATCATCATCCTCATGATCGTTATTACTACAGCACATTTATTCACCCGCATCAAATGATGCTTGGTTGGCGAGTTTTTAGTAAAACTGGGCGACCGCGACGGATAGACTGCCTGGCTCCATAACCTATCTAGCCCCTAAAGATGGAAGAGTGCCGTCACAGTGCTTTCCCCAGAACACAACGAGCAAACATGCCTGGTGCTTTTTAATACTATTCTTTTCGAGTTGAGCACCAAACAGGAATGCTGTTAAATATCATTTCTAAAGTCTCTATTAAGACTCGACAACAGAATCAAACCGAGTCTGTAGACTGCTAAACGGACGCTCTAACCACTACCGTACCATGCCGATGAATTGTAACTGAAAAATGTTTTAATGTTATCATCACAATTATGTTTCAATGTTAGCAACACTGTCGCGCAACAGGATTTAGGTTCTATCTCAATAATAACTTAATCTTCCTTAGAGATGATAAACCGCGCGGCTTGAGCGGCCGCGAACCCGGTTAGACTACCGCACGGCGTGGTTCGTTCTACACAGTCTGCAAATATGGTACCAAATATAAACTCGTCGATTCCATTGAGTATTTTCGAAAATCTTTTTCCAAAGCAGATAATTTCAGTGTGCAATGTAGCTTTACTGGAAACATTTAGTAAATGCGATGAAAATGTTTTTTGTGAAAGAGTCTAGACTTTTTCATTTTTTTTTCTTGCTTCGCTTACATAACGTCACGATTAGAATATGTTCTCACATTACATTACAATTACAATTTAACTATTAGTTTGTTTTTGATGTACCATACAATAGACTCAATGGCATAGCAAGGGGTGTGCGATTCACACAGGGTGGCCACTTGAAGAAGGTGGCAACTTTTGACTAAGCGCGAAGAAACTTTTAGTTGTGACCTTTACTTAAGCGTAGAAAAATGCAAGAGGCCAATGATGCACTTAGCAAACTGCAGATAGCAACACAATAACACTATTTCAAACTATCAGGTCTCTTTAGCGAAGTTGGTGACCGACAAGAAGCTAGAGGCTTTTAATTAAGCATAAGTAGTATAGGATGGCCCATTTCGCAACGTTTTAGGAGGTGCTATGACGTCACGAATTTTAAAAGTTTGGGAATTTTTTGGTCACGAGTGAGGGGATTTTTTTCGGTGAAGTATGAAAGGGGTAGGAGATGATACAATAGCGGGGGAGATTGGGGCCCTACAGATTGGTAAAGTGTTTTGTATCACTAGAGGTCGGAAAGAAGTCAATGGCCGAAAGTTTTTAGGTTATAATGTAGAAAGATTACGTTTTATTCAGCTGTTTGTTAGGATATATTGTCTCCGGTTTGTCCAAGCTGGAATCTTTTTCTCCGTACTATGCTTACATAATGAAAAGTTCTAAGGACACTAATTTTATTTGAAGGAGGTCTAAGGGGGCTAACCGTAGATTTTATTTGAAGGAGATCGGTGGGAGCTAACCTTAGACACTGATTTTATGTGGGAGAGGTCTGAGGGTCCTAACTCTAGGTCTATTTTTGTGAGTAAGGTAACCATAGCTCTAAGGAAGCCAACCCTAGGTCTGTGGGCGCTAACTCTAGGTCTAGTTTTTGTAAAAGAGCTAACCCTAGGTCTGAGAGTGCCAACCCTAGGTCTGAGGGTGCTAACTCTAGGTCTATGTGAGCTAACCATAGTTCTAAGTAAGATAACCCTAGATTTTATTTGAAGGAGGTTGGAGGGAGCTAACCCTAGATTTATTTGAAGGAGGTTGGAGATAGATAACCCTAGGTTTATTAATTTTATGTGGGGGAAGTCTGAGAGAATTAACACCTATTTGGGGGAGCTGGTTCTAACACGGCATCATTTCAAAAAGTTTGATGTCATTCTTATGACTTGTTATTACATATTGGTTTTTTGATTTTGTATTTCAATGACGTAAGTTTTTAACAAGACCGTGGGAACGTAGTTGCATTTCTATTGTGCAATCCGTGATGTAAGCTTTAACTAGACCATGAGAATGTAGCTGCATGCCTATTGCACAACCAATGACGTAATCTATTTTTAACCATAATGCGATTTTTGCTTTTGTGTAGACAGGTCCAGACTTTTTTGTCGAAAATTTTAGGGTATAATATACAAAGATTACGTTTTATTCAGCTGTTTGTTAGGATATATTGTCTCTGTCTTGTCCAGACTTGCCCAAGCTCGAATCTTTTTATCTGTACTGTGCTTACATGATGATATGTTCTAAGGAAGCTAATTTTATTTAAAGGAGGTCGGGGGAAGATAACCCTAGATTTTATTTGAAGGAAGCCAAAGGGAGCTAACCATAGGACACTGATTTTATGTGGGGGAGGTATGAGGGAGTTAACACCAATCTGAGGAAGCTAGTTCTAACACGGTGTCATTTCAAAGAGTTTGGTGCAAAACTTATGATTTGTTATTCTTATTACATAACGGTTTTTTTTTTATTCCTAATTTCAATGCTTCATGACGTAAGTTTTTAACTAAACCGTGGGAATGTGATTGCATCCTAGATCTGAAGGAGCTAATGCTATGTGAGAGTGTTAATTCTGTTCTAAACCTAACACGGGGTGGATGTAATGTAGAATATTTCTTATGGTACTTGTCCTACGTATTACACAATTACATAGCGGTTTTCAGGGCGTGATTCCTTATTTCAATGACGTAAGTTTTTAACAAGACCGTGGGAATGTAGTTGCATCTCTATTGCACAATCTATCATGGTAGAAGCGATGCTGTATAAAGCAGATAAGTGAGAATAGTTACAATATACCATTGTGTGATTCTTCGTGTCCAAAAAGTCGCTACTGTTCAAAAATCCATGTATTATCCATCATTTGAGTTAATCTGTACCATGATTAAACACGATTTTAGACCAAGAAGCAGCCGCTACTTCAAAGTCAAAAGTTTTACTTAAACAGTTTCGATTCTACATGACAGCGTTTTTACTCAAAGACTCTTGTAAACAGTGATGTTGTATAGACTTATTGTACAAGGGTTCGTGTGATCAAGTCTGTTAATACTTGTTCTTCAATGTTACAGATTTTAAGTAAGAGTCAAAAATGTTGCTCAAGCTACTAAGAAAGGCCCATTTACCAACATGTTACAAAATAAAGTAAAATTTATTCCTCTAGACCAGGGTTTACCAACCGTGTGCCCGCGGGCACCATGTCGCCTGTGAAGGCATTATGAGGTGCCCGCCAGTCTGTTTTAAAAAATATTCTCAAGATTTTTTCAAAAATCGATGGTGGCTCCAAAGTAAAATAGGTAGCCTAAGGTTGCCAGACATCGGCCACCGAAGTAATGGGAACTGATATGTAATGGCACCGCCTGCCAATACATAACAGATCGAACATGACGCCCGGGATGTTGCAAACTTTAGGATAAGTGCGCCCCGCTATAAGTAATGTCCAAAAAGTAGCCCGTGGTCCAAGAAAGGTTGGTGACTCCTGCTCTAGACTAATATAATTTAATCGTTTTATAGAAAAATTTTGTAGTTTATCAGAAACACAACCGACCAATAGTTCTATTCTAAGCCTATACAGTCAGCAAAACGGGTAGAGATTCAAGTTTAACTTTTGTCAGTAAGCTTGAAATAATTCGCAGAGCGTTGAATTTCCAATATTTATACGGCATTACAAAACTATTATTATTTTTAAATGTTTAAGTTTTTCTTATTCTTTGTAACACATTACAAATAGTATCTAATAAACATTAAGACACAGGCTCCTTATCACATAATTCCGACACTTCTCTTCAATTTTATCCACCAGCATCGTTTCACTTGTTGAACGTCTTCGTCTCTCAAACACTGTTCTTACCACACAACCACACGTCTTAAAATGTGCATAAGCCATCTTCTTTTCGTGATATCGGTTTCACAAGATTTAGGACTTTCTACATTTTTCAACTTTATTCGCTCAACTGTTAGATCTGCGACCTTAGAGAAGTTCTTATAGTCTTTGGTCACCGTCAGACACAAAACTTTATTTTTGTTCTAACAAAGATGAAGCGTCACGAATTATGCTTAAAACCGCATCACACTAACGACGTGATAGATAAGAAAACAGAAATGGATTGGTTGAATTACAAAGGAGAATAGTTACATCGATTGACGCTATAAGGGAAGGGTCCGCAAATAATGGGTCGCAACCCAAATTTTGGTCGCGAGACCTTCCGTTTTGGGTCGCGAAACAATTTAAACCTGCTATAAACATAAGCTTCGCATCTGTGTAATAATAGAGAACTTGACCATTCTAAACCTATAATTATTATTGCATTGTTACGTAATCGAGCAGAACACGTGTTAAGTAATCATCAAGCAATCATGTTGTTTTGTTACTGTTGCGCAATGCGAAATAAGCAGCTGTGTGAAATTGCTTGATAAGACAAACAATGAGATTTGTTATTCTAATATAAGAATATAGGTTACTGTCGTATTTTTTATAGATATTGTATGCCATTCTTGATCAGCTTTAAATTTACCAAGGTTAAGTTTTTCAAGTTAGTTTTATTCACCAATAATGCTAAAAAGGTGGTTGCTGAAAAATACTACGGGTACCAAAAAGCGCTTGATAGAAAATATGAAAAATTTAAGAGAGGAAAGAGCACAGAACGAACCAGTACCTACAAAAATCCTTGCATCTTCAAGTAGTGGGGATCAGCGCCCAGCCAAACAGCCTTATAAACCGAAGTACAGCAAAGAATTTATAAAGATTGGTTTTACATGTACTCTTATAAATGATGACCCACGTCCTCAATGTGTTGTATACTCCGAGGTTCTTGCCAACGAGAGCCTGAAAGTAGGGAAACTGAAACGCCATCTTACAGCAAAGCATTCGAAATTCATTGACAAACCAATGTCTTTTTTCCGCCGATTAGAAAAAGAATTGTTAAGTAAAAAAAAAGCTATGACAAAGCACCTCACGATCTTAGAAAGAGCTCAAAAGGCATCTTATGAAGTTGCATATTTAATCCCAAAAGATAAAAATACCACACAGCATTGGAGAAACCTTTATCAAACCTGCTGTTATTACAATCAGTCAAATTATGAACGGAGACAAGGTGACAGAGAAAATAAAAGAAATACCATTGTCTGCTGATACCGTTTGCCGACGTATCAGTGAAATGAGTCAAGATATTGAGTGTCAACTGATGACAGAGTTAAACGAGAAAAATACGCTTTGCAATTGGATGAGTATGCGGATAAATCTGGATTAGCGCAATCGATGGTGTTTGTTAGGTATATAGCCAATGGGAAGCTTGAAAAAGAATTGCTCATGTGAGTAGCGCTATCTGGAACATGTACAGGTGAACATAGCAGCAAAGGCTTACATAAAGGCAGAGGCCATTTTGTTAAAAACGTCACAAAATATGAAAAATTGGAAATCATTGAAATAAGGAACCCTTAAATTTAAATCAGTTTGATAATTTTTAAACTTGAAATTAGAAGCTGGTTTGATAAAAGTACACCTGGATCGACTAGTCTTGATTCGAACCTGAATTGAGGTAATTTTGCGAATCTTGAAGACGTCTTTAGGTTGACAAGCATAGCCATAAATATAGCAGGCATTCCTCGTATGTCGAGTGTAACGATATTTCAATCAGATCACTTCGTTCTTTCGACAAATTTTCTATTCAAATTTAACGTTTCGCTCCCCTTAGTTACCGGGGAGCTTCTTCAGAACACGGTAGATGTTAATAATGTGACATACAAACTGTACAACATAAAATTACAAAGACTACCTGTATTACTAAACACTAAAAATTATTTATCAACAGGGCAGGCAATCACGTAATAACAAAAACATTGTTACATCACAGATACAGGAGTGGCCAAGTGAAAAGTGTTGTGAGAAACATAAGACATTACTTATTGGAGACGAACACACTATAAACAGTCGGAAAATTCGCACCATCATTGCGATTAATAACATTACATGAACAAGCCTTTTGATTTATCAAAAAACTTTCCGCAACGCGACGTCTGTATGCATGTGATTCTGACTTCAGAATTTTGACATTATCCCAATCTATTCTATGATCGAATTCCATAACATGTTGACTCAGCGCTGACTTTTTAGTGTTAAAAGTCTTGACCGCATCAACATGTTCCCGTTTTCTGGTTCTAACACTACGTCCTGTTTCACCTACATACACAGCATTGCAATCCCGGCAAGAAATTTGATACACCAAACCACGCTTTTGTTCAAAATTAATAACATCTTTAGGTTTGCGAAACAACGAAGACAACGTGTGATGTGGTTTTAAAGCCACTCCGATACCAATTTGAGTCAAAATTCGGCTAATAGGTTCGGAGACACCTTGCACGTAGGGAATCGAAGTGAACCGTTGCAGTTTTTCTGTTTTTCTAAAATTATGATTTTTCAAATACTTCTTAAAACTACATTTGTTACTGGGAAATCCGTTATTTTTTAAGGTTTTTGTTATGTGATGAAACTCTTCAATCTTTTTTTCGTTATTGGATGTGATACTGTTGGCTCTGGAGAATAATGTACGAGCCACACTAACCTTTTGATTAACCGGGTGATGAGACGAATATTGAAGATACCTGTCCGTGTGTGTTGGTTTCCTGTATACGCATGTAGCAAGGGATCCATCTTCCATCTGTTGTATGCTTACGTCCAAAAAGGCTAATTGTCCTGATTTTTCCAATTCTTTAGTGAACTTTATTGAAGTAGATATAGTATTTAAGTAATCATGAAAGGGCTCGACCTCAGTTTTTTTCATAATAGCATACACATCATCAACATAACGTAACCATAAAGACGGAGGATTCAAATACGATTTCAAAGCTGTTTGTTCAATCTCTTCCATAACCATGTTTGCTATTATTGGTGACAAAGGAGAGCCCATCGGACAACCAAAAATCTGTTTATAAATGACGTCATTATACACAAAAAACGATGATTGTAAACAAATATCTAATGCTTCCACGATTTCCGGCACTGCAAGGCTTGTTCTTTCTCCCAAGGTGCAATCATCGCCGACTCTATTAGCCACAATGGTTTTGGCGGTTATAAGTGGAACCGAAGTAAACAAACTTACCACATCAAACGAAACTTGTGATTCAGATTTGCCAAGTTTGATGGATGAAATCAATTCTACAAATTCAGAGGAATTCTTGACAGTGTATTGGGTATTTCCCACTAAGGGAACAAGAATTTGCTTAAGGAATTTGGCAAGCTGGTAGGTAGCTGTACCAATGAAGGAAACAATAGGACGAAGAGGAACATTGGGTTTATGAATGTCTTATGTAATGTCTTATGTTTCTCACAACACTTTTCACTTGGCCACTCCTGTATCTGTGATGTAACAATGTTTTTGTTATTACGTGATTGCCTGCCCTGTTGATAAATAATTTTTAGTGTTTAGTAATACAGGTAGTCTTTGTAATTTTATGTTGTACAGTTTGTATGTCACATTATTAACATCTACCGTGTTCTGAAGAAGCTCCCCGGTAACTAAGGGGAGCGAAACGTTAAATTTGAATAGAAAATTTGTCGAAAGAACGAAGTGATCTGATTGAAATAAGCATAGCCATAATTGAGGTCAGCGACATCATCATCCTCATGATCGTTATTACTACAGCACATTTATTCACCCGCATCAAATGATGCTTGGTTGGCGAGTTTTTAGTAAAACTGGGCGACCGCGACGGATAGACTGCCTGGCTCCATAACCTATCTAGCCCCTAAAGATGGAAGAGTGCCGTCACAGTGCTTTCCCCAGAACACAACGAGCAAACATGCCTGGTGCTTTTTAATACTATTCTTTTCGAGTTGAGCACCAAACAGGAATGCTGTTAAATATCATTTCTAAAGTCTCTATTAAGACTCGACAACAGAATCAAACCGAGTCTGTAGACTGCTAAACGGACGCTCTAACCACTACCGTACCATGCCGATGAATTGTAACTGAAAAATGTTTTAATGTTATCATCACAATTATGTTTCAATGTTAGCAACACTGTCGCGCAACAGAATTTAGGTTCTATCTCAATAATAACTTAATCTTCCTTAGAGATGATAAACCGCGCGGCTTGAGCGGCCGCGAACCCGGTTAGACTACCGCACGGCGTGGTTCGTTCTACACAGTCTGCAAATATGGTACCAAAAATAAACTCGTCGATTCCATTGAGTATTTTCGAAAATCTTTTTCCAAAGCAGATAATTTCAGTGTGCAATGTAGCTTTACTGGAAACATTTAGTAAATGCGATGAAAATGTTTTTTGTGAAAGAGTCTAGACCAGTGGTTTTCAAACTTTGTGTTGCCGTGCCTCCCTTAAAAATACTCAATCATATGACGCCTTCCCTCATTTTATAAAATTATAAAAACACGAATTATGGAACATAAAAAGAATAACAACGTTTATTTTTGTCTTTCAATGAGATGGATGCGCATGTCTATTAGCGCAAAGGCTGTTAAATCTCGGTGTTATTGACGAGATGGCTACTCGTAGCTCTTTTTCTACAATCAAGCGAGCTCGATATTTCGATTTTATTGCAGCTAACGCAAAAAATCCTGTTTCGCATAAATATGATGTTGCGAATGGCAGCAGTATTTTTAAAGCTTTGCTTGACAAAGCATTATATTCCGAATTGAGATTCAACCAAAATTGAACCAGAGACACATTCTGAAATCTCTGTTTCAATGCAGTATCACAAGATAATTCAATCAATTGTTCTTTCTCAATAATTGTCAATCCGAATTCATCATCATCTTCTTCGTCGATAAATGGATTCTGTATCCACGCATCTTTCGTAAAATCAAGATCATCAAAGTAATTCGAAAAATGAAGTAACAAACTATTCAAGTGTTCGACAAACAGATTTTTGTTGGCTTCTACATTAACTCGGGTGCATGAATTTAGAAGTGGAAACATGTCAAGGTTGTTTTTTTGCAAATTTGCTTTCTATAGATTCAACTTTTTTACAAACGCTTTTACTTTGTCTTTTTGCATCAGCAAATGCATTTGTGGTCCTTGCATTGACTTATTAAAAACACTCAATTTTCCAAAAATTTCAACCAAATAAGTGAGTTTAACAATAAAATTATCATCCCTAAACATGTTCGAGTCCTCATTATGATTTTCATCAAGAAAAATTGCAATTTCGTCTTTGAGTTGAAGTACCCTTTGAATTACTTTTGCACGAGATAGCCAGCGCACTTCACAATAGTACAGAAGCGACGAGTAATTAGCTCCCATATCTTCACACAGCTTTGCAAACAGTCTAACTTTTAATGGACTATTTTTTATGTAATTTATAACTTTCGTTACGTTTGTAAAAACGTTGTTAAGTTCCTCGCATATATCTTTGGATACGAGAGCTGCTCTGTGGAGCATGCAGTGCGTCCAGAGAACGTCAGGTGTTTTCTTTTTAACAAGTGCTTGAAGACCAGCTTTGTGCCCCGACATTGACCGTGCACCGTCGGTACAAAGCCCAACGCAATTACTCCACATTATGTCGTTCTCATTAAAAAAAACGTCAATTATATTAAAAATCTCATTGGCTGTGGCTTTTTCAGGAATGGGTTTGCAAAATAATATATCTTCAATGACATCAGTCTCTTCAACATATCGAACATAGGCAATTAAATGTGCGTCTTTGGCTACATCAGTTGCTTCATCTACTTGTATCGCGAATTTCGAAGTACGCACTCTAGAAACTAACTGATCGCAAATATCTTCAGATATATCATTAATTCTTCTGCTAACTGTATTATCAGAAAGCGGGATTTGCCGTAGCTTTTTCGCATATGATTCTCCAAACATTACTTTGACCATATCAATAGCTGCTGGCAAGACTAAAGTTTCTGCTACTGTGTGTGGTTTTTTACACTTCGCGATCCTGTAAGACACTAAGTACGATGCTAGTAATGCATTTGATGGAGAATGAACTACTTCTTTTAGCATCTGCTTTTGTTTAGTAAACTCATCCAATTTTCTTTGAAAAAATTCTTTAGGCTTATCAACGTAATCAGAATGCGTAGTTTCAAGGTGCCGCTTTAATTTTCCGGGTCTCATGCTATCAGCAGCCAAAACTTTCGAGCAAAGCAAACACATTGGTTTTTCTACCTCAGCATTAATAACACTTATAAATCCGAAGGATAAATAGGATGGGTCGTATTTTCTTTTCTTGGCAGTGCTTCCTTTCTGTTGTTTGTTCCTTTTACTCTCGCTACTAGTGCCAACATCACTATTTTCATTACCGGTACTATTGGATTTTCTCTTATAACCAGTCAAAAATTTATCCATTTTTCTGAAACTAATATTCTTAATATATTGTTTTAAAAAAAATTAAATTTTAATTTTGATGCTATTTATTACATTGCTTTTTGATTATTTCTCCATTACTTTTTGATTAAATAAGATAAATAACTGCAGTTTGTAGGGCAGCAGGTGGACTAATAGCAATTGCATTATCGACTATCGAGCAATCATTCGATAATACGAATCATATCGCATTAGGACGTCACAATGACCTAGCATGTTAGAAATGAGTAAAGCAAGACTTTGGATACTGGTTTAGATTTATTGCTTGCGAGCTAACAATTTTGAATAATAACCTCACTTGATTTTGCAACTAACACTTCGGTTAATTATGTAATTAAACGGTTTATGCTATAGGCTTATGTTGTGGCTAACACTCGCGCCTCCCCTAAGAATAGTTCGCGCCTCCCTGGGGAGGCACGCCTCCCAGTTTGAAAACCAATGCCTTATAGCGTCAATCGATGTAACTATTCTCCTTTGTAATTCAACCAATCCATTTCTGTTTTCTTATCTATCACGTCGTTAGTGTGATGCGGTTTTAAGCATAACTCGTGACGCTTCATCTTTGTTAGAACAAAAATAAAGTTTTGTGTCTGACGGTGACCAAAGACTATAAGAACTTCTCTAAGGTCGCAGATCTAACAGTTGAGCGAATAAAGTTGAAAAATGTAGAAAGTCCTAAATCTTGTGAAACCGATATCACGAAAAGAAGATGGCTTATGCACATTTTAAGACGTGTGGTTGTGTGGTAAGAACAGTGTTTGAGAGACGAAGACGTTCAACAAGTGAAACGATGCTGGTGGATAAAATTGAAGAGAAGTGTCGGAATTATGTGATAAGGAGCCTGTGTCTTAATGTTTATTAGATACTATTTGTAATGTGTTACAAAGAATAAGAAAAACTTAAACATTTAAAAATAATAATAGTTTTGTAATGCCGTATAAATATTGGAAATTCAACGCTCTGCGAATTATTTCAAGCTTACTGACAAAAGTTAAACTTGAATCTCTACCCGTTTTGCTGACTGTATAGGCTTAGAATAGAACTATTGGTCGGTTGTGTTTCTGATAAACTACAAAATTTTTCTATAAAACGATTAAATTATATTAGTCTAGAGCAGGAGTCACCAACCTTTCTTGGACCACGGGCTACTTTTTGGACATTACTTATAGCGGGGCGCACTTATCCTAAAGTTTGCAACATCCCGGGCGTCATGTTCGATCTGTTATGTATTGGCAGGCGGTGCCATTACATATCAGTTCCCATTACTTCGGTGGCCGATGTCTGGCAACCTTAGGCTACCAATTTTACTTTGGAGCCACCATCGATTTTTGAAAAAATCTTGAGAATATTTTTTAAAACAGACTGGCGGGCACCTCATAATGCCTTCACAGGCGACATGGTGCCCGCGGGCACACGGTTGGTGAACCCTGGTCTAGAGGAATAAGTTTTACTTTATTTTGTAACATGTTGGTAAATGGGCCTTTCTTAGTAGCTTGAGCAACATTTTTGACTCTTACTTAAAATCTGTAACATTGAAGAACAAGTATTAACAGACTTGATCACACGAACCCTTGTACAATAAGTCTATACAACATCACTGTTTACAAGAGTCTTTGAGTAAAAACGCTGTCATGTAGAATCGAAACTGTTTAAGTAAAACTTTTGACTTTGAAGTAGCGGCTGCTTCTTGGTCTAAAATCGTGTTTAATCATGGTACAGATTAACTCAAATGATGGATAATACATGGATTTTGAACAGTAGCGACTTTTTGGACACGAAGAATCACACAATGGTATATTGTAACTATTCTCACTTATCTGCTTTATACAGCATCGCTTCTACCATGATAGATTGTGCAATAGAGATGCAACTACATTCCCACGGTCTTGTTAAAAACTTACGTCATTGAAATAAGGAATCACGCCCTGAAAACCGCTATGTAATTGTGTAATACGTAGGACAAGTACCATAAGAAATATTCTACATTACATCCACCCCGTGTTAGGTTTAGAACAGAATTAACACTCTCACATAGCATTAGCTCCTTCAGATCTAGGATGCAATCACATTCCCACGGTTTAGTTAAAAACTTACGTCATGAAGCATTGAAATTAGGAATAAAAAAAAAACCGTTATGTAATAAGAATAACAAATCATAAGTTTTGCACCAAACTCTTTGAAATGACACCGTGTTAGAACTAGCTTCCTCAGATTGGTGTTAACTCCCTCATACCTCCCCCACATAAAATCAGTGTCCTATGGTTAGCTCCCTTTGGCTTCCTTCAAATAAAATCTAGGGTTATCTTCCCCCGACCTCCTTTAAATAAAATTAGCTTCCTTAGAACATATCATCATGTAAGCACAGTACAGATGAAAAGATTCGAGCTTGGGCAAGTCTGGACAAGACAGAGACAATATATCCTAACAAACAGCTGAATAAAACGTAATCTTTCTACATTATAATCTTCTACAGATGTAATCTTCTTATCTTCTACGTAATCTTCTATAAACCAATGTTATGTCAGAATTACAATCTTACAAGCTCGGGTAGATATAGATTCAAGTTGCCTAACATCAAAATAACAGTTTTCGGCTGCAGCAAATCATTATTCTTGACATTCGCCCCCCTTACAATATTTTTGTTGCCAACATAAAAAAAACACGATCAATGAAAGCTAGCGAATTCAAAACCCCTAATCTCGAATTCTGAATGGTACAAGTTGGCTTACGCAAAATATAGCGTAGCAAGAACTCGCATCACACACTACAAATAAATTAACATCGGTTTATCATTCGACTAAAAAAGTCGGCAACATTTCGCACACAATAATCATAACCCTACAAAGCAAGGGTCTAGCATTGTGCAATCGACTAGATACTTAGTCCTATACGAATGGGCCAGAGGCTAATAGTCAGACTGCAATGTACACAACTTCTCAGCCAAAAACAACGATAACTTGACTACACCCCACATACAATGGCCAACCATTTTTTCTCCAGAGTCGAGTATTTCCACTCAGCCTGTGTCAGCTTCTTACAAGCATAAGCTACTGAATATAACTTTTATCAAGTTGTTGCAAGAGAGCAGCAAGCACCCAACCTACAGTTTGACGTATCAGTTTCCAACACCAATGATCTACCATGGCATAGCAGCTTCAGTATTGGTTTTTTTAAACAACTGCTCCTGCACGTTTTTTGGGGCTTGCCCCTATAAACGTCATTAAACTGGCCATTCATTGCGTTAGTGATTAATTATTGCATTAGTGATCCAAATTTTGATTCAATTTAAGACCTTATATTTTTTTGGCACATTTACCTCCATTTACGAGAAAGCGAATTGTATCGCTATATTTTGGACGGGACGTCGGCACTCGCTTGGGAGTTGCCATTTCCGAGGTTGTCTGGGCCACCTGCCTTCCACATAAAGGCGGGAGCGTCCCGTTAAGTGCCTTGCCCAAGGACACAGCAAGCGAACTTGCCGGCTTCTTCTTCACAACATCCCCTAAATGCCGAGCGCCAAGCAGAGAAGCTGTGGATATCATTTTTGAAAGTCTTTTGGAATGACTCGACAATGGGATTGAACCCCAGGTCTACCGACTGCAAAGCGGATGCTCTAACCACTACGCCATCGCGCCGGTTGATCTGATAAATCTAATAAAACGATCGCTTTACGACCAGCTGATGCTGCGTGAAATTACATTATTTTTTTAAACTAATATGCTGATCATTTTGTAGTAAACCAAGGCCGACAAATAGATACCTGGCTTTATTCGACTAATAAAGCACTTAGTAATGTTAGCAGTTAGCAATGTATAAAACAGCTGTAAAATAAAACGTTATAAAGAAACTAAAATATAACTTATCAAATCAAAGACTCGTTGATATTCCCAACCAGCCGACTGTCATTGCAATTGCTTGCACAACGCAAACAATGCGACCGATTGCAAGGCTCGAAGGCACAAGCAAACTACGCATTATCAAATTAAGCGTGCGAATAGTTGTAGTACCAATTCTCACTACATTCCTCCCTACTAAAAAAAACTTATGATGATGTAAACAACAGTATAACACAATATTAATTCACATTAGTAACATAGTGACTGATTGCTGAAAGGTGTCAATCAGTAAGATATGGGATTTCCATATCTTTCTGGCTGTTTACGGATGCGTCGTGATCGACGTACACCCGAGTTGTTAATGTTTACAGAATCATTTTGTAACCGTTCATTGTCGAGTTGAGTGGTAGATTCTAAATCATGTTTGTCAGTTTGTTCTAAGGGTTTTTGGGCGTTTTCTACTTCTGCTGTAGTACCAGTTGCCGGTAAGTCATTAGTTGACTCGGAAGAAGGCTCAATTGCAGTAGTTCTCGGGCAGGGAGCCAAATCAGTTGTTGATACTGTGCTTTCACGACCGTCTGGAAAACGGATATGCGCAAAACTGGGGTTAGCATGGAGTAAATCAACTTCGTCAACCAAAGGTTCATCTTTATTTCGAACAAATCGGCGTAACAAAACTGGTCCTTTTTGCAGTAGCCAAGAAGATAGACTTTTCCCAAGCATGGACCGTCTTTCAAAACCAAAAAATCTTTCATGTGGTGTGCAGTTAGTTGACGTACACAATAGGGACCTAACAGCATGCAAAGCATCGGGAAGCACATCTTGCCACCTTTCAACAGGGATTTGTCGGTCGCAAACCATTAGCTGAACTGTTTTCCAAATTGTTTTATTTGTCCGCTCAACTTGAGAATTACCAGTCGGGTGGTAAGGGGTACTACGACTGGCAGCTATTGATCGTTTGACAAGATAATTCCTTAAATCTCTGGCCACAAAAGCAGCCCCGCGATCGCTGTGCACGTACATTGGTAGGCCAAACAGAACAAACAGCTGAGTTAGGCTTCTGATTACAGTAGCAGTTGATAGGTCTTTGCACGGAAAAGCGAAAGGATATCGAGAGTACTCATCCGTCACAATAAAGATATATGGAGCTGGTCCAGGCACAGGTCCCTTGAAGTCAATACTTACACGCTCCCATGGGCGTGTAGCTTTTATAAGCGATTCTTGTTCTTTTATGTAAAATCGAGGTTTTATCTTTGCACAAATTTTGCAATTGCTGCATACTCGTTTCACATCATCCACGGAAAATGGAAGATTTTTAGTCCTAACAAAATGAACTAACCGTGTGATTCCAGGATGTCCCAACTTCTTGTGAATGTCTGCGAGATCGCAAGAGTAGGTACTAGCAGCAACTTGTATGCGTGACAAGGAATCGGGAACCACATTAAGTTTTCCAGGGCGATGGTGAATACGGTAATCGAAACAACCCAACTCGGCTCTCCACAATTGAATTTTTCGGTTTTTAACTTTGCCTTTGCTTGTTTTATCGAGCATAAAAGATAGAGCGCGTTGATCAGTAACCAGATCAAAACATTTGCCATAGAGGTAATGACTCCATCGCCTAACAGCTTCCATTATAGCGAGAGCTTCTTTTTCAACAACAGGATAAACCTTCTCGCTCTTGTTAAGCGTTTTTGAAAAAAATGCAACAGGTCTTCCTTCTTGACTTAAAGTAGCAGCCACAGAGTGTTCAGAAGCATCGCAGTCTACTTGAAAAGGTACATCATCTCTGATATATGACAAGCAGCAATTGAGAAGAGTTTCTTTTAGAGATTCAAATGCCTCGGCAGACTCTTTGGACAAAGGGAAATCATTACAAGTAATACCCAAATTAAGAGGCCGAATAGGCTCAGAAAACTGAGGAATCCAACGTGCGTAGTAAGCAAACATACCTACTAATCGTTGCAGCGCTGATTTGCAAGTTGGCAATTGCAAGTTCATTAGCGGTTTCAGTCTTTCAGGGTCGGGTCGAATAACGCCATGCGATACGCGATAACCCAGTAAATCTATCTCAGATTTAGTAATGATCGACTTCGACTCGTTGAAAGTCAAGTTGTTTTTTGCAGCAGCTTTAAGAAGAGAGTTTAAATTTCGATCATGATCTTCCTTATTGGCTCCCACAACAGTGATATTGTCCAAATAAGCGTATGTCCCTTGCAGCTTGTATTTCTGAATGATTTCTTGAATTATTCTTTGAAAATGCGATACCCCGTTGGTTACGCCAAAAGGAAGTCTAGTATATTGATAGAGCTTTCCATCAGCTTCAAAAGCAGTATATTCCCGATCGATTTCACAAAGGGGAATTTGATGGTAGGCCGACTTTAGATCTAATGTACTAAAAATTCTTCCTCGAGCAATTTGATTAACTTGATCATCAATTCTTGGAAGCGGATATGCGTCCAAAAGGGTAAACTTGTTGATAGTTCGAGAATGATCAATCACCATTCGCTTTTTATGCCGCCCATCATCAGCAATAAGGACTTGAGCTCGCCACGGAGAAGTGGATGGTTCAATTATGTTATCATCTAGTAATTTCTTTATTTCTGATTGAATAAATTGCTGATCTTCCTCATTAAAGCGTCTTGATTTTGTTACAATAGGTCTCACGCCCGGGACAAGATTTTAAAAAATACGAATCGGGTTGATCTTTGCAGCCGCAACTGTGCAAACGGATGAATTAATGATAATATCGTTTCCTTCTTCGTTCACTTCAAATAACACTCGACGATGTCGTTTCATGAAATCTTGGCCAAGTATAAGATCAGCACACAGATTTTGTGTTACTCCAAGCTGCAGATTATACTTCTGTTCGAAAACAGTCAGCTCTGCCGACGTTTTACCCAAGCATTTAAAAGTAGCATTCTGTTTTGCTAGAGCTACTTCTGTAATCGGCCCGTTGGGCGCCTTCAACTTGAGCCATTCAACCGCGTTTAAGCTGATGTGACTATGCGAAGCTCCAGAGTCCAATAATGCGTAAATAGTCTTTTTATTGATTTGTACTGGAATGGTAGACAGGGCTAAGCAGTTTGGTACTCCAGTTAGCGAAAACAAACAAGGAGATAAGGACGCAGCTACAGTATCATTACCAGAGCTAATTTGATCATCTTTTTCATCATGAATTCCCGCTGTTAAAGATTTTGATGACAATCTGCATGCTTTGTAAAAATGTCCTTTTTTTCCGCAACTTCGGCAGTAGCAATCTTTAGCAGGGCATTCCTTTCTACCACCGGGATGCATATTACCAGCACAAAAATAACACCGTTTCTTGTTTTGGCGAGTTTTACTTTGGGAGGAACAAGCGGTGGAGACAGGCGATTGTAGGGGTTTAACAAATAAGCTTCCAGATTGGTTTTGAGCTCTTTCTAAAATTTCAGCTTTTGATATAGCATCTTCTAAAGTTAATGCGTCTTCTTCAAGTAGTCGCTGCTTAATGAACGAGGAAGTAATACCAGTAATGAATGCATCTCGAGTCAATTCACTTTGGAATTCTTGGGCTGACACCGCACGCCAATCACAATCTTTTGCCAGCGATTTCAGTTCGCGAGAATACTCGGCAATTGACTCTCCAGGTTTTTGTTCTCTCGTAAGTAGAAGATGTCTGGCGTAAGTTGCGTTTTTCTGCTTTAAAAATGTTTGATCTAGAACAGTTTTTGCATCATCGTAGGTGGCACTTTCTTCGATCAGATCGAATATCTCTGGTGAAAGATAGCAATGCAATAATGCTAATTTATCTACAACTCTATCCGGAGCATCAGCATTTTGTTCAGCGGCAGGCCGCCGGAGAGATTGTTCAACCACATCAGCGAATGAAGTAAATGTTTTTATTCAATGTTTATAATGCTTGCAAGCAAATGGATCTCCGGGATCCGCGTTTAATATTTGCGGCTTGAGTAAACGATCCATATGAAATTTATTAGTCGAATAAATTGTAGTAAACCAAGGCCGACAAATAGATACCTGGCTTTATTCGACTAATAAAGCACTTAGTAATGTTAGCAGTTAGCAATGTATAAAACAGCTGTAAAATAAAACGTTATAAAGAAACTAAAATATAACTTATCAAATCAAAGACTCGTTGATATTCCCAACCAGCCGACTGTCATTGCAATTGCTTGCACAACGCAAACAATGCGACCGATTGCAAGGCTCGAAGGCACAAGCAAACTACGCATTATCAAATTAAGCGCGCGAATAGTTGTAGTACCAATTCTCACTACACATTTTTAATTTCTTTTGGTTTCAACAGAACAACCAATTGCTGTAAAGATGGATAGACCAGAACTATTGAGTCAGGTTAAATCACTATTAGTCAGCCTAGCTCAATATTGTTTAACACATCATTTTTTTGCTGGCACTTTTATTGATGTAGCACGTCTAAGCCCTATGAAGCAGTGGCAAAGAAAGGACATACAATTTGGTAACTTTTAATAGATTCCCTTGCATTTCTGGGAACTGGTACCGATTAAAGGCCAATTTTATCGATGCATTTACCACACTTACGTGGCTCCCTACAAGTTGCTAGCTTCCTCGTAGGCTTGTAAGCTAGTTCTTACTTTTACGCAAGTGTAATATATAGACAACTGTATCCCTGGATATGAGCTTATGTCCTGTTTACTAGTCTTTAGTTTTACTGGGCCATCGTGACAACTGTTTGATCCCAGCACTAAATATATAAGATGGAGGTATCCCATTGAGTGCCTTAGGCCCGCTTAACATTGTAACATGCAAAGCTACTTTTTCCTCACCATCTCTTTTCGCTTTGCTTGCCAACCAGCTGCCTCACTGAGATAATAGCAAGGGGGCTTTAGTCGTGTTTTTGGTGTGACTTAACAAGAGTAAATTTCAGTAAGAAGACTGTGACGTGGACGCTGTTGACACTGAAATAAACCTACTGCACGGTACTTCTGTTTGCTGTTTGACTTTAGTAAAAAGAACACAAACCTTTGCATAGCAAGCGAAACAAACTAAATAAAATCCATAAACAATTTTCTTTACTGGAAGTGAAAGCAATTCCTGTTTTCTAGTAATGGTTTAGATACAATTGATAATATCTTGCCATATTATCCCGGTGGTTGAAGCTTTATCTATTTTTTTTACAAACCTATTTAAAAATCGGAAGAGCTTTTCCTACTCTTGCTTCAAAAGTGAACAATCTTAGGAAAAAGTGCTGACCAACATATGCACAACGTTTTTACTGAAATATGTCTGCTGCATTTTCATAAGATGATGTAACTTGATTTAGATTGATGTTCAAAATCGAGAGAGATTGCAAGGATATTTTCTATAATAAACAATTTTAAGCCACAAACAGATAAAATAAGCAGAATTTTATTTATCAGATTGCCATTAAAAAAACAAAATGTGAGCAGCAACATTTAGCCAGTTTTGATTGCACAATTCCACCAAACGCTTTCTATCACAATTAAACTCCTACCTTTTCATAGATTTTGCTTTAAAGGCCCGTTTTTATTCAAGTAATAATCCACCGCTGACATGCTACAAACAGTCTGAACGTGGGCAGAGTAGTGGGTGAGATCCTTGCAGACTTCAATTTTTTTTAAATTGGAGTTGCTAAATTAAAGTTTGTGAATACCTGTAATAAATCTCGCCACTCACCTGGGGAGATAGTTGTCTTTGCAAAACTAGATTGCGTTGAGGTTGAAGGTTGAATGATATCGCTTTCTGCAAAATTATAGTGGTGGTTGTGTTATCTGTTTGGTAGATCTATTCTATACACTTAGATCGCATTGACTTCTCCTATATATAGTGTCATACTTCAATTTTATCGCTTTGTACACAGCAATTATCATAATTTTGTCACGTAATTACTTTTGTAGTTTTGTTTTATTCGACTTGGATTTGGAGAAAGGAATTTGGAAAATTCAAAATTTTTCTGAACAATTTCAATCCTAAATCAATTTAAGTCAGTATGACTTCCAACCCTGTCACGAACACAATATCTCCGTCACAAAACATTAATTTTGAAAGTAATAGTTAAACTTTACGAAACAATGTAAACCAGGGGTGGGCATACTACGGCCGGCCAGAGCATTTAATGCGGCCCGCCAACACTTGTAGAAACTTCCATGTATTTAATTTAATATCACGGAGGTGGCAACACTTGTCGTAATTAAGGGACAAAAACGTCAGAAGCTATCGTTGATAGAGCCTCTACCAAATTCATTGTTTGATTTGACGCATTTTCCGTGGAAGTAGAGGGTGATTGCCTCTCTTTTTTTTTCGGAGACCATCATTTTCAATGCCCAAAAATTATTGCAAGATTTCAAGCACTGGCCCTGGACAAACCTTTGATTGGTCAATGCGGCCTCCGGCTAAAAAGTTTGCCGTTTCTGCTGTAAACTAAGTTTTAAAAAAGAATATCTTAAGCAAGCATTTTCAGTTGGTTCTTTCGGCAAATAACAAATCCAAATGAAAAACGGAGCTCGCAAAGAAAAAGAGCAACGGTCATCGGGACAAAAATTTCAACGCACAGTGAAAAGAATATTTACTTTTCAGGGCACGACGCTTCTGCAGCCGTCGATAACTTACGGTACTCAGTAATGCAATTGAACATAAACAGCCTAGACACCAGCAAAATTATAGTACTTTAGAGCTAGTCCTAAAATGCAAAGTCCTTTTTTTCCGGGTTGTAGAAAAGCTGGTGCTTCCAAACGATGTAATAGTTGAGTCCAATTTTGGCAGAGCACAGACCATAGCCACTTTCTCAGTTGGACGCTTGTTTGCTGATTTCCAACCAATTATGAGATTAAATGGTTAGATTTAGTGGAGTCTGGATACTAATCAACCAACAGCTACGGACCTTGTCATGTCTATCAATGGCCATCCCAGTTTCTCTCACATAGCAAGTAACTATAATCGCCAGCTTATAGATTGGCGCTGCATTGGCACCGCTAGGCTACATCAGGAGAGAACCCGGTTGCATGGTCATCTCCAAATTACCTTGCATTACTAAACAGCCCCTACGATTCACCAAGCAGTACTTTGGGTTGCTAGGCCGGCGTAAAAACAAGAATTAGTCTCAGCAACTATTCGACTCATTAGTGTGCTTATCCATAAACACTACTAAACAATCTCCCTCAGTCTCAACAAGGACCTTCACGTTTTATTGCACCACAACTTATTTCGACCATCTAAAATGACCCAGTGAAGCGCAAAGCAGGTCGAAACGTTATTGCCTTGTGATAGATGAAGTCACAAAAGGTCGTCCACATCCAGCAACTCAAATGTGAATGAAGTTTACCGGGAATTTTGTAACACCATTGGAACATTAACCATAAATGCAATACCCGTGGTCTTTGAAGCAATTATCAGTCCTGTGTAGATGTGAACTACGAATGCCTGTACAAAAAACTTCCCTGATCCAGAGGTAGCCAGAGCTGCCTCACCTATGTTGGTCAAGCTTTGCCTGCAGAAACGGGAGTATTGCGAAAACCAATTCAATCCCTTGATTTTAGCATTGTTGTGACTAGAAGGCAGAAAGTATTTTTCCAACAAACTGTTTGAAAGGACTAGGCACTACCTGGCTATATCCCTGTCCTAACCCTATAGCTTCACATCTTGAGAGAGAAATGAGAGAAAATAGCATCTTAAGAAATTGAAAAAAATCAAGAATTTTGAGAAAAAATTGAAAATATAATAAGCGTGATTGTAATTCCAAGCAAAGTATGCTGACAGAAATGTCTGCCTTTCAAAAGAGCAACGTTACTGACAAAAGTAGGATTTCTGGTAACTTTTTCAAATGAATTTACTGTCTGTTAAAGAATTTACAGCCAAGAAAAAATCCGAATCCAGCCTCAAAATGCCCAGAGCTTATAGTCTGTGCTCGTGCAGTCCTGAAGTTCTGATTAGGCAAATTTTTTTTCATTTCGTTAGCTCCGTTTCAAAATCCCCAAAATTCTGGAAAAGATCTTGGTCGTCGTGATTGCTAAGCTAGATAAACCTCGAAAAACGATTCAAA
Organism: Trididemnum clinides; assembly: GCA_963675345.1. Classification (NCBI taxonomy): domain Eukaryota; kingdom Metazoa; phylum Chordata; class Ascidiacea; order Aplousobranchia; family Didemnidae; genus Trididemnum; species Trididemnum clinides. The sequence continues at coordinate 3,267,713 of OY776285.1, forward strand.
CATCTCCCTTCCAGGCCAACAAAAATCTATCTCTCAGTCCAAAACAAATCTTTTCTCTTCAAGACCTTAGAGATGCCCCTGATCTTAACTAGCATCGAAACTGACATCAACCTACTGCAACTGCAAACAAAGTCGTTCTTTTAACTCAAAACATCAAAAATAGTTACTCGGTTAAAATCAGATTGATGCTGTGTAAGTTCATCACGTATCAACCTAGAACTGACTGCAGAGTTGACACCATGACGTAGTCCGAGAATTAGTCTTGTTGGTTTTTGACAGGAAAATAGTCAGGATAATCATGGAGATGATTTAAACACGAGTTTTATTCTCACCACCAAGATTGGGTGGGAAACCTAGCAGGTTATGTCACCTCAAAATGACTTTCTAAAATGATCGATTCTGGATCGTCTTTTTTTAACATTTACAGTTCGGCAGATACAGTATGACTTATACTTGCCTGATAAAGCCAACAACAATAAAAATGTGCCGATAAACTAGCAATGGGGCATGCCTTTAGAGACTGAAGATGACTATACGCTTGTATATGGCGGCCTTGATAAGGTAGCTTTATAAATTACGTAATTTTTTTAGCAACGCACTTGTGCTGCGCTGCTGTAGGTGTTAAGAGGCCAGAGGCAGAATTCGTAATCCAGCTTTGATCTTCTCCGCTTCCGCAAACCGCAGTATCCTCTTCTGTGCTGGGTGTACAATAGAAATGGAAATCACCTACAAAGTTCGAAAGTGACTTATGGAGCGACTTTAATTTTGGAGTGTATTGCGTTTTTGAAGAAGCTAAAGAGAAGTGAGGGTGGAGGATTTTTCGGTGCTCATAAATTGCCAGTGTGAAAGTCAGATGTAGGAACTTTTTATTTTAACTTCTAAATGATCTGGAAAAAATCAACAGTCCCCAAAATATTATTCATAAACTTTTTTGTTTTGTTTCAAAAAAGTGCCGAAAAAGTTCTTTCTTGGATTCATTAAACCAATTTTGGAGGATTGCCGCTTTCTCAAAGTGACTCCATACGCTTTTTTTAGCGCTTGTTTAGTTTTCTTTCTCGTTCCATAATATTCTATGTATGTTAGAAAGACTGAAAAAACAATGGCCTTGTTACATGTGAATGGCCTTGCGCCAGACCAAAAACAAAGCATTTTTTTATTTATCCTAATTTCTCCTAATATGTCCGAATTTCAGACTAATATAGTGCAAAATCTTTTCAGATTTAAAAACAACTCTGGCTAGCGGCCAGCTTATCGCATTCGAATTTAACAGGCATTAAGTGTCTCGTGCCAACTCAAAAAAAGTTTTAACTACTTAAGAAGTGTAACCTCCTGTTTAATTTTCTATAAAAGAACAACCTAAAAAGACAATGCGATTATTCAAAAATCTGAAGTAGAACTACTTCGTTATGTATCACCTTTTATGTGTCGGCTGCCACGCAATGACCACCAAAGTCAAGACACCGATTTAATCTGTCACAGAGGAACTGATAACAACCTTCAACACACAGAAAATCAACAAGAAAATCTAAATTTACTGCTTTTGAAATGTAGAACATTTAAGCTGGCTGTGTGCATTCATCTGTAAGCAACTCTCTACTAACCAGAGTTCTTGCATTAATGAGAACTGAATGCATTTGCAGTCGGTGAGTCGGTTGCAGCGAAGCAGACTGTGGAAAGTGTTGTGAAATCCTGTCTCAAATGGTAATTTACAAATGGTACCCATGATCTGAACCGTTTGTATAATGTCAGTACTGCATAACGATCTGTCATTTAGCATCAGGAATATTTAGATGTTCTAGATATCCCTGGTCAATATACATCAGCTTTGTTCAAACGACGACGGCAAAAATGCTCTCAGCCTTTTCCACATCAGAATGGAACTAGCAATCTCTGTTACCCCCAGCTCAATGTTTCCCACAGGTTCTAGATCAGGGGTGTCAAATGTGCGGCCCGCGAAATGTTTCTTAATCAATTTCGGCAATATTGCAACTTAGATAACACGCAGCTTACAACCGCGAACAAATTTTTGTTTTTGTAAAAAACGCGACATGGCAGGAAAATACTTGCGCCAGCGTGCTACGCTGACTTTGCTCTAACAGTTACGGCGAGAGAAAAAATGACCTTTTTTTTGGAGATCAGCACCATTTCGGGCTACATCACAACATTTCCGAAGGTCGTTACCCGGGAAGTGGTGGTTTCCAAATAATGCCACTCGCCTTCAATGGCAATGCATTTGCGTGGCTGGTGTGCCGCGAAATTTGATCAACTGGTTTCCTGTGCCGGCAGACAAAAAGTTTGGAAACCACTGATATACCGTCTTGCCTGCTTAAATTGTTTTTTAATAGAGTTTGGCCCGTATCAAGTCCAGGTACGTAAATGTGGCTCACAGCACTGAATGATTTTGACACCCCTGCTCTAACCACTTCAACATCGCGCTGGTTAATAAAAAGCAAGAAAATTAAACAAAATATTTGTCGCAGCAGCTTATTAAAGAGCCGTGAATTTTCAAAATGCTATCACTATGAGCACTCTATATTACTAAGACTACCTCATTGGAAACAGAAAAATTTAACAAAGTAGCCTATTAGATAAATTTTTTAATTCAGATATGAAAAAAGCAAAAAGATTTTGTTGCTGATGCAACTTTACAAGTAATTTAAAAATTGTCGTCGTCGTAGTTTGGTCAGGCCCTCAAACTCCATCCGGGTCAGCACAAATCAAGGCCAGGGCCGAGAGTCTATCCTTTTACCACCCCGGGCTGCTGCGCTGCCCAGATTAGATGCTGGCAGTGGTGGTGTTAAGCAAACATCGAGTTGCATCATCCAAAACCTGCAGACCTAGTGTTTCTCTTGGTACATGATGTATGAGACATGAAAATATGACGTGATCTGCAGTGTACTCAGTGTCGCCACATTCGCAATTCGGTGATGGAGCGAAACCCCATTTGTACGTGGACGAGTGAAAACGCCCTACACCAGTCCGCAGGCGACTGAGCCTTACCCAAGATGTTCTGGGCACACTAATTTCAAATGGCCTTGAACTGACCCTGGGAATGAAATCACGGACCCTTGAAATACTCTCCAAGTAGTCCGCGTTCCATGTATACTTCGTCCACTGCTTCACGTGGATGTCCAGTTCAGACAAACTATCTAATAGTTTCCACGTAGCAGGTAGAAATGGGCGTCTTGATCTAAGTCTCCCCTGGTGCGCATCCTGCTGCCCAACCAACTGTCCGTGCAGTACATGGTCGGGGTCACGGATAGCACGATTCGCCAAGGAGAGTGTCGCTGCTAATCGGAGGAGCTAAGCTGGCTAGATGCCTGCGAGGACAGGCAAATCGTCCATTGGTGCGGATCGCAAGCATCCAGTGACAATGCGCAAAGCATCATTGTAAATGCTGCCAATGAGGCAAGTATGCGTACTACGACAGCAAACTGGTGCGCAGTACTCAGCTGTGGAGTAGACTAAGGAAAGAGCAGAGATATACAATGTCTTGGCACCTGCACCCCATCCGGATCTCGCAAGCGCCTCAACAGCGCGACTCGGGTAGACAGTTTTTTTGCGCAAAGCCTCGAGATGGTGACGGAAAGTGAATAACTTGTCCAGCTTTACCCCAAGGTGCGTTGGGACTGGACATGGTGGCAATAGGTTGCCACTGTTGTAAAAATTAAGCTCACGTTTGGCCTCCCTGTTGTTAAGATGAAAGGCCGCCGTCACATTTTTCGTATTGCTGAGCTTCAGTCTCCAAGTCTGGAGATAAGCTGAAAGTGTAGCCATGTCTTGGCTTAGAGTGTCCTCCCCAGCTTTCCAATCTCGAGAAGCATACAGCAATGATAAGTCATCAGCATATGCATACTTCTGGGAAGTCATAGAAGGCAGATCGTATGTGTAGATTTTAAAAAGGAGGGGAGCCCAGACCGATCCCTGCGGGAGGCCGTTTCGCAAACGTCTCAACTTGCTTTGCTTGCTGTCATCAATAGTGAGCGTGAACCTTCTATTCCGGACAAGTCCCATGATCATACGGACCATGTTCTTATCCGGTAGAAGCATAATCAACTTGCATGTGAGGCCACGATGCCAGACAGTTTCGTGAGCAACTGTCAGATTGACAAACACGGCACCAGCCTTCTTCTTGGCTTCAAACGAATCCTCAATGTTTTGAGTGAGCCAAACAATCTGATCTGCGGTTGACCTTCCCAGTCGGAACCCATTCTACTCCCTAGGGAGAAGTGCGTCAACAATCGGCTCAACACGTGCGTGTATGAGCCTCTCGAAGATCTCGTAGGGGACGCAAAGAAAGGAGATGGGACGATAGCTTTTCTGGTCCTCTACAGGCTTCTTGGATTTAGGAATCGCCATTACCAGTGCTCTTCTCCAGACTTTTGGAATTTTGAGGTGGTGCAGGCAAGAAGAAAGGAAGCCACCCAACCAGGATTTCAGTGCAGTTCCAGCATGAGTTATGAACTCCGGGCATATAGAATCTGGGCCTGGAGCTTTTCCTGGTTTCAGGTGTTTGAGGGCAGCAGCGAACTCATGAAAGGTAAAACTTTCAGAGATGTTCACTGGACTTGTTGGAGTGATCCTCCAAAGATCTGACACTTCTTGCGAGATGAGTTGAGATGACTCACGGACAATACCCTCGTATCTGCAGTTTCTAATCAGCTGGGACGCCATAGCGTTAGCTGAGACGGAACAGTGACGAGGGGAGCCCTGTGATCTACCAGTTCGGTTGTTCAATATACTCCATGCTTTTTGGCTAGAATGCGAAAAGTCAATAGTCTGAACTGCCTCGGACCATCAATCTCCGCGTTTCTTGTTGAGCCTAAGGAGCAGGGCTGGGGCAGCCCCATCAGAGTCGCTTCCTTCAAGCGATTGCAGAAATGTCCGGTGGAGCTTCTCGCACTAAGTATCCCAACACAGTATGTGGTTATTTCGACCACCGCGTAGGATCGAATTTTTGGCTGCTGTTCTGATAACATTGCAGAAGTCCTGGTAGGCCAGATCTACATCCAGTGAATCGGAACAGGCAGAGCAAGTCTTGGTGGAACAATAAGCGAGGGTCGATGTTGTGACCTAGGGAACTTCTCTAAGATTCGTCTATCAGGTACACGGCTGTCTGGACCAATACTGACAATTGTCACATCAGGGTTGGTGCAAGTGTTCCAGAGGCCAAAATAAAAGGTGGCCACATACTTTGGGTCGTGGAGAGACAAGGCCGTTAAGGCTTGCCCAAGCAACAAGGCACTCTCCATCGGCACTGCTGGTTCTATAACTCCAGTTGACATGCGGACAATTAAAATCGCCACCATAGAGAACGGGGTGAGGGAACACTGGGAGATCAGACGCTTGCAGTTGCGTAGGTGGAGGTTTGTAGACACTGACGATTCTATAACCATCAACGTCCACGCACAACCACTCAGTCTCCGATGTAGCTGAAGACTGATCAACGAGGGTCCATTTTAGCCGGTCACGGACAAACGTGGCAAGGCCGTACTTCCTACTTAAAGAAGACCCAGCTAGTGCAAAGCCTGATATTGTTAGCTTATCTGCACAAGTGCGGTGGGCCTCCTGAAGAAGAATGACGAGTGCCTCATACCACAGAGCAAGATGATGAAGCACATTCATCTTACTTGCAGTGAGGCCTTCGATGTTCAGCTGCTAGACTGCTGGCCTTCAGAACTGGTTGACGGTGTGCCGTTACAGGGGCACATTGCCCTGCCATGAAAAAGGGTGTTTGCCGAGTAGTAGGTCCTGGCTGAACATCGGGGTGAGGGGTTATCCTTTCAGGTTTGCAGGTTCGGTTTCTGTCTGACATTTCTGAAAGACCTACTAACGACCCAGGCTGCGAGAAAGCATCTGCCATCTGGGCCAATTCAAAAATCAATAAAAGCAATGACTTGCGACTTCAAATTATTTACTTTTAACATTTTGAATCCTTAAGCAAGGTACAGTCATACAGTAGTTTCTATTGCCAGTGCCGATTAAATAAAAGTTGAAGATACTCATTTTTAAACGGTCAAAGAGAGAACCGACAGCTTTATAAATACATATTTGCATAGAAGATTAACTTACTTAGGTTACATTGTTGATAAGAGCATGTTGGGTTTTCAAACCTTCGATTATCTTGCAAATTCACATTTTGCTGGAGGTTCATTGTTCCTGAATACAAGAATCACATATTTTACTTTATGCATTTCCATTGCTTCATTTTGTTATTGCAATAAAAAGTTTGTGTGTGTGTTGAGTTTCACAAGTTCTTGTATGAAAAGTATCAAATAATAAAACTGAAAGAAAGCAGCATATTTCCATTGAATTGATAAAAGTTACTTGAAACAGTGGAAGAGCAAGAAGCTAAATAAACACGCCATAGGCCTAAGTGAGACTGGCAATTATAGTAGTAAAAGTTTTAACAAAAATTTCTGAAGGTAATGACTATATCATTCATTTCACACAGAAATTTTTTTACCCTCTTGTCTCTCCCTATAATCACGGTTTTGCTGGGAATGCTTGTACATTGAAACCTCATAAATTTTGTCCCTGTTGTTAGGAAGAACATGTCACTGAAATTTTTTCTCAGTGATTGTATTGCACGTGGTAGATACTCACTGTACCAACAGCAGCTTTTTGGTAGGGCCAGCGCATTCATAAGGCAAACTAAACATCAGCCTAAAAAGCAACTTTCAGTGAGTGTAAAACCAGTTTTGGTTTTACCTTTTTCTAAGCTTTTATCTTAATTTCACCAGAACTCTGAACAAAATTTTGGTCGGCCTCTTTCCTTGTTTTGCTTGTTGGACTCAATCTTTCGTTTCTGATAAGCGCGCTTGCATTGTTTTCAAAATCACAAAAGTCGCTTCTTTCGAGTCCGTCGAGTGGTTTTGCAACGATCCGCTCTTGACCCTATTTTGTTTTCTCCATTTATCAATAAATTTTCTGCGACTCTACCTTCTTCTGTCAGTTGATCCCTTTCTGCTGACGATCTGGCCATCTGGTTCTCCTCCCCTTTGGTCCATTGCTGCGGTGAAAGCTACACATGGAGCTCTGACTCGACTGGAGCGATGGTGTTAAGACTTGTTTCTTCCTCTCAGCTAAAACAATACGAGGCCTCTATTTTCTTAGTGGATCCTCATCAAGTTAATTTTCAGTCCTACCTGTTCTTATTCCACTCTCCTTCTGCTTCAATCCCACTTCAACTTTCTTGGAATCACCTTCGACCACACTCTCTCCTTTTCTAAACACGTATCTTAGCCTAAGGCCAAGCTTTCTCTCGTCTGAAGGCCTCATGCAGTAGCCCTGCTTCGTCATGGAGCCTCGCCAAGGACTCTATCTCTTTTTTGTACAAAGCTTTTCTTCAGCCCCTTCTCACTTTTGCTTCACCCGGATGGATTCCTTTTCTTAGCGTTATTAACTTTACTACATTGCAATGCCTTTACTAAGCAACTATTCGCGCCATTACCGGCTGCCTCTTGTCTTTCCATGTCCTTCTTCTCCTCTCTGAAGAGTCTCTACCTCCCTTACTAGTCACCCTGGTTTAATTCGCTCTGTCATCTTATGAGGGGACCCTTGCTCTTCCAACATTCTTTCTTATTTTAAGTTAGGACAAACTTGGAGTGAAACCAAGACCCTCTAAATCCTCCTGCAGGGCTTTTGCACCCACTCACCAGCTTATGCTTTCTCCTAGGGAGGTTCACTTTAATTGCCCTCTTTCTCCTCCTTTAAACCCACAATCCTTTAGTGAGAAGCTGACTCTTTCCTCAACATGCTCTCGCTTACCTTGACACTCTCCCATTCCACGATCTGGTGATTTGGGCTAATGGCTTTATTCTTTTTCTCTCTGGAAAAGACGGCTCTGGTGTTCTTGCCAACTGCTCACTTTAACTGAAACCTGCGCCATTGTGCAAGCTTTTCGCTGGTGTTAACAGCACCAACAAAATTTCCATGTCTCTTCTTTACTCCTCGTCTCAGACTTTAGATCTATCGCTGACGCACTATCCTTTCTTTCGTCTTTCTTTTCACCTCAAACTCTCTGAAATATCTCGCTGAAATTTTCTTCTTTGTACTCTTTTACTATCAACCAACAATGAATCCTTGGTCACTTATTTCTTTCGGGCAACAAGGCTGTTTATGAGCTTGCCAGACAGGGTGCGGTACTCCTGCTTTCTGCAGTCCCTTGTAGTCTCTTTCCTCATACCTCTCGTATTCACACTTGTCTTTTCCCGTACTGAAGGTGTACAATCTCATCTAATTTCTGCGACTAGCAGATTCCCTCGGTATCCACTGAAGAACATGTGCATCCTCGTCACTGCCGCTGTGTCCTCTCTCTTTCATCTACGCTGCAACAGTACATCCTGTTGTTTAACTTTTATCTTTCTAGAATTGGCAAAATCAAGAGTCCCTCATGCAGCACCTGCGGTCATCCGATTTAAAACACCTCTTGTCTCATTCTGCACTGTCCAGCTACGGACTCTTTGCGCCTCTTGCTCATTGGCAACTCTGCCTCTCTAAGGCCTCTGATCCAAGCCCAAGAGAATTGCTTGGCTTTTGGAGCCCCATGGTCATCCGCCATGGCCCCATCCCTCGAAAGGGGTTGGGTAACAACAACAACGAAAGGAGAAAAAGAAAGAGGACGCCGAATATTTTGAAAATAAACTTTTTAGCAGCAAAAACGTAATAATGAATAGCAGGAAGTTGATGATAAATGAATTGTCATTAATATCATAAAAAAGTCAGATCTGATGTTCTTGAGTAGATGGAGACAGGTAAAGCATAGACTTTGAAAAAGAAAAAAGGGAAAAAGTTTAGGAGAAAGATGACAGTATCACATAGTAAGGGTCAAGAAAAGAAAAACTGTAAAATTCAGTAAAAAAAAACAATCTGACGAAAGTAATGACTGCATTTCTTGCGTGCGAGTTATCGGGATAGAGAAAGTACCTAAAGTGTGACTTCTGGATACAGATCAGATCAATAGGAAAATGGTGACAATGAGTAGTTTCGTGCCTGTATCACAAAAGCTCCTGGCGTTTGACTAAAGAACTTTGAGCATTTCAGTGAGTAGAATGAAACAGGAGATAAAGAAGGTGTGATGTGTGAGCCGATGGAAGAACACTTCGCATGCAAAGTTAGCGACAGGGAAGATGAAGAGTAAGATATAACCAGACTAGCTTTGGTTGGAAGAGACCCTTGTAGAAGTAGAATTGACCGAGCAACATTCAACAGTAGAGGTGCACGAGGCACAACAGGGGACCTGTGTGTGTGTGTGTGTGTGTGTGTGTGTGTGTGTGTGTGTGTGTGTGTGTGTGTGTGTGTGTGTGTGTGTGTGTGTGTGTGTGTGTGTGTGTGTGTGTGTGTGTGTGTTTACCCCTCCTCTTCCTTGGGATGGAGGTACGGCATGAACGGTAATTCAGGTTCATGCCGTCAACCTAATTGATATTTGGCTAGGGGAAAGATGGCAGCCCATTTCGAGCCAGTCTTGAGTGACTGGTAGCTCCACCACCAACAAGGCGGACTGCCACTGGTAGTTACCCAAGAGTCGTCTGACATGCTGGGTTAGCAACTTCACAATTATAATCCGGTGAAGTACGGGAGGCCCACCTGTCTACCACATAAAGTTGGGGGCGTCCCGTTAAGTGCCTTGCCCAAGGACACAACAAGCAAGCTTGCCGGCTTGTTCTCCACACTATCCCTTTTTTATGCTGAGCGCCAAGCAGGGAAGCTGTGAATACCATTTTTTAAAGTCTTTTGGCATGACTCGACTTAGGAAATAAACCCCAGGTCTACCGACTACAATGTGGACGCTCTAACCACTGCACCATCGCCGGTTAACAGGGGACCTCGAAAAGATAGTCAACGTGCTTGTACCAACTGATAGGGTATCCCAATATATGGCAGAGATAGAGCAGGAAGAACAACTCCATTATTAGAAACGGAGAAAGAGTTGAAATCCCGAGAGGAAAGGTAAGTGCAGCGCAAGTGCATCCACTTGTCACAGGTATTGCACTGCACTGATCTGGTTCTCATGATCGCGTTGCTGGGTAGACAGAGAAAGAAAAGTCAAGGCAGGGATTAGAATGAGCGTTTGTCGTTTATCAAAAAGAGAAAAATAAGGCAAGGAGGGAGAAGGAAGGGAAAGAAAGAAAATTATATAAAGAGAGCACTAAGGTAATAAAACGTCAAAATGACAAAAAGTGGCAAAAAAACAAGCACCTTTTTAAAAATTATGGCTTGTGAAAACATTTTACTTTTTCGCAGGAAATACTGCCCCAATACCGTTTGATAAATTCAAAATTATTTTGAACAGAGGCTTGTGAATAAGAATGCAGACCCGTAAGTGGAAACAAAAACGTTAAATAGCTTCATGTGTATAATTTCGGTAGTTGGGTAACTTTGGGTACCCATATTGTCAATATTGCGCTACTAGTAATAAAAATAATCAACTATGCAATGCTAGTAGCAATATTGATGACGAAATTTTATGAGTTCACTGAAAATAGGAGATATCTGCAATATTGGATTTTTTACAAGCGATTCCTATAAATAACATTCAAAGCATTTTCTCCTTTTCGTCATACTTTTTTCTCCAGAAAATCAGGCAGTACTGGCGAATGTCGTGTGACTACAGGCAGTTCGCCAGAAACACGATGTAGCGGAAATACAGTCAACTTCGGATATAAGAGATCCGCCGGGACCAGCTTAATCAGTCTCTTATAACCGAATTCTCTTATAACCGACTGTTTAGTTTATATTGAAAATCATTTGGGACCTTTTGCGTAGTCCCTTATAAGCGAATACCCCTTATATCTGAATCTCTTATATCAGAAGTTGACTGTACAGCTATGGGAAACGTCAACTTAATAGCCAGCTTCTGGAGGTACGTAAACCTGTACTTTTCTCTTGCCAAAGCATAGTAGTTATTCGTTTAAAACCAAGTAATAATCTTTGCAATGCAGCACTTTCTTGATTTAATTAAGGTTGGGAAATCTGCGGCCCACAAGGTCTGCACATCTAAAATTCAATTCTGTTCACTCCGAACTCATAAGTTAGTTCCCAAACAAAAAATCTAAACTGTTTACTCTTAATTGCAAATGTACTTCCTACCATATCAATACATTGCATTGGCGAACCCATCTCTGGTATTAGAATTAGCACAAAAACATGAGCATCAACATTTTTTATAAAAGCATTGTGACGGAAATTTGCTGGAAGAGGTGTCCTAATCGACGGCTAAAATAACAGTTTTAGGAGACACGAATCTCTGCTTTTTTTAGTAAAGCTTCTAAATAATTTTTTGTTTTTCATTTCGAAAAATGAACTCTCCTGCATTTTAAGGAAGAGTTGAAGAGAGTCTGCGATCAATAAATAGTAACAAGGGCGGCAAATTTCAACGCCCAAAAATCTATTTAGACCCGGTTTCCACAAAAAAGGAAACATTGAGAGCCGCAAACACTTTAATATTTTTTGAAAATCAACTTTTTAAAATTGTTTTTCTCTTAATATTGGCTTAAAACGAGATTGAAGACCTTTTTTGTGAGAAATCAACTTCTCAGTAAAGAGTTTTAAAGTTTACACCTACCCTGCTTTTTCGCCTAAGGCTTTCCCAAGCCACACAGAGCTGAAGAAGAAGGTTGAATGCCAATACTTAATACAAGCTGATGTATAAAAATGACACTCGGGAGCTCTAGTCCCCTTGCCTTTAAGTCTCGCCACCCTACACATACATTAGTCTTACGTCGATGTTTATTTTAAAGTTTTTTTGCTGGCTCGCATAATTTTTCACTACGGTAAAACTGGCACGCCAGCATAAAAGGTTGGGCACCTCTGATCTAAAAATGTCTGCTAACCAAGTTTTCTAAAATTAGCAATTTTGAATAAATCAAAAAGGATATCTCACCAACTACAAAAACATTCACTGGCCTTGAAGTTGTAGCCAAGTAATTGGCAGAAATTTGGTTTTGTAAACCTTCCATGATTGATGTAGGCATAATAACTTGATGCTTTGTATGATGAATACTCGAAACCAGCTGCTGATGTTTGTTCCCATTAGCAGACCTTTCATCATCCAAATTTGATAAAGTTTCTGACTTACGAATATTTTCACTTGACATAATCAGTTTATTTTTTAACACATAGATCTAACAACCAAGTCTAAAACCAAGTAATCATCAATATCATGTTTGAAGTTTTTATTCGAAAGCTACTTTATTTTTTTTCATAATATCACAAATACTTGTCATTTGTGACTATATAGTGTCTTGTTTTTCAGGTGATCACGGGCTTGTTTGAGCTTTGCCAATTATGGTTGTATTACAACAGCAATATTTCTTTTCCATATTGCTTAACAATATTTTTGACAAAACAAAATCTTTGAAAACAACAACGTGTAAATCCTATCACGAACTGTAGATCTCAGTAAGCAGTCCATTTTACGCCACGAAGGTAAGTTACTGATAAGTGGTATGATTTAAAGCTGATATTACATTTTCTACCTCTTAAGTATTTGGAATAGCACATCACACAAAAAGGGAAGCTTAAGTAACAATGCTAGCTTGATAACGTAATTGGCGTAAAGATTGAAAATTGACATCTAGACTGCCGCTTAACAAAAAGTTATGTAAAATCTTTAAAAATCTGCACCAGCACACCAAATACTTTAGCTGACGCAAAATTCGGGTGGCATTGGAGAACTATTATGCTATCAAATCAAGCTGATCATTGATTTTGCAACTTATTTAACACTCAAACAGACCTAATACTAAACAAAATAAATCACGAAAAGACACAGCAAAGAAAATGGAGCAATTAACAAAGCATTTGCTTACTTGAGCAACGGAAAACAGATTGAAATAGATTATCATGTTCCTTCTTAACCCTTTTCAACTGCTTTTTAGCGCCAAGACATCTTGATTAAAGCGATTTATTTTAGCACTGTTTATATTTCTTTTTTGTTACTATCCCCATTGATAGGCGCTACGTAGGAAATTTATAAAAAACATTTTTAAATTCTTTCCTATGACTGGACAGGATAATAAACCCAACGCTAATAAATGCGAAGTAGACGCTCACACCATCACAACACCCTGTGGAATGAAGTTGAGTAGCTGAGCATACTATCAGAATGGATTTAAACTTGGCTGTGGCTCTACCTTAACTCAGCCTATCTTGAAGAATGAGCATGGAGCTGCGACAGTCTTATCAGTGGACTCATCTGGCTATTTTCAATCAAACAAGCAGAAATGTTTTTCTGGATTTCGCCGAAATTCCACCGTCCCTGGCAAGGTTTTATTTCTGCTATTTCCTGCATAAAACGTAGCCAGAGAAGCTAAAGGAGCCTCTATCCCGGTAGTTCTATCAAGGTGCTTTCAATCAAAAAGTAAAAATGTTTACCCGCATGCAGAGTAATTTCACCGAGCAGTGCTGTCTTCTTTTAATTTTACCGAAACGTTTTAAGTCAATTGCTCTGTTTTCTGCATAGACGTAGCCAGGTACACCAAAGAGACCATGCCTCGTCGTAAATGGTTAAGTCTGATCCCGGCATGCCTATTGAGGTATTTTCAACAACTGCAGTAGTGCAGTTTGACACAAGATCATAAGTGTAGAAGACGGGGTTCAAGGGGCGGTAGCATCTTTCCGGCTTAAAAAACATAGGACAATCCCTGATTTTCAAGTTCTCAAAAAACTTCAAATGGCGCAAACTCAAGGAAACTATATTTAGACTAAAACTAAAACATTTATTTTCTCCAAGCTACATCAGTTAAACATTACAATACTTAGGCTATAAAACATTTTAAAAGCAAAATATTTCCGATTTTTAAGGTAAATTGTTTTTGTCTCCACCACCACATAAAATACATTTTCATACCCCAATGCACAAGATTATTGTATTGTTTGTACTCCCAGTTTTCTGAAGTTCCTGGCTCGGCCTTTATTTCCCCTGTTTCCTGGATAGGCTTAGCAACAGACTCCAAAGATCCCATGTCTTGCTTTTAATTTTAGCTCCGATCGCGGTAGGTTTTTAACCAATTTTCAAGCAAAAGAATTTCGGCTGCATAGATGCTATTTCACTCGGTGGTATACATCTTTTTTTCTTCTATTTCTCTTCAACGATTGCATTTCATAAACTACGCCCATTAACCCCACTTTCTTTGTTCTAACCTAGGAATGCGTAATCCTTTCACTAATTTCTCTCCATTCTTTGCAATAAGTGCAGGAACACAAAGCCAAAGTTGTAGGTGGGTGCGGTAGTGTTGGTTTTATGACTACAGAAATACGTTTTTTAATGATAGGCTTGTTTTACGACCCGATGAAAATCCTCTTGCAATTCTTTTTATGACGTCAAATCCCTCGTCGGCACCTACGTGCAGTGTTCCCGGCATAGGATCAAAGGGGTCATACTTTTACAATATAACTTGAACGCCATCCCTGTATGACCACTTACCCATTTCCAAGCAAATGGTTACCTATAAATGTTTAAGTTTTTACAGTACTACAGATCTAGTGATCTACGTTTTTTCATCAATTTTTCCTCAAACTTTTGGTATCATGAAGTATGTCCTTGATACGGACCTCTCTATTTTTAAACTAAAAGTGTACGTTATCACAAACATAATTTCAAACATGTATTTGACTCTGAGCATGGGGGGGGATGGGGGACTGGGGGCATAAATTCAAAAGTTGTGCAAGAGCGGCAAAGAAGTTGATGAAACTGCAGCAAAAAGCTTTTTGTAGCAGGTCAACTACTTGCAATATTTTCGAAATTGCAGGCCTGCAACCATACACTTTGTTCAGGGGCGCAAAACATTTTTGAAAAAATATTGTCATTAAAATTACTTGCCACAAGAGGCATAATCTGGTCTACGGTAGGCTGCTATAAGTTTCAAAAGCAACTATCATGGGTAAGTTTCAAATGCATAAATGGTGATACAAGCTGCTTTTTTTTCATTTTTGTGCTTCCATCCGCTCTTTCATAGCGTTCTTATCAACCAATCTACTGTAGCTTCATGTTTATTTAAACCTTTACTTTTTTCAAGGTGCCCCCCCATTTGATTAAAATCTTGCCAATAAATATAAGCTCAAATACCATTCCTCCAGTGTTGCCAGCTTGACCGAATTTGCGGCATGCAAAACAATATACTGGTACTTTGTCTCGCAAAACGGAATACTCCAGCAAAGTCCTTTTGATATAACAACTCCTGTGAAAAGAAAGACACCTCCCATCTGCTTGAATATTTGCAAAACCCACTGCTAGCTGATAGGGTTCTCCTAAACCTAAATCAAGAGAATGTTCATTTCTTTCAAGACTTTCTGATAGACAGCTGTCTGAAATATTCCCTTGAATTGCGCAGCTTGCTCAAAATACTTTTTATGTACGAATGTCTTATTCTTCGTCTGAATCATTGTTTTTAGTTTTAGTACTAAATGTGGCATTTTCTCATAATATCTGTCACCGTTGAGTGAGTGGGTGAGTAAGCGAAGTGAGCTGAAGTAAAGCCCCCAACCACGTCAAGATTTACATGAAGACTTTTTCTTCTGCATAATCACCATTTCAAGAGTTCAAATGGGCCCTAGATGCGCTTAAATCTTCTGTTGCTGTGGTTACACGCCTACCGAATTATTCGACCTGATGGTAGCTGAACATAACTTACAGTAAAATCTTGAACTATCTAGTTCATCAACGTTGATCAAGAAATATTGAACTACTGCACTGCATAACAAATTGCGTAACAAAACACGAAATGTTGCGAGACACCTAGCTTTAACCCAATTCAATTCGTTACTGAACCACAATCCGTTACTGACCTAAATTGAGTCAGAAAGCATCTCAAAAGCTACATCATGTTTGCAGAGGTGGTCAACGTAGCCTAAAAATATATGTGAGTAAAAGTATTTTTACTTACTCAGAAAAATACTCAAGTAATAGCAGAAAACGACAACAGAAATATTTATTAGATTAAAAGTAAAAAATAATTTAAAAATTAACCTGTACTGGTAGTAAGAGAAGAATTAATATCACTTTTTGAGAAGTTTTGTCCTGTAGTAGTCCTAAATGATACACTAAGATACAGACACCTAGGCTACAGTGGCATATGTAGGAGGAAGAGTACCAGCGTAACCTGAAACAAAATTCTTCGTTGGACAAAAACATACTGCTTACAATTTTATTTCTAAATTAGCCTTTACTTTTGAAGATTTCAATAAAGCAATGGGATCGTCGCTCAAGTATGTCGGAGCTGGATAGGTTGCACATCTCTTATCAAACTCCACTAAACTAAGGTTCCAAATCAAAGATTGCGATGGCAGGATATTAGGAGTCTGATCCGACAAGATTTCGGAAAATATTTGGATTTAGAATGTAAGTAATGCAGTTTTTCAAGTTTATCAGAATTAGGTCTGGGTTAGGAATGAAAAATACTACTACTGTCAATTTTATTGTAACTGCATGTGAATGTAAAACATTTAGTGAAAAAACTTTAAAGCTATTTTTTCGGAGTCGGACCGGGATTAGGATTCAGTTATTTTGTGCAT
Organism: Trididemnum clinides; assembly: GCA_963675345.1. Taxonomy (NCBI): domain Eukaryota; kingdom Metazoa; phylum Chordata; class Ascidiacea; order Aplousobranchia; family Didemnidae; genus Trididemnum; species Trididemnum clinides. Next base: position 3,284,228 of record OY776285.1, read on the forward strand.
GGGAGGAGATAGACCAGTAATCAAGAGTTGTGTGTTTGGATCAGGATTGAATTCGGCCTTTGAAATTGATGACTCGGGCCATCTTTGTTCTAAATATCATGTAATAGTAATTTGATTTTATTCTCAATATTGGTATAATATGATTTAAAACATCATTAGATATCGTTCGAACAATCTATCCGATTTTAAACCGTTTGAACTCTTGCTATGTTAAAAGCTATTATAACTGATCTATCAACAGTACAGTAAATTTACGCAACTTTTTCTTCAACAACAGAAAATATATTTACAAAAAAACTAAATCTCACTTCTCTTCATTACTGTCACCTATAGTTTCTCTAAACTCCTACGATTTTCAAACAGCAAACACTTTATAAAATGAATAAGCAGATGCAAATTTATGTGAACGCATTCTATTTCTTTCTTTTTAACAGTGGAAATTTCCGGTCATGTATATACCAACGACGTAAACTACCAACAAAACAGCTTGCTTGATTTTTGCTATTTTACTTAGCCAGCGTCATGCATGCATTTACTCATTTGCAGCGACGTCGGTACAACTTCGCATGAGTTAAGCGGACAGGATCTCGCGGGAAACTATAAATCCTAAATTATCTTGAAAAAGTGATCGGTTAAGCAAAATGCAAAGAAGTACTTTTGAATTGCAATTTTATGATCGCTGAATTGTGTAAAGTTAGCAATGAAGTTTTTATTTAATTGTTTGAAGATGTAGAAACGGCTCTGCAATTAATTTTGAGTTGGCCAAAATTAACCGATATAATTTAGTATTGGCTCAGTGATGAGCGCATTGGACTTTGCATCGAAAGGTCACAAGTTCGACGCTTGTAGCTGCTGCAGCTTCTTCCACGATGCACATACTTCATTGATTCTAAATAAATGGTCGTGTGCCTGTTTGAAAAAAGAAATTGAAAATATTAGTATTTCTTAGCTAGTGTATCAATGTATAAATCACTTTTACAATACTGGTCCCTCGAGCAAAAAGTACCTTTTTCGGTTTATCATATTTTGGTGTTTTACCCCCACCTTCGCGACTCAATTCATCAATGTGCTGTGGGAAAAACTGTAGCGGCTGATCATTATTACGTCACCGCTACGTGCACATATAAAGTGTCTAGACTGCCTTTTTCTCAGTATTCGGTCATTCAATTCGTTATTCGAGTATTCGATATTATTCGGTCAAGTTTGAATAAGTCAATTGAGTTTTCCTGCAAGTAAAGTGATTGTATCGGTGATAAGTGAAAGTCCAATCTTGTGCAAGCAAAGTGCGATTCAACAAAGAACTAACTGCACTATCGACGTGGTAGACAGCCACAGAATCAGTCGTCAGTCCTCTTTGTCCGTTCTCTCTTATGGCTTAACCCTATCTACCATCGTCCACCAAATCGCTACAAGTAAAGAAAGCAAGTAAGTTTGGACATCAAGAAAAGATCATCAACAAAAAATGATGTTGATCTAACAAAAAAGATTTATACATTAATTGTTTTTCCTGGAAAATGAGGTCGATATGCCAAAAATCATCGGGCCCTTTCTGGAGTTAACTGATAATTTAATCGGCAATTAATTTGGCTCGGCACTTAATCAGCGAATGCTAATTAGGTTCAAGGGTTCAAGAAAGCTGCACATTCCTGATTTAACGGTAGGTCTTACGTTAAGTTATTGATCTAAAACGTTTTTATTCAACCATAATCAAAAAAATCAACAAGTCTGAAATTGGGGCAGTAACAACAAAAATATTGGAGATTGCGTAGCATTTCAATAGCATATCAGTTGTCATCATCATACCTGATACCGATTCGCCTATACAACATGACCTTTAGAGTTTGCCAGATTTAAATAGTCAGTTTATGGCATAAGAAAAGTGTATGAAATAACGAGCTCTAGGTTTAACCTTTGTTACTACAGAAATAGTAACAAAGGTTAAGTTACAAAGTCAAATTTAATGTTTTAGAATTGCTTAAATTCGAAAGATAACATACCATTCAAAAGAGCAAATCTATGACTTCATCATCCAATTTAAATTTTTTTAATGTGTCGGCAATTACATAAGTTGTGTCGGTTTTTGTAAAGCTAATCGACAATTTTACATTGCAAAACGTTGGAAAAATGCTGTTGTTTGGACACATTTTGCTCTGCATTGTCTCTTAACTATGGAACCAATTATTCGCTTAACTTATATGAAGTTGTACGGACTTTGATTAGGAGTTCTTTTAGCAGCTTGGCGAGAAAGACACACACACACTGAAACTGCTTGTCAATGCCCTATAAAGCCGAGAAAAAATATATCAACAGTTTTCGTAAAATTGTTTGGCCTGTAGCTATTTGTTGCCGATAATAATTTACCTGTTACCGGTACTATTCTGTTACCTATAAATTGTTTGATTTGTGGGTTTATTTAAATAATACAGATCTACGAAAGATATATCAATCTAAGAGGGTACCGCAAATCTAGCCGGACAGTAGCCTAAGTGCTATCCGGCCTGGTAACTGAACAATAAATGGCTAGGGCAGTGGTTTTTAACTTTTATAAACCTGCCGAAACCTTATGGTACATTCTCAAAGCATTGGTTGAACTTATCGATTTGCTGCTTGATGATGGCAGAGACGTAGCAGCCGCCCCCCAAACCCCCCAATTGGGGGGCCCAGGCCAACTTTGGGGGCCCAAGTTAGTCTGAAATTGCTTTTTGGCTACGTGACTATTTTCAGTTCAGCAGACTTGTTTACAACCGATTTAAACTGTAGGAAGAAATTGGCTTGTGACATCATAAGTGAATGCGACGTCATTTTATCTCGCAGAATATAGAATATTTCGATTGATTTTCTGGTAGAATCTTGAATATTCGATTGACGTAACAATGCCGTTGTTACGCAACAATCATAGAATGGTCTGGAATTCTGTTTGGCTATAAATACCGGGACAATATATATACACTGCAGAGTGCAGATAAAGTATTTTATTGACATTGTATAGAATGAAACGTTCAAAAAGTGGTGTTCAAAAGAGAAAAAAAGCAGCCACTGCTCGAGATACTGTAGCGAAATTGCCCAAGATGACAGATTTTTTCAAGATTACTGAGCAGAGTAGACCTGGCACTAGTACCGAGAGGGATGAAGAAAACTATAGTGCAACAAGAAAAAGAAGACTATGACGATCAGCATCAAAGTGATTGTGAATTTCCAGAAAATGTAAGTTGTGATTTACCTGCCAATACGCAACCTTCAATATCAAAAATAACTGAATCTCAATTTACCCCTATCCCTGATGACCCATGTAAATGGCCTGAAAGTATTTCTGATGCTCAACGATGTGATATAGTAAAGCGTGGACCACATCAACTAATAATGAATTTTCCATATAATAACACAACTCCAAGGCGACGTTTTTCCTCCAACCATTATAAACGTGTGTTACTTAATGGTGAAAGTGTTTCACGGTCGTGGCTAGTTTATTCTGGGGAATCAGATCAAGTTTTTTGCTTTTGTTGTAAACTATTTGGAAAAACACTAAGCCCCTTTTGTAGTGGTATAAATACATGGGAGGGTTTTTCGATAAAACTGAAAGACCATGAAAACGGCATTTCCCACCAAGAATGCTGCAGTCAATGGATGTTGCTAGCTGAAGGGATAAGAAATTCATCCACTATCGACAAACGCGAGATGAATATTTTTTTCAATGAAATACGTTTTTGGAGAAATGTTTTAGAGAGACTTATCGACATTGCCTTGTTTCTATCGGAAAGGAATCTTGCTTTTAGAGGATCTGAAGAAGTCTTAGGATCTCCTCACAATGGAAATTTTCTGGGTATATTTGAGCTTTTGGCAAGAAGAGATCCGATCCTAAAAGAGCTTCAAGACAGAATCAAGAATAAAAACATTAAAGATCACTATTTGAGTCCTACCATACAAAATGAACTAATTGAATTGCTAGCGACAGAAGTTGAAAAAGAAAATTTACAGCAATTGAAATTGGCAAAATATTTTTCTATAATTTTGGACTGCACTCCAGATATGTGACATCATGAACAAATGTCTGTCATTCTCCGTTATGTACTATGTAATGAAGAAGCTGCTGTTGTTAAAGAAACATTTTTTGGCTACTTGAGAATAAGTGACAGTACTGGGAAAGGCTTGTTGGACGCTTTCTTAGAAAAAGCGACCGAACTGCAACTCGAATTGTCTGATTGTCGAGGTCAGTCATATGATAATGGTGCTAACATGAAAGGAAAACATTCTGGGGTCCAAGCAAGAATGCTAGACATCAATCCCAAAGCTGTTTACGTGCCCTGTGCAAACCATACCCTTAACTTAGTTGTTGTTGACAGTGGTAATTCATCGACGGAAGCATTGACATTTTTTGGAGTACTTACAAGGTTGTATGTGCTGTTTTCTTCCTCTGCTCAGCGTTGGGAAATTTTGAAGAAACATGTGGAGCTGTCCATAAAGTCACAATCTGATACTCGTTGGGAAAGCAGAATTAAATGCATCAAACCTCTTCGATGCAATTTAAAAGAGGTGTTGCTGGCACTGAAAGACTTGGAAGCCATTTCCATAGAAAGAAAAGATGGAAGAGCTGCCTCAGAAACAAAATCGTTGATAGCTCATTTATCAAAATGGAGTTTTCTTTTGTCGGTGTTTATTTGGTATGATATCCTATTCCAAGTCAATAAAGCACTCAAGATTCTTCAATCGTATGGAGTCTCCCTTCATACAATGGAAACGGAAATCCAGGCAACTGAAAAGTTTTTGCAAAACTATCGCACAACGGGTTATGACAGTGCCGCAACATCTGCTGTTGAAATAGCACAGGAATTGGATATTGATCCTTCTTTTCCTCCGTCAAGAAGTGGAAAGAAAAGAAGATTGTTTGATTACCAAGGTGTAGAGGAACAACGAGCTACTCCTGAACTGAAATTTTAAAGCAACTTTTTCTATCCATTAGTAGACCAGGCTATTATGTCAATAAAGGAGCGCTTTAATTTGTTACGTGAGGTTTCTTCCGCCTTTTCGTTTTTGTACACACGAGACAAACTTTTGCTTGTGCAACAAGAACATGCTCTTCTTACTTGCTGTAAAGAGTTCCAAAACAAGTTCGGTGACATTGATTCTGATGAAATGAGCGCTGAGCTACAGCGGTTTGTTTTAATTTTACAAAAAAAACGCAATCTCAATACGGCTCAAGACTTTCTGAACTATCTTCTAAAGACTCATTTATTTGAATTGTATCTGAATGTGTACATCGCACTTCGAATCTTACTAACTTGCCCCGTGACTGCTGCCAGCGCTGAAAGAAGCTTCAGCAAATTGAAACTGATCAAAACTTTTAATAGAACGTCTATGACAGACAGTAGACTATCTTCATTAGCCATGTTGTCAATCGAAAATGACTGCGCCCGATCTCTTGATTATGACAATGTCATAACAGTATTTGCGAACAAAAAGGTTCGCTCCAGACTATTTAAATGATACTGTGTTTTTATAAGTTTTTCATGTTTTTCAGTGTCATTGCTTTCGTTTCGCAGTGTCTGCATAAATGTCCTACTGAACTCTGGCATCGGTGCCGAATTTTTTATGACTTGCACCTTCGGTATCGGCATGCTTTATTCTGACATTAGCCTGTTTACTTATGTACAAATTGTGGTGTATTTTCTTAATGCAGCTTTTCAATTTTACACCTCTAAAGTGATATGACCTGTGCACAGGGGCTCTTGCGCTTACTTTGGGGGGGGGCGAAGTTGGAGTGCTACGGGACTGGATGATGGATTTAATCTAGAATTAATTCCACAAATTTTAAATACAAAAACTGAAATTTCTTATCAAAAGGATACGAACCAACAGGTCAACATAACATTGTACCGTCAACTGCTTGAGACGACAAGAGGCTTGCCTACGCCTGGTACCAAAATGTCGTTAATTGTTAGTATTCTTTAAAAGTAACTCAGATTTTTCATCAGAACTAGGTGTTTTTGAAAAAATAATTACAATGAAAACTAAAAATTTTTCAAATTTAAATAGGAGATGCTGCATTTTAACAAGATTTGGGTACTCCAAATCAGTGGTTCTCAACCGGTGGGCCTCAGCATAAATTGCCAAGCAGGCCTTGCCTTGTTATTTTCATGTCACCTGATAAAGAGAATAGCACTGAAATTGCGAAAAATATTATATATTTGGAGCGCATACCTCGGTTTAGTTTGAAAAACTGTCGCATGCCTAAAAAGACTGTGAAACACAGCTCTAAATTAAACCCAGTTCTCTAAACTCCGATTTGAAAGAAAGAGTGCCGGAAATTTCCGAGCTCCGACGCTTGTGAACAGACGTCTACGTTTTTCAAAAAGACATTTATCGCGTTACACAGAGGTAAGTGATTTGGGATATATAGGTACAGGACAATGGCAGTAATATGCGTGAATACATAACCGCATAAATAATAATTATAGAGCAGAAAAAGAAAAATATTATGGCACACTAAATGCAAAACTACGGATTTATCCACTTTTCCTCGGCCACTACAGTAAATACTTTATCCTTCGCATATTCCGGCAAAATTTTGATAGTAGGTTTGAAATTTGTTTTGCTTAGAAAGGCATTTTCCCCCTATGTTATCATTCATGTAGATGCCTCTAGAACTGCACTCAACGCCACTGGGCAATGTAGATTTTGTTACTGCATTTTGATGACAATCCTCGAGATATAATTTCAAATTTTTTGCAATTCAAAGGACATTATCAAATCCTTGAGACACCTTTGTCGAATCGCGGCGATTCGACCGAACCTACGTTAAGCAGTCCCGTAGCACTCCAACTTCGGGCCCCCCCAAAGTAAGCGCAAGAGCCCCTGCAATACAATACAAATTTTGCAATACAATAAATATTAGAAACATAGATCATATTGTTCCGGTGTCCCAGTCATATTTTCTAATAAATTTTGAATTGATTTTTGCTTTGTATCACCAAATGAAGCTCATTGGATTTTACCTTTCCTTTAGAAAATTTGGTTTGATCCGAAATAATTCGTCTTAGATTAAAGTCATAATCGTCGTTGTTTAGAATAGCAACTTTGATCTCTTTGTCTTGCCCTTAAATTTTGAGTCTCTTGCGTTTCGAAAATGAACTTTAAAAGTTGTTAAAAGCGATATTATTTCTAGAAGAATATGCCCGCTTGGAACAGTCAGAAGATTTTGCACGTAGATATTTTAAGTCATATTTTAATTCACCATTAAGTAAACTAGATTTTTTCTTTTGATTACAATGTATAAAGTTTTCAACCTTATCTTTAATCATGAATTTTTTTGGCAAAAAGTGATGATTCAAAACAATTGTAAGATCTTTTTAGTTCAAAATCTAGTTTTTTTACAACTGAGATTTGTGATTAATTGTGGGCAGCTTATATTCGCTCCTTCTGTCAAAAATTAACCAGTTTTTATTATTAAGCACCAAAATTTGTTGTGTTGAAGATTTAACAAATGTGGTTGATAGTGCAATACAGCTCTGCTTCTTGGGAAAACCTGTTGCTTCTCATACTAAAACATGCTTTCGGCAATCCTAAGGTATCTCTTTATAGTAATGCAAGAGGCTAGCGATGCACTTAGCTAAACTGCAGACAGTGACACTGTTTCGACCTATCAGGTCTCTTCAGTGCAGTTGGTGACCGACAAGAAGCTAGAGGCTTTTAATAAAGCATAGCTTAGACCGCCACACTTGCGGGATCTATACTAGATCCACTTGGTGAAAGGTCTGTCAGTACTCTGCGAAGCCGTATCACTCGTGAATGAGTGGCGGTTGTCGCAGGTGCACTAAGTCTAACAACTGCTAGAACAATAGTGCTGTCACAGCCTAGTGGTTTTGCTAAGTGCATCGCAAGCCTCTTGCATTACTAAACATGTAAGACCTTGTGACCACTAGGCTGTGACAGCACTACTGTTCTAGCAGTTGCTAGACTTAGCTCTTTTGCTCCCGCGATCATCGATTGATGATCTCGTGTTTTCAGTGTTTCGCTCAAATTTTGTTAAATTGAGTTACAAAATTAGTTTCCTAAAAAACCGATTTGTGACTTTATTTTTCATCCGATTTTCATAAAATTTTCAAAAGATCACGCTTATTTCCTCACGCATCGGTTGATGTATAATTTGTGCCCTAAATCTTGGATTTTTATACCCAAAAACGGTTAAAATGACCAACAACCCAGTTGCAGACGACAAAATCGGCCAAATTCTCAGCACGTGCCAACTACACTAAAATCAAATTCAGATTACATCTTTACCATATAACCAAACCCTTTATCATTAACACAGTCTGAAAACTACTCTTTTGGGGCATCATTTGACAAAATTTCAAGCGATAATAATAAATTTTACGTTTTGAAATTTTCAAATTTTTTTAGGGGTCTCAAAAGCCCCCCAAACAAATTTGAGTGATAAGTAGATAAAAGTAAATTTAGTGCGTAAAAAATATCATATGTTGCTAAATACCGGTCTCAATTAAAAGCTTAGGAAATTTGCTTTCCAGCAATATATAACTTTAAATAGTCTAGACTAAGTGGTATATGATATTTACTGATCAAAAATGAGTACTGTACATCATGTCAGTTCAAAAACCCCCAAAGTTTTTTGACTTACCTTCACTAAATTATAATTTTTACAAAAACTACACCCTATAAAAACATAAAATAAATTGCAAATATTTCACTACTAAAGTTGTCATTTTGTATCAAGTTTCCAAGGAGACAAGAAGCGAAATACAAGTTTAAAAGCTAGCAGAAGTTTGGCTTCTCTAAATCAAAGTTTGCTGTATCCCCCTTGTTTCTCAACAAATGGAAAGGGTGTAAACAAGCGGCTGTTTCATTGTCAGTGACAGCATATTCTATTTAAACTTGATATTTTGTGAATCTTGAAGAAATTCCCTGTTTAAAAATACATAATGTTACATGGTTTAGGCTAACCTGTAGCAGATAATAACTGATCATATTTTAGGTACTGAATTTAACTACCAAAATTTGGTACCGGTCGGTACCGGTCAAAAGAAAGGTCATGTGCCTCAGAAAATTGCAAACTGTAGAAAACCTAGGCTCTTAGGTAAGTTTTGAGTGATGTACCTTGAAAGCTTATTTCCTTAGCATCATCTTGCGACCATTTCTAAAAAAATTGGTGGAAAATAAAATCTGTAGTGATCTTTGAGGTGAGGGTACCTCTTTAATTTCGAAGACAACTACTCCCCAGTTGGGGGGGTTCATTTGCATAAAATTTGCATATTCAAAAAAAATTTATTTTTTTATTTGAAATCCTCAAGAAATGTAGATTTCAACGATATATCACACTTAATGTAGAAGTAGACAGCTGAGTAATGATTTACAAACAAACTTGAGGTACATAATTATGATTAATTATGATTGATTATGACAGTTTTTCGCGCTGCCACCTTACGGACATTCTTTTCGCTTTTCACACGGGAGCAAAAGAGTTAGTGCACCTGCGACAACCGCCACTCATTCACGAGTGATACGGCTTCGCAGAGTACTGACAGACCTTCCACCAAGTGGATCTAGTATAGATCCCGCAAGTGTTGCGGTCTAGGCTATGCTTTATTAAAAGCCTCTAGCTTCTTGTCGGTCACCAAATGCACTGAAGAGACCTGATAGGTCGAAACAGTGCCACTGTCTGCAGTATCTGTTTATCTTTTTTAGTTATTCCTGAAAAGAGATTGAAATAAGTAATCTGCTTTTTATATACACCAAAATTAAAAGGCTCAAATTATAAAAATTTGAGCCAATTTTCACCTTCAAACAAATTTCTAAAGATTTGCCTTCCAATTGTCGCCCGATGTGGTTTTGATTCTTTCTCAATAATAATAATACTGTATTGTAAAATTGAGGCAACGTGCTGCATCGCTCAAACATTTTGTCTGAATGCAACTTTGCTCAAACCTCGATAATTCATTACCAAATATCTTATTTATCCCAGTAGATCCCAGTATTCTTGTATAAAACAACTAGAGTTATATTCGCAATTAGCTTAATTTCTACTACGTTGTCTACTACAACAACTGTCAGTTTCACTTGGCCTTTACAGCTTCCGACAACAAACAATTATACGACGAATAAACAAACGCAGATACGCATCAGCACTACCTATGTATTTCTCTTTCATAAATTTTTGATCGTATACTGAAGAACATTCTAGATCATGTCGAAAATTTCAGCAAAAACAACAATAGGAATTTTTTACAATGGCATAAATACCAATAAGCGCAATTTTTTACAGGGCCAATGTTACGTCACAATCACAATTTTACAATCAAAATGCGCAGCCAAGTTTGGCTAAATAATGATTCAAATAAAGTGGCATTAAAATCATAGGCCTAAAAGTAGGGGAGGCTTGGGGACTGCAGCCCCCCATCCCCTCATACATTTCGGCAATCTTTAGGAAAAATTGAGATGTTCTAGCTTTGGGATTACCCGCAATTGGTCAAAGCGCGTGCAAATTTATACTAGTGAAAACCTTTATTCGAGGAAGTCACCTGGTGTGTTAAAGAACATTTTTATAACCGCAGCCTATAGCGATCGTCAGAACTGCTGCTAATACTCGATTGTGATTTCACTTACGAGATTATTCGAGTTGGTTTTGCTTTTCTCTCTAATAGCATACAGCAAAGCGGCGAAAACCATGTATGTATGTGTTACATTTATTTTTGGCCAATAAAATGCGCGCGACGCAAAAGAATATATCAAAGCAACAGCCAAAAATAGGAAACAGCAACAAACGGTGTACGTTAAGACGCACAACTTTACTTGAAAGAAGCATAACGAATCAAATTAATGTGCGGTTGCTGTACCTGAAAGAACAGAAAAAGAAAAAACTGATTTGGTACTCTCCTACCTTATATGCATGCAATAGTTTTGACTGCTATTGTAAATAGCGAGACGCTGAAAAGTTTCTTGGTGAATGGTGTCCAGAAGCCAGCATTGCCAAGAAGGTGATGATGCAAGAGTTTCGTTTAAAGAAGCATTATTAGGAATGGTCGACATTGTGTGGCAAATAAAACCAAATTTGTGGTGGTCAGGAGGAGGAGGAATGTTCATGTTTCCTAATATTGCAATTAAAGTTCAGACAATCAAAATCGGGAAAAAAATGGATATGGGCAAAACTATGATCTGAGACCTGGCAAAACTGATTTCAATTGTATTGTTCATATACCCCTTAGTGAATTAAGACGTTGTTTCTAATAGGAACGTTTTTAGTGCTCTATGAAATACCTTAATGGGTGTAATGTTTTTGATTGAAGCGGGTATTTTATTCCACATCAAAGATCCTTTATACTTAAAAGACTGTTTGGTTAAATTTAATCGGCAGTATTTTGGAAAAACATTTGAACCATTTCTAGTTTTTCTAGTATTGCTTTTTAAAATACTTTGATCAAGAGTATGTCCAAATACACTCGGTGATAGGTTATTAAAATGTCGATACATAAAGTTTGCAGTCTCAAATTTAAATAACTTTTCGATTGACAATATTTCGTTTTCTTTCATTGTGTAAGTGATAGATGTCCTACAATTCAAATTGAATATTAATCGAATAAATTTGTTCACACTGCATTGAAGTTTATGAATCATAGTAGTATTTCCAAAACACCAAGAGGAAATGCAGTACGTGAGATATCTTTTTATCAGAGAGTTGTTGAGCATCATTAGTGCTTTTTTGTTTAAAAGTGAAGACACCTTTCATACTCTTCCAAAGTTTATTCTAATCTGTTTTAAAATACACTCCATATGCATCTTCCAGCTCAGATGCTCATGGATTGTTACTCCCAAAAATTTGGTTGAATTTACTCTTTTAATAGTATTATTTCTTATATGAAGGCTAAGATTATTTGAAGAAGCTTGACTGTTTGGGGTGTGAAAAACTATGAAATTTGTTTTATTAACATTTAGGGTTAGTTTATTGGCATTCAACCAGGAGTCAATATTTTTTAATTCTTGATTGGCAATACTAAAGAGAGATTTACAGTACTTTCCTTTAAAGAAAATGTTAGTGTCATCAGCAAACATGATTGTATTTCCATTGTTTGTGCAGTTAGGAAAATCATTCACATAAATTAAAAACAGTAATGGCCCAAGTATTGAACCTTGGGGAACTCCATGCTGTAGCAATCTTTTATTAGATAAAGTATTGCCCAGTTGAACGAGTTGAGATCGTCCACACAAATAACTATAGAGCCAATCACTTGCCAGTCCTCGAATGCCATAATGTTGTAATTTTTGGAGTAGTATTGCGTGATCAATTGTGTCAAATGCCTTAGATAGATCTAAAAATACTCCTAGTACCAATTGTTTATTTTCAAATGCTTCTACAATGTTTTTCACAAGCCAGGTGACGGCATGATTAGTACCATGTTTTTTTTCTAAAGCCAAATTGTCCACCATAAAAAAACTTTTGTTGATTTAGAAATGACATTACACGTTTGTACATAACTTTTTCTAGAATCTTAGACATAGCAGGTAACAAACTAATTGGGCGGTAATTGTTAACATCAGTTGCACAGCCTTTTTTGAATACTGGTATTATTTTTGCAGTTTTAAAGCTTCGAAAAAAGATTCCTTGAGACAAGGATAAATTAACTACATGAGAAAGTGCAGTTAATATGTTATCTGGTGAGTTTTTTAGAGCTGATGTTGGTATGCCATCCATTCCACAGCTATATTTTGATTTCCTTTCTCTAATAATGTTCCCAATTTCAGTGGGAGTTATGGGGTTTAAATAAATTGACTGGGATGTGGATGGGTTTAGGAAATTACTGTAGCATCTATTGGAATTTGATAGATTATCAACAAGCTTACTGGCTATTAAACCAATTTGGATTAATCTGGTTTCTTTAAATACAGATACAGTAGTTGGCAACTGGGCTAGTAATTAGGCTTGAGCGTGTTCATTAACTGAAGGCCAACGAAATATCAGGGGCTTTACAAAGTTTTGAAAATCTTACAATCGGCCACTAAAAAATGAGCTATGCAATAAGCTAAAAGGATAGTTATTTATTAATTAAGACAGAGGTAGGAATTATAGGTGTTGTTGGTATAACTACTGACCATATTTTGGCTAAGTATCGTTATTGAGATAATTTATTTGATGATATGGATAAATTTGTGGTCAGACTTGAGGGTAACGAGGCAGGTGATCCACATCTTCAAATGCGGACAGTAGGCCTATTGCCCTAAATGCTCTCGAAAAGCCTCCTGCGATAACTAATAAAATTTTAAATGATTTTAGCTGCGGTATTTTAACTAAGTTGCAACAAGATATTCAAAAAGCAAAATATTACGCCATTATTTTGGACGAAACCTCGGACGTATCAGGTAAAGGACATATGAGCATTTGCTTCCGTATCACTATGGACGACTTACATTTGCAAGAGTTGTTCTGTTGCTTCTTTGAAACTACGCGATGCGATGGCGTAGTGGTTAGAGCGTCCGCTTCGCAGTCGGTAAACCAGGGGTTCATTCCTTTTGTCGAGTCATACCAAAAGACTTTAGAAAATGGCATCCGCAACTTCCCTGCTTGGCGCTCGGCATTTAGGAGAGGTTGTGGAGAACAAGCCGGCAAGTTCGCTTGTTGTGTCTTTGGGCAAGGCACTTAACGGGATGCCCCACCTTTATGTGAAAGACAGGTGGCCCATAAATCTCGAAAAAGGCAGCTCCCAAGCGAGTGCGGACTTCCCGTCCAAAGTATAGCGATACAATTCGCTTTCTCGTGAATGGAGGATAAATATGGCAAATAAAACGTCAACCACTAGTGAAGAGCTATTTAAAATCGTAAAAGACGTTCTTTCCAGGTTTTAGTTACCAATTGATAAATGTAAAGGCCAGTGCCACGATGGTGCTGCCAATGTTTTTGGACACGTTAACGTATTGCATAAGAAGTTGATTCTTGAAGAAAGTCGAGCTATTTATCTTTATTGTAGAGCGCACAAACTCAACCTAGTTGTTCAAAATGCTTTAAAAATAGCAATGATATGAGAAATGAGATGGGACTAGTACAAAGCCTTATTGCTTTTGTTCGTGGCTCCCCTAAAAGATTGTCGAGGCTTTACCAGTTTCACGCAGTCGAAGGTAATCATCAGCTTGGTCGTTGAGGTCATTTTGCCCTAGTCGTTGGATTATGCGACCAATTTTGTCGGAAGCTATTAGTGGTAACTATACGCCGAGTATCCTGTGGTTGTAAGAAGTTGACGAGCAAGTACGAACAGAATCTGGAGTAAAAGCTGGTGGTTTTTGCAAATGATGCGAAAGTTCAACGCTTATTTTTATATTGAAGTGTTGCAGATGGTTTTACCACTGTTGAAAGCGCTAGTGCACAGTTTCAAAATGTTCAGCTTAATTTTTGAAAAGCTCAGGGTATTTATACTTGCCCAAAACTAAAAGAAATGATGCCAGATTTGACTGTGCATGGAGTGGAATTTTGAGTGCTACAGAAGCGAAAAGTGTTACTGATGATGCAGAATTATCAAGACTACGAAAAGTTCCCCACGGTTTGATGAATATTCACATTCCTTCTTTCATGCAGAGGCCAAAGATAATTACAGACAGTTATATTACGTAGTGCTAGATTTCGTGATTTCTGGGTTAAGTGATCGTTTCGAGCCAGATGCTACAGCTGTTCATTTAGCAAATATAGAAAACTTTCTTATTGGCGAACGTGAAAATTCTGACCATATCGCTCGCACTGACAAAGACGATATTAACTGGCCGCGATTGACTTCACATAGAGATCTACTCATTGACCGAGCGATGTCAACAGGACACCAGGTAAAGAGCTGTAATGACGTAGTTGAACTCCTAAAATATGAAGTTTTTCGTGAACTGGTACAGGAGTTGACCAATCTTGTAAAAATTATCCTTTCGCTGCTTGCATCTACATTCACTGCTGGAAGGTCATTTTTCGGCTTAAAACGTTTAAAAACTTATTTAGGATCAGGAATGAAGCAGCAGCGACTTGATTCTATGGCAATCATGAATGTTTACAAAAAAGAAATCAAGGCCTTATCGATCGCTACACTTATTGACGATTTTGCGTGCCGAACTTCTGTCAGAACAAATACTTTTTACTCGACGAAGCCGTGACCTGATGTATTAGTAATGTTTTATTCGCATTTTTTCGCCTTCAATTTATTTTCTTAATTTGTTGACAATTGATAAACAAGTTTAACCTAACTGCTATGGCTTTTGTGAAAAATGCTTACTTACAAATTCAACCCAGTTTAAAGGTATTTTTATTTTATTTATTTACCATATTTATCCTTCATTCACGAGAAAGCGAATTGTATCGCTATGTTTTGGACGGTATGTCCTCACTCGCTTGGGAGTTGCCATTTCCGAGGTGTCTGGGCCACTTGTCTTCCACGTGGGGCGTGGTGTTAAGTGCCTTGCCCAAGGACACAACAATCGAACTTGCCGGCTTGTTCTCCACAGGGAAGCTATAGACACCATTTTTTTAGGTCTGTTTGTATGGCTCGACAAGGGGAATGCACCCCAGGTCTACCGACTGCGAAGTGGACGCTCTAACCACTACGCCATCACGTCCGTTAAAGGTTGGTTTGCTTACGCGAATAAGGTATAGAAAAAGAACTAATCCAGGGGTGGGCAAACTTTTTAGCCGGAGGGCCGCATTGACCATTTCGAGGGTGGTCCAGGGCCAGGGCTTGTTGTCTCGTACAGCTGCATGCTATAGAAGAAATTGCATTAGATCACAATTTTGCGAAATCTTCTTGCAGTGTGGTATCTCAGCGCGCAAAATCGGTGGTGTCTCTAAAAAAAAAAATAAAAGGTCTTCACCTTTTCGTAGACGGTAACTGCCTGATTGGGGGCAATTGTAGGCTCTGACGCATTTTCCATCTAAGGTACAGGCGATTACCATTTTTTAAGGACACCGTCGCTTTTGCGCCTTGTCAATCCCCTTGTCGTATTTATTTCCAAATGGCAAAGTTTCAAAAAGTGTTCGCGGGCCGCACAGAATGCTCTCGAGGGCCGCATGCGGCCCGCGGGCCGTAGTTTGCCCAACCCTGGACTAATCTATTTTGTGACAGATCGTCATATACAGACTGCGATCATCATGACATAAAAACCATTAAATGCAGACTGCCAAGTACGGGAAAAATCAAGGCATGTCCCCAGTAAAACAAAGTATTCCAGTGTCTCCTCGCAATAATTTCATTCGCTAAAGTAAAAGCCACTTCCTGCAAAAACGTAAAATTTACTGCTAATTATTATAAATGACTTTTTTGATTTTCACTTTTATTTCAGGGGCAAATTCAGGCCTACAGGTCTCTAAGCTTTTGGCGTAGCCCAGAAGGTAATAATCTTTTTAAAAATTACTTTTGATTTCGGGTAAAAATTTCAATTTCTCGGGAGGCCTTGGCTTAAAAGTAGGGAGGTTGATGTGCTGCAGACCCCCACACTATTATCGGCCTCTTCCTTGGTATATTGTCAGACCCCATTGCATTGCCGACATTTCAAAAAGTTAATCCCAGAAAAGACCTTGTGACTTGCAATGCAAAACAGTCTTTTTTCCGTCAGTCCTCGTAAAATACAAAGTGTTACCCCTATGATCAATATAATTGTTTTAAAAGCAGATACAAATTATTTTTCGTGGTATCAACTTAAGTTTAACAATCTTCAAACCTAACTGATCAAGTTTTTCGAAATAAATTCACCGAAATCCTTTCTTTCTTTTTGATTGAATCAAATATATAAAGCGCGGTTTTGTCTGTGAGCCTGTGTTTCTATGCGTCTGTCTTAACTCTCCGAAAGCCCCTAACGTACAAATATCAAGCTTGGAATGATTACTTCCTTAAAGTAAGTGTCATAAGGGGGTTCGTGACGTCATAAGAAAAAAGAACTTTTTTAAAAAATCACGACTTTGGACAGAGGAACGCGGTTTTGGGCTCAAACGAAAGCCAGTACCCGACTTACCTACTTCAACAAACTTTACTTCTTTAGGATCTCACATGACGTCGTAGTTGACATTAGTTGTTAAATATGTTTCCTATATTACTCATATCGTAGAAACGCGATTATAAGCTTTTTTGAGAGATCTTAGCAAGGTGCTTTTGTTAACCCTATTCGGCCCAAGAGATTTGCATCGTACTAAGTCCAACGTGGGGTAGTTTTTGCCCCGAAAATTTAAAGCATTATATCTTTTGAACTACACCACGTAGAAAAACGATTGAACCTGCAAACGGAAGAAGATTTTATCTTATTTTGTATTTGTGTTCAACATGTTTCTGAAATTATTGCTTGTAGAAGAGAAAACAATTAATCTGAAGGCAAGTAAAATTTTGAAAGTTGCCGTTAGTTCTCATTTAAAAGAAGTAAATATTTTTCATTCACTTTTCAATTCCTGACAGCAAGACAAATCGACTACATTGGCCAGCTGCGCTTGGCTGAGTTACGTGATGTCAGCGAACTCTTGTCACCTATGAAATCCAACAATAGATCGCCGCTAAACAAGTTATAACATTTCAGCAGGCATCTGTAACATTATTTACTGGAATAACAACCACGAAATATTAAATTTCGACCCGGACAGTATCAATTTTTTAGAATTAAGTTCAATGTCTTTTTCACACGAAAGCGTCTCGTAATCAAGAAACGGACTTGACGCAATTTATACAACACCACAAAAGGCGCGAAAATTCCCTCGCTTATTTGAAGTCAACAGTTCATGAAACTGCCAAAATGCAAGGGTCGAATTTAGACTTGGCATATAGCTGCCGTCATAGCAATTGCCTGTCCAGAGTTGTGGTCGGTTGGCGTATGTGTGGGTTCATATTCACTTTTTCGTAAGTGTATTTAAGCGTTATCATCACATAGCACTTGCACTGAATTTCTGCATTAACAAGAATCAACTTCGACGAAAAAAATCTCTTTCTTTGCTCCTCTCTGGCGTATTTCCTGCGTGTTCTTTTGCAATTCTTTCTTGTACTGTGATGTTAAACATTTTGCGTGTGATGTACATGGTGAAATATAAGGCCATCAATTGTATGAGCAGTGAAGGTAGCATGCCCTCAAACACTTTGGTACCGATCAAGACAAGAAGCCTCTTTTATGTAAAATAACAGGTCCATGACCAAAAAAGATCAGCTTTGTTAGAAATGGTTCCTAACAAAACGTTGATCTCAAAAAATAGATAATAGTCAGTCGCTATTGATGGACAAACATAACAAATAAAGCGAGCTATTGTTGTAGAAAGATTAAATATTGAGGTTTTAGTAAAGCATTTCTAATAGCAAAGAAGCGTCGGCAGTAAGGAACCTAACTACATAGCTACTGCAACTCTTATCCAAAAACATTATTATTGCAGAAATAAATTAAACGAAACCAAACAAATGAAAGAAGGGCAAAGATTGGGCAGAACAGCGCTAGTATATGTATTTTGTGTAAGTGAACATGAGAAAACATCAAACTGCAGTAAAAAGGATTGTGCTAAAATATATCAGACAAAGAGGTACATTAAATTTGTGGCAATATGGGAATAGCCAACAATGTTATTGCATCTCGTTCTCAGGCCCTCTTGAAACTGCAAAGCACGTAATGGAAAACTGCAGTAAGCTATGCAATCAGGAGTGAAGTAAGTTACTAAATCAAACATTTTCGGAATATAATCAATATGTTTGTGACAACAACAGAAGTATAAGATGGCTCATTTGGCAACGTTTACCGGGATTAAGCGCGAGGTTTAGATTTGATGTGATAGAGAAAATCTGACGCTATAAGTTTTTGTTGGTAGGAAATGAGCTGTGTGTAGGTGTGCGAGGAAATTGTCATATGTTGTTTATTGTTTCATTAAAAATTTATTGATATGAAATATATTTTTTCCTCGTCTCTAGGCCTTACGCTGTATCTCTGCTTCCTCATGAGGCCCCTCTAAGAAGTCTCTCTCCCTTTTGTACAATGCTTTTCTTAGGCTATGTTATCACTTATGCTTCACACGGATGGCTTCCTTTACTTAGAGTTACCTATTATATAAGTTGGAACGTCTTCACCGAGCGCCTAGTCGCGCCATCACCGGCTTCTTCTTGTTCTCCCCTATTCAGCTTTTCCTCTCTGAGACGTTTCTAGTTCTCCTACGAATCACCCTGACTCATTATACCATCTCTTCTTATGAGCAGGCTTTTTACTTTCCCATTTCAGGTTTGGCTAGACTTGGAGTTCAGCCAAGACTCTCCAAGTCCTCCTGGAGAGCTTTTGCGTCTACTCATGCTTCCTCCTACTTCTCCAGAGGAGATTTTCTTTGCTTGCTCTATCTTCCCTGCTCGGAACTTGCCCTTCTTTACTGTGAAACTCATCCTTTCTTCCCCCTGTTCCCGTTTTGACTCTCTTCTTTCTCACTAAGATGCGGCTCTCGCTCGTCTTAACTCTCTCCCATTTCACGATCTGCACAAATAGCTTTTTCCCTTTTCGCAAAGGTGGCTCTGGCGTCCTTGCCAACTGATCACTCTATGGTACCAAAGCCACTCTTTCCTTTTCAGTAGGCCCAGTTTGTTCAGCCTGCATCATTCTGCAAGCGGCAGTGCTGCCACTTCTCTTTTCTCCCTCTCCACTCCGTCTTTCCTTTTACCTCAAATTCTCTGGCACGTCTGGAAGGAACTAGCTTCTCTCTCCTCCTTTACGATCAGGCTGTAATGGGCCCGTGCACCCAATTCTTCCGGAATGACGCGGCTGATGAGCTGTCCAGGGGGCGTGCACTACTCCTGCCCCTGCAGTTTCTTGTAATTTCTTTCCTCTAACCTCCCCCATGCTCTAGTCTTTCCTCAGACCGGAGGCGTACCGTCTCATCTAAATTCTTCAACATAAAAGTCCCTTCGGCTTCTACTGTTCTTGTTGTTTACCCGACCCCTTCCGAGGGATGGGGGCATGGCGGAAGACCATGGAGCCCCAGAAGCCGAGCAACTCCCTAGGGTCTGGACCAGAGGTCGTAGAGAGATAGAGTCGCCAAAGAGTGAGCGGCGCAAAGAGTCCGTAGCTGGACAGTGCAGAATGAGATCAGAGATGTCCTGGGACGAGTGTCCACAGGCGCTGCAGGAAGGATTCTCGATTTTGCCAATCCTAGAGAGATAAGAACCTAAAAGAAGGCTGTGTCCGTTGCAGCGAAGACGAGATAGAACACAGCGAGCATGACGAGGGAGCACTAGTTCCTCGGTGGAAATCGTGGGAACCTGTGTGGCTATTCTTCGTCACGCTTGCTGTGTTCTCTCCTCTTCGCTGCAATCGACACAACCTTCTGTCAAACTTTACTCTCCGGAATTGCCACAATCGAAAATCCATCATGCAGCGCCAACGATCATCCGATCCAGGACACTTATCATCGGATTTTGTACTGCTTAGCTCGGGACTCTTTGTCTTCCTACCGCATCTGGTCCTGGCCTTGGGGAGTTACCTGGCTTATGGGGCTCCATGGTCTTCTGCCATGCTCCCGACTCTCGTAAGGGATCGGGTAACAACAGACGTTTGTTTGTTCAATGTTCCCATGATCGCTTGCTGCTGAGCCTACGCAAAAAACAACTGTAATTACTCGGTCGCACTGCTTGAAGTAGAAATGTTCTGCTATCAGTACTGACAACAAGTAGACCCTAATTGCAAGTTCTTCTGAGCTTAACCGTATCGGCTTTGAGCCAGGATATTCATCTATTAAAAATCAGATATTAACCTTCCACAAAACTCTGCAGGCATGTAAACTACACGAAAAGAATAAGAAATATTGTATTGCTTGCTAGTGTGGTTTACCGATGCGATGTCGCAAGCTGAAACTTAACGAGAGCGAAAAAAAAAAGTCCTATAAAGCATAGTAAAACGGTCCTCAATCAACATAGATTATTTTGTGACCACAATTTTTACTCATAATTACCTTACAAATCACTACCGTTTACATGAACCTAAATTGAGCAAAGACCAACACTCAACGTTCGCAAACCTTTACTCTTAGTATTTTAGGTTGCACGTAAAGACACGGTAAGTGCGTAAACAAAAATATGTAATAACAGTTGTGCATGCCAGTTTTTACCTGTATTACAACAAAATATAAAGGAATGCCATGCATAGCGTGCGAGTTACAAGTATGATACAAAAAAATGATGCTTGATTTTAACTGTTTCTTAATTTCCAGATCA
Organism: Trididemnum clinides; assembly: GCA_963675345.1. Lineage (NCBI taxonomy): Eukaryota > Metazoa > Chordata > Ascidiacea > Aplousobranchia > Didemnidae > Trididemnum > Trididemnum clinides. The sequence continues at coordinate 3,305,395 of OY776285.1, forward strand.
AACAAAAGGAAAAATTAAGCTTTAGACTACCAGAGAGCTACTTAATTACGATAGAGTTAACAAGCAAGCTTTAAATTCAATTAATTGGTGATGAGAACCTGAATATGTTTTGATTAATATACACATTTTTACATATTTTGTCCAACTTCCGCAATACAAAAATCTAGTCGGTCCCGTCAATCATTGGCTTAAGTTTTTTCAAAGCTGCCAGTTGTTTTGTTTCAGTTCCACCACCAATACACTTTCCATTGATGAACACTCGAGGTACAGTACTAGCTCCGGTCATTTGTGTTAAGATTCTTTGAATCGCAGGTCCATCATCAATGTTATTCAGCTCGAGAACTTTGAAAGTCACATTTTCAGCTTTAAAAATAAAAGTCAAATAAATAGCACCTTTATTGACCCCATGCATTAAATGTAAACACAACTAAAACTCGGTATGTTTTCAGATACAGATGAAAGCCAGATATTCACGGCAAATTACTGGAAAAATCATACCTTTGACCTTCACTTCTGGTCATATACAGGGTGTCCATAAAGTTCGTGTGCACTTTAAAAGATTTATAACTTTATTTGTATTTGCGACAGAAATAATCTGTAAAAAGTTTTATACAGTTTCATCTTTCTAGTTTTAAGTGTAGTTATTGAATGATTCTTTACCACAAAATTGGTTAGAAACAGTGTTTCTACAAAATGGAGCTCCTTGCCACTTTGCTCTGCATATTAGACAGTTTCTAAATCTAGAATTTCTTAAATGATGGATCGAAATGGGCGGACCATTTTCTTGGCCTTCGTATTTGCCAGATTTCACATCATTAGATTTTTTTATGGAGACATGTCAAAACAATTGTGTGCGCAACCAAGCTTAGTTCATTACAAGATTTGAAAGTTAAAATAATTATTGTGATTTTGGGTATTACTGTAAATCAGTTGGCAAATGTTTTCTGTGAACTGCGAAATTGTATTACCCTTTGCATTGCTAATGATGGAGGAAATGTGGAAGCTTAAATAAAATTTCATCAAGACCTTAAAAAAATCTAGATTTTCTTCTTTCTAATTCTTTTACAGATTATTTTTATCACAGATACAAATAAAGTTATAAATTTTGTAAAGTGCACACGAACTTTATGGACACCCTGTATTTATATACCTATCGCAACAGCATTAATGTTCTAGTTGAATTAGAGTGTCTTGTGCCATTTTTTACGAATTTATTGGTTCAAATTTGCGTGTGAAGCCCTTTTATGTTAGTTAACGTGTTTGTGCTTGCACACAAAAATATGTATACACAATAATCAAATTTGGATACATGTTGAATGCCAGTGTTAAAGTGAGGCAGCAGCGACAGAATTTAGGGAATGCGGGAAATTGCTTCAAAAAAAAAAAAGGCTTACATTAAAAAAATTGATAACGCCTCATGGAATCGGTGAGGATATATGAAAGTGATACAGCCAGGAACGCCGACTACAAGCATGCCTGCTCATTAGGCTAAATGCAAGCATGTAAACAAAGCAAGCTTGTCGTCATCGTATGACAGGGTATCTATGATCCAGGTAAGACACAAAAAAAGGATGGGGACTGAGGGTTTATCCTTTTACCCCCCGCCTGCTGTGTTGCCCAGATCAGATGCTGGCAGTGACGGAGTTAAGCCAGCACCTTGTTTCGTAATCCAAAATTATCAGACCCATTATTTCTTGAGATGTATGGATCATGTTAAAATAATGTGGTCTGCAGCTTGTTCACTAGTGCCACACTTGCATTTCGCTGAAGAAGCGAGATGCCATTTGTGTATGGACGAAACGAAACGCCCAACGCCATTACGCAAGGCGATTGAGTTTGACCCAGGCTGTTCTGGTCAAACTCATTCCAATAGGCCTTGCGCTGACCCTAGGAATGTACACACGGAGCGCTGACGTACTCTTGGAGTATTCTGTGTCCCATGTCAAGTTCGTCCATTGGGCAGCGCGGATGCCCAACTCAGATAAGTTGTGCAATAGTTTCTGCGCGGCAAGAACAAACGGGTGTCTAGATTTCAGTCTCTCCCTGCTAGCAGCCACGGCTCAGTCAACTCGCCATGCAGAATGTGGCCAGGGTCCAAAGAACTGTGATTAGCCAAGGAGAGTATCGCTCCTTGGCGGCGAAGCTCAGCTGGCTGGATGCGAGAGATAACTGAAAGAATGTCCGTTGGAGTGAAACGTAGGCATCTAGTGACAATGCGCAAAGTGTCATTAAGCACGCTGTCAATGAGTCGAGTATGTGCGCTGCGACACCAAGCTGGTGCACACTACTCAGCAGTCGAGTGGATCAGGGACAAGGCAGCTGTGCACAATGTCTTGGCGCCAGCGCCCCATCCTGATCCCCAAGTCGCCTTAGCAGCGAAACGTGCGTGGATAGTTTTTTGCGCAATGCCTCAAAATGATGACGATACGTGAGCACTCTGTCCAGTTTGACACCATGATACAGTAGGTCGGCATTGGGCAAAATGGTAAGATTTTATCATTGTTCTTAACTTTTAGCTCACGCTTGGCCTCTCGATTGTGGAGATGAAAGGATGCCGTCATCGTTTTAGCATAGCTGAGCTTTAGCCACCAAGTCTAGCGATATGCAGAAAATGTAGTCATGTCTTCCGTAAGTAGCCTTGCTACGTTTGTCCATGAACGACTGAAATGGACCCTTTCATCTACTAATCAAATGAGCCAGTTTATCGAAAGTCTCTACCAAACCCAGCAAATCCTTAAGTTCTAGGTCACTACTTTCCTAAATCATTTTATTTCCACACAATGCTTTCATTATTGGTTTTTCAGTTCTTCTCAAAATTGCCATCTCAATCTCCCTCAGACACCATGTTTGCTCCTGTACAGTATATCCGACCTTACACAACTCTAGCCAACTTTTTCCTTTCATCTTTAACAAAAACTTTTTTTCATGAAATAAATCTCCACATTCTCCAAATTTTACCCCTCCAACTTTTGTTCTTGCTGTCACCGCTGCTTTACTTTCACCACTGGCTTTCAATCTGTCCACAAGTAACAAAAACTCGACTTGCTCATAAAATCATATAACTCTTCAACTGCTTTCACAATTTCTTTCATTGTCTCAACACATCGTTCACAAATAAATCCTTTTGTCAGAGTGGAAGCTAACCTCTTTCATTTTTGTGCATCTCCTATTCATATTTACCACATTTTTTGCACATCACTGAATTTGCCATTGCCTTCTTGCTGCAGTTGGCACATGGCTCAACTTTGCTCTAGAGCAGAGGTTGCCGACATATATGAATGAATTTCTGATGTACTAATCTAATCTATAAAATTAAACGATGCACTCCTTAAGTTGATTTAAAAAAAAAGCTCTAAAAAATCAGGTTAAAAATAAAAGCAAGAAAGCCCTCTACATAAACTGACCAACAAAAAACAGTGGTCATCAACCCAGTCATGAAGACAAGAGGTTCTCAACGCTGGTTAATTACACAGAAAAGTCAACAAGAATGTAAACTTGTGACGCCCTTACTTTTTCCATATGACGCACCAGCGCATCCCAATTTCCCAGTTGGAAACCTCTGCACTGGAGTATTTCTACTCTCAAACCATTTCCCACCACTGTGGTTTTCTTAAGGTTAACAACCTTTAGCCCATGCTCTTAAACGCCTCTTTCCATTTCAAAAACTTCTCAATACTTTCACTCATTAAAACCAAATTATCTGCATACAAAAGTTCATTCATCAAGCGTTCTTTTGTGTACTCCGCTATTACATTAACTGCCATTGCAAAAGCAGCAGCAACAACACAGATCCTTGATGTACACCAATTAGCATCAAAAATTCTACGGACAACTCTGATCCCATTCTTATTAATGTCGTTGCTCGGCGATAAAGGTTCTTTGCCAATCTTACACAATTACTTCTGGTAAACCATTATTCCTCATTGCCCACTCAACGACCATTGTTGGAACTTTTATCATATGCCTTCTCAATATCTACAAAACACATATACAACTTTTTCTCCTTGCCTCTGTATTTCTCTTGCATCCTTCCCACAACAATGCATCTACCGTTCCTCTGCCTGGCGTAAAACCAAATAGCATTACATCAACAATCATTAATCCTAAAATTTTTCTTTGTAGTGCTCTTTCAGTGATTATGATAGCATGTTCTCACACAGTGATTCTCAAACTGTGCACGGTTAGAGATTCTCAGGTGTGCCATGGAGCTTTTTGGAATTTTTGAAAATATGCAAGTAGTATTTCAATTAGGCTTTTACCATGAAATAATGCATTTTGAAACACGCTCGTCTTTCACTATGTTAACTTCAACGCTGAGCTAGGCTAACAGGAAAGCAACTGTATTTAGTCTGTTTAAAATGCAATAAAGCTTTTTAGAAATTCTGTTTTTAGTTATTGAAGTGTAGTAAACTCTGTTTATTCAAGACTAAGTTACACAATCAAGCACGAAAAAGTATTTTGAAAAAGCTAGTTCATCCAAACAGAAAAAGACAGTTCGGCAAAATGTAAGCGTAAATACAAAATAGATTACATTTAGTACGGATTATTGCTCCGGGACCTGAGGATCACCAACAACCTTTATGCATTATGTGCAATACGGCCCTAACTAGCGAGTCGCTTGTTCCAAACAAGCTCATCACACTTGAAGACCAATCAACCAACATTGAAGGATAAGCCAATAGAATTCTTTGTGAACCTGATGTCGCAAACAAACAAACAAGCAAAGAAAATGGATAGCTACCTCAAACTGCTGGAAAAAAAATTAATTGCCGACTACAAAGTGGCTCACATGTTGGCTAAACATAAAAAAGCACATACTAACGCAGAATCAGTCATTGCACCAGCATTAGTCATTGTTGTTGAAAAAATCCTTGGAACTAGTGCTGCCGAAAAAGTTAGACGAGTTCCATGGTCAAATGACACGATTTCACGAAGAATAGAAGACTTGAGATCAGATTGAAAAGATCAAATTCGCAAACATTGCTGCGAAAGATGAACTATCTGTGCTATGAGCTTTACAAGTTGACGAATCTACGGACCTAGCTGGGAAAGCTAATCTGTTTGCTTTTATTCGGTTTATTAAGAATCCAAAATCGGAAACTGAATTCTTGTTTTGTAAAAAATTGGAAGGCACAACTGCAGGAGAGGATATAATTGGTTAATGAAATAGTTTGATTTCTAAGTTGCAGTGGAATAACTACGTGAGCGTTTGTAACAACGGTTGTCCTTCGGTGCACGGGAAAAACAAACGATTTGTTGCATATATGCCTCAAAAAACTCCTAATGCGGTAATTGTGCATTGCATTATCCACAGAGAAGCACTCGTGACCAAACCTTTGCCTAAAGATTTACAAAACGTTATGAATCAAGCTAGCCAGGTAGTAAATTCTCAATTTGTAGAGCTATGGATTCTGAGTGCGAGTTTTTGCTGTATCATACTAAGGGGCGTTGGCTTTCTAAAGGGTGTAAAACACTTGGTTTAATTGAAAACTCAAGTTCTTTTCTTCAAGAAAGCGCAGAAAAAAGACTTCGGATTTTCTGTTCATGACGAAAGTTGGTGGCTAAAAGTTCTGTTTCTTTCTGACTTGTTTGACAAACTGAGCAATTTCAATTCCAGTCTCCAAGGTCCATCAGAAAATATATTCACAGTAACGTCAAAATTACGATCATTAGATGAAAATTTGATGTTGTGGAAAACTAAAATCTTAAAGGAAATCTTCGATTCGTTTCCCACACTCAATAAATCCCCACCAAAAAAATGAAATTGCTCCTAAAATCATAAACACATTGTCTGGACTACATCGGTCACTTCGAAATTATTTCCTTAAGTTTACTGTTAATAACTTTCAATGCGTAGCCAATCCATTTGGAATCAATGAAACAAGCAATTTTTCTACCGAAGAAGAGCAGCTCGTTGATTTACGAAATGACCTGTTTTTCAAGCATTGCTTCCCCAAAACAGCTTGGACGAGTTTCGGCTATCTGCTTACAAATCCTATTCTATGATCGGTGTCAAAGCCATCAAAATAATTTTGCCATTTGCATTTCATGGCTCTGCGAATATAGATTTTTTAATCTAAATGCAGGTGTGCTTGGCAACGACGGAACCTCGCTTCAACCTTATTTGTTTTTAAAAACGGGCACATCCATCGCATTAAAGTTTGCAGAATAAAAGTTTTTAAAGCAACTTTGTTTTGCAGTAAGTGTGCAGACAATTTTTTTTCATTTTTTTAGTGCCCCGCAAGCTGAAAAGTTTGAGAACCACTGCTCTAAAAGCTTTATTTATGCACTACAATTTCTAACATCTTTTTTTTCCCTAAAAATCGGCACTAGCACACTGGTTTGCCATTCATCTGACATTGTTTTTCAATCCAGCATACGTTGGCAAAGTTCAATCATCACACTAATACCTATTTCTCCACGGGCAAATATCATTTTTGCACTTAATTCAGAGGATCCAGCAGCCATTCATGGTTGCATTACTTTTATTGCTATCGCCATTTCTTTCCAGGTAACCTTTTCAATGGGTCCCTCTATCATATTAGCTTCTGTCATGGGCTCACAATCATTCTCGCTATTTATCATTTCCTCTATGTGAGTTTTCAATATTCTTTTCCCGTTTTTTTCACTAAAACCTTACTTTCTGGTTTTTTCTTTTATGCATCTGTCTCCTTCAATATCTTTGCCATCTTATTTTATGAACTTCACTAGTTTGAAAACGTTATTTGTTGTTTTGCTCAGTTTTGCTAATTCTTGTTTAGCTTCTTTCCTCATAGACTTAGTAATGACTTTCTTCGTTTGATTTTTTATATTCTCATATCTAGCCTTGCTTTCCTCAGATCTATTTATACACATGTTTCTATAAGCCACTTTCTTTGGTTGTATTGCTTCCTTCACCTCCTCATTCCATCACCACGTATCATCATGATTCCTTCTGTCATACTTCTTTCCAAATACTCCATCAGAAGCGTTTAAAAAACCATTTTTAAAAGTATTCCATAGATTGTACTAATCAATGTCAAAAAAAACTCCTTAACTCTCTTTCTTGAAATCTTGCGTTCACAGTATTTTCCTTCAACTTCCAAGCCCTCCTTCTTACAGTTTGTTTGTTCTTGCCCACTTTTTCTTCAACTTCTTTTTGTCTATGGCTGTTACCAGCAGCCGACATCGCAACTCCCAGGCAATTGCATTCACGTCTTTCTAATACTTTCTATTGTTTCTACCAACCAACATAAAATCAATTTCAGTTTCATTTCTACTCATACTGCATGTTGTTTTCCTCTGCTCCTGCCATTGAAACCACATGTTCACAGCACATAGCTCCTTTTGATAGCTAAACTCATGTAGTTTTTTCTCTCAACAATATCTTTTGTTAATTCCATATTCACTGTGCACACCCTCAAAACCATCAACTCACCTCCCAACATGTCCATTAAAACCTTCCAGACCAAGAATCGTTTCCCCAGAGTTTTGCAAATCCCACCCACCTGCAATGTCTTTATAAAATTGACCTTTCTCAGAGTCTGGCCTTCCCACCAGGAGCCCATATGTACATACGACTCTCAAAACTTCCTCCTGAAAGGCCAGCACCAGTGTGATCGCTCTGTCACTTTCTTCAAACTTCCACAACCTTCTTGCATAGTTTTGCTTTCACTAAATTTCAACATCTTCCATTCCATCATTATTTCCAGACTTATATCTCCTACCCTTATACCACCAAATCGAGTTTCTTGTTCACTCCATCTTACTCCCTGTAGGCAGCATATATCCACTTTCCTTTTTCTTAACTGCTGACTAACTTCTGCACTTCTTTCACAAAAACTTTCAACATACCAACGTGGAGATTCTTTGCACCTCCTGCTCATTTAAGAACTGCCAGGGACTAGAGGCCAACTCTTTAACAAACTTTTTCATGAGGCAAGTTCTGGGGCATTTTTTCTTTTATGCAGAGCATGCTCTTGCTTACTATCAACCTCAGTTTTCAGGCACGAAGGGTCTCCAACCTTAATTTCTCACACAAGTTTATGCCCAGTGTTCCCTTTAACCACAAAAAAGGTGCAAATTTGTGAAAACATGTCTGGCGGATTCGCAGTTAGAATTCAATAATGCATAATAAGGCCCAGCAGTTTTGGATTCCTTTTTTCAGTTTGTGAAAATTTTTGCGATTTTGCTACCAAAATCTTTAACCAAATGTTTAATGCATGAGAAACAGCAAAAAAAATCCAAGTTTGAACCAAGGCCGTTTAGGGCAGTGCAATGTCTCGGTTGTGACGTAATAGGATGTGAAAGTGACTTAAGTATCGTGCGTGCTGTCACTCACGCAATTATCATATCAAAAATTTTTTTTTTCTTGAAGTTTCCCGGCTAATTTCAATCGTAGCTAAAATGCAATAATAGAAACATGCTCTTAAACTGCCATTTAAAACAATAGATCATTTTTCAAGGTAAATTCAAAACGGAATTGGTTAAAACCTCAAGTTTTTCTTTACTTTGCAACACTAATTCAAATCACGCTTGTTAAGATAAAAAAAAAAAGCTAACAGCACAGTTAGCTCAGTTTAGCAGAAAAAAGCCATTTTAGGAAATGGCTCAATTTTTGAAACTTACAAATGAATAACCTTCTCTCACTTGCCAGCCACAAAAATGAAGAGCAAATGAAGAAAATTGCCCATTCTAGTTTTAAGTCACCTCGAAAAACAGAATTTTTTTTAAATAAAATGTAGCTGACTGCTATGTGCTGCGATAGCTTACCAGTCATGATTAAAATAAGCATTAAAACGTGAAGAAAAAAGTGTAGATTATAGTTTCAATTTCTTTAAAAACGTTTTATGCTAAAAACCGTAGTCTTTTCTCATGTTAATTGCTCAAAAACTAATTAGTAATACCGTAGAATTTGCCTATAACTACACCCCTAGGAAATTCTAAAAAATACCGTTTGCATTTACTTCCAAAACTGTCTTTTGATTCAACACTAAGATATATTATTATCAAATTAAGTTCACCAATGGACAGAAAAACCACTAAATTGTCAAAACTCACAATAATTTGTGCACTGTGCAAAGAAAACTTACTCTCAAGTGTAAATGTGCATGTACAGCCATTGCAGACTTTTACATCAGCCTGTGTGTAATGGTGTTAGATAAAGTTGACACGATCACCCAAAATATTTTCCTGGAAGGCAGCCCCCTAAAAAATGTGGTAAAACCATGAAGTTTTAAATGAAAGATCGACCTTACTATTCTAAGTGAGACCCTGCAGCTTTTACATTTAGTAACAATTATTAGCATTTCAATTTTTTACTGGACCTAAAAGCTGCATCTACCAAACTTGCAAATATTTGTGTCCACAAATTTCTCTTTTTCCTTTACTTTGATCAGTTTTCATATGTTTTTCACAAAGATAAAAATTCACCTAAGATTTACCACCTCTTTTCATGCGTTTGGTAAATGGTTAATTAAAACTTAATAAACGCAAAAAAATATTTTGCTAGCTATGTTACTGTGATTATTAATGAGGTACCATAAACAAGACGCACATACTTTGAAATCTTAATTTACTCCTTTCAAGTTGCGCAGCTTCGGCTATCAAGTACTTTCCAATTTTAGATGGAAAGTTACATGCGATTGCAAAACTCTGCTGCTTAATTGATTACAATAGGGCACAGGTTCTTAACCTATGGGTAATTACCCACAAGTGGGTAAGCAACTAAACTTCAATAATTTAAGTTACAGATGTAACAAATAATGTTGCAGATGCTCTTCTCTTTAAGCTTTCTAGTTGCTCTAATTTTCTTCAAAATCAGTTCAAAACACTGCAATACGGCTTCTAGCAGTCTATTATTTTCCAACTTGTTTCCACATAGTCTTATTTATTGTCTCATCTTGTAACCAAGTTATTGTGATACCACAATTAGTGCTGTCTGTTGATTAAGATATAGTTGTATCTGTGTGTACTAATATAGCCGAGTGTTGAGTGTAAACTTTAAGGTTTGTGTTGACAAGGGAGTGCTATATTTTGTCAGTTACCGTATATTCCGGCATATAAGGCGACTGTCAGATAAGACAAGGTACAAAATTAGAGCAAAATTTTATATTTTTTTATATAACAATTTATACTTACTTTTATATCAGTTGTATAAGACGACCCCAATTCTTAAGGGCGTTTTTTTTTTACCTTAAGGGCCGTCTTATATGCTGGAATATACAGTAAATTTTTTTAGCTATATTCTGCAGAGAAATATTTTGACAAGATTGCTTTTATTTTTAAAAACATATTTGGGCAATCTGCCTTCTTGTACATTTCTCTGCAGATTTTTGAATCCGCTACTTAAACTTTTTAATTTGTTTTAATTAGTTTCAAGATCCAGTTAAATTTTTAATAGCTGAAAAAATGGCTACAGCTAAACGAAAATACAACAATAGTTTTCTTGATTATGGATTTACTTTCATAGAGAGAGGTGATGGGCAGTTACCACAATGTGCCATTTGTTTTAAAACCTCTCTAATGCTTCCATGAAGGCTTATCAACTGAAACAATATCTTTCAAACATCCACCCAAAATTTGCTGACAAAAACAGAAGCTTCTTTGAAATGAAAGCATTCAGTTCACAAAAAAAAAATGGAGAGTACAGGACAATTTCAAACCAATTCAAAGGTAATATTGACTCCATCTTACGCAGTTTCTCTTCAAGTGGCAAAAGCCAAAAAAACATATTACATTGCTGAAACACTGACAAAGCCTTGTTTGCTGGTATTTTGTTGGGTGAGAGTGTAAAATTACAGATACATCAGGTCTCCTTGTCCAATGACACTGTTAAATGCAGTTATGCTTGTGATATTAAACCTCAACTCATTGAAAATATCAAAGCTTCACCTGCATTTGGAATACAGCTTGATGAGTGAACAATAAAACCATTGAAGACTTTCCTTTTTGCCACTCATTGAAAATGACAAAAACCAGCAATGTGCTAAAGCTTGTGAAAGACTTTATTCACAGCATAAAAATTAGATTGGGACATACTTGGAAGCATTTGCACAGATGGGGGTGCCTGCTATACTCGGGATGCAATCTAGATTTTTGACACTTGTCAAACAGAAAAACCCTAATGTTATTGAAATGCACTGCATTCAACATTGAGAAGCATGGGCATCAAGAACTATGTCATCACCACTTAAGCAAGCACTTGATTGTGCCATTAAAGTTGTCCACTATACAAAAGCGAGTGCTCTGAATACTTGACTCTTTCAAAAATTATGCCAAGAAATAAATGCTGAGTATGATTCTCTGTTATCTCACACTTCTGTGTGCTGGCTTTCAAAAGGAAACATGTAGAATAGGCTTGCACATTTATTTCCAGATGTTACCGGTAATGATTTCTTGAAATCCAGCAGAAACAAGAACTGAGGAGGGATATATGATGGTCTAGATTAGTGATTTTCAATCAGGGATCATGGTCTTCACTAAGCCAGTACTTTATTAGCCTTCACCTCCAATGAATCAATAAAATTTTTAACAACTTGTTTTTATTTTCTTTGGATATTTCTGAAATTTACCTTAATAACTTTCCTGAGGTCACTGATGAAATTGAGAAAAATATACAATTGGCCCACATGCTTTTATGCATCCTGAAAATGGACAACAAGACAAAAACGGTTGTAAAGCACTGAACTAGGTAAAGAATGTCATAGTTAATCAATGAAATGCAGGTGAAAGAAAAACAAAGGATGCTGTTATATGGAAACAAAAATAATTGGCAAACTTCATAAGTATGCAAAAAAATTGGAATTCTACAAGAACTGAAAAAATGCTACATTATTATAGGCAAGTTGACATCACAAATAAAACCATCAAACTAATTCTACTGTGCAACAAAAGCATGGAAACCGCATGCATAGCCGTAACTTGATGTTGCATTACTGTCACATAATGTTTACATCAGACATTTAACTACCTTCACAAATATTTTAATGAAGGGCCCACGATCTGAGTTTGGGTAAATGACATCTTTTGTTAGCTTAGAATATACACAAAATAAGTAGCAGTTGGTTACTAAAAGTACCTTTTTTACACCTTTAAAATATGTTACCAAGGCTAGTGTAATGCTTTATTCAGCAGTGTCTTCCAAAATTTGTCTGGCAGTATTCGTATATTGGCTAGAAATTAGTTAATCCACGGAATTTTTGCATTTCAGCTTTTTTTAGAAAATTTGTGATAAATTTGGAAGTTGTTCCATGGAATTTGTATGCCAGCATAAGGGCAATATGCTTAAATGCAAAATTCCACAGAATGTGTTCCAGAAAATTGGAATGGCTACTTCTGAAATGTGGTAATTCTGTAAAGTTATGAATCAGAGTTAGGATTAAGTTTAAAATTAGAGCATTGAGGAGGTAAGAATTAGAGCTAAGATCAGGATCACAGTAACAGTTATGTTTAGCCCATGGAATTTCCATGCTTTGATAGCATTTAGCATTAAGGTTAGTCTTTCAAATTTCTGCTTTTTCAGTAGTGTCAGCTACTGGCTGACGGCACAAATGATACTAATGTCCCCAATATAATGAGTGAAAAAGAAAGGTTATTAATTTTTGACAGTAGAATTTAAATAAACCTTCTGTTTTTGCATTTAGATAATGTTAGAACATCAAGCTATGTTTGTTCCAGTTCCGTAAGTTTATTTATCTAGTGCTCTACAAAAACAAGAAAATTTGTATAGCCTACACAACACATATTCACCTACTGCATTTGCAGACTACTGGTATACTGGTAAACAGCATGTTGATAACTAAAAATTTTTTAGATTGTACTTTTCTGATTTTAAGCTTGATGAAGCTTTAGTTTTGAGTTTTGTGGATATTTCATGCCACACCTATTGACCTGCAAAATTTATCAATGATCAAGTGCAGGGGTTCTAAAGTTTTTTGAAACTTGCTGCCTTTGGCAAGATCAACAAAAACTCCTCCTTTAATTTGTGACCACCTTTTATTCGTTTGAATGAGAGTCAGATTTCCAATCATTATTGCACATTTGCCCTTAAAACCAACATGAAGATTTTTTTTTGAAGATCAACTATTTTAAGGCATTGATGTCTAAAATTTTTTCATTTATTTAAAGAACGACTGTGGCACCAAGGCCTTGGACCCCCTGGAAACATCCCAAGCTTCCTCAACTCAAACCCTAAACTGCTCATCCATTTTGTAGTGGTATTTATATCCACATGTTTAGCACCACAACCTATTCTTTTGTAGACCCCAAAATTTTTCTGCATTATAATAGCATTCCATCTGCGCAACTTTTAATTCCAATAGTGTAAATTACCGATATTTAAACAAATGACTTGCAAAAAGGGATTCTGAATTGATTTCACTGTAAATAGACAGCAGCAGCTTTTACAATTATGCACAACTGCAAAGTAATATTAACAGCAAAGGTAATTACCAGTTAGAGCTTGTTTTGCCATAGCACAATATCCACAAGTAGTTTTAGAAAATACCATAACTTTGTTTTCTTTAATAAGATCATTAACTTTTTGTTGTAAACTTGCATCATCTGAACTGCTGGAACCTCCCATTTTGAAACGACAAATAGTCTAGGATTACTTCAAGATAAAAATACAACACCTGCATTATTCAGAAAACTTTTAAGCTTTAATAAAAAATCACCTTTCTTAAAAAGCAGTGGCTATTTTGCTCTCAATGGCATTTCACCCTTGGAGGCTATTTTGCCAATAAACATTTGTGATTGGTCAATTTTAATGACATATTAAACATGCGACTTTTGGTCCTTTCTAATTGGTCGGTTTCAATGACAAATTTAAAAAGATTTGCATCCTCAGTGTTCACTCTTCCACACAGCACACTCCTTCCCAATAAAGATTTAAACCTGTAACCATTGCATTTCAAAGCAGCTGCTCCATCCACTACACCACAGCATCATTCCAGAATTATAGCAAATATGCTGATTCAAACACACATAAATGATGACTGCAAAATAGCCACCTCCTTACAAATCCAATTGTAAACAAGGCAAAAACTACACCTGTATTGAACTAATAACCTTACAATTAAGCACTACAAAGTCTCACAAATAAGTGAAACGTCACACCTGTCACAACTAATCTCAACAAAGTAGAAATTGACCAAATGTGCCAGCAATAGAAAGAGTCAAACTGAAAGCCTTAAGTTAACAGCTAGCTAAATAAGAAAGTCAGACTGAACACTTCAGCTGTAGCTTTCAGTTGAAAGCATGACTTTCCTAAAGTGCTATTTCACTCACGTATTAACTTTCGCTACAACTGGTTGCATGATGTAACTAAAACCTACAAGTCATGCATGTCAAAAGTGTTTACTAACCTACAAGCCACACTGTACCTGTTTAAAACTTACAAGCCAAACATTTATGCTTGCGTTTGATGAGTTGAATCAACATAGCTGAAGCCAAGCTAACATCGGATGGTACAGTGGTACTGAATTTTGTCAGTTTCAAGAAGTAGTCCCAACCCTAACTGTAACCCTAATTCTAACTCCAACTCCAACCTTACCCTATCTCCAACACTAAATGTAGTAAGTTTATGCTTGTTTAGTGTAAGTGGTAAAGGATAGTGCTAACCAGGCTCTAATCCTCATTAACCCTAATCCGAGCCACAACTTTAAACACATGTAATCTGCCCACTATGCCTGTTTAGTACTACCAAATGACATATAAGTAACTATACCAACTCAACACCTACTTGGTTTCATTTAAACAGCTCACTTAAAATTGAAGCTTTAACTAGTTAATAACATTTGAATGAAGCAAAGCTGGCTTTTAGTCAGATTTACAGTTAAGTTGAGTCTGTTAAAATATTGCACTTCAAGCGGCAAGCATGGACCTATTTGCCTCCAAGAAAATAACTAACTACTTTTTCATAACCACAATGTTTAAGCAATTCAGTATCAGTGCGATAGTCTACTGAATTACATTTAACTTAACATGGCACACCAAACCCTAACCGGCAAACTCATCATGAGCAAACAAAATTTGAACCAATAGATCACGTAGTGATGCAGCTACTATTCAAACATAGAATACAGAATCGTCGGGGAATTTGATCACAATCAATAAATTAGGAAAAAGCAGAAAACTATCATTTAGAAAGGCCGAATATTGGCGATGTAGGTCTTAAGAACGTTCATGATCTTAATGCCGGTACCGCTTTCGAGATCTTGATCTTAGTCTTAACTCTTGAAGGTGTGTGGTCTTCAAAATTTTCTGGTCGAAATACTAGAAACATGTTTAGAAAAAAATTTCAAAATGTCTTAAGACCACATTTGTTTCTGTGGCGATTGAGTTGAATCAATACTGACTCAAAAGTTTTCAAAACATTTGCCACGATCAAAACGGAGACTGATTTGATGAATCGGAGTTTTCCTTCAGAGTATCCAACATATTGGCATCAGTTTCTATTACGCCACCGTCAGTTGAGAAGAACTCGACCTGGCCTGCATTTGAATCAAAAAGTGGATCGAAGCTACCGTCACTGGCCAGGCAAGAAGATGCATTCGTAATGCGTTCTCTGTCTTTGATGCTGGGAGAGCTTGCGATATAGTATGGGACACCTTAAAAGAGGTCTACGGTCAAAAAGAGGTAATTCTGAAGAACGCCATGCGACAAATAAAACGGCCAGCAAAATCTGTTGTAGCAATTTCAGCAACAAATCACAAGTAGAAAGTCGCCAACAACACCTGGCTTTATATGTGGATTGCTATCTATGTTTCGTAGCTATCATGATAGAAGTCACTAGTCGCCACATGGAGTGCACTCATTTTAACTTGGACTGCAGTCGGATGCTTGCCGTTACGCAACACTGTGGACTACAACCAGAAAGCGCTTCTAGAACTGCGTGCTAATCGACATGCGTAAGGTACAGGGGATTGCTGATTCTCTCAACATGGGCACGGCTTTACAAAAACTGCACCTGATGAGCGCGTTGTACAGCTCTCTGAGCAATAAACTAAGAGATAAGCTTGAATTCTTTTTATTCCACAATCAATGGACGTATGGAAATTTCATACTTTTTCTTACAGAAATGTGGAAGCAAAAGCGCAAAAATTTTACCGCTTCCGCTTTCACATAGATTTTTTGGCTTAAAGAGTAGGCTATCTTGGCGAAAAAGTTTTGTCCATTTCCCGATGTGGGTGAAGTGTTGTTGTTGCTACTCGACACCTTTCGAGGGATGCCGCAGAAGTCGAGCAACTCTCAAAATCCTGGACCAGAGGTCGCATTGAGACAGAGAGTCGCCAAAGAGCGAGCAGTGCATGAGTTCGTAGCTGGACAGTGCAGAATGAGATCAAAGGTGTCCTGTGACGGTATCTGCAGGCGCTGCAAAAAGGATTCTCGATTACGCCAATTCTAGAGAGATAAGAGTTTAACAGTAAGCTGCGTGCGTTGCAGCTAAGACGAGAGGGGGCACAATGAGCGTGACAAGGGATCACAAGTTCCTCAGTGGAAATCGAGGGAACCTGTGTGTCAAAGAATTTAGATGAGACAGTACGCCTCCAGTCCGAGAAAAACGAGAGTGGATGCGAGAGATGTGAGGAGAGAGACTACAAGGGACTATGGGGGGCACAAGTAGCGTTCCCTGCCTGGCCAGCTCATCAGCCGCATTGTTCCCCAGGAAGAATGAGTGTCAGAGGATCCATTGTAACCTGATAGAACAGGAGGAGAGAGAAGACAGTTTCTGCCAGATCTGGCACAGAGATTGAGGTAAAAGGAAAGACGGAGAGGAGGAAAAGAGATGTGGCAGACTTGTTGGTGCGGCCAAGACCGACCAAGAGTGTGCAAAATGGCGCAGATTTCAGCAGAGAAACTTGAGCATACAGGGTCTGCTGAAACAAAAGGAGTGGCCTTAGTGCCACAGAAAGAGCAGTTGGCAAGTACACTGAGTCGCCTTTGCCAAAAGGAAAAAGAACAGAGCCATCTGTCCAGATCACCTAATCATGAGGGAAGAGAGCGTCAAGGTGATCGAGAGCCGTACTTTGGCGAGAGAGAGGGGGATCAGAGCGGGAGGATAGGAAGGAAAGAGTGGACTCCACAGTGAAGGAAGGCAGGTTCCAAGGAGGTGAGGGAGAGCAAGCAAGGAGAGCCTCCTTAGGGGAAGTAGAAGGAAGCACAAGCGAGTGAGCTGAAGCAAAAGCTCTCCAGGAAGATCTGCAAAGTCTTGGCTTCACTCCAAGTGTGGCCAAACCTGAAATGGGAAAGGAGGTTGGGAGACAAAGTGCCCACTCATAAGACGACATAGCGAAATAAGTCAGGGTGACTCATAGGTGAGGTAGAGACACCTCAAAGAGGAGAAGTGGGATAGAGGAGGACAAGAGGTAGTTGAAGAAGGCGCGACTAGCCTCTCAGTGAAGGCGTTCCAATTTGGTGATATTAGTAAGGCTTAGGAAAGGAAACCATCTGGGTGAAGCATAAATGAGAAGGGGCCGAAGAAAAGAAAAAGCTGAACCAATCAACAGCCGCCTCAGCGTGGTGGTGCGGTCCCCAACCCCGTTTGGGTATGGTTGATGTGGCTGTTGGCTTTCTCGAGGGTCCCAGTTACCCCAGGCACTTCCCTCACACAAACGTTGAAGTAGCACTATAAGTCTGAATAAACGTGCGACTCAGTAGCGCGAGAGAATGAGAAAAAGTATTACTAGCATCACATTTTATATCGATTACGGGCAAGAAAAAGGTAGTTTGGACAATGAAACGTAGCTAATATGATGATGATTTGGTTCAACTTAACTAACCTTGGTTAGGGAGTTAAAAACGTTGAAAAAGAAATTACTCACGACGGAAACAACTTGATCATTCTACATCAGTGCTCATCAACAGGGGTTCCGCAAAACATGTAGCTGTGTTTCGTGAGTTTTAAGGGCTTCGTGAGAGGATCGCGAAGGTTCTTCAATTATTTTTAGTATTTTGATTTTTTGTTTCAGTATATTGATTTCTTTTATGTAGTGGTGTTCCATGTATACAAATAGCTCCATGTATATAAAAGTTGGTAATGGAACTTTGTGATAGCAAGTTGCAGATTGTGATATGGTCCTGTTCACAACCTTAGTTAACGTCTGAATTTGCTAACTCCCTTTATTACGTAATAGGGCGTCTGTGATTTCAGTTTTGCTCGTTCTATATACTGTATATACGACCAAAATTTTGCACTTCAAAAAGATTAGACTCAATAGGTGTTGTGGGGACGGACAGAAGATCCGTTTTGATAATTAGAGTTAAAGTTAACTCAAAGTGAGAAGGAATTGAGGATAGAGAGGGAAAATCCGCGCTATATCGTTGTAATTTGTTGTTGTGACGACAGGTTATTGTCGAGAGTTGTAATATGTGGTTATACGGTTTAAATCTGAGGAACATTAGGTTAACTGCTGTAAAATTGGTTGTAAGTAGTGAAGGAACTTGTAATAACTGTTAATTTGTTGAAGTATTTAATTATTTTTTGAATTGTAGTAACAAAATATTTGATTTTCTCACAAGCATTTTGTGATTTTTAGATTTTTGTTAGTGGGGGTTCCGTGACAAACGCGAAAGTACATCAGGGGTTCCGCCATAACAAAAAGGTTGAAAAGCACTGTTCTACATTCAGCACAAGTTTTAATATCCAAGAAATAACAAACACAGAGTAGTTAGGATCAATAAGCTCAAGCAAAGTAGGTAAAGTAAGAGCAACATATGGATAGGTTTTTGTCTCCTCAAAATGATAAAGTGTAGAAGAAGGCAGGCTACAGTTCCATAATAGTCAAAAAAATTGTCAACGGTTGTTTTCTTGTTTTTTGCTAGTGGAAGCGGAAGCGGTGGAAGCGGAAGCGATTGACGAAATAGCCGCTTCCACATTCCTGCTTTCTCATCAGCGAAATAGCGTATATCAACTCTATGCCCACAGTGAAGATAGGGAAGGTAGGAAAGCCTGAGACTTTAAGTCAACCTAAGCCTTCTTGGTCATCTAATACCCTCCAGATTAATCGTTTAACCCCTCACGTAGCGACCAATAAAAGGCCAGATGGCATGTGTTATGTGCAACGTGGAGTGAAAGAGAAGTGTGCAAAAGAATGTCTCTAACATCCGGAAGTCAAGATCCACTCCTTAATCGAATGCAGAAAATTCTTGATCATAAAGGTTAGTGAACCACGGATATTTATCAAGGAATGTGGTTTGTATAGTAATGCAAGAGGCTAGCGATGCACATAGCAAAACTGCAGACAGTGACACTGTTTCGACCTATCAGGTCTCTTCAGTGCAGTTGGTGACCGACAGGCAGTCTAAGCTATGCTTTATTAAAAGCCTCTAGCTTCTTGTCGGTCACCAACTGCACTGAAGAGACCTGATAGGTCGAAACAGTGTCACTGTCTGCAGTTTTGCTAAATGTGGTTTGTGTTTCAGTTGCTTGGGAGCAACCATTGAACTGGGAACTGCAAAAAAAGTCACAACTGTGATAGGTGTGGACAGAATCATCATGACGTGCTGCACGATGACGATTTACAGCAAAAGAGCAATGTGAATCCCCCAGCATCTACCAAGCTTGCTATCAGGGACGTGACAAGTCATGAAAATACGGGGGATTACAGAGTCACCGTCTGGCTGGCCTGACATCAGGAAGAAATGCCCCAGCAAATTGGACTAATGTTGTTGACGGCCATAAAGCGATATCATATTAGATATATCTGTGGAAGAATTCCTTTCTATGCTGCCATCGATATCAGTGCTGCACGAAACTTGTGTGCGCGTGAACTGGAGGAACAGCTCCACGAAGGATGGCTGCTCGCCAGCTCTCAACACTACAAGATGCTTGACGGCGCTTTGATCAGCAGTGAAGTTATGCGCAAAGACCTGGAGATTGACGGAGCAAACAAAAACGCATTTATGCTGAATGATACGCACTTCATCGACCAAAAGCTTCTATTTTCTCACTAGCCAACTAAGAAAAAGGAAAGGATTCTACTTTACCTAGGAGAATTGATATGATACTTGGAGTGATCTGGCGTGGAAATAGGGGAGATGAGGGAACTATTCAACAAATTTTGATTTTGCTCCCTGAAATATTTATCTTTTGAGCTATTTTAACCAAACTTGCTAGGACTGTAAACAGCATTAATGTTTACAAAACATGCAAATAGTTTTAAAATTTAATAGACTTTGACATACTTAAATGTCATTTAAATTTTTTTTTTGAATTGTGGAATAGGTCCCATCCTAAGGGACTAATTCAACACCAATCTATCTGCAAACAAACAGCGAATATTTTTTTCGTTTTTATTACAAAAACAAAAAAGAAAGTAATTTTTGCACAAAAGTAATATTCATAGCTGTTAAAGATGACGATTAAAGAAATAAATGTCAACTGTGTCAAATTTTTGAACTTTTTACACCACACAGTCGGTAGCTTCAAATAGAAATTTAAAAATTACGGACAATCTTGCAGTGTGAGCAACTGGCTGTGGCAGTGGCAACACACAAATAATGTCATCATGAGAGATCAAAGCAAGTTCTTTCACTTCGGGAAAAATAAATCCACCTTTCACTTTCGATAATCTTTTTAGGAATTTCACTTCATAATCATTATCCTCGTCAGGCCTATCAATACTTTGGGCGATAAAATTCTTGAAATTTTTGAAAGTGCAATAAACTTTAGCAAGCAGTCTTCATCCGACAATTTTGGTTCATCTGACTCCACATTAACTTTCTCTTCTTCTTCGCTTTCAGATGAACTTTCCGCTAAATGCGAAAAGCGCTTTAGTTTATTTGCAGTTAGTCAACCGTTGAATTGGTCTTTGAGCTGAGTTTTGAATTGGTCCCACAGTCGGCCATTTTCACTTTTTGGTTCAAAACTTTTTGATTACGTAAGTGTCCAGTATGAAATTATGTGGCAGCATACACTTACTGCCTGACAAGAAAAACCTTCAGCTAACTTTTATTAGTATGCCATACAAAATTATTTATCACACTTTGACTGTCCACTCAGAAATTAAAATGTTGCTCTCAAAACAGAAAACTTTGCTTCTCTTGGCGAACATGAGCAACAGCTGAACGAAATCCCACAATGCACTGCCTGCACTACTTCTGGAACCAAATACAAAAAATCAAAGTCTATTATTTTGTAAGGGACAAGATATGGTAGTGTTGAAAAGGTCCCTCTGCAGAATTAATCCCACATCTCCCCTACCTATTCTTTCCGTTGTTCCAATGTTCACCTGTGCCTGTGATGCCAATCAGCCTAACCCTAACCCACAACGAAACTAACCGAGTGGCTGCAGCTGTCCAACCTGCAATGCTAGCAGAACGAGAGCAAAAACAATTGGAGGTAAGTGCTGATGGCGCTTACACTATAGCGACTTGCTTCCGTGGAATTTCAAAGTTGAGGCTCTCCAGGTATGATAGACAGCATACATGAAGGAGCTGGAAAGAAATCCTCTACTTTTTTCTGCAAACGATGACAAACTTTCAATAAGTGAAGAAGTCGAGACGATTTCGGCGTTTTATGACACCACTGTAAAAAAGGTTCCTGTGGAGAATGGCGGAACTCATCTTCATTTTAAGCTACCATGGTCATCAGACTCTAGAACGTTGTCAAACAACTACACTCAAGCCAAGACATTGCTTCTGAGGTCGCGTAAGAGGCTGCAATCACAACCGGAAAACATGGCCAAATACTGTGAGAAGATGCAAGCCATTAACGAAGGGCATCTGCTACAGCTACCAAATAATGGTGCTGAAGGGAATTCTACTGAACAATCTTACCCAGTGAACTACATTCTTCTCTTCAATACTTCTCAAGCCAAGTTCAGGGTGGTGTTTGATGCAGTACATGAGTTTGAAGGTGTTTCACTTAATCAGCTACTGGCAACAGGACCAATATTCATGCAATCCCTGCCATCCATTCTACAGCAATTCGGGGGAAAAAGGTAGGGCGTACGGCCTAGCAAGCGGTATTGCCAACATGTTTTTTTAGATTAGAATTTATCCTGAGGATCGGGACGTGTTTCGTGTTTTGTGGTTTGACCAACCATATATGCAAGGAGATGTTGCTACCTTTCAATTTCAAGTGGCACCACATGGCTTGAAATGCATACCAAGTATGGCAGGATATGCTCTTCACTCTACTGCCGAAAAAAATATACCCAATGTAAGTGAAGATGCTGTCAAAAAAGAAAAACGTGATATGCTCGTAGACAACCTAATTACTGAGGTCAATCACATAAATGAGGGTCGTGTTGTGCAGAAGATGACGGACTTACCACAATCTCATGGCTTTACATTGAAGAAGTGGAACTAAAATCACAAAGCTATTCTACAAGACCTAGATGATGACAACGTGGCATCTGCTTTTTGAGGAATCTCCACCAGAGACTGTAGCTCTGGAGCCTGCAGTAATGGAGAACAAAAAACACTTGGATTGGTGTCGAATACGACTACTGACCAACTGTTCCTGAAGGAACCAATGTGGAAAATTAACGGCTCCGAGACGCTTACGATGAGACTTGTGTTGAGTCACAACCACCGGATCTTCGACCCACTTTCCATGTGGGAACCACTTTGCATTCGCATGAACGTATGCTCTTCCAAGATTATGCGACGTACAAGTGATTGAGATGAGGCGAAGACGGATTCTAGCGGATCTTTCAAAAGATTAGAAGTACAAATTCTATATGTTTTCTGACAGCAGCAAGGAAGTAGCAGCTGCTGCGGTATATCTTGGTTCACATACAGACAACGATTTCTATGTTAGCCTCATCGCTGCGAAGACATTTGTCTTGTCAAGTTAGGAAATAGTTCGTGGTTCTATTCCTCTCAAAGAGTTCATTGCCCTTGATATTGGTACAAGGCTACTCAAAGAATGCCTTGAATCGACGTCCTTTCCTATTGAGCGCTATGAAATGTGGACGGATTCTCATACTGTGATACAATGGTGTTCGTCAAAGACTCTGGAGTTGCGAGTCTTCGAGAAGAATCGAGTAGATCTAATTCTCAAGCGAACCAATGGGAAAGTGCCTCGTTGTGTTCCTACGGACCAGAACCCTGCTGACTTGGCTACAAGAGGATGTCGTTTCAATCACACAGAAAATTGGGATCTCTGGACGGGAAGACCTTGTTTTCTTCGCTGTCCGGCGGCGTTGCACGAAGTCGATTTATTCACAATCGAGAAGATATGTAGAACGGAGGTCATGAGTGGGACGCAGTCCAAATCACCAAATTGTGCAGAGACTGAATTTATAGAACACACACTGAGCGATACAAATAAAATGCAAAGAGCTTTCTTTTTGAATCCTCAATAGGGTAATCAAATGCTACTATAAATGAAAAAGGCGTCTATAGGAAACCGAGCCCCAAGAAAATAATGCGAAGCAAAAGGAATTTGTAAAAACCCGAAGAACACTCTGCTCATTCTTGTACGGGTTGCACAGCACGATGGACTAGGTGAACCTATCGCTTTGATGCACGAGGGCATATCATTTGAAGACGCTCTTGATCGATTGCCTGAGAGGCAAACCGCGACAATGACCTCTCTGAGAGGTTTGGTGCCGTATGTAGGTTGTGATGGAATTCTGCGGGTTGGTAGAAGGTTAGACTACTCCACAGACTTATCAGATGAAGCAAAGCATCCCGCCTTATTGCCTACCGAACACAATGTCACTAGACTGCTCATTTTAGAGCGACATTCAAAACTCGTTCACCGAGTTGCTAAATGGGTCCTTGCTTCGCTTAACTGGAACATGGGCGTAAGACCTATTGCTGGAATGAAAACCGTGCAAACTTATCCGAATTCCTGCTTTACCTGCAAGCTGATACGTAAAAGTATAGCTGAACAGCTGATGTACGCACTACCGAATTATGAGTGACTTCACAACCACCAGTGTTTAGCTCAGTGTCTATCGATTACACCGAACCCTTTGAAGTCAAGCGAGGGCGTAACAAAAAGAAAAGATGGATTGGTGTGCTTGCATGCAACGCGACATCAGCGGTCCGCATCGAATTGGCGGAATCTCTGAGCACAACTTCGTTTCTGAACTGCTTACAACGATTTCTTTGTCTTACAACAAACAAGACGCGACATATTCGCAGCGACAAGCCAGCACTTATTTGGGAGTTCTCAACACCTGCCAGGTCCCATCATTGAGGAGCTGTGGAGCGGCAAATCTGCGTCTTTAAAGAAGTTTGTGAAGGAATTTCGGGCGCTGATAATCAAGCGCGTTTACCATCCGACTTTGAATTGATGACTACTTGCCGCCAAGCTGAATATATAATGAACTGCAGACCGTTGGGAAAATTCGTCGGCAACCAAGATGACGTCAAGACAATAAGACCGATTGACTTAATTACTGGATACCTGGATTCTTCCGACAGTGATCTGGTTCCAAACGAGACCACTAATATTCGAGACAAGCTACGCCGTGAACACCCATACACTCGCCGTCTCGCTCAAAAATGGTGGCAAAGATGGACCAACCGCTATCTCTACTCTCTCCAAGAGCCCTAAACATGAAAAAATATCTAACGGAACTTTTAGAAAGGCGATCTTGCTCTTCTGATTGATCCTGCTACCCACCTGTTGGCCGCCGTTCATATGCTTTTGTGGTAAACCTGAAGCAATGTCCTGATGCGAAAGTACGATCTGCAACCTTTCGCATGTCTGACGGCTGGACTGGAGAACGAGATGTCTGCAAACTGGTCCTCATCGAACCAGCAACTGAACCGAGGATGGACTGATAACATCAACAATAATAATGATTTCAATATCTGCTGATGAACAACCGACGATGAGCTGAGCTTATAGCGAAGATTGTAATAAGCCTAACGTGAGTAATATTTCTTTACTTTCTCCGTGACTATCTATTTTTTGTGTTAAATTATGTCTACCTTGGACTCGTTCCATAACTTGGGGGTACTGTAAGCGATAGCCGCATTCTCTCACCTCTCCGGCAGCGCTCTGCGCCGTCTTCTTTCTCTCGAGTCTCCTTTTTTATGACCTAGATCAGGGGTCGGCAACCCCTGGCACGCGTGCCACAGGTGGCACGCGAGAGGATTTTTTATGGCACGCCAAGTGACTTGACGCGCATGCGAAATCTACTCTATAAGCGTGAGCGGCGCACTCTCAAGCTCAAACTGTCTACACTGCACGAAATCAACAGTCCTAAAATTTGTCAAGAATGCAATTCACTTGACAATTTCTATGTCGGCGATATCTGTTGTGGTTCTGCCAATGACACTCACAACTGGTTCGCTGTGAAAGCGGAAAAATTGGCTCAAGACAATCCAGTTTATGCGATTTCCCATTAGCACAAACAAATTAGAATAAACAAAGATGCGATAGGCAGCAAGAATGAAAAATTTTGGTGTAGACACGCCTAATACTAAAACAGTTACGAAAACACTGTGTTTCTTTGTCGCACACTCTGCTCCAACTCACACACAGTTTTGCTTGAAGAGATGGAAAGTGCATACCATGATGTGCTGCTGCACTGCAGTGTCAGATGGTTAAGTTGCGGTAAGATTCTCTTGAGGTTCGTCGAATGTCTACTCGAGATAAGGGTCTTTTTCAAAGGACAAGGAAAGGCCGACCCCGAACTGGAGGATGAAAAGTGGTTTGTAAAACTGATGCTTCTTGTGGACATCACCACGCACCTTAACGAACTTAATGTTCATCTGCAGGGTACAGGAAAAACAGTGATGTGTTTTTTTGAAGTATGCAAAGGATTTGCATCTAAACTGAATGTCTACACACGGGACATCCGAATCGCCACTTTTCGCTACTTTGAACACCTGAAGGCTTTCTCAGTGGATTACCAAGTTAATTCGGTTAAAATTGATATGTACATTAGGAGTTCAACGTCTCAATTTTGCACCAGATTTCAAGATTTTCAACATTTTGGTTCATTGTTTTCTTTTCTCATCAAGCCCGAGAGCAGCGAAGATTTGAACTTATGTGCATTTGAATGGATGGATATTGAAGACTTCCAGTTGCAGCTGATCGATTTCAAAGCCTCTTTATTGTGGACATCGAAATTTGTTGATTTGCGGAAGTCGCTGGAAACAATTGAAAACAAGCAAAAAACATTTTACCACGTTGGAAATCTTTGCAGGAGAAATTTAGTTGTCTGAAGAAGATGGCAATAGCTTTGCTGTCTGCATTTTAAGCCACTTATTTGTGTAAACAAATATTTTCCCAAATGAAGTTTATTCTCAGTGCCTTGTCTTTTTTAGACCTCGTATATCTTTAATAGCTTAGATAGAATCAGTGATTTTTTGATATAATAGTAGGCTAAGTAACGTAAGCATTCTTTCGCGCTGTGATTTAGACTTGGTCAGTTATTAGCTCTGTCAAATAGATTACGTTAGATGCAATGTGTTACCAGCGCTAGGCAGGAATTGGTGTTAGTCGCCATTGTTTTTCAGTTGATTTGTGATTTGTGTTTATTTTAGGAAGTCGACACGCAAGCTCGGATCGGGCTAGCGGATTGTATTTAGCCGCTGTTTAGGCCTAGCTTCAGATTGGTTTGTTGCTTTTCAATACACTGGATTTTTACATTCTGATTTGAAGCTTGATTTCAGGGCAGGCACAGAGACCTTATTTGGATAGGACCAGAAAGTGACCGAGGTCGGGTTGACTTTCGACTTAATTTGTCTTAACCCTTAAAAGTGTTATGGTCTTCAAAGTTTTCTGGTCTAAACACTACAGGATCATTAAGATCACTGTTATATTTAAAATGTTTGAAGACTGTATTTGTTTCTGTGGCGATTGTGTTGAATCAATCCTGACTCAAAAGTTTTCAAAAAATTTACCACGATCAAAATGGAGACGTGATTTGATTAGCAGCGAATCGGAGTTTTCGTTTAGCATTCGAAAAACTCGACTATTCGCAAGTGTTGAGGTACCGTGCCACCACGAAATACAGAAGTAGATAAAAAGTTTTTTTGAATAACATGGTGAAAAAATAGTCGGAAAAAGATAGAAGCTTCTTGGCAATTCACCGGTGCGACTGTGCGCTTCCTACATACGCAGGAAGCTTAACACGATCTTTTGCCATCAGAAATCATCATTGGATCATTTTTTTCAAAAATTGCAACACTTTTACAAAATCATCTTAGTTAAAAACTCATTTGTGATCTTATTTCTCAACAGATTTTCAAACTTTTTTAAAAAATTAAAGGATATTTTAAGACAATTCCGATAATGTATGACATGTAGATTTACAATCAGCTTTTATACTAAAAAAGTTGAACTTCAAGACCTGTAGTGAAACTTTTTATTTTCCCAAAAATGGCGTAAGCTAAGTAAAAAGAGGTTAGTATTATATGTAAACGTTACGATAAGATACTAACCCGGTGTTATTTGAAAGTTGAAAAAATTTGTTTTCTAGTAATATGTTATTCTAATTAGTTATGGCTAAGGATTGGTTCATCATGGCTGATCGAAATTTGTTGCAATACGTCATGTTTCTTTGTCAGTTGAACAATTTTCCTACTAGATCTAAGAAACCAGCAATTTTTAGAAAACATTAATTCAAAGCATGGTTCTTTGGCATTACCTATAAAAATTTTTTAAAAGATGAAGACTTAAAAAAAATTCTGGTATATCCTACCGATTGAAAGCACTCAAAATTTTGGTGCCTGCACTTCAAAAAATTGCAATTTCTAGAAGAAGTTGGCTTTTTGGTACATTTTCACTATTCTTTTTCAAAAGCGTGCTTCTTTGGCATTAGCTGTCTACATTTTCTAAAAGATTTATCTAAAAAGGAAGTCTCCAAACATTTTAAAATGTAGCTGCTTACTCAAAATAAACAAACTGGTGATCCCCCTACAAAAACATAGAAGTAAAGATGGTCCTAGTTTATCTTTTGCAACAAAATATTAGTTTCGAGCTACACATCATCTAAATGTTGAAGCCATTTCATTTGCGATTAAGTAAAGCCGACGCAGTCGTCTGATTTGATATTCTTAATCTCATCATTACTGATGGCTACTATTGTAATAACTTAATTGAAGGTTCATCCCTTCGGGTTAATTTGTTCTTTCCAGCTGCTTATATGCCGAGACCAAGCAACATTCGCGCAGCCGGAGGCGTTAGGTCGCACAAATAGGAATTCAGCTAAGGAAAAGTCGTTAAAACTGGTCTAATATTTAATAGGTTATTCCAAAAAATACTAAGGTCAAATTACTTTGGCGCCTCTCTTACCCCTAACTTTGAAATTTTGCTTCGGTGCACTTTACAAAACTGAATAAATCAAACTTTTTGGAATCGCTGGCTGTTCCAATTGCGAGCAAGTTCAGTTCTTTCGTAGAACACAAGTCAAGTAAGATGTATTCAGAAACTTCAGGAACTTTTGGAAAACAATGGCGGCTGTGCGCAGCCCCAAGAATGGTTTTTAAGGCTTATTCGATTTCCTTTGCAAAACGGTACTTTTGATTTTGGAACGAGAATAGCCTACGTCAACAGCACATTAACTTTTTATTGCTGTTTTTATAAGTATTCATTTGCTGAAGCCGGCTCAACCAATGTTCTTATATTTCACAAAACTGATGATTTTTTCCTGGCTGCGTTTATGCTAGTACCGCGCAACATGCACCCAGCCAGAGGCGTTAGCTTATACAAATACCCAAAGAGTTACGATAAAGTTGTAAGTACTGGGCCTAATATTTAATAGCTTAATCCGAAAATACAGTATATATACATTACTTTTAGCGCCCTTCCACTATTTTTATATACTTTCAATTGAAGCACTAGCTCAATTTAACAAATAAAAGTTTGTTGGGTTTGAGGACGCTTAAGGTAAAAATAATACAAACAAGACGTTGGCTGGGGTTCCAGAAACTAGGGGATATCTAGCGGCTATGTGCAATTCTACGCAAAAGTTTTTTTATCAATTGCGTTTCAACAACGAAATAAAAGTTTAAAAAATAATCAGAATAAAACTATAGACCTAACAATTTGTAAAACTGAATTTACAGAGAATATTTGTTTAAAAATAACTTGGCCTAATGGGCTACTACTAGAATATGATAATTGAATTTGGGGAAACCATAAAAGCTTTTGTTGCTAACTTACTACGTAGTCAACAAGGCAAATAGCTCAGCCAAAGAACTCAATGCCACAAATATAAATACAAAAGGGGTCGCACCAAATCGCAAAATAGTCTTAGCATTAACTCTTTCGCTCCCGCGATCATCGATTGATGATCTCGTGTTTTCAGTGTTTACCTCAAATTTTGTTAAATTGAGTTACAAAATTAGTTTACTAAAAAATCGATTTGTGACTTTATTTTTCATCTGATTTTCATAAAATTTTCAAAAGATCACGCTTATTTCCTCACGCATTGGTTGATGTACAATTTGTGCCCTAATTCTGGGATTTTTATACCCAAAAACGGTTAAAATGACCAACAACCCAGTTGCAGACGACAAAATCGGACAAATTCTCAGCACGTGCCAACTACACTAAAATCAAATTGAGATTACATCTTTACCACAATACCAAACCCTTTATCATTAACACAGTTTGTTGACAAAATTTTAAGCGATAATAATAAATTTTACGTTTTGAAATTTCCAAATATTTTAGGGGTCTCAAAAGCCCCCCAAACAAATTTGAGTGATAAGTAGATAAAAGTAAATTTAGTGCGTAAAAAATACGATATGTTGCTAAATACCGGTCTCATTTGAAAGCTTAGGAAATTTGCTTTCCAGCAATATATGACTTTAAATAGTTTAGATTAAGTGGTATATGATATTTACCGATCAAAAATGAGTACTGTACATCATGTCAGTTCAAAACCCGCCAAAATTTTTTGACTTACCCTCACTAAATTATCATTTTTACAAAAACTACACCCTTTAGAAATATAAAATAAATTGCAAATGTTTCACCACTAAAGTCGTCATGTTGTATCAAGTTTCCAAGGAGACAAAGGCAGAAATACAAGTTTAAAAGCTAACAGAAGTTTGGTTTCTCTAAATCAAAGTTTGCTGTATCCCCCTTGTTTCTCAAGAAATGGAAAGGGTGTAAACAAGCTGCTGTTTCATTGTCAGTGACAGCATATTCTATTTAAACTTGATATTTTCTGAATCTTGAAGAAATTCGCTTTTCAAAAATACATAATGTTACATGGTTTAGGCTAACCTCTAGCAGATAATAACTGATCATATTTTAGGTACTGACTTTAACTACCAAAATTTGGTACCGGTCGGTACCGGTCAAAAAAAAGGTCATTTGACTCAGAAAATTGCAAATTGTAGAAAACCTAGGCTCTTAGGTAAGTTTTGAGTGATGTACCTTGAAAGCTTATTTCCTTAGCATCATTTTGCGACCATTTCTAAAAAAATTGGTAGAAAATAAAATCTGTAGTGATCTTTGAGGTGAGGGTACTACTTTAATTTTGAAGGCAACTACCCCCCAGTTGGGGGGGTTAATTTGCATAAAATTTGCATAAAATTTGCATATTTAAAAAAAAAATGTTTTTTTTCCTATTAGAAATCCTCAAGAAATGTAGATTTCAACGATATATCACACTTAATGTAGAAGTAAACAGCTGAGTAATGATTTACAAACAAACTTGAGGTACATAATTAGGATTAATTATGATTGATTATGACAATTTTTCGCGCTGCCACCTTACGGACATTTCGCTTTTCACGCGGGAGCAAAAGAGTTAAATAGTATATTTCTGTAATTGTGAAAGCAACCACCATTTGACTATCACCATCATTTCTGACCGTGTTTCAATCCCTCGTCCCTCATAGTTTTTGCAAATATAGATGATACGAGTTTTTGGCAATATTCTTTCTTTGTGAGCATTACCAGTCTTAATTAAGAGATTTAAGATTATCACCATTACGTGAACAATATTTATGGATGTGCATAGAAAAAACGCAATTTTATGGTTTCTGTTCACAAAAGTACACGATGGGTGAAACCGGCTTGGCTGGCTGAACCGATATATGTGATCCGGACGATACTGATGGGGTCTCTGACGACGACAGCAGAGCCGGGTAGGTATTCTATAAAACGGCAGAACCTATGAAAATGCACCAAAGTTATTTCATACTCAGTGGAAAAGTCGGAAGTAGCCGACTCGGCATTGTCGCTGCGGAATGATGTTAACAAACCTTGCAATATTTCATATCAGTAGGGCAATTAGTTATCTTTAAACTCATTTAAGTGTGGAGCACAAACTTTATTTGAGAAAACTTATGCAAAATCAAGATTTTTAAAAACGGAACCAGGTTTTTATGAATTGAAAAAGCAATTTTCGGGAAACGCTGTTTCCTCCTCAGACAAATCATTTCTCCCGATTGCATGCAAACCGAGAGTCAGCTCCTGCTTGAACCTTTTATCAGCGAGTACGATGCAGCCAAAACGCAGGTAATAAGATTAGAAAGAAATCAGATTGGCCACAAGGGGATAAAAAGGCTCTCTTGAAAAAATCTCGGGCCAAGTGTTTACTTTGAAGTGGGGGATATTCAGATAAACTACAAAAACACGTTTGTTTTTGCCTCATCTATAGATGTTCATATACTTGTTCAAGACCAGATTACAAGTTTGATGAATTTCTTTGCTAAAAAACAAAGAAGCTCTGTGTATTGCAGTTCCTCTCATCCATCCTATTCTTTGGAAATCCGTCGACAACAACAACTGCCCAATCCAAAGAAGAATTGGAAAACTGAAGAACTGCTACAAGATGTAATCATAAAAAAACAATTTGAATGAGGCGCTCTAATTATTTGTTTACGTGAAAATAAATGGAAAATGGAATGTTTAGTTTTGCGCAATTTAATGTGAACAAAACTGTGGTGTAATCTTTAGTCGCCTAAAGGATAGAATCTAGGACAGAGCTGTTCAAGTTGCAGCCTGTTTGATAGGATGTTTCCCGCCAACGTGTTTTTTCTGGTGCGGGAGAATGGTAGCCAATGCCGCCATTGCGGAAAAAACATGTACACAGTAGAATACGTCCAACATTTTTCAATCAAGGCAACTTTCACTCTTGAAGAAAATGTACACGGTATTTGTTTTGGTAAGATTCATGTCCGATTTCGTACATTTTTCGCTCTCATGTATTTTTGTACGAAAATTTTTATCCGCTTGGATTATTCATGTCATCCAACACAGTATGTGTTGTGGTTTCATTAACCGCTCTTGTGCGCTAAGTACGTACCAATAACGCATTTGTTTTTGCGAACAAAAAGGTACCAAAGCATTTTTGTTAATAAAACCGATTGTTTTCTCACCAAGATATACTATATGACACCACACCAAATAAATATTCAAGAGGATAAAAATTTTCTATCTAAAATGTTTGAGAGCAAAAAAATACGAAACCGTATGAAAAACATGTATTGTGTGCATCAATTTTTACACAGCATGTCGTGTGTTGTAAACGTTCGATTTTGCCGACAAAAAATTTTTCAACTTATTTGTCCACAGAAGTCCATACGTTTTTGGCACTTACATGTGGGCAAAATCGGATATTCGAACAACAACATATACCGTAAAGCAGGGGAGTCAAACTCATTCAGTGCTGCGGCCACATTTACTTACCTGGATTCTCTGCGGGCCGCACTCTTTCGAAAAAAATTTAGAGGTGCCACTTGTCCATGTAACGATCTCCAGAGCTTGTGGATTGGGGGCCGAAATGAAATTGATCTCCGAAAAAAAAGGTTATTACCTATCCCGCCACAGCTGTTACATGAAAGTCAGTCCGACTTAACCTTTCGTCACGGCTGTGGCGTGAAATCAAACGTTGAAATTCTGCCGAAATTGTTTGACAAAGTAAAAATCTCTTCGCGGACCGCATTAAGTGGCTTCGAGGGCTGTGTGTTTGACATCCTTGCCACAAAGAATCCATATGTAAGAGCATGAAAATTTTTGTACAAAAATGCATGAGAGCAAAAAACGTACAATCCCGAACACAAACATATTCTCTGAACAGCGACCTCTACGGTGGCTGTTCACAGTAGGCCTATATGTTTTTTGTCCGAATTTAAATTTCTTTGCTTCCAAACAGCATTGTATGACTGGCACGATGGTGCAGTGGTTAGAACGTCCGCTTCGAAGTCGGTAGACCTGGGGTTTATATCCCAAATCGAGTCATACCAAAAGACTTTAAAAAATGGTATTTTTAACTTTCCTGCTTGGCGCTTAGCACAAAAGGGAAAATGTGGAGAACAAGCCGGCAAGCTTGCTTGCTGTGTACTTGGGGAAGCAATCAACGGGATGCTTCCACCTTTATGTGGCAGACAGATGGGCGGGGTCAAGCAGTCTACCCGTCTTGGCGGTCCAGTCTAACTGAAGACTAACAAAATGGCTAAAGACAAGCTTTTAATCTGAAAAGCTTCTCAAAAAATTAAAGATCTTACCCATACAAAGAAGAAATGCTTTATGAAAATATCTCATTTGCTTGGATATTTATCTGGTGTTACACAGAATGCTTTGTTGTCCGAACATCCAGTTTTGACCGCAAAGTTCCTTACAAAAAAAATCCCGGTAAAAGCCATGTAAATCCAGGTAAAATGTAGGGTATTATGGCCAATTCGTGGTAAAATTCAAGTTTATATCATTAATTGTATAATTTGTACCGGAATGGACTGCAACTACATCCCCATAAAATCCTGGTATTGCCTGGAGTATTTTACATCATCCATTTCAGTCTCGATAAAATCCAAGTTTTTACCGAAAATTTCAAGTTTGCCCTGATGTTTTACAATCAAATATCAATAAAATTCTTGTATTTTCCGGTAAATAAAAAATTACAGGCATCAATCGCCGTAAAATCCAAGTTTGTACCGGTAATTCAGAGTTACCGGTAATTTTAGGTAATTATACAATTACTGGTATAAACTTAGATTGACCGGGAATCGGCCATAATACCCTACATTTTACCGGGATTATTTTTTTGTAAGGGTGCGTACCAAACACTTTCTTTCGTTTCGTTCTGCAGAAACCTATACGCTTTTTTTACGTTCTTAGCGGGCAAAACTTTGAGTTTATTTATTAGTCTATAATTTATTTTGCTTGAAGAAGTAACTATTCGCTCACGAAAATTGGCTGAAACAAATATTGAGTCGACTACAACTGTCGTTTTTTAGTTTTTATCTGCTACTTTAAAAGCCGCCACAGTTATACAACCCTCAATTTTGTAATAACCTATTTTTGATGCAGAGGTGTATTTATTTATTTTAGACCAATATGTTATATCTGATCCTAAAAGAATGTCTGTCTGTATCGTATCTTCAGATGGTTGATTGCCACAATTCCACGCATTTCTTTGCGGTGTCGTTAAAAGTGCTCAAATCGTCACGAGTGCAAGGTGTTTTGAGCAGTGGGCATTGCAGTAGGTGTTCCATCGTTTGTGTCTTTATGCCACAATTACACGAGGGGTCGCCAATATGGTATCCCCATTTGATTAAATTTGCCCTGGTACGGCCTACGCCAGATCTAAGCCGATTGAGTGTTTTCCATGTTGGCCAGGGTGCATTGCTTCCTGGAGGAAGACTCTCAGATGGTTGAATTCCCATATCGACAGAGGGTGGGTTGGATTTTAACTTATCGATCCATCGTTCCATGTTTGTCTCTGCTTTGAGCTGGACAAGGGGATGGACATGGCTCAGAAAAGATCATCTTGATTTTAACCTCGTCGGTGCTGGCTCAGATCCAAATAGTGGGTGCTTTGCGTCAGTAGATTGGCGTAGTCTTTCCGCTGTGCTGGCTGTCTCTCTTCTAATTCCGGGTGGTGCGATACCAGCAAGTAGATGTAGGTTGCTGGTGTTGGTAGGTTTGAGACAGCCTGTGATGGTCCGACAAGCCTTGTTTAGGGCTGGATCTAATTTTGCTGGCATGTACAGATCTTGACCATACAAGACATGCATATTCAGCAGCTGTATAGCACAAGGCCAGGGTTGATGTTCTGAGGGTATAAGGCGTGTATCCCCATTTTGAGTTGGTCAATTTCCTCAAAATGTTGTTCCTGGTGTTGACCTTGGCCCTAGTGCTCAGAATATGGCTTCTATAGCTGAGTGTGCGATCGAGTTTAACTCCCAGATATAAAGGGCTTGGGTGGTATTCCAGCGGTGTTCCGGACCAAGTAACTCTGAGTGGTCGGTTTGCTTCTCTATTTCTGGGATGGAATGCACACACTTGAGTCCTTGATGCATTTGGTTTCAGATGGTTCTTTGCATAGTACTCAGTCAACAGAGTAAGAGAGTCTGTTAGATTTCGTTCAACAGCTTCAAAGGAACTTTCTTGGGTTGTAATGCACAGATCGTCTGCATAAATAAAACGAGATGTTCTTTCGTCCGTGGGTTGATCAATGGCGTAGATGTTATACAACAACGGGGCTAAAACACTGCCTTGAGGGAGGCCATTTCGCTGTTGCTGCCATCGACTTTTCTTCTGATTCAGAGCCACATAAAACATCCTGTTCTTTAGAAGAGTACCAAGGAGTGTTGTCATTGCTTTATCATCGGTCATCTGGTAGATTTTAGTCATCAAGATACGATGATTCACTGTATCGTATGCAGCAGATTATTCCTTAAAGAAATAGATTGGACGGCTCTGAATTAGAAAATACCACTCACATCAGAAAAAAAGCATTTGATACCAGGAATTTGTACAGATACCTGTTGACAAAAACAGCAGTCAGCAATTGTTACGTTACAGGTTGATTTCCAAAATGAAAGGAACTCAAAAAAATTACCCTGGAATTAATTTTTGTTCATTTTTTATTCTCTAGATTGTTTTGCCAAAAGAAGTAAGCATTCGCTCACAAAAGGATATTAGGTATTAAAGTCGACTACAAGTGTCATTTTCAAGTTTTCATCTACTATAAAAATTACAAGTGAACGCTTGCTGTCGACATACAATATTTTATAATAGGTTTTTCCTGAAAGCTATTTTTCTGTTGCAGAAAAAGCTTTTATTTCTCAGAAGTGGTCATAGTAATTCAATCCTTCCGCACGTTTTTACAACAATTTGATCGATTTACGCTGAGTGGTTTTGGAGATACGCAAAAATCCTTAAAAGTCGAATTTCAACCAACGAATGCCACATTTTTGTGGAAAAGGATCTTCATTCAATAAATAATAGTAAAATCAGCTTGAGGTGGTAGTACACAGTGTACGTTTTTGCACGATTTTTGTACGGTTTTGTGCGTTTTTTGCTCTGAAGCAATTTTGTGGGGAAATTTTCATATGCTTGGATACTTAAATAGTGGTACACATTTATAAAGAGAATTAAAGAGCAATTTTACATGTACATTTCATGTATTCTCAATCGTCAGGCATTTAATTTACCTCTTATTCGAATAGAATCTAATGTGTTGTTACCAAGCATACCTTGTGTTGTGTGATTATCCGTTTTTTTCAACAAAATCTTTTCATTTGTTTTTGTACGCAAAAATGTTTACGCTTTCGCACATATCTACAACCAAACGGATGAAAGTTTTCGTACAAAAATGCAGGAGAGAACAAATGTACAAAACCGGACAAAAACGTGTACTGTGTGGAGCGATCTTTAGAAATTTATTTATTGCAGGAAAATCAATTTCGCTGAAGCATAGATCAGTTTCTGTAAAAACAATCATTAAACACACGCGGCAACCTAAACAACTATATATCGTGTTGGGACGCTAAGGGTGAAAACGTTTACTAAAGGTGTCTTCAATTAGCTTACTTAAAGGGTCAAGCTATAGCAGCGCCGCCACAGTACTGTTGAGTAGACTTGACCGAAGAATAGAGGCAGTCCAGTGTATAATCTTTTCACAATCTAGTCGCAAAGCGTGGATCATTCTGAACAACTTAAGTGGTAGATCAAAACAATCCTCTTTTCAATGTCCCATCTCTGCCAATCCAATTGCTTTTTAATGGATTTAAAATGGGAAATATAAATCAATTAATCAAGAGTCTTTCAAACTCGTGGCAAATGAAGTGTACTATCTTTGAAAAGCGTCGTCATCACATCCAGTAAATATCTCTGGGGACTATACTGACAAGGAATTCTCCGATGCTCTCCAACATCTACTGCAATACCAGGAAAAACTTCCTGCCTAGACTCTACGTGCCGGGAGCTAATAGGCCTATCCCTTGTTGTTGCTGCTGCTGCTGCTGCTACAGTCAATCCTGGTTTGCCGCTTTCTCTCTTCTTGTTTGCGCCAAATCAAATCCCCAAAATCTGTAGACGAGCGCCAGTAGGAATCCCAAAATTGATGAATTAATTGCGAGGGCCTACGAGCCATTGTGCGATGTCATTGCTCTGCGTTCTCTATAAATACTTGTCTATGCTCATGTCAAGCCAATGATTGACACAGTACTACCTAGAAAGCTGACGAGGTTCCTACGCAGAAGATTGATTGAAAATGAAGTTACCTTGCTGACGCAACTGGTGGAGGATAGCTTCCAGGTAAAAGAAGACCTCAGCCATTTCGGTCAATACCACGGCTGCTTATGACGCAATGCAGTACCAACATCTCACCTGTAAGTTTCCACAATTCCTACCATACAAGCACATGATCTGTGTTATGGTGGAAGTAACCACAATAGAAGTTTTACCTTTACAACCAGTGACAGCAAACAAGGCTGGCAAAGACGCTTAGAAAAACGGTGTCCCGCAGGGATCGGTTTTGGCTCCTCTTTTGTTTTACCTCCACAATCACAACTTTGCCTGCTATTAACTTCCAGCAAATATATCCTTATGATGATCATTTGGCATTGATGCACTTTTCTGGACAGGGTCAGACATTTGAAAGAATTCATATTTAACTCTTTTGCTCCTGCGTGAAAAGCGAAACAAGATGTCGGTAAGGTGGCAGCGCGAAAAATTGTCATAATCAATCATAATTATGTACCTCAAGTTTGTTTGTAAATCATTACTCAGCTGTCTACTTCTACATTAAGTGTGATATATCGTTGAAATCTACATTTCTTGAGGATTTCTAATAGGAAAAAAAACATTTTTTTGAATATGCAAATGTTATGCAAATTAACCCCCCCAACTGGGGGGTAGTTGTCTTCAAAATTAAAGTAGTACCCTCACCTCAAAGATCACTACAAATTTTATTTTCTACCAATTTTTTTAGAAATGGTCGCAAAATGATGCTAAGGAAATAAGCTTTCAAGGTACATCACTCAAAACTTACCTAAAACCTAGGTTTTCTACAATTTGCAATTTTCTGAGTCAAATGACCTTTTTTTTGACCGGTACCGACCGGTACCAAATTTTGGTAGTTAAAGTCAGTACCTAAAATATGATCAGTTATTATCTGCTAGAGGTTAGCCTAAACCATGTAACATTATGTATTTTTGAAAAGCGAATTTCTTCAAGATTCAGAAAATATCAAGTTTAAATAGAATATGCTGTCACTGACAATGAAACAGCAGCTTGTTTACACCTGTAGCGTGTCGCACCTTGCACTTCATCGAGCTGCCATGCCAAACATCTTTTTGTCTTTTTTTTACATTTTTTTTATTAGTTTGTTTTCAGTGGCTTAGCACCTTGCTCCCACTGATGTGTGTGATTCTAGTTGTTTACTGTTAGAGCTGCGTTTGCTAATTTGCAACTTTGTGCGTCCCCAGTTTGACGCCCAGCTCGCGCACCTTTGCTGTTTTATCCTATGATTTTGCTGATGAAGTAATGTTAACTGACGAAGTATCTACCGTCAGGTTTGTAGCCGCTCGGCTATCTCCGTTTCAAGTATATCGTGCTCCTATAGTTCGCACGCCTGGCGATGTAACCTCACACCAGGAATCTAGCCTGCATGGCTTTCCGGCAACCTAGCCGTGATATTGCAACGCGTATTGTTTATTGTTATTGTATGCGTCTAAAATCACACACATTTATTTTTCTTTTTATTAGGGCTAGATTATGTATATTTTTGTCTTCTCTTGGTAGCTCGGTGATCGGCTTGCCTTTCCCGCCATTAGGTTGTTTATCCGTTATTTTTGTTGGTGTGACGTGTACAGCGTCCTGATTACATAGACGTGTGCAGCGACCTAATTCCTGGTGTCGCGTGCAGATTTTGTTACCGACCATGTGGTCGGAGATATTGTGCTCTCTTTCATCGTTGGGTTTCGTGACGGACGGACGTAATTCGATTGTTACCACAACCGCGTAAATTGGTGGAATAAAGTTTTGCTGTCGTGCCTTCCGCCTTGTGACTGCCATAGCTCCCAGCAATTGGGATTCAGTCAGCACGTTATTGCTCAAAGGAACTTATTTCCTACACACCCTTTCCATTTCTTGAGAAACAAGGGGGATACAGCAAACTTTGATTTAGAGAAACCAAACTTCTGTTAGCTTTTAAACTTGTATTTCTGCCTTTGTCTCCTTGGAAACTTGATACAACATGACGACTTTAGTGGTGAAACATTTGCAATTTATTTTATATTTCTAAAGGGTGTAGTTTTTGTAAAAATGATAATTTAGTGAGGGTAAGTCAAAAAATTTTGGCGGGTTTTGAACTGACATGATGTACAGTACTCATTTTTGATCGGTAAATATCATATACCACTTAATCTAAACTATTTAAAGTCATATATTGCTGGAAAGCAAATTTCCTAAGCTTTCAAATGAGACCGGTATTTAGCAACATATCGTATTTTTTACGCACTAAATTTACTTTTATCTACTTATCACTCAAATTTGTTTGGGGGGCTTTTGAGACCCCTAAAATATTTGGAAATTTCAAAACGTAAAATTTATTATTATCGCTTGAAATTTTGTCAAATGATGCCCCAAAAGAGTAGTTTTCAGACTGTGTTAATGATAAAGGGTTTGGTATTGTGGTAAAGATGTAATCTCAATTTGATTTTAGTGTAGTTGGCACGTGCTGAGAATTTGTCCGATTTTGTCGTCTGCAACTGGGTTGTTGGTCATTTTAACCGTTTTTGGGTATAAAAATCCCAGAATTAGGGCACAAATTGTACATCAACCAATGCGTGAGGAAATAAGCGTGATCTTTTGAAAATTTTATGAAAATCGGATGAAAAATAAAGTCACAAATCGATTTTTTAGTAAACTAATTTTGTAACTCAATTTAACAAAATTTGAGGTAAACACTGAAAACCCGAGATCATCAGTTGATGATCGCGGGAGCGAAAGAGTTAATTGAATAAGCTGATGACTTTTGAATTGGTTTGACAACACTTGCAATTGTTCAATCCAGATAGAATAAAACATTGTTGGACAAAATTTTAAAACCAGTAATTTAACACACTTTGTTATCCTTTTGTCTTGTCTCCCACGCCATGCCCAAGTCTATTTGTTTTGGCGATTTGCCATATTGAATACCATGTCCTAATAAAATGTAGAAGGGAAGTAGTTGCAAAAGCGTGCCATTATACACGTAAGGTTAAAGTAAAGATCAGTGGTAACTCTCTATCGTTTTGGAAGTTAGACCTTCCCTAAATCATGTTGGAGTAAAGTCCAAGGCCCTAACCACTTATTGCATGATCATTTGACTAGATGACCTAATACAAGTTGTTTTAAAAGTATCTGTAGTACCACTACTGATATGTTACTGATATATTTTACGTAAATAGGCTATAAAAAAATAATTTTCCTTTTCCCCCGGCCGATAGATTAAAGAAGAAGCAAAGAAAGGTGATTGCGAGCTTGATGGAAACTTTTGGCTCATCAACAAGAGTGCATCGGGAGTTAGCTGAGCGATTTCCAGATCGTGATCCTCCAAGTCGTTTAACAATTTATTGCATTTACAACAATTTTGTATTAACTGGATCGATAGCAGACAACTAGAAATGAAATGTAGGTCGGCCCAGAACAGGCGGAAATGAAGTGAACATTGCTCAACATGATGGTAAACAAGTTGAGACCGTTCAATAACTTATTTAAAAGATGACAACGTTTTTTGAATTAATGATTTTCTTCCATAAAAGTGTTAACATAATTTTGAAACAAACTGTATATTGGGAGAAATTTTTAATTCTAGACGCTCATTTGTGCCTGCTGCTCGAACATTTTTGAGTAGGGTGCAACTCCTCCTCTTGATATTTGCTTGGCTTCTCGGACAGACTTTTACCAAAGCTAAGAATTCTTATATAGCACATACGGATTCCTTGCTGTTATTCGAAGAGCTGGTCTGAAGCATTTGCTGTGGTTCGACTAAGTTGTCACAGAACAGTTGGTAGACAGTTTATGGCTTGAATGAACAATTGAAGTTTTTCTCCCTTACCGATTTTCGAGTGTGGCGAGACTGAACAGACCGCAGACCACATAATCTAAATGTTTGTCATCGCCCACTTCGAGTGCCAACAGGTTTAAAAGATATGACGATCTTGGATAAAGTTACGAAAAACTGGTTTAACCATCCTGGTGTCAGTTTCTGATTTAGGCACAGCTCAGGAAACTAGCAGAAGAATGAAATCTTGACCTTTGGCTGGCGGGTATAATTCAAAACGGCAATGTCGACGACTACAGACTCGATGGCATAGTGTTTAGAGCGTCCGCTTCGTAGTCCGTAGACCTGGAGTTTATTCCCTAAGTCGAGTCATACCAAAAGACTTTAAAAAATAGTATTCACAGCTTCCCTGCTGGGCGTTCAGCATAAAAAAGGAATAGTGTGGAGAACAAGCCGGCAAGCTTGCTTGTTGTGTCCTTGGGCAAAGCACTTAACGGGACGCCTCCACCTTTATGTGGCAGACAGGTGGCCTAGTCGTACTTCACCGGGTTACAATTGTGAAGTTGCTAACCCAGCATGTCGTAAAAAAGAGGACTCTTGGGTACCCACCAGTGGCAGTCCGCCTTGTTGGTGGTGGGGCTACCAGTCGCTCAAGACTGGTTCGAAATGGGCTGCCATTTTTCCCCTCGCCTAATTTAATTAGATTGAGGGCATGAACCTGAATTGCCGCTCGTTCCTTACCTCCATCCCGAGGAAGAGGAGGGGCAATCACAACAACAACAACTATGGCGACTAGTCTCTTTTCATCATGATAGATGCATATTGTATTTTGTGTTTTATATGTGTTGCTGATATTGTTGTGTTTGCGTTTCGAAGTTGGTAATGGTTTTAGTTCATTCATTACTTTAAGCTAGATTGTGTCAACGTAATACTGCACATGATTGGATCAAAGTTGCTAACATTGCATCGTACCTTCCCCATCATCTTCGAAAGAAAGTGCAGTTTGCCGGCCGAAGAGAGAGAGAGAGAGAGAGAGACCCACTGAGACATAAATCGAAAGACGTTCTCGACGGTTAGAACTCGATGATTTAAAGGTAGCGTTGTTGCTGGCTGAAGAAGTTGCCCTACAACTGCATCAGAAGAGATGAAGTCTATTTGGATGTCAACATCTTTAGCGTTCTGGCAGGCATCTGACACTTGTCTAATTGCAAAAGAGTGCACTTGCTGTGGCAGCCAATCATTTTTCTCTTGGTTGCTAGCTAGGCTACATGATTTAGTTCGCGTCCCATACATAAATCTAAGGAGTTGTTGGTATTATTGCACATGTGGTTTGGAGCTCGTTATGCTTCGTTTTCATATATCACTTAAAAGCTAGATCAGGTCACTGTCTCAGCTACCCTCTATTGCACCGAGGTGGCTGAGATTACAACACTATTTACACGATTTTGGATTGCTAACATCCGGTGATGATGTAGCGCAACGGCAGGCATCTGGCTGTAGTTAGATGTTAAAAGAGTGCACTCTATACAGCGACTAGTCACTTCTATCATGATAGCTACTGAATGTAGATTTCTTTCGTGTTTATATTTTAACATTGTTGTTGGTAACTTTCCGTTTGTGGTTTGTAACATCTTCGTGCTCATACGACTCTTAGTAGCTAGATCTCGTTGCTGCGATAGCTGCGCATGTATGCATCAAAGTTGCAGTGGCTGCAACATGCCTTCCCCGCCATCGATGAGAGAGAGATGAGCTTGCCGGCCGAAGTGAATGAGATTTCCGTCAAGACTTCATTTAGAAGGCTGTCTTGGGGTTTGGGCTCGGCGTCTCAACGATGGCTTCTGTTGCTTGATTGAAGGCGCTGCCGTC
The DNA here is from genome assembly GCA_963675345.1 of Trididemnum clinides. NCBI lineage: Eukaryota > Metazoa > Chordata > Ascidiacea > Aplousobranchia > Didemnidae > Trididemnum > Trididemnum clinides. Next base: position 3,348,396 of record OY776285.1, read on the forward strand.
CAACTACATCGGGGGAGATGTAGCTTCTTTGTCGGGGTCACCATTGTAGCGCAACGGCAGGCATCTGGCTGTAGTTAGATGTCAAAAGAGTGCACTCCATGCGGCGACTAGTCACTTCTATCATGATAGCTACTTTCGTAGATTCCGTTCGGTTTATATATTAACATTGTTGTTAGTAACTTTCCGTTTGTAATTTGTAACATCTTCGTGCTCATACGACTCTTAGTAGCTAGATCTCGTTGCTGCGATAGCTGCGCATGTATGCATTGAAGTTGCAGTGGCTGCAACAATGATACCCATTGTCTCTTTGAGCCAAACATCTAGCTTGTTAGTGAGTCTGCGACATCACCGTAGGCCTACGGGGTGCGTATTCTGCAGCAATATCGAAAAATGTCAGTCTACTCATTCTACTGCAGTATAGGTTTAATAATGTCAGAATACCAGTGCGGAATTTATCAAAGTAGAAACCAGGAACGCTGCAATTCTTTACTCTAAAATGTTGACAAATCTAGTCTTTTTTTACCTTTTTCTGATGTTCGGCATTTTTTTGCGATCTGGCCTGTACCTTTTTTCAGACTTTTTGAAAATCTAGTCATATCTAGTATTTTCACCACTGGTATTATTACAGAATTTTAGTTCAAAAACTCTCTTTCAATTTCTTTTTAGATGACGGGCAACTGAGTAAAGATCGCTGTAGCCTACACACTCAACGTTTATGTCTGGTTTTGTTCTTTTTTGTCCGGCTTTGTGCATATTTACTTTTATGCAATTTTGTTTATCAGATTGGATATTTATATGATGCTTTAGAGTAGCCATTATTGTTGTTGATCGAATATCCCCTTTTGTCCGTAAAGCATGTACCAAAGGCGTATACGCTTTTGCAATCATAAACGTTCAAAATAATTTTTGTTGAAGAAACTGGATGCTTACAACACAAAGTATATTGTATAACAAGCTATGAATATCGAAGCAGCTAAAAATTTCCGTACAAAAATGTTTGAGAGCAAAAGAGTACAAAGCCGAACTAAAACCGCATAAAAACCTACAGATTGTAACCACTGGTATAACAGCCACCTTAATGCATGACTAATTTTTACCGCTTTCTTGGTTGACTTGTGTCAATGTATGCAATTGAGTGACGTTGATTGTAAGTGGTCGTTATCAACCAATACGTGAATACATCTGTGCCTGACCTGACCAAGTAATAGACATAACAGAATAGTAAAACAGTGAGTAATCATGTGGTCTAAGAATCCAGCAAATATTGAGTCTTAATGAATTTATGTTTTATATCTATTTTTTATAAAGTACTGTACTTTTGGATTGTGCATTTTATTTGGCTGTTACGTCACAGGTACAATTGCCATGTCACTATCTTTAAGTTTAATCAAAATACGTTGTGCTGCGTGTTTTAGCCTAACGTATATTGTTTTGCCATTGTCCCCTTTTGTTCACTGCTGTCAAATATTTTTCTTTTCATGCTGATTTAGGCAAAAATAAAAGGCGTGGCTATTTTGCCGTCAATGGCATATTATTTTTGGAGGCTATTTTGCCGTAAGCCATTTGTGGTTGATCAATTTTAATGACATATTAAACATGTGACTTTTGGTCGTTTCTGGCTGTCTGGTTGATCAATTTTGATCATAAATTAAAAATATGCACCACTGTGTACACTCTGTCCCAGTGTAACAGCACTGTATCCAGTACATTCAGATACCAGGCTCCCTCTCCAGTTTACTTGCTTTTCTCTAAGTGCCCTGCCAGCAAAGATAAGAATCTGTAATCATTACATTTCAAGGCAGCTGCACTATTAACAACCTGCAGCATCACTGCCAGAATCCCAGCTAATATAGCTATTTAAACTCATATAATGATGACAGCAAAATAGCCTTCTAGGGTCAAATGTCACTGATGGCAAGATACTCACATCAAATATATTATACTGACAGCAGTCTACTACTATTGACTGCTGACAGTTGTCAATAGTGTAGTCAACTGCCCATTTTAATGCACAAACTTTTTTAATATGAGATAAGGTAATAAATTTGGGATCAACACTAACTTTAACCACTGTCGCCTGTAGAAAATGAATACTAATAGGGGTGACACTTAGGCTTGACAGATCGTTATGCCTTGGGTTGCTTGCAATTTACACTACCTTAACTTCATGGTAATCCTTAAATCCAATAGGCCAAATCAGCAAGGTGGGAAAAATTTATGGGTCATAGCCATAAGGGTTGTGTGCAGCAGTTTTGTGTCAAACCACTCTAATTTTGATCATAATTCTTGAAATCACCAAACAGAAGCAGCAGCACAGAAAAAGTGCTTTGTGGTTTGTGTTGCAGTCAAACAAAGTCGACTGGCTGTGTGACAGAATTACTAATACTGGTACCCATGTGATGTAGCCAACTTTGTACTGGTACCAGCATCACTTGGATTTACGAGATCATTTGTTATTACTTCTATCAAAAGCAATGGAAATTTTGCTATCTATAGTTAAATCAGATGAGAGACTATTTGTCTTGAATTGTTTCTGATTGGCTGGTTACAGTATTTGTCATATGATGAATCGAATGTCACTGCATTGTATATTGGACATTTCATACAGTTTGCATTAGCTTTACTTAATCATAACCCTCATCTGACTCTTACTACCCATAATCCTAATCCTGACCCTCACTAATTTCAACCCTAATCCTGACTGTCACTTAGCTTAACCTTAAGGAAGTGGCTATTTTGCCATCAATGGCATTTTACCCTTGGAGACTATCTTGCTGTAATTATTCATGTGTGTTTATATTGCCATAATTGCTACAATTCTGCAAGTGATGCTGTGGAGCATGGATAGTGCGCCTGCTTTAAAATGCAATGGTTGTGGGTGGAAATCTTGGTTGGCAGGGCACTTACAGAAAGGCAGTGTACACTGTAGGGCAGGGGTGGGCAAACTGTGGCAAGCCGCATGCGAATAAAACTACTTTGATTCATTTGTCTAATAATTGTTGGTTTTTAATGTTATACCAAATTTAAAATGCAAATCACTTAAAATAATATACCAATGTGTTCATTAAAAAGTGTGGCCCTTCAGCTAGCTTCTGTGACCGTGATGCCGCCTGCAAGCCAAAACAATTGCCTACCCCTGCTGTAGGGGGAGGTCTGGTATGTGAATGTACTGGGTAGTTTACACTGGGAGGGAGTGTACAATGTGGGGAAGTACACACTGTGGGTGAAGTTTTTTTAATTGATTATTAAATTTGACCAATCAGCTAGCAAAAATGACCAAAAGTCACATGTTTGATATGCCACTAAAATCGACCAATCAAAAAATAACTCATAGAAAAATAGCCTCCAAGGGTAAAATGCTGTTGATGGCAAAATAGCTCCTGCTAACCTTAACTCTAGCCTTCATCCCAACCCTACAATACTGATCTGCTTTCCTGTGCTTCAGTGGTATCCAGAAAACTTTGCAAGTTTGATGATCACATGAGATTATTAAACCAGAAATTTAGATTTTGATTCAGTTTATGTCAACCACTATGCAGCTTCCAGTACCAGTAAATTCATCACTAAAATTTTGTCACATAACCCTAGCACTCATCAACATTTAGGGTTAGAGATAGTCAATGTTGTTTAGGGTTAGAGATAGGTTTAGTTTTAGAGTTATAATGTGAAAGGTGCTTTTATGGAGCTTCAAACACAGAGTCTCTTACAATTACTATTACACAGTGGCAGAAAAAGAAAGGTTGATGTACATTTCTAATATTGGAATTTTAGTGTAAGGAATTTGTCTGTTTTTGCATCAACCTGTCATCAGTGTAGCAAAAACTTAAACATAATCCCAGTCAAGTGGCCCACAAAATCATTCACAGATTGCATATGGTCCTATTGCCAAAAAGGCTACACACTCCTGGCTTAAGCCCGTAGTGTGCCACCTAAGCTGTCATTTGATAGTGGGCAGTGGTTATTTTGCCGTCAATGGTATTCTATCCTTGAAAACTGTTTTGCCATCAGACAGTTGTGATTGCTCAGTTTTAATGACATATTCGTCATGTGACTTTTGGTCATTTCTGATTGGTCAATTTCCATGACAAATTAAAAAACATCATGCTCCCTGTGTACACTTCCTCTTACATTCATATACCAGGCCCCTCCCTCCAGTGCATACTGCCTTGGTCTTGGTATCCCCGACCAGCAAAAATTCAAATATGTAACCATCGCATTTGAAAGCAGCTGCACTACCTACTTCACCACATCATCACTATCGGAATTATAACAAATATGCATATTTAAATACACATGAATGGTGGCGGCAAAAATGCTGTGGATGGCAAAATAGCCATTTTCTTGATAATACTTAAACCACCAGGTCCACACCATAAGCCAATGGTTGGGTTTACAAGGTGTTTGCCCTAGAGGGGGGGTGGTATGTGAATGTAAGGGACAATGTACACTGGAGTTAAAAATTTTGTGTTTAATGTGTCATAGAAATTGACCAATCGCAAATGACCAAAAGTTGCTTTTTAAATACATCTTAGAAATTTACCAATCTTAAATGTTCAATGACAACATAGATTCTAAGGGTAAAATGCTGTTGAGGTTGACAGCAAAATGAGCCTCTGCTTATTGAGAACTGTTGTGCAGTTGTGTCAATTGCCTTGCAAATATGCTATCCGAAGAAGAAATTCTCTGTTTCACTCCAATAATAGCTTAAGAGTAGTAAAAATATTGTTGATAAAACCTACTAATTGCCAAGAAAGCATTATTTCTGTCATGTTATTGCTATAATAGCATTCAAAAACTGGCCTTTTATGTATTTTTCAAAGTCAAAGCCTTGGCATATATTTTAAACATAGTCTTTTCAAAACTCAAAACTTTATCAACACCGCTGAGAGACTGTGTCATCAAAAATCTTTGCTTAACATTGAAAATACTTTAGGTTATCCAATACCAGACCTGTTGTATTTGACAGGCTACCTTATATTACCAGGTTACTGATCATGTCAATATATACACAATGTTTTTATCGGTGCTTTGGAATAACTGGAACAAATGCAACTCTTGAAGCAACAAGAAAGTTAGAGGAGCCGACAATATCATTGGATACTTTAAAAATGGGTGAGTTTTCGTGCCGCACCTTTCGGCCAAGATTTGTACCATTTATAGACCAGTATTTATGATTGCTTACTAAGCATTGCTTAGCCTGAGTAAAGTGCCAAATTGATTGCCATTAACTTTTTGTACTGAGAAAGTTACTTCTCATCATCTTCTCTTGTACTTAAGGCTTATCGTTTTGTTAAGGCTTAGATTTAAACATACCTTAATTTACTATTAATAACCTGTGCTTAAAAATTACAGAAAAAAGATAATAACTAAGTGATAGTAATAACATAATTAGTTGTAAAGTCTTAATTTCTTTTAGTTGCCTGCTTAGTGATGCACCAATACATACACAAAATTTGCTTAGGTCAAATCGTGTTAGTAATTCCAATGTTTTTAATAATGCTGTTTTTATCCATTGCACACAAAGCAACATCTGACTCTTTCATACTTGCCACCGTATTTGTTGCTGTTTACTCGACCCCTTCCAAGGAATGGGGGCATGGTGGAAGACCATGGAGTCCCAGAAGCCTGGCGACTCTCCAGGGCCTGGACCAGAGGTCATTGAGAGACAGAGATTTGCCAAAGAGCAAGCAGTGCAAAGAGTCTGTAGCTGGACAGTGCAGAATGAGATGAGAGGTGTCCTGGGACAAGTGTCTGCAGGCGCTGCAGGGAGGATTGTCGATTCTGCCAATCCTAGAGAGATAAGAACTTAAAAGAAGGCTGTGTCCGTTGCAGCAAAGACGAGAGAGAACACAGCGAGCATGACGAGGAAGCACAAGTCCCTCAATGGAAATCGAGGGAGCCTGTGTGTCAAAGAATTTCGATGAGACAGTATGCCTCCAGTCCAAGAAAAGACAAGAGTGGATATGAGAGATGGGAGGAGAGAGACTGCAAGGGATTGCGGAGGTCGCAAGTAGTGCTCCCTGTCTGGCCAGCTCATCAGCTGCATTGTTCCCTCAGAGAAACGAGTGTCCAGGGACCCATTGTAGCCTGATAAAACAAGAGGAGAGAGAAAACAGTTCCTGGCAGATTTTCCGGAGACTTTGAGAAAAGAGGAAAGATGGAGGAGAGGACAGGGTGGCAAAGACTGAACAAGAGTCAGATAGAAGGAGAAGAGAAGAGATGTGGCAGACTTGTTGGTGTTGCTGAGACCAGCAAAGAGCGTGCAATATGGCGCAGGCTTTAGTGAAAAAACTTGAACATACTGGGCCTGCCGAAAAGGAAAGAGTGGCCTCAGTGCCACAGAGAGAGTAGTCGGCAAGAACGCCAGAGCAGCTCTTGCCAAAAGGAAAAGGAACAGAGCCATCAGTCCAGAGTACCAGATCATGAGGGTTAGAGAGTCAAGGTGGGCAAAAGCCGCACTTTGGCAAGAGGGAGGAGGATCAGAGTGAGAGCATGAAGAGGAAAGAGTGGACTCCACAGTGAAGAAAGGCAGATTCCAAGCCTTCCTATTTCGGAAATATTTGGTTTTAACATTGATCTTTTGGTCATTGTGTTGTTAAGCATTAAAATCTTGTGACATTCTGTCTCAACTGCAAATATATCTATTTATTATCCCTCAACTGCAAGTATATCTAAAGTCAACAGAAAGTTTGCAAACTAAAAATGGCAAAATCAGCATTTCCAAGGTTTTGCAGAATTCTTTGGCTTGTTGAATTAATCAGTTGAACTTGCTGCATCTGACCCCAGGACTGTAGTTTGCCCACCCTTGAGGTGCTGGTACTAAGCATAAGAGTAAAACTAACTTCCTATTGCTTCAAGTATATATTTTTTAGGAACTGATGCTGTCATTGTAAAGAATGGCCGAAGAATATGTGGTACTGGTGCCAGTCTTGCAAACGCAAATATAGCACAAGACAAGGTACATACTGTGCTTTCTGTGATTTCTTTTCCTTTATTGTGCGTCTTTGCTAGGTTGATGTACCTTTTGTACAGGTACCAATATTTGAATCTCTTTTAGATAATAACGTTTTTTCAAAAGCACTGAGCAAAGAAGAAAATTTTTTTGGTTTTTATTACCAGTTTCACACTCTCAGCAATTAAGATCATATCTTCGGATAAACACGTTTGAAAATCTTTACTATTTTTCAGGCGTATTTTGAAGCAAAACTTCAAAGTACTGGAATTTGGGGAATTGGATTAGCTCTTGAAGATTGTCAGTTAGACAGAGTACCTCTTGGTGAAGATGCTCATAGCTGGGTGTTGCGACATGATGGACTTGTTCGTCACAATCAAAATACGTTACACAGCACTAAATACAAGCCAACTGAAGGGGATGTAATTGTATGTTTGTAACTTCCAATATGAGCCAAAATATGTGTAGTTGAACTAAATACATTAAAAATTAGGACAATACAGGGTGCGGCAGAAGTAACACCCTTTTTGTTATTTGAGTTTTGTAGTTTCTGCTTCATTTCCTTTTTACCGGTATTTTAGAAATACACCGTTTTTGTATCTGAGTTTTCTAATTAATAAATGTTTTTTTTTTAGTTTAGAAATTGTTTATTTATAAATAAATAATTTCATACTTAAAAAATGCAAAAAAAATAGCGTTACTGTTGCCGCACCTTGTATTATAATGGCAAGTAGGAAAATTATAATAACTGATCTGCAGATGAATTCTCTTAAGAATACCTTGGTAGTACACTCATTTGGCAGGCCTGAATACTCTTAAATGCAAAGACATTTTTATAACGTGCAGCAAAGACTAACAAAATACCGAGTTTTATGCCGGTGCCAAGGACTGTACGCGCAGCCTGTCAGAGGTTTTAAGTTATACAGGTTACAGCAAAAGTAACGCCATTTTTGTATTTCTTAATGATGAAATTATTTATTTATAAATAAATAATTTCTAAACTAAAAAAGAAACAATTATTAATTGGAAAACTCAGGTACAAAAACTGTATTTCTAAAATAAAAAGGAAATCAAGCAGAAACTACAAAACTCAGATAACAAAAAGGGCGTTACTTCTGACGCACCCTGTATTATTGAGATCAAAAATTTTGAGCCATACGTTCAAAACAACACAAATTTTCACACGACTCAAGTTTTCTGGAGCCTATGTTAATCATTTGCAAGTTTTTGAATACAATTTGGTTTTATAATCGAAAATTTGCCCTGACACAAAAAAATGTCATGAGTTTGAAAAGTAAGTTGTCCTTAAAAGCTCAATTTATTTCTAACTCTTCACTTTGGAACTATCTTGTTGAAGATCGACTAGGGTTCTGATGTAAAAAACTGATGAGGGCTTCTAGTTTAAATGGATTTGAAGATTTAGATCAATGGAATTATAATTTTTCTAATCATCATGTGTGCTTGCTTTCCTTTGTTCTGATGATTGTCTTCTATTTCCAGTCTAACTTTTACACAATTTTAGGGAGTTTCTTATAATCATGTGGAGTTGAATTTTTATATTAATGGAAAGCCTTTAAATTGTCCAGTAACTGGAGTTCGTGGAACTGTATTTCCTGTAATTTACGGTAATTATTCATGTGTTGATGTTGAAATATTTTGCACAGGGAAAGCCCCCAAATCGGTTTAAATAACTCGTTTTATGCTTAACTCCACTGTCACAATTTGAAGTTCTGGAAAATAGATGGCAATTCAATGTTAGTTTTACTTATCTGAGTATTGTAAGTTTAACTGTAGGGAACCATTTGCTGATGATGTTGGATTTTAAAGCCTATTTTTTCTTCGATCAAAATATCAAGTTGAAGATGGGATAGAGTCTTACTCACCTTTTGTCTCACCTTTTTACTTAATACAGACTTGTATTACACTCTACAGCAGTGGTTCCCAAACTTTTTCATGCCGCGACCCACTTTTCAAAACATAAATTTTCGAATCCCTCGTAATTCTACATATACTTCGAAGTACTTGGAAAAAGTACAGTGAAAACAAAACACATAATTGAGATGCTAATTTTCATTTGAATTACTTGAAGCAAAGCATGCATTAATCTAAATTTTGAATGACTTTCGCGACCCACTAAAATTGCGTCCACGACCCACCAGTGGGTCGCGACCCATAGTTTGGGAAACGCTGCTCTACAGCATACACTCATATTTTCTGGATAATTCTGTATTGCATATTTTCAACAATGTACATCTCGTATATTCGAGCATATACTTCTGAAGTATATTCCAATAAAAACTCGCTTAAGTCTAAATGGCTAAGGGTAACATGTTGTGCATTCACAGTTGACGAAAGTGCTATTTTGGATGTTCAATTTGCAAGCTTTACCCATCAACCTCCAACAGGTTACAGTGAAATAATGTTGGAACAGCAAATATTTTAACTTTAGTTTTTTTACAAATATAACGTTTTGTAAACTAATTTTTCTTGATTACGTTTGTATTGTACATGCTCTTTGTTTTATGATTTTTCATAAATTTTAGCGTCAATTCCCCTGACAGCAGCCTGATATTTTTTATTTCAATTCTATTTTCGTGTAAAGCAGTTTTGTTGGTAAAGTGTACGGTGAGGGTTGTAGAGCGATCAAGGGTAAAAACAGTTTATGGCGACGATCATAATGTGTTCAAATCTCGCAATGGTCTTTGCGCTGTGCTCTAGAAAAAGGCCACTTTAAAGCATCTTCTGCTTGACTGCACAACTAGTGGTAGAAATGTTTTTGCTAACAGCACTGACGATTTTGAAGTGAGTTATAATGAAAGTTATTGTAGTAAATCGATGGGTTTCCTGTGACTGGAGGGTAAAAACATGATAACTCTACCACTAAGCAATAGTTTGAAATTTTATGCAGTGCGTGGTTGGCTCACATATGATTAATTTGTAAAGACAGCGGCATAAATTACTTTGTTCCCGTTAAGATTTTATTTTGTGGTACTTATGAACTATATTTACAGTGGTGTATGAGAGAGTTTCAACATAAACTTCTTTTTCCGCTAGTACTGTGAGAATTGCTGCATTTATTGCTTTGTTAGTTAACACAGCTTTGTGTGCTTTTTTTGTTTGTTGTTTCCGTCCATTTTCACTTAAGTTTGCAGTCTGTCTCTTCGCATATGGCCAATTAATTCTTGCAGCTTAGTTTTATTTGTAAATGGTTGATAGCTTTTCTGTTTGTCGCGTTTATTAGTCGCAGAAATTTTCTAAAATGTCATGGTTTATCTAGCAAAAGTGCAGCGTGGTTATAAAAATTATTACGCGAGGTCCAGAGACTAAACTGTACGTATTAAAGTGCAATGAAATCTCGGTTAATCGCCCGCCTGTAAGACAACACTGGGCGAGTTAGCAAGGTGGTAATGTTAGTAAAGCCTACTGCATTTCATCAAATAAAAAAATGAAGACTTCTTTAAGGGGTAGTGAGTGAGAGGTGGCGGCCCATCGGTGTTTTACTGTATCTCAGTTAATTGCGTGTAGTAGTTGGTTGTGTGGGTGTTTGTATGTACCTCTAAAACGCTGCGTCTCAACCTATTCAAGTAGGCAATCAACTTTTACTGGAATGGATTTTTTTACGGATCATTATATGCCCCTTCTCAACATGAAGACCATTTTTTTGGTGATCCATTTTACGAAACCAGTTGTTTTCCCACCTTTGTCCTTTATTTTGTAGTTTTTCGACTAAAAGACTTTTTTGAGATATCCTTTGTAAAATTCATTTTAAAATGCTAAGCGGTTTACTTGAAAAACTTTCGCTGATCACCCCTTGGGAAGCGCTGCTCCTAAAATATTTTTTATAAATTGGGGAAAAAAGCGACACAAACCCGTTTAAGGTTGACTTCGCAATTGTGCGCTTGAGTGTTGTATTATTGAGTAGAAAACCACTCACTACTATTTGTGCTGTGGACAGCAATATGAGAGAAATATTGAGATACAGGCTTGTAAAAGATAAGGTTGCTTAGATTTGTTTTGCTGTCAGCACTATGGTTCTGTTTGCTGCATTCGTGGTCTCATCTTGTAAGGGTAGATATGTAAATCACCAAGGTTATATTGACCTCACAATCCTGATCTCAGATTTGTTATGCTTGTTTGATTTATCAGAAAACATCTGCTAAGCTTTGCCTTAATTGAGCGAATTTTCGAGCACTAAAGTAAGACCCTGTGAAACGTTATTAAAAATAGCTAAGCCGATATTATTGTCTGTACTTTTTTGCAAAAAAATAGAATTTACGGTTGGTGATTTCCCTTTCCTTATTCTATCACATATCTAATTTATTGAATAAGATTTAAAATGGCATTAGAACATCTAACTGGTAATGAGGAGGCTATGGGTTCGAATCCCTATGGAATCGTGTTTAGCCTTTCGCTCACCTCCATAGTGATTGACCCCAATAGTTATATATTAAATTAAATGTCTCATGTATAAATAAAGTACTTTTAGCGATATTGGCCCTGCCATTTTTGTAAATTAAGTAATTTATGTATTTGGATGTCCTTGTTATTAACTCCTTACCTTATCACCTTATATACAGGGTGTCCGTAAAGTTACTATACAGTCTTACAAGTTACTATACAGACACCCTGTAATATATTAACAGTACAGTAAGATATTGTATTACAATATTTATTTGTAACAAAAGAAATAACACCTTTATGTTTATAAAAATCTCAGAAAATACATGTGTTACATCCGAAAAGACTGTAATAATCAAGGCAAACAATTTCTATGACAAATATTCAAATTGGAGGCCTTCAGCTTCAATACATTCTTGACAACGTGACACCACACTATGACAAACTTTGGTGCACAAGTCATGATCAAGGTTGGCAAATTGTGTATTCGAGAAAGCCAAGAAGTGTTGAAGATCTTCGACAATTTGTTATTGATGCATTTGCCAACCTTGATCATGACTTGTGCACCAAAGTTTGTCATAGTGTGGTGTCACGTTGTCAAGAATGTATTGAAGCTGAAGGCCTCCAATTTGAATATTTGTCATAGAAATTGTTTGCCTTGATTATTACAGTCTTTTCGGATGTAACACATGTATTTTCTGAGATTTTTATAAACATAAAGGTGTTATTTCTTTTGTTACAAATAAATATTGTAATACAATATCTTACTGTACTGTTAATATATTACAGGGTGTCTGTATAGTAACTTGTAAGACTGTATAGTAACTTTACGGACACCCTGTATTTTGTTTAAAGGTAATCTGTTATAGCAAACCAAGATATCCATAATGTTGATTGTTTCGCATGATAGCATTTTTTTAAGCACAATCAGCGTGGAACTACTAATTGTGCTACACTACGTGATTGTTTTTATTTTATCTATCAGTAACGTGCTGTATAGTAAGCATACTAGCCGCTTTTTTCATTTTGAGCGTGCTGTTACGATCTTATCTAATTCAACCGAATTTTTAACCTGGGAAGAATGATAAACTGATCTTTGATGCAAATTATTGGCGTTGTTTGCTCTTAAAGCTTTCAGTCAAGGCTATCTTTTATTTTTTACGAGGACAGGGCTTTTTCTGCAACCTGGAACTCTTTCTAGAGAATCATCAATCCAAAGTTTCCCTTTGTCTTTGACAAAAAATATATTTGCAGCGTAAGAACCAAATTGTACTTGCGCTCTTTAGCAGCCTCTGTAGAAAAATTTTTAGTTGATGTTTTCAAAATGCCATTACCCTCGATTTTGCAATATAGGCTGGCATAGCCGCTTTTGTCATTACATCGCCTAAGCCTGTGCACCCATTTTTGATTTTTTCGGGATCCTTTTTATTTTACCATCATACATATAACAGTACATATTTGCTCTATATAATGTGAGATGAATATATTTTGTTGAGCCTGAATTTATGGCCATTGATCTTCGCAGTGGCGTGCAAAAGTAACTGCAGTGTTCTCTTTACACATATTTATTGCCTTATCTGTCATTTGATGTTGCTAATAAAAGTATGCAATTTCGTTTATTGTTAAAGTTTTGTTTTTATGAGGAATTGATTTGTGATTATTTTAGCAGGTAAGTGTGTATTGTAGTACAAAGCTTGTGTGCTATGAACAGGGGTGAAGTGAGGTGAGAATTTTGTTTTTACACTTATTTGGGGCCAGGTAAGAATTTCATTATTTATTTGATAGAAATGTTTCCAAAAATGCCAAAAAATCACCTGGAGATCTTACACGCATTTACATGTTGAGAGCGTTCCAGTTGTTGATTTTCTGAATGAGGGAATATAAATGGCTAATGAAGTTAAATACCACAGCCATATTATGGAGTCCGTAAATTAAGCTCCGATCTTATAAACTGGTTAGTTACTGAATCCCTGGTGTTTATCCCCTTGTTTCCAAAAACGCGTTTTTAGTTTCAGTTCAGTAAACAATTTCCGTTTAGACACTTCGGAGTAAAGGATAATGCTAGCAGGGTAGGCAACATTTTCGTAGCAAGCAAGGAGCATAGCCAAATCTTTCACAACTTCGTACGCCCACCCATTGTGATGTTTGACGGCATAATTATTGTCGCAATGGAAGACGGGCAACAAGGGAAGCCTTGTACCAGTTGTAGGAGTGTTCGAAGCAAAAATGTTTTGTTTCGAACAAAATTGCTCTGGTTTCGTTTTCGCAACCCCCTTGAAACATATGAGAGTATCTGTGGTCAGCCGCGGGCAACGTTCCAAACCGTGAAAGGTTGGACTTATCCCGTGTGACAAACCTGCTTTACACGCGAGCTGCATTGAACTCACCAAGCGCCATTTACCATCGTCACATAAATTTTCGAAGTAGGGCGATGGCACAGGTGAGTGATGATGAAAAAATTTCGTTTCACCTCAGTAAAATTCGTTGCGAACACCCCTAACTAGTCGTACGTTACCAACCCAGCTTGTAGGCCTCCGTAAATTTGCACTCTTGCGAGTAACTGCTTAGCCTCCTCCCCGCTTTGCAGACATGTTCGATGAGCTATTTTAGTCTTTTGAAACAGTGGTAAGCTTCAAAAGAGGTAAAAGTTTTTCATCGAGAATTTGGGCAAGTTAAGTTCCTTCATAAATTCTTGCCTCAAGCTCATAAAATCTTTATTCCGCCACTGCTAGCGAGACCACACAGAGGAGTTAGAAATATCTGTAAACTTTGCTGCCATCTTCCTGTACACTATTCGTAGGCCTCTTTTTGTGATAGCACCTTTAATTCGGCCTGAGAAATCATTTTATGCCGCTCTTTAGCGCCTTTATTGTTTGGTTGATTCTGTAAAACAAAGGCGTCCGATCTTTTAGGCCGAAAAGACAAATGCGGTCTGTGAATACTTTAGCAGGCCACTTGGCAGGAATTACCGTCGCCTGTAATCTAAATTTCACTACACTCACTATGTATAGGTGCAAAAATGTCGCTTGCTTTATGATTCGCTGTGCAAATTCCTGTAATATCTGGATTTCCTCACTGGTAAATTCGGACGATTTCCTAACCAGCCAGTTTTATAAACACTTTCTTCTCCTTCATGACCGTTAGGCTTTTGCCTTCTTAGGGATTTCAAACATGTCTGCAACTCTGTGTTTGTTTGTTGTTTATGCTCTGCGTTTGTTTGCTCTCGTTGAGCTATTCTAGTGTGATTTATGCTGGACTAAAGTTGACTTTGCTGTAAGTTAACGGGTCTGTTAAATAAATAAATAAAAAAAACCTCACACCACAGTTCCAACCAAACATAATGCGACTTTGCAAAACGTAACAACGAGAATTGTTAAGTCACAAAAAAAGCAAAAAGGTTGTACTTGACAACGTTCAAAAGCAAACAATAAATATCTTCTCGATGTTTACAAAAATTCTTTACATGCATTCAAATAAATAATCTCAGAAAAATAATGAAATGAAGCTTGTTCACTTGATCTGTCTTTTCCTTCTTGATACACGTGAGGATTTTTCGATAAATTATGTGTTGGAACCAGTTGCTAATATCGCGGAGTGCCAGTTCGTGCTAAATTACTTCTGGCTTAGGCGATTGAGGTTACTGTACGTTCTCTCTGAAAAATATCACGCCGGTCGCTCGGAACCTTTCCATGGGTCACGGGTTGGACGTCCTTCCTCCAGAACAACATCAATCAATAATGTCAGAGGAACGGGGTTTTTTTTAATTAAAGCAAACAAAATTTAACTACTACAATCAAGGATAGATTAACAGTAAGAGAAGCGCTGGGGTAATCTAGTTGCCGAACCTTTTTAGCGCAACAAATGTCTTGGGACACTAGAAACGTGAGAACGCACTCAAAAAACGAGATCACGACACTCATTCTAGGCTAAGTATTACCCTGTGCATTTTGGTAAAGTCGTTTGTTCATTGCAAAAATGAAAATCATTTTCAAAAGCACCTTTGTGATAATTACATATCATGACTTGATAATTGCCTACATCTACCTCACAAAAATTATAGGTCTTTTAGCTTCTTATTTGTCCGAGCAATAGCAATATTCGCTTCCGGGCTTGAATTCTGAAAATAATTTCAAGATACCAAAAATGCAAAAACAGAGCTGAATAAAAGCTTACATTCCGCAAAAACGCGGCGAGCGAGACGTAAATCCGCGCTTTGCTCCAATTATGACGGGGCAAGTCAACTTCTTTTATAGGCGTAGCTAAAGAGACCATGCCCCCAGATTTTTGAAACCAATCAAGGTAAAAAGATGTTCTCAAGTACAATGGCAACAAAACAGCAGTATCCAAAAAAAGGTTATCAAACAAATTTGAGGAACAATAAGCTAACAAACTGCAGACAGTGACACTGTTTCGACCTATCAGGTCTCTTCAGTGCAGTTGGTGACCGACAAGAAGCTAGAGGCTTTTAATAAAGCATAGCTTAGACCGTCACACTTGTGGGAACAAATACTAGGTCCACTGTAGTGGATGGTCTGTCAACCTCTGCGAAGCCGTATCACTCGTGAATGAGTGGCGGTTGTCGCAGGTGCACTAAGTCTAACAACTGCTAGAACAATAGTGCTGTCACAGCCGAGTGGTCACAAGGTCTTACATGTATAGTAATGCAAGAGGCCAGCGATGCACTTAGCAAACTGCAGACAGTAACACTGTTTCGACCTATCAGGTCTCTTCAGTGCAGTTGGTGACCAATAAGAAGCTAGAGGCTTTTAATAAAGCATAGCTTAGATCGTCACACTTGTGGGGCCAAATACTAGGTCCACTGTAAAAACGTCAATTCGAAAAAAGGATCGTTAAAAAAAATTGAAAGAAAAAAGCGTGAACATAATTTAGAAGGAGATATTTTTCCCACTCACTTTTCCAAGTTTCGATAAGAGCACAAGATAATCAATGCTTTTTAAATACTAGTAGTTGTTGTTGGTGATGTTATTGTTTTTACCCGACCCCTTCCGAGGGATGGGGTCATGGAGGAAGCCATTTGATGCCCAGAGGCCAAACAACTCCCCAAGGTATGAACCAGAGGTCATATAGAAAAAAGTCACCAAAAAGGCAGCGGCACAAAGAGTCCGTAATTGGACAGTACAGAATGAGAGGAGAATTAAGAGTCCTCAGTCGAGTAACCACAGACGCTGCATGGAGGATTTTTAGTTCTGCCGATTCTCGGGAGATATGAGTTAAACAAGGTTGTGCCCGTTGCAGCGAAGACGAGAGAGAGCACACAGGGAGCGTAACGGGAAGTCCCTCAGTGGATACTGAGGGACCTACATATCAAAAAACTTTGATCAGATAGTACCCTCCAGCCCAAAGTAAGAGAAGAGTGTGGATAGGAGAGGTAAGAGGAGAGAGACTACGTGAGACTGTACATAGCTGAAGCAGCGCACCTCGAATAAAAGACACAGTTCTTTAAGCACTGTAATCTATTAAGATTTACCACATAGACAATCCCCCTCTGTCGGATTCTCGCCATTGGTACTACCCATGTCAACAGAAACAGAGAAAGCAAGCTGCTCTCAAGGTTGAAAAGGATATACTCTCGGCCTCGCAAAACAGCAAATGCTTATTTTAGCTAGTAATCAAAGCTCATTCTATCAAACAATCATCGCTCTGATGTAAAAACCACCTAATACAGCCCTCTACACCACACAATTTCCAACGCTGTACTTTTTGAAATGAGAGCGACTGATTAGAATTTAGTATTATTTACCGTAAACGTAACGTTACACAAACGAAAATTTTGAATGGCCCTTGAATTTTCCGTTTCCGGTAAGCTTTTTGGATCTCTGAGCTTCAGCCTCGTCTGCCCAACCACAATTATCGATTACTGATTATCGATTATCGTCGATTACTGCATACATTTTGAAAAATTTCGAAAAAAAGGAAACTTTTCTTTCAGCTTTAGTAAGTCAAGCAAAAATTTGGAACAAAAATTTATTGAATATTTAAATAAAAGTACTTACAATAAACAAAAAATAGCGAAATTTTCTGTCTCTCACGAGAACTCCAGCAAGACAAACAGCTGTAGCTAAAACGAAATAATCAACAAAATCTATCTTCAGACTTATGTCAAACGATGATTTGTTTTCATTATTTTCTTTGTTCGACTGCTGTTTCATGGTATGGCCAATCGCAGCTTCGATTTCTTGCAGAATATTACCTTAGTCCTGAAGGCAAAAAACATACCAGTAAACCAAGAAATTTAGTGTGAAGAGATGTGTCCACAAATGTGCCACCATGCAAAAAAATTTAATGGATGATAAAATATTGCACGGCAGCAAGATAGTGCAAAGGCTCACACAGCAAGAGCTTCAATTCAGTTTCTTCAGCAATCTACTCTTAACTGCATTTTACGGGAAGGTTGCCTCCAAAAAGCCCAGACTTAACTCTTTATTCTTGTTGTTTACCCGACCCCTTCCGAGGGATGAGGGCATGGTGGAAGACCATGGAGCCCCAGAAGCCTGGCAACTCTCCAGGGTCTGGACCAGAGGTCATAGAGAGACAGAGATTTGTCAAAGAGCAAGCAGTGCAAAGAGTTCGTAGCTGGACAGTGCAAGATGAGATCAGAAATGTCCTGGGACGAGTGTCCACAGGCGCTGCAGGGAGGATTGTCGATTCTGCCAATCCTAGTGAGATAAGAAGGCTGTGTCCGTTGCAGCGAAGACGAGAGAGAACACAGCGAGCATAACGAGGAAGCACAAGTTCCTCAATGGAAATCGAGGGAGCCTGTGTGTCAAAGAATTTTGATGAGACAGTATGCCTCCAGTCGGAGAAAAGACAAGAGTGAATACGAGAGATGGGAGGAGAGAGACTACAAGGGTTGCAGAGGCAGCAAGTAGCGCTCCCCATCTGGCCAGCTCATCAGCTGCATCGTTCCCCGGGAGAAACGAATGTCCAGGGACCCATTGCAGCCTGACAGAACAAGAAGAGAGAGAACACAGTTCCTGCCAGATCAGTTAGAGAGTTTCAGGTTGAAGATAAGACGGAGGAGAGGACAGAGTGGCGAGGACAGAACCAGAGTCAGATAGGAGGAGAAGAGAAGAGAAATGGCAGACTATATGGTGCTACCGAGACCAGCTAAGAGCGGGCAGAATGGCGCAGGCTTTAGTGGAAAAACTTGAACATACTGGGCCTGCTGAGAAGGAAAGAATGGCCTCAGTGCCACAGAGAGAGCAGTTGGTAAATATGCCAGAGCCGTCATGAGGGAGGAGAGAGTCAAGTAGGCGAGAGCCGCACCTTGGCGAGAAAGAGGGGGATCTTTCGCTACCAAGATCATCATATCATAATCTTGTGTTTTCAGTGTTTCCCTAAAATTTTTTCAAATTGAGTTACAAAATTAGTTTACTAAAAAATGGATTTGTGACTTTATTTCTCAACCAATTTTCATAAAAATTTCAAAAAATCACGCTTAATAACTCGCACATTGGAAGATGTACAATTTGTGCCCTAACTCTTGAATTTTCTTACCCAAAAAGGGTTAAAAAACTATGAGCCCAGTTGCAAAGGGCAAAAATTGTCAAATTCCTAGCAAGAGCCAACTACCTTTTAATCAAACTGAGATTACATGTTGACCACGAAACCAAAGCCTTTATCAGTAATACAGTCTGAAAACTACTCTCTTGGGGCATCATTTGACAAAATTTCAAGCGATAATGATAAAATTTATTTATTAAAAATTTCAATTTATTTACGGGTCTCAAAACATCCCAAACAAATTTGTGTGGTAAGTAGATAAAAGTAAATTTAGTGCGTAAAAAATATGATATGTTGCTAAATACTGGTCTTATTTAAAAGCTTAGGAAATTTTCTTTCCAGCAATATGTAACTTTAATTAGTTTAGGCTAAGCGGTATATGATATTTACTGATCAAAAATGAGTACTGTACATCATGTCAGTTCAAAACCCCCCAAAAACTTTTTGACTTACCTTTACTAAATTATAATTTTTTAAAAACTACTCCCTATAAAAGATAAAATAAAT
The DNA here is from genome assembly GCA_963675345.1 of Trididemnum clinides. Taxonomy (NCBI): domain Eukaryota; kingdom Metazoa; phylum Chordata; class Ascidiacea; order Aplousobranchia; family Didemnidae; genus Trididemnum; species Trididemnum clinides. Next base: position 3,367,777 of record OY776285.1, read on the forward strand.
TGCAAACACTTCATCACTAAAGTTGTCATGTTGTATCAAGTTTTCAAGGAGACAAAAACTAAAATACAAGTTTAAAAGCTAGCAGAAGTTTGGCTTCTCTAAACCAAAGTTTGCTGTATCCTTCTTGTTTCTCAACAAATCGGAGAGGTGTAAAAAAAACTTCTATTTCATTGTCAGTGACCACATATTCTATTTAAACTTAATATTTTCTGAATCTTGAAGTGGTTCTCTTTTCAAAAATACATAATGTTACATGGTTTAGGCTAATCTCTAGCAGATAATGACTGATCATATTTTAGGTACTACATTTAACTAACTAAGTGTGGTACCGGTTAACAAAAAGGTCATGGGCCTCAGAAAGTTGCAAATTGTAGAAAACCTAGGCTTTTAGGTAAGTTTTGAGTGATGTACCTTAAAAGCTTATTTTCTTAGCATCATCTAGCGACATTTGTAAAAAGAAATGTTAGAAAATAAAGATTGTAGTGATCTTTGAGGTAAGGGTACTTTAATTTCGAAGACAACTCAGCACCTATTGGGGATAATTTGCATATTCAAACAAATTTTTTTTTGTTTTTATTATATTTGAAATCTTCAATAAATAGAGATTTCAATTATATATTACACTTAAGTAAACAGATGAATGATGATATACAAACAAACTTGGGGTATTTTTCGATGACTATTTATGACAATTTTTGCACTGCCACCTCACGGATATTTTTTTCGCTATTCACGTGGTAGCAAAAGAGTGAAATGTGATGGATTATTGTGTTTGGAGCTTGTTATTAGCAGAAGTCACAAATGTCGACGTGAAATGAACTCTATCGATGATTTAAAAACGTGCTTGGCAAGAGCTTGTAATGATGTCACACAGGTTACTCTTCAAAACGCCACGCCAGCTCGGATTTCTGGGTTAACACACAAAGTGCACGTGCGACACTTTGAGTATCTGTTAGTGTACTGTGATATTGGTCTTTGAAAAACTTTATAAAAGTTATACTTTGTGAAAATAAATCACCGTTTGACAAATTTACCGCTTTTTTAGCGACCACCCTGTAGTTTACCCTGATTAAGATCCCGTGAAGAGACAAAAACCTTCGATGTGTTTTGTTTGTTATAATTACTGTAGTTGTGTTCAACAAATTTTTTCTTATTTGATTTACTAAACGCTAAATATGCTTCAAAGCACGTTGTTCCTCGTTTGATACTTGTGAGCTATGGGTTTGGTATAAATTCCAAAGCTTTAGACGATTGCGTGTAGCATATAATGACGGTTTTTGCTATCTTCACGGTATACCTCGTTTCTGTAGTGCAGGTCCTGGTCAAGTGGTGGCCAATATTGAGCGTTTAATGCTTTTATCCGTGAATGTTTGTGTCACTTTGTTGCTCGCTGTAAGTAGTCCTGCAGCAGATAGCCTATGTATTTTGAGCGATAAATTCTGGTGTATTATTTTCCTTCTCCTTCTTTGGTCGATATAATAAATTATTGGGAGTGATGAGCAGTAGTATTTAAAATCATATGATTACTTTGCATAGCTTTTTGTCAGCAACAGCATCTCGTTCTTTTAATGCCAGTAGCTCAATTTACATCAATACAAACAGGATCTAATGCAAGCCTATTGCTTTTGTTTGTTTGTTGTTATTGTTGTGGGTCCTTTTCTCGCTTCAACATGGACCCTTGGGTCTGAATTAAATAAATAAAAATAAAAAATAAATTACCAAATGTAACTTCCCAAAACTGTTATCAAAATGATTTTGCTCAATTAACCGACGTATAGGCCTAGTGTGGTTTTCAAACAAGTCTTCAAACGATTTTTGTGACAAAAATATATTCTTCAACAATTTCAAAGTTGGTAGCTTGAAAAGTGCTCGACCGAAATGCAAAACGATGGTGAATAACAATATTTAAGTGAAAAACGTCTTTCTATTTACAAAATACTGGCCACCTCTACTGGCATCGTTTCTCAGGGCAAGAAGTTGCTTGTGGTTAATTAAAAACATCGGTTCATCCGGCTTCTGCTAGCTTGCATTCCTGAGAGCAGCAACAGTTAGTGGTTACAAATGTGGGGATCGCCAAACGATATCAGGTGGAGTGTGAGGAGATGCATCCCAATCGGCACCTTTATTAGTCTTGGTTTCATGATCTGATTTGTTTGCATTCACCTCGAAAAAGAATTTTGCTTAAAAAAATTTAGCTGAGGAAAAAGATTTCAACCTTCAATAATAATGAGTCAATTTGGACTTCTCACTCTCCTCATCAATATTTTCTGGATCCGCTGTTTCTATATCTCTTACTTCCCACCACTCTGTTGGCCTTAAAACCTGATTTTAAGAAAAAAGTTTTCCTTTAACAGGCACCACTGTATATTTGGTAGCAATGATTTCGCATAGTGATGTAGATCTACTGAAGTATTTTTTTTCTATTGATTTCCACTCAAAGTTTGGATTTCATAAACTATGTTCGTTGCCCATTATGATGTGTTTACTTACAATCTACAAAGAATTTCGCAAATTTTTATATGCTCATTTGTTTAAGTGCACTGGGGCATAAATCCAAAGTTGTGGAAGGAAGCCAAGTTATTGTACTGCAATTAGCCAACTGCTTACAACTTTTTTGCAAAAGTCTATGGCTGCGGGTATGTTCTTGCTGCCTTCATACGTGCTGCGAGGTTAAGGCAAAGTGACCAGGAAGCCAGAATTCAGCACTTACAGTTGAATTATTACAATAAGTTGGGTTATGAATAAAGTCATAACCCATTAATCAACTTTTTGTACTAGAGAGAAGTATAATTTTTTCCAAATCCCGCAAGAGTTTACATTGAGACTCGGCATTTTGTTCCGCTCTGCTAAATGTAATAAACGGTCTGAGAGGTTAGCAGCAGTCATGTGAGTGACATAAATGTACAACAAAGCTATTCTAGCGCGGAGTTCACCTACAGTTCAGTTATTATAAGTTTCGTTCTTGTCACTGTTTTATCAAAATTACCTGACTTAAACCGATGTCACTCTAGAGACGTGGCGTGCTGTACCGTGAGCCTACTGACCTACATATAATTACTTAAGTTCACGGGAGTTCTTTGACATCGAATTATATCCTTAAGCTTTCAGTTGACATGAATTTTCTCTGTTTTGTTTATTAAATCTTTTACCAAAAGTTATCGTACAATTTCAAAATTTAGCAGCATCTCCAGTTCAAAAGTTAATTCCGTTTTTTATCCTAAGAATAAGAGATATTTATATCTCAAAAAAATGAAAAAGACACAAGAAATAATATTTCATAGAGTGAAGACGAAGCAATGCAAGAGTCACTTTTCTACGAAACCAAGCACGAGAGAGTAATATTCGGAAACACGAAGGAATGCATGACTCACATTTCTACGAAAACATACGGTAACGAAACTCAAGGCAACAACACACACACACACACACACACACACACACACACACACACACACACACACACACACACACACAGATTCACCCACAGATCCACCCACGTACAGAATTCTGTTTAATAGCACAGTGATAGTTTCGCACCTGAATACAGGCAGTCGAAAGTTAGCCAAATCAAAGCGGATCGGAGAATGTTCCCGACTCTTACTTTGCACAAAATTTGCACAAACAAAATCAAGAGAATTTTTTAAACATTTATTCCGTGTGTTGTCAACAGCTTTTCATGCGTGCATGCATCAGATTCTGGGCAGTCGTAAAAGTGTAAAAGGGTGTTGTGTTTATCAGATTTGTCTACAGTATATCGCTGAGTTCACTATTATTTATGTGGTAATTGTATTGATATTTCGGTTGTTGGTTTATTTTTACGAGGTTGTTTTAGGGATGCTTATTTATGACAATAATTTGCTAGTAACTAAGCTACTATAATAAGCAAAGGCTGTAGCAGGTATAGCGCCGGTACAAATAGTTAATGAAGGATGATTGTCACAAAATGACTTGTAATAAGTGATCTGCACTGTCCAGTTATGGAAGTTTACTTAAAAAATTTATGCAGTAACACGTTGGCTTTGCGGTACAGGGCAATTCACGATTTGGCTCAGTTAACATTGGATACTTTGGAAACGCAGAAAGTTTCTTATGCTTTCAAGGCATGGCAAATTAGGTCAGTATGTTATTTCAGTGATTATGTCTTAGCAGTGATATAGCTGTAAATTCTATGTCCTATTGTATACAACCATTACCATATATTATTGTTTATGAACTTACACTATCATCTGAAATCTCTAACTTCTTAGCTCCAAACCTAATGTGATTTAATATACAAACTAAGAGTATATTCAACAAAATGCACAAAAAAGTGTTGGATCCTTTTTCTCAGTAAATTCATACAAGAAGCCGGTGATTTATTTAAGTGTGTAACTGGAGACAGTGCATGCTGTTTCCATTGGTAGTTTTAACTAGTACATGGCTGCAATGTCCACTTTATTCAAGACTTAAGTAAGGGTTAAGGTTAATTGATATTGCAAGACATCGTCATGGTCACTAGTGCATCATGGACATCACAGACATGTACCGGTACTACAGTATTTAATGGTGGCTCTGTTTTCACTTGTAATTGTGGCTCAGGTGCATTTTTTGTTGATGTTTTCTCTGATACATGTGGGGTCAAATTCTTAAAAATTAGGGTTTTGGTGAAATTCCAGCAAGGTTTCAAAGTATTTGATTGTAAAATTATCAGAGAAAACATCTAAGGAAAATGTCCATAGTGTTATGTTGAAAACATTTAAAGTTTGGAAATGGCTAGTTTGCCATCAACAGCATTGTACCTTTGTGTAGCAACCTCAGCAACTTCAACTACAAACCACAAGTAGAAAGTCACCAACAACACCTGGCTTTATATATGGATCGCCATCTACATTCAGTAGCTATTATGATAGAAGTGACTGGTCGCCACTTAAAGTGCATTTATTTTAATTCAGATTACAGTCAGATGCCTGCCATGGCGCTACATTAGGAAGCTTTTATGTGGTCACATTGATGTGTCTTTAAATAGGCATATGTGCTTCAATTCTGTTAGTGATGCAGTGGTGTTGTGGATAGTGCTGTTGCCTTTAAATGCAATAGTTACAGATTTGATTCTTCACCGCAAGGTATTTAGACAAAGGCAGTGTACACTAAGGGAGCAACCTGATATGTGAATGTATAAGTGAGTGTACACTGGAGGGGGCCCAGACACACTGGGGGCACAGTTTTTTAAATTTATCATGGAGATCAATTGATCATAATTGACTAAAAGTCATGCTTTTCAATGCCATTGAAATTAACCAATCACAAATGCTCTACAGCAGAGTAGCTTCCAAGGGTAAAATGGCACTTCAGCAAAATAGCCATTGCCTTAAAGTTTTGACTACAAATTGATGCTCATTCCATTGTAAGATGCTGTGAACTTTGTAATTTTTGCTAATCCCAGTTCAAGGCCAATGGTACTTAGCTGGAAAATTAAATTTTATTTGATTTCCACATAAAATAGTCCTAGTTTATCAACTGATCTTGATTAAGATAGGCAAGTTGCAACGTCTTGTTATTTCTGAGTGTTCCATTGTTTTAACATCTGATGCTTTAAATTTAGAGAGAAATGCCTGACAGCTATGAAATTGGCTCTCGAAAGCAACAATTCTCTACTATGTAATGTTAGCTTGGGAGCAATAGAAGTAAGTTCTCATTGTTCTTGTGTTTAATTTTCAAGAGTTCAGTTGCATTCATGCTTGTAAAACTAACTTTATGGTTTTTCCAAAATCATTTCTTGGTGAGTTTGTACATAATAGCTTGCAAACTTGCAAGATTGTTTCAGAGACCTTTCTTAATTTTAAAATGGTGTAATTTTACCAGTTAAATTACCTTACTGTAAAAGGTTTTAACTGAGGTGGCAACATGGTAACATGACTTGAGCTTTTGTTGCTTCTTCATTGTCTTGTTGCTGTATAGTTATGATATTGCTTCATTGTAACTGTTGCTGCTGGCTGGTTTGTTAAAACGCACTCGTGAAGTGTAGTGGTTTTCTATTAATAAAGCGTAAAATTAAGTTAATACAAAATAAACAAGCAAATAAGGTTAAAGTGACATTGAGTAAATAAAGCAATAGTAATAAGCAGTGGTCACAGACACGAATTCCTTTGGCACTACCCAAATCAACATTAAATTTAATTACAACAAATTGGGAAAAAATGCAAATTAATTCAAACATCATATCACTTACCAGCTGTTGCGGAAAACACAGCCAACAACAGTCTCCATATATCCAACAGTGTACTATCATACCTATAACTAACATGCTAAACAAATAAATTCAATTAGTTCTTAAATCATTTACTACTTCAAATAACCACATAGTCTTCAGTTAAAGAACTACTCGTTTCCGAAACCCAGTGCTCTATGGTCATTGTCAAACTAAATACAAAAATCTCGTTCACATGCAAAATAAAAGGCGTCTTTCAAACAAAAAAGTTGCCTGCATCTATAAACCAAAAAATGCAAAGTTTGCGCTAAAAGCTGCAGTAACAGTAACGTTTATGAGTGCTTGGACAAAATACAATAGTAATATTGGAGGTAGCATAACTATTACAAAAGCCATAATACTTTGAATTTTGCAACTACTATTGAATTTATAGTTATCCAAATATTTATTTGTTCTAGTATTTGGTTCTGCATCCAAATCTAGATGGAGTTGCAGGAGAAGAAGAACTTGACGCCATGGACTCAAGGATATTTGTTCTACAAGTGAGCTGTGTTATCTGTTTGTGTAGGTTGCTGTTGGTTTTGTAGTGACATTGATAGTGTGTTTAAACCTCACAATAGCTACATTGCTGTACACTTGGGGAAGCACACATGGCAATTTTTCCCTTTGCCTTACATGAAATTGAAATGCATTGTGCCTGCAGACTGGTAACTTCAAAACCAGTGTGAGCGAAGGGATGTTTAGGTAGTGTGGCTTCCCACCTAGGAGGCTAACTTTCTGTGGTAAGGTGAGCAACCAATCAATGACTTACAAAATCGATGTAGTAGTAGTAGTACAGTTTTTATTCGGTATTGTCCACTTAATGAAGATGGCTGGATTTACCCCATTCCTTTCACAATTGTTTGTACTTCATCTTTCCACTTTACTTAATTCAGGGCATCCTCCTTCTTTAAACCAATCTTTTCTGTTTTCTTTTTGAGGTCTTCTTTGGTTGCCCTTGCTTTCTCTTGCCATTCACTTCAAGATCTAAAGCAACTCTCAAAACACTATTGTCATCCCTTCTCATGTTCGTATCCTCTAACTCCATTCGCTGTTGCTAACCAGTCTACAGTTTTCGAGATCTTTGATAGAAATCTTCATGAGCAATGTAAAAGTGTTACAAACAAGTTTTTGGAGATAAAACTGAAAAAAATCTCTTTTAAACAGTTAATTTATGACGAAAATGGAAAAATTGTCACTTTCAAAAATTGATTTCCAAAAAATAGTTTAATTGATTTTTTTGTTATTTATGTTCATTGTGTTGTGAATATAGCGAATAGTAATTTTAAATAAGGCAGAGAAGGCAGTGCATTAAACAGGTTGGGAGCCGCTGTTCTGATGTAGCTAACGGTTTTATGTGACCAAAGGATAAAAATATACAAAAAATTAATCAGCTCTATGTTCATTCCTTTATTCTTTCTCATGCTCGCTCTGTCAATGCATCGTTTGGGGTCTTAATTGTAGAGCAGATCTGAGATCGATATCTATTTGCTAACTTTCACAGGCCATTATTTGCTTATCAACGCTACAGTCTTTTACTTATCAGGTGTCACAGTGCGATGCTGTGATCATCATTCTATACCAGTCCGCTCAATTTTTGGTTGCGTCGTCAATTTGTTGGTGTTCTTCAGCCATGCTGTACTTGGGCAGCCTTATCTTGTCTTACTGTTAATTTTGTGTACTACAGCAATTAATGTTATTTGTACTGGTCAAAAATGTAGATAGGATACTAAAACGCATAGAATATTTTTGGGCAAATGTTGGGACTTCTTTTGTTTATTTGTTGATGTTTTTTAGGTTTTAGATGCACTGAATGACTTACCAAATTTATTAGCTGATCAGCAAGTTCGAGGCCTGAAAATTTTTTTGAGTTTGTGTTGTGATTTTGTATCAAGCTTTGATGGAGAACTGATAATTAAGATTGTGCAGGTAACAAGAGTGTCTTTTTTTTTTAGTGAAAGCATGTTCAAGATATTGCTTTTCCTGATCATGCATGCGTGTTATGTGTGGCATACAAATGCTCTTTGAAGCTAACTATTGTTGACTGCTTCATCCTTTATTCATTGATATAGCGCGCTTGCTATATTTTACTGAAAGCACTATAATTTCATGGTTATGCTGTTTTTGTATGCATGGCACTATCATTTCATGGTTGTGCTGTTTTTGTATGCATGGCAAAGCACATTTTTGGTTTATGTTGGTGAGCACAGATTCTGAATTAATTAGCTTAGTCAAAGATCAAACGGTCAAAACTTTATGAAATTCAGTTAAGTTTGTCTCAAAACTGTGCACCTATATTTTGTAGCTATGGTGTGAATTAATGCGAATGCTTTCTTGAATATGAAACTTTTAATGAAGCTGTTTACCAGTGATTAAAATATAAACTGTATTCTGCGTTTTTGCGCTTTTCAGGTTAAGTTACGAGTACGACCACAGAAATTGCTTTGCCGGTTTCTGTATTCAGGCTGTCGTTTTGTTGGGCCCCAGCGACCAACACCATCAGGGTAGTACATTAGCGAAATGTTTTACAAAAGCAGCACATTTGTATTACAAATCGATTTCGCCTACGATATTTAGCGAGTTGTTGTATTGATTAAAAATATTTATGTACACACTATAATTGAAAATTTCTTTTTTAGTAGTTATCTATTTGATTATAATAACTCATTAAATCTCGTTGGCATAGTCACTTTGTGTGTTCTTTGTTATGTTGTGTTTTGTAGAATCATTCTACTAGTTTGTTACTCTAATAATGATGGCTGTTCTAGGCAATGAGCCTTCAACTTAAATGCATGTGCCACGATAACAGTTTTTGTGTTTTTTTCATTGGTAGCACGAGAAGAGACAGGATTTACTTTTATGTCTGCTGGGTACTAAAGTGTAGTACATGTATTGTGCTTTGTGCAGCAGTCTTTACTAAATTATTGCATTTTTGGTGTTGACAATATGGATTTGGCATGTGATGCTATTGTTAAAAACTTTGGTCGATTTGTTTGTGGCAGCTCTATTATTCTTGCATATCTCGACAAATTAATTTATTAAAATTACATTTGTTGGTGGTTTAGATTCCTGGTGCGATTTTTATTTGGTAGCTGTTTTATTTGTAAGAAGTTGATTTACTCGTACTGCCGTAGTCGTGTGCAGTTTTTGTCGGTTTTTAGTTACCAGAGTTACTGAAAATATTGGTTGCTGTAATGAATAACTGTCCCGGTAATGAAAAATGACTTTGGGATTGCGCGCATGTGCGTGTTAACCATAATCAGATTAAGTTCAGTCGAGGGTCGAGTGTACATACATTAAACATTAAAGATTGAAAGTGGGTTCTCAGTATATGCTGGCATTTTATGTGCAATTGGTGAAGTCTTCTCAGTTCTATTTTTTTTCGGACTCTCGTTCATTGGTTTCCTCTCCTTACCTTAATTCAGCTTTAATTCTGCCTATAAGAATGATAAATTTTGTGATTCATTTTCATTGCTCATGAATAATTTACGTTCGACGTTAAACTAACTTGTTACTATGCAAAACAAGGATTAATGATCGATCGTAGCTAATGTTGTGGCTTTGTGGTGAATTTGCTTCATCAATAGTACTGCAGTTAATGCGAATTGTATCGTAAAGATTACTGATGCGTCATAATCTTGTCCTTAGAGGAACTTTCAAAATTTTGAGATTCAAACCTCATACACTTGCTTCAAGCTTTTGTTATGGTTTTGACTATTAGTATCTATACTTCTGCTTGACTTCAGCAGCGCAAATTAGTTTATAATCGGTCTTTAGCTCTATTCTGAAAAAAGTGGGACTATATATTTTGCTTTTACCAATGAAGCTATCGAAAATACACCAGTTCTTCTGTTCGCTTTGATTTCGTAGCAGCATTAGGAAGTATTTGGTGAAATTCTAGGCTATTTAAACACTATTTTCTTGTTGTATTGTAACAGATGTGTATTGCATGCTGGCACAAAGAAAAAAACAATGTACTATCAGCTATGATCCAAATATGCGCGGCATTCACCATGCATTCACAAAAGGTGCGATTGGAAATTTTTAAATCTATTTGTTCTAAATGTTGCTTGATTCTTATGATTTTGGATTTGTTTTAAAGATGTCTCTTTTGGACTAACTACAAATGATTACTCTAGCATTAAATCATAACTCCAGTAGCACGGATGTTTTGCTTGAAATTAAAGCTCTTGCATTAATCCTAATGGTCTAAAATTGTGAAAACTTTTGATGGTTTTGTTTTGCTAATTTCGCATACTAATTGATATGCTTCATTGCTTAAGCCAGTGATACTAACTAATATTTATTGTGTGGCATATTTAATTACTGTATGCAAGTTGTTCATATGCTAATTCATTCATGAAGCTCGCTGAAATCTTGCATATCAGTGAAGTAATTGACAAATTCAGAATTTCAATCGACAGTATTAAACAGACATCAAATACTAATAAAGCCATTTCCCTCACTTAACTTTAAAACCATTGTAGAAGTAAGATGCAACACGTTACTGCTGCTGTGCATCCAAATATTATCGTCGGTGCATAGACCTTTTTCTAGTCAGTGGCTGTCGGCAGCCCCCCGTACAATGGTTTTTTTACACCACTGACATTTCCTCATTTCATATTAAAATAGCATGGTTAAGTGAGTTGAAATGTTATATATGTCAGCAATTTTGATGTTCCAACAATGTTCCAGTGTAACAAGCAAATGATTTTCCCGTAGAGAGAGCACAAAGATATAGTTCTATTCTTGTAAACGTTGAAATGCCACCAACTAATAAGATCTATACAATTTTTATAGAATCAATCCAGTTTTGGAACAACACTGATTCCGATTTCTATTTTATGGACTATTGCTAATCTCATTGCATGTGGTCTTTTAAATTATTTGCTCGTCGATGTTACAGCAGCTTTATAGATTGTACATCATTATGTGTTTATGATCAAATCATTTTAATGCATATCATTATATGTCTATGATCAAATTCTTTACACAATCTTTGCAGTTGTATCGCGTTTTTGCAGTTGCAAACACTAATCTGCATATTCTGGAGCCTATTGATCACCACAATCGACGCAATTGATAGTATCGTGTAAGGGTTTTAATTCGAGTCTCACGTGGCTTTACATTGTTTTGATGCCAGAAATATTTACAGTACCAAAAACTTGTTAATTTTTAGTTATGTGCAACTGTGTGCCAAGAAGACAACCCTGATGCTGGTGTAAGGTGCGTTGCTGAATCACTGGCAAGTCAAGCTGTTGAACGGCTCGCCAATGCTGATATGATCAATGCTAAAAGCAATGGTGAGTGATCTGTCAGTAATTTCGTCATAAATTACTTACGGTAATTTCGTCTCATACCTCAAGCGCGGATCAGCGTTTAGGGATGAGATTAGGGTTGATAAGGGCTAGGTTTAGGTTCAGTTTTTGGAGTTAAAATTACAATTGACATGTGACGAATTTACCATATGACGAAATTCCTGGCAACCGTTGTTTGTACAATAGAGTGAACTTTTATGATACTTTAATGTTGCTACACACTGCTCAACGTAATTTGCTAGCAATGTAAAACTGATTGCTTTCCGATTAGCAAAGTACCGGTAACAGGTTTGTTGAGTTAGAAGGTTGTGTTCAGCCCTGCTCTGGTACGATTTGATCCCAAACGCAAAAAATGTAAAGTTTTAATAGAAGCAAGCAACAAAGACAAAGTTGCTTGAAAAAACACCGCTTTGAAGAACATACAAAGAAAATAGAAGACGAGATTGCATCACAAAATCTTACCGTTTGTCATATATAGCATTGTCATACGTATGAGGTCATATTGAGTTCATGGTAACAGCAGGGCAAATACACTGATGAGTATAACCTCTTCAAAAATTGCCTGTTTACAACGAGAAATATCTTGACAATTGCACAATGCACATCAAAGTGTTTATGCCACTACTGCCCATGAAATTATCTACGTTAGCAGTATTCTAGTTATGTGGCAAAATATATATAATTTTTAATTAGACCTATTTTGCGACTAACCTCCTGATTTGCATAACATGCATAACTGTTAGCAGCCATCACTTGGCACGTGATGACCTTCTTTCACCTAATTGGTCGGCGTGACAGCCAAGACTTCATCCAATAGAATTACTAAATGTTTTACAAGAATGAGTCTCTTTGAATATCGCAAACCAATTTTTAGAGATGAGTTTTGGTCAATCGTCTGTTACTTTTATTTATTTTGAAGCTCTTTGAGGCAATATATTTGAAATACTTTTTCTTTGCAGACAAGTTGGCAGATGTAATCGGATTGGGCAAGTTTTTTGTTCAGCAAATAAAACTTGCTTCATCGGACAGTCAGAAGAGTGTGTTCCTTGAATGCTTACTGGCGGTTTTGAAGACGCTAAAATCTACTCATGTCATACGGAGCGAGATGTTTGCCAACTACGTTAGGTATTTGCTTCTTTTGTCAAGGTTGTCATGTGAAATTACTTAAGATCTTGTTAAGTTTTAAATCTTGTTATGAAATATACCAACCAAAGCTCTTTGTTCCTTCAACCACTGTAAAACCTCTTTTTTTGATTTTTTTTTGTGGTTTGTGAAGCAACGTTGTGTTCAGAATCAGTAGAGACTTGTCATTATTTGCTGGTACACTTCACATCTACTGCTGTCACTGCAGTCTACGTGAAAGATGCAGTGAAGAGCTTTTCTACCAAATTAATGTAGAGACAATGCTTTGAAAGAGTTGGAGATTTTTAAAAAATGCTCAAATAAAAGTGTCTGATGGTGGTTGAAATGACAATTGTTTAAAATGCAAGGTTTATTCACGTTTTGAGGGATTAAACCCCATCTAAATGGCTTGATATTGACTTCATTGCTTATGATTTAGCATTTTCTAGATTGCTGTTTGATGAATTGAATTATGTTCTCACTATGTCACATGGTTGCTGTCGATAGCGTCATTTTTCATTTGGCGTTAAAGCAAGAGTAATCACGTTTAGTATATGAAACTATTTTGTATTATTGCTTCTCTGATTTATCTCTGTCGTTAGATCATGATCTAAACGCGCGTTTCCTTTCGAAAGGTCGCTGTGCAGCAACTAGAATAGTTTACTTGAAACATTTTTCTTGTCGCATATTTCTTCAGATTCTTAACGCCCAGCACATTTGTTAGGTGCCAAGTAACGTTAAGAGCTTTGTTTGCTTTTTACCTTGGTGGTAGTCTACAGCTATTCCAAAATAGAGTAAGTCATTTGCACTGTGTTTTATTGATCGAACAGCAAGCTGTATTGATAAAGGTCACAACAAATATGCTTCAATATTTATGACAGGCCGACAATATTATCCCCACTGGATAAACCGGACATAAAGATTACCTCGCTTTCTACATTGCACAGCGCCTATGACAGTGCATTACAAATGAGTAGACTACCTTTTTAAAACACCTTTTTACAATACTTTTACATTTTAAGGTACAAGGCTATTCATAAAATATTCAATTAGTCTTAGATTGTGTATATTTAGCTCAATTCATTTTCATTTTGATAAAGAGTAGGTTATTTCTTCTTGTAAATAATTTAGATGTTTGCTTTAATATAGCTGCTAATGTGAACAGCCATTTATTTAATTAAATTCAAAAATCGTTGGGAAGCGACACCAATAGCTATCTAACATTAGCGACGTGTAAAATGTGACCTGCGGTGTTTCAAACACCTCCAAATAGAAAGCTTTACTTCTTGCTGATTAGCGTATCAATCATGAGGCAATTTTAAATAGCTGAGGTTATATCTTTTATGCAACAGAGGGAAACAGTTGTGATTAAAACATGATGTATGTACGTTTATGAATTTCCTGCGTAAGTTTTAAACCAAAGTAAATCAAGTAAGTCTGCTGTTGTGATTTTACGTTGAATCAATGGTTTTGCGGACCCCCTAACCAAATTAGCATATTTGTGAGATTGTGCTGCTGGAAGCTCACGCATTATTGACCGCATTAATTTACCAACTGAAATATTTTTTCCAGCAATGATTTGTGTCCTGCCCTTGCATCTGTCATAAGTCTTAAGAGCGTGACGACAAAAGTTCGATCGGTAAATAGCAAAAAAAGGCTAAGGCTTCGAAACAAGCAGAAAGGTATTTTAAACGTTGGTAACTTTTTAAAAATATTAACGACAAACTTGTTCAAGCCATCAACACAAAGTGAGCGAACTTTTTGAGACTGTGATTTGATGTGATAATCATTGAATTGAAAGCAGATCACGCATGCGGTTGTGGTCGGTGCAAACTGTAGTTTAATTCTGATGCGTGAGTCAGTAAGCAATCAAAAGTTTTGCTTGTCCGTACATCGTAATACTCAAGCGCTGAATTGGGAGTCTTTTAGTGACGAGTTTCACTCAGAACCAGCTACATTGCCGACGTTGTGACTCAACATGTAGATCTTTAGTAGTTTGTTGGTAACAAGATGTAACAATTTTTTAGGTTTCACTGTGATGTCATTTTAGATGCTTTAGTGACTCGAAGCTCTATGTTGTATCGCAAAGTAACGTTGTTGGCTACTGAAATGGTCCGCTTAGTTGGATCAGTTGGCTCGCTGCGGCCATACATAGCCCTTGTATTTACTCATTTATTATCATCAACCACCTGTATAAAGCACGGGATTCCCTACACGATTTTAAGCAAGGTAAAAAATTTGGTATTTTCAAAAACTCTTAGCAAATTTCTTTTTGAAAAAGACATTTTTCAATACATACGTAATTGGTGAAATCACTACTTCAGCAATGTTCAATCCAGGGATCGCCCAAAAGTTTAGATCATATTTTACTGAAGATTCGGCAGGTTGTGATATTGTATAGCCGGCGCGATGGCATAGTGGTTAGAGTGTCTGTTTCGCAGTCGGTAGGCCTGAGGTTCATTTTCCAAATTGAATCATACCAAAAGACTTTAAAAAATGGTATTCACACTTCCCCTGCTTGGCGCTCAGCAAAAGGGATAGTGTGGAGGACAAGTAACAAGCTTGCTTGTTGTGTCCTTTGGAAAGGCACTTAACGGGATGCCTCGATCTTTATGTGCAGACAAGTGGCCAACGAACGTGGAAAGGGTGCCGCTAAGCTCTCTTAGGCCAACTGCAAGGATATTAGAAAGAGGAAGTGCTGCCTCTGTTCTCAGATACCCTCGACGACTCATCAGTCATAGGATGACTTGACTTGATAGTGAGACTTACTATTGCGAGTAGTGGCTACCTAATATTGAATTTTGTAGCATTGAAATTAACAGTCACCCAGCAAGTAGTATACCGAATAAATTGAATGTAGTAATCTGATAAAGGCCCGATAATATGGCCTGCAAACATTGCTTTATCGCTCATTTATTAGTTAATATTATTTTTCTTTTTGTTTCAGCTTTGGGCAACCCCTGAAATGCTGTTTAACTTGGCAGGACCTTTTTTAATTCAGGATCAACAGATTAAGCAGAATTGTACGGGACTTTTGCAATTGTAAGTACATGTCATATTATTTTACTTTTAAATGTCTGTATGCCAGAATAACTAACTGCAAGATGTTCATTGTCCACGACGTGTATATGGTCTTTAAATAAACAGCCGTTGGATGTTTGTGGAGTATGGTTATATCAGCAAATTCAAACTTTCTTTCAACAGATCTTGTTTTCATAATGAGGTTGTTTTGCTTTTGTGAAAATGTTAAGGCATCATTAGAAAGGTAAACCCATGTTTCTCTTCAACTGCTCTAGTGGCTGTCGATTGTTAAGCCAGTGTCATATCTCCCTGTTTGTTGTTTCAGAATTATCGATGCTATGCTGATGGTTTCCTCAGAAAAGATTGAGATTCCCGCTTCTTCGCATTGGGAGAATATGCGTAATGCTGTCAATTGCTTGATCTCACTTATGGAAACACTTGACCAAGCACGTCATGGAATAGGATTAAAAAAGGAACAAGTAAGTTATTGTTTTAAGGCGTTCCGCTCTCTTGAAGTCAGAGATAATAATAAGATCACCGTTGCTCTTTGGATTAGGGAGCAGCGTAAAATCACATTCTGATCTACATTGGAATATTTTGCCCAGGTAGTAGGAGGTAAAACAACAGCATATTTTTAACTAGACTAAAATAGAATCCGGTAGCCTCATATCAGTATGATATTGCTCATGGTCCTTGTGATATGCTAAAAGAGCAACTCGACGATTTTTAATTTGTGAGGCGTGAATAAGATCCAAGATTCCTGAGCTAACTGACCTAAATTTGGTTAACTGTTAGACGTGCTGAGAAATGTTGGGGTTTGTAGCCGCAGTTAAAAGCTTTGAAACCCCCTTTTTATCATTGATGTTTGTAGGATAAGTCTCCCTGAATTAGCAAGTTTACCAGTTGGTTAATGATGCAGAGTTTTTGCTCGAGATCATTGCGACAGTTGCTTAGTCCCGAGCCGTATTGGGCATTTAATATGAATACTAGTTACCGTACATGCTTGACTGCTGTTAGTGGCTTTCAAAAGTTTAGTGATTTTTGAAACATGTGATGTGGTCAAACAATTATTATTTTCTTTGCTTTTTACAGTTGTCATTTTACCAGCTGCCGAGTAATCCTGACACTGAAGATAGTGCAACATCTCACAAAGACTTTGAAAATAGTGAAACTAAAAATACTGATGCACAGGATAACACTGAACAGAATGGTACTACAGAGTACCAATCTAGCAGTGATGAGGAAGACATCTGGGCATCATCTGAAAATGTTTTCAGAGATATGGCATCACCTTACTACTTGTCTGCTGCAGAAGATGAAGAAG
This sequence comes from Trididemnum clinides, assembly GCA_963675345.1. Classification (NCBI taxonomy): domain Eukaryota; kingdom Metazoa; phylum Chordata; class Ascidiacea; order Aplousobranchia; family Didemnidae; genus Trididemnum; species Trididemnum clinides. The sequence continues at coordinate 3,384,788 of OY776285.1, forward strand.
ACTTGAATGGAATTAAACGTAGGCTTTTGTGGTTGCTTAAGATGCTGTGACAACGTACAGATGCTTGGAGCGAGTAGCCCTGGACGTAAACTCTTGTACAATTAGTATTCATGACTAAGAAGTTTAAATTTGCTGTTCTATGTCAAGTATACTTGGCGAGGTGGAAGGGAACAGACTACAGCGCCGCTTGAAAATAGAATACTCTGAAGTCACATTTTTGCTAGCGTCTTTTTTTCACTTTTAGTGGCTTTAAACTTAGATTTCTAATATGTTGCAAACATCACCATACAATTTCGATGCGTGTCAGAGATTGCTGGACTAAAAACCTCATAATTTTTCTGCTAAATTTAAATAGAATGGACATTTTCATAACTATGTTTTTGGATTTGGGCCTTTTATATTCTCAATCGGCGATAGCACAATCGAGTCAGCCGCACGATAAATAATCAGATGCTCTAAATAAATACTGTCACCAGCGGTTCCCGACCTTTCCAACATATTGCTTCCTTTGTTCTATCTGAGGTTGTCTTTCACCTCCCCTACACTCACAATAATTGCAACACAACGAACACAAATAACAAAGAAATTATATTACGTTATTTACAAACTCGAATGGGAAAACTGTTATTGCATTTTACTTGAGAGTAAAGAAATTCTTGGTACGGCTTTTGACAATGCGAGTCGCATATCATGTTTTACATCAAGTTTATTTCTTTTCTTTGTTTTAATATCAACCAAAGTTGAAAGTCTGGCTTCACATAAGTATATGGTCGCAAAAGGAATTGATGTCAACAATGCTGCCTCAGAAAAATCTGGATAAACCACTCTTTGTAATCACCAAAAATCACCCAGGCTTTCACAACTCAGTTTTTCTTCAGTAAAGTTTTACCCTTCAAATCAATTTGTTCTTTGAGCTCATCATCATCCTCCATCGACTGCAAATCGGCAATAAATGGATTTCGAATCCAGTTTGCATTTGGTGCAGTCTCAAGGTAGTTCGTAAATGTTTCCATCAGGTTTCTGAGATGTGTCACAATGCGATCATGAATCTCATCGTGAAGACTCATTAAATTCGTTTTCAAGATGATAACATAAGGAAGAGAATTTAGCAAAATCGTATTTCATAACTCTTCACTTTCATAGAGCAAATTTTTGCACAAACGCATTGATCTCCTAGTAAGCATTCGTAATAGTCACTCCAGTTCCTTGGATCTTAAGGTTCAATTCATTTAGATGAGAAAAGATATCAGCAAGAAAAGCCAATTATATGGCAAACTCACGCGATTCAAATACCTTGCGCAGTTTGTTGCTTTAACATAATCCTCGGAAAACTTTCTTTTTCTTGACGTTTTGATACTAAAATAAACTGTGTAGAAAAGTTTTGATTAATTGCAAAGATAAAATTTTTATTTAAGTTCAGTCTAGACTACGATGTAGTAGTCCAGTAGGCTGACATCAAGCTTAAAATCTTACTACAGCTAACCTCAAGGCTTACAACACAACTCACTTTGATCTAAAATTCCACACAACTGCTAGCCTTGCACTGCGAACCACAATACAGAAATTAATACATCACAAAGTGCTTAATCTCTATAGCTATTTTGAGGAGCCACTGCTGTAAACAAACGGGTTGTTTGTTGAATATACGTTAAAGTTTAGGTTAGTTGGATATACGTTAACTCCAAACTGGTGTGTATCTATGAAAAGCTGGTTCAGAGATGTGCATACGTAAGCATTACTAAAACGTAGAAAAATTTTGTGCAAGTCCACGGATTGTTTATCCCTGCTCTCGTACCATGGGGTCAATATGACCTCAGGCTTATTTGATACGCTAAATATTCCAAACTTTGAGATTATAAGCTTTCATCTCGCTTTGTGTTTTCTTTTCAGGTTCTTGTTAACTGTTTCTATTCATTCAATCTTAATTTCAATGCTGCCCTTTTTGTAAATTTCATATTTTATTTGTTTGGGGTCATATTGACCCCATGAAAGGACTGTTCATATCATTGATTGTTCCTCAAGCTAAGCGCAGATTGGTGATCCCTCAAAGACCCCAGGTTGTGAAACAAATCATTTTTAGCTGTAGGATTTTACCAGAAGCACCTCTAGCTGTTCAAAACATCACCCAGCATTGTCCATCAGGGCGCAAGAGATGCTTTTTTTGTCCGAGATCGAAGGACAAAAAGTACAGACTCACCTGCAGTAAATGTCATAACACCACTTGCGAAGAACACAGCAAGATGGTCTGTAATCAGTGTCAGAAGTAAAATATTCGTGTATTGTGCACTCCACTACATTTTTGAAGCAATAAACACGGATTGATAACAAATTGAGTTTTTCTACTGGTGTCAAAATGTATTTTCAATAATGGGGTCATATTGACCCCACGGTACTGATAACGTGATTTTTTTCATGGTACCAGAGCAGGGTTAAAATATAATTTTCAAAGTCTAGTGTTCTGTAGTAGTGAAGGCGAAAACAAGATTAGCTTCATCTTGCTAACCTTAACTTTTCAAATGCCAGGCTTAGGCTTTTGATGTTTCGAAGAGATTTGAGAAACATGGTACAGAATTCTGAGTTTCAGCTTCTCCTTATTTATACTGTTTCAATATATTGCAGAGGATTCTTCAAAGATGTATGGATTGATGGATTACATTTCTGAATCGAAGGAATTGAAAATTAGTGACAAGCAGGACGATGATCGCTCTTCAAACTCGACTTTTACTGTATCAGTTGATGCTCAGGCACGTTGACAACTAAGCTACTTACAAACAGGGATGTGGAAGCGGTTATTTTTCAAACGCTTCCGCTTCCACCAACGAAAAACGAAAAAACGACCGTTGACAATTTCTTTTAACTTTTGTGGGTCTTTAGCCTGCTTTCTCCTACACTTTATCATTTTGAGAAGACAAAAACCTTCATTTATTGCTATTACTTTACCTACTCGCTTGAGCTTATGGTTTCGAACTACTCTGTGTTTGTTTTTCTTAGATATCAGAGCTCGTGTTGAATGTAGAACAATGCTTTTCAATCTTTTTGTCATCGTGGAGCCCGTAATGTACTTTCGCGTTTGTCACGGAACTCCCACTAACAAAAATTTAGAAATCACGAATTGCTTGCAGAAAAATCAAATATTTCGTTACTACAATTCAAAAAATAATTAAACACTTCAAGAAATAGACAGTTATTACAAGTTCGTTCACTACTTACAACTACTTTTACAACAGTTAACCTAATGCTTCTCAGATCTAAATCTTATGACCACATATCACAGCTCTCAACAATAACCTGTCGTCACAACTACAAATTACACCGTATAGCGTTGATTTTCCCTCTCTATCCTCAACTAACTCTGACTTTAAGTTGACTTTAACTCTAATCATCATTACCGACTTTCTGTCCGTCCTCAAAACACGTATTGACTCCGATCTTTTTGGATAGTGAAGTGCGAAATTTCTGTCGTATATATAGTATGTACATGTAAAGCGAGCAAAATTAAACTGCACCAATCAACAGCCGCCTCAACGTGGTGTTGCGGTCCCCGACCTGTTTGGGTTGGGTCAAAATGGCTGTTGGCCTTCCCGAGGGATCCAGTTACCCCGGGCACTCCCCTCAAACAAACCATTTTTTCGCCATGCAGCCCCCTGAACGACCGCAGAAAGGTAGTACGCAGCCTCTTTAAAATTGGCCTGTCTTCTCCTGCCTTTTTCTTGCCCGTCTTCTCATCCTTCTCCTTCTCCTGATGAGTGGCAACGTTCATCCAAACCCTTGTCCTGTGTTTCCCTGTTTAGTGTTCGCTGGAAATGTGACCTGGCGGGGTAGGTCAGTGCAATGCTGCACATGCTCTAATTGGGTTCATTTAAAGTGCTCACTACTCTCCTTTTCTAGATTCCGAACTCTTGGCAGCTCTCATTTCTGGAGCTGCCTTTCCTGTTTTTTTTTGAGATTCTACACCTACCAGCACTGTGACTTCCTCGTCGGACTCCTCCAGCTAGTATACCTTCACTGCTCAATCTGGCCCTCTTCTGCTAATGCAGCACTCGCACCCCACCCTCGCTTTCAAACTTCTTATCCTTTTTCCGTCCACTTTGTATCTTCTCCCTCTGCCCCTCACCACCGCTTCATGCTCCTGGCTGTTTCTCTTTACCTCCTGCTTTCTCTTCCCCTCCCTAACTCTCTTAGGGTTCTTCAATGGAATGCTGGAGGTCTCCGAGCCAGGAGCACTAAACTAATACACTTTATTTCGTCTCATCCTGTTGACCTTATTTATATCCAAGAATCTAACCTCAATTTATCTTCCTCTTTCCGGATCCCTGGATTCTCTGCTCTGCAATTCCATGGCACCCACTCCCGATCTGGTATTTTTTCTACTGATGTCGCAGATGCTAGCGGTGGCGTCATCATTTTCGTCAAGCAGTGCTTATTCTTCTCTGAGCTTTCTACCTCCTCTCTTTCTTTGCTTGGCCCCTACTCTGATTATGTAGAGGTCAACATCTCTCTAAACGACTCCTCCTCGCTCTCATTTCTTAATGTTTATGCTCCCCGCATTCGTTCTTCTATGAAGGATGGCAGAACCAATTTCTTTTCTCCATTCTTCCCTCCTATGTGGAAGCGGAAGCGGTGGATTTTTCATGCTTCCGCTTCCACAGAAAAAGTACCGCTTCCGCTTCCAGCTTCGTCTTCCACATCCCTGCTTACAAAGCTCGTCAGGTTAAAAAAAGTTTTTCAGTTGGGACCCAATTGCTTTGAAAAATAAGTCGCCATTCATTATTACAGATCTTGGATTTGCTGAAATCTAGTTGCCACTGGATTATAATTAAACTGTAAAATGCGTACCACTTCGGTTTATTCCAAGTTACGAGTAAGCCAGTTAACAATTGGAAATGTATCTTTCCACAAACTAAAAAAATGGGATTAATTGGTGTCCAATGCGTGATATCTGTTTTTTCCAGCTTGTATGAACACAAGTATATCAAGATACAATATGCAACCAAATTACTTGAAGGCATGAAATAGCTTACATATTATGAAAAATTGATGTGACCAAATTTCATTTTATCAGTTTATCTTTTTCCAAATTAACGGTGTACTATTGCTTTCACTAAAAAGTGCCCAGATTAACGTATTTGCTCAACTTTTAATGCTACTCTTTTTAGGATTTGGATTCCGATGGAGATATCAATAAATATATTGAAGAATTGCTTTTATGTGAACAAACGGATTCTTCAAAAAAGAGTAAGTAGTTTTCGTAGTAGAAAGAACGAACTACATTTCTGTGGATATGCAGTCATAGTGAAGTAGTAAACAAAAATGTAGCTGGTTGAGCGATGGAACCCAACACTGTGTATGACTGGAACTGTTAAAAGACATGTAGTATGTTGATTAAATAGCCTAACGGTGTATCGATACTTCATAGCTTTTGCCTATTCTGCTTTTTTTTTGTTGCTGTGCTGTGCTCTTTTTGTTGTTCCCTTAAACGAAAAAGTTGTCTCTCTTTTAGGAGCCATTTATGTTTGTTACGAATCAATACAAAAAATAAGATGAATTCTATAGTATTCCTACCCGTAGCTTTTTGGTTAGCAATAAGATGCTCTGCGAATTTTACGAAACATTACTCGCATTGCATGTTTATGTGAATTGAGATTTTTGTTGTTTATTAAACTTGTGCATACCATCTTTTCCTTGGTTACCGAAAAAGACTTTGTTATTTAGCAAACTGCAGACAATGACACTGTTTCGACCTATCAGGTCTCTTCAGTGCATAATGCATTGCATTACTATAAGACTTGTTATGTTTCTTCATTATTACAATTTAGTGCATAGAACGACGTTGCGTTGCCTGAGCGGTGCTCTTCCGCCACAAACACTGCAACTAAATCGCTGTAGTGAGTCTCCAACGGCGCAGCAACTTATCACGACGTTGCTCCAAAACTCTTTCAGTTTTGAGATTAAACTTGCTATGTTAAGCTATTGCCAACTGTACTTCTGATTTTTAGTGGCTGCTGCTGAATCGACTCGAGACTTGATCCTATCTAGACAACATTTTCAGTCACTCAAGAAACTGATTCCTGAGCTTCTTCAATATGATGATGTCACTTCTATTGACCAAGCTTTGCAGAAAGCTTCCTCCCAGTTCTGTGCAGGTAAATGTGCAGTAACTGCTCGTGTTTTCGGAAGATCGTTTGGGATAGAGTTGCTCAAAAGTTTGGAGATGGAACTCTCTAAAGCATTTAAAATGTAGGAGATTGTGAGACTTCAGAGCTGGTATTTTATTTTCACTGTCCACGAAAATATTAAGTTTTAATATTTGTTGTGATTCTCACTATTTCTCTATCGCAAATGCCGTTTAGTTGCCTCAGATTGACATTGTCCACACTAACCATTTTTTCATCAACATTTCTTGGTATCATGAAACTCTTGATATGTTATTTAAAGTTATAGAACTCTGCTTCTTTCCATCAATAAAAAAAATTATAAAAGCGTTATGACTGTGACCGCCGAGACCCACTTAATGTAAAAACTTTAAGACATTTTGGTTGGGATAGTTGACTGCTAAATCATGGTCGTGTAAGCTCTAAAATGAGCCTGCACAACATACAGCCTGCAAAAGCCGTTGTTTCGGCTCGCGTGGTGGTGTGGAGATATTTACACTTAGAACAAAATCATGAGTGAACATGTTAACATTAGAAGTAATTTTGGGATTGTCAATTTAAAGATCTGTTTTTTGTGGATCAACTTCATTGCCATGCGATCCGTAGGAGAAATATTTAGATATTGCGACTCTTTCACTGTATTGAGTGGTGCACGTGTAATCTGAAAACATTGTATTTCAGCACAATACTGCTGTTGTGCGCTATGCAGTATAAAGAAAGATCATTTCACATTTTTTTAGGTGCCATGTACCGTATACAGGCAAGTGGTGGTAATCGTCTTTAGAATCACAAATCTGTAAACCTAACAAACTATTTATAAAAATACTTTACAAATACTAGTTTGATTGCAGTGGTCTACAAAACGTAATACAGTAACTGATTTATGACAGATGTTTATGAGAAATGGAAGATGGATAAAATATCAATACAATCTGGAAGCTTGTATACTTTATATTATTCTATATTGCTGCTCTCTATAAGATTGAAGCTGTCTGGTCATTATGAAAGTAGAGGTGTACAACTGCCTTGTGTCAAGGTATTTTCTTGAAGTTATTGATTATTATGACGCTCCAGTGTAGCTATTGCGAGATTTAAACCCACGATCGTTGTTACCACGAACGGTGCTCCTATCCATTCGACCACATTACCGTTTTATCTCGCGTTTTCTCCCACTTCATGTGGTGTAGACGATACTAATGCCAGTGGATGGGTTTGGTACGTCATGATACAGAACTATTGAAGGCAACAGCTGCAATACAACAAAACCAAATTAAATTCACTTTTGCAATAAAATTTAAGCGTTTTATTTTAAAGTAAAGTTGTTTAGCACCACCATAACAGCCCTATTACTTCTTTCAAATGTTTTCTTTTGCAAAAGCATCAAAAAATGTTCCTAAATTATCTGAAATTCAACCAATTTAGAGACTTTTCATCAGTCAGTAACTCGGATCTTTTGCATGGCATTGTTGACCTGTTACGTTGCCTACGAATAATCTGAAAAAGCGACTTAAATTAATAAAAACTTACAGAGTCAATGGGTAGCTTATCAGCAATCGTGTGGAGTATATTTGAGCAAATCGTGGCTATCAGAAACATTCAAACAGCTACTGCTCAATGACGTGTTGGAAAGTGCTCACTGTGATGCAAACAAGCCAGAACAGCTTTTGGTAATGCTTGGAGGTGAGATCGTGGATGTATGTAATGTAGCTTTGAAAATTAAAAAATTCTGTACCATCAACAAGAATTTTATGTATGTAATGATTTTTAATAGTAAATCTATTAAGGAATGCAAAAGCTTAACGGATTGAAGTTTTATTGGTGCTTTTTAAAGTGGGGCTCTTTAGTGTTGTCTAAGCTGGTTCTAAATTAATCTAACAATGTCAGTTTTACTTTCAGCTTTATTATGCCTGACTTACAAGTAAGTTTAGTCACTATATTGTGAGAAAAGTTCATGCACACAGCCATTACAGTTAATCTGGCCGATGCTACAGTTGAAGTCTGATAATTATAATTTGTCAACACTATAATTCTTTAACTGCGTGTGTATAGCTTGTCAAAGCCGATCTTACTCTTAAAGTTGTTACCAAACCGCTATAACTTTCCTTTTACATTTGATTCTTATTACAGATATTGATGGCTTTCAAGGTGTTAAAAATCAAGCTAGCCTTGATACGGAAGAACTTAAGGCCATACGAGCTGGTAAGCAATAGAAGTTAAAATTTTCTGTCTGGAATGCCAACTAAATATGTGAATTTTCTTAACTTACTGCTTTTTGTACATTTCAAGGCTAAAGCTTACGTTCTTTTTGATTATCAGAATCCTCTCTGGTGTAATGAAACTTTTGTGGCCATGGTCAATACTGGTAGTTTTTAAGTCATATTTTTATGGAAAATGTGTGTTTGATAAAACTGTTAAACAGTAGCCATTTAGAGAATTTAAATGCTATTTTTTAATGCAACTACCATTTTTGTTGCTCTGTTGAACAACATACGTTAGCCTAATCTTAATAAAAGCACCTACAAAGAAGTTTGTGTGTTCATTGTTTACCGCAAGAATGAAAAGAAACAGGATTTAGTTCTACGTTTTTGTGGTTAAATTTAGTATTACAAACAATTACGCAAAATTTCAATTTTGGTTATTCAGTGATGAGGCAAATGCTTGGTGGATCAGATGAATGGAAAGACCGACTTTGCTTTTAATATTGATGTTCTTTGCCAGGTTCTGAATTTTCGAAGCAAGTTCTTTTCCCTATTTGGTGCGAACTCTTGCAAGTGCTGCAGGCACCTTTGCTTAAATTTCATAAAACAAGAGACAAAGATTTCTCAACTTTTTTGATGCAGTCATCCTCCTCTCTTCAAGTTTGCAATGAAAAACAAAGGGAATGCATTGTAGCTAGCTTAGAAGGCTTAAGAGCGTCGATAAAACTAAGCTCGGAATTAGGTAAATACTATAAACTATCATATTATTTCGAATGATTTTCATAAAATTATGCTGCTAAAATTTTACGACAATGCTTGTCCAGATTTATCATCTCCTACAAGTACCTCGAAATCATCTTCTCAAAATATTCGTTTACTTTGGTTTCAAGATTTGCTTTATATGGTTGGTGATGGGCGTACCCACCATCACATGAGCGACCTTTTACCCTGCGCATGAGGAGCCACTGCGAATATGTGTATTGTCTTGAAAGCTTAAAAATATCCAAGTTGAGGTGCAGTGGAGTGAATGCGTTTTAAATCATCTGGTGTGGTGGTGATGCAGACCTATTGTACTCGGCCATCTGTGAGAATGTAGAAAGCTTTGGAATGTCATTAGAGTCTTCGAGTCAGCGATCGTTGGTGTTTGTTGTTATGGTTCGATGCTTGGTCCGTCGTGCCGGTTTAGTGAACTTTTGTCATATTTGTAGAGTTAATATTTTTTAGGTATGGAAGGCTCTTCCAGCGCAGTCATTACAAACATGGTTGAAATCTGTATCCCAAGAAGTTATTCCGTTGATGTTGCAAATGCAAGTAAGCACATTGCTTACAAAAATTATCATATAGTATTTTTTAGATTTTTGATGTTAAAAGCGACACGTGTGTTGGTATTTTTATGACACAGAATGATAGTTTTATCTGCTGGAAAGAAGACCTTTCTGCCCGCTGGAAAAAAGAGATTGGAGATGCTTGTTTGGAGATAGTCATTGGAATTGCTTTTTTAGTTCTAAATTGTTTCTGACGTTTTTTTATGAGATTCTTACTGTTATTGCTTTTTGACGCTAAGATATGCCATGGCGTTGTAAAAGTGCTTTGCATTTTGGAGCAACGATTTAAAGAAAAAAACCTTTTATATACGTTATTGGTATTTGTCAGGAAAAGCTTCTGGAATTTAAAAACTTGTTTTCTAATTGAATCCTGTTGCAGAAGCAGTTGGTTGGTGAAGGCCGGGCGGATTTAAGAACGTGTTCGAGTGGGTTGAAGCGTTGTTTTATAACAAACGTGATCGCTTAGTCCTCACCGTGACCGCGTTGTTGTGCCTTTCGGAAAGACACTTCACGATTATGTCCTCTGCTCGGTGGTATCGAACAAATAGTAGATTTATTTACAACTAGGTCAATTAATTTGAGTGGAATGGTGAAACTTGAAAACTCCGAAGCAAGTCTGCCCATGTTTGATGGCACTATCGTCGTTCTGCGAATCTGGGAGATCGAAAAGCAAATATTAAAATAACTTCTAACCATGCAGAAAGCTGATCCAAAATTATTTTCTTGCTGTTAAATGAGTGGCAAAAAATGGTGGTCGATGACCTAAATAAGTGTTACTTTGTAGGAGATCTGCGACTTCACATGTGCCAAGTTCTTTTTATGGAGGCTGTGCTGGATGTTGCGATTCCGGTTGGAAGAAAATCACCAAAGTGTTGGGATGCTGTGTTTAGGTAATAAGTGCGTTAGGTGATCGGCCAGTCAACTGCTGTGCATATCCATTACGTTTCGCCTTCGGAATTTACAATGTTACATTGTTCCAACAAAAAGTCTGGTTCGGTTGCGAGAATGTAGTGATAGACGTGGCTTGTATGTCAGGCTTTCTTAAGTTCACGGTAAATCAAAACATAGATATGTAATATGTAGTACGTCTGAAACCAAGGAGGAGAATGCTTGCTTGCAACTTTGTCTTTTCAGGGTGGTGGCTTACGTCGCATATCTTGATTATCTTTCCTTTCATCAAAACTCTCCTAGTTTGGAAAAAGGTGAACAATTTTTCGACACCAACTCAATTCATGATACAACAATATCAAAGTTAATGAAGGTAACTGTAGATCTGCCCAGTAAGCCACTGGTTGGCAATCAAGCAGAAACAAGTTCAAGACTCGCATGGGTTGTGCGTTGCGATGTCAATGAGAAACGATCTTTTATATAGAGACAGGTTTTTTTTAGTAATGATTAATTCTAACCAATTTTGTTGTTTCGTTGGCATTTCAAATCAATTTGAAAATGATAATCTTCATTACTCTTCCAGTATATTTATTGTAGGAAAGCAAAGATGACGACGGTACAGGAGATATCGCATCTGCTGGCCAGACGCAAACCACAATAGGCTTCCTCACTCATCTTTGTTCAATTAAATCCATCTACATGCTGTCAAGAACCATAGACAAGTTATTTGAAAAGGTTCGTTTAATGTTGTTGCTGTTAGGCTTACAGATGTAAATGCGTAGCCCGCTCACACATGGTACAGGGTTGTGCTGGTATTTTATTTTGTTGAAATGACTTTTTATGAAAGCTTTGTGACAAAATTAAGCGAGATGTAGTTGAATGAGCTCATGACACGACCTTGTTGGTCGACTACGTGGTGGATGGTTTAGACCGCCATCGATAGCACCGAAAATCGGGTGTCCAAGCCTGATGCTGGTTACTTTGTAGGGTTCTACCACAAACTTCACAGCAATTTTCAATGCTGTCTTGTACTACTGTGCAAGAGTACTGATAAATCCGAAACGGAACTGAGTATCCAAAAGGTTTTTAGTGACTTGAAGATGCTGAAGTGGAAATCAACGTTTGATAAATAATTTATTTTGAAGTGTAGTTTGTCATTAAACCTAATCGACTTGGAAGCCTTGCACAGCTCAACTCTTTGTTCTATTTAGGCTTACGATTGAGACAAAATAGATCAAACAAAGAGTTGAGCTATGCAAGGCTTCAAAGTCGATCAGGCTTTACGCGAAGTATTTATTTTGTTTGTTGTGAGTTATTTTTGCTTTTTTAATTTAATGTTTGGGCTATCGTGGATTAGAATTGATTTTGGAGTGCATGATCTGTTTCCCCAGCTTATTTTTGTTGTACGCGCAAAACAAACCCAACACTCCAATGTCGACTAATTTTTACTTAATAGGTCTGCATTTTCCTTGTTTGTTTGTTTGTGGTTACCCTCCTCTTCCTCGGGATGGAGGTACGGCATGAACAGCAATTCAGATTCATGCCATCAACCTAATTGAAATTAGGCTAGGGGAAAAGATGGCAGCCCATTTTGAAACAGTCACGACTGACTGGTAGCCCCACCACCAACAAGGCGGACTGCCACTGGTGGGTACCCAAGAGTCGTCTGACATGCTGGGTTAGCAACTTCACAATTGTAACCCGGTGAAGTACGGAAGGGCCACCTGTCTGCCACATAAAGGTGGAGGCGTCCCGTTAAGTGCCTTGCCCAAGGACACAACAAGCAAGCTTGCCGGCTTGTTCTCCACACTATCCCTTTAATAGGCTGAGCGCCAAGCAGGGAAGCTGTGAATACTATTTTTTAAAGTCTTTTGGTATGACTCGACTTAGGGAATGAACCCCAGGTCTACCGACTACGAAGCGGACGCTCTAACCACTACATCATCGCGCCGGTTTGCAATAGGTCTGCATTTTCCTCGTTGTAAATATTTCTTTTTCTTTCACATTATAGGTTGCAATGGATTTGGATCTGCGGACTTTGACCGAATTTTTATGGACCCTGTGTACTTCATCACATCGACAACTCTTTCTTGAATTTGATAAAAGTATGGTGGAAATAATTGTTTTGTACATAGTTCGGTGAATAGTCCAGTGTTTAGAGCATGCAATTTTTGTTTCAAATCCCCCCTTTAGCCTTCCCGTTGTTGTTGTTATGTTTATTCCTCCCAATTTGAGATGAAGACATGCCATGAGATGGTAATTCAGGTTTACTTCGCAAATCTAATCTGGATCAAGATGAAGGAAGCGCCAGTTTATTTCAGTCCAGTCATAGATATAAGCTGCAGACTGGTCGCCCCATCACCGACAATGGATCACCATTGGTGGGTACTCAAAAGTCGCCTCTTACGACATGCTGGGTGAAGTTTCACAATTCTAATCCGGTGAAGCACGGGTATTATTCCATCATCGGTAAATGCGTGTCGAACTGGGCAGCTATTTCGAGTACAGTGGTAGTAGCCACACTATTTTTCAGTAATCACTCTCACAGGAGGCAAATCGCACGAAAAGACATTGTTATTGCTGAGTACTGTATAAGTAGGATTATCATATTTATATATGCAGGCAACCAGATCTTCGGCACTCCATTATTATATCGGCTGGGCGAATCAATTCTTGCTTGCACTCGATCACCTAAACGTCCTCTACTGCACATCGCTAATGTCTGGCGCTATGCGGCACCGCACTTTACCAAAGTATGTGACTTTGTGCAAGCAGGCCAACATCCAAATTTTTTTTGATAGTTTCTTCATAAATGCTTTTCTATTGCACGCAAATATCCAAGCAGCAGTAGTAGTGGTTTTATAGTTTTTATCCGATGTTGTCCTCTTAGCAGAGATGGCTGGATTCACCCCATTTCTTCTGCGATTGCTCGCACTCCGTCTCTCCACTTTACTCTATTTATGGCATCCTCCTTCTTCAAACCAATCTCTTCCACTTGCTTCTTCCAGGTCTTCTTCGGGCGTCCTCGCTTTCTCTTGCCACTCCTTCAAGATTCAAAGCAACCCTCAAAACACTATCGTCATCCCTCAGCACATGCCCATACCATCTAACTTCATTCACTGTTGCTAACCGGTCTATAGTTTCCTTCAACCGCAGCATGTCCATTTGTTCCTCAGTCATCTTCCTATTAACAACTTTCCGACCACACACGATTCTCACCATAGCTCTCTCCGTTCTCCTTAAAATGCTTTTTCATTTTTTTTAACACCATGCCTCACTTCAATACAGTATTGCTGATCTTACGCAACAACGATAGACTTTACGTTTCATCTTCAGAGGAAACCTATTTTCTAGCAACAACTCTCCTCATTTCCTGAATCTTACCCAACCGATTCTTACTCTTGCTGTGACTGCCGCTTCATAACCACCACTAGCATTTAGTCTGTCTCCCAAATAGCAAAATCCGTTCTCTGTCTCCACTTCATCACACAGCTTCTCGATCGAATTCCAACTCATGATAAAAGCATTAACAACCTACGTCTTAGACTGAATTGATATGTTTATTGCGACAACGTGACATCAATGACAGCTCCATGTGAATAAGAGTATTGAGTTCAATATTTATGTAGAAGCTTTGCATGTTATCTTTGTACTTGTACTGCATGTTAATCTTTCGGAAAAGCATAGGAGTATCCTGTGTGCAGTGTTTGTTTTGTGAGCTGTGGTTGCGATGAAGATAACTTCGAAGCGGTTTTGAACACAAGTTGTTTTTTCATATAAATCTTGCGATTGGATAATAAATATGGCGCTATCTGACGATATATTTTTAAGGTTCTCGGGCATAGCAATACACATTTAGCAAAGCAGTCTGGGACTTACATTTATAACATGGTCACTGCGGTGCTATCTCATCCTGATTGTAATCATCCGCTTTCTCTTTGGAGTACGCAAGAACCAAAGTATTTCCACTTTGTTGAAGATCTATTGAAGCCTTATGAAAGGGCAATGCAGACGGAGACTTGTGGAACTGAAGTTCAGGAATTGGTTTGTTTATTTAAGATTAAATGAACGCTCATTTGCTAGATCGTAACAACAAGTAATGATGGATTTTTTAAAGAAACGAAACCTTCAACCGTAACTTAGATACAGCGAACCCCTTGCAAGTGAGCTTCCTGTTATGTAGGGTCGGGCAATTCAGAATACCGAATCCTAAGGATTCGAATTCCAAACTATCCGAATTCAAAATGCCAAGTCAAACCGGATAATAGGATTCGGTTTATATCCTGCTTACAAGCTTTATCACGTTGCTTGGTCACAGATTTTCTTTTTGTAAAAGTATCAATTGCATGCAATGATTGAAAAACTAACTTATACTCACAGGCAAACATGTAGAAAGTTTAAATGTATTGCATTGCAATACATCCATTCTCTGATTGTACCTTTGTTGTTGTAAACTTGTAATAAATGCTTTCATGTTGATTGTGCTAATTGCAAAAAAAGAATTCGGATTTGGATTTTGGATTCGGTTTAACTATTCTAGAATAGTATATTAATCTGAATTGCCCATTCCTACTGTTATGTGATATCCCCTGCATCATGATGAATACACCATAGTCTTTGAGTATTTCTTATTTATTGAAAAGCATTGTTTCAACATCACCAGTGTTCTGCCGACTCCAGCCACTCGGCTGCTATCTATTGGTTGATCGGTTCATCGAGGTCCTATTGTGGCCGTGTTTGGTGGCCGCCGTGGTGTAGTGGCAATTGTTATGGGCTTCAGATCGAAAGGTCTCGAGCTCACATTCTACAAAAGTACCAGTGATATTCATCAGAAAGAGCATTTGGAATTTGAAGTGCTGTGTTGGTCCAGCAAAAAGTCTGTTTCGGTAGCAAGTGTGTAGTGGCAGACATACATTGAATCAGTACGTCTGAGCCTGTGAAACGTGGGAAAAAATGACGTAAAATAAACTTTTTGTTGTGACTATTTGATGCCTGAGCATTGCGTGGTTGCACGGAAACCGGCGAAAGTCTTAGTCCCAAACAAGAACTTGCACCGACCGTAACGATTGTTTGGTGATCGCTGACTCCAAGACCGTAAGATCACAGCACTGTCTCACAACACTCTCCACTGTTATGTTGTTCGATGAGTTGAATAACTTTTCATCATTACTGTGCAGATCATCGGTGCTATCAGTCAACTTGTAGAAAGCAGTTCAAACCGGATCTGTTCAGGCTGGAGGCCACTTTTCAGCACTTTGAAGCATATCACTTACAATCAGGAATCCATGGTAAGATTGATGGTATTGTAAAATGTTTACCGTCACTGCAACTTAAAGCTATACAGCAAAGCAATGACTATCGAGGGTTTCTTAAGATTCCATTTCACCAGAAAAGATCTCTGGAATTTTAAGACGTGCTTGTCAGTGAAAACCTACGCAAGAGCGATTGCAGTTTTGCGTCGTACTAGCAACCGCCCAAACCGAGGTTGCAACTCTGCTGCGTTATCATTTGCGTTGTGTTGTGTAGGATCGTTCGCCAATATTCGAGGTATTGAACGCTTTTTTTGTGGCTTCAAGCTCCCCTGTTGTCTTTACCAGTGCATCACATGATTGCATTAACTGCTTGCTCAAGCTGCTAGGCAACTGTATGGAAGGTAAATGTTATAATGACGTTTGTTAAACTATCCTTCCATTGAAAGGAACAACTTCTGTTCACATTTACATTTTCCAGGCTCGCAGGGTAGTGTTGGAGGGCCTAAACATGATATGATTTATCCAAACCTGTTTAAGAGTTTTTGACTAATGTTATTTTTCATTAATTTTATTTGTTTACTGTTTGTTGGAATTCCATTAAGTGGAAGACATTATCGTGGGTGTCTTTCCCAACAACATAGCAATTCAGCTGCTACAATTATCGATCTCCAGCCATTCGCTTATGGAGATCTTCTAAACAACGCTCATGTCTATTTCACTATGTTATTGAACCTTATGAAAGTGCTACTGCTCTGTACATATCATGAAATTCGCTACTTATGCTGGGTTAATTGATTTACTGTTAGTCTTGATCACACCAATTGTCCTGCTGCCTCGTCATCCTTGCTAAATTTTTGCAGTCACCATATGGTTTGGTTCATGAACCTTTTTAATTTTGCATTTGCGAATAGAGTTGTGTACAGACTAGTATGAAAAACTTTTTTACTTTTTAATTATGTCACAGATACAGATTCTGCATTGCAACCTATTCCAATAATATGGTGAGTTTTCATTAAGTCTTTAATTGGTAAGGATATTAAATTTGAAGCCATGGGATTGGCCACAGTAATATTCCATCTTGACAGCGAATACGCTGTAGGTTTATGTGGCCGCAATACTGCGTTATTACCTTAGTCACCATTCAATTGTTGAGAGTTGCTATCGATTATAAAGATCAAAGCATTGATGACATTTTTGCTACCATAGCATAGTTTGTTCATGACTCGCTAGTTGCGATGTGATAGCATAGTTGATATGACCGTGTTTGAATTGAAATCAATAGCAAATGCTAATTTGCTCATGGTTGCAGTTACTTGGAAGAAGTTGCAAACACATTGTTACAACTCCACGATGATGAAAATCATGAACATTTCAGTTCGTTGCGGGTGGAAGTCGATGATCTAGACTGTTGTGAGCTGTTTCGGTTGCATTGCTGCGGCTTCTTTTTTTGAATTAGGGCTTAATTAAGATGCCTGATTGTCAAGCGCATAATTTTGTTTTGACCATGAACTGATCTGTGCTGGCTTGAAGTCAGGCCTGCTTGTTTTTTGCTGAACGATTGCTCTGTAATGAGCGACACTTGCTGTCAGTGTGCATGGAAATTATGCAATTGGTTTTGTTACTTCCTCCTTTTCTTGAAACGGAGGCATGGCCTGAAACCATTATCCAGGTTCGCACCGCGAACTCGATCAAGATTAGGCTAGAGGAAAAGCGGTAGCACAAATCATAACTCGTTTCACTATTTCGAACCTGTGATGATAACAAATTCCAGACTGGTAGCACCACTACCAACCAGGCCGACTATCATCGATTGTTACCCAAAAGTCACCTCTTGCGTTAAGCTGAGTGAGCAACTCTACTGTTTTAGCCTGGTTAATGTGAAGGGTGCTAGGTCCAGTAACATGATCCAGCAACGATACGTGTGTGTTGGTTAGTTGGTCAGCACCAGAGAAGCATACGATTCTTTAACTCACAGTAGCAATATTTTTTCAGATGACAGCTCTGTTTGGAAGCACCTGACTACACCATTATGGCTGGAATCAAACCCAAAGACCCTTGATCAAGTTGCTGAAAATTTAAGCAAATTAGCTCAGAGGTGTTTTTCGCAATCAAACAGTAAAGGTGAACTTTTTTATTTTGAAATCTTTCGGTCTATGCATAATTAGTTATTAATCAATGATCATTATTTAAATATATCTTAGCAAGATAATTCAATTTTCAAAATTGTTTTGACTAATTTTGATAAGTATTGCAAGGAAAAGACAAAACAAAACGGGATGAAAAGTTTTGGCGTTTTGTTTTGTGTTTTGCGATGCGGATTAAAATCCTTTTTCTTCACAAGTTTTTAAAGTCAATGAAATAAGCCCATATTTATTTTATAGTGCTACAGCGCGTATCAATCATAGATGATTTAAAACATGCCCTTATTGCTTTGTCAAGTGTGAAAAAGTTCTCTTGTTAATGTTTTAGAGGAACATCCCGTTTTGGAGTTGACCGACAAGACTCGAATGCTACACACCTGGTATCACTTGCTTGACGGATTGACGTTGAGGGCTTTGACATCTCCAAAAAGTCTTCAACCTTCAGTATTACAATTACTTTGCAAGCTACTCCACAAATCGCCCACATATAATGGTGAGTTGTGGAATTACTAAAGGCTCTGCGTATGTCAGTGTGTCAGTTTTGACGCTTTGCTTCTATGCATTGGTTAGACCGATCTGTTTGTTTAAATTCATCAAGATGGGATATAAAAGCAGTAAATAGGTAAGCGTCAGCATTGCTCAACATTAGATCTTATACACCATTTGAAATAAACTTTTAACCGAAATATCGTGCTTTGGTTGGTTGATTCACCCCTTCTCTTCCTTGGGATGGAGGTACGGTGCGAAAGGCAATTCAGGTTCACACTGTCAACCTAAATAAATTATTACTTTTAATTAATGGATGTTAAGGCATATAGGCTAACTGCAATCAGTTGAATAAAATACCACTTCCACGACCGGTTTCGTTTCTATTAGAACTCGTCAGGTGGACTCAGGTATTGAACCGGTCAAATGAATTGCTTCATGCGGTTTATGCCACTCCGCCATCGGTCCTTTCAACTGATGCTGTTAATTTTAAGCTTTTTCACCAGCTCCTATAATTCGTATTATAACGTAATAAAGGCACTGGCTTGGCTGGAAATTAAAAGCATATATCGCATCAAGCTCATTGTAGTGAGCGTGCACCATATATAAGCTTAAAATTAACAGCATCAGTTGAAAGGACCAATGGCGGAGTGGCATAAACCGCATGAAGCAATTCATGTGATCGTCGGTTCAATAGCTGAGTCCACCTGACAAGTTCTAATAGGAACGAAACCGGTCGTGGAAGTGGTATTTTATTCAACTGATTGCAGTTAGCCTATAGGCCTTAACATCCATTAATTAAAAGTAATATCTTAAACAGGCTAACACCAGCTCCTATAATTCGCTAAATAAATTAGGCTAGGGAAAAGTGGCAGCCAATTTCGAACCAGTCATGAAGGCAAATTGCTGACTGGTAGCCCCACCACCAACAAGGCGGATTGTTATTGGTGGGTAGCCAAGAATCGTCTCTAACGACATGCTGGGTGAGCAGCTTCGCAATTCTAACCTGGCAAAGCACGGGGAAATATCTTGCTTGTATTGTGTGCTGTATATTTATATCACCTCAAACGTACTCCGTAAGGTTTGTGTATTACTGATGAAGACGACAAGCACAAAGATCTCTTGCAACTGCTTGACATATGGACAGATTGATTTCACTTCTACACTTAATTTTCCTTCCTGCAGGTTATTCCTTTACTTGTTACGTGTTGCTGCATTCCTGTCTTCCCACGTTGCATACTTTCCTTCAGCGGCTGCTGAAAGGAGACTATGCTGAAGTAGACGTGGTCAGCTACAAGCACATGTTCGGTACACTGATGGAGATTACTGCGTCTGTCATTCTCAAGTCAGTATACTCGTAATCTTTTGATTTTTGCTACATTGAGTCACGCAAAACGCTAAATATGACTCCAATGCGTAGTTTCAATGCTCTTATTTTATTTCTACAAAAGTACCAAAAAATTTTTAATCTCAAAGATGCTCTGATTTTAATTTTTCATGAATTAGAACATTTCTGATGAATTTTTATTTAAAATTTAATTGCAAACAGGCATACAGCTCATCAGCATTGCTAACCCAGTAGGGGACTGGAAAAGTATGTTACTAGCGTCTTTCATGCCAGTGTGCTTTTTATGTTTTGCTTTCAGAAATCTTCAGAATGCTTACGTTGAAACAGATGACAATAGCTACCGGTTGCTAAACGAAAAACTCTGGTTCGCATATCTTAATCTCTGCATAATCTGCATTCAAACTAGGAAAGAACAGATCGCAAAATTGGCGTGTTCATGCATAAGGCAAGATTATTTCATTTTATTTACAAAAATTAACCTACATTTCATCCTAAAATCCATCTCTTTTTTGCTACAGCTTTTGAATTTTGCCGTATCAAACAAAACAAAAGTAACTGCTGCAAAGGCAGTGAGTCTGTTGGTTTTAGTTTTGCAACTAAGTTCCTAGGCTTTTAAATATCTGGTTTTGGGGACACAACGACAACGTTATTTTGACTAACCTCCCTTCTTGCTTTGCTCGTTGGACTCAATCTTTCCTTTCTGACAGGCGCACTTGTGTGGTTTATCAAAATTACAAAAGTCGTTCCTTTCGAGTCCGTCGAGGTGCCCCGCAAGGACCCGTTGTTGGTCCTGTAGTTTTCTCTCTTTTCATCAATGATCTCGCTGCTTTTTGCTTTCTTCCGTCAGCTGCTCTCTATGTTGACAATCTGGCCATTTGGTCCTCCTCCCCCTCGGTGCCTACTGCGGTGGAGGCCACACAAGAAGCTCTGTTTAGATTGGAGCGCTGGTGTGAGTACTGTTGTCTTTTTCTCAATCCGAGCAATTGTAAGGCCTCCTTCTTCTCAGTAGATCCCCACCAAGCTAACCTCCTCTTATTCAACTTCTCTCTCCGTTTCAATTCCACTCCAACTTTTCTTGGGGTCAACTTCGACTGCACTCTTTCCTTTTCTGAGCATGTATCTTCGCTGAAGGCCAAGTTCTTCTCACGTCTCAAGGCCTTACGCTGTATCTCTGCTTCCTCACAGGGCCCCTCTAAGGAGTCCCTCTCTGTTCTGTATAAATCTTTTCTTCGGTCCCTTCTCACCTACGCTTCACCCGGATGGTTTCCTTTCCTAAGCGCTACCAATTTCACCAAATTGGAACGCCTCCACCGAGCGGCCAGTCGCGCCATCACCGGCTGCCTCTCGTCCTCCCCTATCCCACTTCTTTTCTCCGAGACTTCTCTACCTCCCCTACGAGTCACCCTGACTTATTTCGCTTTGTCATCTTATGAGCGGGCTCTTCGTCTCCCAACCTCCTTTCCTATTTCAGGTTTGGCCAGACTTGAAGTGAGGCAGCCAAGACTCTGCAGATCGTCCTGGAGAGCTTTTGCGTCAGCTCACCCGCTCGTGCTTCCTTCTACTTGTTCTAGGGAGGCTCTTCCGGCTTGCCCTCCCTGTCCTCCTTGGAATCTGCCTTCCTTCACTATGGAGTCTACTATTTTCTCTTCATGCTCTCGCTCTGATCCCCCTCACTTTCGCCAAGGTGCGGCTCTTGCTCATCTTGACTCTCTCTCACCTCACGATCTGCACGATCTGGTGCTTTGGACAAATGGCTCGGTTCTTTTTCCTTTTTGCAAAGGCGACTCTGGCTTACTTGCCAACTGCTCTCTCTATGGCACTGAGGCTACTCTTTCCTTTTGAGCAGGCGCAGTATGTTCAAGTTTTTCCGCTGAAGCCTGCGCCATTCTGCACGCTCTTTGTTGATCTCGGCAGCACCAACAGGTCTGCCTCTTCGCTTCTATCAGACTTTCGTTCTGTCTTCGCCACTCTGTCCTCTCCTCCATCTTTCCTTTTACCTCAATCTCTGTGTCAGATCTGGCAGGAACTGCCTTTTCTCTCCTCCTGTTCTATCAGGCTGTAATGGGTCCCCGGACACTCGTTTCTCCCAGGGAACGACGCGGCTGATGAGCTTGCCAAACAGGGAGCGCTACTCGTGTCCTCTGCAATCCCTTGTAGTCTCTCTCCTCTTATCTCTTATATTGACTCTTTTTCCTTGGACTGGAAGCGTACTGACTCATCGAAATTCTTTGACACACAGGTTCCCTCGATTTCCACCGAGGAACTTGTGCTCCCTCGTTATGCTCGCTTGTCCTCTCTCTCGTCTACGCTGCAATGGACACAGTCTACAGTTAAGCTCTTATCTCTCTAGGATTGGCAGAATCGACAATCCTCCCTGCAGCGCCTGAGGACACTCGTCCCAGGACATCTCTCATCTCATTCTGCACTGTCCAGCTACGGACTCTTTGCGCCGCTCGCTCTTTGACAAATCTCTGTCTCTTTACGACCTCTGGTCCAGACCATGGAGAGTTGCCCGGCTTCTGGGGCTCCATGGTCTTCCGCCATGCTCTTATTCCTCGGAAGGAGGATGTCTCATTTTCATTTTTAGAAGAAATCTCATTTTCCCATTTAGAAGCAAATATTTTATGCAATTTTTTAAGGCTGTCTCGAGGTTTAGAGTCACTGACATTGATGCTAATGTTATGTTGTTCAATTCTCCGTTAAATCTTGTGTTTTGGTTCTAAGCATAGGTTGGAAACTGAGGTGATGTTTTGAGCTGTTAGTGTAACTGAAGATCATTTGCGTGCAAGATCTAGCCTTTTCTGGAGCTATTGCTTTGTTAGCTGTCTAGGTCAGTTCAAAATGGAACGAGAATTTTTGAAAGATGGAAAGCCAAAAGAAAACGTGATGAATTACTGCAAACTTTGCCTTGAATTTAGTTTCGATTAGTCCTAGATAAACTTGGGTTTAGTGCGAGCGTAGAAGAAAATCGCTAATAAGTTAAAACAATCGAATAGTTCAATCTGTTTCTTTTAAGTTATATTTGTAACTTGCTCTCTCTTTACTTCGTGACTGAAACCAACCTATTTTGGAATGAAAACGGTTTAAGATCAAATCGAAACGTTTCCCATGGTGTTTGTTTTCTTTAGTTTCTTTAGTCTTGTTAATAAATCTTGCAGCACATTCTTGTTGATGTTCTGCGGTATTTTACCAGCGATTTGTTAACGCAGGCACATCATCACAACAATCGGCAAGTGGATGACTTTTTCGATGATTGAGGATATGTGTTCATGTTTAAACTGCATTGTTCGCGATTGCTTACGTGCTCTCAACTCCATAACTGCGCTTGTGGAAGCAGATCAGCGCTCGCTCGATGATATAATCGTTGATGAAAGGCGCTCGCGATCCATATTTTGTGATACATCATGCTTAACAAGGGTCAGTAATTGCACGTTGATGTTTTTTTGTAATACTACCGAGGTGTTTTTGTTGCCAAGCCCCTTTTGGGCATGAAAGCATGGTTGTTGCTGTTGTTGTTGTTGGTTACCCGACCTCTTCCGAGGAATGGGGGCATGGCGGAAGACCATGGAGCTCCAGAAGCCGGGCAACTCCCCAGGGTCTGGACCAGAGGTCGTAAAGAGACAGAGAGTCGCCAAAGAGTGAGCGGCGCAAAGAGTCCGTAGCTGGACAGTGCATAATGAGATGAGAAGTGTCCTGGGACGAGTGTCCGCAGGCGCTGCAAGAAGAATTCTCGATTCTGCCAATCCTAGAGAGATAAGAACCTAAAAGAAGGCTGTGTCCATTGCAGCGAAGACGAGAGAGGACACAGCGAGCATGTCGAGGGAGCACAAGTTCCTCGGTGGAAATTGAGGAAACCTGTGTGTCAAAATACTTGGAAGAGACAGTACGCCTCCGGTCCGAGAAAAGACGAGAGTGAATATGACAGGTAAGAGGAGAGAGACTACAAGGGATTGCGGAGGGCGCAAGTAGCGCTCCCCGTCTGGCAAGCTCGTCAGCCGCGTCGTTCCCCGGAAAAACGAGTGTCCGGGGACCCATTGTAGTCTGATAGAACAGGAGAGAGAAGACAGTTCCTGACAAATCTGCCACAGAGTTTGAGATAAGAGGAAAGATGGAGGAGAGGACAGGGTGGCGAGGACAGAACGAGAGTCAGATAGTAGGGGAAGAGAAATGGCAGACTTTATGGTGCTGCCGAGACCAGCAAAAAGCGTGCAGAATGGCGCAGGCTTCAGCCGAAAAAGTGGAACATACTGGGCCTGCCGAAAAGGAAAGAGTGGCCTCAGTGCCACAGAGAGAGCAGTTGGCAAGAACGCCGGAGCCGCCCTTGCCAAAAGGAACAGGAACAGAACCGTCTGTCCAGAGTACCAGATCATGAGGGGGAAGAGAGTCAAGGTGGGCAAGAGCCGCACCTTGGCGAAAGTGAGGGGGATCAGAGCGAGAGCATGGAGAGGAAAGGGTGGACTCGATCGTGAAGGAAGGCAGATTCCAAGGAGGACAGGGAAGGCAAGCAACAAGAGCCTCCCTAGAACAAGTAGAAGGAAGCACGAGCGGGTGAATGGACGCAAAAGCTCTCCAGGACGATCTGCAGAGTCTTGGTTTCACTTCAAGTCTGGCCAAACCTGAAATAGGCAAGGAGGTTGAGAGACGAAGAGCCCGCTCATAAGAAAAAAAGAGTGAAATGAGTCAGGGTGACTCGTAGGGGAGGTAGAGAAGTCTCGGTGAGTAGTAGAGGGATAGGGGAGGACGAGAGGCAGTCGGTGATGGCGCGACTGGCCGCTCGGTGGAGGCGTTCCAATTTGGTGAAATTGGTAGCGCTTAGGAAAGGAAACCATCCGGGTGAAGCGTAGGTGAGAAGGGACCGAAGAAAAGATTTATACAGAAGAGAGAGGGACTCCTTAGATGGGCCCCATGAGGAAGCAGAGATACAGCGTAAGGCCTTGAGACGTGAGAAGAACTTGGCCTTCAGCGAAGATACATGTTTAGAAAAGGAAAGAGTGCGGTCGAAGGTGACCCCGAGAAAAGTTGGAGTGGGATTGAAACGGAGGCGGGAGCCGAGTAGGAGGAGGTTGGGCTGGAGGTTAGCCTGGTGGGGATCCACTGAGAAGAACGAGGCCTCACATTTGCTCGGATTGAGAGGAAGACACCAGTACTCACACCAGCGCTCCAAACGAAACAGAGCTCCTTGTGTGGCCTCCACCGCAGTGGGGACCGAGGGGGAAGAGAACCAAATGGCCAGATCGTCAGCGTAAAGAGAGCAGCTGACGGAAGAAGGCAGAGATGCTGGAAGATCATTAATGAAGAGAGAGAAAAGTACAGAGCCAAGAACGGATCCTTGCGGAACACCTCGACGGACTCGAAAGGAACGACTTTTGTGATTTTGATAAAACACACAAGCGCGCCTATCAGAAAGGAAAGATTGAGTCCAACGAGCAAAGCAAGGAGGGAGGCCAGCCGAAATCAGTTTGTGGAAAAGGGCGGGATGCCAGACAGAGTCAAAAGCTTTCGAGAAATCGATAGTAGACAGGATCGTCCGAGAGCCCGGCCTGGGTTTGTTAAACCCATCCGAAATGGACTGAGAAAGGTACAGAATTTGATCGAGTGTAGACCGACCAGGGCGGAAACCGGCCTGGCAGGGAGAGAGAATGGAATTAGATTCCAGAAAAAAGAGTAGACGGGATAGAATGATGCGTTCAAACAGCTTTGATACGCAGGAGGTGAGAGAGATAGGCCGGAAGGAAGCAGGAGAGTCGATAGGCTTTCCCATCTTGTGGATGGGAATAATACCTCGTAGAAGATGTCTTCCACATGGAAGGAAAGGAATGTGAAGACCAGGAAAGGTTAACGCTAGCTTTACGGGAAATTTTCTACACCTAGTTTTACGGAGGGGTCGTTTTCGACCCCGATTTTGTTTTGCTAATTGCGTTTTTCTCGCACTAGTTTTTGAACTGGTACTATGCTGTATTGCAATGATTACGCATAATAAAATAATTTTACTTTTAAAAAATACGTTTTGTACAAAATATAAAAGCATTTAATTAGTCAGTTTTACGCAAGCTAAGCATTTTACGTTAGTCACTCTGAAATTGTCCACCTCCGTAAAATTTTTGGTAGCTTTTTTCCAGACGCGAAAACTCAACTAGTAAGCTATTTTTTTAAAGTTTCAAAACCTGGAATTTAATCTAGAATAAATTTTAGGAAAATTCAAGGCAGTTTATTGATATTTGGTCACGAATTTAGAAGATAAAAAGCAAATAAACAACAACCAGGGTCGAAAACGACCCCTCCGTAAAACTAAGGGTAGCTTTTTTCCAGACGCGAAAACTCAACTAGTAAGCTATTTTTTCAAAGTTTCAAAACCTGGAAGGTAATCTAGAATAAATTTTAGGAAAAGTCAAAGCAGTTCATTCATTTTTGGTCACGCATTTAGAAGATAAAAAGCAAATAAACAACAACCAGGGTCGAAAACGACCCCTCCGTAAAGCTAGTGTTAAAGATGTGAAGAAGAAAATCCATGCCAGAGCGAGGAAGGTGCTTTAGCATGGAATAGGCAACTTTGTCTGGGCCAGTGGCAGTGGATGAGGAAAGGTTGGAGGCAGCCGCAAGAAATTCAGCGGGAGAGAAGGGAGAGCAAAAGGACGAGTGAGACTCCACAGAGCACGTGGCTCGGCGGAGCTCAGTGAGGTAGCCTCTGGCTCTGCTGCGCTGGGCCTTTGGCTGAGACACGGAAAAGTGAGACCTCAGGTAGGCGGCATAGACCGAAGCCGATTCCCTGAGAGAAGAACAGTTAGGAAAGTTAGGAGAGGAGGAAGACGAGGAAGGAGAGCCAGCGATAGAACGAAGAAGAGAGTGCACAGATTTAGGGTTAGACCTAGGTGAAAGAGAAGAGCAAGTCGTCTGCCATGTCTCAGCCTTGGCGATGACTGACGAGGCGCGTCGAGAAGCGGAGATGTAAGCCTGGCGATCTTCATCACTTCTGTGAACGGCAGCAAAAGCCTTGCGTCTTTCACTAACCGCACTTTCCACCTCAGCAGACCATCAGGCTTTAGGATGGCGTTTGATGCGGCCGAAGGGAATGGAAGATTTGGCCGCATTCAGTGCCAGAGAGGTGAAAAGAGCAGCAGCAGAGAAAAGAGACGAGTATTCCTCTGCAGAAAGACAGTGACAGTCAAAGTAGGAGGCAAAGCCATCCCAGCGAGCTTTCTGAAAGTTGAAGGAAGGGGGACACTCGTTGGGGCGAAAGACCGGAGAGAAAGGGACGGATAGAAGAATTGGTAGGTGGTCAGAACCCAGGTCCTGAAGCACCTCCCAGGAGCAAGAAAAGGCAAGAGAAGAGGGAGCAAAGGAGATGTCAGGAGAGGAGCGACTGCCAGAGGAGCGATGGAGAAGAGTGGGTGTGTCATGGTCATTGAGGGGGAGGAGGTCAGAAGAGATAACCCAGTCAAATACTTCTTTCCCGCGGGGGCCGGAAGTGACTCTTGAGTCCCAGATGGGTGATGGCAATTGAAGTCCCCCCAGAATGAAGAGATTTCTGGAGGAGGGAAGAATTGAGGGAGAGAAGGAATCGGTTCTGCCATCCGTTGGGGAGGAGCGAATAGGGGGGCATACACATTAAGAAATGACACCGAGGAGGAGTTGTTAAGAGAGATGTTGACCCCTACATAATCAGAGTAGGGATCGAGCAAAGAAAGAGAGGAGTTAGAAAGTTCAGAAAAGGATAGACCCTGCCTGACGAAAATGACAACGCCGCCGCTGGCGTGCGTGGTATCAGGAGAGAGAATGCCAGACCGGGAGTGGGTGCGATCAGAACGCAGAGCAGAGAATCCAGGAATCCGGAAAGAGGAAGAGGAATTAAGATTGGATTCCTGGATGCAGATAAGGTCGACTGGATGGGACGAGAGAAAGTGAAGCAGTTCAGTGCTCCTGGCTCGAAGACCTCCAGCATTCCATTGAAAAACCCTGAAAGAGTCAGGGGGAGGAGAGGGGGCAGGAGGCATAGAAGGACGGCCAGGAGCGAGGGACGGTGGTGAAGGAGCAGAGGGACGGGATATAGAATGGACAGATGGGGGTACAGGAGGTTTGGAGACGAGGGTGACGCGAGAGTGCAGCATCAGTAGAGGGGGGGCCAGATTGTACAGTGGAGGTATACGTGTTGGAGGAGTCCGAGGAGGGAGTCACAGTGTTAGGGAAGGGGAAGCAGCTCCAAGAGTGAGAGCTGCCTAAAGAAAAAGTGAAAACAGGGGACCGATTTTGTAGATGATGTGTGCTGCCCTTCTGCGGTCGTTCAGGGGGTAGCATAGTGAAAAAATGAAGGGGAGTGCCCGGAGTAACTGGGACCCTTGGGAAGGCCAACAGCTATTTCGACCCAACCCAAACGGGGTCGGTGTCCGCACCACCACGTTGAGGCGGCTGTTAATTGGTGCAGATGAAAGCAATGAAAGCATGGTCGAGCCTCAGTAGTGGTTTGTTTTTTCCAGTTTTTTCCCTTGATAGAATTGGCTGGTTTTACTCCGCTTCTTTCGCTATTCGCTTTCCATCTCGCCACTTCGCCCGATTTAGAGCTTTCTTTGTCCTTGAACCAACCTTTTATATGTCCTCCTGCACTTACTTCCTCCAGGCCTTCTCTGGTGTTTCTCGTCCTTTTTCCCGCTTACTTCGAGATCCTAGGTCAATTTTTGAAACGCTGTCATCATCTCTACCTCATCAGCACATGTCCGCATCATCTAACTCGATTCGCTATTGTCCTCCCTGCACAGTAGAGCTGTTCAAAAATAAACATTTTTTCAAAACTTTGGAGATCACACCCTAGATTGGTTCTAAATCATAACAAAAATTGGAATGGAATAACTTCAAAATTTTTCGAAAATTTAAATACGTGGTTACAACTTTGCTGGTGACGAACGACTTTGTAGAAAGACGTATCAAGATACTTCAAAATTACAAATTGTATCAACAGAAAACTCGGAGCAAAGACAAATGATACTACATTGCGTGGAGAAAAGTAGACGTCATCGACCTGATTTTAAAAAGGCAACCCTAGCTGACTCTTCTTCATGAAAATAAGAACTTTCAACATTATTCAAATGATTCAAACACTTCGTATTTACTTACTATGAGTAACATCCACCACCTATACAGTTTAACGCAGGAAAAATCGTTTCGTATAAAATACCAACAGTTCAACACCCATGGGCCAAAGGTCGTAGAAGAGAAAGAGTTGCCAAAGAACGAACGGCGTAAAGAGTCTGTATCATAACAGAAGAGAATGACGGCAGATCACGAGGTCGAATTCATTGGGACATCGTTTTCCGCAGCAGTGGTCTCGCATTCAATAGCGTTAAATAAAGAGAGGCAGGAGGCATAATAGCGTTGACAAAATAGCGTTTTTGCTTTTCTTTTCAAGCTCGCAAACGTAACGAGTTCGTACAGAAACCATCAGTGACACCCCTTCTTTTGACACAGGTTTTTCAACTAGCAACGTACGCTCAATCGCAGAAAGATTCTACCCATCATGAAGTGCTGTTTACATACGAATCAAATAATATCAACCTCCGGTAATTCATGTGTTCTTTACTTTTATGACCTTGTGGCATTATTATTATATGCTTCATGTCAAACTTGTAATGGAGTTACGCCGGCAGCCGTCTCATCAAATCTAAAGATAATTTACAAACTGGCCTTGTATTGCGTTGTTTCCTTCAAGCTTGCAGGAGTGCATTGCGCCAGCAATGCTGACAATTTCATATAGTCATATGCAGTCGTCAGGTGAATCAGCCAGTAAGAGCACCAGCCGGTGGCTAGCAATCTCGTACCTGCGATAATATGGAACGTAAAGGAATATGGAAAAATGGGGGTGTTTTGGAGAGATAGAATGTGTTCTCAAAAATGTTTGGACTTGATAGAAAGTAGGTAATAAGCCATCACCGTAAAATTCCCACACGCAAACGGCTTTTTCCGATGATGCCTTATGGTAGTGACGTATCGACTAATCGTCGTTGAAACAAACATCATTTTTCAGGGGTGGACTCTAGCCTTCGCGTCCCCCAATGCCCCTCTAAAATACAACTCAACCGTTTTATTGTCATGTCGTTAAGTGCAACTTATTGAGATTTGTAGTCTATCGTGCACTTAAGCGAATCGTTTTTCGTAGGTTGTCCATGTGTGAGCTTGCTTGTGACGTGTCAACTCTCAACCTCATTTTAAAGTGTATCGAATATCTGTTGCTTGGAAACGCGCTGTCACCATGGCAGCACGTCAACAATTTTCAGCAAAATGTTAAAAATGATATCAATTGCTCAGGTATTGTTGATGACTATGCCAATCGTAGTTCTACTAGTAGACCTTACTAGGGTGTTGTCATTCGAACTGTTGCTCGTCTTGTTGCCCCGCATTTGGGCCAGAACACTTTGTAAACATGACTGCTTAAACACAATGTCATATTTCACTCTCCACACCACTTCCATTGTTGGGCGTCAAGCAGGAGATCCGTGGATACCACTTTTAAAGTTTTGTCATGCTCAACAAGGGAATTGAACCCTACCGACAGCAAAGCTGAACGCTCTAACCATTTACATTTGCCTGAAGGTTCAGCCAAAGTAGCAGCCTCAAACTATACTTTGTTTCCAGGTCTGACGTCATCACTTCATTCCACGTCATCTGATGACGCAACGGGTGTGGAAGACCAAGCGATCACCAATCAACCGCTACTTGAGTGCATGGGTTCAGACCAAGTAAGTTTTGTTTTTTTTATGGTTGCTGCTGATTCTTTAGATGGGCTCAACACTTGCCTGTTTCGTGATGACATTGATGAAAAGCTATGTTATAACCAGAACATGCTAGGTAAGATAGGTGGTGTTCTCCAAAATTTGTTTTGTTGAAATCTGAAAGCGACTCTTCGCCAAGGATCAATTTTACTGTTTGAAAACTGATGAATATAAAAGTTAGTGAGCATGGCCCAGAGTGGAATTTTTTCTAACAACGTAAACACCGCTTGCTTTTTGTGCAACTATATGTTCCTATGTTGGAAAGAATTTTGCTTCTGAAGGCCGTTTGGATCTTGTTGATAATCAGTTGCATGATGAGCAATCACCAAGATTCTCCTGAGAGAGATATCGAAAGATCAACAATCTCAAGTTAGGCAGTGGACACGGTCGCCAAAGCAATCACATTTTGCAATGCACCTTGCATAGCAACGACTGCATAGTTTATTTGCGTTATAGGATATTGGCGTAAAGAAAGAGGTGCAACTATGAAAATAAAGAACACTAATTAGGGGATATGTTTCTATGATTTACTAGCAAAAAGAGAAGTTTGTTTTCGTTCCGATTTTTGAACATTCAACTGATTTTATTCAGCTCCATGAACTGTGTACCAACATCTTGCAATGCTTCATCACTGCCAGACGATTTGATAATCTACCTCGGCTGCAGAGATTTATTCAAAAACAAGTCCGCTTCTACAATGCAGCTAATTTATACCAAGTAAATCGATGTTTCAATGTAACATTCACTGCTTGTACTACCATAATTTTCAAAATTCTTATAGGTCGGTTATAAGAATATTTTTGCATCGACATTTAGTTCTACTGGAAACTATATTCAAAGTTGCCATTATCACCACAATATGTGCTTTTAGCACAGCTACTACAATCAAAGCACAGAATTAAACAAAGCATATTAACCATGAAATAGCTTTTTTTCGCATAGCAGCATAGGAAAGCTTAAGCAAGCGTCGCATCGCCTTCGAATCATCCTGTTTATTGTTTTTTCACTGTATTTTACTATTCATATATTTTAGTTTGCAGGTGTGTCCATCTGCGTGTATTTCCGCATATTGCTGGCAATATGCAACCAGTCCAACCCTGCTGAGAAATTTCTGCCTCCTGAAGAGAAATTTTATGCTGCATCTGCTGGTTTATCGACCAATGTTTTTCTTCCTCCACTAAATTGTCTTTTTGAAGCATCCAGTGCCAATGAAAGTAAATCTGCGATGGCGCCAAGATGGGCTTACCCGGCCCTGTATATGACTCTCTCTTATCTCTGCCACCCTTGGGACGTAGAGGACGTTTATTTACCTCCGGAGGAGCCGATTGAAGACCTTGCTGATACAGAAGTGGCTTCCGTTCATGAAAATACATCTTCGGAAAACAAGCAAGGCTCCGAAGATTCCCGATCTCAGCGCTCGTTGGACATTAACTTGGATTACATGGCTTATGTTAAAAGAACGGAATCGCTGTCATCACCTGCTAAACAACGACTAGAAAGCGAGAACTCGTTGGTGGGTTAATACTTCAGTGTTGCATGCATAGAGATAGGAGAACTTGTTTGCATTGGTCCCTTTCCATGCCGCGACATAGCATTGTATCGTAGTGGTTTCTTTGCCTCGTTTTATGGTCGAAAGTCGCAATTTACTAAAAAACAAGTTTATTTCAACCATGATCTGATGAAATCCTTGTGAGGAGACAAAAAGATTCGGCATTTTGTATTACCAACTTAATTATATTAAATACTGGGTATTTATTTTTTTTGCGATCTTTTTTATATTCGAATCCAAAAATATTTTTGAAGTAACTTGTTTTTCTTCAAGTTGCTTATGTACATTAACTCAAGGTATTGCTTCTGTCGTTTTGTTTAACAGCATGTCGGTGATATCGCAAGGTTGTGTGAAGCTCTTGGCTTTAGAACAACATTTGGCAGAAATGAAACCAGAATCTACAAGTTTGCTCAGTTTTTTGTCCTAATGCCTGAACCAGTAGTTGGCGGTCGATATATGACATACCAGCAACGTATAACCCCTATGTTTACAGAAAAATTTAATAAAGCATCAACAAAATTTCTGTTTGCGCGTGTTACTAATCAGTTGACAAGAAAAAGCTAAATGGGAGTCTTCAGGTTACCGTTCGTCTGGATTCAAGTCTCACGTGCTGTTATGTATAAAATGTTATTTAGAACAAAAATCGTAAAGATGATCGATCTGCGAAGCTTTACAAGGTGGCAAGTGACGTTGTGCTCAAGCGACTCGTGGGCGCTTACAAGCGGCGAAAACCAAGACAAGACAATCCAGTCTTTTTAGATGTAAGTATGTGGTTTTGCTGTCACGCAGCCACTGCAGGCGTAGTGACGTTCGGTTACTGAGCGCACGTGATCACATGGACGGAGCGTCGTTTATGGTGACAGTAATCGTGAGTTCACACCTCACGATGGCTTCTTAACACCTGTGAAAGCAGTAATATTATCTCCGAAACAGGTCTTGCGCGACGAAAAAGATTTTTCCGTCGTAGGACGATAGAAAAATATGACAAATAGTTGCTTTTAGATTGTTGTGCCATGGTGAGTGTTAAAAAGAACCCGAGTTTATCACCGCCAACGCAGGAAACGAGCATGTTTATCTTTTTTAAAAATAACGTTTACCAAACTGTCCAAACGCCTCTATAACTTTGAAATCTAAAAACAAATGTGACTCCCGTAGTCGTGCGATGCAAGATGGTGCGCAAAAAAAAATCAATAGGTGTCTTGAATCCGGCCACCTGCGTTTACCGAGACAAAACCGGGTTTAAAAAAGTGGATCTCTCCCTTGAAAAATTAACAACTTTAAGGCATTGTATGATTTGCTATGTTTGTGCCGAAGTTAATCGACTTTTTTGTCCAAGTGTTGCAGTAAATACAGGTTGACCATCACCACGGTGGTCAGTTATCCGGCACTAATTTGACCTAGAAAATAGTACCTGCACTCTGTACTGTAATTTCATATTCCCCGGGTCAGCTGGTCCATATTGTGGGGGGTTTTATTTTTCATGGATTTCCTCTAAAGATGAAAGGTAAAATCTATCGTTGTTGCGTAAGATCAGCAATACTGTATGGAAGTGAGACATGGTGTTTAAAAGAAAATGAAAAAGCAATTTTGAGAAGAACGGAGAGAGCTATGGTGAGAGCCATGTGCGGTCAGAAAGTGGTAGACAGGGAGACGACTAAAGAACAGATGGATATGTTGGGGTTGAAGGAAACTATAGACCGGTTAGCAACAGCAAATGGAGTTAGATGGTATGGACATGTACTGAGGAGGGATGACGATAGTGTTTTGAGGGTTACTCTGAATCTTGAAGTGACTGGCAAGAGAAAGCGAGGACGACCGAAGAAGACCTGGAAGAAGCAAGTGGAAGAGGAGACAGAGGAGATTGGTTTGAAGAAGGAGGATGCCCTGAGACGAGACAAGTGGAGGGACGGAGTGCGAGCAATTGCAGAAGGAATGGGGTAAATCCGGCCATCTCTGCTAAAGAGACAACATCGGATAAAAACTGAATTACTACTTCACTCGTCTTTTCTTTATTAACCAACTTGTACTGATTTAGAGGATATTTTAATTTTAAGATGGGGTGGTTAGCAACTGGGTTTGTGTATTGTACGATAACAAATGGCTAACCCGGCACCCCCCAGGTCCCAATGATTCCGGATTAGTGATGGTCAACCTGTAATTGCTTTTACAAGTTTCCAGCTTTGCCTGATTGCGCTTTTTGCTATAGGACCGCTTTATTTGATTTTTGAAGTTAATGCCCCAACTTTTCTAATCAAAAACTGTTCCGGAATTACAATATCATAGTAAACTTGCCAGCATCGCCCGGCAGCCCCCCCATCAGTAACGTCGGGTTCAAAAATGTCGCTTCAGCTGCCCAAGCCGACATCACCAATCATGCACTTGTCTGAACAGAAACGATAAAACTCTGCTTTTTATGCAGATCCATAATTATTGTGCTCGTAATGGTAATCATCTTATACTCTTAATCTAGACTTCTAATGCTCGCAAACAAAGAATCTTGCGACAAACTTCCATTAATACTTTTAATGAATGTAAGGGCAGGGATTGAAACAGAATCAAAAACGATTGTGGCGGCTAAATGGTGGGTGTTTTCACAACTACAGAAATAAACTAATGTTAAGTATATTTTGCGACTTGGTGCGGCCCCATTCGTATTTATATTTGTTGTATTAAGTTCTTTGGCTTCGCTATTTGCCTTGTTTCCGGCGTAGCGACGAAAGCGTCAATGCCTTTGCCCAAATTCATTTACCATATTTTAGTGGGAGAGCCCATCAGGGCACGTTATTTTCAAACAAATATCTTCTCAAAATTTTGTTGTATAAATTGTTAGGTTTATGGTTTTATGTTGATTTTTTCTTAAACTTGGGATGTTATTATATTGCTTTTAATTTTAGACAGATAACATAACAGGCAGCATATGAGCAACAGAAAAAATCCTTGCTTTATAGTATATGTCAGCGTCGCTCACAGGGCCCCCATCAGTAACGTCGTGATTGAAAATGTAGGTTCAGCCTGTCAAGCCTGTTTTACCCATCGGGCATTTGAGCGAACAGTAAGGAAAGTTTTATGTTTTTCTGCACATTAGATTTTCACAACTTGATGCGCACCTTTTCCTAATAGAATTTCTGATTTCAAGGTCCTGGCTATGCTTTATGTCTATGTGCTCTGTTCATTGCTTACGTGAAGCCGTGGGGGCCTTGCGTTTTCCTTAGTTTGGAAGTAGGGAACACATTTCTGATATTAAGCTATTTTGAAGCAAAATAGCAAAAATGTTTCCATCCGGTGCGATTTCACACAGAGACGTTTTTTTTTCATTTCTTAAACTTTCTCAAGTCCTTGTTGGCTATGCATTATGTTTCATGTTCGTATTTCCTTGCTAAGGTGTGCTCAAGAATGTTAAAAGGCTACTTGCTTTTCCCCAAGTTTTTTGATTTAATCCCGGTAGCTCTGTAAAGGTATTATCAAACAGAATGGAAAAAATATTTCCCCTACGTATGGTGCGATTTTACCCAGGCAGGCCATGCCGTCACCCATGCCGAATCAGAACGTATCAATTAATACAGCTACGCCGGCTTCACCGTACAAACATTGGTGAGAGCAGCAACGAAATGTAGAAAATATAGGCCATAGTTCCTCTATACGTAGATGGCGTATGTAGAGTTTACGCCTATTTGGCGATTTGATGCCCCCGCCCCCCCTTTTTTTATATTTATATTTGGACATTAAGTTCTTTGTGTGCGCTTTTTGCTTTAATTCGGCCATAGCACAAAAAGGAGCCGTGCATTCAAGAAAGAATAGTGGAAATGTACTAAAGTACTTAGGTTTTGTAGAAATTGCAATTTTGTGAAATGCAGGCACCTAAATTTTCAGTGTTTTTATCCGATAGGCTACATTTCATAAACATTTGGAGACTTCATTTCTTGATGGATCTTTATGTAAGCTTCTTCTTCTTTCGGCTACTCCCTATTCGGGGTCACTACAGCGCGAAAGTATTTTCCACTTCTCCCGATCAACTTCGTCTCCTTCCTTAGCTCCAACCCTTTCCATGTCTTCTCTTGCCAAATCCATCCACCTTCTCCTTGGCCTTCCTCTTTTCCTTCTACCTGGCACCGCCATCTCCATCGTCGTTTTTCCCACGTAGCCTTCTTCTCTCCTTTTCACGTGGCCATACCAGCGTAGCCTTGCATTCCGAAGTTTGTCGCCTAGCTTTGCGATTTTCGCAGTCCCTCTCACGTATTCGTTTCTTATCTTGTCCTTGTCGCTCCCAGTGCCCATCTCACCATTTTCAACTCTGCAACTTCCATTTTTCCCACCTGTTTTTTGTCACTGCCACCGTTTCCATTCCATAAAGCATGGCTGGTCTGACAACACTCTTGTACATTTTACCCTTAACCCTTGCTGATAACTTCCTGTCGCACAGAACTCCAGACACCTTCTTTCAACTCATCCGGCCTGCTTGGATCCTTCTCCTCACTTCTTCCTCACATCTTCCATCGCTACTAACTGTCGAACCCAGATATTTGAAATTTTTTGCTCTCTTTAGCTTTTCTCCTTGCAGCTTCAACTCTTCTCCATCATCCACATCCCCAGCCTTCAAATACTTGGTCTTGCTGCGGCTCACTTTCAGGCCTCTTTTCTCCAGTGCATTTCTCCACATTTCCAGATCATCCTCTAGCTCCCTGCAATTTTGCCTAGACAGCACTATGTCATCTGCAAACAGCATATCCCGTGGTGCGTCCTTCCTGATGTCCTCTGTCAGCTTGTCCATGATGATAGCAAAAAGGAATGCGCTGAGTGCTGAGCCTTGGTGAAGTCCAACACCTACCTTGAATTTCTCAGTCAACCCTGCTGCACTTCTCACAGCTGTTGTCGCTCCGTCATACATGTCCTTAATAATCGTTATATAGCACTCTGATGTTTCAGCTACGCAAGCATTCCCACAGTTCCTCTCTGGGCACCCTGTCGTATGCCTTCTCCAAGTCACTAAAGGCACAGTGCACCGCCTTCTGCCCTTCAGTCCACTTTTCCAACAGCATCTTCAAACAGAAGATTGCGTCGGTGGTACTCCTTCCTGGCATGAACCCAAATTGTTGCTCACCAATCGTCACCTCCTTCCTTATCCTTGCTTCTATTACCCTCTCCCACAGTTTCATAGAGTGACTCATCAACTTGATTCCTCGGTAATTTCCACATTCTTTGATATCTCCTTTGCCTTTGTACAAAGGTACAAGCACGTTCCTCCTCCATTCATCTGGCGTCTTCTCCCCTTGTAGGAGTCTATTAAAAAAGTTCACTAGAAACTCCACACCTTTATTCCCTAGAGCGATTCATACTTCCACTGGTATGTCATCAGGTCCTTGCGCCTTTCCCTTCTTCATCTTTCTCAACCCAGTCCTGACTTTTTCTACAGAGATATCTTCCACGTCCCTTTTTGTCTCTTCTGTTCTCATTTCTCTTCTCTCTCTAGGGTTTTCCTGGTTGAGTAAGTCGTCAAAGTACTCCTTCCATCTCTGTTTCACTTTCTCTTCTTCCATCAGTATCTCCCCAGTTTTACTCTTACTTGTTGTACATCCTTGCTTTGTCTGTTTCTCTGCTTTGCTATCTTAAACAACTCATTTTCTCCCTCCTTTATTTCCAATTTTTCGTATTTTGCAATTTTCGCAATTTTCCAATTTTGGATCTTTATTAAAGCATTGACAGATAATGCAAAAGAACCATGCTTCTGAGAAAAAGTTGTCAAAATGCACCAAAAACTAACTTTCGCTAACAATTGCAAGTTTGCTAGGTCAACTAGGATAAATGCTTAACTAAAAATAAAACATGGTGTATGTCAACCAGTTTTTGATTAGCGATTATAAACTAATCCTTAGCCCTAGCTAATTAGAGCCAAATATTGGTGGAAAGCAAATTTCCTAAGCTTTCAAAGGACAGTAACTGTTAGAAAATTGTAACTTTTATGTATTAAAGTTACCTGCTTGTACTCAACTTACACTTTTTGGGAGGGGTAGAAAGTTACACTACTGGGGATAAGGTTTAGTTTTTTAGTATGAAAACATATATTAAGGACACATATCACGTGCTATCGGAAATGCCTTGAAACAATTTATAAGTTGGAGTAAAAAGTTTGAAAATTGGTTTAGAAATAAGGTCCAAATCAGTATTTTAGTAAACTGATTTTGTAAAAATGCTGCAATTTTTGAAAAAATCATATCATGGTCTCTGTAAGCAAAAGACTGTGTTAATCGTACCAGACGGCATTTTGACATCATAGAGCGAGTTGTAAGCGTGCAAGCGAAAAAGAGGAGCATGCTTAAAAGGCGTAAAATGCTTAAAGAATTGCTCCTTGCTTTGTCAGATGAGCTTAAATTTCTGTAGAGTTGCTTTTATTGAAATCACCTTATTGATATGTTCTGTAAATGCGTTCAATCATTCTTCTACGACCTGTCGTTTTTGAGAAAATAGAGAAAACAACTTGCACAATCAGCGTTGATTGTGACGTCATCAGACTCCAAAAGAATGAAATATTTTGTAGAGTGTTAGGCTGGGTGCTAGCTTTTGTTTGAGCACAAAATGGTTTTGCTCTGTCAAGAAATGTAAATGTAAAACAAATTATCCAAGTCTTTATGAGATCACCAATATCCTTATGATACTCACCACGGGATAATGATCAATCGTGCCAAGTTTGATATTTCTACACCCATTAGTTTCGGAGGATTTATAGCGTACGTACATACGTAGGTACAGACAGACTCACGCTTTATGTATTAAATGTTACAGGATGATGACCTAATGGCTGGCGACTTTATGTCATCGCCGTACCGCAGAAGTCGAACTATATCAGAAATGAGCTCAACAATGTCGTGCGTAGTCGCGTTGGATGAGCAGCTGCTGAAACGACAGGTGAACGACAGAAATATCTTTTTGTGTTATAAAGATTGCCGTTTTTCTGAAGGTTTTTATAATGCTTACGCTCTAAATATTACATAGGTTGCAATGTTAAAGGTCTTAGCCAAATTATAGGAAAAGTTCTATTTTTGCCCAGGCTCTAGACATTCACATTATCCAAACTTTGATTAGGAATAGGTGCGTAGCCGGACATCACACCGTAACGGTGTTCCTTGAACGGGTAACTGACAGCACCAAAAAGGACCAGAAAGACACCTTTGAAAGGGGCCAAAACTTTCCCTCCACTTCTTTGGAAATATAAAAATGTTACGGCATTTTTTCGCCTACTACTCGCTATCGCTTTCATCT
This sequence comes from Trididemnum clinides, assembly GCA_963675345.1. Taxonomy (NCBI): domain Eukaryota; kingdom Metazoa; phylum Chordata; class Ascidiacea; order Aplousobranchia; family Didemnidae; genus Trididemnum; species Trididemnum clinides. Next base: position 3,424,138 of record OY776285.1, read on the forward strand.
TTCTACGGCCTTAAAGTTATATTAACATACTTCAGTTATTCCATAGCTTGATTTGTTTTGTAGGCGTGGTCTTCTACAATGGAATCGATTCTGAGGTTATTGACCTCTGCTCCTGATAGTGCGCTGTCGGGGTTACTTCCGGTCATATATCAGCCGCTAACGTCACTAGCCAATTATCGTCCTCTGAGCAATCCTCTCGTCGTTGGCGAATGCGGTAACGGCGTCGGCGATGCGTTTCATAAATGGCTGCTGCGGGTTGGACAGTTTTACGACTATGTACCTAGATTTTAATGTTTTGTCTCTGTAGCTCGCCACCATGAGTCACACGGCTATTGTTTTGATGGTGGTTACATACTGTGGTTGGGCTGTCTAACAATCATGCACCGAGTTATACTAAAATATGTTTTTTTGCACATATCATTTGGTCTTGCGCTTAAATCTCTTGTTTTGTGTAAGCTGCGCGCCTACTATGCTGCACATGAATAAGCCGTGCTGAAATTCGCACCGAAGTAAATCTGAGATTTATATAAATTCCTAAATGTAATGTAGTGGTGCTGGTCGTCGTTAAGCAGTCGCGTATTTGCAGTACAATATTTTCAAACGTAGTATGCGTATTTGGCAGTGGTTGAGCGTAGCTGACAATCGATCGCTTTGTTTATTTATTGTGCGACATCACTAGCTCCGAAATGCTTTACAAAAGTTGTTGGTACTTTTTCGTATCAACGTCACTTAACATTTTTTTGCTGTAAAGTTGACGTCGAGTTGATCAGGTGGCTTGTATGCACCAATAGAAACTTTACCGATGACATCATGTCAAAATCAGATTTTTGTTGGTTTTTGAAATATTTTTATTTCCTGTTACTACCTTCAAACGTTGTTTTGTAACTTTATAAACTTGATGCCAGTATCGGCACAAGAATCCTATTTTCGTTGCCAACTTTACGATTTCGCTTTCGTTAAAACAATTGTGACGTCACACGCATCATTCTACACATCACAAATGGCATGCGTGACGTCACAACTGTTTTAGGTAAAAAGCCATAAATGTGGCAATTTAAAAGTTGTGAATTCATTGTTTGATCCTGCCACAACCTTGAAACCTAGACTACATGCACTACAATGTGTTGAATCCTTTTTTTATGAATTCTTCAAGTCCGAATTTGCAGTGTGCAATGTAACTTATACAGGAGTATGTTGATGCGGTACGGTCTTTTCTACTTACCAAGGTGTACTTGTTTTGAACGGAACTTTTAATCCAACATTTTGTAGAAGCACTTTAATTGTTTAATTCCCATCTTTTCAACTTTCCAATTGTGTAGTCGATATATTTATTTTATATTTGTAATGCCGTATTTAAATATAGTGGAAGGATTTTTCGAAATTTGTCAAGAACTTTACTTCAGAGGTAAATATTGCGACCAGAACGTTCCGACATTCTTACCAGCTTCGTTCGCTATAAATACCTCGCCATCAACACCAGGCTTCATTCTAGCGATCACTCCTGATGAGAGCTAGACGAAAACGTTACAGTTTTCACTTATTCTTTGCAAAAGAGTACAATAAAATGGTCGATAACTAAAGCTTTATATTTATTAATTTTCTTGATGCAGTAGTGTACGAGTTGTTCATATCTCGTTTCTCCTAGTTAGCACGTTGTGTAATGTGATTGTGTTGTGGTTTTCAGTGTCAAATAAATCGCAATGTTGGTTGGTACACGAGGTGTGGAGCGCGATACGGTGTTGTGCTAAATTCTCTTTGAGTGTTGTCGTGTGGCTGGAAGAGTGAGCAGTTCACAGCTGGTGACACGCAATTTGAAAATCATGAAAATTTGCGCAACTTTGTCGGCAGTGTAGATGTGTGCGGTAAGCCGCAGGCTCGTAATCATGAAATTGCTGTTTCAGTGCCCACATGGAGAGCTTGCTTTCTTGTGCTCTTGGTACAGGCACTTGGTGACCAGTGGCGGGCGCTATCGGCTGCTGGTGCTGCGTTGGCATTCCCTTTCGCGTCGCTATTGTTGTCATAAGCAAGCGGCAAGATACATTAGCGCTGGCGGAAACTGCGCTAATTTTTGAAAAGTAGTTGCCGTTAGCGCTGAATTCGCCTCGTGTTTAAATAAAAATATCGACATTACAAAAGAGCGGAATGTTCCAAAATTTCACACCTACCAGAGTGCTTTCAACGAAAAATTTTTTCAAAGCGTTCGCGGGGAAAACCGCAGCAGTGAAAAATTAGTGTACAACTTTTTCAAAGCGGGGCTTAAGACTAAAAGCAAGTGGTTGCTACGTTTCTCTCCATTACGACGTCATGGGTATTGCTTGTGGAAAACAACACCGCCATGCTTTGCAGCAGTGGAAAGCCTGTTTTCACTAGGAAAGGATGTGCTGAGCTCAAAGCGATCCAGGTTCAACAACGAACATTTTCAAATTTTTTAACCAGCAGGTTCAACAACGAACGTTTTCAAATTTTTTAACCAGGTGTGTTTTTACAAATATCTGTTTTTTGTAACGACAGCTGCTGCTTTGTTGGTGTTATCTATTGCTTTCAAAGCTGATCTGAGAAAACATATTTTCACTTTACATAACATTTTGAGCGAAATTTGAACTTCCGGCCCCTAGTTTTCGGAAGGAATTAGCGTTAGCATTAGTCGCGCTAAAGTTGAGAGTATTTAGCGAATAACGGTAGCGCTGATAAAAATATTTGCTGGCTAGCGACAGCGGTAGCGCCGATTATATGTCAAGCGAGTGCCTACCACAGTTCATGATCCATTGCTTGGTTGCACTTTGTCTAAGTCCGGAGCGGGTCTGAACTGAAATGTTCCATGTATAATCACGAAAGTTTGTCGGTGACCAGAGAATAAAACAATTTACTTTCTATTACAAAAAAAAATTGGCTACGACATATTTTCAGACGCGAGTAGTAGATGTGCCGCGGTTGAGAACTACTGAAGGCATATTTCACTCTTGAAGAATGAAATGAGAAAAGGTCGGCAGTAAGGGGCACAAAAGTAACAATCAAACTTGTGGTTAAAAGTGTGCGAGTTAATCAACTAGAGAGTTTACTTCAAAGCCCATTCTCAAATTCAAGCCATGGCTGACTTCGACCTCAATCATTTGCGTGTGCGATAAATCAAAGTAATCGTGACTTCAAAACTGCTTAGTGGTTCGCAATCTTTCAAACTTTCCGTTACTGTTGGTCTCAGCTTTTGACATTTTTAATGTGCAATATACTGTAGTTCAAAGTGCTAAACAATTCGTTGTTATTTCCACGGGATGAGCAGTTGACGGTGATTTTCCTGCTTGGAAAAATGCGCAGTGTCAGCATTAAATGCCAAACTGGATCTGAACACAGGAATTGTATCTTTTGTATAAGTGACAAAAGATGGAAAAATTCATCATGTTGATAGCAAATATGTACGCAGTATTTTGCACTAAATAAGGGAGTATCGAGACTACTGAACCTCTACACTATGCAATGCCTCCTGACTTCACTTTTGCAGTTTTTGTATTTGTCAGATCTTTTCTGTTCGTGTCTTTGATGATGCCAACTCCTTACTCAACAAACACTAGTTAATTCTATGCGATATTTATTTAGCAATCAATAAATTAGCAATCAAACAATTAGTCCAAATTAATCGAGTAGAAACTAATCCGCTAAAAATTTAGAAGTCTCTAGCTGCTGGAACTGCTTCTAGAAGAACGGCTTGATGAGCTTCGGCTTCCGCGGCCTCTGCGAGGTGAGTGCTTGGGGGTGCCTTTCTTATGAGATCGCTTCGGAGACCGTTTAGGCGTACGACTCGGAGGCATGGGTCGCGTCTTTGGGGGTGTCTGCAATTCAATGACTGCAGGATAGTAAGTTGTGCTTCATTTAAATTGTTTCGAGCAAACATTACAAAAACTTTTGTGTTGCATTGCTATTCTGAATTCCACCAAAGTTAACTCGTTTGAAATTCAGTGCTTGTAAAAGGGTGAGGTAGAGTGAAGTTAACAATGCCAATGATAGCTTGCTACCACCCTGGTCGTCTGCCTCGCCGTTAGTACAGCAGTTTAAGGTTCATTTTTTTTTTGGTTAAAAAGATCTTCAAGCAAGCATTCTCACATTTTTAGAAAATTTTAATCGCTTTTACAAATAACTATCGGGTAACTGGCGTATTTTAAAAGTTGTTAGGGGTCAAGCATTAACTTACTACTTAACGTGGAATTATTCAAATTTGTGAGCTACAGCCAAAACTTTTTATGTAGATGACGTGTCAAAGTCTATGTTTTCGCCATTTCTCAGCATAAAGACCTTTTTTTAATACAATTTCTCGAAAAGCGTTTTAGTACGTTAATTGCTTTTGTCATATCGTTTTGGGGCGCCATCTTTCTTGAATATGCCACCAGGATGTGCACGGTCACATATTCCTCATTGCACCAATAGAGTAACATAGAGAATGAAATATAAAACCAGTTCTACTTAGCCACTAATGTGCTCTTGTTGCGTGATATTTCAACTTTAAAAGAAAGGTTTTATCTCACCGATTGACTTCTGTGGCCAGCAGAAATGACCTAAAATAAAAAAGTTGGTCTCATTAAAGACTGCATTACGCTGCTACTTTCGACTTAGTTTATTCTTTTCTTAATGCAAAACTTTCATAGCTCAAAGGTGGAGACATATGTGGGCTAAGACTCCTTCACTTTTGCCAATAGGGAATTGATTCACCCAAACTAGTCCAATGTTTGAACCACCTATTACTAAAGTTTTCAAACCTCTTTTTGTGTGTTTTTGAATCTCCACTTTTTGTCGATATCTTTGGCCCTGCGTTTTTACAAAACACCAAAACAATTTGTTCAACTCAATTTAAAGTTTTGAAGGCGCAATCATGAAAATGGCTTTACTGTGCTTATGGTTTGCTGCGTGGTGCAGATTTACCAACAAAAGTAATGTTGTGGGAGATTTCAAACAGCCAGCGTCAACTTAAACGTTGGTTGCCCACCAGAAGTTATTATAGTAGGTGGAATAGAGGAAAATTAACGCCAAAACACCTTTAGAGTGCTTCACTTATGCTTTGTCAAAATCTGGAATCTTGGTTCCTTGCTACTACTATAATGCCAAGCGCAGCAAAAGAGCTGAGAATAATATTTTCCAAAATGAAGAAAACCGACCACGAAGCAAATAGAGGACCGTAACATCGACACTAAATGTCGTTTCCTACAACTACTCATCATTCTGATCCCACATTTCGCTTTAAGAAACCCATTAAAAGACTTGTCTAATGGCGAATATCACTCCAAAATGGAAATACTTATTATGGAACAAAACATAGCAAAATATTGCAAAATGCCTTTGCCAGAGACAAATATCAGATTAATGCGACATAAAATTGATAACTTTTTGACAAGTATTGGATTTTGCAACTCACCATATGTTGCTGTTGATGCATTGCGACTTTAGTTCCAGCATGGCCAGCGTTTACAAGCTGTGTCAAAAATCATTTAGTTTAGAAAACTATTGATTAACTTACTCTGCGAAGCAAAAAGCTGATAGAACTGACGAAAGATCGAGCTACTTGAGCTGGAGGGACAATTGAGATTTAATTGCCACCATTCATACTAAACATTATGCGAATTTACTCATCTCATCAAACACTTAATAAACAAAAAATGGGAGATTATGAAATGATCGTATGGTCTTCAAACCAGCAGTCACCACCACAAGTTACTGCGGTATGCAGAAGTCATGGTCAGCATTCATGCGAACACTGGTTCCGCTCGACTATGTCGCTTGCAACGTAGCGTTCCGAGCAATGAATCTGCAGACTTCCGACTACAAGCTTGACGTTCACTCCAACCCGTCGCACTTTCAATCAAGGTATTGCTCAGCATAACTCATTGCACAAAAAAGAGCTTTTTTTAACCCGGGTCTCTTACTTGCGATTGATCGCGCCTAGCGCTAAAGATTAACTGATGAATGTGTTATTAGAGATTATTATTTGAAAAAAACTTTTGAGAAGTTCTTGTCAAACAAACCTCAACCTTTTTAACCTTCATCCTTCCGCTATTGTAACAGCATATATGAGATGTTACAGCAACCGGTCAAGCGGAAAATTTAAACCTTGGCAACTTTGAAGCAAATTTGGGCATCTGTTTCATGTCTTCAGCGCTGTTTTGACTATTTATTGCATAAAAACTGCAAACAAAAAATCTATAATTACTTACGTGTTGCTTTTGATCACTGCTAACATGCATTCTTGTGTTTCCTCCCGCTGGATATGCTGCAAAACATAGATAAATCCAACACACACTTGCATGAAATATTTTTGAACTAGTTCGAATGAACAAACTTTTTACAAATAAAGTAATTTGTTTGAGGAAATACAGAGCAAATCGAGAAGCGAGAACGCTAAATAAATTGTAGCTAGATGTCCATTGCCCATGTTCCTTATAAAATAGAAATTCATCAGGTCAATCGGGTTAATGAGAAAGCAACTTGAGAGCAAGCTAAAATTTTCGTGATTTCCAGAGTCTAAACCTGAAACTTGCGCTCAAAATTGTGCGAAAATGCATTCTAATGGTAGTTTCAAAGCTAAAAACCATAAACATAAATATGAATTCACAAAATGAATTTTAACCGATAACTTTCTGAAAACCTAAAATCGAAAGTGAAAACCTTTTTGTCCCAATTTTTTTTAGGTTATGCCGCTGTATAACCTTGTTTGGTTGATACGCCAGCGTTAATCTTTGCTCACCAGCGAGAAAAACGGCAAAAACTCTTGTTAGGCGATTTTGCTCCGGTGGAAATGCCGCTGTGCTGTGCACTAGAGAAAGGCACTTTACTCCAATTCTTCGGCTTGGTTGCACCAATTGCGGCAAAAATGCGCTGTGCCAGCTGTTCTAATAACTCCGAAGCAGAAATGCGTCCAACTCGTTCTGCTTCAGCCAACAAAAGTTTTTCAGGGAGCCTATGACAAAAAAGAGACCAAATTACAACGCCAGTAACATACAACACTGATAAAACGATTACACGTTAACTATCTGGGCTTAAATCTCAGTAAAACTGAAATAAAGCGTAACAACATTTTCGTTGTTTGACAAGTTGTTCCCCACCCCCAAACTAAAAATAGTTTCTCAGCACTCTTCTAGATGTTTTAAACGCGCGTCTAGTCGATCAGAAAAGATGCAAAATTTTGTCCAGCGTGAGTAGAAATCGATAGTCTATTATGACGTCAAATTAAGCGCAGTCAGCATCAGCTCCCAGATATAGTTGATACACTACACTGTGTTTACCCTTTGCATTTGCTGCTGTTGTTGTTGATGATACATGAAATTCTGCAAACAAACAAAAAATTATACAACTTAAGACAAGTTGACAATGTAAAAGGAAAAACAAACATTTTAGTTTGCTTTCATCATTACTTTCAAGATGAGCTGACATAACATCGAAACAAACTAAATTGCATTCTGAGTAGCTTGCTTTTTTTGAAACGTCAACTGAAGACAAGCTTTCACTAATTTTTCGAGAATGCAAATAAAGTAAAGCTATGCTGCATCACGAGGCGAAGAATTTAGTAGAATAATAATCACTTACTTTGGCCCCCTTGATGTCGGTTTCAATAGTTGTTTCAGGGGGGAAGAAGTCAAGCAATATATAAAGTTCAAGTCAAAAAACGGTTTCAACACCTGAAAATGGCGCTACCTTCAAAAAGTTTAGTTTCTACTGAAGTTACTTTTGATTCAACTCTTCGGAGAAAAATGAACTCTCGCTGCCTCCCCCCCCCCCCGAACTCTAGGAAGTGGAAACCACCTTGCATTTGTCAGAGTTACTTTTAAATTTTGCAGTTTTTTACAGTTTGATAGTTTTTACAGCTTTAGCTTTTGGCTCCCTCTGGTTGGTATTATCATTTGCAAATAATACAAAAACAGAATAAAAGAAAGCTTCGTGCGTATGCTCACGCAGCCGTTTTGCGTACTTAACAACTCCACATAACAACCTCACCCTCTTGTGCGCGGTGATTCTCTTTGCCAATTCGCCTGAAATCAATATTCGATTATTTTGTGATTCATATTAAGAGATTGAGCTTACAAGATGTTAATAAAATCAGAAATTAAAGGTGCGACTTTCACGATTTCGACATTTTTCCCCGAGTTGCGGACAAAACAATTCAATATTTGTAGTTGATACATGATGTTATCAGCGATGTGTCTGAAGATCTTTGTACTGCATTCAGGTAGAAAAACAACTTTCCTCAAATATACTTTTCTTTGCTCTTGCAAAAGCATTTCCGGGTCTAGAAATGAGCGGAAAGTTGCAGTCTTAGTTAGATTTTTCTGAAAAAACTTTCGCAAAAAATTCTGTAACTTGTTAGAGGCGTGCTGAAATTCGGGTAAGAGAGCTCCTTTTGTTAAACTTTGCATCTCTTGTCAGAAATTTTCGGATCTGGCAGTGTACAGGTGGTGGCTATGACTATGGTATATGGTAGCCATGGTTTGGTTTAGGAATTTTACCATTTGTACGTTAGTTTGTCGTTTATGGAAGTGATGCGTCAGAAGGATATCACTTTGCAAAACTTATTAAGTCGTAATAACAAAAGCATATTTAAAGTAGAAACGTAAAATTAGACCCCAACTAAAAAAGTGATAATAATATCCGACAATCACACTTGAATAAAGACCTATACTTCACAACATTTTTTGCATGTGGTTCTATTCGCTAATTCAGATTACTTAAAAATACGTACTAAAACTGTCAGCGACATCTTCAATTCCTTTTTGATTCACCACTTCTACACCAATTGCTGTTCCAACCATGACGAGCAGCAAACAGTCTGCTGCAAACCACTTCATTTCGAAATTTGCCAGTTACTGCTTCAAAACAACTATTATAAATTTCAGGCTACTGTATAAAGATTGCGCTACTTGCGAGCGAATGCGTATTGATGCACGATAAATGATAAAGCAAATTGAAAAATGTATTTATAAGGCATATTTAAGCAATGAAGACCTCCCCCTTAGGTAAACAACGCTGGTGACCCGTACGCAATAGAATGACAATGCAAGGCGTTTTCCTACCAATAACCCATTCATTGCTCGGTGCGGAAAAGTCAAACAATATTTGTTTACAGATATTTATTTTTTAAAAAAGTACGAGTATTTTTATTCAATCGAAGAACGCGAATGTGAGCTTGCTTGCCTTACGATACCTATTCTTACACAACATGAGGTAAAATTCAACGCAAGATGGAGCGTAGCGCGATATTTATTTTCATATACCTTCTAATGCCTCACCATCCTCCGGAATCATCAAGGTTGACCAGTTTTCTTCAGCGACGCCATTACGTACCTCTATCCTGAGCATGTTTAAGTGTAAAGTTTCTTCTCCATGCCATCCTGTACGCTCTCCTCCCATGTTTTCTTTTGGAGTTCTTCTTCTCGCATTTCTAATAATTGTCTTTCCTCTCGCTCTTCTCGTCACGTTTTCCTCCTTCATCCGCTCAAGATGCGTCAACGCCTCATGCGGCGCCTTTAAAGACGTTTGTCAATACCCTCAACATCTTTTTATTTTCTTTGGACACTGTTGGCAATTTTGTCCAGATGGGGTTTTACCTCACATCTTCTAAGTCATTCACCTTTCCGTCATTTGCATTTTCCTGATATCCCTTGACTTCATTACCCGACTTTCAGTCATCTAGCACATCAAACTCCTCATTCATTCGATATATAATCTACGTTTTAGTCTGCGGGAGACAATTCTACTACAAAGTGTACCCGACAATTCTATAAACTTGCTCAATGCAGCTCGTATTCTTTGCGTCACAGCCTATGCTAGTGTTTCTGTATTTCCCAACCATGCCTACCATGTATCGAAGCTCTTTCTCATCACATTTCAATTTCACCAATTTTTTATCTTCTTCATCATTGATACCCTCCCCGTATCTGTTACAATCAGGGCTGGGGAGCCACTGTGAAAGAGTACTAGCCCCAGCTCCAGCTCCGGCTCCCCAGCTCTCTCCAGCTCTGGAGCTATCAAGTAATCACTCACCTACTCCGGCTCCCCAGACCAAGTCACTTAAATGTTTAAATCACTATCTTCACGAATCCCTAACGCCACTCTTTAGAAGTTTTCCTTAAGCTAAACGACACTTTACTTTTTAATTTTTACTATATTTTGCTTTTTACAAATTAGCTGTATTGAATACAGCTTCATGTCATCAGTTCATGATTGAATGATTTCAAACTAAAACAAGTTTTTATTAAAATTTGCCATGATCAACCCTGGATCTGGAGCTAATAAAATTTTTGTTGCTCCGATTCCAACTCCGGTTCCAAAGAAATATTTAAAAAAGCTCCAGCTCCAGCTTCGGCTCCAGAAAAAATGCCTGGCTCCACAGCTTCAGGCTCCGGCTCCCCAGCCCTCATTAGAATAGTACTTCATTTCATTCATCAACCTTCTATTGATATTTGATTATCTTCATGCATCCAATATTTGCATTTTTGACATTGGATAGGGTTCCTTATCATTCTCTTCCGACATTCCCAAATAATCAGCAAATTCATAGATTACTTCTCTTATTAACTTTGTTCCAAATTTCATCTCTTTAGTTTCATTGACATTTACTTTTAACCCCTTGCTTTTTAATACCTTTTTCCATTTAACTTACTATTCTTCCAGTTTTTTCCAAATATCTCCAACAAGGATCAGATTGTCACCATACAAGGATCCTTCCATTGTTTTTACCAAATCATCAGTTGAAGCCTTCACAACATTGCAAAGAACAGTGGAAAAAATGACCTATCACCTTCAAGTTTCACTCTCGCCTCAGTTCTTCGGTACGTTTCCATCACCGTTATTACTTCCGGTTCAATCACGCCTTTTTTCCTTAGTGCTTTCAAAATCACTTCTCTGGAAATACCTAAATATGCAAAGAAAAAATGCAATTCTTTTATGATTTTTCCAAATTTTTCTATTAGTTGTCTCACAGCAAATCAGGCATCTACTGTCCTTTTTCTAGAAACCCATTTGAATATCGACTATTTCAATCGTCTTTCGGATTTTCCCCTCAAAAACTCTTTCTCCAACTTTCATTGCATGTTCAAGCATTTTCTGACTCTTGTAGTTGGTGCATTCCTACGTATCATCTTCTTTCTTGTACAGTGGTATCAGCACACTCTTTCTTCAACGCACAGGTATACCTTACTCATTTATCATGCCATCACCAATCTTCAAGTACAAGCACATTTAACGTGTCTCAACCGAATTGCTTCAATTCGTAGCCTAAATATTGACCTAGCTGCTTTATCTTTTCCATTTTAGACATTTGTTTTCTCTCTTCTTTGAAATTTTTTCCTCTACCGTTGATATGTTTTGTTTCAATACCTCTGTATTTTTCACAGATGTTTTTAATTTAGCAGTTTATCAATAATTTTTTTTGTATTGTTCATATTTATCCTCCATTCATGAGAAAGCGAATTGTACCGCTATATTTTGGACAGTATGTCCGCACTCGCTTGGGAGTTGCTATTTCCGAGGTGTCTGGACCACCTGTCTTCCACATAAAGGCGGGGCGTCCCATTAAGTGCCTTGCCAAGGACACAACAAGCGAACTTGCCGGCTTGTTCTCCACAATCTCCCATAAATGCCGAGCGCCAAGCAGGAAAGGTGTGGATACCATTTTTTAAAGTCTTTTGGTATGTCTCGACAAGGGGAATGAACCTCTAGTCTGCCGACTGCGAAGCAGATTCTCTAACCCCTACACCATCGTGCCGGTAATCTAATTTCTCTACAGTTTCAACTCATCTACCAACTGCACCTTTGACTGTCTATCTTAACCTCTCATGCAGGGTCAGCCTACCCACAAAAGCATCTCCTTTACACAATGCCATTGTTTTCTCATCCTTTTCCGTCCTCATTTCTTTCATCTTTTTTGATCCTTGTTGTGCATCTTCACACATGGCTTCTGCAATCTCCTTCTTAGCTTTAGTTTTTGCTTCACATACACCTACACTGCTCTTGGTGTTTCACATCTCTGTGTCTAAATTTTTATTTTTATTATTTTTTTCGGAGCATTCTAGACAGCATTGCAATTTCACCATCAAGTATCATTTCTGCCAGTACTGTTGAACACTCCACATACTTCCTCTATATTTTTGCTATTCTACTGTTGATCTTATTCTATTCCAAATCTTCTGTGTACATTTCTTGTATTATCTTTCGATGCTTTTAAAATATTTTTTTCTTTCAACCTTTATGACATAATTCAATTTACATTCCTTTTTTACTGACAACAGAATTTTGAAGCAGAATATTGCATCATTGCCCATTCATCTGAAACTGCCTTCACATTTTTCACTTTGTTTTCCTTTCAGACCAAAATATAATTATTGTTATATTTCTACCAGTTTTATATACCAATAGCTTCTCCACATCTTTTTTGAATCATTTGTTAGCAATCTTTAGCCCAAAACTATCTGCGAACTCCTACACTCTCTCTCTCTCTCCATCAGCACCTCTGTGGCCATGTCCAAAATCTCCGTGTATCCTTTCATACTCTGTGGTGCGCGGTAGCTAGTTGCTTTTTTAATAACTGTAACAGTAACTTCGCTACATTTTGGCAGAAGTAACAAAATTTGTAACTAGTGATGAAGTTAGACACTGTAAAAGTTATAAGTTACTGACTTTCCGTTTGCTGCTTCACAGCAAAAAGAATGGATATTTCATTAATTAGTCTTAACGTAATGAAAAAAGTTTACGTTTCGGTTAAAAAAATTTTATTTCATTGGGTCCCTTCGATAAATTGGGAATTTGGGACCCTTTAATCTTGACCAAGTAACTTGATATTGTCAGAGATTATGTAGGAATAAATCATATTCAAAGTTAGGAAGTATGAAAGCGAAACCTTTAGTTGCATTAGAGCAATTCTATTATAAAAAACAGTTGGTGGGGTATATTTGCTCCTCCCGCTACCAAAGCAGATTTAAAGTTGGTCTCACTCATCTTATCGAAAATCGATATGATACCTTGGCCCCGGTCGTTTTGGCGAGCAGATGTGAGAATGGCACGAAGGCGGTATGAAGGCATTGGCTTAACAGTTTACATACGCCAAGGCCGAACGTGCTTGCGTCATTGATTCTAAACTGTGCTACGATAGCTCACCGGTTTAACGCTTGTGTTGAGGTGAAAAGCTGCGACGAACTCAAAACAAGTGGGCGTCACCGACTGGTGCAGCCTTGGATTCGAATCTCTTTCGCAATAACTTTTACGGACTATACTTTGAGGTCAGTCTTCAAAGCCATTTTTGTAAATAACACATACCATAGAATTCTAGCAGAAACTGTAAAGCTCAGGAAGATAGACGCGTTAATTCGAAAATCTCTAAAACATTGATTGTAAGGTTAAAGGCTATCGTAGAAGGGCAACCATTGGAAGTTGTTTTTTCCATTCGCTGGCTTCTACGTTTTTTTGACAAGGGTGCATTTGGTTTTTAGTATTGAAGACGGACGGTATAGCTCTAAGAATTCAAAATTTTTGCTTTCTAAGCAGATTAAACTGCTTTTTCAATCGGCAGTTTGGCTGTTTTGCATTACATCGAAACAGGTCACTCTTGCATTTTACATTGAAAATTTTAGCCATTGAAAGTAACTCTAACTAGTAACTATAAATGTAATTACCGTAGTTCCTTTTTAAAATTTGTGACTGAAGCTGTAACTAATTTACTTTTCTCGCTTGGTAACTGCCTCTGTAACTCAGTTAGCCTACTTTGAAAAAGTAACTTACCCACCACTGTTTATACCTATTATCTGTCTTTGCCCAAAAACCTTTAAATCTCCCATAACTACATATTGTTTATGTGCTTTCAGCGTTCTATCCTCAAATTATCATAAAAAAAAGTCTCCTTTTTCAGTGCTACAAAAACATTGGGGAGCACACGTTGGAAACACAATAATCACTTCATATTTGTTTGGGACTTCAATCTCTATCATTCTTGCATTGGCATGTTTGATTTCAAATCACAATTTTCATAAAATATGAGCTCGCCATTATTCCAACTCTACCTTGAGCAGAGAGATTGCCACTTACATTGACTTATAAATTCCTTTTCTTCCTATTAATATTTTTGAACCATGATTTTTATGTCTCACTTCCTGCAATTCCTGTATATCCATCTTTCTTCTGCTCAACATGACCTCTACTTTCACGCTCTTTCCTTTCAATGTCCTCACATTGACAGGAAGGAATTCTGAGAGTGTGCATCGGATTTCGTGGGGGTCGTGGACTCTCAAGGGGGTTTCCAAGAGTCGGTAATTAAGTTTCTCTTACTGGATTTAACAAACTATTCTTTCCCAGTAGCATTATTAGCCCCAACTGTTCGGGAATCACAGTTGAAATCATAACGGTAAAAATTTCGTTGCTGCATCACAAAATATCGATCGAGGTTATTCGGTCGTATGTCCTTCCTGACATCAACCAAGCGTACCGTTGGTATGTTAAATACTATTCCGCCTTTAGACAGCTCGGAGTGGATGCGTGTTTTTTTCGGGATTAGCAGCTCTGGATCCTTCCGGATTAACCCATTAAAGGACAACGTCCAAAATTTTGGACACTTGCAGAAACCGCTGTTGCGAAGCGCACGGAAGAGTAATCAGTATGACATTTTCGTTTTAGATAGAATAGGCTTTTACAAAAGTGTTGTCAGGGTGATCTCTTTTTAACTACAAGCTTTCTTTGTTTTGCACTACTTTGCATGAGTGATGACGTCATTCAGAGACAACAGTTTTCGGTCCAGGTCTGGAAAGCTTTTATATATAATACGGATTTGAAATTTTGTTTTCATTTTTTGTTTGCTAGTGTATAAGTCATTATAAAACACAACAGATGCGAAGATGAATCTAAATCTTCATTGTGCAACAGACTATAGCAATTTTTATATTGATGTCCAAAATTTTGGACGCTAACCATTATAGCACAGTTTAGTCAAGCTATAACTCTCTGGTTGCAATGAATTTTATTGAGACAGTCACTTTTTAATTTAACTTTTTTGTAAATTATGACTATTATTTAGTTCATAACAACTTACTGCGTAATGAATGAAAGACAATTTTAGGTACATACACTGTTTCGGCTTATTAGGTCTCATCAATAAAGCAGGCGACCTGTGAAATTATGTTGAATTTCAAAGAACTTATGACAATAGTTATTTCAAGTTGACAACGCAGGAAGTTCTAGCACTGATAGAAGATGAGAGTGCTAAATTGACAGGAGCTGATTCAGTTTTGCGTATTCCTGATCCCGAACTAAATGAACTGACTGATGAAGACTCTTATGAATCGGACGATAAAAAATTAGGTAACATAAATAATCCGGGGTAAGGAATGCTAATCACGCTGTGTGATGTCTTTCCTCATTACCGCGATGAAGCAGCTAAAATGGATGAAGCATTACCTCCCATCTCGGGCTTATCACCTGCTGCAACAACAGAAAAGAAAGGGAAGAAAGCCAAAGTATCTCAAGAAATTTTATGGCCAAAAGAATTTCCTGTTTTTGAAATAAATCACGCGAAGCCCATTGTTACATTAGTAGACGATTAAGTTTCAAGTGTTGCTACTGAACTCGAATTGTTGAAGATGTTTATACAGAAGAATTTATGAATGAAATTTTAAATCAAACTAACCTTTACGCTCAGCAAAAAAAAGTATCACTGAGCGTCACAAAAAATGAATTGTGGATGGTATTTGAGGCTTTTCTTCTTTCTGGTTATGCCAAGTATCCAAATAAAAGACATTGCTGGTCAAAAGAAGACAAAAGTCCCTCCATTTTATCAAAGCTATCCGACGCAAGAGGTTTGAAAGCATAATTCGTTGTCTTCATTTTAATGACAATTCGATAATCATTTCCGATGATCGCCTTTACAACTTCAGATCTCTTCTAGATTATCTTGCCAAGAAATCTTTAGATCTTGGAGTTGTTGAGGAGCATCTCTCTGTTGACGAATTGATGCTTCCTTATTTTGGCAGGCATTATGCTAAGCAGTTTATCAAAGGAAAATCAATGCAATTCGGCTTCAAAAACCGGACATTGAGTTCATCGACTGGATATATGCTTGTCTTTGACGTATAAATTTGAAAAAATAATGCTCATAATCAAGACAACTACTTAGGTGTAGGAGGAGAAGTAGTAAAAAAATATTCTCTTGAAAGCAAGGGTACCGCAAAACGAAGGTTAAGAGATATATTTTGATAACTACTTCACCTCATACAACTTGCTGCAGTATCTTTCTGATGAAGGAATATGTGTTTCAGGTGCAGTTAGAGAAAATCAAAGTGCTGTTTTTTACGTTTGGTTTGTTGTAAATTTGTCGTTCAAAATAAAATATATAGGTTACACAAAATTGTTCTATAAACATATTTCATGTAAACATGACAAATAAACATATTTCATAACTTTTACTCAATAATAGAAGTTGAGCTGAGCAGTTAGTTAATTTGCATCGGATAAGCTAGTGGCAGAGCGTCATTGCAAATGAATCTAAAGCAAGCATTCTGTAACTCCATTTAATTATTCACTGTAGAAAAGTGAACAATTTTTTACTAAAAAATGGTTAGCTTCCAATTTTTTGGATACCCCATATCTTTAAAACAAAAAGAGAAAAGTGGTTCAAAAATTTTTTACAGCATTTGTAACATGTCCTTAAAATAATTTAAAAATATAAAACAAATCTATCCAAAGATAAACTTTATCCACTAATGGGTTAATGGAAACAAGCTCACTGCATGAAAGTTCTGTGACGGTTTTTTTGCCGAAGGCAACCTAGAATGATGTAGAATCAATGAGCAGGAAGACGCTTTTGACTTGCGCTTCACCAATTGAAAGGCACTGCACCTCCAGAGCTCTCGAACCCCTCATATTATTCGATAAATTTTCTCAATTGATGATTCCCTAGTGTAACAGCTTCGACGGATAGCTGCAATGACGTTTCTTGTTTTCTAACTTGAAATAAAGGGAAAAAGTGGGTCACCCATCAATGACAGACCTCAGTGCTGCAAATCACTATACTGTACCAGGAGTTTTAATTGTTTTTACGTGAAGAAAGCGAATCGCCTACTCTAGACTTCATTTTAAATTACCGACAAGTGCAACGCATCTACTTTGTTGATGGAAACTAGTTATTAAGGGCTCCGTTGCAACACTTTTTGCTGTAGAACCAGAAAATATGTGTTTCGCTATTGATTGTATAAATAGTTTCTTGGTAATATATGTTGTATTTATCAAAAGTGTGATGACAACCATGTTTCTGCTGATATTAAGCAACCAACAACTGATATTAAGATGACTTGTTACCTTTTCAGATGGATAAGTGCTGCTCCAAACCTAAAAGAACAAGCGCTTATCTAGGAAAAAAGTTGGCGTTTTGAGAGATTTGGCGTGATTTGGCGTTTTGTAAATGACGTCATCACATATTGGTATTTTTGTAAAGTTAAGATTTTGGGAGTGAATTGCCACAATTTTGCTTCCTTCTATCATTGTGTCCCAGGACCCCTCTTGTGTTGTAGCTATTGCTACCGAAACGCAAACGTTTAAAGTTCCTGTTTTGTGTTGAGTTTTAAGTCTGTAAGACATCAAATTGATTGCACGATCTACCCCGGGCATCTACGAGTGAAAGCACAAGTTTTTGATGAAAGGATGTTTTAAGCGAGAAAACCGCCCTTGGCCACAAAAGCAACCGGCGCGATGGTGTAGTAGTTAGAGCGTCGGCTTCGCAGTTGGTAGACCTAGAAAACATTTCCCTTGTCAAGTCATACCAAAGACTTTAAAAATAATTTCTACAGCTTCCCTACTTGGCGCTCAGCAAAAAATGGATAGTGTGGTGAACAAGCCGGCAAGCTTGATTGTTGTGTCCTTGGGCAAGACAATTAATGGGATGCCTCCGTCTTTTTGTGACAGACAGGCGACGGGGCCAAGCAGTCTACCCAACGTGGTGGCCCAGTTCAACTGAAGACCAGCATAAAGGGCTAATGAGAAGCTAATAACCTTAGAAGCTTCTCCAAAAAGAAAGATCTGGCCCATACAAAGAAGAAGTTGTCGATTAGCTGCGCAAATTTTAGTTGATGAACAAAAAGTCTCAACAAGACGTCCTAGACGACACACAAATGATCGATTGACTGATCGAACCAACTATATCTGAGATTAGCAGCGCCCTTCTGCAGAAAATGAACATCGGTTAGATGGATTATTTTAAGTGCGAGTTATTCAGAGAAACAAATGGTCTCGTCTCCCTTATCACGTTAGATGGAAAAGGGAATGGGGATGTTGCCACAACCGAAATACAAAACTTAACGGCAAAGGTGTTAATCTCTGTTAAGTACAACATTTTGCTTCATTGCCTCTTACAGAAGCATCGATAAAACTTCTGGTGGAATTTGAACTCACCAACGATCTATTCTAAGATGTAAATCCTTTCTATATTAATGAGCAGAGATTTTTCTTAGCCACTTGCTGTTCTGCCTGGCCAGTATTTTAATATTCAGTTTGACATCACAATGTAGACAAGATTGTAATTCCAAGTGGGAAGTCGCAAAAAATCGTTTACAGAATTTTTAAAAAAGCAGCATTTTGCTTAATTTCGATAGTGTTGTTTCAAAAAATCTTTACATTTTTAATAGATGAAGTGTTCCCAATTAAAAGATAAACATGGGAATTTTTGTAAGGGGATTTTCCCTTTTCCTCCTCACGCCCCTTGGAAGTATTAATTGGATCTATAACAACGTTGGTTGCATCAGCAATCGACCGCAAAGGCCAAGCCTACTTTACATTACTACTGTGCTGGTTTCATTTTGGTAAAGGACTAAATTTGTATTGGAGGTTTTCAGTCAGTGCTATACCTTCATTTCAAACACGAACCCACCGCACTGAATCTCCTTTTTTAACCTGAACTGTGACTGGGTACTGCTTAAAACCCAACACTAATTGGAAATTCTATTGTAAGTGAATCACAGACAATATCTTTCAATTATTTTTATTGCAAGAATATTTACAAAGATAATTTCGGATTGAACCCAATTAAAAACAAATTAAATATACTAAAAACCTTTTTTAAACGCAATCTGTTGCTTAACTTCTGGAAGAGCGACTTCTGGAAGAACGGCTTCTGTGCTTTCTGCTTTTTGATGATTTAGATTTACTGCTTTTTGAAGAATGGGAGTGAGAATGTTTTGAACTTTTTCTTCCTCCCCGACCAGGAGAAGATGGTTTTTGAGGAGGCTGTTGTGGGGGCTTTGGGGGTGGCTGTTGTGGAGGCTTCGCCGGGGGGTGACTCGGTTTCTGTAAATCAAATTTTAATAAAGGCAAATATCAAAGATGGATTGGCTAATATAAAAGTAAACTATGGCTGACGTGAGCTGCTGCGGTAACCTTGTAGTGATTATTTCGGGCTTTGCATTGAAAGATCTGCGTTTGAAACTCTTGTAAAACACCATTGCTGTTCGTCAGGAAGGGTATCGCGAATTGAAAATATTTCGTTACTTCAACGTAAAGTCTGGCTGGAAAGCGAAGGGGTAAAAAAAAGCGGGAAAAACAGATCAATCATCGCCTAGTTCGGTAGGTTCTATTGAAAGATATGTCAAAGATAGCGTCTATGCATTGGGGCGGGCGAGACTCTGTGCGAACTCGAAAACCGTCATCCCTACTACTAAACAAGAGGTGAGCGTCAGTCCAGAAATAGTGCCACTCGGGATGCAGTGACAAATAGTGCCACTCGGGATACGGCGACCCCACTGCCCACATAGCTCATACACAGCTATGCAGGATCTACGACGCAGCATGGGATTATATTATCGTAGTCAGAAGATTATGAGTTTGATACTCTCATAGGGTCTGTGTATAAACTTATTACTTCATATACCCGGTCACAGCAAAACGTTTTGTTTTTAAATGTCTACTATAGCATTTTTTGCGTAGAATCGCTTAGCAGTTGAAAATGCGATTGTTGAAAAGCATGTTTTCTGTTACCAAACAGATGAACTTGATAAAAAGTGTTTTCCCTAGAACACAATAAAACAGCATTCGTGAGGATCGAACGCTCAACCATTTCTCTCATAACCGGCGCTTTGACCCTCCCGACCTCGTTGCCGACGTTGCATCGTTTCGCAGTTGGTGGGAATCTATCTTGCTGGATGCACTACAAATGTAGTCGCCAGCACGAAATTCTTGTTGGATATATACTACAACGTGATACATATTACACAAGAACAGTGTCCAGTGCCACCTAAGCGGATCCAAACACAAGTTCTTTAATTAATGTTTGTTTCTCTTACTTGAAAGAAAAAGACTAACAAATTAAGTGTTCAACAAAACAATAAAAATCAATATTTAAAATTCAAACCTGTCCTCCGTGAATCACCTAAAACATGAAAACTTTGTTAATAGTTTATTGGTGGAGAGGTAATTGTAGCAACATTCGGTTTCTAGGTTTTATCGACACCAAAAAAAATAACAAAGTGAACAGACACTATACAACATTTATGCAGCAAAATACAAAACAGGCTTTGACTTATAATTCTTAATTAGAAAAAGATTTTTATTGTTCATAGCATTTTTTCCATGTAAAATAGTTTCCTGATGCGGAATCGAAGCTGTAACATCAGATCTAAGCATTCTATGGTAAAGTTAAAATTTAAGTAGCCTTTAGATTTGCTTATGAGTAATTTCCAATGCGCTGTTCGTCTTACTTACAAATGCACCTGATTTCAGTCTTCTTGTCGAGACATGCCAAAGACTTCAAAAATGAGATTTGCAAATCTCCTGCTCTGCGTTTAGCAATCGGATTAAGACAGATAATGAAACATAAAACTTAATGTTCTTTGTCACCATTAAAATAATGCTCCAGCGTTAAAAAAAACGTTGAGTATAAGAAGGAACAAAAACTGCTTGGCATTTCATTTTTTGCAAATGTGCATTATTGACAATGCTAGTTGCCTGTTTTAGAATCAAATGCAGTTGCACGGTTGAGGTTACTGCTCTGAGCGCGAATATTGCCTCGCTGTCGACAAAGTTGTCTATTTGTATATTTTGATCATTTTGTTATCCAAGTTTAGAGAATTTACATGTTATGCTCAAAAAATCAAGTGCAAACCAAACAAATTAAAACTCCCAGAATCCAGGGTGATTCAAAAAGAATGCACCAATTTTAACTTACTGTATCTTCATAACATCAAATTGCCCACGAATGACACATGCATTAAATGAGAATGAAGGAAATATAATTTTAAGAAATTGATATTATTGTGACGTCATACACAAGCAAATCTCTGTGATGTCATTATTACACAAGCACCTATTTTGTGATGGGTGTTATGCACGGTTGTTTTACGTTTTTTTTTTATTGAGTACATGATGCCAAGCGCACAACAAAAACCTTTTTGTGTTCTGCAGTGTAGCAAAACTGAATTTGTTGTTTCAGCGCAACGGGCGTTTCATCGGCGTTTTAGTATAGCTACGCCAAGTGCTAAAACATTCGTCGTTTGTACAAAACAACAAACAGGCTAAAGAAACAGGCTGCTTGTGTAAAAGGAAGAGTCCAAAAGACCAAGAACTTTAGAGGAAGCAGTCTTAAAAGTTCAAGAGACTTTTCGCGAAGCCCACGAAAGTCCATCCGTAGTGTCGGTTGAGAACGTGGCACCTCTCAACCGACTGCATGGGGTGTGTTGAGACGACGTTTAGGCATGCAACCATACAAGATGCATATGGGACAAGCCCTTCATGCTGGTGACAAAGCAAAACGTGTGGAATTTAGTAACGCCATTTTACGAGATATGGAAGACGACAACTTCTTACCACGTTTAATTTTCAAAGATGAAACAATATTTCATATCAGCGGCAAATTTATGCGTCACAATGTCCGAATATTGATGATCTAGATGACCTCAAAAGCCGAAATCGTGGCAGCAGTGAATTCATTGGACGAAGACACTCTAAGGGGTGTTTGGGACGAGTTCAATTATCGTCTTGATGTTGTTTGTGCAGCAGGTGGAGGGCACATAGAACACTTATAAAATGGTTTACAGCTTACCCTTCATAACTTTACATAAACTTTACATACTTCAAACCTTCATAACTAATTACACCATTAGCTGTTTCTTTGTAATTGCTACAACCTCTTTTCTATTGCAAAACTGCTTTGAATAAAAATGGATACCAATTGTCCTAAAAAATTTTCGGTTCGTTGATGAGGAAATTCGAAATTATGAAATCGCAGAGATTTGCGCGCTTATGACGTCACAATAATATCGATTTTTGAAAATACTCTTTCCTCCCATTTAATTTGATATTTTCTTTATTCACGGGCGGTTGGTTGTTAGAGAGATATAGCTAGTTAAAACTAAAGCATTCTTTTTGAATCGCCCTGTATATTGAGCCTATAAAAGGTTTTTCAACTTTCTAAGATGTTTTTGAGGAAAATTCGTTTGCTGCCTTTAAAAAGGCCTTCTCTTTGGATCGTAGCTGATTTTAAATTTCATTGTTTGGCTGTAGCTGCTTCCTAAAGCCTTTTTGGACCAATCAAATATTTATTCATATTCAAAAATATCAGTAACATTTAAGATCAAATTTGGTACAAAGTCACTTACAATGCCTTGAGATTGTCCCATATGAATACTACCGCCGCTGGATCCGCCATGGACAACCTAAAACAGGTATTTCCAATTGGTTTTATTAATAATACTTTATGAAGAGGAGTTTTTGGGAAACCTCAGAATAGCTGGCAAAGAAAGTTCTACGCAGCCTTAATCTGAGCCATGCATTGTGTATGTGCAGTTGTGCCCAAGTAGATTTTCCAAACCGCGTTTCTTATTGAAAGAGCAGCAAGAAGAGGAGCATTAGGAATTTGCGCTGACCTCAAAATCACCAGTTCCATCCGCTAACTCAATTGGTTCAGTTCCAAGCCTTAAATCAAGTCGCATATTTAAGTCCTTTGCCGGGTCCTTGAGCAGCTTTGCTGTTTTTTCACTTGTCTAACAAGGAGTACTAAGGAATAGCTTTTTTGGGAAAAAAGATTTAGATGCATGAAAAAGTTGTGTGTGTGTGTGTGTGTGTGTGTGTTTACCCCTCCTCTTCCTTGGGATGGAGGTACGGCATGAACGGTAATTCAGGTTCATGCCGTCAACCTAATTGATATTAGGCTAGGGGAAGATGGCAGCTCATTTCGAACCAGTCTTGAGTGACTGGTAGCCCCACCATCAACAAGGCGGACTGCCACTGGTGGGTACCCAAGAGTCATCTGACATGCTGGGTTAGCAACTTCACAATTATAATCCGGTGAAGTACGGGTGGGGCCACCTGTTTGCCACATAAAGGTGGAGGCGTCCCGTTAAGTGCCTTGCCCAAGGACACAACAAGCAAGCTTGCCGGCTTGTTCTCCACACTATCCCTATTTTATGCTGAGCGCCAAGTAGGGAAGCTGTGAATACCATTTTTTAAAGTCTTTTGGTATGACTCGACTTAGGGAAGGAACCCCAGGTCTACCGACTACAATGTGGACGCTCTAACCACTGCACCATCGCGCCGGTTGTGAAAAAGTTTGCTGGAGGTATTTCAAGTTTCTGAAGAGAAAATGTAACCGAAACAGCCCTAAACGTATGTGAAATTTTCAGAGTAAGTTTTCTATTTTGGGTTGGATATCGAAATATTGTATCTACCGTAAACACTTCTTTTGATTCGTTGCACATTATAAGAAAGTTTCTTAATGATTTAGGCTATTTCTGAACGTACAAACCTTCTATTTATTCAAAAAAGCTTCATTCCGCAAAAATAACAGTTAATCAGTTAGATTTAAACAAACGTTTAATCATTGCATCACTATCCAAAAATAGGTCCCAGCTAGAGTCCTTGGTTTGTCCCAAATAAAAAAATAAACATATCTTGATGCACGTCTGTTTTCTATTGAGCACCCGAGTTTGAATTAAATTGTTGAGAAATGTATACACGACCCAGTTTAATTCACGTGCAATAAAAATAGACAACTATAGTCCCTCCTTCATTTATTTAGTGCTTTTACTCACAATTCCTTGTTGTTGTCCGATGGCGACTTTTTTACCATTTTTCCATTGATATTTGATTCCTTGCTGTTGTCCGATGGCGACTTTTTTACCGTTTTTCCATTGATATTTGATTCCTTGTTGTTGTCCGATGGCGACTTTTTTACCATTTTTCCATTGATATTTGATTCCTTGTTGTTGTCCGATGGCGACTTTTTTACCATTTTTCCATTGATATTTGATTCCTTGTTGTTGTCCGATGGCGACTTTTTTACCGTTTTTCCATTGATATTTGATTCCTTGTTGTTGTCCGATGGCGACTTTTTTACCGTTTTTCCATTGATATTTGATTCCTTGTTGTTGTCCGATGGCGACTTTTTTACCATTTTTCCATTGATATTTGATTCCTTGTTGTTGTCCGATGGCGACTTTTTTACCATTTTTCCATTGATATTTGATTCCTTGTTGTTGTCCGATGGCGACTTTTTTACCGTTTTTCCATTGATATTTGATTCCTTGTTGTTGTCCGATGGCGACTTTTTTGCCATTTTTCCATTGATATTTGATTCCTTGTTGTTGTCCGATGGCGACTTTTTTACCGTTTTTCCATTGATATTTGATTCCTTGCTGTTGTCCGATGGCGACTTTTTTACCATTTTTCCATTGATATTTGATTCCTTGCTGTTGTCCGATGGCGACTTTTTTGCCATTTTTCCATTGATATTTGATTCCTTGCTGTTGTCCGATGGCGACTTTTTTGCCGTTTTTCCATTGATATTTGATTCCTTGTTGTTGTCCGATGGCGACTTTTTTACCATTTTTCCATTGATATTTGATTCCTTGTTGTTGTCCGATGGCGACTTTTTTACCGTTTTTCCATTGATATTTGATTCCTTGTTGTTGTCCGATGGCGACTTTTTTACCGTTTTTCCATTGATATTTGATTCCTTGTTGTTGTCCGATGGCGACTTTTTTACCGTTTTTCCATTGATATTTGATTCCTTGCTGTTGTCCGATGGCGACTTTTTTACCATTTTTCCATTGATATTTGATTCCTTGTTGTTGTCCGATGGCGACTTTTTTACCGTTTTTCCATTGATATTTGATTCCTTGTTGTTGTCCGATGGCGACTTTTTTGCCATTTTTCCATTGATATTTGATTCCTTGTTGTTGTCCGATGGCGACTTTTTTACCATTTTTCCATTGATATTTGATTCCTTGTTGTTGTCCGATGGCGACTTTTTTACCATTTTTCCATTGATATTTGATTCCTTGTTGTTGTCCGATGGCGACTTTTTTACCATTTTTCCATTGATATTTGATTCCTTGTTGTTGTCCGATGGCGATTTTTCTTTCTTTCCCTTTGTAAGTCTGCAACATCACAAAAAGCAAAGTCAATCGTAAAGGATATATTTTATACCAAACATAAGCAATTCTACGAGGACATACTAGTATTATTCTAGCCGGCTCTGCCAGCGTTGCCCAGAAGGGTCCTTCATCAGTAACATTGAGATTAACAATGTCGCTTTTCTCGTTTGGACCGGCTTCACGCATTGGCCGCTTGTGTGAGCAATACCGAAAAATTAATATTTTTTATTTCCATGCTTTCTGTACGCGTAACGGTGATTATCTTATTGTCTTAAAAAAAGGCAGTGTTCACAAAAAAAGAATGTCGTCACAAACTGTCATCAAAACTTTTATTAAGTGTGAGGCGGGGGATTGAAACACAGTCAAAAATGATATTGGCGGCCAACTGGTGGTTGTTTTCACAGAAATAAACTATTTAGTGGTCAGCCTGTTTGTGATTTGGTGTGGTCCTGTTCGTATTTATATTTGTGGCATTAAGTTCTTTGGTTGCGCTCTTTTCCTTGTTCCTGCAGAGCGACATTAGCGGCCATTACTTCCCAACGTCATTCACCATATTCTAGTTGAAGCCCATCAGGTCAAATTATTTTCAATCCAGCTATTTCTCTAAATTTTACAAATTATAGGGTTTATGGTTTTAAGTTGATTTTTTCTCAAACTAGGGATGTTATTATATTGCTTTAAATTTTAGACAGATAACATAACAGGCAGCATATCAGCAAAAGAAAAAATCCTTGCTTTATAGCATATGTCAGCGTCGCTCACAGGGCCCCCCATCAGTAACGTCGTGATTGAAAATGTAGGTTCAGCCTGTCAAGCCTGTTTTATCCATCGGGCACTTGAGCGAACAGTAACGAAAGTTTTACGTTTTTCTGCACATTAGATTTTCACAACTTGATGCGCACCTTTTCCTGATAGAATTTCTGATTTCAAGGTCCTGGCTATGCTTTATGTCTATGTGATCTGTTCATTGCTTACGTGAAGCCGTGGGGGCCTTGCTTATCCCTCAGATTGGAAGTAGGGAACACACTTCTGATATTAAGCTATTTTGAAGCAAAAAAGCAAAAATGTTTTTCATCCGGACCAATTTCACAGTGAAATTGTTTTCTTTTGGTCTTTTTTCAACTTTCTCAAGTCCTTATTGGCTAAGCATTATGTTGCATATTCGTTTTTCCTTGTTCAAGCGTGTTCAGAAGAGTAAAAAAAGTTCTTGCTTTTCCCAAAATGTTGTAGGTTTGATCCCGGTAGCTCTATAAAGCTATTTTTAACCAAAAGAGAAAAATATTTTCCATAGTATGGTGTGATTTTGCCCCGGTAGGGCATACTATCACCTGTGTGGAGTTAAAATGTACCAATTAAGGCAGCCGCGCCAGTTTCACCGTACAAGCATTTGTGAGAGCCACAACGAAATGGTTTAGTCAACATAAGCCATAGCTCTTGTACATGTAACGGTGATCATGTTGGTCTATTAATCAAGACAAATAGTACTCAAAAAAAGAATGATATCGCAAACCATCATTCGTAAAAAAGTGTAAGGGGGAGTGGAAGATTGTCAAAAATGATGGCGTCACCCAAATGGTGGTCATTTTGACAATTGAAGATATGAGCTATTTAATGATAGGCATGTTTGACGATTTGATGGGCCCCTTTTTGTATCTACATTTGCAATATTTTGTTCTTTGGCTGCACTGTTTGCTTTAATTCGGCCATAGCATGAAAAGGGGCTGTGCCTTTCCCCAAAGTGATATAACCTATTCCAATCGGCGCCAATTAAGCTCTTTTCAAACAAAAATGCTCTTCCTTAATCAAGTTTTACAAATTGATGCTGTTATTCTTTAATTTTGATCTTTTCTTAAACTTGCGATTTTATTAAATTTAACGTTGCCCCTAATCCAGACCTCCCAACTTTTTGATGAAGATTAATGTTTGGTACCGATAAAAATATCCTTGCAATTACAAATATTAATAATAAGCTACACCATTTATGTTTTCTATCAAAATAATAGTGGATAATTTTGGTGCCTGCTGCTAGTCGGATTATAGTGGCAAGCATTGTGATGTCATTTAACACCATGACCTAAATATATTGAGTCTTTTTAACCGGTAAGCTACATTTCACAAGTTTTAAAATCTTTATTTTTTGATAAATCTTTTGGAAAATTTAGATATATAATGCCAAAGAACCATGCTTGCTTGGGAAAACAGTCAAAATGTACCCAAGAACCAATTTTTTTTTTAAAACGCAAGTTTCTTAGATCTAGTAGGAAAATTGTTCAACTCTAAATGAAACATGATGGATGGCAACTAATTTTTGATCGGCCATTATATACTAATCCTTAGCGTTTAATAATTGTAATTCGGGAAATTTAATAATTCCAAGAAATTTAATAAATTGAATAATTCAAGCGACATTAATTGTTAGTAAGTTATCATAACCTAGGTATATTAAATTAACCTGTTTTTACTCAGATTACCACTTTTTTGGGGGGATAAAAAGTGTTGATTTCCTCGTTTGATTTTGTACATATTTGTGTGGCGCGCGAGTATGTTGTTGCTTTCTACTATTGATTGCCTCTGGTTATGACGTATGTTATTGTAACTGGCGTCCGTTGATCTTATTTGTTGGCTGTAATGGATGACGAGCATGCCAGGGCTAAGTAAACTGGGTGGGATTTTAGTTCTAAGAGTTAAGTTAGTACAACCAAAACGGGAAAGTTAGGGTTAGGCTAGAGAAGTGCTTGCAGGCATGGTTTACTACTATTGTATTCTGTACTAATGATTATTGTATTTTAGTTAAATTAAACGAATTGGTTAAGATACGGAGGCGAGCTACAGTAGACCTAACATGTAGTTTGTGTTGGAGTCGCGATTGAACTCCTTTCGGATTTTTGGATGAGTAGTGATTTCCAGGAAGAAGTGTTCTGCCAAGTTAAGTCAAAGAATTTTTGGCAAGTTTTGTTCCCATGATGCTGAACTAAATCTCTTCCTTTTGGTAGCCTAAAACAGTTTGCTGGGTTTGTGTTCAGTTTCCAAAATATTTTGTATGCAATTTCTTTGTTGTGATGATTTCTGCGTATAGTAGATGCATTCTTAACGTGACGACTTACTTGTGCCTTTATTTGTGCAGAAACCGTTTTTTGACGCTGAGTCGAAACGCGTATTCAATTATTCATCAAATTCGCATGTTAATGAAGAGGTTTGAGCGTGCCGGCCAATCCGCGCGAGTTTGAATTTAACAAAAAGTTACACCACAGATCTTTAAGATCAGCTTTTTTAGTACAAAAACTAATAGTAAACTAATTTTGAAAAATATTGCAATTTTTGGAAAAACTCATCACATGATGACATATGGTAGAGAAAGACCGTGTGAATCGTGCCAGGTAGCATCATGACATCAAAGAGCGAGTTGCAGTGGACAGAAAAAAAGCAAGAAGATTTCTTAGAAGGCTCAAAATGCTCAAATGAAAAATCTATTGCTGCGTTGTCAAGTGAGTTTTAATTATTGTAGAGTTCATTTTATCAAAAGCATCTTCCAAGATCTCCAAAAAATGCTTTTAATCGCGCTTCTACGATCACTGTGTTTTGAGTAAATTAAGAAAACAGATTTTACAACTAATTGTTAGTTGTGACGTCATGTGTCATCCTAAAGAAAATTTGTTGAAGCTGGTAAGTGTGGTACTGGCTTTTGTTTTGGCCAAAAAACGCTTTACTTGGTCCGAAAATTCGATTTTCAAAAAATTATCTTTGACTAAGACGTCATTGTGACGTCACGAGCCCCCTTATCACACTCACCCCAAAAAGATGATCTATCGTGCCGAGTTCGATGTCTGTACGCCCAGTAGTTTTGCAGGAGTTTAGACAGATAGACGTACAGAAAGAACTGCGTTTTATACGTACAATAGATCAGCAGTATCCTACCTCAAAAGAACACAATTTTTTTAGTTGTTGGAGCATTACAGAAAAAATTTGTTTCACCAACTTATACCAAAAGCGAAAATCCCACATCATCAAAGGCTTTACCGGTACATGATAGTGAATTTGCAAGGTGCTCATCCAGCAGGTGAAAGAGAAGGATGGCAATCAGTCTATTTTTTTGTGTTCAGACTGGTTAGAAACAATTCAGACTGTTTTTCCGAGTTACCAATGTTGCTGGCTCAGAGAATTTCTACACGCAACAGGAAAATTTCTGTGAAAGGCCTTTCCTAACCACACAAAAAGATAGACATTACGAGGTTCGAACGCACGATTATTATCACGCAGGATCAAAAACAGCAACTTCAGTCCCTACTTTATTTTGTAAGCGTTCAACTCACGGTTCCTTGTGTTTGTCCCATGGCAACTTTTTTGCCATTTTTCCATTCATATTTGATTCCTTGTGTTTGTCCCATCACGACTTTTCCTTCTTTACCTTTGTAACTCTACAGCATACATATACAGCAAAGTTAATCGAGATTAAGTTTTACAGCAAATGTAAGCAATTGTAAAACGACATCGGCCTTACTTTTCTCTCAAAAAAACGGGGTTTATTGACTAACCTTACCCCAAAGCCAAAAACAAACATCATCCAACACTTCACGAGATTAGGATAGTGAATCTGCAAGGCGTTCACCTGGCACGAAGTGAAACATTAATTTGGATTCCCTACAAGTGACATTCCGCGCTGTTTTTGTTGATGAGGCTGCCACACAAGCGGGAAAAACAATCATTCATAGAAAAAAGATTTTTGTAACCTAGCGATTGGGATTGTTTGCTAATGCAGTCGCGCGAAATACATAAACCAATAATTGCTCCCCAGCTTTCTAATTGTAAATGTCGCTGATCTTAAGTGTTTACCCAAAAGAAGAAAAGCTGATTTCATCCGATATCGGCAAAGACAATCCAGCATGATGTAATGATCTATATTAATAGAGATATTGTGACATCAACTCTTGTTTGTGCTCTGTGCTTTATTACTGCTCTGCATGGCTAAATTGCTTGAGATAAGTACCTACGATAGCAGACTAACCAGCGTCTATGATATTTAAACACGACAATTGAATTTGAGGGACAGGTTGCAGAGTTCGACTGAAAATTTTCTGTGTTTGCAAAGTTTTAGCTCATCCGCTGGCACCAGCGCACCCGCGACTGCTGCAAGTGGGCCAACGAGCGAACGAAAATTTCATGCTAACCACTTGGAGTTGAACCCAAAAGAAGTTGGGCTAAGCTTACCCTATGAGAATATTTGGGGGACATAAAAGATACTTCAATGCTGCATGGTGGAATTACTTGAAGTTTTCTGTCAAATGTGATGCAGCTTTTCCTTTGCTTGCTGCACTTTCGTTGCTAAAACTGCACAAGATTTTCGAGGAATGCGGTATGAATCAATCTTTAGAACTGAGGGTTACGGTAATTGGAAACACGCTACCGAAATGAATAGAGGGTGTTCCAAGCTTGCTGCCTCCAATGAACACTTAGCATGCTGCAGTAACTTGAAAGAAAAAATCAAACTTTGTGATATTGGTAAGGAAGTTGGCTCATTGTTTAATATAAAAGCTATTAAAAAAATTATTTCTACTTTTTGACATTAAATGTTTTAGTAGCTCTTTTGACTCCCTTTAAATGGCATTCAGAGGAAAAATTGACTCACTTGAAACAGAAGACAAAGGGGAAAATGGACTCTTATTAAGTTTGTTGAAAATGTTGAAAAAGAAAGTAACGGAGCGTCTTTTGGTTTTATCGAACACTGATTCGGGTGGTGCAAAATCAATCACTGACATGATTTTGGTAGAAATTACTAAAGCAGGACTGACTCTATCAAGAATATTTAGTCAAGTCTATGATAGCGTATCTGTAATGGCAGGAAACTGCGGAGGAGTTCAACGTCAAAAGCAAGATCGAGAAAACAGAGAAACTCCTTAAATGCACTGCCTGACCACCAGTTTCACTTTGTAGTGAAGCACGTATTGTCGACTGAACACGTGATGATTTTTTGAAAATTGTGGTAATTTTATAATTTTTTTCGCAAACCCATGGTTTCCATTCACTATGATAGTGAAAAGTTGAAACGCCTGCTTAAGCAGAGGTGGGTGGTCATCCGGCTACTGTTACGACCTTCTTAATTCTTTCGAACAGATAGCATTGCTTTTCCGAGAAATGGATGTTTCAAGGACGCGTAGAGCAAAAACCGTATATGGAGGCTCAGGGCTTTTTCAAGAGGTGCAAGAACAAAGTTTCTTATTTATATGTCCTGTAAACCCAACCTCATTTTCTCGGTTATATTCAAATAATTTATTGATGGTGGTAATTAAATCATCTCTTTACTGGGCACGCCTCCCCGGGGGCGTGCGTAAATTTTCAAGAGGGCACGAGCCGTAATGTGTTTTACAACACATTCTTTATTAATTTTGAAATTAACGTTTTCTGGCCTATTGTATGGTTGTCAGTGCTTAAATACTGTCTGAGATATTATTGTGAGTAACTGTAGCCTACCATTCTGTGGTAATCCTGTTTCGTAAACTGAATAATAGATGATGTCTAGGGCCATTTTTTTTTACCTAAGAAAATATATTTTTGACTTTATTTTAGCAAAATTTTGACTTTATTTTGACCTAACCCCTTTTGCCTACTATTTATGTCTGGTTGCACTTTTTGATTAAAAATGTTTTATAATCCGCAATTTACATAAGTTTTTAAAGAAGAAGGTAGACTACTTTAAACATTTTCTCAATCACTCAGTCTTGAAGCTAATGCAACAAAGCGACGCATGACGTCAAAACCTAGGATAACGAGCCATTGTGTGTACCGGTATCAATTAGTGTGTAATACAAAAAATGCGTTGTTATTGCAACTGTACTGTACATTAACAGTCTGTCTATGATGTTTTTAACGAAACCCACACAGTATAATTACCAGGACTTTTTATTATAATACAGCATCATATATTTTTTACGTTCTTAACATCAAAATTTCTGTCTTTTCTCAGTAATTTACTGAGCATAAAAAACGACCTCTCAACAGCAGCAGAGGTTGGCTGGGATTTTTGCAATAGTGCGTAGCTTGTTGGGTCAATTGTCAAGTTGGTACAGTTTATTATTGTTTCTAAATCAGAGTTGGATAGTCGTTTTTTAATGTAATTTTTAATTGCGCACGGATCATCATCGAATTGCATATTCTTCAGCAGTCCGTATGCTTCGGTTATCTTGCAGGCACTTCCTTCTAAGAACTCTACGTTGGCTGCTAAAGTCCGGTATTGATTTATTTTAACCAAGTCCGGCACCGAATCTTCCACATTGATAGCGTCTTTTGCTCTGCTGACTAAGAAGCCTGCACTTGTCCAATTGTTGACAATGGTACGAACAGCTGGAAGGTTCTCACTGTAATATAAGGCAGCTCTAAGCCAAGTTGTCCATCTTGTAATTACAGGGTCAGGAGGAGATGACAGACCAGCATCATGAAAATCTTTCTTGCGATCTTTGTTTTTGATTGTTGCTGCCTTGATCGTTGCTATTATTTCATCAATATTTTTAAAATGAGCACGCACACGCATAGCGCAGTTATGTAGTAAGTGCGCAACGCAGGTGACATGCATCAAAGAAGAGTATAATTCCTTTAATGTCTTTCCAGCCAAAGACATGTACCGAGCAGCATCAGTCAAGAACAATGAAAAATTCTCGCGTTTTATTTCAAGTTGTCGCAATATGTCATCCACAGTGTGCAGAATAATACTGCTGTTAACATTGCTACCGCTGTCAAGTAGATGGCAATCAACGAGGAATGTCTGATTTGGGGCATCCAAGCTGCCCACAAGCACACTAATATACTTTTGTTTAGCAATCTCTGCTTCATCCACAATTAAAAAAATTTTTTTGTCACGACGTAATTCTTGAATTTGTTCTTCTTTTTGGGATGCTAATTTAGCAACACATGCCCGGGCTGCAGTCTCCGAAGGCAATACTTTTCCCATTGTAGCAAACAGAGACTTCAAAGAAGGATGGTTTAGTTTATGAAATGGGATATCTACAGCTAAGAATGAAGAGACAACCTGTTCCTTGAAGTTTACTTGATCGAGTTGTAAAAAGGTTTGCTTACTTTGGGATTTGCTCCTCGTCTCCAATTTTCTTTGGCGTTGCTTACTTTTTCGGTGGCTTTCCACAAAAAACTTTTTGTCGCATTTGACTAACACGTCGCAAAGGTTGCATCGCAAGTCGCGGGCAGGAGTTGCCGAAAACTCATCCGGATATTCCTGGCAAATTTGCCTAACTTTCGCTGTAGAAGATTTGGCTTGTTTAGGCATTCTTTGCTTTGCAAGCTACGACTTAAAAAGACCACGCGTAAAGAGCGCAAATGTTTTATAGGAATAGATTAATTGTCTAACAATTATGTGTTTATGCATCAACAATGACGATTTGATGCATAATAAGTGCTATTTCCTTCTCAATTACCGCACGCATTTTTACCATCGCAACTATTTGAGAAGTTTAAAATGAAATAAAACTGCGCATAAAATTTTTATAGCAGCTCAAAAATTCAAAGAAATATAAAAAAAATCTAAATTAGTTCGTTTTTGTGAGGAAATTTTTGATGAAGAGAATTTTGACAAGTTTTGACTTTATGCAAAATTTTGACTTTATTTTGACTTATAAAATCTACCAAAACAGACGCCTGAACACCTGAAACGAACGCTAGTACACGTTTGGTCATATAACAAGGTCCTCAAAAAAATTTTGACTTTATTGACTTTAGCGGGCCCTAATGATGTCATAAAACAACTAAATTATCAATCGTGTTTATTTCATGTTGATAATTTAGAAGTTGCGAATCTACATTGTAGAGTAGGCTGTAGCCTACCATGTCATGCTAAACGCAGTCAGTGAAAAATCTGAATGGATTAAGGGCAGCTATCAATCAGTTTGTTAAAGTGGTAGAGCGGTATATGTAAATTTTGTGAAGCAATCTAGATTAGACCTAATCTTACAATTGACTAAGTTTATGTTTTTATCGTGTTGCAGTGCCTGCGTAGCTAAGTAATATCTTTAGATAATCAAAATGGCAGGGAAAAAGAAAGTATATTGATGAACTGCAATTAAAACACTACTTTTGTATTAATTTATAAGGGTGGAAGGCGTAATGCGGGCAAACATCGCTCAAGGGAGGCGCGGTACCAAAAAGGTCAAGAACCACTGCGTTAGAACGTCCACTCCACAGTAGGTAGACCTTGGGTTCATTTCCCTTGTCGAGTCATGCCAAAAAACTTTTAAAAATAATATTCACAGCTTTCCTGCTTAGTGTCAGTAGGATAGAGATAACGTGGAGAACGAGCCCGCAAGATGTTGTTATTGTTTACCCGACCCCTTCCGAGGGATGGGGGCATGGCGGAAGACCATGGAGCTCCAGAAGCCGGGCAACTCCCCAGGGTCTGGACCAGAGGTCGTAAAGAGACAGAGAGTCGCCAAAAAGCGAGCGGCGCAAAGAGTCCGTACCTGGACAGTGCAGAATGAGATGCGAGGTGTCCTGGGACGAGTATTCACAGGCGCTGCAGGAAGGATTCTCGATTCTGCCAATCCTAGAAAGATAAGAACCTAAAAGAAGGCTGTGTCCATTGCAGCGAAGACGAGAGAAGACACAGCGAGCATGACGAGGGAGCACAAGTTCCTCGGTGGAAATCGAGGGAACCTGTGTGTCAAAGAACTTCGATGAGACAATACGCCTCCAGTCCGAGAAAAGACGAGAGTGGATACGAGAGATAAGAGGAGAGAGACTACAAGGGATTGCGAAGGGCGCAAGTAGCGCTCCTTGTCTGGCCAGCTCATCGGCCGCGTCGTTCCCCGGGAGAAACGAGTGTCCGGGGACCTATTGTAGTCTGATAGAACAGGAGGAAAGAGAAGACAGTTCCTGCCAGATCTGCCACAGAGTTTGAGATAAGAGGAAAGATGGAGGAGAGAACAGGGCGGCGAGGACAGAACGAGAGTCAGATAGTAGGAGAGGAGAAGAAAAATGGCAGACTTTGTGGTGCTGCCGAGACCAGCAAAGAGCGTGCAGAATGGCGCAGGCTTCAGCGGAAAAACTGAAACATACTGAGCCTGCCGAAAAGGAAAGAGTGGCCTCAGTGCCACACAGAGAGCAGTTGGCAAGAACGCCGGAGCCGCCCTTGCCAAAAGGAAAAAGAACCGAGCCGTCTGTCCAAAGCACCAGATCATGAGGGGGAGAGAGTCAAGGTGGGCGAGAGCCGCACCTTGGCGAGAGAGAGGAGGATCAGAGCGAGAGCATGGAGTGGAAAGGGTGGACTCCACCGTGAAGGAAGGTAGATTCCAAGGAGGAAAGGGAGGGCAAGCAAGAAGAGCCTCCTTAGAACAAGTAGAAGGAAGCATGAGCGGGTGAGTGGACGTAAAAGCTCTTCAGGACGATCTGCAGAGTCTTGGCCTCACTCCTAGTCTGGCCAAACCTGAGATGAGAAAGGAGGTTGGGAGACGAAGAGCCCGCTCATAAGAAAAAAGGATGAAATGAGTCAGGGTGACTCGTAGGGGAGGTAGAGAAGCCTCGGTGAGTAGTAGAGGGATAGGGAGGACGAGAGGCAGCCGGTGATGGCGCGACTGGCCGCTTGGTGGAGGTGTTCCAATTTGGTGAAATTGGTAGCGCTTAGGAAAGGAAACCATCCGGGTGAAGCGTAAGTGAGAAGGGACCGAAGAAAAGATTTATACAGAAGAGAGAGGGACTCCTTAGAGGGGCCCATGAGGAAGCAGAGATACAGCGTAAGGCCATGAGACGTGGGAAAAACTTGGCCTTCAGCGAAGATACATGTTTAGTAAAGGAAAGAGTGCAGTCGAAGGTGACCCCAAGAAAAGTTGGAGTTGGATTGAAACTGAGAGGGAAGTCGAATATAAGAAGGTTGGGCTGAAGGTTAGCTTGGTGGGGATCCACTGAGAAGAAGGAGGCCTCAAATTTGCTCGGATTGAGAGGAAGACACCAGTACTCAGACCAGCGCTCCAATCGAAACAGAGCTCCTTGTGTGGCCTCCACCGCAGTAGGGACCGAGGGGGAGGAGGACCAAATGGCCAGATCGTTAGCGTAAAGAGAGCAGCTGACGGAAGGCAGAGAAGCCGGGAGATCATTAATGAATAGAGAGAAAAGTACAGGGCCAACAACGGATCCTTGCGGAACACCTCGACGGACTCGAAAGGAACGGCTTTTGTGATTTTGATAAACCACACAAGCGCGCCTATCAGAAAGGAAAGATTGAGTCCAACGAGCAAAGCAAGGAGGGAGGCCAGCTGAAATCAGTTTGTGGAAAAGGGCGGGGTGCCAGACAGAGTCAAAAGCTTTAGAGAAATCGATAGTAGACAGGATCGTTCGAGAGCCCGTCCTGGGTTTCTTAAACTCATTCGAAATGGACTGAGAAAGGTACAGAATTTGATCAAGTGTAGACCGTCCGGGGCGGAAACCGGTCTGACGGGGAGAGAGAATCGAATTAGATTCCAGATAGAAGAGTAGACGGGATAGAATGATGCGTTCAAACAGCTTTGAGACGCAGGAGGTGAGAGAGATAGGCCGGAAGGAAGCAGGAGAGTCGAGAGACTTTCCCATCTTGTGGATGGGAATAATGGAAGATGTCTTCTAGATGGAAGAAAAGGAATGCGAAGACCAGGAAAGATTGAAAATGTGAAGAAGAAAATCCATGCCAGAGCGAGGAAGGTGCTTTAGCATGGGATAGGCAACTTTGTCTGGGCCAGTGGTGGTGGACGAGGAGAGGTTGGAGGCAGCCGCATGAAATTCAGCGAGAGTGAAAGGAGAGCAAAAGGAAGAGTGAGACTCCACAGGGCACGTGGCTCGGCGGAGCTCAGAGAGGTAGCCTCTGGCTCTGCTACGCAGAGCCTTTGGCTGGGAAACGGAAAAGTGGGATCTCAGGTAAGCGGCATAAACCGAATCCGATTCCCTGGGAGAAGAACAGTTAGGGAAGTTAGGAGAGGAGGAAGACGAGGAAGGAGAGCCAGCGATAGAGCGAAGAGAGTGCACAGATTTAGGGTTAGATTTAGGTGAAAGAGAAGTGCAGGTCGTATGCCATGCCTCAGTCTTGGCCTTGGCGATGACTGACGAGGCGCGTCGAGATGCGGAGATGTAAGCCTGGCGATCTTCATCACTTCTGTGAGCGGCAGCGAAAGCCTTGCGTCTTTTACTAACCGCTTGTTCCACTTCAGGTGACCACCAGGTTTTAGGATGGCGTTTGATGCGGCCGAAAGGAATGGAAGATTTGGCCGCATTCAGTGTCAGAGAGGTAAAAAGAGCAGCAGCAGAGGAAAGAGAAAGAGACGAGTATTCCTCTGCTGGGGGACAGTGAGAGTCAATGTAGGAGGCAAAGCCATCCCAGCGAGCTTTCTGAAAATTCAAGGAAGAGGGACGCTCGTTGGGGCAAAAGACCGGAGAGAGAGAGAGGGATAGATAGAAGAATTGGTAGGTGGTCAGAACCAAGGTCATGTAGCACCTCCCAAGAGCAAGAAAGGGCAAGAGAAGAGGGGGCAAAGGAGATGTCAGGAGAGGAGCGACTGCCAGAGGAGCGATGAAGAAGGGTGGGTGTGTCAGAATCATTGAGAGGGAGGAGGTCAGAAGAGATGGCCCAGTCGAATACTTCTTCCCCGCGGGGGTTGGAAGTAACTCTTGTGTCCCAAAGGGGGTGATGGCAATTGAAGTCCCCCAGAATGAAGAGATTTCTGGGGGAGAGAAGAATGGAGGGAGAGAAGGAATCGGTTCTGCTATCCGTTGAGGAGGAGCGAATAGGGGGGCGTGCACATTAAGAAAAGAGAGCGAGGAGGAGTTGTTTAGAGAAATGTTGACCCCTACATAATCAGAGTAGGGATCAAGCGAAGAAAGAGAGGAGGTAGAAAGTTCAGAAAAGGATAGGCCCTGCCTGACGAAAATGACAACGCCGCCGCTGGCGTGCGTGGTATCAGAAAAGAGAATGCCAGACCGGGAGTGGGTACGATCAGAATGCAGAGCAGAGAATCCAGGAATCCGGAAAGATGAGTTGAGATTGGATTCCTGAATGCAGATAAGGTCGACAGGATGGGACGAAAGAAAGTAGAGTAGTTCAGTGCTCCTGGCTCGAAGACCTCCAGCATTCCATTGAAGAACCCTGAGAGAGTCAGGGGGGAGTGGAGGCAGGAGGCGCAGAAGAAAACCCAGGTGGTGGGGGGCAGAGGGAGAAGATATAGAATGGGCAGATGGGGGATAAGTGGTTTGGAGACGAGGGTGGAGCGAGAGAGCAGCGTTAGCAGAGGCAGGGCTAGATTGTACAGTGGAGATATACATGTCGGAGGAGTCCGAAGAGGGAGTCACAGTGATTTGGCAGGGGGGAAGCTCCAAGAGTGAGAGCTGATAAGAGCTCTGAATTCGGTGAGGGAAAGTTGTGAGCACCTTAGATGGACCCATTTGGAGCAAGCGCAGCATTGCACTGACTTGCCCCGCCAGGTCACATTTCCAGCGCACATAGAGCAAGGAAACATGGGGCCAGGGTTGGGATGAACGTTACCGCTCATCAAGAGAAGGAGGAGAATGAGGAGACGAAGAAGGGCAAGAGAGGGGCAGGAGAAAAGAAAAAGTGAAAACAAGCGACCGATTTTAAAGAAGCTGTGTGCTGCCCTTCTGCGGTCGTTCAGGGGGCAGCATAGCGAAAAAATGAAGGGAAGTGCCCGGGGTAACTGAGACCCTCGGGAAGACCAACAGCCATTTTGACTCAACCCGAACGGGGTCGGGGACCGCACCACCACGTTGAGGCGGCTGTTGATTGGTGCAGAGCCCGCAAGATTGCTTGTTGAGTTGTTGGGCAAGGCAATAAACGACACGTCTCATCTTTATGTGGCAAAGAAGTGGCATGCGAAGCAGTCTACTCATTGTGGTGGCTCAGTAAAGCTAAAGGCTAGGAAGCAGAACAAGCTGATATTCATGTGCCTAAAACGACATATCTAGCTCAAACTAAGAAGAAGATGAAACATTTTTTCCTGTGCATGTTTGATTGGTATTTCGCATTTTTTGTATAATACAAAGTAACTTTATTGAAGAAATACAAATATTGGAG
The DNA here is from genome assembly GCA_963675345.1 of Trididemnum clinides. Lineage (NCBI taxonomy): Eukaryota > Metazoa > Chordata > Ascidiacea > Aplousobranchia > Didemnidae > Trididemnum > Trididemnum clinides. The sequence continues at coordinate 3,463,543 of OY776285.1, forward strand.
GTAAATTACCGTTTGCGTGATACGGTAAGTTAATGTATTTTGCAAAATTTTTGTAAGGTAAATGCAAAAGGCAGCCAATGCTTAGCGCTTCAGCAATATAGATCACGTGTTGGTGCCGTTGGTCAGCTGATTAAAGACTTGCTGCATTCATTACTGAACAAGGTATTAACACTATTGTCTTCTTAAAAAAGACACTTGACGTTTATTTGCTGATGGGGTAAAGCGATCTATGGGCCAGATAAGGCCCAGTCCGAACACTGGCTGCAAAACAGAACCACAACAGGGTATCCCATTTTGGAATGGCTAATTCTTGAATGGTATTTTATAGAATTTTGGTTTGCTTGCTCCAGCCAATAAATTTTTCGGGCTGAAAATACTAACTTGTCATGTGGGGGTAGCTCTTGTAGTATCGTGTGTTGAAAACGTTCTCAATCTTGGTACAGAACAGAAATTTTGTGATATATGGGATGAAGTCATTATTCATATTGATCGTCCTGAATACGACATGCTACATGCTAATGTGTTGCTACAAGACTATGTTGTTGAAGAAACAGCCGAAAACAATGAAGTAAATAAACATGAAATGCAGAGATTATTTTGCAGAACAATGGATGAAGTTGCCACCAAAACAAACTTGTGACTTAGCCAACAGAATTCAAAACCGTATGCTGCTCTCTACGCGCTTCAATCGGAACATAGCAACTTTTTGGTTGTACAGATGGTAAAGCCTTTTTCGACTGGCAAACTGCACAATTGCAGAAGCAAAATTTGACGTCGCAAAGACGTATGTTGCAAAATTCAGTGGTGATGATTGGCCAAAGGTGACTACAACCAAGCTTCTTTCTCACTGAGAAGCAGTTAAGGCAATGCCTACTGTACATCTTGCAGTGAAGCTAGCGGTCTCTGTAGGAGCCTTCACCGCGATTAGCGGGAAATTTTTCCTATTCTCACAATCATGATGCGAGATTGCAGGCATTCAAGGCAGCACGCTTGCAAAACACATCTTGTTCAACTCCTCATTGAAAGCAATGAGGAGAAACCTCAAAGAAACTAAAAGCTGAATGGAAAGAAATGATTATTTGAAAGTTTTGTAGACTTCTTCAAGTCGTAGACCGGAGTTTTCACAGCCAAATCCAATTATTTCACATTTAAACAATCCAGTGTTTTGCTTTCATGCAATCGTTTCCGTGCTTCTTTGTTTTACAAACATATTATTGTAAAATTTGGCAGTATTCTTTTTTACTTATTGCATGTTGATTCAGTGCTAACAATTACAGTAACGTGCAACTGGACACGTTCTGTATTTGAATATCGGTACCTATATTGGGGGTATGTTGAGTTTTTAAATGTCAGGTTGTTTACAAGTTTAAATCACCTGCAAACCCTTTAACTGAAGCCAAAATCGCAAGTAACATTATATTATAAATACAGGTATATCAGTTTAGTTCCGTGAATGTCATCACAGAATCAACTGTATCACTTGTAACATCAAGCAAACTCGCTGTATTCGCAATTCAATAAAGCATCCTGTAATTAATCTGTTGCCCTTTACCCTAACAAAAACACAGGATGTACTAACTAACACAAGATTTGCCGCAGCAAAAAACAGTTTTGATTTGTAAAATTCTATCTATTTCAGACCCCTTCACTTTGAATTTGCGCCCCAATCATTGTGCTTGCTCTGGCGAGGACAGTGTAGATGGACATACCCTTGTAACAATTTAATTGTAAGTGCTTCACTTCGAGTTGGTTTGCTCCAAACCTGGCTCCGTTTATGCCATGACGAACAAACGTAGGCCACTGGGCAGCCAGAAGTTTTGGCCCAATATTTAAAGCTTATCCCTGCAAATGCTATACATATCTATTTGGTGCCCTCTCACAACTTGGAATTTATGCTTTCTTGCAATTATTGAAATGGACTAACAACCGTTTGCGAAATTATTGACTGTTTCAATTGTGAGCGAGTGCAGTACCAAAGCGCGATTACGCTGGAAACAAACCAAGAAAGACGTTGCTAAAGACTCCAGAAATTTTGGGGAAAAAACTTTAGGGAAGTTGCAGCGGCTATGCACAAACCCCCATTATCTTCTTTTACTAAATTTTCTTTTAAAAATAATTATTTCAATTTTGAAACAAGAATTGTCCATGTCAAAAGGCAATTAGCATTTTGTTACCGCTTTCACTATTATCCATTGAATGAAACCGGTGGAGCCGGCTGAACCGATATTCCTAACCCACATTACTGACAAAGTCCCAGCTAGCGACACCGCCAGAGCCGGCTTATAGGCAAATTAAATTGATTTTTTTAACGTCTTGGCTCAAAGTATTCAACATCTACTCAAAAGTTTCAAATTCAACACGTGAGTAAATTTGTATCGGCTTTGGGTTGTTGTTGTTGTTGCTGTTGTTGTTTGAAAACGCACTTTACAACAATTGTGGCAGCTTGATTAAGATTGCTTGTGGCAGAAATACAGCGTGCCAAAAGTGCAGGTCTGATTTCAACTTTGTTTTATTGCTAACTTGCTCAAAAACATTAATAAATATTAAAAATGAAAACATAAACTTAGTTTGAAATAGCGCCAAGCCGGATATCCGTTTTTTTTCTACTATCCGGCCAAAAAGGCAAACGACAACCAGTTAGAATTAGTGTTGGGAACGACACGTATGATTCAAGTCATACTGAAAGTCTTTTTACAACGACTCGAGTCTTCTAGACACAAACTGACAATATTAAATCTTCTGTCATTTAATCAGCATAGCCGGGCCAAATAAACGAATCGTGTTAGGTCACAGGATGACCTGGTAACTTCTAAGCGGATCTGAAACCAATGTTGTTTTCTGTTAACCCTGCCAGCACTTACCATGCCTTGGTTTTGTCCAGTGGTAAGGCTACCGCTCTTTCCACTGTAGCTCTAAAAAACATGAATGAATTTAAAACATGCAAAAAATATTGGTTTGAGATGTAGCCATGCCGAATATCCGACACTAATCCGTAATTTTTCTATTATCCAGCCAGAATCCCGGAGAATAACTTGTTTGAGTCAGTGATGAGAACAAGTGGTTTGAAATCGGATCACGTCGAGTTACTGCGGAAGAGTATCGAGTCGGATCATGTTGTATAAACGACTCTAGTCTTCTCGACACTAATTGCCAACGATAAGCTTTTAGACATTTATAGTTGAGGGCGTGGCCTATTGCAGCATTGCCTTTGTATCACAAGCACTGCATCAAAGAGTGCGAATTTCCCTTTTGATGACATAGCCACAAACAATTCAAGCGATTTTAAATTCTGTACTCATTGGTCACAGCAAACGCCGTGAGCTTTTGTTGTCACACTGAATTTTTGTTATCGACAAACATATTCGCTTTCTGAAATCATTGCTGGTTGTTACGTTACACAAAAGTTATCACTTTGTACATGATTTTCAAACACTGCTACAAAACAGAAAATAAAAAACTAATAGTTTAGCATCATTTTGCCAAAACCAAAATCATTTTTTGGAAACTGCGAAAAGCATCTTGTTTGACTACTTTCGTTCACGGAAACGAGAATCAAATTAATCTGATCCTCACTGGATTCTACAATTTTTAACTAAAAAACGAATGTAATTGAAATTAAAGCTGTCTGCTTTTAACTTTTATGATTTCAATCAAAAATCAACTTTCTGAGAAAGTTTCTTTGCTATGCGCTATTGCTCATTCCTTCGGCTACCACGAATACCGCATCGCATGAATGGAAATCATTTACGTTACATCAAGCGCTACAGCAATACCAGCAATAGCGAAGTGGGTTAGAAAATATTAAATTTTGGAGCCCAGCCTGAACGATTTACTACGAACAGAGATTACTAACAAAAACTCACCGACGCTTGTGTTTGTCCAGCTGAAAACCTGTCACCATGTCCTGCATAACTCTAAATCAATGAATGAATGTTAAAGCTGGCTTACAACCCAACAACCACAACCAAATTAACTAGCACTTTAAGGCGCAGATAAAACAGCGGAAGGACTGTGAGTTCAAGCCATGATGGCTTTTGAGTAGTTATACCCAGAAGGTGGGACCCCCACATAATCGCTTTCCGCAAGGGAATTTATAGGCTTCCCATTCAGATTTTAGCTGTCAGAGCTTGTGAGCATGTCCTTCTGAAGAAATAAAACTTCAGAAAATGATATAAAGGAACGCCATTTTTATGTAATTAAATTTATAACGATTTAAAAATTCCATGTCCAAGTGCGAAATGAAATGTCATGCAATTTTAAAACTTTTTAAACAGCAGCGATTTTTTTGAGCGGCAACCCACGACCGATTTTAATCATGACTAAAAAAATTTTCCTTATGGTTCTTTCATATCATTCCAAAAACTGGGGGTCAATCGGGAGTTCTGTAAATACTGGTTTTAAGTGTGTATTGTAGCTTGACAACGAAATTGAATCCAAGTCAACCGACTGCGAATCATACGCACAAACCACCACACTATTGCCAATTTTGTATCATCAACGAAAAATGTAAAAGCAAATAAAACGAGCAGCTGCGAGCACTGATGCGCCGATGCGCCGATCACTCGATTACTCACGTCATGTATCCGCAAGAAAGGTAAAGGTCGATGATATCAATAACCGAGTTTGGCTCTCGAGGTCGCTACTGTTATAGTACACACAATATTACAAGGTATTGGTTCGGAGCTTTTCAAGTTGTTGAGGCAGCCAATTCCACATTTGTGGTGGGAAACTCGCGTTTTATGCGCCATTGAATAAACTCTTCAAATCGTGAGACAAATATCTCGTTGGTGGTTAAGGTGTTGGGGTCTAGAAAGACTTCGCGTGGTGAAAAATAAAAAAGAACTCACCATTCCTTGCTGTTGGCCCGACACCATGCTGTGACCACCCCCGTAGCTATGCACAGCCTGCAAGCAAATCATTTCGATTTTCAAATGATAGTTCGCCAAAAAAAAACGCATTGGCCACTCTTACGGAGAACATGGCCCGAGGTTTCGATTTGTTGTTTTTGAATCTTGTTCAAAAGGATGAATTTTAGTAATCGCAAACGTCTCCACATCCCGACAAGAATAAGGATTCTTGAAAAATGAAGTGGTGGATGTAGAAGCTAAATGCTACTTTTACCTGTAGAATAAACGAGTCGTCATCACTAAGATCTTGGTCGGGTGTCTGCCAACGCCGGCTTGAAAATCAATTTTGGAAATTTCTCACTACTTTAAAATCCGATCTCTCATCGAACAGAAAACCTTGCTTGTGTTTAAGATAGATTGTATTTAATCCGTTTTCTCGTCTTTTTTAGGGGTGAGGTTTGAGCCTGGTCTATCACCGACTTCAAGCGCGACTGAGTGCTTTATTTGTTGCTTGCGACGGAGTCAAAATAAAACAAGTAAAAAGTGAAGCCGTCTCAGGCCTCATTACCAACAAGGCTTTAGATTTTGCTGAGTCAGCAAATTATCAATAAAGCTCGAAAGCTCGAAAGCTCGTGTAGTTTAGGCCAACTATATTCCAAGCCTATAGGACTACAAGAAATGTGTAAACAGGAAACGTGAAAACAGGCGAAATCACTCCCCACCAAATTCTCTATTTGGCTGGCAGGGTAAAACACCGCCAGTCTCCCTTACAATTTCAATGAAATATTTTATGCCATTTTAAGTCCAACAACGAACTACCAGTCGATAAAAAACAAGCGAGATATGACTTGCCAGTGCGACCAAGAATCCGCTTTGAAGGGGTCGAAGCCGCAGGAAAAATATTGTTAGAAAAAGTTATCAAGCGCTAGAACTATCCAAATTTCCAAGAAAAGTGAGGCTTGTTCGGTGACAAAAAAAGCGTTACTTCATGAAGCGCCTTTTGTAAAGAGAAAAGTTTTCATTCTGTACAGGTTGGTAAGGATTCACCTCTCGACATGGATGAATCTTCTATTATAGGTGTCACAGGCGGACGGCAAGGACCTTCCTCGCACTGTTATCTATTCAACCGATGAAAATCAAACATTAAAATTCTAATGAGTATATTGACAGAAACAAAATAATAACTTTGAATAGGCCAGCGCGAGAAAATTGACTAAACTTTTATCCTCCAACGATTGAACCAGCAGAATTCAAAAACCAAAAATAGAATTCAAAGTCACTTCTTTTCTTTGTATAGAAATAAGAGCCTGAAGCCACGCGTTTTGTGTGCTTAGGTCCGAGTGTAGAAATGGATAATTGATAACAAAGTGAAACGCGACAAACAAAACGTGCAATAAGGTTGCTCTTCGCAGGGCGGTAGTTCGACTCCCGGCGAACTCAATCAATAAATGGACGTAGGTGCGATAACATGGATATAGTAATCAATGCAATTTGACATATCGACCCCAATGAGACAAATCGTCATGCAATTTCAAAAAGCGGAAATTTCTCTTTTAGTTGCAGCGTGCAGATTTGCCGGTTGTCTTGTCGATTAAGTCATCACTATTATGTGAAGAAATACAAGGTTTAATAACGTATTCAAGTCTGATATTTGGCCGTCTTGAAATGGACCAGTGATAGGTGTCGCCGACATTCACACCGTTGGCCATGGGCTCACTGCTCAATGCGTTACGTTTTTTATTTTTTTGCTTTGTTACATTTGCTAAATCATTAAGAAAGACTTTTTAGTTTTCGGGGCGGAAATATAAAGAGAGTTGTTAAGAAAGAACAAACAACGAACTAGTGACTTGTTTCAGAGAGGGACATGTCTCCATCAACTTTTAGATATTTTGTATTCATTTTGCATTCGTATTCTGTAACAGCCAGAAATATCTATGACGTAAAGTTTGTCCCGGGCAAAGTTTCTTCGCAAACTAGGTCCATGCAACCAACACATAAAATAGAAAAGTTTTCTTTTATCCACAGTTCTTTAGTGATTTTAAAACGCTAAGCTGCCAGCATTATCTTGGAATATAATCAAGTAGAACCTGTTTTCAGACGCGTGGACAAAGGATCGATTCCCTCAGTCCGCTGAAGTTTTATTTTTGTTATTGGCAACTTTTGAAAAGAGATTAGTCAGATTTGGCTGACGAAATATTTTTTAACTGCTTCTTGCAATTTCCCCCGTGGGATATTAGTTTTTGTAAATAGATCTGTATACAATTTTCAGTTCGTATATTGAATTTTTTTTCTGTCGACGATTGTCTGAAAGATTCACAAGTTAAGGACACTCTCGCACTTTTTCATGCCCTGAAGTTACCCAATTTTTTGTACTAAATCTGAATATCTCACTGCACAGTAAAGAAGTCAGAAACTTAAAACGGAGAGGAGTTTACAAAGGCACTAAAACAATATTGGTAAGATATACCTCTGAAGGATTTCGACATCTAAACTTTCATCGTAATCTTTTTCGTGTGAGATCAGCTCTGGAGCTTTTCCATACCTAAAAATTTTCACAGCACTTGGGCGACGAAGCTTATTCCTATAAGTCATAGAAAAATATGCGTGAGCGTGGCCCACACGTAGAAATTTGAATAAATTTTTGGATCATATCACCTAAACACGAGATTGACTCAAAGCAAAAAAGGCACTCTGAAAAACATGATTTCAGAAAAATATCTTCACTTTTGAGACAAATACGCACCCCCTCCCTCCTGCATAAACCAAATTGTTACGCCTACGTTGCATGAAAATAAATATAACATCACCAATAATGTGATATTATCTTTTCGAGAACTCGCATTTGGACTCGTGCCTTCCAGACTCCAACTTGTAACTTTCAATTTCTGTGAACTCAGACTTAGACATGTGATCCTAGGACTCGCATTCGAACTTAAAATCATAAAACTGGGAGTATTTTCTACATTGAAAATAAATATAACTAAACAGGAAATATAAGGGGGGGGGTTGACATACCTGCAGTTATTCTTTACTTCTAAATGTAACAAAATCATATTAATGAGGTAATTCAAAAAGCTGGTACTGAGGGGAATGGTTTCAAACGTTTGGTCTGTTTTTGGTAGGATGCGTACAAAAGTATGAAATAGAAAATTGATCTTTGACCTAACAGAATAGCTTTACTGCTAAGCTATATTCTATATTCGGATAGTTGGTTACGGAGCTGCATTTTTCCATCCAAGCTACATTGTCCCGCTACTGTAAAAAGTAAACAGTGGCACATTTAGGGAGGGGAATTGCTGGTGATGGCCTCAATTTCCCCCAAACAGCCTGATCGAAGCAAGAAATTAAAAAACAAATTTATTGTGGACTCAAAATTTGTGGTTTCAAAGAGTTTATTTCCAAGAAAATAGATTTGCAAGTTGAGTTGGACTCCAAATGAACAAAATTTTTGCTTTCAAAAGGTTTTTCTCCGTTAATGCTCTGCTATTGCCTTAAAGCAGATTGAGCTCATTTATTTAATAACATTTCATGATGATGTGATTATCTTTACTTAATGCTCAACTCCACCCAAAAACCTTGTTTTTAAGCACGCCACTGACAATAAGGTCTACGATCTACACCATAACAAATTTATGACGATATATTTTTAAGCACACGATAACTCGATTTGGAAAAGCTGACTGGGGCTACACCCCCCACATTCCCTTTGAAACCGCCACGAACTGGTGAATCTTTCAGACAATCGTCGACAGAAAAAAAATTCATTATACGAACTGAAAATTGTATACAGATCTATTTACAAAAACTAATATTCCACGGGGGAAATTGCAAGAAGCAGTTAAAAAATATTTCGTCAGCCAAATCTGACTAATCTCTTTTCAAAAGTTGCCAATAACAAAAATAAAACTTCAGCGGACTGAGGGAATCGATCCTTTGTCCACGCGTCTGAAAACAGGTTCTACTTGATTATATTCCAAGATAATGCTGGCAGCTTAGCGTTTTAAAATCACTAAAGAACTGTGGATAAAAGAAAACTTTTCTATTTTATGTGTTGGTTGCATGGACCTAGTTTGCGAAGAAACTTTGCCCGGGACAAACTTTACGTTATGCATATTTCTGGCTGTTACAGAATACGAATGCAAAATGAATACAAAATATCTAAAAGTTGATGGAGACATGTCCCTCTCTGAAACAAGTCACTAGTTCGTTGTTTGTTCTTTCTTAACAACTCTCTTTATATTTCCGCCCCGAAAACTAAAAAGTCTTTCTTAATGATTTAGCAAATGTAACAAAGCAAAAAAATAAAAATCGTAACGCATTGAGCCCATGGCCAACGGTGTGAATGTCGGCGACACCTATCACTGGTCCATTTCAAGACGGCCAAATATCAGACTTGAATACGTTATTAAACCTTGTATTTCTTCACATAATAGTGATGACTTAATCGACAAGACAACCGGCAAATCTTCACGCTGCAATTTTAAAGAGCAATGTTGGCAGATTAGCATTTTAAAGTCACTAATGAACTAATCATTTTACAAAAGGCGCCTCATACTTTCCCATCCCATTACAGTTTCGCTACTTACGATATGCTGTGACTGAGACATGGAGATGCTGTGCCCATAACTGCCGACATGATACTGCAAAACAATAAATTATTGTTGAGGTGGATATGAATTTGGTCAACAAGTTTATAGGCCCAATATTGTTTAACAATAAAGATTTTAATAATATGAACACAAATAAATGCATTCGTGATCATTTGTTGACTCGCCTCGGATTTTATTGCGTTTAGGGTGTTGACAATATCACGATTGCTTCATGACTTTTTACTTAAGGTAAATAGGCAATGTTGCAGTTTTTTTACCTACCGGGGTCCATGATCTTTTTTTCACTTCATCCTGAAAACAAACGCAGCCACAGTAAATATCATGCGTTTACTACTTGCTCAGGTTGCTCTCGTTTCAGAATTTGTGACTTGCACCTGTGCCGCTGAGGAAGAAGCCAAAGAGAATCTTTGCACTCATGTCTCAATCTGTCGCATCCGACTAGTCTTTCGGTTTTAGATGACAAAACAATTACAACATAGCCCGGTGACTCGTCCTAAGCTGATAATTTTTTATTTTCATTGAAACATCTGTGCAAACATTTCACGCCACGAATAAAACCTCCCCACTCAACGATAAATTATCGTGTATAGTGACAAGCAGCCGAGGCAGCAAAAGCGAGTGCTTGGGGATTAGGGAGGAGCATAGCTCTTCCATTGCTCTTCTAAAAAATCTGTCCAGATGAACAAAGAATGATGCAACAACGGTGATTGTCGACCTTTTTTAAGTAGTGTTTTCAAGTTTAAAGAACTGTTACTCTGTTTAGACTGTCGTTTGTAGATGGTCCGAAATCGATTAGCAATAGCCTAAATCACAGCGTACGCGATATCAAATTTACCTGGCCAGAAATGTTTTCCAAAGCACCATCGTCTTCTGTTAACGTATAAAATTTTTACAAACGAGTCAAACTCTATTGCTGATGTGACAGTTTTTATGTAACCCTATAATAACTTTAATTTCAAGGTGGGGCTTCTTTTTTGATACTTTGAGACAGAGGTGTACCTCCCCCTTTCCCGAAATTCTCATGCTAATTAATTCAAAACTTTAAGTTTTTAAATTAAGAAGAAAATTTAGCACTTAAAAATTTAAAGACTTTTTTTTGGCGAAGGTTATGAAATATTTTCAAAAATTAATTTAACGTAATTTCTGTTCCCCTCTTCTATATACTTACACAAATCAAAATGCCTGCTACTTTTTGGATACCAAGACCTTGCAGCTGTAATCAAGAAAACTCCATGGCTTATCAAAAATGGTACAGATAAGGTTAAAAATCAAAAGCAGGAAGACTCCCGTCTCCATGAAATTATCGTGATGATGGAACCTTAATGTCTTAAATTAAGGGCGCACTAGCTAGGTCACAGTTCCCCAGAACAAAAATCGAATTGCTTCGTTTAATATTGGGCGCATCGGTTGAGGTTTGAATATTTATGGAGAAAGCGCCCAATATCAATCTTCCAGAGGCCTGCTCTTTCTTGGCATCAGATCACTTTTTATGAAAGAATATTCCTTCGATCATTGAACCTTTTCATAATAATTTATAACTTAATTAACCCTTTTCCCGTAACTTATTCTTTTGGGAAAACACAACAAGTAGGCCTAATGAGCAATTTACAGATATGTTTAACTAGAAAAGCAGTTTTTAAACTGTGATTAAACTAGATTATTTTCCGAAAAGGAAGCAACATTGGAAGAAAAAGTTTCCTTGGTCATAACTACATTGCCTGGAAAACAAGTCGGCGTTTTTCACACTAGAAATACTTCTTTGTGAAAACTTTCTGGCCCTTATTAGCGATCAAAAAGAGTGCAAAACCTGCCCATAACATAGGCCTAATAATAATCAGTCTATTATAACTTACTTTTTTCAACCAAAGCTTTACTATTCACCAAACCAACAAAGACTAACAACGCAGTCTTTACTAAGAACTTCATATTGTATCGAAAACTAAAAATTCGTTCCCAACTTGTTCAAGCAAGTGATTGGAAACGAATTGAACTGTATTTAAAACCGAAATAGCATTTTTTATTTTCTTGCGTAAATAGACACCTGATCTGACATGTATTGTGTCGGCCAGGATACAAGTAATTGCACACCCACTAAATAAATGTAAATCAAACGTGAAGCCTCCTCTTAAGCAAGCATAGCACAATTAATCCAAATTTGATGCATTGTGGTTATGATCGCTTGATAAAAGTTGATATTTTAAAGGCAAACACGAACTGAATGTTGACGCAAAAATCATTTTCTTTCAAAATTTCAAAGCAGCCATTCACAAAGAAACCATACCATGACATACACAAGGCTGTTTCTCGAAAACTAGAAGGCACACGCCCATATTGCTTCATCAATGAACTAAAATTTGTAGGTCACTGGGTGCCAATACGTACAACCTATGATTATCCGAAGTCAATGAATTTAGCCTAGGCAACTTTTGAATCTTTTCAATAAAAATGTCTACGTAGACGCACACACATGACCTATGTTTTGTTACCGGTAATGATTTTTGCAGCTTTGTGGTATGCTTTTGAAATATAGCCTGATTTGCTTATGAAGAAAGTGATCCTGCAGATCACAATTAAATCACTTACCGCAATTACCCTATTAACGGCGCGCTTGTTTGGAAAGAGTACAAAATATTTTTGAAAAATATAAATGATAGCCGCCCTTAATTACAAGACGCACGAAGTGATGCTGAAAAATAATGGTGATAAAAAATTTTACAATCTCAAGAAAAAGTAAGGGCTACTTTACTGTAAACTCCTGCTAATCAATATGATAGGATTAGCGGTACTGTTAGAGCGTTCAAACATCTGTGAACCTACCAGAAATTACTGGTCAGATTGGTTACAATGGTTAGTTATCGAAAATTGGGCGCGTGAAGTTGGCGCTGACACCAGCTTCAATTTAAATTGCAATTTATGCCAACATTGTCTAACACATTGTCTTTTAGTTCAAAACGTACAATTTATTTCAGTAATTAAAACACTTTCCGGTTTAGTTTTTGTTGTTACTTTGCGATGCAACGTTAAGCATTACAAATGTTATTTTTCAATCTTGCTGCTTCAGTTTCCGCAGAATGCTGCTTCGATTGTTCGTCCCAACATAGGAAACCACCATGCCCAATCTTGTAAACTTTAAGTTTTGAAAGACGGTGCAAGAATTGAAACTTAATTTCGGCTAGAACTCTTTTGGTGTTCACTTCGCAGACATTTGAATTAACACCAAAAAAGGGGGAGGGTACCCGGTGTCAGCAGAAAAAATTGCGGACTTTTTATCAATTACGATTTGAAATTTTTTGTCCCATTATGGGCTGATTTCCTCTAGCGGTATCAAGTGTTTGACTACCAACAGCAAAGAAATAATCATTGTCCGTGGTTAACAGGTTAAACACAAAGCCAAAAAGAAAGTTTAGTGGTTCCCTTGTTAAGCAATAACATCTGACAAAAGTCGATTTTCTCCAAAACATCTTCTTGGTATTAATTAGGTTTTGGTATGTCACGACAGATCTTTACTAAAGACTGTAAAGATTCTTCAATCCTGAACCCACGGTGCCGTACAGTTTACCGAATGAGTCAATTTGCATTTTGAATAAAGTTAATGATAACTACACGTATGTGCATGAAGGTAATAACAGAATTTGCTTACTTTAATTAGCCGTTGTTGATAACCAATAATTAGTAACTGTCGTCACATAGCTTGTGGTAGACTATAGCCTAAGTTATTAGAACATTTATTTATTTAAAAATCAGCGGCAAAATTTAAAAAGCACGGTCACACAGCTCTTTCTTTTTTTACTGTGATGATTTTAACAGTTTTCGGTCCAGTTATGATTTCTGAAATCGGCGATTTGATTCGTCTTGACACTTTGTGACTGTTCAACGCAACTTTTTGAAGATTTTCAAAATCGAAATCGTGAGGCAGCCGTAGTTTGACACAGTGTTTTTCATTAACCTGAAAAAATGCGTGATTTTGTGTACTGTACATAAATGATCAGAAGGATGATGCATAGTGACGAGGCAAAAACAAGGTCTATTTTGAAGGTAGTTCTACAGAGCTGGTCTCATTGAAAAACTTATTCGATTAATCGTACACAAGAGGAGCCAAGAGTTTGGGAAGAGACCCAATCAGCAGCGCACGTGGTTTTCATTTCAAACAAACCGTGGTTTGCATCCTAAACTTGAAAGCAAACAACAGTTCCGCTTGACTATTCCGCTCGGCCATGCCAAATGCAAAGTAACGTTCTGAGCGGTGAATCAAATTACAAGTCTGTGGCTCAGTTCATCACGCTACTCCACCGATGCATCAGGCGCCAGATAGATGCGGTACTTTTTCCACTTCCGTACTCCCAGCCTCAGACCAAGTTAACGACAAAGTTTAAGCATTTACCTCCTTAAAATGTGGAAGTAATACGTTTAGAATTAACAGATGTAAACTTACAAATACATCAACAGCAACAGGTTCTTCAGCTTCATTGACGACCGGCCACTTCTGATCAAGTACGTCTTTGTCCCAGTCATGCTCTGTTAGTTTGTATTTCATTGAACGCAAACCTGCACATATTGTGAAAATTAATTATCAGTTGAAAGTACTACTTGCTTTCTTCAATTATAATCAAAACGGTGACCACTGTAGCGATTGCTACAGGACGCAAAGAACTTGTAACACTCGTGTAGCATTGGGTAATCCAATACTGAAGCAGCTCACCCATCACGTAAATGAATGAAAATAATCAGAAAAACACCATTGGCAGGTTACAATTTTTCCTGCAGTGATATAAGTAAATACACTGTCATCAACAGAGCAAAGGCAAGGTGACAACAACAGACTGAAGTTGTGCAATTTTGTTTATGAAATTGCGAGGAACTCCAGGTGAATCTGAAACCTCCGCTAATGGAAACAAAACCGGATTATAAGAAATGAAACTTCTGATGTCTTCTAAATACACCAAGCCATTAGATGTTGTGTTAACGGAAACAAAGATACAACGATGTTCTCACCAGACCATAATTCTGAAGCAAAATGTGGCATCATGGGAGCAGCCATTATAACTTGTGCGCATATGCTGCGTTCGAATTCAGGACTGTTGACGATAGCGCTGCTTTTTATATTCTGAAAAACTTGAATTATCACTAAACTAATCATCACAACACTATTAATCCCAATCTGGTTGCGCAAACAAGAGAGCAATGCACGATGCAATTTTATGCGGTTGATCTGCCGCTCGATATGGGGAGTGAGGGAGTCATTTTAGTCACTTTGGGATGATTTTTCCAACAAAAACTCGTGCTGGCAAGTGGTTTTTCATTCATTCTGCACCGGTAACGCCTAGCTGACTGAATTCTATTTCTGCATTTCATCATAGTTCAAGATACTCGGGAGGGTGCAAGAAGTGCCACATCGCACTACAAAAGTGCCTCAAGTTGAAGCGTGACCTCTAAAAAGGTTTTGAACTTAAGTTAACCTCTAGCGAGGGTGTTCTTAAGCATCTACCGGGATAGACTGCTCCCTCTCATTAGTGACCCTACAACCTGCACGGAAACCCTTACCTGGGTTTGTAACGTAACAATAACTACAATTTAGGTGTTGACCAAAAGTTCACACCCCCCATTTGAGCACTACCGTGGTCGTCTGGGGGGCAATATGTGTGGAGCTAGTCAAAACAGAGTTGCCAATCAGCGCGGTCTCGCTTTAAATTTTATGCATCATCGATGCACAGTTTGAGTTTCTTGAGCTCTACAAACACCGCTTATTGCAGTATGTCCAAGTTGAGTTAATTTAATGGAAAGTGGAGGGTGCTGCTTCTTCATGGACCGTTACCTTCGTGTAATGGAGCCTGTGCTGCCTCTGGTATATTCGGAGCTGTACAAGAAAAGCTCGTTCATTGTAGGGCCATCCAATCCAGAAAATGAAGCCAGAATACATGGAGTTCAGGTAAGTCAGCATAGCTTGAGATGGCACCCACACGGTCTCACCAATCATTAACTCTATCATTTACGCTTTTCCTCAGTACCGCTGCCTCATTCAGTTTATCCCCTAGCCTTCTTACAACCAGCACAGTCGAGATTTTCTATACGAAGAAATAGGAGTTCAATTGTGCAGGTGTCAGCATTAAGTTTATGAAGTTTACAATACAAGCTACAGCAAATCATTACGAACTCTTGCTTACCGTCGTATAGCGAGCTAGGGTCATCAACAATGTGATTGCTGCGCTCAACACGCAAGAATTCTCATATAAAACTGTTACCTAAAAAATTATGGAACCAAGCGTAAACTCACTAATATACTTTTATTAGTGGTTGACAACTATCAAACAAATTCTCATATTCCACAAAGTAGCCCAAATCAGCAGAAGATATTGTACATCAAAACTTAACGTTGTCGGCTCATCAACATGGCTCTCGTTGGAGAATGAAAAAAATTGTCATATTACGTAAGAAAACTAATAATAATATCCAGCTGGTAATTACTAGTTGGGTAATTTGTCACTGGTAAACCGATATGCTACGTCTACCACGCGACTCTTCACGTAAGTAATCCTTTAGATACAGTTCCAGTGAGAACGAGATCACTGTTGCTCTTACTGGTTGACACGATGCAAATAACGATGAGCGCGTCACGATAAATTTTGACCATTCAGTTTTCACAGATATATTGAGGTAACTGACTTAAAGCAAAATAGTTTTTCATACCTTGTCTATAGTAGCATTATTTTGCATAGCTAGGTTAAATTCAAGATTATAATCGATTTCGTCAGAAGCCGGCTGTTCTCTCGCCTTCAGCAACCGCCCTACGTTCCTCCACAGCTTCATCTGCCACCTCATCACACCAGGAATGACATCAGCTAAGTTCACAAAGGTTTAACTGTAGTTTCGAGCAAGACTAATATCTGAATGCCACGTTTGACTTACAGCGATATTTACGCGGATCTTCAACCTATGTTGATGGATCAACGAGCTTGCAGTCTAGGAAACTTCCTCTGTGTATCATGACGGTTCTTACTCATGTGCTAATTCATGCAATGGTAGAATGATCAACAATGATCAATTTAACATCCCTATTCAAACTTAACGCTCTTATTCAGTGAGTGTCAGTCACTATCTTTTCGCTTCCGAACCAGATTTTTTACAGAAGTAACCCAGAATTTAGCATTCCTAATGGCCAATCTGACAAAGTTAAATTTCACATTCAAACAACAACCACAGAACCATAGCTACAGCTTATTTTTTACGAGCATAATACGGAAAAAATGATGCAAGCGATTGCATTGGGTCGTAGGAACATTTAAGCATGTTTTTCAAGTCAACTTACTTTTAGTGTCCCAATGTATTTCTTCAAACGGGGCAGCAGCATACAGCACGAAAAGCCGGGTTAAGGTAATTCCCCATTCTGATACAAAGTCGACCGGGTCAATACCATTCAATTTTGATTTGCTCATTTTTTCAAAATCAACTTCAACTTCAGAACCGCTTGATGTTTCAACATAGCCAGACTCTAAATCAAAACCAGTGTCAAGCAAAGCTAGAAACTAGTTTCAAAAACACGCAAGGATGGCTAGCCAAGACGCTGAATTTATGGATTGCGATGATCGAGAGTCGAACCCGCACCATGACTACGCTGTCGCGGCCTTGACCAACTCATCGAAAAGCAATTCTTTGCTAGTGGTAGAATTACACTGTGCCAACGGTATCGGCTGCTTAATTGGTTGCGTGTTTTCATCCCGCGCAAAAAGAAACTATTTCTTAGTCAGGTACAGAGGTGGAGATGTCCACAACGTAAGGCACAGCGATCCACAGCGCGTTGGGGAAACCAGAGTTCGGCGAACAAACTAAAAAACTGCCAGATACGTCAAAAACATTTTTTAGGATAATAACTTTCAAGCAACAAAATTACGAAACACAATTATTCAATTGTTTGGCGACATTGAAACTCACTATCTTCAAAACTTTATTAAAGACAATCAGTCTTATCGTTTGTCACACTTTCTAAACCAGGGTTCATTTCTTGCATTTACACTTTCACTTAGCTTGAAACAACAATAATCCTCGTGTTCTGTGGTTTTTCTCAAGAAATGGTTTAAAAATACCAAGAATAAACCTAGAACAAGAGTTTGAATTATGCCTAAAAGATATGTTATGATGAATCTATTATTCTAACCTGTTTCCTTGACTTGACTAACAGGCAAGTATTTTCCTGTCTCTTTTAAACGATAAGTTTTTCCTTTTATAACACCTTGCGCCAGTAACTGCTTGAATGGTTCTCTGTAAATTATATTGGAAACGTTGAGCCCAATATTTTTATACTACGGTCAGGGAAAATTTTTTTGTAAGATTTGTTTACGAGTAGCTGGTAGAGTGAATTTACACCACGAACAGTACAACCAAGCAAGGAAGCTAATGCAAAAAAGCCTTCCCAACAATCAAACCGTGTAACCATCATGAGATTTGATCGCTTGACCATGCAAGCATTGCAATGGCAACCCAATCCACCAGACTCATTGCCGTCTTTACCGTTTTACGTGTTCTGTTTTTACGCGATGGACGCTATTGACATGAGGTAAAAGTCCGCTGCTTCTAAGTCAGATTTTGAACTTAAATCATGCAAACTAATTTTACATAATTTTCCTGATAAAAAAACGGCAATTAGATCATATCTGATCGAGCAAGAACAACGGAATCATTAGGGATAGTAGCTACCCACGAGATAATAGTTCATATCAAACACATACAGAGATAAATATATTTCCTTCTGTTAAGCTTACTTAGGTATGCCAATTACATTTACTGAACACAGATACAGTACCTGTGTATTGTAAGGCCAATATCAGCACAGAAATGAGTTATAAATCTCGCATAATACAAATGCAATATCGCATGTTCCTTTCCTCCAATGTAAAGATCAACAGGCATCAATTGATCGCATTTGGACCTGGAGAAGATTCTACAAAACATATAAATAACTGAACAAGATTCACCAATTACGCACCTAGGCTAACGAATACATCCGGGATACCAAGACTTGGCTGTCGGTGGTAAGTTGTTCATTAACTTTAAGCGCCGTCATTATCATTTTTTCCAGTCAAGGTACTCGAAACAGGTTTACTCTCTCATCAAACCTGATGAAATATTACCGAATGGTAGACAGAAATCGCATCAGTGACATCGAAAACAATATATAAACCGAGTATGACGACACCTCAAAAGTTAATACCCTGTTGGCTTTGAAATTAATCGTTACAAGAAGTCTGTTTTACATCATAGCACTATGAAAGGCTTTATCATAACTGCCCTTTTCAGAGCCACACTAAAATAAATCTTTCTTCACAAAAAGGAATCTATCAACAAGAACATTGGCGGTTGGAGAAGTTGGATGTCAGAAATCTCATTTAGTGTTCGAAACAGAGCGACTCGACTCAAACTATCAAAACTAAAACTCCTACAGCATTTAATCCCATTTTAATATCACGTACTCATTTTGATTATATGGATCAGCAAATCTCATGAAATACCAGGAAGAGTCTACAAAAGTATCCATTGTATCCGTTTCCTTCTCAGCAGGGTTTCCACATCTAAAATTATCTACATAAAGCATATAGATTATGGAGATCCACAGCATTAGCTACTTTGCTCAGACACATTTATATGTTGTTGTTGTTGTTGGTTACCCGACCCCTTCCGAGGGATGAGGCATGGCAGGAGACCATGGAGTCCCAGAAGCCGGGCAACTCCCCAAGGTCTGGACCAGAGGTCGTAAAGAGACAGAGAGTCGCCAAAAAGCGAGAGGCGCAAAGAGTCCGTAGCTGGACAGTGCAGAATGAGATGAGAGATGTCCTGGGACGAGTGTCCGCAGGCGCTGCAAGAAGGATTCTCAATTCTGCCAATTCTAGAGAGATAAGAAACTAAAAGAAGGCTGTGTCCGTTGCAGCGTAGATGAGAGAGGACACAGCGAGCATGACGAGGGAGCACAAGTTTCTCGGTGGAAATTAAGGGAACCTGTGCGTCAAAGAATTTTGATGAGACAGTACGCCTCCAGTCCGAGAAAAGACAAGAGTGGATACGAGAGAGAAGAGGAGAGAGACTACAAGGGATTGCGGAGGGCGCAAGTAGCGCTCCCTGTCTAGCCAGCTCATCAGCCGCGTCGTTCCCCGGGAGAAACGAGTGTCCGGGGACCCATTGTAGCCTGATAGAACAGGAGAAGAAAGAAGACAGTTCCTGCCAGAACACATTTATATCGCTCAATTCCATTGGCTGTCAACCTTTTTTAGTTTGTTGCTCCCGTTGATACCTATGTTTCGCATCTCAGCGTATAGCAGAAAAAAAAATTACAAAAGAATCCAAAATGAAAAAACCACCCTGTGGTGTTGGAATAATTGCCAATACCAAGAATGGTAAGTCAAACCAGTTGACAAGTTAATTTTCCGTATTGCTTACGATTTTCTTCTTTCCACACGATGACAACGGTAGTGTTAAAAATAGAAATAATGCTCAGACCTGCTTCGGAGTTTCAACATTCAGCTTAAATTGCTTGACATTACAATCTGCCAAGCAGAGAAAATCATCTTAAAGAGTTTAGCCAAAAACACATGAGAATTATTGTGAAATTTAAACTCATGATCTCTTGGACCATTGTCACAACAAAAATGGGGTGTTCCATCTCGATAACTGATAGCACCATTTACACACACTGGGCACGAGGTCTTCTTCCACTGCTCCAAGCTTTCACTATACTTCGGCAGTAAAACAGGAAGCTGATCATCAGGTACTTTAACAGCGCCATGCTTCTTGCAATACACAATGGGAATGGGAGTTCCCCAACGACGCTGTCGTGATATCAGCCAATCACGTAACCCGCTGCTCGTCACATGACCATGCCCACAACCAATAGCTTTTATTTTTTCGATTGCATCTTCTCTAGATATCGTCTGCATAAAAATAAAGTAGTCCAGTTTCAACTACTAAACGACAGCAAATGTTTTTACGCATATTTCCCGCAATTCAAAATGCTAGATGTTATCGAAAATTATGAGAACTATATTCAACTCATCGAGCAAAAGATGAAAGAGAGCGCGAGTTTGGTGGTGGGCAAAGGGATCATATCGCCTCAGAATCAGCAATCATCCGCTAATGTCATTGCGGTTGGCAGAAGTCATATTTTCAGTTCCAAGAGGTGAGCTTGAAAGCTAATGCCGGTTCAGCACTGCCACGCCGCAAGCACCGAAACGCACAGAGAGTTCAACCCGCATCCTTCCGATTGTGCGTAAAACGTTCAGTCCATCACACCGTGCAGCCACTACACGCCGTTTCCTAAACAACCCCGTTGTCGTGTGTGCTGGATTTGAACAAGCCAGCATTGAATGCTTCGCTCGAGTGGAACTCACAGCACTTTAGAAACGTTGGCATCTATATTGTTTGACTCACTAAACTTACAGTTTGAGTGGAGTACTCCAAATTAGAATTGGTGGCTATGCTTGCATCAGTATCATTCAGAGATGGTATTCCTACATAAAAGGTCGTTAAAGGAAACAAATTTAGGATTTCGGTTGGCAAACATAGATTTTGGATAATGCTAGGTGCTATATCATTATGTATAAATACCATAATTTTGTTTATTTTTTGTCTGAAAAACGAAAACTTTTGACGAAATACAAAGAACTTGTGTTCACACCCGTTTCGGAGTTGCCTGCCCACCGATACGATCGTTTTCACAAAAAAATATTACAGGTTGGCAGCCACATGTACAGGTCGACAGTGACGTAAAACAATATGTCAACGCCATTACAACAAACCAAGTTACAGCTAGCATTTAACCAGTTTCTAATGTACGACTCTATGGTGTTGTGCTACTGCTTTCATTGGTGAGATGTGCAATACATTGAGAGCACATGTACATTTACTTTATCTTTTTTCAATCACTACAGTATTGACAAAAAAGATTGAAAATGGTCTTACCTAAAATACTGGATGATTTGTAGACTTTTGAGAGGTGATCGTTTACAACAAACGGAATGGGCTTTAAGGTAAAAGGATTAATAGCAAAGATTCGTTTTATGATTGAGCCTGAAAAAATTACGCACAAATCTAGAGTCGAAACTGATACATAAAAAAGCGGTTATTTTTTGCGAATAATAGTTGCTGACACTTCAATAAAAATGCGGAACGTAGATTCACAAGACAACATTTTACCTGAAGGGATATTTAGCAAATCAGATGACGTCACATCCAAACCCTACAACAAATACAGCAATAAAAATAACTCACACCCACACCCACACCCGTGCTTCACCGGGTTAGAATAGTGAAGCTGCTCACCCAGCATGTCGTAAGAGGCGACTTTTGGGTACCAACCAATGGTAGTCCGCCTTGTTGTGGAGGGGTTACCAGTCGGCAGTTTGCATCCACGACTGGTTCGAAATGGGCTGCCACTTTTCCCCTGGCCTAATTCAATTAGGTTGATGGCGTGAACCTGAATTGCTGTTCGCGCCATACCACCATCCCAAGGAAGAGGAGGGGTAAACCAACAACAACAACAACACAAAAATAACTCAGCACCAAGTAGATGTTTCTGCTTCACTCATTCATGCAAACACATAAGTATCGAACATCTGCGCTTTCCGTTCATCGTTGCTCACACTGAGCTATCGCGACGGTGAACTGCTCGGTGTCATTACGAGCAGGTGGAAGAATTCCCTGAATGATTTTTTTATTCGGCACATTCAACAAACTGACTGCTTTTTCTCCATAACAGCTTATTTGAGCTAAACGCAAGCAGAAACGCTGGGAATGCCGTTTAAAGAAGTTTTTGGCATGGCCGGGTAAAAGTTGAAGCCAACAGTCAATGCATTGGAACCGAACGTTTGAAGTAGTGCAGCTTCGAAGCAACAATGCTTCACTGAGCTTTCAGCCAATATCCAAATGCTTGCGCTTGCTCTATGCAAATGAGGTCACTATTGGCGGCCAATCAATGCAGGTCTACAGTACTTCGGTGGTGATAGAATGAAAATGTATTTCCAAAAAGAGGACAGCATATTCATTACCTCCGTATGATGTTTCCTATAGGAAAAGCGGCGGGATGATGCACAGGGTAAAACGAAAAATCAAGACCTTGCACTGCAATCGTATCTACGCAAGAGCATGCTGGCTGGGTTAGGGGGCGTGACACCCATCTCCAACCGGCCAAGAACGTAGACTGGCGGTCCCGCCAAAAAGATGACTACAGTCAGTACTAAGTTGTCTCTTGGTGTGGGGAGTGCCCATGGTATCTGGAACCCTCAAACAATCAACAGCCATTTCGGCCTTACTCGATGAGGTTGGGAACCGCACCTCACGTTAAAGTAGCTGTTGAATGGTGCAGTTCTTGGGGACACCTAAGACCGCACTTTTCTTCTCTAAACGCAATCATCACTGAAGGCCAAGCTCTTTTCGTCTCAAGGCATTGGGCTGTATCTACACTTCCTCATGGCGTCCCTACGAGGAGTCCTTTTCTGTTCCGTACAAAACTTTTCCGCTATCTGTTCCCACCAACGCTTTACCCGGATGGTCTCCATTTTTCAGCGTTAATGTGCTGGAGCGTCTTTAACGAGTGGCCAGTCGTGCCATCACCAGCTGCCTGTCATCCTATCCCGTCACTCTCCTCCTCTCTGAGGCGTCCCATGCCTCCCCTACAAGTCACTCTGACTCATAATGCCCAATCATCTTGTCAGCGGGCCATTTGCCTTTCAACCTATTTTTCCATTTCAGGTTTGACCAGACATAAAATGAGACCACGGCTTTCAAGATCGCCTGTTACGACTGTGCAACCATTCATATGCTGATGCTTTTCCTTCTCCCTCCAGGGAAGCTCTTCTTGCTTTCCCTACGTCTCCTCTTTGCAGCCTGACTTCCCTTTAGTGTGGAGCACACTTTCTCTATTCCAAGGCCTTGCCCTAACCTTCCTCTTTCTTTCAAAGGCACGGCTCTTGCTCATCTCACGATCTCGTGATTTGGACTGGTGACACGGACCCTTTTCCTCTTGGCCATGAAGACTCCGTCGTCTCAGCCAACTGCTCACTGTGGTGCTGAGGCCACCCTCTCCTGTTTGGTGGACACAGTGTCTTCAAGTTTTTCTGCTGAAGCCTACGGCATTCTGCAAGCACTCTGATGGTCTTGGCAGCCCCACTACATCTACCACTTCTCTTCTCCTCCTCTCAGACTCTCGCTCTGTCATTGTAACACTTCCTTTTTTCCATCCTTCTTCTTTCTATCCCACCTCTCTGCACATCTCGCAGGAACTCTCCTTCCTCTCCTATTTCTTTGCTATCACGCTACAATGAGTCAGTCATTTCTTCCACGTAATGACAGGGCAGATGATTTGGAAATATTAGGTGCGCTGCTTCTGCCATCTCGAGTCCCACGTAGACTACCCCCTCTTTCCTCACAAATTCACTCATCTTTTCTCCGGGGCTGGAGGTGTACTGTCTTATCAGAACTCGTTGATACGCAGGTTTCCTCAGTATCCACTGACAACTTTGTGCTTCCTCGTTACTCTCGCTGTTTTCTCTGCAACAAACACAGCTTTCTGTTACACTTTCTCTAGAATTGGCAGAATTGAGAATACTATATGCAGCGCCAGCAATCATCAGATGAAGGACCTCACTCCATCCTGTTCAGCTTCTCATCTCATTCTGTTATGTTCAGCCACGAACTCTAAGTGCCGCTTGCTTTTCGATGACTTTTTCTATATACCTTTGGTCCAGGCCTTGTAGATTTGCCCGGTTTCTGAGGCTCAAGTCATCCGCCATGCTCTCAACCCTTGAAAGGGATCGTTAACAACAAGTCATTTCTCACTACATACTGGGAGAGCAGTCTAGCAATTCAAATTCGTAAAAGCAGATTTAGCTTTACGTAGATTAAATCCAATGAAAAAGAGAGTCGACTTAATCAATGACAAAGCAAATAACAAGTGTTAGACACTTACAGCATCAGTAAACAGAACAGCGAGTTCTTCTGCGTGGTTCAAGTGGACGTTTACATGGCTAGCACATGGAATCAGTTCTGGATGAGTACAAAACACAGAAAAATTGTTGTCTGTATCTTTTCGATCTACCTACAAATAATGCAAAATATTGAAATTAATTTTTTTTTCCTTCAAACACAGAAATAACTTTGTCAGCTGCACATAGAATTTTCTATTCAGTAGTGCCTCGCAGCCACCAACCCTTCTGGGTCGGCGTAAAAGGTGCCTAAAAAAGCGGCAGCTTCTAAAATGTTTCCTAATACCTTTAATCTTTCTCTTTTCAAATTGTCGCAGAAAAATAGTTAAGATTTGTAAAAATTTAACGAAAAATAGTCTAATTATCCCTTGGCCGATGTAGCAGGTTTTATGCGTGAAGATATATTGCAAACCGAAGTTTTTTAAGATTGTTCGAGCAAGGTATAGATGTTTAGCTTCAACACATTTCCAAATCGGAGTCAGATTTTCAAGTTGGTCAAACACTTTGCAGCTCACGGAACATGGGAAGATAGGGAAACGAGCTTCTCGCCTTCTGGGCCTTTGATATCAATCCCAACCCTTGACAACGTCACTAGAGTTCAAGAGAAGCCGGAGTTGAGCAAATCTCTGCAATGCAGAAGCCAAGAACTTGGCGTCTCTGTGTCTTCTGCAAAGCACATTCTAGTTAAGGATCTGGAACTTTATCCCTACTGAATCCAGATAAACCATCAACCAACCGAGAGTGATATGGAAAAGGGTAGCCATCTGCCTGTGGTTTTCGGAAAAGATCGAAGATGAGGAATTCTTGAATGATGCCTGGCTTACCGTAGAAGCTTACTTCCTCTTAAATGGTTATGTTAACTCCAAAAACTGGGTGTTTGAGGGAAGTGAGAACCATAGCAGAGTCGTTGCACGCCCTTTGCATTCAAAAAAGTGCAAAGCATGGATTGCCATTTCCAGGCATGGTAACATTAAACCATTCTATGATCAAAGTAATGCGGTAACCGTGACAAGAGCGCCACCTTCCAGGGCTTACGTAGATCTGGGGAGAGCTCAAGAAGAGTGAGAACCTCGATGAAAAGGAACAGTGGTTTCAGCAAGATGGTGATCCTCCTCGCATTGCTAATGCCACCATGGCCTGGCTCCGTGAAAAGTTTTGGGAGCATCTCATCAACCGCAAAGCTTAAGTAAAATGGGCACCTGACTCGCATGACCTCAATCCACCAGATTTCTTTTTGTGAAGGTTTCTCAAAGACAATATTTACCAGGACATCCCACGCGCCATTGCTGCTTGTAAAAGCGAAACTTCTCTTGATATTTTACTGCACATTTGATGAACGATTACAGATTCTAAAGCGTTATCCTTTATCTTTCAATAAATGTAATTATCATTGTATCATTTAAGACCTTGATTTGGGCCCGAGCGTTTTGTTTCAACAATTGTGAAAAACCTTGTATTTTCCAACGAAATACAGGAAAAACTGCCACAAATTGCCCTTCTCAAGGACAAAAAATCATCGCCGTGAGGACAACAGATTGTCAGATCATTATGTCGTACTTTAGCATTTGAACAACATGAAACTCCGACAGCATAAGACACGCTAATGTTCTTGGTTGAGAATCGCAGGAGTATATATTAACATCATTTTGTGATTAAGAACATTTATAAACTACACATCCAATAATGAGGATGCTGGCTTTATATCTACTTTTACAGAAACTAAATGTAGAGATTGAAATATCGTACATAGTTATAGAACTAGGTTTTTTGAGCACAGCAACATGCACGAGCTCAATTCCTTTATATTGTATGTACATTTTAAGAAAAACAGCGAGAGATAACAAACTACACGCAATAATTTCGCTTTTTCATGTCAATAGACATGCAAAAAACTAATTTTGTATGTTTGCCTTTTTCCTTGCACAAACAGCATGAACTCTTTTCATTTAGCATAGTAAACTATAAACGTTTGACGCTCAACGCTTTTACAAGACTTTAGCACAATATTGCCAGTCATTTTGTGCTAATATCTTATTACACTAGCATTATAAAGCAAGTATTTGCGATAATCAGTTACCTGAATTTTAAAGTCAACAAAATATCCCTCTGGCTTTCCAATCCAATGTCTTTGCATAGCCTTGATACCAAAGTCTTCTTTAATTTTATCAATACTTTGAAGTAAAGCCTAAAAAATTACATCACAATTAATCTGTGCGCATTAAAGAATGTGCTAGAAAAGCTTTATTTTAAGACGCACCAATTACTAGCAGTGTGAATGCAGGCAAATGAATATAGGGGAGACCGGGGAGGGTTGTTACGATTTTTACAAAAACGTAGAAAATTCCCCTTTTAGTACGAGCAAAATATCTGATATTTTTATGGTAAGTAACCAAACTCCTAGTCTACTCAAAGACATTATTAACAAAATGTTATCGCTTCGGGACTAGTAGCTATTTACAAATTTTGTAGTAGAGGTCGAATGTAACAACTTACCCCACTAGCGGGGTGATTTGTTACATAGTAATGGATGTAACATTACACACATCAATTGCTTTAATATTAATAAATTAAAGGGTAAAAGGAATTTCGTTGACAATATAAAGAGGTTGATTGGCCATTGGATGGGTGGAAAAGAACAGTGGTGGGAGGAGGAAGAGAAGAGGATGAGGATTAGGGCCACATGCATACTAGGCCTATAGCTTCATCAAACTTCAATTTATTTGCTACAATAATTGCCTGCAAGTTATTTGAAAGTAATGGCAATATATTGGAAAACAATCATACAAGCAAAGAACACTAAAAAACAAAGCTGTACAAACAAAGAGCAATAAAAAACAAAGCTGTACAAACAAAGATCAATAAAAAAACAAAACTGTAAAAAGTGATGCACACCCAAAGAACAACGGAAAATAAAACTCTAAAAAGTGGTGCAGTGTTTTATTCTCAATTAAGTATTGCTCAATTTTAATTGTTTTCAGAACAGTTTTCACAAATATAGACCAAGTCAGCACTGCTGGATACATAATGTGACCATCCTTCACACTGGCAACATTGAATCCAGGATTCACCTGGTGCTGAATTTGAGTAACTGCCACTACACACAATGCAGAACCACTCTTCCTTAGCTGATGATGATCATGACAGCAGAATCTTTTTTTGGCTTTCTTCTGTGTTCTTACTTTAGTGCGTCCAATAGAATTTAACTTCTCTAATACCTTTTTCTCAGGAGTTGCAGTGATCACTGCTGAGCGACGCTTTTTTGAAGAGCATTTTGACTGCCTTGGTGAAGCTTTGAGAAATCTACTGAAAAATGAGAGAAATCTACTAAGAAAAACAGTGAGAGAAATCTACTGAAAACAGATATATATTCGTCACCTAGCTACCAAGCTGGTTAATTGTAAATAGTCTGCTAGTATTGCTTGACTAGAACAAAAACGTGCAATTACATTCTGAGCACTACATTGTTACAACTTACAGATACCAAGATACCAGAACCAGTATTAGTATTTTTATCTACCAGTACTGGTACCTAGCTATCTATTAGGCTACAGAATGGCCATCCAGTTCGCTATACTTCTAAATGTGAATAAATGAGAAGTAATAAAATAACTCTGAAAAAATAAACTAACTAAAAATATACGTAGGAATGTTGGGGTAACTTGTTACACAGTGTATCAAGCCTCCCCATCCCCAGTGACATAAATAAACCCTAATATTCTCTGGCATATTTGACCAAACTGACTTTACTTCCATTTCTGCTTGAAATTACAGTAACCAAACCTCTGAAAAATGCAGTCCGTTCAAACATGCGCTAAAATACGTTGAAAGCAGCTAGTTTTGGACAAAATCTTTAAAATTTACTTTTGACACCCAAAAATCCTTTTTCTTTCTTATCTTTTCTTTACCTGGCAGTTTTTATTAAAAAAGCTTTTAAACTAAAGAAAATGATGTTAGCAATAGCATAACATTAATTGCAGCGGTTTAAAATTTTTTTTAAAGTAATAAGGAGTGTAACAACCCTCCCTTGTAACATTTCTCCCCGGTCTCCCCTAGTCATTGGAAACTGCAACAACTTATTTCCAAACAGAAAGCAGCAATTTAAATTGCTTTAAAAACGATGGACTTTGATTTGAGAGTTACCCAACTCCTAAGATTTTGCTAATTGTCTCTTCCATAACGTTATCCCAAGAAAGGGATATTGTAACGTCATCATGAAGTCCTTTACCATTGTGATAAATTTTCTATCATCGATAAAGTTCAATAAAATCTTACTTCAGAATATTTTGTTGTTTTTAAAAACCATTGTTTGAGTAATCTTCTCTCAACTACAGCACCTGATCTCCATGAACGTCCCGAGTCATCAACCTGTGAATGAAAAGCATTCATCAGTGAAACCTGAAGAGTTGCAATTCATGAATGAATACGTCACAAAATATATGCCCTTACTGCCTGCCTTACTCTTTACAGTAAATGCACTTTTAAAACATATCTCTGATACCTTGTTCACACTCCCTTCTCATCCAAAACAAATTTTACACCCCATGTTTCACCGGTATAGAACAATGACGCTGTTCACCCAGCATTTATTTCACCTGAACGATGTATCGGTGTTATCACACACCGATACATCGTTCTACCACTGTTAATAATTATTCATCTGCAATGAACAACCCAGCAAGTTTAAGTTTATTGTTAGATTTACTCACTACACCTGTTCATCGGCAAGAACGGTTTTGTCTTCTGGATCCCAATTTACCAATGCCTGCAAAACAAAAATTGCCATTGATAACCAAAAACCAATCCTGGAAGTGATCATGGAACCACCATCTAACTATAAACTAGAAAAGTGGCACGTTCAAATGTTTTCAAATTTTTTGGCATTGAACAAAGTTATTAATTGCTGATGCAATATATGTCTACCCATAACCACCTGATTTGCACCAGACGTTTGATTACCGAGCCAACCACTTTACGTCTTGATGTTTGTTCAAGCAGTAATTAACAACTGTGTTTATTGAAAGTCTTCAACTCTTAACCGAAAGCTTTGATGCCCAAGAGCAAACCTTATAGTAGTGGTTGCCAACCTGTTTTAATGCATTTCTCCCTTGAAGATTTTTGTAACCTTGTACCTATCTTCATGAATAAAATAAAAAAACGCGAGGCTTTTGTTTTTACATCTTATGCTTCTTGAGCAACTGAGAAAAAGTAAGTTCTACACCTCTAAAATGTTTGATTAGGGTATGTGCGTGCGTGTGTGTGCGCGCGCGCACGCAAGGATGTCAAAGCAAAAGCGCCCTTTTAATAAGGATTTTGAAATTATTTCCTTGGAACAATTGTGATTTGTAGGAAATTTTGCAAATTTTTGTGATAAAATTGCAGCAAGGTCACATTTGCATCTTTTTCTGATACGATGAAAAATTTTTCCTTGCAAGATCACCTCGTAGCAAAAGATCAGTCGTTTCTTCTTTTTAGGATTAATGAATTTTTTTTGAAGGTGCTTTAGAGATGTAGGCTCTTAAATGAGTGTTAGAAAAAATCGCTTCCACATAAAGAAAAAGTGTCCTTTCAAAATAAAGTCCCATTTTCAAAGCTTATTTTGCAGCCCTCTAGGGACCTTTTGGCATTCCTTGGTAATTGTATATATGAATATAGTTATGGCATCACACTGATAAACAATTATAAGAAAACTAGCCGGCTCTGCCAAATGTTGCCTGCATGGCCTCCCATCAGTATCAGCAATGTCGAGGTTGAGAATTTTGGTTCAGTCGGCTGCGTTGACTTCACCCAATTTATATTTGTAAGAACTAAGTTAATGTTTGTTTGACATGGCCAATTTTTATTCAAAATCAGATCAATTACAGCAAACGTTATAATTTGTTGCGCATGCCGCCATATTTTCCCCAAAGTTTCTGGAGTCTCTTCGCTACGTTTTGCTTGCACTGCTTTCAGCATATGCATACTTAGAAATTCGACTTGCTCACAATAGAAACCATTAACAATATCAGACACTTTTTTTTGTTCATTTTATGAAGTTCATGGCAGCATAATTTAGTAGTTGTGAAATAGGGGGGAGGAGGGGAGGGGGCAAGGTACTAAAGTGACTGACTTGTATTTTCAGGAATAACCTATCAAATATTAGAAACACTATTTACAACTTTCTTGTAATTGTAAGATTTTAATGACCTAAAGTATCTGGCTGGTTACAGGTTGCTTGGCCATGGCATTAACGCAAAGAGCAAACTAACCCATAATGAAGCACTTGGATAATATCTTGCTCGACACCAATATATTGTTGCAAACGATAAAACAGAACCCTCTTTAACACCCACTCTTTTTTTACAGGCATCACCAATTTTTTTAATTTAGGCTACTTTTTACTTTGACAAGAGACTTCATTTCTGGATGAATCTTCAAAAATTTTGTATCTTGTCAGGGAGAATAATCAAAATGTATCTAGGCACTCAGTTTATCCAAAAATTGTCCAGCCCACAAAATTATAAGTGTTTTTAACCGGTACGCTACATTCCAAAATTTGCAAAACTTCATTTTTAGATTTTTTTTTGAAAATTTAGGCAGATACTGCTAAAAAGCCATGCTTGCGAGGAAAATAGTCAAAATGTAACTAAGAACTAACTTTTTATAAGAACATTTAAGTTTCTTAGGTCCAGTAAGAAAATTTGTCAACTAAAAACGAAAAATGATGTATGCAAGTAATTTTGATCAGCCATTATAACCTAATCTTTATCCTCAACTAATCAGAGTAACATATTGCTTCAAAGCTGATTTCCTAAGCTTTCAAACGACACTAATTGTTGGTACCTTATCACAATATTTATGTATTTAACCTACCTGTTCTTACTCAACTTACTACTTTTTCTGGTGGAGTAAGAAGTAACAGTACAGATCTTACAGTTCAATATTGTTAGCATAAAAACTAATAATAAATATACAATTTATTATCAGAATTTTCTTGAAATAACCTTCAATTTGTTAAAGTAGTGAAAATCGATAGATAAATAAGGTCATAAATCAGTTTCAAAGTAAAGTGATTTTGTAAGTTTTGAAAAAATCAATTTATTTTGATCTCTGGTCGCGTGTTCATCGTACCAGGCAGTACTATAACATCACAGAGCGAGATTGAATCGTGCAGAAAAAAAGCTAAAAGCATGCTTGAAAGGCCTTAAATAAAAAACCTGTTGCTGCATTGCCAACTGAATTGGAATCGTTATAGAGTTGTTTCATCAAAAAAAACCTGGTTAATATCTCCCCAAGAAAGCTTTTAATCGCTTTTCTACGATTAGTACTTTTTAAGTACAGTCAAACCTCCGTTTTCGAACGCTTCGGTTCTCGACCAAATCGGTTTTCGAACAATAAATTCGAGATTTTTACCTTTCAGACTTCGAACATAAATTCGGATCACGACCAAACCAAGCGAATGCAAACAGACTAATTGCCTGCTCCCATCGCTTTAACACGAGGTAAAGACCTCACACGACGACTATGACATCACACAGATGATTCATTACAATAGTTTTGCAACTTTAAAGGAAATGTATTAGCCCTTAATCATGGCTCCAAAGAAAGCTAGTGGAAGTAGTAAAGCTGGTGAAGAAAAAAGGAAAGTAGTGCGCAAAACTATTGAATTTAAGAAAGAATTAATAGCGAAATATGAATCAGGCGTGCGTGTATCTGTGTTGGCTAAGGAGTTTGGCATGGCGAAATCGACCATAAGCACCATCCTAAAAAACAAAGACCAGCTTAAAGCAAGTGATGTGGCTAAAGGATCTAGTGTTTTGAGCAAACAAAGGCCACAGGTATTGGAGGAAGTAGAAAAACTTTTGCTTATTTTCGTAAACGAGAAACAGTTATCAGGGGATACTCTAAGAGTGCGATTTGTGCCAAAGCAAAACTTTTGTATAAAGATTTGATAAAAAAAGATCCTACCATTGTTCCTGAAGGGTTTGATTTTAAAGCCAGCGGAGGGTGGTTTGAAAAGTTTAAGAAAAGAAGTGGTATACACTCCGTTGTTCGTCATGGGGAGGCAGCAAGTTCGGACAAGGCAGCTGCCGATAAGTTTAGAGTTGAATTCAAGCAATGTGTCAATGCAGAGCAATATGTTCCCCAACAAATGGCAGTTGTCGTTGTCGCACTATTGTTCTAGCAATTGCTAGACTGAGTGCACCTGCGACAACCGCCACTCATTCACGAGTGATACGGCTTCGCAGAGTACTGACAGCAGAGACGTAGCAGCCGCCCCCCAAACCCCCCAATTGGGGGGGGCCCAGGCCAACTTTGGGGGCCCAAGTTAGTCTGAAATTGCTTTTTGGCTACGTGACTATTTTCAGTTCAGCAGACTTGTTTACAACCGATTTAAACTGTAGGAAGAAATTGGCTTGTGACATCATAAGTGAATGCAACGTCATTTTATCTCGCAGAATCTAGAATATTTCGATTGATTTTCTGGTAGAATCTTGAATATTCGATTGACGTAACAATGCCGTTGTTACGCAACAATCATAGAATGGTCTGGAATTCTGTTTGGCTATAAATACCGGGACAATATATATACACTGCAGAGTGCAGATAAAGTATTTTATTGACATTGTATAGAATGAAACGTTCAAAAAGTGGTGCTCAAAAGAGAAAAGAAGCAGCCACTGCTCGAGATGCTGTAGCGAAATTGCCCAAGATGACAGATTTTTTCAAGATTACTGAGCAGAGTAGACCTGGCACTAGTACCGAGAGGGATGAAGAAAACTATAGTGTACAAGAAAAAGAAGACTATGACGATCAGCATCAAAGTGATTGTGAATTTCCAGAAAATGTAAGTTCTGATTTACCTGCCAATACGCAACCTTCAATATCAAAAATAACTGAATCTCAATTTACCCCTATCCCTGATGACCCATGTAAATGGCCTGAAAGTATTTCTGATGCTCAACGATGTGATATAGTAAAGCGTGGACCACATCAACTAATAATGAATTTTCCATATAATAACACAACTCCAAGGCGACGTTTTTCCTCCAACCATTATAAACGTGTGTTACCTAATGGTGAAAGTGTTTCACGGTCGTGGCTAGTTTATTCTGGGGAATCAGATCAAGTTTTTTGCTTTTGTTGTAAGCTATTTGGAAAAACACTAAGCCCCTTTTGTAGTGGTATAAATACATGGGAGGGTTTTTCGAAAAAACTGAAAGACCATGAAAACGGCATTTCCCACCAAGAATGCTGCAGTCAATGGATGTTGCTAGCTGAAGGGATAAGAAATTCATCCACTATCGACAAACGCGAGATGAATATTTTTTTCAATGAAAGACGTTTTTGGAGAAATGTTTTAGAGAGACTTATCGACATTGCCTTGTTTCTATCGGAAAGGAATCTTGCTTTTAGAGGATCTGAAGAAGTCTTAGGATCTCCTCACAATGGAAATTTTCTGGGTATATTTGAGCTTTTGGCAAGAAGAGATCCGATCCTAAAAGAGCTTCAAGACAGAATCAAGAATAAAAACACTAAAGATCACTATTTGAGTCCTACCATACAAAATGAACTAATTGAATTGCTAGCGACAGAAGTTGAAAAAGAAAATTTACAGCAATTGAAATTGGCAAAATATTTTTCTATAATTTTGGACTGCACTCCAGATATGTCACATCATGAACAAATGTCTGTCATTCTCCGTTATGTACTATGTAATGAAGAAGCTGCTGTTGTTAAAGAAACATTTTTTGGCTACTTGAGAATAAGTGACAGTACTGGGAAAGGCTTGTTGGACGCTTTCTTAGAAAAAGCGACCGAACTGCAACTCGAATTGTCTGATTGTCGAGGTCAGTCACATGATAATGGTGCTAACATGAAAGGAAAACATTCTGGGGTCCAAGCAAGAATGCTAGACATCAATCCCAAAGCTGTTTACGTGCCCTGTGCAAACCATACCCTTAACTTAGTTGTTGTTGACAGTGCTAATTCATCGACGGAAGCATTGACATTTTTTGGAGTACTTACAAGGTTGTATGTGCTGTTTTCTTCCTCTGCTCAGCGTTGGGAAATTTTGAAGAAACATGTGGAGCTGTCCATAAAGTCACAATCTGATACTCGTTGGGAAAGCAGAATTAAATGCATCAAACCTCTTCGATACAATTTAAAAGAGGTGTTGCTGGCACTGAAAGACTTGGAAGCCATTTCCATAGAAAGAAAAGATGGAAGAGCTGCCTAAGAAACAAAATCGTTGATAGCTCATTTATCAAAATGGAGTTTTCTTTTGTCGGTGTTTATTTGGTATGATATCCTATTCCAAGTCAATAAAGCAAGCAAGATTCTTCAATCGTATGGAGTCTCCCCTTCATACAATGGAAACGGAAATCCAGGCAACTGAAAAGTTTTTGCAAAACTATCGCACAACGGGTTATGACAGTGCCGCAACATCTGCTGTTGAAATAGCACAGGAATTGGATATTGATCCTTCTTTTCCTCCGTCAAGAAGTGGAAAGAAAAGAAGATTGTTTGATTACCAAGGTGAAGAGGAACAACGAGCTACTCCTGAACTGAAATTTAAAAGCAACTTTTTCTATCCATTAGTAGACCAGGCTATTATGTCAATAAAGGAGCGCTTTAATTTGTTACGTGAGGTTTCTTCCGCCTTTTCGTTTTTGTACACACGAGACAAACGTTTGCTTGTGCAACAAGAAAATGCTCTTCTTACTTGCTGTAAAGAGTTCCAAAAAAAGTTCGGTGACATTGATTCTGATGAAATGAGCGCTGAGCTACAGCGGTTTGTTTTAATTTTACAAAAAAAACGCAATCTCAATACGGCTCAAGACTTTCTGAACTATCTTCTAAAGACTCATTTATTTGAATTGTATCCGAATGTGTACATCGCACTTCGAATCTTACTAACTTGCCCCGTGACTGTTGCCAGCGCTGAAAGAAGCTTCAGCAAATTGAAACTGATCAAAACTTTTAATAGAACGTCTATGACAGACAGTAGACTATCTTCATTAGCCATGTTGTCAATCGAAAATGACTGCGCCCGATCTCTTGATTATGACAATGTCATAACAGCATTTGCGAACAAATAGGTTCGCTCCAGACTATTTAAATGATACTGTGTTTTTATAACTTTTTCATGTTTTTCAGTGTCATTGCTTTCGTTTCGCAGTGTCTGCATAAATGTCCTACTGAACTCTGGCATCGGTGCCGAATTTTTTATGACTTGCACCTTCGGTATCGGCATGCTTTATTCTGACATTAGCCTGTTTACTTATGTACAAATTGTGGTGTATTTTCTTAATGCAGCTTTTCAATTTTACACCTCTAAAGTGATATGACCTGTGCGCAGGGGCTCTTGTGCTTACTTTGGGGGGGGGGCCCGAAGTTGGAGTGCTACGGGACTGACTGACAGACCTTCCACCAAGTGGATCTAGTATAGATTCCACAAGTGTGGCGGTCTAGGCTATGCTTTATTAAAAGCCGCTAGCTCCTTGTCGGTCACCAATTGCACTGAAGAGACCTGATAGGTCGAAACAGTGTCACTGTCTGCAGTTCGCTATGTGCATCGCTAGCCTCTTGCATTAATATAAGAGCTTGTGACCACTAGGCTGTGACAGCACTATTGTTCTAGCAATTGCTAGACTGAGTGCACCTGCGACAACCGCCACTCATTCACGAGTGATACGGCTTCGCAGAGTACTGACAGACCTTCCACCAAGTGGATCTAGTATAGATTCCACAAGTGTGGCGGTCTAAGCTATGCATTATTAAAAGCCGCTAGCTTCTTGTCAGTCACCAACTGCACTGAAGAGACCTGATAGGTCGAAACAGTGTCACTGTCATTTTGAAATACTTTGGAGCTAACTAGAAAGAGCTTTACACACCACCAGTGAATAGTGACTTACTGGTCTAAAGCACACTTTCACTGGATAAAATAAAATCTAACAATGTGAAACTATGAGCATGTAAACTCGTAAACTCTGCAATGCAGAAATTTCTCACCAAAAGTTTAAAAACATTTCTGGAGAGGTATTTCCCACGGTTGGAAACCACTGCCATAAAGGCTCAACATCTAGCACTCAGCAATTGTTATAAGATTTGTGCTGAACAGGTATGCCAGTGCCACTTTCGGAAATCGTTACAAAAACACTGATCACCCACAAAAAATCACCCTACCAGAAGCACTAACCTTTTTTTGATATGCCAAACCAGCATCAAATAACTTTAGAAATAAATACTGTGTCCACTTATAATATTCTGGTGTGCATGTAGATATTTCCTATACATAAAAAATATACTGTCATGAAATGAAAGATAAACAAATACCAATTATTTACAGGTACTGCTAAAAGTAGCCACAACTATAAACAGATCTAGAAGCTAACTTCACCAGAACATTGAAACCAATCTTCCAACAAAATTTAGATAAGATGCATGTGTTTTTATTTTATTTTATTTATGTACTGTTTCAATTGAAAGTACTTGCACCAATACTTAGTCATAGAGTACTTTTAAAACAAGCACACTCGCAGAGGAAAAGTAAAGTAAATTTAGTAGTTTTAAATGATAAATGAATTTATCACCCTGTTCCAATCGAAAAACAAATTGAGATCATTCAATTGCTTCTTCATGTACGAAATGTTCCTGCAACAAGGCTAGGTTTAAATATCAATATGATCAATCAAATATGATCAATTTATCATCGTTATCAAAGTCAGGACTAATATTTACGAACTCATAAACATCATAACTACTTGTCAGTCCACTCTTTTGGATCAAGATTGTTATTCACCGCAGCATTTT
The DNA here is from genome assembly GCA_963675345.1 of Trididemnum clinides. NCBI lineage: Eukaryota > Metazoa > Chordata > Ascidiacea > Aplousobranchia > Didemnidae > Trididemnum > Trididemnum clinides. Next base: position 3,500,752 of record OY776285.1, read on the forward strand.
CTGCTGGAAGCCCAAACGAATCCCAACCCATTGGATGAATTACCTAAAGGTAATGACAACTCTATTAAAACAAAACGTGTGGCTAATGCACATTGCACATTAAACAAACAGCACTGGAACAGCAAATCTATCCAATAAAACAAGCATATTCGAGTATGTACAAAGGCTCATTTTTAATGAACCTATCATACACAATAACAAGACCATTTGGTAAAGTATGCAGTTTCTACTTTTGCTACACCCGTTTAAAACTTTATACATTCAAATGAGATCACCCTGCATTATTTAGACATACTTGCCACTCAATTTCAACATATTTATTCATAGAAAAATATCAAACAAACACAACCATTCAAACTATTTTAACAACTATGATAACAATTTCTTTGTGAAATTCTTGCAGTATACCAGTAAAATTTATTCTTGTTAACTTATTTCTGTATGAGTGACTGAGAATATATTAAATATAAAAATGCTATCAATAGCTTACCTCTTTTCCTTGCATTCTATAAAAATTAGCCATGGTGTCACTAATAGTATAAACTCTAACATGTCCCATGTGTAACTTTCCAGATGGATAAGGAAACATTGATAAGCAATAAAATTTTTCTTTCTGCAAAATGCATTGCCAGTCTAAAATTGGTTAGAGAAAATAAAATACTCAATATTGAACTCTAGGAATACAGTTTAATATAAAAGGATACATATATTTCACAAATTAATTTTAACACCAGTTGCTTTGAGGCTGTGGAACTATTTCAGAGCCCCAACGTAATATCAAACACCTTTAAAAGGGGTATACAAATCACACCATTTCTTACAAGCTCTAAGAAACATCAAGACTAATCAAATAAACTCACTGCAATGGATGAAACAACTGTTGAAGCATCAAAACTTTTCAAATTTTCTTTCCATTTTTTAGACAAGTAATCAATCCAATGTTTTTCAAGATCTATTCTGTTTTCCTTTTTATACTTTTCAGGCTAAAAAATAAAGTTGTTTTCATTAATTTCATTTTATTTTTCTCAGTGCCTCTAAAAACATCGCAATTACAAGTTTCATGTTTCTGATTAAATCACTTAATGTTACTTTCAATAAATATATTTCTGGTTCAAGGGAACCAAGCAGAGAAAATCCTCATAAAATGTGTGAACATGCGATGCCACTTAACTGACTGTGGTATCTCCCCACATTTTGAAAGTTGAGACAAACCATTTTTAACAACTTACTGCTGCAAAAAGGTTTATTAACTGAAATCCAAGCTATGAACAAGACGGTTGGTGATGATCTCCTACATGTTTATCTACCTTTAGCATTTTAAAGTAACCAATCTTTAGCTACATTCACAATACAGAACTTGTTTTTACCCTTTTGCATTTACAGTTGCTGAAGTCTTTATTACATGCGCTCACATTCAGGATGTACTGGTGATAATCACTTCAAAAATAAAAACTTTGGAACTTTGTTTTTACCAGTCAGTTGAAAAATTAAACATCCTTGCTTTTTGCTGCTAATGCTTGGGGTTAAATTACTGCTCTGAGCAGCTTGGCATGTCTGCCCCACAAAATATCAGCAAAGGTGGTTTTTATAATGCTTGCACTTCCATATGTTTTACCACAGAAAAAAAAGCAGCACTTTACCTTAAAATTTAGCCCAGCCTACAATGCCTGGTGTACAAGAAAACCTTTCAAGTTACGCAGTGTTTCAATTTATATGTTTTTGTGCAGCCCTTGATAAACAAATTCACTGTACTAAAAGACTGAAAAAGAACTTTATAGTGTTTAAACTAGTAGTCACTCAAGCTGTAAATGCTGTTGCAGTTGGGATAAGCAGTACCACAAACTCAAATCTAAAAAATGTCACCGCTAATGCAAACATCAGTACCACTCAACCACACTTATGCAACATAACTCTAAATGCTTAACTCATAGTTTTTTAATACAATATCTAATGCTCAGTCCATGACATCACACTGCTAGCAACTTATTTCTTGAATAGTTTTTTGCAGGATTGGTGCTTACTCTCACCACCAAAGGAAAGTTTCAATTCGTCATCAAAACAAAATATTTCTACAACAGTCAGCCTAGTCACAAACAACCACATAATGCTCCATGGAAAAAGAACTACAAAACTGATAAAAGGCAGGGGTAACACAAAATTATAAAAATCCAAATTCACAAAAAGATCAAAATTCTTATTGAAATATGGACAATCTAAATCTCATCAATTATCACTTGTCTCAGTAAAATCCCAGCATCTACCTATTATTTGCCACCCTAATGATGATAAGGCCAGTAATCAATTTTACATTGGAAAGAAAAAGATTTCTAGTTTGTGTGCAGTGTGTGATCTGGGTGTTGTTACTTCTAGTAACCTTAAATGGCACCAACATGTTTGTAGCATTGTCTCTAAAGCTTTTATTTGTTCTAACCAAATTTTACACTGTTTCAGTAGCAACAATGTTTGGACTTTGCTCAAAGCATCTGTTACTTACATTAGACCACTGCTGGAATATCACACTGTAATTGGGTCCCCCTTTCTAAAAAGTGACATTTCTATGATTGAATCTGTTCAGAAACGCTTCACCAAGAAAATTTGTTTTTGTTGTAATATTTCTAACACTTCATACACTCATCACCTGAACATGCTAAACCTAAAATCATTGGAGTATAGGTGAGTTGAATTTGATTTAATGTTTATGTACAAAATTATTCATGAGTATGTCAAATTATATTTTAGCAATATTTTCTCAGTTTGTCACAGTGAATACAATTTGCATAGACACAGTTTTACAATTAAACTGTTAAGGAGACCATGTATGGAGCAGTAGTTATAAATAGGCATAGTATGCGTATAGTACAGGCATAGTGATGATAACTAGAGCTTTTAATGTGGAATCTCATTGCACCCTCTCAATGCTTAAATCTAAACTCATAAAATTAATTTTTTTTGAAAGGAAAGAAGGCTTCTTTATATTGGTGCGACTGGTTTTCGATTGCACACCTCCCCTACTATCTTTGTACTGGTACTATGTCTACTATGCTTGTACTATGCCTGTGCTATGCTTACTATGCCTGTACTAAGCCTATTTATAACCACCCTGTACCTAGCACTTAAATAATTTCTTCACTCACAGAGCCTCACAAATTTGAAACAAATTATCCAAGTGTGTTGTTTCTGCTCCTACTTTTGCTGCCTTTAAGAATTGCTTAAAAAGGTTTGACTTTTGCAGAGTTTCTTCATTAACGTATTGCTGATTTCTGCTGTGCTCTTGCTTGCTATTCTACCTTGCTGCTTATGCTCGTATTGTTGTTGTTGTCTATATGGTTGTTTAGCATAGCATATACTGTACATACTAAGCTTCCTTCCTTTAGTGTGAATTTCTACTTTACACGTGTGCTTTCAAGATTTAACTTTGGCACCATTGTGTTGTATTTCAATAAATACAGGAATTTACAAAGTAAATAAGGAATTACAAATATAACCAACCAATCATGTAATTGAATGAAGTTAAACTATGCACCTCACCATTTAAAAACTAAGTTGGTCAGCAGGCGTAAAGATTAGCAAGTGATTATTTTGCTGTCAATAACATTTTGCTCTTGGAGCCAATTTTGCGACACTATTTATGCATGCTCAAATAGTTATAATTGCTACAATTCTGGTAGCATTGGTGTGGTGTGTGGATAGTGCAGCTGGCTTGAAATGCAAGGGCTATGAGTGAGTATCTTTGCTGATATAGCACTTAGACAAAGGCAGTGTACATTGGAGAGAGGGGCCTGGTATGCAAAAGTATGAGGTGGTGCACACTGAGCAGGAGTGTACACTGAGGGTGCATACTTTCTTAATTAATCATTAAAATTGGCCAATGAGAAATGAATAAAAGTTGAATGTTTAATATGTCATTAAAATTGACCAATTGCAAATGTCTCGTGGCAAAATGGCCTCTAGGAGTAAAATGCCAATGATGGCAAAACAGCCACTGCCTAAAGATTAATGATTAAATTTTTGCATATTTACATATATCTGAGATATCTGGAATTAAGCTTGCTTTTTTTGTATTTTGTAAGTCTGTATTACCACTTCTTTGTTTACCCAAGAATAAAGTAAAGAGTTACTTTTAAGAAAACTGCAACAAAGTTAATCTATGTAGAGATCTTAAAGAGTTGACCTAGCTTTCTTTAACAAAGTCTGACAATAATGAAATCTCATTTAATTTATCAAACACAAAATGAACAACGAGTATAGTGGACTGCAACATGATTTTACACTTTTCAAATCTGCCTAATAAATCCATATACCTGTAAAATGTTTTAGTCAACACAAGCTATAACTTGAACCAAAAACAGGAGCTGCTCATCCATGTTATATGCAATGTAACACTCGAGTATATAACAGCTCAACTCATGATCTTTCAATGACATTTAACACTCAGTTCACTGCACCATGCTGCCAACAAGCTACCACATAAACTAAAAATAAAACATACCTACCCATTTTCCACATTCACTGAATACAGTGCGAAGAGAACCTACAGCACAAAAGCCTTTGTTAGGAAGTGCTGTCTTAATTGGCAGAGCCAAGTAACAAAACAGTGAACTCATTAGAGAAGTCTGAAAAGTATTGACAGTGAAATCTTACTGGCTGAGCTTATTCCAGTAAAAAACAGACTCTGTACACTTAAACCACACCATGAACCTTAGGCTGTTAAGTACAACCAATAGAACATATGCAGTAGACAGCTCAGCCCAATCAACAATTGAAGTCCTCCAAATGATAGAATATATCAGTGGTTCTCAAACTGTGCGTCATGATGCCTTGGTGCATCATTTTGATTTTTTAAAACCATTTATGATAATTTGGTTTAGTGCTGTAATTAACACTTTTTTTAGTCAAACGAGTTCTGAACATGTATTCCCTGCTTATTTTCTTTTAACATGCATAATCCATGTATTTTTACAAGTATTGCCAATCCACTGCTGTAATTATTGATTAGTTCTTAACAATCAATTTTCACGATTTAGTTTTAACTTTTAAATGGCTCAAAATAAATATAGATTAAAAGTAGTCAATTCTAAAATGGATAAAAACAGAAAAAATGAGTGACAATCTTAGAAAAGCATACTTTTACAATTCAAGATAAAATCTTGCAAGTTGAACAAGAGCTATTTAGCTTTTGGGCCGCATTTATTTTGCAAAACGGCTAACCAAAACCTCAGCATACTGTCTGGAACGTTGCAAGTCTAGTAAGTTTTTTCAATTGGGTCCCATCGAAAATAATTTAAGAACTACTGGTGTAAATCAACAGGTTGAGAACCTGAAGTTAAACTTCTCAGCATTCTGTCTGGAGCGTTGCAAGTCTAGCAAGTTTTTTCGATTGTGTCCCATATAAAACAATTTGAAAACTACTGGTGTAGATCAACAGGTTGAAGACCTGGTCACCTGAAGTTAAATTTCAAAAGCAGAGTTGTCAATACAAAATTTTCAAAAATTCTAAAAATGGCTGAAAATTCCCAAAAATGACAACTGTTTCGTAAAGCTTTCCGAGATTTTAAAATGACAGGGCACATCATATATTTCAGATAGGTATTTAGCAAGAAACAAAACTTCGCCCAAAAACTAAATATATGCTTTTCAAACATATTTTAAAGACAGTCTTACTCATTGATGCAGTAACAATGTAGTTGCCAACTACTACAAAAAAAGAAATATGTTGTGATCTTCTTCTTTCGGCTTCTCCCTATTCGGGGTCGCCACAGCGCGAAAATATTTTCCATTTGACCCGATCGATTTTGTCTCCCTCCCTACCTCCAACCCTTTCCAAGTCTTCTCTCGCCAAATCCATCCATTTTCTCCTTGGCCTTCTTCTTTTCCTTCTACCTGGCACCGCCATCTCCATCATCCTTTTTCTCACGTAGCCTTCTCCTCTCCTTTTCACGTGTCCATACCAGAGTAGCCTTGCATTCCAAAGTTTGTCTCCTAGCTTTGCGATTTTCGAGGTCCCTATCACGTATTCGTTTCTTATCTTTTCCTTTTTTGTCACTCCCATCCCTGCTCTCAACGCCCATCTCACCATTTTTCCCACTTGTCTTTCCGTCACTGCCACCGTTTCCACTCCATAGAGCATGGCTGGTCTAACAACGCTCTTGTACATTTTACTCTTAACCCTTGCTGATGACTTCCTGTCGCACAGAACTCCCGACACCTTTTTCCAATTCATCCATCCTGCTTGGATCCTTCTCCTCACTTCTTCTTCTTCTTCTTCACATCTTGCATCGCTACTAACTGTCGTCTGTATTTGAAGCTTTTTCGCTCTCTTTAGGCCCTACCTTTTCTCCTTGCAGCTTCAACTCTTTTTCATCAGCAACACCCCCAGCCTTTAAATACTCGGTCTTGCTTCGGCTCACTTTCAGGTCTTTTCTCTCCGGTGCACTTCTCCAAATTTCCAGATCATCCTCTAGCTTCCTATGATTTTGCCTAGACTAGTAATATGTTGTAATGTAGCTTAAAAACAGTAATAATGTGTACATAGTAATGATAAAAAAATAAAAAATGAGCATTTTTCTGCTAAAAAAATGGCCTGAGAAATTCACAAAAATTTCGAAATTATGAAAAACTTTAAGAGCAAAATCCGCGAGTACGCGCGGCCGCGAATGGGTGAGGGAAGGGGCGTCAAATTCATTCAGTGCTGCAAGCCACATTTACATACGTGGATTTTACACGGGCCAGAGTCAGTTCAAAAACAATTTAAGTGAGCGAGATTGTATATCAGTGGTCCCCAAACTTTGATCAAACGATTTCCGAAAGTTATAGGATGTAGCTCGAAATGATGCTGATCTCCCAAAAAAAGATCATCATCTCTCTCACAGCAATCTATCACGCCAGCCGCTACTTCTGGAAGTTGTCCGCCATTACTTCACGGGCATTTTCACGTAACTTTTGAAGACCAATTTCGGAGACCAGGCGCTCGCACTGTGGCACAAAATTCTTACACGGGCCACATTTGGCCCACGGGCCGCATATTTGACACCCTGGGTAAGGGTATAGGCTACTGTGGAGTGCTTTGGGCAGTTGTAGACATTCTGTATCCACAAATCTTTGTTCCCCTCTACGGCTATGCAGGTAGCAATCATAATTTGACTTTAAAAAAAGCAAATTTTTTCGTCGATGATCATTACATTCATATCGAGTAATTAAAAGTTAAAGAAAAAAAATCAAAAAATAAACTATAGTAACTACACGGTACTCTACATCAGTTTTATGAATCGGTTTTACATTTGTACCACGGTAAGGTTTTCATGAACAGCATCAATCATGAGAGTTTATACACTAATCTTTGTCAAGTGCGATAAATAAAAGGCAGTGGAGTACGGAAGGAGGCTCGTATGCGCGCGCCCCCCTTAGGTCCTCCTCAGAAAAACGTGAAGCATCATTTTCAACCATATATGCTGGTAACGGTAACAAACAAGTCTCTTGATATAGCTCTGAGACTATTTATCTCCAAAAAATAAAAATATACGGCAAAGGCGCAAATCATTGCAATTAATTTGAAATAAATGAAGTGGTGCATGCATAAGTTACAACATAAAAAAGCTGCAAAAAATTAAAGTTTTACTTTACGAGTTAGCACCAAACGTTTTGAGAAAAGTTCAGTGTTTAATGAAATGTCATCTGAATATAAAGCGCGATTCTGTCTGCACGTGTGTACGTACATATGTACGCTTTAACTCCTCCGAAACTAATGAGTGTGCAAACATCAAACTTGGCACAATTGATCACCACCTCAGGCTGAGTGTCATAAGGGAGTTGGTGACGTCAAAATCAAAAATAATTTTTTGAATTTACATTTCTTGACAGAGCAAAACCGTTCTGTGCTCAAACGAATGCTAGCACCCAGCCTATCACTTTACAAAAAATTCATTTTGGAGGTGCAAAATGACGTCACAATCAACGTTTCATTGCATAATTTCTTAGCTGTGTTTTCTCAAAACCTACTGGCCGTACAAACGCGATTAAACGTATTTTCAGGAAATATTAATGATCAGTTTTTGATAAAACAACTCCACAACAATTTAAGCTTATTTGGCAATGCAACGAGCAATTATTTATTTAAGTCTTTTCAGCCTTCTAAGCATCCTTCTCCTTTTCTCTCGCAGGCTTCAAACTTGCTATATGATGTCATAATATGTCTGGCACGATCAACACTGTCTTTTGCTAACAGACATCACAATATGACAATTATTTTAAGAATTGAACATTTTCACAAAATCAGTTTGCTTAAGAACTGATTTGTGGACTCATTTCCCAACCGATTTTCAAACATTTTTCCACCAAACTAAAGGATATTTTAAGGCAACTCCGATAGTGTGTTATATGTGTCTTTAGTATAACATTTTACGTTAAAACAACTGAACTTGAATACCGGTATTGTAATTTTTTCCCCTCAAAAAGTGTTACCTGAGTAAAAACAGATAAGTTTAATTCATGAAGATGATAATAAGATATTAACAATTACTGTGCTTTGAAAGCTTAGGTAATTTCCTTGCTAGCTATATGTGACTCTAACTTGGTTAGGGCTAACAATTGGTTCATAATGGCTGATAAAAAATTGGTCGGCATACATCATATTCCATTTTTAGTTCAAAATTATCATACTTGACCAAACAAACTTGCACTTGTGAGGCAAAGTTAGTTCTTTGGCATTATCTGTCTACGTTTTCAAAAGCATTTATCAAAACATGAGGTCCCAAAACGTTTATAAAATGTAGCGTACCGGTTAAAAACACTCAAAATTTTGGTTGCCTGCTATTCACAAAATTGCAATTTTTAGAGAAACTAAGTACTTTAGTACATTTTGTGTATACTCTCTCGATAGCATGGATCTTTGACAATCTATGCTATCGAGCAATCAATCAAAATAGTCAAAAAGACTCATCGAAAAATAAAGTCTCTTCAAGTTTTTATAAGTAGCCAACTCGGAACAAGTGCAAAATTGTCCCCAAGACAACAACAAGTGCAAAATTTTCCCCAGTTAGTTATCAAGTTTATTCTTAAGAACATTAGAACAGTTGAGATACCATGGTTGCGGGTTCGAATCTCAGCTGGCAGGGCATTAAAAGAAAGGCAGTGTACACTGAAAGGGCAGGCCTGGTATGTAAATGTACGGGGCAGTGTACACTAGAAGGGAGTGTAAAATAGTAAAGATTTTGAATCAAGTGCATAAATTTCCCCACATGGGGAAATTTATGCACTTGATCCGCCAACTCCAAGCAAAATACTTGGTGATCACCCAAAATAAGGATGGGGAATAATGCTTGTCCTGTTTAATCCTTTGCTACAAAATATTAGTGTCCAGCTACATATCATTTAAATGTCGAAGCCATTTCCTTTGCGATTGGGTGAAGCTGGCGCAGCCAGCTGATTTGATATTCTTGACATCGACCTAATTAATGGGGGCTCTGCTACTGCAACAATTTAATTATACTTCATTTCGGGTTAGTTTGTTTTATGCATGGCTGCGTTTACGTTAGGACCAAGCAACACGCGCGCAGTCATAGGCGCTAGCTCATAGCCTACTAATTCGCCTACAGTAATGAAAGAAGCAGTTAGTAACGACCCAACTATTTAATGGCTTAATCCTGAAAATGCTTATCAAATACTTTGGTCTCTCCCACGACTTTTATATTCTTTCAAGCACTTGCTCAATTTAGCGGATAAAAGTCTGTTTAGTTTGCGAACGCTTACGGTGATAACGGGGCAAATGAGAAGTTGCCCGCACGTGATTAACTTGTAGTGGACTTGAGACATGTAGTGGCTATGAACACCCACCCATAATGTTTTTTCATCGAATGCTTTTAAGCAAACGTTGACTTTTGCTAAAAGTAATTCTATATCATCTTACGCTCTGTCAAAGTGCAACATGAGATTATTTGTTTAACTCTTTTGCTCCCGCGTGAAAAGCGAAAAAAATGTCCATAAGGTGGCAGCGCGAAAAACTGTCATAATCAATCATAATTAATCATAATTATGTACCTCAAGTTTGTTTGTAAATCATTACTCAGCTGTTTTCTTCTACATTAAGTGTGATATATCGTTGAAATCTACATTTCTTGAGGATTTCAAATAGAAAAAAAAATTTTTTTGAATATGCAAATTTTATGCAAATGAACCCCCCCAACTGGGGGGGTTGTCTTCAAAATTAAAGAGGTACCCTCACCTCAAAAATCACTACAGATTTTATTTTCTACCAATTTTTTTAGAAATGGTCGCAAAATGACGCTAAGGAAATAAACTTTCAAGGTACATCACTCAAAACTTACCTAAATGCCTAGGTTTTGTACAATTTGCAATTTTCTGAGGCACATGACCTTTTTTTGACCGGTACCGACCGGTACCAAATTTTGGTAGTTAAATTCAGTACCTAAAATATGATCAGTCATTATCTGCTAGAGGTTAGCCTAAACCATGTAACATTATTTATTTTTGAACAGGGAATTTCTTCAAGATTCAGAAAATATCAAGTTTAAATAGAATATGCTGTCACTGACAATGAAACAGCCGCTTGTTTACACCCTTCCCATTTCTTGAGAAACAAGGGGGATACAGCAAACTTTGATTTAGAGAAGCCAAACTTCTGTTAGGTTTTAAACTTGTATTTCGCTTCTTGTCTCGTTGGAAACTCGATACAAAATGACGACTTTATTGGTGAAACATTTGCAATTTATTTTATCTTTTTATAGGGTGTAGTTTTTCTAAAAAGTATAATTTAGTGTAGGTAAGTCAAAAAATTTTGGGGGTTTTGAACTGACATGATGTACAGTACTCATTTTTGATCAGTAAATATCATATACCATGTAGTCTAAACTATTTAAAGTTATATATTGCTGGAAAGCAAATTTCCTAAGCTTTCAAATGAGACCGGTATTTAGCAACATATGATATTTTTTACGCACTAAATTTACTTTTATCTACTTACCATTCAAATTTGTTTGGGGGGTTTTGAGACCCCTAAAAAATTTGGAAATTCAAAAACGTAAAATTTATTATTATTGCTTGAAATTTTGTCAAATGATGCCCTAAAAGAGTAGTTTTCAGACTGTGTTAATGATAAAGGGTTTGGTGTTGTGGTAAAGACGTAATATCAATTTGATTTTGGTGTAGTTGGCACGTGCTGAGAATTTGGCCGATTTTGTCGTCTGCAACTGGGTTCTTGGTGTTTTTAACCTTTTTTGGGTGTAAAAATCCAATAATTAGGGCACAAATTATACATGTTCCGATGCGTGAGAAAATAAACGTGATCTTTTGAAAATTTTATGAAAATTGGATGAAAAATATAGTCACAAATCGATTTTTTAGTAAACTAATTTTGTAACTCAATTTAAAAAAATTTGAGGGAAACACTGAAAACACGAGATCATCAATCGATGATCGCGGGAGCGAAAGAGTTAAATGTATTTTAAGCATGCTTCTTTTTGTGTTGATTCCTTTTACAAAGCAGTGTACCGTTGTAATCTTAAATGACACCACAATGCTTACCATTATACATGTATAGTGAGAGCAACAGCAGGCAGAAAAATTATCCACTATCATTTTGAAAGCAAACATAAGTAGTAAAACCCATTACAGTAGATTCCGCTTAATTGGGCCGCCGGTTAATCGGGTCAGCCGTTTAATTGGGCCAAATTGTGAAGAACGAAATCCAATCAAAGATAATGCACTATGTTAAATCCGCATAATCGGGCCACCATTTCGCTTAATCTGGCCACAGCTGTAGCCAGACATACATTTGTGTAATTGCAAAACCGCCTTTGTAATGCAATAGAACTCGATATCACAAAGCCAACTTTATTATGTAACAATTGAACAATACAAACGCAATTTATTTTGTCATTTTATGCTTTTGGACATGGTAATTGTTGTGTTTTGTTGCAAATTGTGTGAAGTCCTCAGCAGAAATGCCGCAAAAAGATTTAACAATTGCTGAAAAGATTTTTGTTTTAAGAAAAATTAGAGAGCAACCTCCAAACACTAGTCATCGCCAGCTAGCTGAGATAACTGGTGTACCAAAGGACAACCCTGGCACAGATACTGCAAGACTTTGGATAATCGGGTCAGCCGCTTAATCGAGCCAAATGGTGCTCGTCCCGATGTGACCCGATTAAGCGGAATCTACTGTACTGATATTTGTAATTGATAAACTCTTTGTATCGCTACGAAAGACCGACCTTCACTCAAAAGTAGGGAGGTCTGGATTAGGGGCAAAGTTAAATATAATAAAATCCTAAGTGCAAGGAAAACTCAAAATTAAAGAATAATAGCATCAATTTGAAAAATTGGAATTAAAAGGAACGTTTTTGTTTGAAAAGAGCTTAATAGGCACCTATCGGTATAAATTGTATGACCTTGGGAAAAGGCATGGCTCCTTTTCACGCTATGGCCGAATTAAAGTAAACAGCGCAGCTAAATAACTTATTGTCACAAATATATATTTGTAATGAAGCCCATCAAATCGTCAAACGGGCCTACCACTACATACTTTATTTCTTCAATTGTCAAAACGACCACCATTTGGGCATGGTACTCAATTTTGATTATGTTTCACTCTTTCTTACAACTTTAAAGGAACCAACAATAGTTTGTGACACCATTTTTTCTTTTTGAGTACTACCAGTCTTCATCAATCTAGCAACATGATCACTATCACGTGTACAGGAACTATGACCTATATTATCTACAACTTTTCGTTGCTGCTTTCACAAATGGTTGTACGGTAAAGCCGGTACAGTTACCTGAATTATTACGTTGTAACTCGGTACAGGTGATCGCGTGATCTGCCAAGGTGGCGTACCGTAATAGGTTTATAGAGCTACCGGGATTAAACTTTAAAAGTTGGGAAAAAGCAAGAACTCTTTTAACTCCTTTCGGACACCAACTGCACAGCATGTGCTTCAGATCGCGATCAAATTTTAAGTTTTTCAAATCTTGAAAATTTAAGGAAAAGCCATGACCCCCTTCGGGTACGCCACTGGTTCGCTGGCAACCTAAAAACAAATTCTCTGATTTGGAGTTGCTCTGCAAAAAAAGATATGCACGCACAAACCATAAACAAACTTTTGGATTTAAAGTTGACTCTCCGAAAAAAATTTTTGCCCAAAAACAACAAAAATGCCATTTGATTTGGGGTTAAGCGATAAGCAAAAAACAAATCTTTGTCGAAAAACATACTTAATAATTTCTTAGCTTTTCTAAAAACCCCAAGGTTAATTCGTCTCCAATAATTTAAAATTTTTCACAATACATTTTACAAATATCAAAATTCACAAGTTATCCTGATAACTCGCAAGATCTTTGGATAAATTTCCGAAATCAGTGACTATTTTTGTCACTAAAACACGGATACCCTACTGATCAAAGTTTCCAACAAGAAATTTGCAAAAATCTCGACAAAGTAGTTTAATAGTAATAGTTGGCAACTCATTTCGCTTCTAATTTCACAACACAAAAAATCGATGATTGGATGAAAACAATCAACGAAAAAGGAATGCAGACGACAAAGCGAATTGACATTAAACATAGCCTACCAGAAGTTTTTAGTTACATCAAATAAATTTAAGAAAGGGGAATGGTCGCCACATCTATCTTCTTCTTTCGGTGTCATGGCTGCTCCATCCCTCGATGTACTATGATGCTTTTCCAGTTTGTTCTGTTTCGGGAAGCATGCCATAATTGTCCAAGATTTTGGTGCAAATGTTTAAAGTTGTTAATAAATGTGAAACGCTGGGCACCCCTTGCACGCTTTCCAGGGATTCTACCACTTAGAGCAAGATCTTCAAGCTCTCCTTTGCGTATTACATGGCCGAGAAATTTGTGCTGTCTCTGCTTGATACAACAAAGCAGTTTGCGATCTCGTCCCATTTTTTGAAGGACTGTCTCATTGGTTTGGAGCGCCATCCATGGGATACGAAGAATTCTGCAATTGAACTACATTTCTGCTGCTGTTATGTTTTTCCTAATCTTTGCTGTAAGTGTCCAGATTTCACATCCATACATGAGAACCGACCTCACGAAACATCTCAAAATGTTATTTATGCATCTGCCATTTTCCTGATTTCCCTCTTCAACCTCCTTCAGTTCCCTCAGGATGAATTCTCTACACAAGTTGAAAAGGTCAGGACTCATGGCACAGCCATATCTTATACCTTGTTTGATATCAGTCCACTTAGTGAGTCCTTCCGTGAGTTTGATGGCTGCTTTTCTCATAATATAGATTCGTACAATGCGGAAGTCCTTGTCATCTATACCACACCTATGAAAAAACATTAGACTTAACTATTGAAAAAACAATAAAGAAACTAAAAAAGCAGCTTACCAAATAAACAAAATGATACCTTATTTAGGTAGAAACACCCGATACCAGCTAAAAGACAACTTTCTCAGTGCCAAACTGTTGTTACGTTAACGAGAGGGCTAGCAGGTACTACGCCTTGACCAAGAACGGCCTGGAAGCAACGACAGTTAAAGAGTTGGCTTTATTAAAACTCTAGGCAGGACCCCGTCGCCGGATGCAGTTGCAGTCTTGCTGTCCAGGAGTATGCATTTGCAGATTGGCAGCAGCATTGTCACACCGCGTTTGAATTTTTACGACTTGATTCAAATTACTTGTTTTTGGATAATTTAAGTAAATCATTGGCAGTGTCCTTGTCTATTTAACCGAAATAAAAGTTCATTATTTCATCTAATGAATTGATTGAAGTTTGATGGACCTATATGGCAGGTCAATCTTTCGTATTCTTTTTCAAGAAAATGTTATAAGTACTTTGTCGCCGGTAGTTGGAGATGGGGTATAAAAGAACTATTCACTCTTTTTTATTGGTAGTAGTTTGAAGGTGGCTGGCAGGTTCTGAAAAAGAGAGAATTATATTGAAGCCAAGATCTGGTTAATCGATGAGAGAAACAGCTTCTGAGAGTAGGTCTAAGGTTCGGCCGTAGCCTAAGCTTTCCCTTACTGCTGTTGCGGTCAGAAATATCAGTAAAACAAATCTGGTTCCGCGTTTATTTGCTAATCACCATATTGTTTTACCTTTTAACATTCGAATCACAAAAATTGTCACTGTATAATTTAGCTGCTCGTAGCAGAATAGTTTGCCAACGTCCAAAGCGCATTTTTTGTCATGTGTGGTGCAAACACGCGATAACAGGCGTTTATATAGTACTACGAAAAAATTTGTATCACTGTGACGTCCAGAAGATGTAATAGATAACTTAGCTCATGGAAAATCTTGGATTCTATCAGCACAAGTAAAATAAAATGACTTCCAAACAAGGTTAACGGTTTGCAATATTTACTGGCAATTAACTTCTTAGGCAATTGATTGAAGGACGATATACAGAACGGGCAGCGGGTGCGTTAAAAGTATTCCGGCATGAGAAATTCTGGCGAAGTATGTGTTACGACACTAACACTGCTGCAAAGGCAAAACGACGGCCAGAATCAAATAATTACAGCATACATTGGTACCGGATCACGGGGCCAGGAGAGGTGTTTGCCCCCCTGCATTTTCTCTAGAGAGGGCGAAGCGGCCCTTTGGTCCAATGGTAAACTGCAGAAAAGGTATCCTCTCTAAATTGGAGTAAAAATAGCTTAAATTAACTTTTAAAATGGTGTTTTTCGAAAAAAAAGTCATAACTGTGTAAATTTGAGGAAAGAATAGGTTATTTTTTAGCCTTTCAAAAAATGGCAATCTGCACAACAGAAAAAATGGTTTTGTACACCTGCACTTTTCAAAATCTTGCCCACGGAACGTTCCGGCACTCCTGACAGCACTGCAAAATTCACGAAATATGACGTGAAATGCCAAAATATCTTTAAGCAATCGAAAAAGTGTACGACTTTATTCCGAAGTGTATGACTGAAAACTACAACCGGCGACACGGTTTAATTGCTTTGAGACATTAAGGAGCTGTCTTTTAGTTGTCGTTGCTACCAGGTCACCCTTGGGCAAGGTGTAGCACCTGATATACTTCCCTGTTGGGGTAACAACATGACAGTTTTCTTGTGTATTTTGCGGTACCTTGTACATACTCAATATGCTTTTTCGTGTGTGTTTTTATTAGGCTGCTACCTTGCAGGTGCGATGGCCATGCCACTATCTCTATATGTAAACAAAATTCTTTTCATGTGCATGTATTAATCAATATTGTTTTGCCATCGTATCCTATTTTCAGGGCTGTTGAGAGAACAGTCCGAATCCGTTACCAACATTAATACAGGTCCCCCTATGACAAGGATCTGGCAAACTGGTGTTGCCAGATTTTATCCAATTACAAATGGATGAGTGTTTGGCATAATTGCTTTTCTTTCTGCGCTTTTTTTCTTTTTTTCGCTCCACTCTGACACGAACAAGACATTGCTGTCTAGCTACTTAATTATTTAAATAATCAAATTTCTATATGTGGGGTAATGAATCAAGCACAATTATAGTATTATGTCTATGGAATAACATAAGGCTAAAAGTAAGTCAAAAAACAAATGTGAACAACATGCAATGCATCATTATCAGTCACCAGTAATCGGTAAGTAAAATGCAATGTTCCTGTTTGGTTGGGATAACAAAACATAAAGGATTGATGCAAAATGATTTTGTAAAATCTGACCGTAAACAATTTGATTAATCCATATGGGACATCTGGGTTTAAGATTTAGGGCTTAAAATTATATTGTTTAGAAAGTTATGTGCTTTAAGAGTTACAGGAACCAGATTTTTTGTCTCTGACTACGGTGCCAGGCAGTACCTTGGGGGGCCCGAATTTTTTTAAAAAGGAATATTTAAGCAAATTTTTTGCGGCCAAAATGAAAAAACTTTAGCCGTGTTACAAAAATCTCTATTTAGATTATGCATTTGTTAACAGAAAAAATAGAGAGCTGAGGCCCAATTTATTGTCTAAATTGCCCGCGACGTTTTCAAAAATCCGGGCCCCTAAAAAATATCCGTGCTCGGTACCGAAGGTACTACCTTGTCAACGCTCCTGTCTTTTTTTGTCCACTGCTGTCAAATTCTATTTCTTTTTAAGTTGATTTGAGCAAAATAAAATTATTGATTAAAAACAATACATGTATTTGAAACATAATACAACATTTATCTACTGATTTACAATAAATTCTTTGAAGCTTTTGATGAACTTGGGAAGTGATTTGGTATCTCTGAGTGTTGCAGTTTGTTCCACAACATTGGGCCTCTGAATTTCGGTGTTTGTTGTGTGAGAGTTGTTCTGCAACATTGAGGGCACCATTTGGACTTGGATCGAGTACGAAGAGTGATTTTTCGCTAAGAAAGCTAGAACTAAAGATGTCTCAAAATTCTGAAGACTTATTAAAATATTTATCCATAACCCTGGCAACTTCAAGTTGTCCAGACTGTTGTATTGTTAGCAGATTGCGCTGTTTGAAAACGTAATGTTTTTCTGCTTCTTATTATCAGTCAAATTAATTACTCTGATTGAAACTTTGCGACTTTGAATCATAGTTGTGTCACCACGACGCCATGATATTACGCAAAATTGCGCATAGCTGTTAGTAAGAAAATCATACAAAATTAGTAAAGAACTTTTATCAAGATACTGTTTCAGGTTATTACACTGTAGCTTCATCTGAGTTTTTGCAGCATTCACTCCATATGTGGTTTTCATGAAAGTGTTCATGGACGGTTTATTCGAAAAACTTGCAAGCGTTAACGCGTTCTACATTTTTTTAACTGAATTGACGGCGAAGCAGGCGATGGAAGACTATTTTCAGTTCTGAACGCAACGTACAAGGTTTTATCGGTATTAAGTGTTAGTTTATTTGCTGAAAGCCAGGCTTTAACGTCTTTTAATTTAAAATTAGTAACTTCAAATAACGCTTGCCTAGAACTGCTGTAAAAAAAATTGATGTCACCAGCGAACATTACTGCTTTTGCCTGCCGTTTAGCATTTTGAAAGAAAATTTGTGTAAATTAAAAATTGGAGGCAAAGAATTGCTTCTTCAAAAAGTAATAACAAATGCTTTGATATCACCAAAAATCTTTTTCAAAAACGAGAAAATATCACAGCTTCCAAATATTTGTCTCAACACTTCTTACCAAATTAAAATTTCTAAAATCTTTGGATAAATTCTCAACGTTGGCAGCTATGGCACAGATTTCCAAAAGTTTTGTTATACTATTTTGCAATCAGCGGTTTACAATTACGTATTGCAATTGCATATTTGAAATCAACCTCGTAGTTCAAGCTGCTAAAGTTTGTTTTCCACAAGTAATGAAAGGCTATGTGGGACAGAAGAGAAAAACTTTTAAACAGTTATTTACCGTTAGCAGCAACCCAATGTTAAAAGCTTTGTTCACTCATGGCGGAGATAAAAATTTGTAAACCAATGGTTCTCACTCTAAATTCAGGTGGAATTTTCAAGGAGTACCTAACAAACTTTAGTTTTTGAGTTACACACTGACTTTAATGTACTGACCACAAATGAATCTCCAAAAGATGAAGGTCATCATTGTTCACTGTAAAAAGATTAACCACCACCTTTCACCAATAAATCTTTAAAAAAGATCATTATCCAAAAAACGGAGACAAAAGAACTCCCACACAAGTTAAAAATCCCTCCAAAACAATCATCATCATGAAATGAGGAATAAAAAGAACCCAATCACCACGTAAACATCAGAACAAGATAAACCTTGTCAATAGAGTAAAATAAATTTCTGCACCTCCGTCTCAAAATTTCTCAGTATGCTACTGATAGGAGCTATTCATTATTTTAAAAAAGAAACCAGATCCGGAAGCGAAAATGCTTCATAAATAACGCGATGGCGTAGTGGTTAGAGCGTCCGTTTCGCAGTTGGTAGACCTGGGGTTTATTCCCCAAGTCGAGTCATACCAAAAGACTTTAAAAATGGTATTCACAGCTTCCCTGCTTGGCGCTCAGCATAAAAAAAGGGATAGTGTGGAGGACAAGCCGGCAAGCGTGCTTGTTATGTCCTTAGGCAAGGCACTAACAGGACGCCTCCACTTCTATGTGGCAGACAGGTGGCCTACCCGTACTTCACCGGGTTACAATAGTGCAGTTACTAACCCAGCATGTCGCAAAGGGCAACTCTTGGATACCCACCAATGGTATTCCGCCTTGGTGGTGGTGGGGCAACCACTCGCTCATGACTGGTCCGAAATGGGCTGCTATCTTTTCCCTAGCCTAATTTCAATTAGGTAATTGCATGAACCTGAATTGCCGTTCGTGCCGTACCTCCATCCCGAGGAAAAGGAAAGGTAATCACAACAAAAAGCTACAGCTCAAAACCAAGCCCAGAAACTTTAAACATGTTGTCTACCAGCCTCAGCCACATGATAGACCAATTTAGCTTTGCCAGCAGGCAATCCACACACAACGGGTACAATGGCCCTCGTTGCTACAAGCATTTTGATGGATAGACAAGTCAGCCAAGCTGATTTTTTCAAAAATTTAAAAAACATCTGCTTTGGATACCACACATGCACTTTTCTGGCTTTTGCTTTCAATTTGCTAATAAGCTACTGCACAAAAAGGATATTTATTTACCATGAAGTTTAAAATGCATCAAATAACAGCAAAAAATGTACAATAGATTTAAAGGCTAAAGAGTAGCTAAAAAACAACTCTCAACCAGTAACATAGGCTGTTGTTATCAAGATCAGATTCTCGCCGAAGCAATTTCAAACCAATTATCGACTTGTTGACCATTTTGAACAACTTACACTACTGTTACTACTAATCTCAATGTTCAACATAGGCAGACGACACACAATGTCAATGCCACGCTCTTGAACTTTTCCACAAAGCAAATGTTGTAGACACAAAAATAAAATCAATTCTTCTGCAACAAGCCAATAAAAACATGAGCCATAACACGCACATGTGCAAACACAACCAAAGTCAAGAGCCATGGATCAGATAATTACTTAGACAAACACTGGCGCAGTAGTGTATGCTGCCAAAAAACAAGCTGGGATTTCCAATGATGGCATAAGCGTTTTAAGCATCAACATACTTATTCGGTAGTAGTAAATTCAAAGTTCAACCGACACTTTTTTAAGAGTTGGGCTGAATGGCAGTTCTAGCCATAAACAAAAATACTGTTTTCAATGTCGGAAGGACACTAAACTCAACGTACATTTCATAATAAAAAACCGAAAACACTTCATATGTTGATGAAGTCGAGAACTAATTCAACTCATTTGACAACTCAAAAACAAAAAGTCTGGGAAACTACGAAATGACGATAAGATTTTCATACGACGTTGAAATCGAGGCAAACCACAGTAACTACACAACTAATCAGTCTCCAGTTTACTTAGCCGTAAGATAAAAAAACTTTAAAAACAAATTCAATTGCTTTAATATTAGAACAAAACTTCTACAGCAGAACATTATCTTAGTTCAAAATAAAACGACCTCAAAGCGTATTTCACTCAGCAAGTTTCTAGTGAGAAACAAGCTTACAAAGCTTTTACAGTAGAGCTTCGTTGACAAGCAAGGAGGAACAGGTAACACAAACTCAAACTACGCTATAAGGAAACGGCTTTCAGCTTATATAAAAATCATTGCCTGCATAGAAAAGCAAAAACGAACAAGATGTTGCATTCAAATGAGATTTCGATCAGCTCTTTAATTAAATTGCAAAACTGGTCCTGAACAAAAATACAATTGATCGAAAAAATCCGATACAAACCAACGCGTAAAACAAAAAATTACTTCACTGATTTGGAACCATTAGCGCCACACTGACTGGTAAAATTAGAACAAATTCGTCAGCAAATGTAACCACACAAGTTTCTAAAATTAATATTTTCTAAATTTGCGGCCAACTTCCACCTATTAAATTCGAAGGTTCTTTTTAAAGTTATCCTGCGTTTATACTGAAAAATGATAAAAAGGCAGTTTAAAAAGCTGAAACAATAAACTTTACCAACGTTTTCATTTCAATGCAATTATAATAACAACAGTAAAGATGATTTGTATTCCTTTCACGGTGAAGCCCGCGTCCGTTATATTACAGAATGAGCAACTTGTGGCAATGCAGTGGCGTTTCACCTTACTCTTTGGTTGACAGCCTGAAAGCGCTGCTGAATCTCGAGTCTTGGAAGAGGCCCTGGTCTCGGCATGATGTGCTCCTCTCTTCCAATTAGACGAAATATAAGGGGGGTTCGATTCCCGTCCCAGTTGTACAGGATGAAATCGTTCATCCATCTTGGAACATCTTGCTGTAAATGATTAAAATGTAGTTAAAATCTAGAATGTATTACACAAAAAAAAATGGATTAAGTAGTAGTTTTTCAGGAAATGCGCATGTACTTTACTGATAATATTAAACTTGTCGAAATTTTTTCTGTTTGTCAAAGCAATGCCATCGCTATTCGTTAACCAGTGACTCTTCATTTCGATAGCGGTGTTAATCAACATCTCAGCAATAAACTTATTTTTAAAAATGCAAAGTGGCCTTTGTAAGGGAGCAGGACAGACGCAAAAAATTGTAGCTTTGTAATGTAGACAATACAACGCTAAAGCCGGCTTGAGTAAGATTGAAAACCTAAGGTTTAAAACGACCACATTGCGCTGCCAAAACTTTTTCACATGACTGCTAAACAAATACTTTCGCAAAGCTGTACCGGCAACCAGAGATGCTCTACAAAAATGCCTTTAACTTTTTACAAATCACAAACCTCGAGCACGTAACAAGCATTTTGAATACTTCGCTTAAGAATTAAATCCGCAACTAGCTACTTGATTTGTATCTGGCACTGGTTAGTACGCGTGGGAGATTTTCCGAAGTCAAAAAAAAATTATACACCGAAATTCCGAACCTTATCTTATTACAACCGGCAGATGATGTTTATAGCTGCATATTTGTGAAAATGCCAAATAGGTGATAAACTAATCACGATTTTCTCAACACGTCAGTAGAATATGAAAAGCAGTTTCGATCCAGCCTCGAAGATCGTCAATGAAGTGAAATCAACACTTCTCAATCTTTAAATAGCAATGATCGCCAAATACCATTCGAAATATCTCATTACCTAACCTCACTAATCTTTGCTACCTCGCTAAAATTAAATTTTAACTGCAAATAACTTAAGTATAAGGTAGTGTCACCTCAACTAAGCGATGATACAACACAGAGACTATTAAGCTTAATCAGCAGGTTATCTTCTCATGCACGCAGTCTCCGCTCATTGGAATTTTAGGAATAACATTTTGGATGGAACATCACACACCAATTTGCAAAAGGATCGGAAGATACGATCGGGAAATTAAGAAGACGTAGAACAACGTTACGCCTGGTGTACACTGAGACCAAACGCAGCTTAACTCTTTGTTCGTTTTGTTTAAAACACAAAAGATGTTATTTTAATTGTCTTTTTCATATGTAACAGATGAGCCAAAAAATTGACAACTAAGTTGTAATGCTCATGTGAAAGATATCTTAGTAATAGTAAGATAGTAATGTTAGTAAAACATGAAAATTGTCATTATCTCTGACACAATATCAATCCTCCGTAGATCGCCGCAACCTGTCTAAGAAATGTAAAACACAAAAACGCTTAATTTTCCGAGATTAAGCCTGACTAACGCAATATGTGGCACTTGCATTTATTCGCAATCGCCTGAAGCTAATCAGCACACACGCCTGTTGTGGTGACGTGACTGTTACATCGAACACATGAATCAAAAACCAGTTGAAGTCAAAGTAAACGCAAAAAAGTGTTTATCAGTCCGTTGCAACGCCGCCTTATTTGACCGCGTAGTATGTCACGAAGCGATGGAAGAACATCAGTGACCACAGGTTTGACATCAAACTATTGTAATGAAAGAAACTGGTATGGTGCGTCTAGCTCAAACAACGCGTTTTCACAAAATAAGGTCTTGCCGAAGAAGCTAATCAAAATGCTCTAATCCGGATCCAACCTTTTCCCAATGAAAAATTATCTCTGCTCGAGTTTCTAATTAGCTGATTAAGATACATATGCAACCTAAAGCAACCCCAACTGAAGATTTGTATTAATTATGATACAAGTATCGCAGGGCGCTCGTAATTACCCGGAGGCAGCACAAAAGATCTCATGCTTCGAGGGGCTTGAATAGTGAAGGTGTTCACTTAACGTGCAGCATACTGCACAGTACGCACCCACCATTGACAGTCCACTTTGTTGGTGGTGGGGCAACCAGTCAGCAATTTGTATTGACGACTGGTTCAAAATGAAGAGCAGTTTTCCTCTAGCCTCATTTTGATTGAGTTTGCAGTGTGAACGTGAACACTTGTTTCATGCCGTGCCTCCAGTACAACATGAGGGTAAACACACAGTATCAGCACAGCTCGCACTGTCCATGGCGAAAATACGCAACTTCTTATGTAGCTGAAAAAACAACACTTCATCAAATGTAAAAAATGTTCTTACTCTTGTAGCCCCACTAACAAGAAGCGGCACAATAAAGCGGTTCCTAGAACCTTCGACAATATATTCAGAATGAATCCTCGTGTGGATGTATTTGGCATGGAGCGAATTTTCATAGGATTCCTCATCAAGCTCGTCACTGCCTCCCTCACTTTCTACGAGCTTGCGATAGCCGGGACTAATGCACACCAATACATAATCAGCCTGAAACAAAACGATTTTTAACTAGTGACGACAATCCAACACTCATTCATACTCTGCTCGCACAGAGAAGCCTTGGAGACCTCATGCTGCAGTCAAAAAATCCGGGATTTAAGCGGAACAGTTTTTAGCCATAAAGCTCTTGTTTCGGGGTCAATTTGTCGCTTGAAACGACTACAATAGCATCTATAGATGGCTCTTATCAAAAATTTTAATCAAAATTCCAGCGAGCTTCTCTTAAAACCAATTTAAAGTGAAATGCAACCTTTGATTTAACTACTTGACTGAAGATAATAAATCATTTTCAAAAAATCAGCAGCATCGTCAAAGCTGATTTTTCACAGGTTCAGTGACAGTTTCGTCGGGAGCTTCTATTCAAACACAATCTATTAAAGTAACCAGTACTTTTGCATTGCATGGTAGACCAAAAAACAGTCTTCAAAACGTAATTCCACCCAAATCATTTTACTGAGTACTTATTAACCTGTAAAACGTAAGGAGTGATGCCCATAACACATCCTGTTAAGACAACAACAAAAACTGTGTATAATGTAGAAAAGATAATCACCTGTCGTAACTTGACAATACTTGTTATCAATTCCCTTTTCCGTAGAAATTTTTAAAAAATTACGTTTCGGCTATAATTAGAACCGCCTGTCACTACGATACCATATTTGCTCTTTCTCATCTCCATCTCTTTTTCATAAAAATTATAAACAAGCTACGCGCCAGCTATATTAAAATCTCTAAATTTCGGAAATATTATCGTGCTATTCACTATTTTGTTGTTTGAACATTACTTCCATCAAATTCTTTAAAAGCTATTTTGACTTTACGGCTATTCTTCATTAAACTAAACAAGTTTGTTAATCCAATTATAATTTTCGGAAAAGAAAAAAATGCCAACTGCCTTCCTAGAAATTGAACAATATAATGATTTAACTCGTACAAACCTCAGTAATTCGTTCCTCCAACCACCTGCAACGACTGCCGGCTACCAAAAGTTTTTCAAATAAATCGCTCTTCATGTCCAGTTTGAATGTCGTTTCTTCATCCGGCGCAGTGTACTTAAACTAAAATGATACATCTACATCAAACAAGCAATTGAAGAAGCCAATTCTAAAAAGCCCACATTTAGTCCGTTTAGGATGAAAATTTTGATCACCGAATAAGTACATCAATAAAACAGGACTTAAGTACTTTTTCTTTGGCTAATATTTGTCAGATCAATAATACAAAACACGTACGCCTCCAAAAAGGGGTCAAATGCATTTATGTCATAATGTGACTTCATACTTTTAGAACTCAGCTCTATAATTGTAAAATACTTCCGGTCACGGAAAATCTATTGTCGATTGAAACAGCATTCTACTGTGTTGGGGCTAGCAGTAGGAATTTTATATTTAAGTTGTATCTTCATAGACTGCCGCTTTACCCCAGCCCTGAGTTTTTCAACTTTGACGCCACGAACGAGACCACAAAAAGGCTTGGGTGGGTTCAAAAGAACAACTTTTCTGTACAAGGACAAATAATAATGGGAATTGCGGAAACTCTCATGCACACTGCAGTAGCATCACATAATCATGATAAGACATCGACAACTAATGCTCCGAATTCTAACGAACTTGTGATCAAGTTCAGAAACACGGTTCTCATTGACACTGCAAGCGAAAATTGACATAAACAATTGCTGTACAAAAACGTTCGTTTCCAAGTGTACTTGGGGTCCGCGAAAATTCATGTTCGCGCGGTAAATAGCCCACGGTCCGAAAGGATTGGCAAACACAGCTCTAGCCGGATCTTAATCACGTCAGCGTTACGAATTGGACATTAATTTCATGCCGTGCCTACATCCCAAAACGAGGAGTAAATACAACTTAGGTTGCGTGAAAGTATAAAAAATAAAAACACGAAGGATTTCCCAAATAAAACCTTAGTTGGATAACGTGAGAGATTTTCAACTTGACAATCCGAGTATAATGCGATCTACTTCATAAGCATGACTTTCGTGGCAACGATTGTGAGTTCGATATCAAAACAAGTGTTGTGTTGTTGTACTTTCGAGAGCACCTTATGCAAATTCCTTGCTATTCTAAGGTGCTTTACTAGCAGCAAGTACAAAGCATATTTGAACGCAACGTTGTTTTATCAAAACTCGAAACGTTTTTTTCCATAAAAGCAGGATAAAAACAATAACGTAAAACCAATCAACATCATAGTTACATGTTCATTCTGTTGATCCAACAGTACAGCAATAGAAGCAATGGTTTTCAAGTGATTTGGATTATCTCGTTCTCTGGCGTAAGTCATGAAAACTATGACAACAAAGGCAATGAGTTCGTGAAAAACAATCAATTTTTATTGTTACACTCACTAACCGACAAACCCAAAGCAGTGTAGACACTAATGCAAACCATCAATAGTAGTAGTACTTAATGAGATTTGACTCTACTCGGTTAAGTGTCATCGGCCTCGCAACCTCTAGACCTGGGTTCAATTCATTGGTCGAACCGCATCCTACAAATTGCATTCACAAACCTTTTGCTTGGTGCTCAGCAATAGGAATAATGTGTGTAATCAAGTATAAAACCGAATATATTACGTCATAATCAGACGTCTCCATTCCAAGGAGAAGTAGGCGAAAACACAACAAGAGTAACAAAACCCAAGCTTATTTCGGAAAAAAACGTCAAAAATAATACGTTTCATTTCAATGAGTCTAATAAGTGTATATGAAAGCGCAATTCCGTACATGTATCTGTTTTAACTCCTCAAAACTACTTCGCGCACAAACATCAATTTTGACGTGATCAATCATCTCCTAGGAGTAAGTGTTGCAAGGTAATTGGTAACGTCATGATGACGTCACAATCAAGATAATTTTTTAATTGGAATTTCTTGACAGAGAAAAACGGTTTTCTATTCAAACGAAAGCCAGCCCCCAACTTACCAACTAGCAAAAATTTTTTTTGCTAGTTGAATTCCTTTTTTGCTACAAAATGGTTTCATAATTAAGACAACTTTTCAAAATTAAGTTAACACGTTCCGTGCGACAGGTCTGTACAAGTATATACGTCTACCGCGACACCCTTTTGTTTATAACTTCATTTAGCCGCTGGCTATTGTCACGAGAGCAGGTGGGTGTGCTTTCTCTCCCTTTCCTTTACAAAATACCGTAATAAAAAACGTGGCCCACTATTTGCCACATCGCAGTACACTTCTTGTTTACTTGTCATTTGCGATGCGGCAACATATGGGTCACATCGCACGGAACGTGTTAAGCTATCGTATTTTTAGGGGGTGTATTCGGACGTGCCCAGAGTACACAAAAACGTCAATGAAAATCGGCAAATAAACACCTGAAGTCCTAAAAAGCTGTTGAGAAATTTGGCGTTAAAAAATCTTCGCCTCATGGTTAAGCCAAGTCCAAAAGTAGAAAACGTCAGGTTTTGTAAACAAACTGAGTAGCTGTTTGTTGAGCGATTGATTGCCTGCGCTGCTTGGGGTTTTCCGTCGATAGCATTTGAATTGAGAGTTATCGGCAAAGCTTTTTTAAATCGCAAAGGAGTTAAGTTACAAAATTCCAATAAACTATGTTGGGGGGGGGGGGGGAAATGGGTTAAAAGCTTTCTCAAAAGACACTAAACTGCATTGTCGGAGAAATTGTCTCAAAACATCAAAGTTTCTCGGGCTTCTGTTAGTCCAAATGTAATCAAAACTTATTTGACTAATTTAAACACAGAAATTGAGGGTGTTCCTCTTTCTCAATTTGTTAACTACGACCAGATAAATCCAACGGACGATCCCGGAAAAAAGAAAAGGATCGTCAAAAGAAGTCTCAAGTACCCTAAAAACATTGCAAATTCTTCAAAAACTCAACATCTTTGATGCATGCAGGAGCTGTCAATGCTACAGTGCTTCCTTTTTACACAGTAAACAAATATACACCTGCATGACATATGGGTGGTACACTTTGGCGTCCCCTCTCCCCCCTTACCCAACAACTTTTGAAATATGGTTCCATGCACTTCATAAAATGATAGAATAAAACGCTTTGAAATCTTTGGCTGTTTCAATTGAGAGAAATTCCGATTCCTACGTGCTGAAACTGGGCAAACAACACACAGCCAGGGACACGACAATGTAAATACAGTTTATGTCTTTATTTTATTGGCCACGCCCTGGTCTCCGTATAACTATAAAACGTTAACTACTTTCAAGAGCATGACTTCTTTAGATACAATTTCTTTCTTGAGAGTAGGGGGGATGGACTTTTAAGTAAACTCAATCATATCAAGCTATCTTACAACATAAGTGAGCGCAAACCTATTTTTTGGGGGGAGTGAGGACAGAGCATTAAGGGAGATAAACGTTATAAAAGTGAGAATCTTGCCAATTTAGTCTCCAAACAAGCATGAATGCCTTTTTTCGGTAGCCTACGTTTTGAATACAAGAATTTTGTCCATATTCGTGTCCAAACATAAACATAAACATTTTCTTTTCTTATAGATTAAGTTTTTGAACGTCATGTCTTGCCGTTTTGGGGTCTTTGCCTTCTATTTTCCACTAATTGCCCAAGGCATAAACAAGATTATGCAAGACTGATCACCTCGCCGGGGTGAGTGTCATAAAGGGGATTGGTTGTGGCACTACGATGACGTCACCATGGGAAAATTGTTTTTAAATTTGCATTTCTTGACAAAGAAAAAGGCTTTTGTGCTTAAAAAAGCCAGCACCCGACTCATCAAATTTCAAAAATTTCATTTATTTGTTGTTCAAGATGACGTCATAATTGACGATTGATTGTAAAAGTTGTTTTGTCATTTTCTCAAAAAATACTGACCGTACAAAGGCGGTGTGATTGCGTTCGCCAAGTGTGATTGCGTCGTCTTTATTTTGCGCTGTAGGTAGCATAACCCAATACACTTACCAAACAACAATTCTCTAGGAAAGGTGCCGCATAAGTAGCAAAAAGCTCAGGACTACGGACATCATTTATGCTAATGATTTCTTTGTTTCTTTACTGTTTGCTATTTTCACGAGGGGATTGAACCAAGTCGTGAAATATGCATACCAACAAATAACTGATTACTGTAATCGTAGAACAAAGCCATTACGGCGTTCATTCTTAACTTTGCGTTTGTTGTCCAACACTTATTTGAAGAAACGAACAGAATTAGTGAAATGATAGAGGGTTCTTAATACCTCTCTTAATGCAAAGTACTCAAACTACGAACAGGATTTGGGGTATATGGGCGATGCCCCCATTAGTGCAAACTCATCGCTTATGATCTTCGAAATATGATTTGGTTGAAGTCGGAACAGCCGGTTGAACGGATGCTACTAAAACCGACATAACTGAACTGCAGTGCTGCCGAGCAACGTCGGCTACAACCACTGCGGTCTGAAATTCATGCCTTAATAACAACAGCTTTCATTAGTTATGGCCTTAAGCAAAATCTTCGCCTTAGTCAATGCGAATGTCTGGAACAATGAAATACGGAAGTCATAAATTCAACGCTTGCAAAACGACCACACTTGGGCGCTTATTTTTTGTCTTATTACGCCAAGAGTCTATCTCTTGAGAGGGTTCAAGTTTAAGTATTTTTTATTGCATTGCAAAGTTTTATGTACAGCGGTAGGATCGAATGCGAAAAGGATCATCCAATATCACACTCATCAAGCAATTAGGAACAAGCATTCTGATCGGGTTGGGAGGAGCGCTAATCATTTTAAACCGCTCGTGTGTAGACTGGCAGCCACGTCATCACGCAGGCGGTCTGCTATCTGTCGGTAACAAATACGTACTTCACGACGTGCTTGGTAGGTAGCTTCTCAAAACCCACCAGGTGAAGCAAACTTGCTTCCTAATATTAGATATTGTTGCTTTTCAGTAAACACTATAAACTGTTTACATAAATCATTTTCAATGGAATCTACAGAAGGTAATTTTTCGCCTATTTTACCAACGTGGGCACTTGAGCAGTGAGTAGTGAGTGTAATAATAACAAACAAGAAATCCTACGGCGTGCAGAAGTAAAGCTGAGGTAGAAGAAAGACTTGAGATGCAATGTAATCACGCAGAATGGCTACAAAAAAATAAAACAGCAGACTAAATACACCACGATTATTTAAAGCTCTGGTGATGTCTTAAACGCTTGTATGAAAATCGAAATCGGGTCTGAGACTTATTCAGGATTGAAAGTGTGACAAAACCTATAAACTTTGTTAAGTAACAGAGCACCGGTTATTCCACATGAATTTAAGAAATCGCAAGTTGAAATTTGCCAAATGCATGCTTGACCACAACAATGTAGTTGGGTAATACAAGCCCACAAGCTTAAAAAGAACCTCAGCAATCGGACAGAGCTTTACAAAACTACAGGAGCTGCATTTAACAGGACTGAGTAAAACTAGACTGAACCACCAACCTTAGTCATACGTAATTACACGAAAACACGCTGGATAGGGAGCGTTAGTAAAAAAAACATGATGTGAAAACTTCAAAAATCAGGGAATTTCCGATCAACGATACAAAAGTTGCTTCCAGTGTATCACGAATAATCACACTGTCGCAGTCAGTTGCTAAAGATGAGCACTTGAAACGTTAGAAACTAAATTTAAACGTTTCTCGAAAAAAATTCCACCAAACTCCACGTCAATAGAGTTGATCAAAAATATTTTTGCAGGTTACCATTTATGTAGTTTACACTCAAAAAATCAGAATTCTCCAATAAGGGTAAAATCTGAGCACCTTGATAAAAAGTAGCATATTTGGGCGATCGGCAGCGTTTGTTTCTCTCAAGCGCATTTAACCAATTTTAAAAATACTTATCCTTTCACCAATAGAACTGTTACCACTGGGAGACAAGCTCTGGCAGCCATCTAATAACGCTAAACCTTTGCTGAAACCAAGCGACAGTAGAAAATACTTGAAATTTTTAAGACGGTGAAAACCCGTCTTAAAATTGGAATAGCAAAGATGACGTCATTAAAAATCACATAAACCAGGCTTGTAGGAAAAGTCTAATTACTGCGAACTTTGCTTATCATCAGGCCTGTTTCACGTAGAACTCTTGCACTTATGCCAAGAACTCGGGCGCAATTCAGGTTATCATTACGGCTTTTTTTAGCAGAAAGTTATCTAAACATATTGATAGTGCGCAAAAATCTTGTTAATCAATTAACAAATTGCAGTCCTTTTAAAACGTGATCAGCAATGAGGATGATTTTGTTAAATTGCAGTCCTGTGAAACGTGATCAACAATTAGGATGATTTTGCTAAATATAGCTCTGGGCATTTTTCATGCAGATTGTACGATAGTACGTGCTGCAAACAAACGCAAGAAAACTCTTTCACCACTTAAATGTGAACAATTTTTAAAGTACCACTTTTCAAACCGTCAAAAAGGATGTAACAGCCAAATACACATTGAGTATTAGCCCCGTACAGTTACCCATCGATTATCAGGCATAAATACCTATGTAGTCGGATGAGTTAAGACACCTGGAAAGCATCGTAACTAGTTTACTGTTGTTACATTCGATTAACGGGTTGTCCGATTTCATCACTAAGCCTTATCTTTTTGCCAGAACACAAGCCTGTGAAGGAAAACCCATACGCAAAAATACTTGCAATATTTTTTTGATAAGCAATTGATTACACTGTTCAACAAAAAAAAATTTGGTATCTGGAAATTATTCAGCTGCTGATTACAAATTTGTTGTCCGTTTTTTTTCTATCACGTCAGTTTTTTTTTGAAAGTTGTACTCGTAAGATAACGATTTTAGCAAAATTCCACGCATTTTGGCAATCTGGTAAATATACTGTCCATAAATCCACTGAACATATTGATTTTATTGAACTTTTGTGCATTTGTGCGGGTATAAAAAATGGTTAAAAATGTTTTTAACTTCTTTTGCGCTTCTATCAGCTGTCACTTTCTCTCTGCTGCAAGCGGTCATACACGCTCATCATCTTATCGTCTAGCTTTCACTTGCGGCTCGCTTCGATAACAAAAATGTCTTTGTGACGTCTTTTATCAAGCTGCTTTGTTGATGTTGTTTACCCAACCCCTTCCGAGGGATGGGGGCATGGCGGAAGATCATGGGGCCCCAGATGCCGAGCAACTCCCCAGGGTTTGGACCAGAGGTCGTAAAGAGACAGAGAGTCGCCAAAAAGCGAGAGGCGCAAAGAGTCCGTAGCTGGACAGTGCAGAATGAGATGAGAGATGTCCTGGGACGAGTGTCCACAGGCGCTACAGGAAAGATTCTCAATTCTACCAATCCTAGAGACATAAGAACCTAAAAAAAGGCTGTGTCCATTGCTGCGAAGACGAGAGAGGACAGAGCGAGTATGACGAGGGAGCACCAGTTCCTCGGTGGAAATCGAGGGAACCTGTGTGTCAAAAAAACTTGATGAGACAGTACGTCTCATTTTGATGAAACAGTACGCCAGTACGCCATCCGAGAAAAGACAAGAGCGGATACGAGAAGAGGAGAAAGACTACAAGGGATTGCGGAGGGCGCAAGTAGGGCTCCCCGTCTGGCCAGCTCATTGGCCGCATTGCTCCCTGGGAGAAACGAGTGTCTGGGGACCCATTGTAGTCTGATAGAACAGGAGGAGAGAGAAGACAGTTCCTGCCAGATCTGCCACAGAGTTTGAGATAAGAGGAAAGATGGAGGAGTGGACTGGGCGGCGAGGACGGAACGAGAGTCAGATAGTAGGAGAAGAGAAGAGAAATGGCAGACTTTATGGTGCTGCCGTGACCAGCAAAGAGCGTGCAGAATGGCGCAGGCTTCAGCGGAAAAACTGAAACAAACTGGGCCTGCCAAAAAGGAAAGAGTGGCCTCAGTGCCACAGAGAGAGCAGTTGGAAAGTACGCCGGAGCCGCCCTTGCCAAAAGGAGTCTGTCCAGAGCACCAGATCATGAGGGGGGGGGAAGAGAGTCAAGGTGGGCGAGAGCCGCACCTCAGCGAAAAAGAGGAGGATCAAGCAGGAGAATGAAGAGGAGAGGGTGGACACCACGATGAGCAAAGGGAGATTCCAAGAAGGAAAGGGAGGGCAAGCAAGAAGAGCCTCGCTAGAACAAGTAGAAGGAAGCATGAGCGGGTGAGTGGACGCAAAAGCTCTCCAGGACGATCTGCAAAGTCTTGGTTTCACTCCTAGTCTGGCCAAACCTGAAAAGGAAAAGGAGGATGGGAGACGAAGAGCCCGCTCATAAGATGAAAGGGTGAAATGAGTCAGGGTAACTCGTAGGGGAGGTAAGGAAGCCTCGAAAAGAAGCAGAGGGATAGGGGAAGACGAGAGGCAGCCGGAGATGGCGCGACTGGCCGCTCGGTGGAGGCGTTCCAATTGGGTGAAATTGGTAGCGCTTAAGAAAGGAAACCATTCGGGTGAAGCGTAAGTGAGAAGGGGCCAAAGAAATGATTTATGCAGAACAGAGAGGGACTCCTTAGAGAGGCCCCATGAGGAAGCAGAGATACAGCGTAAGGCCTTGAGACGTGAGAAGAACTTGGCCTTCAGCGAAGATACATGTTTAGAAAAGGAAAGAGTGCGGTCGAAGGTGACCCCAAGAAAAGTTGGAGTTGGATTGAAACTGAGAGGGAAGTCGAATATAAGAAGATTGGGCTGGAGGTTAACTTGGTGGGGATCCACTGAGAAGAAGGAGGCCTCACATTTGCTCGGATTGAGAGGAAGACACCAGTACTCAGACCAGCGCTCCAATCTAAACAGAGCTTCTTGTGTGGCCTCCACCGCAGTGGGGACCGAGGGGGAGGAGGACCAAATAACCAGATCGTCAGCGTAAAGAGAGCAGCTGACTGAAGAAGAAAAGAAGCCGGGAGATCATTGATGAATAGAGAGAAAAACAGATCCTTGCGGAACACCTCGACGAACTCGAAAGGAACGACTTTTGTGATTTTGATAGACCAGACAAGCGCGCCTATCAGAAAGGAAAGATTGAGTCCAACGAGCAAAGCAAGGAGGGAGGCCAGCCGAAATCAGTTTGTGAAAAAGGGCGGGATGCCAGACAGAGTCAAAAGCTTTAGAGAAATCGATAGTAGACAGGATCGTCCGAGAGCCCGGCATGAGTTTGTTAAACCCATCCGAAATGGACTGAGAAAAGGTACAGAATTTGATCTAAAGTAGTCCGTCCAGGGCAGAAACCGGTCTGGGAGGGATAGAGAATGAAATTAGATTTCAGAAAGAAGAGTAGACGGGATAGAATGATGCGTTCAAACAGCTTTGAGACGCAGGAGGTGAGAGAGATAGGCCTGAAGGAAGCAGGAGAGTCGAGAGACTTTCCCATCTTGTGGATGGCAATAATGGAAGATGTCTTCCAGATGGAAGGAAAGGAATGCGAAGACCAGGAGAGATTGAAGATGTAAAGAAGAAAATCCATGCCAGAGCGAAGAAGGTGCTTTAGCATGGGATAGGCAACTTTGTCTGGGCCAATGGCAGTGAACAAGAAGAGGTTGGAGGCAGCTGGATGAAATTCCACGGGAGAGAAAGGAGAGCAAAAGGAAGAGTGAGACTCCACAGGGCACGTGGCTCGGCGGAGCTCAGTGAGGTAGCCTCTGGCTCTGCTACGCAGAGCCTTTGGCTGAGAAACGGAAAAGTGAGATCTCAGGTAAGCGGCATAAACCGAAGCCGATTCCCTGGGAGAAACGCAGTTGAGGAAGTTAGGAAAGGAGGAAGACAAGGGAGGAGAGTCAGCGATAGAGCGCGAAGAAGAGAGTGTACAGATTTAGGGTTAGACCTAGGTGAAAAAGAAGAGCAAGTCGTCTGCCATGCCTCGGCCTTGGCAATGACTGACGAGGCGTGTCAAGAAGCGGAGATGTAAGCCTGGCGATCTTCATCACTTCTGTGAGCGGCAGCGAAAGCCTTGCGTCTTTCACTAATCGCTTCTTCCACCTCAGCAGACCACCAGGCTTTAGGATGGCGTTTGATGCGGCTGAAAGGAATGGGAGATTTGGCCGCATTCAGTGTCAGAGAGGTAAAAAGAGCAGCAGCAGAGGAAAGAGAAAGAGACGAGTATTCCTCTGCAGATGGACAGGGAAAGTCAATGTGGGAGGCAAAGTCATCCCAGCAAGCTTTCAGAAAATTGAAGGAAGGGGGATGCTCGTTGGGGCGAAAGGCTGGAGAGAGAGGGATAGATAGAAGAATTGATAGGTGGTCAGAACCCAGGTCCTGAAGCACCTCCCAGGAGCAGGAAAGGGCAAGAGAAAAGAGAACAAAGGAGATGTCAGGAGAGGAGCGATGGAGAAGGGTGGGTGTGTCAGGGTCATTAAGGGGGAGGAGGTCAGAAGAAATGATCCAGTCAAATACTTCTTCCCCACAGGGATCGGAAGTACCTCTTGAGTTTCAGAGGGGGTGATGGCAATTGAAGTCCCCCAGAATGAAGAGATTTCTGGAGGAGGGGGAAAAGGAATCGGTTCTGCCATCCGTAGGGAAGAAGAGAATAGAGGGGCATACACATTAAGAAAAGAGAGCGAGGAAGAGTTGTTTAGAGAGATGTTGATCCCTACATAATCAAAGTAGGGATCAAGCGAAGAAAGAGTGGAAGTAGAAAGTTCAGAAAAAGATAGGCCCTGCCTGACGAAAGTGACAACGACGCCGCTAGCGTACGTGGCATCAGGAAAGAGAATGCCAGACCGGGAGTGGGTGCGATCAGAGTGCAGAGCAGAGAATCCAGGAATCTGGAAAGAGGAAGATGAGTTCAGACTGGATTCCTTGATGCAGATGAGGTTGACAGGATGGGACGAAAGAAAGTGAAATAGTTCAGTGCTCCTGGCTCGAAGACCTCCAGCATTCCATTGAAGAACCCTGAGAGAGTCAGGGGGGAGAGGAGGCAGGAGGCATAGAAGAACAGCCAGGAGCAAGAGACGGTGGTGAGGGGGCAGCGAGAGAAGATATAAAATGGGCAGATGGGGGTTAAGAGGTTTGGAGACGAGGGTGGGGCGAGAGTGCAGCATTAGCAAAAGGGGGCCAGATTGTACAGTGGAGGTATACAATTCGGAGGAGTCCAAAGAGGGAGTCACAGTGTTATGGCAGGGGGGAAGCTCCAAGAGTGAGAGCTGCCAAGAGCTCTGAATTTGGAAAGGGAAAGTTGTGAGCACCTTAGATGGACCCATTTGGAGCAAGCGCAGCATTGCACTGACTTGCCCTGCCAGGTCATATTTCCAGCGCACACAGAGCAAGGAAACATGGGGCCAGGGTTGGGATGAACGTTACCGCTCATCAGGAGAAGGAGGAGAATAAGGAGACGAAGACGGACAAGAGAGGGGCAGGAGAAAAAAAAAGAGAAAATAGGCGACCGATTTTGAAGAAGCTGTGAGCTACCCTTCTGCGGTCGTTCAGGGGGCAGCATAGCGAAAAAATGAAGGGGAGTGCCTGGGGTACCTGGGACCCTCGGGAAGGCCAACAGCCATTTCGACCCAACCTAAGCGAGGTCGGGGACTGTACCACCACGTTGAGGCGGCTGTTGATTGGTTTACCAAGCTCGTAGCTCACATCTACAGAGGGTCAGAAAAAAACTGATAGGCGTAAAAAACACAAGAGCTATGTGAAGCCCAACTGTGAGCTGGGCAATACAAAAATTACTTTCAAATCTTCACAAACCTTCAGAGAATAATTGAAGTAAATGATTGTTTCTAAAGAGTTTCCAATATTGCATAACTCTCTGTCATTTGAAAACAGCTTTTAGACTTGCTTTGCTAGCATCATCGAAAAGCCTCCACTTATTAGATCAGGGTTTTTTTTTCGAACATCGACCAATTTTTTGCGCAATGTCCGAAAGTTTTTGAGCTATTTCAGTCAACAAGACCGAAAAATATTTAAACGCTATTAAGAGATAGCGAACAAATTTCGCAAGCCGTTTTGTTTAAAAAAGTTCTACAAAAAACCACAAGGTAGTTTTGACAATCGGTTTCAGGGCAACATAAATCGTTTAAAGTCTTTATAAAAAACTTGTGCGCTTGTCGGACCGACGCTTTTTCGCAGCATGGCTGAATTTAAAAAGTGCCAGCGAGGAGAAGTGCGCCACGGTATTTTGAGAAAAATTCAATCGCCGGAATATGTAACATAAGTTCTTCAAATATGGTATTGTCTAAGTCGGGCATCTAATTTTAATTACCAATGCTGTTGTTTCATTGCTTTTCATTACACCGTATTTTGCGATTCATTTCTTGATGAGTACAATGATATTGCTACTTTAAAGAGATCGTCAGTTGGCGATTGTATTGTTAAAGTAAACTGCCCAAAGCTTTTCAACGTTAGACATGTTAAGTCACTTTAGCTTACATTTAGCTTAGTTTTTTAGTCACGCAGCTAGGAAATACTATTTGTAAAGACAGACCGAAATTTATTTAAAATGTCCGAGATTTTTTAAGGCTTTTCGGACAAATGTCCGAAACATTTTGACGAAAAAAAAAACCCAGGATCACAAATATGCTGATACCCTAAAACGACTAGTAAATACAACTAGTCCTTCCCAGTCGACTAGAGGTGAAGACATAAAACGAAACAGCCTTATTGGCATCTGTCATACCTGGGCTAGACCACTATCACAGCTCGTTGTTCATCAGACGCGAGTTTTGGCAGCTCTGTTAATAGCCGTTTCCGAGCTTTTATCAGCACAGAGTGACGAACTGTCTTCTACCACCAGTCGGCTAGAAAGGACAAGTTACAGTATATTCACAACTTATAACTGTCCTAGACACGAACAGAGCAGCTTTCCATGTGCTACCCCTGCTCGCAATGGAGAATACATTCTAAAGAGCAAAACGTTTTCTTTTTGCCTCTTCGCTAAGGTACCACAAATAGAAAATGTTTTTCCAAGCAAAAATCTAGCTACCTATACAATCATCCTGTGACAGAATTGCCCTGCAGAGATCTTGTAGATCAGAACAGGCTTACTGACATCTGTCAATCTAGGTTAATCATTTGTACAGAAATGTTGTCGCCAAAGTACGATGTGTTTCAAGAATTTAACCAACTAAATGAAAACAGCAAACCGAAGTTTATTGAACCAAACTAGACTGTATCTTAGGTAGTAAAAAATACCGACGATGGCACTGTCGGTGAAAAAAGAGTGATTCTTGTGCTGGCTTCAAGTAGATCCATTGTTTCAAGCGTGAACTTTTAAATGTTTCCCTTTCTCTTTTGGCAAAACTAAATCTTTCGCCAGATCATTTAATATGTCTTGGTTAAATTGGGGCATGTTGTTCACTTTCCACTGCATACACTTCGCACTCACAATCTTCTATTGAACTTTGAGATCCAGAAAACGAGACTCCTTTCAAATCACTAGTTAGAGGGAATGGGAACGTCGTTGCTGCGGGTAACTCGCCAAACCAGATCTACAAATCAGGTAGATAATTTTTGATCCGCATAGCTGCGTGGAACCGGATCTACAATCAGGATACATAATTCTTGACTATGTTTTTTTTAAATTGCTTGTTAGGCAGCTTTAGGCGCTTGTTAGGCAGAAGTAACAGTTTGCAGAGTGATCAACTTGCTCGTGCCAAACCTAGAGAAACGCCAAACGGTATTTTTTCTTTTTCTCAGAGAGCCACCAAATTGCGCGTTGCAAGCATTTCAGTTTATAGGTGGGGTCCAGAGCTTATCCTGGTCTCCGACTTCACACCCAAAGTAACAATTGTACACGAATTCTACATTTACTGTGAGTTTTCTGCCGTGCACAGGCAGAGCGCATTTTTCGCAAATGTAACAATAATTATCTGAATCAAGATTGCATCTTCTTTTGCAACTTCACATGTTTTATATGATGGTATCTGGTATATAAACTGAAAGTCGGCTTCATAACAAATGTAAATTGTAAACGTATCGCCGGTAATACATGTTCACCTACAAAGTAACTGGTCGTTTTTAAAACTGTAGATTTAGCATAGCCTCTTCAACAAAAAAAGAGTAAATACAAACTGATCTATAACAGAAAGGGCTGGGCTCTGCTGATGTTTGTGAACACTTTTTACTTTGTTTGGCTACCGAAACAGTACCTGACATAAAACGTGTAAGCTTTCTTTTAAATTAGAGTCTATTTCAAAGCCTTGCGATCTTTGCAAGAGCTCTCGATGCTTTTCTTACTCCTTCTGCGCAAACATTAGACACTTCATATTTTCCTCTTCACTGGAATGTACAATGCAAAAATGTTTTAACACCGCACTCAGGCAGGTCCACATTCTGCATTTCTCACAACCTTAGTAGCTTACTGTTAGTTACATCGCCGTAGTTATTGCTTGTTGCTACAATTCAAATCAAGCAAAAAAATGTGACCAAGCACAAAATCTTATTGCACTTAAATACTGCCACATTAGCTATCTTGGTAGTTGTAAAAAAGAAAAGCATTGAAATCAATAGAAGTATCACAACTACGAAAGTGAAAAAGAGACATCACAATTCCTTAATTTCTTTCCCATAATTTTCCTCTGCAAGCCTACAGGCTTCTGGTTGAGATTCACTGTGAGAGTTGAAAAAGGGTCTGCTATTAACAAACAGTAATAAAGCCAGCGGTACTGATTTGATGTACCATAGATTTATAATGTTTGAAATGGCCGCAAAGGGCACATTTCTTGCAAGGCTGAGATTTTAATTGTTATTATCACTGTAAGAGTTGCATATGCTACTTTAGTTTAGTTTTTGAAAGATATACGGTGATATTTTGAAACAATATTTCACAGTTTTAAGTTTTTCACAGTTCTCGCAAACAGAGGAGACAAAATTTCATCTCAAACCTTTACAGCCACTAAAAGATAAATCTCACATACATTAACGATACAAGTTTCCAGTTAATTATTGCATTCATAGATACAAAAAGTGATGGAAAAGAACAGCATAAACTAAGCCATTAGTACACAGTTTAAAAATATTCTGACGTGATGGAAAAATATGACAACAGATTTGGAATCATTGATCTCAAACTACCCTAGATTAACTGCTTCTTGACGTGATAACAAAATTTTGTTCAACAGTATTATCTGTACCTTTGCACGGAAGCATCGCTGATGCAGCATCCTGTACCTTTAGCGGTTGCGGTTTGACGCAATATTACACCCCATAAACGATTTCTTGAATCATCTTTAACAGCAAAGTCACGGCAGACGCCGAATGCATGCAATTAACAATGCGGTGCTCGCACAGCTACAACTTGCGCACTATATTAACTTAAGACACAATATTTTAATTTCTTTAACATAATCGAAGATATGTTCACCGAGAATTGCTGCTTTACATGGAAAAAAAACGAAAAACGCCTGTGAAAATGCCAGTGAAAAGGGCCGTTGTGCTGTTTAAATACTACTTTTATATTGAGTGGTTAAATTATCTTAACAAAAGATCATAAATAGAATATCAATTGAAGGCATATCAACCGAAGGTGAATAACCGAAAGTCATGACTTTACCACATTGGAGTGTTTTAGACCATTACTGCTCTCCGTCGTAGAGGCTTGCTTTAGCTTCAAACCCAGCAACTGATAACCCTATGTAAGCTTGCAGGGGACTTTCCGGCCTTGTTCGATACTACATAAGCATTTACCTTTATTTGAAAGATATTTAATCGCTTTGCCGGTCTTCTTAACAAAACGCTCGTGTACCAAAATTAAAGCTACTTGAATATCAAAAGTATTGAGAACAAAGCTGTTCGCCATGATCACATAGTTGCTGGGACATCCACAGCGGCAGTAAGCTCAGGTCATCAAGGTCCAGCTCATTGCACTCCATTTAATCATGGCCGAGTAAACTCTATAATTTAATCTTTCACGTTACTCCTGCTGCTGAGTACCAAGCAAAAGATCTGTGAATATAATTTTAAAGTCTTTGGTATGACAAGGGAATTTAATCTCGGTCTTCCGACTGGAATGTAGACGTTAACCACTAAATGACCACGCCGGCATAATCAAAACAAAATACAAACCGTTTTTGACTTCAACTCGGTTTAACTGTGGGCTTGGTTTTTGCTTTCGTTGTTGGTTATTGCCATCCTTGTTTCGTACATCTCTTGGCCTGTTGTCAACCTGTAAAATGAAAGCAAAACTTGGTCAAAGCAGCTGAGAGTATTCAATGCACGACTGCAATAATGCAAGGAAGCTTCAAGACGGTTGACGATGAAGTGCCCGGGAAGCGCGTACCACCACATACGAGCAATATTAATCGATCTGAGACAAAAGATTCGATCGCGTGTTTTCCAAGGTAGAACGTGGCGTGACCTTAAGTTCGGATGAAAACTACAGAGCACGGTTTCTGGGCTGGCTTTCAAAAAGATGCAAACAGCCACTTCTATTTACAAGGAATGCAACATGCCTGTTGTGTTGCAAGTAAAGTATCTCAACATATGTGGCCTCGGGACAGGCACACTACTATGTTCTGTTGCAAGTAAAGTATCTCAACATATGTGGCCAGGCACACTACTCTGTTCTGTTGCAAGTAAAGTATCTCAACATATGTGGCCTCGGGACAGGCCACTACTCTGTTCTGTTACAAGTAAAGTATCTCAACATATGTGGCCTCGGGACAGGCACACTACTATGTTCTGTTGCAAGTAAAGTATCTCAACATATGTGGCCAGGCACACTACTCTGTTCTGTTGCAAGTAAAGTATCTCAACATATGTGGCCTCGGGACAGGCCACTACTCTGTTCTGTTACAAGTAAAGTATCTCAACATATGTGGCCTCGGGACAGGCACACTACTATGTTCTGTTGCAAGTAAAGTATCTCAACATATGTGGCCTCGGGACAGGCACACTCACTACTCGCAACTAAAAATCCTTGCCTCAAAAAATGGTTGGTTCAATCAAGTTTTGCGAAACCTATACTGACATGCTGTCACTGCAAGCTGACCCCCTATGCCGTCCTACCATAATAGCAGCGCTTACGTCACAGATTCCACACAGCGGGCGGTATCAAGCTACCACGTGCGCAAGGAAATGCTTTTAATCTCGTATGTGATTACACCGCGTGCTAGAGCAGCTCACACAAAACTGCTCCGTACATGTAACATCTTTTAAAAACATGTAAGACTTCTAGGAAAGTTACAAACGAATAAAACATACTACTGAAGTTTGTAGGAATGGTAAAAATGAAAAAAATACTTAAATTCAATACAGCACAATCTTTCTAAGCGCCTTTCTTCCATGTCAGTGATGAAAAACAAACAACTGCTAGCAAAAATAGACATTTTATTTTAATATGAAACCGAAGATGTTATTACTGACAAAACCAATTTTTTTATATTGATATAAATTTCTATGCTAACGATCAAGAAAATTATGATTACATAAAATCATTTGATTTTTGTAATGCACTCTGCGCCACATGAGCTATCCCAGCAAGACCGGCTTCCTCATTTAAACAATCAAGCTAATCGAGTTTATGCCCTGTTTGCAAGTCGTTAGTTAGACTGGCCACCACGACGGTTAGACTACACGGCCCTCACACTTGTTACGACGCATAAGTGAATGAATCCAGTCAAGTGTCCCACCCAACGTCACAAAAAGAGAACTTTCTACTTTTCCCGCTCTACCCCATTCATAATTTTAAAAAGTGCTGTGAATAATACTTTAAGAATATTTCAGAATGCGGCTTGATCGAGGTTTGATGCAGCAAACTACTGCGTTCGAGGCGTACACTCCAAATTCAGTGGTTCTCAAATTTTCCCCTATTATAGGACCCCTTTTGTTTGTTTGAAATTTTAGTGGACCACCATCGGTTTTTCCTCTTTCTTTGACATCAATATGTACTGGTGATCCTCTTATTACTTTTAACTTGTAGTGGAGGTCAATAGAAATAATCTAACTCAAAGGGTGAAGATTGCTGATCCCCTAAAAATTCCCCACGGACCCTTAGTGGTCCGCAGACTCCAGTTTAAGAACCACTGCGCTCTGGACAAAATAACAGAAATTGTGAAGCCAGTACAACGAGTCAAGCACATTTTACGCAGCAAAAGCAAGTGCGCTTCGGCGAAAAGGCCGCAGGAACTTGCATACATGCTGGCAAATCGGCGGCTACTTCTAAAGATTAACAAAAAACATCAAAATTCATGAAAAAACTTAGATAAAAATTACCACACTGTTACAGGATTCCCCGGATGAGATGTCACTGGTAGAAAAAGGGGAGTCGGTTGAGTTATTATCACTGCTGTCATAGTCTCCGTCGGTCTACAAGCATAATATAGCTTCAGATTCCTATCATACTACACAGCAACATATATATGAGCTATAATTGTTAATTATAAGTTAAATTGCTACGCTAAAACTCTGTATTCCAAAACTGGTCTGCTACTCAGAGAATAAATTAATAAGAATTACTCACTATTAACTAGGGGCATAATGTGCTTGGCCTACACTACACGTTAGTCACTAAATCAACTTATCCAGCAACAGGCCTACGTGCATCACTTGGTTAAAATATAGTTACGTTACTGCCTAGCGTCTTGAAAGCAGCAACTTTTCGATACCTATCAATACCACTCTGAATTTTGTAATCACTACCAGCTCAAAATGAAATGCCAATTTTCCCCAGTCTGATCTCCACAATACTTCAACAACACAGCTACAGCTGCCGTGATCGCTGAAGAAG
Organism: Trididemnum clinides; assembly: GCA_963675345.1. Taxonomy (NCBI): domain Eukaryota; kingdom Metazoa; phylum Chordata; class Ascidiacea; order Aplousobranchia; family Didemnidae; genus Trididemnum; species Trididemnum clinides. Next base: position 3,544,011 of record OY776285.1, read on the forward strand.
CACAGTGCAAAGCTAGATGGTTTTTGCTGTAATAAATGGAGCAAAAAAACAAACATTAAGCAGCACAGTGCTGAGCCAAATGACGACTGAGGCTGCAATTGCTGCAGGTGTGGCGAGCTTCTGGTCTGCACACTAGGAAGTCTAGTTTTCACTCCTTTTTATCACCAGGTGCAGCAAGAAGACTGACAATTTCAATATTGGGCTCGATCGAAAGGCAATCTCAGTCTACATAAAAAGAGTTCAATATCTAACCTCCAATCACCTTCCCTGATCAATTCAGATAACAAAAAGCTATGACCTTGCGCCAGTAAAAACCTTTGAATTTGCACATTAGAAAGTTGTGACTCTCACTAACAGTTCTCGGATTCATCAGTCCTCCCCTTACCCCATTTCCAATCTACAAAAAAATACTTTATGAAACTCTAAGCAAGAGTCTTACCTCCACACTACTGCTACGGCTGGTTGTATTTGAGAAAGCTTCAGCATCGTTCACAACAGAAAATAACCCCCTTTCACTAATACGAATATCAAAATCAGCCATTCGATTCTGCTCATCATCAAAATCAGCCATTCGATTTTGCTCATCATCAAAATCAAGCGATGCTGTCCGAAAGCTGAAACTAAAGCAAGTATAGCACGTCAAGCAACATCTTCACGGTATACCACTGGCTCTTAAACTGTGCGCAGCGGCGTCACCTGGAGAGTCGATTTAATTTTTTAAGGGTTCTTCAATTGAGCAAATAAAACAATACCTTGCAAAACAGCGACCAAAAACCACAGTGTATTCTGCTGTCAGGTGTATCGCAAGTACAGTACATTAGGTTTTTTCAGATAGGTTGTATCGAAAATAGTTTGAAAAAACAGAGTTAAGGTTGGTTTTCATTAGGCTTTAAATTAAATGTAGAAACAACGAATTTTTCGCGCTACTCCTGCGATCTACACCTAATGGAAACCAGCCTTTACACCGAAAAGTTTGGGCAATTCTATAAGAAATGAAAAATCAGCTCCACTTCAAAGACGAGGCAGGCCGAAACAGTGCTGTCGTCATCTTAGGCTGCGTTCGCACATAGCGGATTTCGCTACCACAAATAAAACTTCTTACCGATATTTAGAGCAGGTTTTGAGACGATGTTTTGCTGCTTGATACAAAGCGCGAAGAATGCAAGTTTGCATTCACTGTCAAGCAGCAAAACACCGTCTCAAAGCCTGCTCTAAACATCGGTAAGAAGTTTTATTCCTGATAGCGAAAAGCGCTATGTGCGTACGCAGCCTTATAGTTAAAGTTTTCGCATAACACTATCAACTTTTTCAAGAAAACAATTCAGCTGATTTCAAGTTACCGGAAACAGCGACTGAGTATATTACCAGATGATGCAATAAAGTAATTTGCAAAATGTCAAAATAGAACCAATCGCTGAACTGTTAGCCATCCTATTTTTATTTTAAGTTTCTAAACCACCAGTTTGATTTTAACTTTCTTAACTGTACAATGAAAATCCGCTAATCTAAGCATTATTTTCAAAAAAAGGAATGAATGTCTGAGATATTAATCGTCTACGCCTTGACCGTTAAAAAGGATAGCTAAACAGGATTTAAAAAACTTTTCAACATACAATGAATTCACTTTCGATCCACCACCAAAATGATTTAAGTGGTTGTAATTTTACCATTAGAATGCAGAGAGACAGGTCTAATTAGGTATATCAGAAGAAAACCTATTCCACAACAGAGAGAAACATTTTGCAGGAAAAAAGATACAAGAAAAAACGAAAGGAAAAACGGATTTTAAGCAGCAAACGCAATTGCTAGATCTTCAAGCGTTTCGTGGCACCGTATTATAAACAGAGTAAAGCACTCTCTAAAGTTAAAATGATTTCATAATCACTTGCTTTTTACAAAGCCTAGTTCACAACATCTAACTTGAAAGCATTGAAAGGCACATCTCTTCTATATATGCTAGTATTTTAGCAAAAGTTAATACTTACTCCGAATTCCACCTTGAAAGAGAATCCTCGCTGAGGTATGTTGGTTTGGCCAAAGAAGGAAACGTTGAAGGGTCATTAGTGGACCCACTGGCTGAGCCCACGTGACTGCTACTACTAGGTTGCAGATCGTCTTGAGCTTGTATCTGAAAAGCAATTTACAACAGACCACGTAGGTTGTTTGCACCAAAGAAAGCAATGGCTTCTAAATAGTTGTAGAAAGTACAAGCATATTGGTCTACAGTAAATTATAAATCAGGGGTGGACAAACTTATCATGCAGAGAGCAGCATTGAACATTCAAGAGTTGGCTGAGGGACAGCACTTAAAATCTTACAATAGCTGTAAACATAAAGCGCGACTTGATGCCAAGCAATATAAAACAAAGACATACAAATTTATAACTGGTTTAATTAGAAAACAAAAATGTATAGAAATACAATACAGGGGGGTACTCGACTTACGACGTTGATCCGTGCTTCAGGCGCGGTGTAACCCGAATTTCAGTGTAAGTCGGAACATCTTAAATAAATTACTCTATACGTACTGTACCGCAAAGTATTGTACTATAATAAAATGTAACAAATAATGTAAAAAAAGGATTTATTAAAAAAAGAGAAAACAATTCAATGCCACATGAATTAAAGTAAATATTAATAAAATGGTGAAGAAGCTGGAGTAGTAGAGGCAGCTGATGTAAAAGGTGCAGATCTCTTAACTTTCTTAAAATACTGCTTCAGGTTAGACTGGACAGACAGGATTTTCTTCTCATCCAAGATCTCTTTGTAACACTGCAGTAAATCCATGATGCCTCCGGAAACCCTAGTGAATCTTTCCATGATATGATCCTAAGCGTCAAAAGTTGCCAACGCTTGCTGTATCTCAGCAAAACCTTTTGACAAGCCCTGCCTTGTCAAAGCCTTAGGCTCTGGAGTGGGGGTTTCTTCTTCCACCTCTATAATCTGCTTCTCCAGCAGTTGTTTTAAGTCCCCAGCAGATAACTACTCTCCATGAGATTCCAACAGCTCTATTCCATATTATTTTTTATATTTTTATGGGGCGCGTTTATAACCTCGAAACAGCGTAAGTCGGGACCGTTGTAACCCGAGGACTCCCTGTAATGCTTTTTCCTTGATTGTGCTTCAGTCAACAATTACATACTCATGGGCCACACAACCAGTTGCGTACCAAAGGGGGGGGGAGTCTGCCCTGGGCGGCATTTTTGCAAATCTACACGTGTTCATTATTTCATTGTCGATGTCTGTTACACAGAGGGGCGCGAGCCAGTCTGAAATAATTGATCTCTACGAAAAAAAGATAAGGATTAAAAAAAAATTCTGAAAAATCAACTAGGAAAGTGACTCGAAAGTTGATGGATCTCCAAAAAAAGTTTTCACGATGATTTGGAGGAAAAAAAGCAGAAAATTCGTAAATACAAATGATCGTCATGGACCAAGTAAGGCGCGGGCTTTCGCTCCGCCCCAAGCAGCACTTCTGATAGTTACGCCCTGCATACAGCAGGGTCAATATAAACATGTAAAAATACTTCATTACAAAACAACTTAAAACTTCAAACAGTGTGCGTTCTCTTAAACAAATAACTGCCACGTCCGGAAAAGCGTAAGTATCACTTTGATTATTAGCAATTTCATTACTAAAATAATCGCAAGAAAATTTTGCAAATATTTCCTCTTATTACGTTAAATGTATGGAATTTCTACAAGTGTTGGCAGGCCGCATGCGGCCCGCGAGCCGTAGTTTGCCCACTCCTGCTGCAAACTCTAGAAGTACCGCAAAATTCGATACAAAGCGAAGTATTTTCCGACTACATAAAAACTAAATCGTTTGTTGAAGTTGCAAAGTTTATGAAAAGTTAGACCATACCACATAGCCACGAAAATGTTTTGTGCTCGGCAGTTTTGCCAAAAAAGACAAACGGAGAAAAGTGCATAACAACGTCAATAAATTCCTGTGACCTCGATAAATATACTGCACTAACACATTCTTGCCTTCCTACTACAGAAAATCCTTTGCGGTAATACATAAGAATAGCAATAACCGTACACGAAAATCACCTGTGTTTACACCCACTTCACCGATGTCACTGCCCCTAACAAAAAGATTTCCACAAGTACTGCGACCACGGCGTTAGAATAGTGAAGCTGCTAACCCAGCATGTCGTCAGAGGCGACTCTTGGCTACCCACCAACGGCAGTCCGCCTTGTTGGTGGTGGGGCTACCAGTCAGCAATCTGCATTCATGACTGATTCGAAATGGGCTGCCTCTCTTCCCCTCCCCGAATTCAATTAATTTGACAGCGTGAATCTGAATTGCCGTTTGCGCCGTACCACCAAGGAAGAGGAGGGGTGAACCAACCAACCAATTAAGAAAACTGCTGTAAATTCTGAGTGTTTCACAAGGACGAAAAGCAGAAAGTAACCAGGAACTGATGCGATAATCTCACGATTGCACTCCTGCGCTGAATCCAGCTGCGTCACTACGCTGTCCGCGTATGTTCACCGCATGTTTTCGCGATACTAAGCTTGAATCCTGTATAGTGATATCGGTGTATAATGAAAACTCCCACTCTTAGACATGTAACAAAGAAATTAAAACCTTATCACAGTCAACAGAATCAGACAAACTATTACACAACACGCTAAGCATAAGAACTAGCATGGCCACCAGTGCTGACAATTATGTTCAATAGGGACTTTCCGTTGCGTCACGCGTTATTGCCTTCGCAAACAGACATCGAAACTAGATTCACACATTGCGAATCACGCCAGAACAGCACAACAGCGAAAACACAGGTTTCGCAAGCAAAACGCCTGAGCATATATGGGAAACAGACAGCTCAATGAACACCGGACTTGCAATAAAATATCTGCCAACTAATTAACCTATAGGCTGCGGAAATGAACACATCCGAATACATTTAGGCCACATCACGTATTAATTGCTTAATGTAAATACTTTGACAAAGCAAATAGTAAACAGCATACCACAATTTCAACGCACATTCCAAATTTCCAAACACATCATTAGTAACTCTAGCCAACAAAAAAATTATTTTCAAACGCCAAAAATCTTTTAATGGTTTCCAGGTAATTTTGGGTCGCTGAGCGCGAAGACATTCGTTTCTGCAAACTAGCTTTAGTTTTTAAGATAATGATATTCTGCTTTTTGACAATGGAAAAACCATTTAACTGTAACATCTGAGCAATATGAGCACAACTGTCAGTAGCATGGATATCGGAAACGTCTCTTAGGTGGCAAGCATTCCTTACTTGCGACTAAATACTCCAGTATGTCTAAATTGTTATTGTAACGTTCCATAACTTCATTATAAAGGCAATAAAACACTGTTTGGGATTGAATACTTCAGACGCTATTTTCCACAGCACAAGAGATTCAGTTGCAGCCCATGCTTGTTTTGTTGCACTTCCTATCTTTAGCTTTAGAGTGATTTCCTCAGCTTTCTGCAAACTGTACGCCATCAGGCAGCAAGCCAGGGGATAGTATTGTAACAGTAGGCTTATCATTTTGATAAACTGTAGTTTCTTTGTATTGCTCACCATATGTAAAGAGCCTAGTATTCCCTTAAGCTATCATAGCTTATAAATATCTCATTTTATAGCTTTATTGTTGTAGACCAGATGTCGAAATCAAAGTTGATAGTTTTGTAGCCAGAGAAAGAATACCACAAGGCTCGTTTGAGCTCTTACCCTCATGAGCAAAGCTGAAAAAATACGGAAAGTTTGGTAATTCAAGTACGAATTGAGTTTATTAGTGAAGATTTGACAATACGCATAATGTAATTCAAGTAAGAATTGAGTTTGTTAGTGAAGGTTTGACAATATGCGTAGGCTGTACCTTTAAGGCTTTAATACACTGGTTCTCAAACCTAGGGTTCCGACCCAACCTTGAATCGAGAGAGACATTTTTTTGAATCACGTCCAACTACCAATATCATAACACTATATTGTTCAGAATTCGGCAAAAAATTAACAAATAACCAACTTACATCCGGTACCATTACTAACTAGAAGTTTTAAATGCCAGGCATGCAGTGAGACACAGTGCTATCACTACCAAACCTTATTGGGTCATAATTAGGGCCATTTTTTTTGACCTAAAAAAATATATTTTTGACTTTATTTTAGCAAAATTTTGACTTTATTTTGACCTAACCCCTTTCGCCTACTATTTATGTCTGGTTGCACTTTTTGATTAAAAATGTTTTAAATCCGCAATTTACATAAGTTTTTAAAGAAGAAGGTAGACTACTTTAAACATTTTCTCAATCACTCAGTCTTGAAGCTAATGCAGCAAAGCGATGCATGACGTCAAAACCTAAGATAACGAGCCATTGTGTGTACCGGTATCAATTAGTGTGTAATACAAAAAATGCGTTGTTATCGCACCTGTACTGTACATTAACAGTCTGTCTATGATGTTTTTAACGAAAGCCACACAGTATAATTACCAGGACTTTTTATTATAATACAGCATCATATATTTTTTACGTTCTTAACATCAAAATTTCTGTCTTTTCTCAGTAATTTACTGAGCATAGAAAACGACCTCTCAACAGCAGCAGAGGTTGGCTGGGCTTTGTGCAATAGTGCGTAGCTTGTTGGGTCCTTGTCAAGTTGGTACAGTTTATTATTGTTTCTAAATCAGAGTTGGATAGTCGTTTTTTAATGTAATTTTTAATTGCGCACGGATCATCATCGAATTGCATATTCTTTAGCAGTCCGTATGCTTCGATTATCTTGCAGGCACTTCCCTCTAAGAACTCTACGTTGGCTGCTAGAGTCCGGTATTGATTTATTTTAACCAAGTCCGGCACCGAATCTTCCACATTGATAGCGTCTTTTGCTCTGCTGACTAAGAGGCCTGCACTTGTCCAATTGTTGACAATGGTACGAACAGCTGGAAGGTTCTCACTGTAATATAAGGCAGCTCTACGCCAAGTTGCCCATCTTGTAATTACAGGGTCAGGAGGAGATGACAGACCAGTATCATGAAAATCTTTCTTGCGATCTTTGTTTTTGATTGTTGCTGCCTTGATCGTTGCTATTATTTCATCAATATTTTCAAAATGAGCACGCACACGCATAGCGCAGTTATGTAGTAAGTGCGCAACGCAGGTGACATGCATCAAAGAAGGGTATAATTCCTTTAATGTCTTTCCAGCCAAAGACATGTATCGAGCAGCATCAGTCAAGAACAATGAAAAATTCTCGCGTTCTATTTCAAGTTGTCGCAATATGTCATCCACAGTGTGCAGAATAATACTGCTATTAACATTGCTACCGCTGTCAAGTGGATGGCAATCAACGAGGAATGTCTGATTTGGGGCATCCAAGCTGCCCACAAGCACACTAATATACTTTTGTTTAGCAATCTCTGCTTCATCCACAATTAAAAAAATTTTTTTGTCACGACGTAATTCTTGAATTTGTTCTTCTTTTTGGGATGCTAATTTAGCAACACATGCCCGGGCTGCAGTCTCCGAAGGCAATACTTTTCCCATTGTAGCAAACAGAGACTTCAAAGAAGGATGGTTCAGTTTATGAAGTGGGATATCTACAGCTACAAATGAAGAGACAACCTGTTCCTTGAAGTTTACTTGATCGAGTTGTAAAAAGGTTTGCTTACTTTGGGATTTGCTCCTCGCCTCCAATTTTCTTTGATGTTGCTTACTTTTTCGGTGGCTTTCCACAAAAAACTTTTTGTCGCATTTGACTAACACGTCGCAAAGGTTGCATCGCAAGTCGCGGGCAGGAGTTGCCGAAAACTCATCCGGATATTCCTGGCAAATTTGCCTAACTTTCGCTGTAGAAGATTTGGCTTGTTTAGGCATTCTTTGCTTTGCAAGCTACGACTTAAAAAGACCACGCGTAAAGAGCGCAAATGTTTTATAGGAATAGATTAATTGTCTAACAATTATATGTTTATGCATCAACAATGACGATTTGATGCATAATAAGTGCTATTTCCTTCTCAATTACCGCACGCATTTTTACCATTGCAACTATTTGAGAAGTTTAAAATGAAATAAAACTGCGCATAAAATTTTAATAGCAGCTCAAAAATTCAAAAAAATCAAAAAAAATCTAAATTAGTTCGTTTTTGTAAGGAAATTTTTGATGAAGAGAATTTTGACAAGTTTTGACTTTATGCAAAATTTTGACTTTATTTTGACTTACAAAATCTACCAAAACAGATGCCTGAACACCTGAAACGAACGTTAGTACACGTTTGATCATGTAACAAGGTTCTGAAAAAATTTTGACTTTATTGACTTAGCGGGCCCTAGTCATTATTTATTTCTTTTTCGGATGGACGTTGCCCAAGCAAGCGGGTGTAAAATGAAGCAAGTTTTTTATGTAACGTGTTGCTATGGTCTACTGCAATCTGTATCATGCTAATTCTTTTCAGTGCTCGGGCTCAGTTATACAGCTTAAAAAGTTAATAGAGTAGAGAAAAGATTTTTGTTGGTAGCGATTTGAAATACAGCGATGAGTCGTAAGATGATGACCGTCCGGCCGTATCGGGAGAGCCCATTGAAGTGGAGTTTCATTTGATGGTCGAAAAAAAATTCAGCGACCGCAGTGCGCACTCCGTCATGAGGTCCTATCGAACGAATCTATCAAACGTAATAAGAAGACATTTTTAGTCTAAACTAGGGGTCCCCAAAGTGGTCGATATTGACCCCTGGGGGTCGATGGGATTATCCAAGGGGTTGATAAACACCTGGGGGTCAAAAAGGGGTCGACCAGGAATTTTAAGTATATATAAAAAGTTTTCTCTTTATGTTTTCCTATTATTTCATAAAAGATATTCAAAAGGGGAAAGAGATGCAGAACAACAGTTTCACAGGGCTTGGTATGCAGTTTCCCTTACTAATGCATATCGAAACGGCTTATCTATTTAGTTATCATTAATATTTATTTTTTTGTACATGCCTGGGGGTCGATGAGAAATCAAGAATTCCATAAAGGGGTCGATGGTCTAAAAAGTTTGGGGACCCCTGGTCTAAACATTTAGCATTTTTTGAAAAAAAATATCGTTTCTTGGAGAATTGCACGATAGAAAATACACACAATTGGTGAAAAACTGATTATGTCTATTGCAAAGGAAATGATGTCTTCAATGATTGGAAATCATGCTACAAAAGACTAGTTCCACTATCGAATGATACTGCGCATTGTAAAATTTTGATATGACTGGATATATTACTGCCCAGACTGTATCTGCGATCACGCAATCCCTGTCATGCGATACAACTGGGCGAGTTACGGACATTGCATCGTGCTCGCAGGCGATTGTGTTGGTGCGATTTATAAAGACAAATTTTTGATGAACCTTTGGTCTGTACAGCACTAACGACTATTACTAGAGGTAAAGACGCATTTTCTTGGGTAGAAAAGTTTTAGAAAGAGTACGGATTACACTTCATGAAACTTATCGCAAGTACAACTGATTGCGCACCCGTATGCTAGGAAACAAGTCAGGATTTGGCGCATTGCTGCAACGAATATGGCCAGATTTCACAATAATTCATGGTATGATACATCGTCGAGCTCTCGCATCCAAGCCCATGACAGAGAACCTAATAATTTTATCGTTCCAGGCCATCAAAGTGATGAATTATGTAGAAAGTAGTGCCATGAACACTCTACTCTTCAGACTTCTGTCACATGAAATGGCAGCCGATCATCACAGTTTGCTCTCCTACACAGAAGTGCTATGGTTATCACGTGGAAATACGAGTATGATTCATCGGTTGCATGAGCTCCGTGAAAAGTTGATAGAATTCCTGACAAGTTAAAAAAAAAGAATAATTGGGTTGCACTTTTAAAGTCGGATAAATTGATAGAGCAGCTGTGCTACTTGAGTGACATTTTCAAACGTTTATATCTCCTCAACCGATCGTTGCAGGGGAAGGATTTGAATATGATGATTTTTCGTGAAAATTGACCGCGTTTGTCCAAACACTAGATTTGCAGAAAGACAAAATTACCAAACGACGTTTCTCATTACTACCACGTCTAGTTCAGTTTCAAGATGAACGACCCAATGTAAACTGCAGAACACTGACCGATGACATCGTCGAGCATACTGACGTTATGAAAACTTAGTTCAATTATTATTTTTCTATGTTGACGTCAACCCGCTTTTAGTTGCGAAAAATTCTTTTTCTGCAAGTTAAGAAGTGGAAAATGATGACTTTGCACATGAGGAATTAGTGCATATAAAAAACAATTTTGGAGCAAAAGATAGCCTAAGCGACATTGAACGTATTTTGGTGCTAAATGTATCAATCGTAAAGTCAGTGATCGAAAACGGCCGCAAAATTGCTGATACCTTACCCATCACCCATTTACTTATCTTAGTGAGCAGGCATTCTCCACAATGGTTGTTAAAGCAAAATACAGAAATAGATTAGATGTGGAAAGCGATATGATTGTGACTTGACCGACCTTGAGACCTTGTGGAAAGCGACATGACCGACACTGAACCACGAGTCAAATTTCTTATGGACAATAAACAAGCCCACCGGTCTCATTAATTGGTATAAAATTTTTTTTATCAAGTAAAACGTGAAGAGTTCATTGTTTAATGTCATAAATGGTTGCACTACAATAAATATCCATTTCTGTCAAATGCAGCTTGTGCGATCAAGATGGGCCGCGTATCTACAAAGGTGAAGTTGGGTCGATGCTATTTTAGTTTGAGAACCGCCGCTCTAACAAAATGCATTTCTTGGTGATTGAATTGACAACCAGTCACATTTTCGATCACTGTACATTTATTCTTACTCTATACGTGTACTTTGGATACTTATACAGATCTACATGTACTTGGATGCCTAATTTTACATATTGGTTTACTTGCATTCAAGAGTTATGAGTTCATCACTGAGTTATCGCAATAGTCAAATTCTGTTACCTCTGTAGCAAACATACCTTCAATGACCTCACGAAAGTTGTCACTGATTTCGTGAGAAAGGTGAGTTTTGAATATTTTGAAGCGAAGCTTGATAAGCAACCTAAGCCGTGGGCAGTTGGGCAACTCACCTTGTGCGCGGTGAAGCAGGGGTAGAAAGATGGACTAAAGGTACGCTTTAAATTCTTAGTTTGGTGTGTCGATGGTTTGTAGAGAATCAAATAGCCATTTTAATGATTGCTACTTCTGCATGGTGGACCTAAAGCGGTTTAATCGTCACAAGAAAAATACTTGAAATCACCCAGAACCTCCAGAATCTGTTTGGTTGCCAGAGCGGGAAGCACTCGTGCCTAAATTTAGTGGTTTGCCTGACATATCTGTAAAATGTGATAGAATTCTATTTTTTAGGAAGAGGTAGTAGAAAGCTCTGCAAGCGACAGCGGTGGAAGTGTGTTTGAAAGTAGTACATCAATTACAAACCATTCAAACAGGAATACATGAGTGTGGTTAAGCGAGATCTCAATGTATCTTCAGCAGCAGTAGCAGCAGAAATTTTGGCATTCTGACTCAAAAATAAAAGCTTCTTTGAAGCCAAGCTTCATTAACATTCCACTGTGCGAGAAAAAAATTATTTTCTAATTTTTGCCAACAAGAAGAACTTGTTTACTGCCAAGACATGGACGGGCTTCTGCTGAAAAAGAGAAAGCCTAACTATAGAGCTGACTATAGAGCGGCGCTTATTTATAGATAGTTTGCAAAGTTAAAATGTGTATTGCCACATGACAGTAACATATACGTAGTTAGTCGATTTAACAGTAGAGAGCTCAATGATCGAGTCAGAGCAATAAAACGAAATGTATTCAAGTTAAAAACACCTCAACAGTTTGTTTCACCTAAGGCGGCTCGTCAGGAAGTAGTTCACAATCAAATAGAATTTATATTTGTTTGAGAACTACTTCCTGACGAGCCGCCTTAGGTGAAACAAACTGTTGAGGTGTTTTTAACTTGAATATACTTCAACAGTAACAGATAGATATTTCTACCAGCTGGCCATTCAACAAAACTATAAGACGAGCTCAACAAACTCAAAACGATGTACAGAAACTGGATTATGACTCTCACCAACGGTTAATCTGAGTAGATTTGAAAATGGTTCATCTTTGACTTGGCAAGCAGAGCAGCCTTACAAAATGTATATATTTTATCTGCCCGAGAGACAAACGCGTAATCTCTACTAGCTGAAAAAAAGGTGGCAATCTAAAAATTCCACAATAGTTGGTAAAACTAACATTATCAATGAGCCTCCAGTCGCCAGAGAAAAAAAATGATCATTCTACCACTGCATATCAAACTTGGTTCAATGAAGCAGCTGGGGAAAGCCCTGCCTAAAACTGAAAACTATATTTGCAGAGCAAATAGGCATTTTTAATAGCCCTTGGTTCCGCAAATTCACAAAAGATGCAAGTATCTTTGCAGTCTATGACAGTTACTAAGTCTGCTGCTTGGCAATCATTTGTTTTAATCACACAGAACTTCATTAGAAACCGAAAAGCTAAAATTTACAGAGTAGGTGGAAGATATGCTTTCAGATTTCACAGATTTGCGTGTGAAGTTGCGAATCATGGTTCTCTATCTCTTTAACCATTTACATGCTTTTCCTGTAAACCTTTCTGATGTAAGTGAACAGCACGGATAAAGATTCCACCAGGACATTACGGTCATGTGAGAGTTAACAGAGCAAATGGGAAGCCTTCATAATGGCCAACTACGGTTTGAATCTCCAACGTAAACTAATTACTAGGCCGCATCACGTCCAAAATCTTACCTTCACTAATCTTTTTATTGCTTTATTTTAGGATTTGGCATCAAAAATGAAAGAATGGCAACTAAACTTGCTTGAAAAGACAGATATAACCTCATCAGAGTCGTAGCATAAACAGAACATCAATATCAAAATTTTCGTATTTTAGCCTTTTTTCGGAACAAAAATATGAAATATCTTGAAAACTTAAGTCAATGAAGAAAAAACTAAGGTCATTGTTTTGAATTTAGCGGCATCAAAACGCCATAAACGCGTTGAAATATGGTAATTTTTTTGCCGCCGAAATGCGTGTTGACAAGCGTAATTCAACCGGGCTACACTACTGCTACTAAGCTCGCAGAAAAAAATGACGTTCTCGGTAAGAACAGATTTAAGGAATGTAGTCAAATCCCGATATGTCTATAGAAACCATATTTTTCATAGATTTACACACTTTTTGAAGATCTCATTTTTTACACTAATTTATTTCTAGATGCTGATTTATCCTTTATCGGCATAGATCGGCCGTAATTTAGATTGAGCTGTTAAGATAAGGGAAAAAAATCTGTTTTAGCTAAAAAGTAATGGCCTTTCAAATCTTACCATATTTCCAGTTCCAATTTGTCCGATAGAAAACGATTGACCTTTTGCTGAATGCAACAAAACAGGAGAGCCACTGGGTGTAGATTTCTTTGTGTCATTGTTTACCAGAGGAATGCTATCACTGTCATATACTTTTCTTCCATCTATCCTCGGTTCGACGTGAACCTTTTCCATTTTATCTGCACCAACAATAATTCCTGTCAGGAGTAGGACAACTTTTTTGTTGCAGAAAACAAGTGAGAAAGTTGCATCTATTTTTAACGACAATTGTAGTTTAAAGCTGCATTTAATCCATTTACGTCAAGGCACAGCATTGGGAAAATTCGGCCACATTGTTGTCTTCAAAATGTTGATCTCCAAAAAAATCTTAAATGTTTATTTGGGAGAACAAAATTCTCACTTTCATGTCTTTTTAAAGACCACAACGAGCTAAGTTCTCGCTTTTCGGTAGTTGATCTCCCCCGAAAAGATTTTCCAGTTCAAAGATCCACTTACAATTGCATCCCTGTTGGATGGCAACTGCAAATTTGGTAAAGTTGCAGTAAAAAGCTGCATTCAAAAGAGGGAAAAGTTGCACTATAAAATTCCTATAAACGGCTCAAAATATATTTTAAAGGTTTCCATTACACAGAAATCTGTGCGAAGCTGTAACAAAAAAATCCAGAAGTTGCAAGAACTCGCCTTTAGTCATAAGACAGAGAGGCTGACCAGCTCCGATATAAAAGTTTTGCATAACAAAGTATATCAAATGGAGCAGTTTTTTTGATAAAAAAATGCCACTAAAGAGTACCTCACGAAAACTATAAAAATACAGCCAGCCACAAACCCTAAACGTATACATTCATAAAGCGGAAAATGCAGATTATGAAATATTCAAAACTTTATTACTCTTCCCAAACAAGACATTTTCACACCAACCATTTAGGAAAATGAAGTTCCTAAAACCGCACTTGCACTGCGGAAACCAAAGATATAAAGTAATTAGCATTTCTTAACATTTTATTTGCACATACTTTTATGCAAAACAATTAATTACGATAAAAAAACCTATTTACACTAAAACGGGCAGACAAAATGCTCATTTATGCGTAACAGCTTTTTCACGTCTTCAGTCAGACTGGGCCACACGATAGGTGGAGTGTTTTGTTCCAACATCTTTCTCCCCCTAATGATGGAGGAATCCTGTTAAGCGTCCACCTCAATAACACAGCAAACAAACTTGTCGGCTTTTACTCCACACTATCCCTTTCGTGCTAAGCCTCAAGCATGGAACGCACCAAATACCACTTTTTAAAAACCTTTTGGTACGACTTGAGAAGAGAATTGTAGCCAGGTCTACCGTCTGCGTAGCGAACGCTCTACCCACTACACTACATTGCCGGCAAATAAAATGACAAGACAAACTAACAAAGAAATAAAAAACTACAGTAACGGTTTGCAATTTACAGAATTTTACGTAAAACAAGCAATCTTAAAATCGAATTTACGTCTACAGCACACAAAGCAACTGTGTGATGAAAATGCGAGCGCATAGTAACATAAAACTCAGCTGTTGTCAAAAATTAAAAAATTTTTTTATTAGTGAAGCAAAAGGATTTTACCTGGGCTTACCAAATTATAAATAGAGCTGAAAAGACTTACTTTTCCTAGATTTGTTTTTGAATGAAAACAGCGCTTTCATATTGTGATGATTCATGCAATCAGCCTGTAAATATAATTTTCAACGTCATCCTATGTACTATACTATAAATCCAAAACGTCTTTTTGCGACTTCCATGCGCCTATTTTCGTTTACATTAAAACTAAACGCATAAACGAACAAGCCGAAGACGGCCTTTGAACAAACCAAGCGAAGCATCCAATGACCAAATCAATCGAATTAGTCTTTCACAGCTTACATCTTCTTAATTACCCCCCAAATGCACGTCACCTCGGGTTAGAACAGTGACCCCGCTTACCCAGCATGCCGTAAGAAGCGACTTTTGAGCCGGTAGTACTAAAGAGACGAAGTACATACACTTAAAGTTGAGATTAGGGTAAGGTTGAAGCAAGTCTAACGGTTGGTAGAGCTTACAGACCGTTTAGTAGTATCCTGCACTGCTTACAGACCGTTTAGTAAACAAACATCGCACATTTACAGTTGCAGTTTGGGTTTGGGTTAAAGTTAGAGCACGAGTTGAATAAGGATTGCACTTAGGGTTAGGGCTAGTCCGTGAAATCTGCGGAATTTGTCTCTAATATGCCTGCACTTTGCCTATTTAGTAAGTTACCAACTACTTCGAGCCCCAATAATGGCAGCATCCACTCGTTGGTAGTGGGGTTGCGACTTTAATAATTGGTTCGAAATGGATTGCTGCTCTCTCCCAGTTGACTGGATTTGTGGTGAGCAACCGGATGATCCATTTCACACCGTATCACCATATCCAAGAAGAGAAGGAGTAAACACAACAATGCCACTTAACTTCGCCCACAATATCGCATTCCAGAGCTCTATTGCACTGCTATATCTGCATAGCTTGACGACTACTGAACCATTCCAAGCAAGTCCCAGTACATGTGCAAAAGCGAGTGACAAAACATATCGCTAACACAAGAGAGCAGTGACTGACTGTAGAGAATAACTGCACACAGTGCACACTGTTGCAACGTACTAAGTCTCACCAGTGCAGCTAGTGTTCAAAGAAGCCAATTTTCAAGCATAACGATCGAAATAGTGTGCACTGCCTCAAGTTACGCTTTGAATTGTTGCTTTCCACCTCATTTTGTTCTGCAACGGGGCAGATTTTTACGCCATTCTCTCTACACACAACCATGGGTCCAGGCTGTAAAAAGTTGCCTAATGTCCTGGGTTATACAATCTTCCGCCACGCCGTCAATTCAGGAAAAAGAGTTTGTTATGGCAGTCTTATTCGCAAATTGACTGCTTGTCTATAGCACAAACATTATAATAATGAGAGCAGGACAACCTAGCCGAGATTGAAACAGCAAAACATGTGCTACTTTGCCAAACGTGAATTGAACAAAAACATCGCAGTAGCACAACGGTACCTGTTTGCTGGAAAGTTTTTGGTAGCGTTTTAATCCCTTCTTAGAAGGCAAAATTATTGTAATCCACAATTATCGTAACCATCCAATTCACACGTTCGCCGGCTCTTGAAGTTGTTTTGCACGAAGAGCAATTGACAGGAAAACAAAAGATTTAGTCTACTACAAAAACATATCTACACAACATCTGAAACAAAAATACATGCGAAACTGTAAACAAGATTGACAAACCAATTGAGGTACAATAGAGAGACTTTCACCAGTACGGTACTCGCATCAAAACAATAAAAATGATTGCACACATGTTTGGTCAAGCTTTCCAATTGAAAACGTGCTTAGAACATTTAAGCCAATATGTTTGTGTACCATCAGTAAAGGTTTTTAGCGTTTTTTAAGCTTTATGCCAATATTAATAATATATTAAGCTAAAATAGTCATCGATTCTATTGCTGAATCATAATACACAAAGTACTATTACTTTTTATCTGCATGTGTTTGAAGTGTAGCATGTTGCAGACCGTTTGTATCTATCTCACGCGGATGCTGCCGCGACACTTTGACAAAAAACCAGCGACATCTTGCAATTAGGGCAACATACTATACTTTACACTAGACGCGTAAACGTAATCATTTATAATACGGGACAATATGTATATGCAGAAATTAGACACAATTTAAATTTAGTGATTGAACCTGATAATGTGAATTCATCTTGATTACATTTCTTAACACTTCTTTAATCAATACTACACGACAATATGCACTTTTCACTGCAGAAGGAATGGGGTAAATCCGGCCATCTCTGCTAAAGGGAAAACACCGGATAAAAACTGAATAACTACTAACTACTACCACGCTAAAAAGTTTATCACTCTCAAAAACATAGGTGTAAAATCACTTGCAATACACTACGTAATGCATCGCCAATATTCCATTGCATAATAACGGTACATGACTATTAAACTTCACGTGCACCACGTGATTGATTGAGCATGCATTTTCAGTGCAAAAATCACAGGAAAAAACGTCATGTCATAATCCACCTGATTAATATAACGTCGCTTTAGCTTTGTAGCATCCAATCTCTAATGTAACGCTAGTACAATGATTCATCGCGTAATTTCCATTTTTAAGTCAACAGTAAAAGTACTTTGTTTTCATCTCGTACTAAGCATCATATCAATAAAATTCAATGAACAAACAATTGAGCATGACAATCAAGCAATTTAGTAGTTAAAAAGTTTTTAATTTACTTTAGCATGCTGTGTTTCGGCAACAACAATCATCCGCAGACCAACAACAAGATCGCATTGTCTTACGCAGCTCTGAAAAACAAATCGCTATGACGACCAATCAAGCGGCCAATCCTTGACTTGGATTATAAAGCCAAAACACAATCGATTCGTTTTGTTTTTTTGGCACCGACTCAATTTAAAACTATAGATAAGAAGCGGCCCCCTGATAAAATCATGCGGTGGTAGACGCCATTACACAGTAGACAAAACATTGCTATCCTTACTCAGCAACAAAAACTCGTCTTTCAGCGGTCAGAAAAATTGAATCAAAGGCGCATGGGGGGAAATATTCAACAAATCGTCATCGCAATACCAGTTGATAATAAGGAAGGAGTGTCCAGCACAAACTACCCACACCGGAGACTTAGTTCTGACAAAAGTCAAACAATAAAATCGCATTTTCAAATTTTGATTTACGTGTTTCGAGACTGGTTGCTATTTGATTGGGATTTGATATCGCTACACCTCTCAGTAATGCACATCGGCGCCGAGCCTAACTTTGGCTTCAGATATTTCTCTTTTCGAAGCAACCGATAAATAATATCTTCATAATCTTTAGGCCATTCAAAAACTTTAGTATCTTTAAGCCACAAGGGGATGTGATGCTGCAAAACAAATTAAATTAAATTAGTTTATATATTTTGTAGCGGGAAGGTGAATGGATATGGAAGCGATTGGAAATAGAGGACGTGGGCCACCGATAGTGATGCGGAGAAGACAAGTGGAGGAACATACTAACCAGACTCGACCACAAAAGGAAGATGCCACCGACAGGACGAAGCGGTGCAGCGGGGTGTAGAAACTTCTAGAAACATGAGGTAAATCCTGCCACCTGCGTTAACAAAGACAAAACCGGACTTAAAAATAGATTTTTTTCTGTCTTTTAAAATGCAATGACCAAATAACAATTATTTCTACTTACTCCTTTGGCTCCACTAACTAAAACTGGAATAAATCGGTAGTTTTTCGACCCTTGATTAATGTACTCTGCATGAATTCTTCGATATATGTATTGGGTATTAACAGCACTCTCATTTTGCTGCATTGTGGATGTGGACTGTCCATCTACAACTTGTCGATAACTAGGACTAACACAGATCAATACAAAGTCACTCTGAAAAAAAACAAGAAACTAGCGATAGCAACCACAACTATGTATCGAAATATCTATTACAGTTCAACATTCAGATGGTTGCTACAAAGCAGGGTATTTTTCAACCAAATTAGAAATTAACTTACGCATAAAATTTCATTGTCCAGCCAATCAGAAATGCTTACTGAACGTATAGTCTCTTCCAATACATCAACACTTACATCAATGGCATTGCTCAACAAAGTCTGTGAAATTTGTGCAATAATGCGCAGGTGCCTATTTTCTGCTTCTTGGGCATAAGTAACAAACACTAAAAACCACAAAGAACAAGTTAATATATTTAACACAAAAGTTAATAGCCAGGGAGCGCAACTTATATTGCGAATGAGAAGTGCATGTTCGGGAGTGAGCAACTATTGTTGCAGCCAGGCAATTAATTCTTAGTTTATTCCTGCAACAAACTGCAAGAAGTACATATATTTTTTTTTGTTGAATAATCAGCTCCTTCTTCGTTCTTAAAAAGTTATTCTGTCTTTATTCTTAATCACTTTTAAAGCTGCTGCCATAAAAAAAGTGAGAACTAGAGAACAAAGTACTATTGAACCATGCACCTACTGTACACTAATTGGGTATACTCAAAAAATCATAATCAAATATTAAGCAGTAAGTGCGTAACCGTTTTTACAGCATTACACTAAGTGGATTGTGTGTAGTACTACTCACGCGATGCACCTAAGACAGATGCCCACGCGGCTCATTAAATTCCACATGAATAATTGGCTTGAAAGATGCATGTGACCTGTTATGAAGTAAGCAATACGTAAATTTAGTCCATTGATAAAGCCACTTTCCAAAAAAAGTAACTTATAACTGCTTGCAAAAAATCTAAAACACCTTATTGCAGCAATTGTTCAAAGTTTGTATTATTTTAAGTTTTAAAACCAAAGCTTTCTTATCACCACCTTTAACTGGTTTTTCAACCGGTTGGGAAGCCTGTCCAGGTGGATCTGGCGTACGATAAAATGCTGTTCTATCTAGTATGTCGGCCTGCGCAATAACAGCAAATGTTAAATGACGTTAACAAAGAAAACCTTAGAATCACTTACTGAAACTGTGTTAGCCCGTGGAACATGAGAATGCGCAGATTCAAAGCGCTGTTCAGACAAATTTTGAGTATGGAGGAAAGAATTTGTTGAGCTGAAAGCACACATTACAGACAAAACTAGAAAGAACAATGAGATAAACTTGAAACTAGTGGTTTTGCCAAACACTTGTTTTACGCCGGAAACAGCTACATAAAGTAAGGGTTAACCTGAAGGCCAAGAATCCAGTTGTAGGTGAAACAGGTATCATCATTTACTAAGTTTCAAAAAGCATTACCAAATCATATCTTTCACGAAACAATTACCAACTAATGTGTCAAATGCGAGAAAAGTACTCCAACAAGGCTACATCGCAACAAACAAAAACTATGCTGTTTATTGGCCTGCCTAACTTTGGCCATACGTAGTTCTAGCCATACAAAAACTTCAAGCCATAACGTGCTTGTACAACAACATATATATTTATGAAACCTACTCGTGCTCATCGGATTGTCTCGAACCTTCAAGATGGTAACCTTCACCATTAACAAAACTTTGATCTGGAGCTTTGATATTAGTGAGACTCTTTTGAAATCCAATGCCATTTGAATCTGAAGAATACCTACAGCACATTCAAATTACATGCAACCACTATCCATGAAGCTAACCTACGTAAATCAACATGTGTTTCTTGGCACCTATAACTAGCAGAAAAGATACAAAAATGATTTCAAGAGGCCACCTTTCTTCAGAAACTAAGAGAATTATAAATCAAGATGCACCATCTAAGTATGTAGTTGGATAAAAAAAAATTAACGTAGCCAATAGCTTACCCATTTCCCAAGTGCTGCGTAGTCTGGTTTATTGTGGCTGCTTGAAAACGTTGTTGAGGTACATGTGGACCACTCATAGCATTGCGACAGGGTTGATTAACATTCATGTAATGGTTTGGTATCGGTTTCTGAGCCGCGGTGGGACCAAAATAATTTCTAACGTCATTGGGTCTGTAAATTGCACGTTGCTGGCCATTTTGTCCACTATACTTTACTCTATCGCTGCAATTGTTTACACGGTTGTCCAAGCCATCTGATGCAGCAGTTGAGATGCTTAAATCACTGTTGAAATCTTCTCCATTGTAATATTGGTTACGAGCAAAAGCTTTCGTGTTATGGTTTGATATCGGCCTCTCAGCCAATATGGGCCCAAAATAATTTCTAACGTCATTGGGTCTGTAAATTGCACGTTGTTGGCTATTTTGTCCACTATACTTTACTCTATCGCTCCAATCGTTTACACCGTTGTCCAAGCCATCTGATGCAGAAGTTGAGATGCTTAAATCACTGTTAAAATCTTCTCCACTGTGATATTGGTTACGAACAGATGCTTCGGAAAAGATGGAAATTTCAATGCTGTTCACTACAAATTTAAAGATGTTACTGCGCATTACAATTATTTAAATCACTTATGTGGACTTGTCCAAAGACTTATTTGTTCAATTCCCAAAGACTTGTCCTAGGAACAGAACAAAAGCAAACATCACACACACGCTGTAAGTCCCTCGTTTACTCCGGCAAACCTCCACTTAATTCAGGTATTCAGGTTTGGCAGCACGTAGAGACCCCTGTTTAAAAAATGTGAAGTTAAGAGCATTAAGTTCACTGGACCCTTTCTTTGAACGTGCCGCAACAGCTCATAACCAAGCGCAGGCGATATGATGAATATTGCACAATTTGAAGTAGGTTTACGGTAATCTAATGTTTAGTCAAAAGGTTTGTCGCATTAAAAATAAACCTACACGTTTATTTTAAATACTTTTATAGTGAAAGCAATCCTCTGTTGGGTCTAAGCAAAGGATTACTTTTTTAGACACTCTTCAGTGTCAACCTAGCACTGCTTTAATTCACAATCGTGAAGATACGACGTGCATATTAGTCGTTTGATGCACCAAGGACCTATTCCCATTTAATTTGGTTAATTTGGACAAAATCAGTTTAACCAAAAAGAATGGATCAAGTAGAATACACTATATCAACAAACCATAAAATCTGAAACTTAAAACACAGACATAACAAATCAATATAATTATTTTTTAGCGCAATAATGCTTAATTTTAAATATTTAAACAAAAAATAGCAGACACCGTAAAATGAAAGTTCAGTCTTCCGAGAAAAGCTATATATTAAAGATTTGTCTGAAGACAAAAACTTGGCTATTTTCAGCTAAAATAATTCCACATGAAATAGGTGACGTTTTGGCAATAGCAAACGAGGTGTTATACCACGATCTGATAAGTTGTTATCAATTTCCCAAGAATGCTGCACAGGTTGTCTTCTTACTTCATGTTGCAAGTCGCTGGAAATCGAATCATCAAAATGAAAACTCGACGCTTCGATGGATCGCTAAATACAGCAAACTCAATAAAATTTTTAACACTAATTTCCATTGGATTAACTAACCAAATATAAGAAAATGCATATACTTTTCTTATTACTGACTACTAAAAATGCAAAATGCTTGTACGCTTGTAGTAAGAAGTCATACTTTACAGCCAAAATATTCATTGACAGCAACTAACTCCAACCTATCGCAGCATCACAACAACCATCACCTAGCTTTATGTAAACTTTTTATTTTTTAAAATCGTAAAATAATTTTCCTTTGGCACAAAGCAAAGGAAGAAAAATTGTCCAGGCCTATTTCGAAGCTTCGATGTCTCAACATCTCCCCTTGAATTGATTGGTACTAATTTCTTTGCTTGTCATTGAATGACTTCGCCGGTCATTATAACCCACCAAACATCAAAAACCTTTACTAAATGCCTCTTCCAAGGACACAACAACAAAGCCATCGCAAGGTTTTAAAGCATGATCATACGATCGTTGCCTCAAAAAAGCACCCACTAAAGCAGACATGTAACTTATTGTAAAACTGGACGCACAACACTACCTAAAGTATTCTTGTAGCCTGAGAAAGTGCTTACCATACTATCGTCATATGAAACTTGATGTCTAGTATTTCCTCTACTTTCAGCATTTTGATTAAATACATGAAGATCGTTCTGCAAAAGCAATTGAAACATGAGTCAATATGCATCTCTAAGCCATTCAGAATTAACATTAGTTTTTTAAGAGTAATATGATTACAGTAAAATTGACCAAAATGCAACTTTTATGAACCAAAATCGCACGCAATATTGTGGTTCAGAGTAACTAAAACTAGTAGGCAAACTAGTAAACAATCTATATCCAAATCTAACCCAACCTTCAACTCGAAACAAAAAGCTGTCACAAAAATATAACCGGTCGTCATCTCCACCCTTTCAATTAAAATTTTACTGAGGAAACAGATTTGCTAGATATAGAAACGAAACGCCAGTTCCTTTTAGGTCACTTTATTAAATTTTGGGTCAAAAATTTTATTAAAGCACAATTGATGATATTGGCAAATCATTACTTGTTCCATGTTGACCACACAGTGGAATTGCTCCGGAGAAGACATATTAAGTCAATTATTGCAATCCAACATAAATATATATATATATATATATATTATATATATATATATATTATATATATTACGTTGATGAACAGCAGACACCATCATAGCTATTGTGTTGCCAGACGAGGGCGAAATGTAAAACCGACTATCTTTCATTTCAAACTGTTGTAAGACTCCATGAAGATTATAATAAAAGTTGAGTTAGATATACAACACAATTACCAATCACAAATTCTACCCTAGACTTAATACAGTCATTAAACATTTTAGACAGGAAAAAGGAAATGACGATTGATCCCACATTTTGCTAGGCAAAAATACTGACTAAATAAGTGATAGGCTATAAAGCGCATTTAACAAATAAACTTGGTTCTTACAGTGTGGTTCGTCCCAGGAAACGGCATATTTCGACTTTCGCGAATATCCAATTAATTACATTAGCACAAAAAAGCTTGTCGCAATATAGCGTATTGTTGTAAACCACTTAGCATCAGAACATTTCTATAGCATTTGTGTTATATCTACATAAAAGCTGGTTAAGAATCTTACTCTTTTGCTGGGCTGCTAGATGATTCAAAAGTAAGGTGGAACTACAGACTACCAACAGAGCCTCAAAACTTAAGACTATGCAGTTACGACTTCACATAGTTGCCAAGACTAGCCCTACTGCTCTGTGCTGCGTTGATTTTCTTTAAACTTAACCTGATCAAATGACAAATGAGTTACTTACTCGAATCAAACAAATGAAACATAGCTACAAAACGTCAAGCAGCAAATACCTTTCTTTTACCTAACACCACATCACGCAGCACGCACAGAACACAACTGAAAATTGAACAAAAATAATTGAACATGATCATAAAAGCAAGCCGTGACTACGTGCTAATCAAAATATGACATTACATGCAAGAAAAAAGGCAGTGTTTTTTTATGCGTAAGAGTTATTTTTGTAATAGCCACAGTGCTACTAACAGACGTCAAGGAAGTCAGCCACAGTAATTGAACGTGTTTTCTATTTCTAAACTGCAAGGGGGTAGAGAGACGAAATTCAATACAATTGATTACCCCCGAAAAAATATCATCAAACTTGGGGATAGGACGATGATGTTATAATGAGGCCATCACTGTCTATTTATTCAAGATTGAGGAAAGACAATGCTGATGTCAAGATTGATACCACAATGCGCTCGCAGTACTAGGATTTGTAACACCAGCAAAGAAGAAACTATCCTTTTCTCAGTTCTTTCAGCGCAAATCGTGCAACAAAGCGCACCGATAGAGGGCACTACGTGAAGCTTTTAAAGGGTTTGTGAGCATAAAAGAAATAATTCGCTTTGGTGGTAACACGGTTAAATAGATTGAAGCGCTGCCTATGGCAAGAAGTCACTTTCAATCTGCAAACCACACGGAGACATCATGGCTATGTTGTTGTGTTGTGTCTCCAAAGAAGGGCAATTGAGATCAATTTCCTCTCCATGTGACAAATGCACCCGAGTCAGTAATATTGGCAATCTCAAATGGCGATCAGAATAAAAAGATGTGTTACATGATTTAATCAAAAATGGTCAATAGTTTCTTACAAACTATATGCACACCACTACCAGATACCGAGGACATGTGTTAATGACAGTTCATATTCATTGTCGTCACGAAAATCTTATCACTACATTCTTTAGAAGGTGCTTTCCCTGCTAGTTAAAGCACTTTTACATTTGATTCCTCAGCCATGAAAGCATTTGGCAAAGCTCTTCGATACCCTAGTCCAGTGATTCTCAACCTTTTTTTTTGTTGCAGCATACTTTTAAAGATTTCAAAATTTGGCGGCACACATAGAAAAAGATAAGTAATAAAATTATTTACTTTCCTATAACACAATGCGTAAAATAGTTTATGATAAATTGATAATAATTTTAAATGCGCGAAACAAAATGATATGTACTACAAAAATAACAGTACATTTATTAAAGGATTAATTACAAATTAATAATAAGGATACTTTTAATGCGAAATATATCTAAAATTTGGCGGCACACAAAAGCGCCGGGGAACAGTGGTTGAGAATCACTGCTATAGTCGCTGGAGGTCTTGATTTTTTTTGAAAATGTAAAAGGAGCTTTTTTTATAACAATTTTCAGCGTGGGGAAAAGCCTAAAGTCGCATGCTGCTAAATTTAAGGAATATAGAGGGTGCTCGAAGGCGACTAGCTCTCTCATGCTGATTGAGCAACGCAGGGTTACAATGGCATTGACAACACAGTAAGTGAACTGATTTCGAGAACACTGTCTTGAAGGAGAAGTCATACGTTATCTCATTACATTGCCTGCTTGCTGCGTTGTCGAAGCAAGCAAATGAGATCAAGCAATTAAAAATGCTAATTCACTGCTTTACCTTTAGGCACAGATTGACGATGGACTATATCTTTTGGTCAAAAATGGCTGTAATGATTTGCGGCATCCTTCACTTCCTCTAAAAGTCACTCATGCGATGCTTGTGCTATTAAAAATCTTGACATAGACCACTTAAGAAGCTTGAAACATTCAGGTATTCTTCTTCAGTTTCACCAAAAACTTTAAGTAGATACAGTACATTGCTCAATCTTTGTCCTTAGCTTTTTCCAACAAGACTTGGGACAAGTAAATACAATACTATTAAGCATAATTAGCAAGGGTTACAGAGACTAAATAAATAAAAACCTTATGGAGAAGAATAGAATTCTCTAACTTACAAATATTACAACACACTACATCCAAGAAGCTCCTCCACACAATGAAACAAGAGGTTTGCTAATTGGCACAAAGCCACAGCTCGAATAATGCAGTCATGTTACTGTTTTATCAGACCTTGTACATAAAAACATGTTCTCAACTTATTTTTTTCTCCAAGGAAAGCAGCACTAAAAGTTCCTTTTAAACCTCATATTTCCATACTCACTCGTCAACTCTTCTGTAGATATCTGCCTTGACATAAGTGACTGGGCGTTAGTTCGAGTGTACTTTTTTGATCATGGACTACATTCAGAAAATCGTCGCGGCTAACAAGTGCAGTGACTGTTGCCTTGGTTCGTCAAATTCTTTTATTCCTTATAAAACATTTCGTGCAAAATGCAGGTAGACTACAACCGAGGTAGGCCATGACAAAAGATGTAACAGCATGAAATAAATCAAGTCTAACTGAAGCCCTAAGAAATGCAACAGACCAAAGGCTATGGAAAAAGATAGTTGTACTGCAGTTACTGACACCAATGGGCCAATTGACGCCCATGTAAATTAAGTCAATTCCAATCAAGATGTAGATCACTGCTCAATATTGACCCATTTCAATGATGGCATCATCATTCTATAATGACATAATCATGGAGTAATTAAAAGTAACAAACAGTCACTATTAAATAAACATTTTTGGTAAGTTAGGTGTGAGAAGATGAGCATTTAATCAAAATACTTTTTGCATGCCAAGGCCATCACAAATCTAAAACCAAAAGGTCTAACACTTTATCAAAAAGTGAGCCTGGCGCAGTTTAATTGACTCAACATGAGGAGGGAAATATTTGACAACAATTTGAACTGGCTGTATGCTGTTTGATTAAATAGATCAGTGGTTCTCAAACTATTTACCCATCGGACACTGCAAAATTATTTAAGCCACCAACACATTCCCACATCTTCATTCATTCATGTGTTCCCGAGAGCGGTGGTAAGAAATTCAAAAGGGTGGGGCGGATGCAGCCAGAGACGATCCTCATTGCTTCATTCAAAAGTATGCCTAGGGTTTGTGTGGGTACTTTGGTACCAGACAGGGGCACAATACTCAGCTGGTGCAAATACAAGTGCTGTAGTGGAGGTTCGCAAAGTGTCAAATGAGGTACTCCAGCTGGTTCCTGACAGTTTCCTCACCAGTGCCAATCGGAAAGGCACTATTGGTTTTAGTTTGAGCAAGTGGTTTTTGTATGTTAGACTCCGATCCAGGGTGATTCCAAGGTATGTAGGATATCACTCACAATTCAGGATTGTGTTGGGGTCAAAGTTTACTTTAATGGATTTCAAAGCCAGATGGTTCTTAAGGTGGAACAGTGATGACACCGTTTTTGATTGGGAAAGCTTTAACTGCCAGTCATGTAAGTACTGGCATATGGTCTTCGTGTCACGGATATTTTAGTTTTATAATGGAAACAAAAAAGAGCCACTACATTAGTTAAATTTGGGTTCGTAACCAAATGTTTATAAAAAACTGCTCATATTGATATCACATTAGAGACATACAACTATTTGAAGAAGTTTTTGAGATCCCTGATGAAACCTTATGTCCACTTTGGGAATCACTGACCTGGTATTCTCAAACCTTTTTCATGCGATGCACTTGAAAAACTTGCTCTACATCAGATAGAACCAAACAACGAGGATTATGTTAGCCTTTCTGCACCATATCGATCCATCTGTTGGTTGGAGAATTTTTATTAAAGATTAACGTTTTAATGATTTTTATTTCCATTTTCGTGACGCACCCTTTTTCCAAACAAAATACTTGGTAATTGCTGGTTGAAATGAATGTTTTTAAACTTTAATAAAAATTTAAGACCTTTTGCATGGCAAACAGCTTAACAAAATCGAATTTTGAGCGCCTTTTTTTGTGGAAGAGCATGTCAGCGAATCCGGGTAGTGCTGCGATACTCATGAAAAATTAAAATGATGCTCCTGGGCATTGCAACGCATAGTCTGCAAAACACTGAACTAAACTACAATGAAGCAAGATTCTGTCTGTGCTAAACTCCTCTAAAACTACTTGATATAGAAATATGAAGCTTGGCGCAATGGATCATCACCTTAAGAGTTTAAAAAGAGGTTACAACAATATCATCCTCTTTTACTAAAAAGAATCTTAGACCTTTATGGCAAGATGATGTCATAATTAATGTTTCTTTGTAAATTTTGTTATCACAAAAAGTAGTTGACAAAGAAATGTGATGAAAAATTCAGGCAATGTAGTTGCTGATACAAACAATTACCATTAAGCACAAATTATTAAAAATTTTTCTATCTCTGTATCTTAAGCAGGTCTTGGCTCATGACAGACAGCATCTGCATTTTTCAGGCGCAGCTTTGATGACACTGACAGCATTCTTGTTTCCTTAGAAATGGAACCAACAGTACCTGGTCTTAAGTTCTTAAAACAGTTTCTGGATAAACAGACTTGATATTGTGTAATAAAGACAGGGGTTCAAAGAATTGCTTGTTTTTTTGTGTAACGAATATTGTTCCTGAATGCCCTCAAAGCAACCCCACTAATTTGACACTGCTATCAACTGCTAGAGCAAACATTGAAAGATGACACTCAAAGTAAAATTAATTTCGAATAGTGCTCACAACTGTCTTTTCCATGAAGCTAACACAGCTGACTGAACTGACATATATCCTTTTCACTACCGAATTTCGGACATGCATTGTTACAAAACGTGATTACAACAAACAGTTAAATCTTGCCCTCCGGTTCACACAAATTGCTTTCCACTTTTGCATGTGCAGAACAAGAACATGACAAGTGCCAACGTAAGCTCACCTGTCGTGCTAGAAGGATTTCATTTCTAAGGTAACCCAATTCAAATCCATATCAAGTCCTTGGTGGCAGCTCAAGTTGTTCCATACACAAAACAACACGAACACTACCAAAAGATTCTGTACACTACAAAACATACCTAATCTACATCTGAAACAAACAACACATGCAAAACTATACACAAGAATGACAAAAGAGTTGAGGCACAGCAGAAAACTCTTACGGAAAATGCATCTACAATGTAGAATAAAATTTAATCGAACTCTAATGAAATTCCAAGCATTTACAAAACAAAGCCAATATAAAACTGGGAGCGTAAAAATGGTATTCGCAATTCTCAGCAAAATAAATAAAGCCAAAATGCTGGTAAACATTTTATTACAGCGTTTCGAGTTTACAATAAAAGCATAAGCAGTTAAATAAATAGTTAACTAAAGCTAGGCTAAGCAGATACTGTATGGAAAGCTAACCGCTGTACAACCTAAATTTAATAAGTTATCAGAATTATGACATCACAAAGTGATAATACAAACCAACTGCAATTAATATAACTGGCAACAGCAAGGCTTTAGTTACGAAGAATGCACTGCGGGGACTCCGAAGACTAATGCGTTTCAAAGAAATAAATGGGTTGCAATGCTCCATCGAGGCTCATTTGTGGTTGAATTTTTTGAACAAGTAAGGTGGCTTTGATTTTTAGCTTTTTATTGATGCTGTGACAAAGTATTTTACGAAAATCAAAATTGATCTTTTGCTTTGGATTGAGCGCAAGACGCTTTGTAGGATCTGATTCCTGATTGGGTGTTCCGTTTGCTACATAGCCTTGAATTCGTGTGACAGATTGTGGCGAGGTTGGTCAATGTGAGATTGTCCACACGAGCAATTCAGTTTGCAAATTACTTCAGCATTGTGCGACAGGGTTTGAAGGTGTTTAAATTTGAAGCATTTGCTAAAATGGTGAGTGTGGTGTACCAAATGAATCAATATTTTGTATGAAGCTATTTAACTAAAAATTGCTGGATTTTTTTTTCAATTTGCAATGACATATTACCAAGGTAAGATAACGAAAGAAAGGGAAAAATTTCTTTTTTTTCTGAAGTTCCCAGACTTTCACAGTTGTCATCTGTATGATATTTCTCGATTGTCAATGCACCAGAGAGGGTAGCCATTTCGCTTCAATATAGAAGATAAGACTTGAAAATATCAATGAATTAAACTATACGAATTACATATGCCACATGCTCTGTGCAGTAGGGTTTTAACTAAATTTAATTTGTAACGGGAAGGAACAAAACTTTACCAATTAACGTAAAGAACAGTGCTTGTAGATTTTCGGCGAGTGTTAGGCTTCAATATTCCTTTTGCATTGTCTATCCTAACATCCAAAAAAGTCATTTAATGGTTCTCAGCAGCTTCGTAGACAAATTGCATTAATATATTGGTAGGCATCATAGTGGACCAGCATTTTGGCTCTATTTTTTTTAACTCAAAAAAAGCCAACATAATTTCCACTTTTAGCACTAATTAAACAATCGGGCAAAACACCTCTTTAAGATCTGTCTTAAGCAACAGATAAATGAAGCATTAGGCACCTTTTGGTGCTTTTAACAGCGAATTTTTGTGCTAGAAAATATTTTTATCACGACCGCGTTAATAACCATGGCTCGATAGCATATTTCACACATCACATAAAATATTGACCATAAAGCACGAAATCTTTGAAAAAGTATTTTATAATTCTTGGCATGTATCAACAAAAGAATTAAACCCGGGTGTAGGGCTTGCAAAGTAAATAGTCAGGAATATCCTTTCAAGTCTGAAAGCCACAACAATTACGTGAAAACAAATTGAATGTCATTGATGATAGTGCGACATAACAGCTTTATAACACCCATTTTCTACCTAAAACGGTGCTATGTATGGCACAGTTATCATAGCATTTTTGCACCTAGTCTGTCACCTGGTCTGCTGCAGCGACTATGGTGAATTAAACGCAGCAGTTTCAAGCTAACACCTTATCACGAACAACTTTGCAATACTACACGCTGCAGAAAAACTGGAAATGCCAATTTTCATTTACTTTACCATCAATAATATATAAAAAAAAAACATAAAGGATTCAAGGATAGTTTCCAACGTTTGTTGAAATTTACAGTACAAATTGGGCTAACATCAAACAATAAACGTTTGTCCAAAGGGACGGCAATAATAAAAAATAATAGTGATAGTCAACAAAGTCGTAAAGAAAAAACAAAAATATAAAAACAAAATCATACTCACAAGGTGACAAAATTACGAAACACTTTTGTTTAAATAAATGAACTATCTGATTGAACTTTTACCTGTATGTACTGCTGGTTACACTTTCTCATTATCAGAAAAAAATCGGCAGTTTTGTTCATTAAGTTTTTTTCCTGCCGTTTCACGTTTTACTCATTTCAAATCACTTTCAGAAAATTTAAAAGCAGGCTACGAGATTAATCATCACGCATGATAATTGCTTGTGATAGATTTCAGCAAGGATATTTTAGAATTTGAAGCTGCTTTATAATAACTATTAACAAGATCAAATTAAATATCAAACTGTACTTTGTAAATACGTTTCAATTATTTGACTGCGCCGTCTACTCTGTGTCTACTCTGTGTTCGGTTTTCTTGCATCCTAGACCGGTGGGCCAAAAAGCGTTATTAAAATATTATATGTGAATAAAACTGCCAGTATAACTAAACATAAACTTTATCGCAAGCGAAAGAAGATTATTTTTAACCATTTACGATCGCTTAGCCTACTGCCAAGCAAAACAGCGCGGCCTAAAGCTACAACCTTATATTGCATACAGTAAGTTTAAATATCGCATCACCAACGTATAATTTGCTTGAACTTTTGCTCCGTGTGTATAACTACTATGATAATTAAGTGCACGAAGGTCAACCTTAAAACATTGCAAAAACAACTTTTTTTACCTAAAATACAGTGCCAAATTTATAATCATTGTTTGAAACCTTCCTAGTTCCACATGATGCAGTCAAGGCAAAATGGTCCAGAGTTCTGGGGTATTTTTCTCAAAACATAAATCTTTGTTTTCGGCGCAGGCGTTGACAATTTTGGGACGTATTAACATCTACAGAAAATTGTATCGCTTAAAACCAATGCAACCGATGAGCATGTGACTTTAAACGCTAAAATTACAGAAAAATTCCTGGTACGTATATCGCACAATTTAGGAACCACACAAATCATTGAATGCGATGCAGTCAGACACAGCAAAGGAAAACTTCCTCCATTTCTATGGCATAATGTAAAAGCAATGATTTGATTTTACATTATGTAAAAAATTCACTGCGAAGCATGAAATATGATGATACTCGAATGCTTAAAAAAATAAACAAAGACCACAATGCGTTTTTGACAAATTGGAAAACACTGATAAGTTTACCTTCAAAATGCTCGGTCAATATCTTGAGAAGCCGTTTCGTTTTGGTTTAATGCTTTTGGGGATTTCTATTCTTTACAAATACTAAGAGAAAAATTATGACATCCGTAATTATGGGCAGTATAGCTCCATGAGCTGAGCAAAATATATGTGATTTCCAATTCCGTACTTAGTACAGTGCAATGCCTGTGACACGGCCGAGCAAATCTGTAAATATGCCACATCCTTCAGAATAAATCACAGCTTGCCTCGAACGCAGCAACAAGCATGAGATACTGTTAGCTACAATTTAAGCATCTCAAACTCTCTACTCTTTTTGAATTTTATGAGGCGAATAAAGTCTTGCTCTTATTTTGGACGCTATCTTCAGTTTACTTCAAGCCACTTTGAATGCCATTGGCCCCAGATCTAAGCTCATCTTGGTCTATCTTGCTGAGCCGCAGCCATTGTCATTAGGTCTTATGAGCAAAATGAAAAAAGTGATATATTATTCCACTTTTGCAAAACATCCAATTATTTACGTGTCAGGTAAAGTTGACCTATCATGCTATCCAAAAAACAACAGCAGAAACATACCTAAACAGCTTAGTAATTCACTTATTAAAAACTACAAATTGTTTGACATGAAAAAGGCTAACAATTCTAAAACTTTTCTTTCTCAATCATAAAAGGCCCAAAAGATAACCATGAAACAGAAACAAAACAGAAGTTTTCGACGTTTTTTCGATTGTTTTCATCCACGTGATATCAAACAATGACGATTAGTTGCTTTTCAATAACACCATGCGGTGATACAACAAATGTTGAGGGTTATAATTTCAATCAGCAAAAATAAATATTCCCGTTAAGTGTGATCTACATTCAAAAAAAAAGTGATCGAGGATCTCATTAGAAAATACTAAACAAGTACAAACAGATTGGACCTGTTGATTTCAAACAAGGACTACGCTGAGGCAGAGCGGCCTGCATATGCTGCCACTGAAACGCAGCTTCGTCCACAGTAATTACATGAAAAGACACTTCCTATTTTGATTTACTTTGCTTTGACTTCTTTGAGCTTGGAGATTGATTATTACTTGATTGGCTGCTGATACTGGTGTACCTTTCAATAGTGTGTTTCGGTGCAGGCCCTGGCTTTGGTTTCACAAATTTTTCTTGTCGGAACAACCGATAAATAATATCTTCATAATCTTTAGGCCATTCAAAAACTTTAGTATCTTTAAGCCACAGAGGGATGTGGTGCTGCAACATAAATTTAATTAATTTATAAAATACACATATCAGATAATAATTATTTAAACTTACTCCTTTGGCTCCACTAACTAAAACTGGAATAAATCGGTAGTTTTTCGACCCTTGATTAATGTACTCTGCATGAATTCTTCGATATATGTATTGGGTATTAACAGCACTCTCATTTTGCTGCATTCTGGATGTGGACTGTCCATCTACAACTTGTCGATAACTAGGACTAACACAGATCAATACAAAGTCACTCTGAAAAAGAAGAAAAGATGAAATCAAAGTTTGAGATCACAATCAATTAGCTCGTTCACAAATGCGCATATTGGCTCGTTAAGACAAATACTTTAGAAAATGAGACATTGCGACTTTAGTGCCTAGGTGGAAGCTTTTTTCCGGTATCCGTGAAAAATGCTGTTAAGTGATTTTTCCTGGTTGGTTGTGAAGCTTCCCTATAAGCACTGTAAACTTGTCACAGTGTCAGTGGCACTGAGAGCAATGCTTGATGCAATGGCAGATGTTACGTGAGTAAACGTTGTGCATAAACATTTTTCCACTCATGCACGTGTAAAACCAACGAAAAACAAAATCAGATCACTTTTTTTAACTTTAAAAAGCACAGAATTTAGATAATGCAGACCTAGAATAATCAAAAAACAGATGGGCTTACGGTAGAAATGTTACTTTCGAGCCAATCAGAAATACTCATTGCACGAACAGTCTCTTCCAGTACATCAACAGTTACATCAATAGAGTTTTTAAACAAAGTTTGCGAAATTTGTACAACAGTGCGAATGTGGTCATCATCTCCCACCTCTTGGGCGTAAGTCACAAATACTACAAATAGTAAAACAGAAGTTACACGACAATACGGAGTTAAAACAAATATTTTCATATGAATCTACAGGGCGTTCAAAAAGTAACAGTGCAGTGGTATTGAGAACCAGTAAAAGCAAAAAACAGGCCAGTTGTCGGATAAAGTATCTACTAAATGACATCAAAATTAATCAAAAAAAAAAAATTCAATAGATTGAAATTACCCAAGAAACGTTCTGGTTATCGGCTATAGCAGTTGCGGAAAATGTCTTTTATGCACTTAATGACAGAAATTGGCACGACGCTGCATATTTGAGAAAGCAAACACAAGTTCATCACGTTGAACATTGCGATACCATCTGATATTTTCCTTCGCAGATCAGCTGTCATTTGTCGATCGTTGCCATACACAGAGCTCTTCAGTTTTCCCCATACAAAAAATTCGGAGGGGAAAAATCTGGGGAGCGAGGAGGCCATAGACCAAGGCAAATAATACCATCACCTAACACACCTTAATCTGCTTGCATGCTCACTACAGTAGTGTAAGCTGTTGCCCCGACTTGCTGAAACCAGCCAAGTTTTCTCCTCTTCTTCCATTAATAGTGCAAAAAACAGCTCAAGAATATCGCTGATATATCGACTAGAATTTATTGCGTTCTCAAAAAAGATTGTTTATTTGTGTACTTTGATTAGGTCCACTGTTACTTTTTAATGCCCCGTATATTCGGACATGCCCAACTATAAACATAACGGACAGAGTTGTTTCTATATTATGGGCATTTATAGTTTCATAAAAATGCAGTGATCAACTATAACAACATTCAGTATAAACAAATTGCACCAGTATACTCTGCATTAATAAAACGGCAATTTTACAAGGTAACGGTATTCTAGGCAGACAAGTAAGTTTTTAATATTCATGTATATACTGGTTGACCATCACTAATCCGGAATCACTGGGACCTGGGGGGTGCCGAATTAGCCATTTATTATCTTAGAATACGCAAACCCAGTTGCCAACCTCATCTTGAAATTAAAATATCCTCTAAATCAGTACAAGTTGGTAAATAAAGAAAAGACTAGTGAAATGTCAATAAAATATGAAACCCCCAAAAATATTTACCAGCCGACCCGGATAATATGAAATTACAGTACAGGTACTGTTTTCTAGGTCAAATAACTGATTGCCGGATTAGTAATGGTCAACATGTAGTACGTTTTAATTTTAGCTAAAATGTCGATGCATTAAACAAATTACAAGAGTTTTGAGTTGCGGAAAGTCCGGACAAGAAACATTTTATCTTACCTTTAACTTTTTCTTTTACCGGTTGGGCAGGCTGCTGAGGTGGAGGTGGCGTAGGATATGCTTGCGTTCTGTCTGGTATGTTGGCCTGTAGGACCACAAAAAGCATTATACAAAGATTAATGAAATCTTTTTTAAGTTACTTACCGAAACTGAATAGATTCGTGGAACATGAGGTTGAGGAGATCCATTATACGATCCAGACATGTGCACAGTTTGGAAGTAGGAATTCGATAAGCTGAAAAAACAAAATTATAACTACAGTGCCAACGCTGACCTCACTGGCGCAAGTAGGTTGCCTGTTTAACATAAGTCTAGTACTGTTCAGCAATGCCTTTCCCATTATTTTAAACAGTTTCGGTAATTTGAGGCAACTAAAATTTAAATAATCGCAATGAGTAAAAACCTAATAGTATACAAATGCCTACTAGTTTCTATTTAATCACCTGCTTCCCATTTTAGCTCAACTACAAAAAGCATTCCAACTATTTTCATTAAAAGCAAAAAATACAACATCGTTTCCATAAATCCATCTCATACATTTGCTACCTAGTGAACACTTTGATTAACACAAGCAAGCATTTTGTTTTCAGCTGGTTTTTTTCTTGACTGCAGTATTTCTAAACGGTTTTTGTTATAAGTAGCTTTTTTATCACTGTTATTAATTTACTTACGCCCGCGGTAGTGCATTGATTAGAGCATCTACTTTATACTCGGTAGACCTGTGTTCAATTCCTTATTCCAGCTCCACCACAATCTTTAAAAACGGTATTCACAAACCTTCTGTTTGGCTATATTCATTGAGTCGTAATCATAGGGTCTGGCACTAAAAACCCGGTTCAGTTAAAAAAGCGCCAAAAAACATTTCTTTCCTTTGTAGCACTAAATTTTAAAGACCCACTCCTAACTAGTTACATTCTTGGTGGTGACTGCACTGTTTGATTAACCTGACCTACAAAATCTATCTCACTAATCATGACCAGTATGCAAAATTTCGAGACCATTTATCTGTTTTAACGTGTGAGAGCTGTATATGATATATTATCTGTATTCTAAAACTGTCATTTTTGAGGAATTATTACTCTTCAAGAAATTAAGTTAAAATTAGTGATTTCATCCACATCTGCTAGCAACTAGCACAGTCAAAGGCTCAATTAGTAGCTGTAGAAAGCTGCTGCATAAAAGCACGCAGCAACTTGCATCAAAACGAGGCTGCACAGAAGCAATATCATTAATTAACCCTAACTATAAACCATAACTTCGAAAAATAAAACAGAAAATAGTAATCAAACAATACGAGAGCATAGGCCCTGAGGCAACTACAAACCATTGATAAATAACAGCATGCTAGCAATTCCAATCGGCGCTGTAATGTTGAAATGATTGAAAATTACGGTATATCACGCCATTAAAGCTGATCAAAACAATTCAGTTGCTATATGCACTAACTAGAGGAAACTTGCTCTTCACAGGTGGCACAGAAGACATTGAAAAGTTATCAAGAAAAGCTGTTCTGGGAATAACGTTTCAAAATGCATTTATCAGTAGCAGCAGCAAGAGCCACAACCACTGATCAGCACGTCATGATAAGCAACTGTACTTTACGGACTATATATAACGCATGGAAAATAAATAGCTGTCTAATATTGAAAACTACCTTTTTTCCTCACTTGCTTGTGTTAACCAAAGCAGACTAACAGGCAAAATTGATGAGCTTAATTTTAAAGCTGCAAAATTTATTCTGCTTATGCTACTCAGATAAAAAAAAATTTTGCGACTACTGTAATGCTTCCATTATTCATAGCCCTGCCTTGAAGCAAACTTATCAGATCGAAGTCACTTTGCAACTAAACAAAAAAAACTAATTTACGATTTGTCCAAACTATTCCTGTTGGAAATTTAGACAAAGATCACAATTCTGTTTCTTGATTTTAATTACAACAGTAAAAAATCAGAGCTGCCAACACTCAACATTCCTATTGCTAATCATTATCGAATGTAAACATTCAAAAACCTACTCGTGCTCAACGGATTCCCTTGACCCTTCAAGATGGTAACTTGAATCATTACCAAGAACTGGATCTGGACCTTGGATGTGGGAAAGACTCTTTGGAAATCCGATGTTACTTGGAGCAGATGAATACCTACAAAAGTTTATACTATACACATGCAACTACAAATTTAATCAAGCTGAATGAACTTCAGTTATTAATTTTTTTCCTTTCAACAGCTGTGGCTTGTCGCTAAATCTTGTAAATCTATAGTTTTCATCAATTTTCAAAGTGTCCGATATAAGTTCAATAGGTTCATTTAAAGATTGAAAAATGCCAAGGAGTCAAAAACAGCAGGTAAATAGACAAAGGCGTCATAAAACTGAATAGCAAAACGAGGAAAGATGCATCCTACCAACCAGAAAATTATAACACAAGCTATTGAAAAAGTAAAGACTGTTGTAATGATAAGACCGTCAGCTTCAAGGTCAACACAACTCTGGTTCAATTTACTATTCGAGTCAAACCAAAGACTTAATAATGGTATTGAAAATGTTAGCTTGTTCTAAACCGGTGGTTACCGACCGGTGGGACGGCCCACTGGTGGTCCGCAGGGCATTTGCAGGTGGGCCGCGTGCCATGAGTTTTAGGGTCCATTGGAAGATCTAAAGTACTGAAGACCTTTTTTTTTCTTTTTGCAGGACAACTACACCGTTACATTAATCAACGTCACTTGTATATGTGGTACTTTGTGCATGTCTCAGGTTTAACTTGGCGGCATTTTTAAATATTACATTACAGTCTTTTTTAAGTGGGTCGCAAAGATTTGTAGCTTTCTGAAGTGGGTCGCGGTACGAAAAAGGTCGAAAAACACTGTTCTAAACGATGTAGTGACTAGAGCGTCTGCTTCACCATCAGTATGCCTGCGTTTAAATTTTTATTAATGGTATTTATAGCTTTCCTGGCGATTCACGACAATCAAGCGCATGCAACTGGAAGTAAGCAAACTACTTGCGAGCATACAGGCACCAGACAAACTAGACACCGGACCAACTAGGCGATGGAACAACTATGCGCCAAAGAAACTAGACGCGAAATAATCTAGAATTTTACATTTCTGTGGTTTTTAAGTCTATTTTTTAACAATACGTACTAGGGCATAGTAACATATTCAAACATGCAGCATAATAATTTGTTGATTACAACTTTATAAGCATGATCATCTGCAGATAATTACCATACTGTGCTTTTTCAGCGTTTCCCTTTGATACAAAGCAAGAAAATATACAGTGAATAGTGATGCAATCTGCATAGGGGTGTACAAGTACAGTACCAAATATAAAGTTATTTTAATCTCTTAAATTAATGTACTGCTTATTTTTAGGAATACGCCAAAAAATTAATGAAACCGTATAAATTAATCCTGCCGTTGCCCGTTAGGCTACTCTCTACATTCACAAAGCAATAGTGGTGATATGTCAACCCCTACGACTACACTAAGTCTGCATTAATTGTCAACTAAATCAGGGATGAGTATGATCAAATCAAATGATTTTGATGTAAAAACTTGAAGTCTATTTAAATTAATTACGGCGACATCAAAGATGTTGTTATTCAAATTACATCGCAAGCTCCAAGCACATGTTTGCTGTTGATCACGAGGTATCATAAAACGTTTTGAGTACACTTATGACCTCGGTAAAAAGTCAATCAGCGGCATTGTAGTTAAAACCAACAACACTAATTTTGTGGCTGCTCACGTTGTGGAAACACAAACGTGTGCAAGGCTAACAGTTTTTCAACTTTTTGGTTGAGTAGTAAATTCAATTTAGATCTAGGATGGCAACACGTCTTAACTGGCGTTTACGTCAGCACATTAAACGTCCTCAGTGCTTGGTAGCGATCAGTCTGCAAAATTAGGCTCGAGCTCGATTTGCTTAGCAAATTTTTTAAAGTTGGCAACTTTTAAAGTGATTGGCGATTAGTTTCGTTCTGCGTCTAGTTGGTCTGGCACCTACATGTGCATGTCTATTTTGATGCTGTTTGATTGTCAAGCGCCGCTTTCCTGCTTGGCCCTCAGCATGAAAGTAATATAGGGGAGGAAAATCAAGCGAGTTTCGTGGTATTCAGAATTTCCACATTTTTATGTATGGCAAATTGGTGGTGGGGCAAACGAGAATACCACAGTGGTGATATAGTCTCGCCAAAGACTTGCAAACCACTAAGCAGAGAAAACATTAAATGCTGTATTAAACTTCACTTTAAGTGTTCATTTAATTTAATCATGATTGATGACCACAAGTTTCTTGGAAAGCAAATTCAGGTATGTTGCTACAAGATTTGAAAGTAGTGTTATGTTTCACATTGCTGACCTAATGAAAAACATTA
This sequence comes from Trididemnum clinides, assembly GCA_963675345.1. NCBI lineage: Eukaryota > Metazoa > Chordata > Ascidiacea > Aplousobranchia > Didemnidae > Trididemnum > Trididemnum clinides. Next base: position 3,584,094 of record OY776285.1, read on the forward strand.
TATGTATATATAGAAATCGTTATCGAGAAAGTCTGTTCTAAAGTTTTATCACTTTAGCTTGCCACTAACACCAACCAAGCCCAGTAACAATATTGATATTTCATCGATCGAATAAAAAGCTATGGAGCAATCAAAAATTTACAGTTTTATTGCGGGATTGGGAGCTAAAACGTTTGCGATCCTTGCGTTAAAAGAAGATACCTCTTTCCTCAAGCTTTAATAGGAACTAACTAATTGTAAATCAGTTTTTTTGTAAAGCAAGATGTTAATCTTTCAAAATTCCAACAAAATCAGTTGATTTTTAAAACTGGATTGGCCAGTTGTTTTATTGTACAGACTCCTACAACTTCTGAATCACGAGAAAACTATATGCCATCGTCATTTGATACTGATAAAAGTATCATTGCATAAAAAAAACTTAATAATTGACTATGCAAACATTCAATTTTGTAAGTAAAATAAGGTATTTAAGTTCTTAAAAGCTTACCCATTCATTAAATGTTGATTTGTGTGATATGCTGCAGCTGTTTGAAGGTGTTGTTGAACGACATGTGGACCATTCAAAGAATTAAAGTGATGTTGATTGGCAACCATGTAATGGTTAGGCATTGGTCTCTGACCCGGATCAAATCCAGGATGATTTCTAAGTCCATCAGGTCTATGCATTGGATACTGCTCACTTCTCAAATTGTTTACATGGCTGTGTAGATCGTGTGACGCAGTAGTTGACATACTTAAATGATTAAATGAATCATCTTCGTGATGATAATGATGTTTGGGATTACCAATTTCTTCAGAAATATTGGAAATTTCAATGTTTTCGTTGTCATTATTCACTAAAATGAAAAGAACCCAGTACTATTACAAAACATAAAACCTTAAGCTTAAAAGTGTCATTTGTACTTAAAATCATTTTAAACTTATTACCAGAATACAAAAGTTGAAAAAAAGAATACAAAGCGGTGAAATTTTCAACTATGTGGACAACTACAGCAAGTCATATGTTGAACACATCATATTAGACTGCAGGTAAAACAGCTAGGCCACTCGAAGCAACGATTAATCAAAATGATTTTAAATTAAAAAAATAATGCTTCACGCAGCTTCAGTAACAACAAGCCATGCACTATACCGTGATCTGATGCACCGCTATCATTTTCTGAAGGATGCTGCACAGGATGTCTTTCAATTATTTCACGCTGCAGGTCATTGAGGCTACCCTCCAAATCATCAAAATTGAAACTCGATGGTGCAATGGAGTTCTAAAATGTAATGAAATAAAGTGAGCATTTGTCAAACAATTGCAATTAATTGCATACCGAAGCCGGAGGTCACCATAATCTATTTTACTACATAAAAACTAATCAAGTCATGTACTGTACATTTATTAATTCCAAATAATCTCATCTTCCTGTTAACATAACCAACCTTCATAAATTGGCAGTGTAATTAATTGGACCCGTTTTCAATTTACAAGCGTAAAATGGTATTACGTTATAAAAAAAAGGCCAGTACTAACAATAGTAACAGTGATGTTAAGAACTCTTTGATTTTTTTAAACTACCATACAAAAGCTATGTAACACGCAGCTGCAATATCAAGCATAAACTTGTACAAATGTACATAAGTCTTGTGCTTTGTGTTAGATTGTTTTATAAAAGTCAACGTTAATGCTATTGGGGGATCTTTTGGCCCTTGGCAAGCCCTGCTGATGAGTCCAAAAGGACGAAACGCGTCCAGGGATGGCTTTGTAAATATCTCTCAATAACATTGCCGTCTTCGGAAGCCTCGCGCCTTCAGCACTCGCTTTGTTGTTTTGCTTCCCGCTTATAAGACGCTCTCTATTGATCGTAACCACTTGGAGCTAGCAATATAATATGGAAAAACAAATGAATATAAACAATCAACAATGTCACAAAACTTTACAAATTGTTAAAAAACACCGCATATTTTTAATAATTGAATACAAGTAAATGTTTCGACCAAGTTTCTAAATACGTTTGCAAATAACCAAAATCTAATATGCACAATTCTGTCTGTCTGTTTTAACTCCTCTGAAACTGCCAGAGGTACAAGCATCAAACTTGGCAAGATTGATCACCACCCCATGGTGAGTGTCATAAGGGTATTTGTGACGTCATAAACAAAAATAATCTTTTAGAATTTGCATTACTTGACAGAGGACAACCGCTTTTTGCTCAAACGAAAACCAGCTTCCGACTTACCACATTTCAAAAACTTTCATTTGTTTGGGGTCTAAAATCACGTCACAATCAACGATTTATTGAACAATCTGTTTTTTGTTCTTTCTCAAAAAGTATTGATCGCAGAAACTCGATTAAACCTTCTTTTAGAAGATATCAATAAGCTGCTTTTGATAAAAACAACTTTACTACAATTAATGTTTATTTGATTCTGCTACGAGCAATTATTTATTTAAGCATTTCAAGTTATCTAAGCATTTTTCTTCACTATTTCGTTTGCACGCTTAAACTGGGGTGTATGACGTCATAATATGTCTCTTACGATTAACACAAATCTTCGCTACCGCAGATCATAATATGAAGACGTTTTCAAAAATTGCAACCTTTTTGCAAAATTAGTTTATTTAAAAACTGATTTGTGATCTCATTTCTCAACTGATTTTCAAACTTTTTTCAAGAAATTAAAGGTTATTTCAAGGCGATTCCGATAGTGTATAGTATGTATAACTACTATTAGTTTTTATACTGAAAAAACTGAACTTTAAGACCTGTAGTGTAACTTTTTACCCTCCCAAAAGTGGTGAGCTCAATGAAAACAGATGACTTTAATACAAAACCATTACAATAAAGTACTAGCAATTACTATCTTTTGGAAGCTTACAAAATATCTTTTCTAGCAATATGTTACTGCAATTACTTAAGGCTAAGGATTAGTTTATAATGGCGGATCAAAACTCGGTTGCCATACATGATGTTTCACTATTAGTTGTACAGTTATCCTACTAGAGCTAACAAACTTGCAATTGTTAAACATTGGTTAGTTCTTTGGCACATTTTGACAACTTTTCCTCACAAGCGTGGCTCTTTTGCATTGTCTGTCGACGTTTTAAAATAGATCCGTCTAAAACTGAAGTCTCCAAATGTTTATGAAATGTAGTCTACCGGTTAGAAACACACTAAATTTTAGTGCCTGCACTTCACAAAATTGCAATTTCTAGAAAAACTAAGTCCTTTGGTACATTTTGTCTATTCTTTCTCAATAGCATCGATCTTTGGCATTATCAATAAAATTATTCAAAAGACTCATTGAAAAATGAAGTCTACGAATGTTAATATGTAGCCTACTCCAAGCAAAACACTTGGTGATCACCCAAGAAAAAGACGATGGGGTAAAAATGGTCTTTTATCGTTTGCAGCGAAATACAAGGGTCGAGCTACATATGATCTAAATGTTGAAGCAATTTTTTTTGCAATTGGGCAAGGCTGTCGCAGCAGACAGCTGATTTGATGTTCTTATCCTCGACATTATTGATGGGGGCTCCCGATACTGCTATAACTGAACTGTGGGTGCTTCACTTTAGGTTAGTTTGCTTGCATGGCAGCATTCATGCCAGAGCCAAGGAACATGCACGCAGTCAGAGACGTTAGTTCATATTAATTTGCCCACAGTGACGAAGAAAGTGGTAAGTAGCAATCCTAATAATAATGGCTCAAATCGCATTGTGAGGTCATAACGTTAAATGATATCACAATGCTTGTCACTGTTTAGTGAAAACAGCAGAACGCAGCAAAATTATCCACTATCATTTTGATAGCAAACATAAATGGTAAAGCCCATTGCTGATATTGGTAATTGCAAGGATAGGCTTATCGGTACAAAACACTATTCTTTATTCAGAAGTAGGGAGGTCTGGATTAAGGACAAAAGTTAAATGTAAAAAAGTCCCAAATTTAAGAAAACATCAAAATTAAACAATAATAGTATCAATCTCTAACACTGGATTAAGAGGGAATGTTTTTGTTTGAAAAGAGCTAAATAGGCACCTATTGCAATAGGTTGTATGACTTAAAGGAAAGGCAGGACCCCTTTTCATGCTAAGACCGAATTAAAGCAAACAGCCCAGGCAAAGATAATATCACCAATATTAATACAAAAGCGGGCCCACCAAATCGTCGAACATGCCTACCACCAAACAGCTCATTTCTTTATGATTCAAAACAACCATCATTTGGGCTACGCCTCCAATTTTGACTATGTTTTATCTCCCCCCCCCCCCCCCCCCCTTTACACTTTTAAAAATTATGAATGATAGTTTGTGTCATCATTCTTTTGTTTTGAATACTTCTAGTCATCATTAACAAACTGACATGATCACCATGACATGTACAGGAGCTACGGCTTATATTTAGTAAAACATTTTGTTGTGGCTCTAACATATGTTTGTATGGTGAAGCTAACGCAGTTGCATTAATTGATACGTTTTAAATCGGCACGAGTGATAATATGGTTGCCAGGTTAAAATCACACCATACTTAGGATGAACATTTTTTCTATTTTGCTTGATAATAGCTTTTTAGAGGTACTGGAATCAAACCTAAAAATTTGGGAAAAGCAAGAACTTATTTTTTAACTTTTATGAGCATACCTAAGCAAGGAAAAATAAATATGAATTATAATGCGTAGCCAGGAGGGACTTAAGAAAGGTTGAGGCAAAATCAAAATTTAATGTCACTGTGCTAAATCGCACCACATGGATGCTATTATTGGTGTTTTGCTTTATAATGGCTTTCTAAAGCTACCGGAATCAAACCAAACATTTGAGGAAAAGCAACGACTCTTTTCACTTCCCAGGGCATGTCAAGCAGGGAGAAAAAAATATGCTACATAAACGTAGCCAGCGAGGACTTGAGAAAGTGTATAAGGAAATCAAAAGAAAATAGCATCACTGTGTGAAATCGCACCACACAAAAGACATTTTTGTTTATTTTGTTTTAGAACAGCTAAACATCAGAAATGTAATCCCTACTTCCAAACTATGAAAAATGCAAGGCTCCCTTGGGTTCGTGTAAGCAATAAACAGAGCATATAGATATAAGGCATAGCCAGGATCTTGAAATGAGATATTCAATTAGGAAAAGGAGCACAAAAAGTCATAAACATCTAATGTGCAGAAAACACATAAACGTTTGGTAACTCTTTATACAAGAGTCTGATAGGTAAAGCCAGCTTGGGCAGCTGAATCGACATTCTCAATCCCAACGTCACTGATGGGGGTCTCTGCGGGTGATGCCGTCATATATACTATAAAGCAAGGATTTTTTCTTATGCTGATATGCTGCCTGTTATGGTATTTATGTCTATACTCTGCATCATTGTAATAAAACCCCAAGTTTAAAAAAAATCAACATAAAAACTTAACCATAACAATTTGTAATACTGAATATAGAGAAAACAATAGCCTCTTTTGTTGCTATGCTGGAAACATGATCAATAGCCCAGTCAAATTAGAAACTTAATACCATAAATAAAAATAAGAAAGCGGCAGCACCAATTGGTGAAATAGGCTTACCATTGAATAGTTTTTTTCTTTAATTGTGAAAGCAACCACCATTTCACCGCTACAATTAGTTTTCATTATGTACAATCCCTGCTCCCTCACAAGTATTAATGATAATAATTTGTGGCAAGATTCTTTGTGAGCATTGCCAGTCATGTTTAAGAGAATATGATGATCACAATTTTGTGTACAAGAATTGTGAAAGTGCATAAACTCCAATAACTTTTTGCTACTGCTCACACAAAAGCAGGATAGGTGACGCTGGCTTGGCCGGTTGAACCAAAATACTAAACACGGACAATACTGATGGAGGGCCTCTGCCGGGCAACGCCGACAAAGCCAGCTAGTCTTTGGATATAAGCTAATGACAGAGTGGATCTACATTTGAAATTCAGCTTGCTTCTATCTACAAATGACCATCACTTTTATCAACGTGTCAAAGTTGTGCCATAGATCTCAGTTGAGTGAAGAAAGTAAAAAAAGCACCAGTAGTTCTTTAAAAATATGAGGTTTAGTAAGGCGACTTATAGCTGCCATGGAGCAAAATAATGCCAATTTGTTAATCAAATTGGTTTCAAGCATGGGTTCCCAATCTTTTTGCATTAATTTATGCCCTGACAGTTTTCAAAATACAATTCACCAATTTTTTTATATAGCACTGATCTTCAAGTAGTTTGCTACCTCATAAAATTCGCCAAAGGCCCTACAACTACTGTTTCTAGAAAGTTTAGCATAATATAACAAATTGCGTCTCTAAGTGAAATGCGCATAAAAAAAATACTACACAAAATAAACCTCGCAGACCACCTGAACGTGCTGAATTTGAAAAAGGCAGCATGTGAAGAAACAATATATGTGAAATGATAAATAAACTGAGTTTGGCTATCTTAAGGCTAACAACAAATGTTTGCTAAATTTATGTTTTAGTAAGTTTTCTGCTACTGCAAGTTAAGAAACCGTGGTCTAAAGAAACTACAGGGTGACACAAAAAAAAACGGTCATCACCTAAAGTTGAATAAGGTTTGAAATAATTAATCAATTCTTTCCATTTTTCAGATTTACCAATAAGTATTAATGTTATAAGAGTCTACCAAATTTGACCCTCGAGATGCCATGGACTACTGAGCAAAAGATATTTATAGTTGAGGCATATTTGCAGCAGAAGTCTATCCACGCAGCTCAATTGCAATTCAAAGAACGGTTTAGATGTCGTGAATTTCCTGTTCATTCAATGATCTACAGATGGGTTAACAAGTTCAGAACCCATGGGACTGTGCATAACCTCAATCGTAAAGACAGTAGCAGACAATCATACTCTGGACGACCGAAATCATCAAGGACACCGCACAACGTTGCTGCAGTCAGAGACTCTGTTGTCTGCAGCCCAAGCAAGTCTGTGCGTCAGCAAAGTCAGGAGCTTGGAATCAACCGAGAGTCCGTGCGGAGAATTTTGATTGCAGATCTCAACCTGTATTTTTACAGGATAAAGATTAAACAAATGCTTACACTTGATGACATGAGGAAGCGCATGATCATGTGCCAGTGGTTTTGTGACAAGATTGACGCTGTGCCAGACTTTCTTGACAATGTCTGGTTTTCGGACGAGGCACATTTTCTGTTGTCGGGTCACGTGAACTCTAAAAACAACATCTTCTGGGGAAGCACATCCCCTGAGCACTGTCTGCAAAGGCCATTACACTCTCTGAAGTGCACTGCCTGGGTTGCCATCTCCAAGCATGGCATCATTGGACCATTCTGGTTCGAGGACGACAATGAGCAGTGTGTGACAATCAACACCGAGCAATATGTCCAGGTGCTTGGCAAGTTCTGGACAGCACTTGGTCGACAGAGAAAGGTCGTCAGGGTCCTGCAGTGGTTCCAGCAGGATGGTGCCACCCCCCACACCTCAAAAGAATCATTGGCATGGCTACAGCAGCGTTTTCCTGACCGACTGATCAGCCACAGGTGTGACCCGCAGTGGTCGCCGTATTCACCGGACTTGAACCCCCAGATTTTTATCTGTGGGGATACCTTAAGGACCAGGTCTATGCCAACAACCCCCAAAGTATCCCTGACCTGAAGGCAGCAATCACAGCAGCAATAAGAGCGATCCCAAGGGAGGAATGCGGGAGGGTCATCGAGAATTTTGCCCGCCGGGTCCAAGTGTGCCTGCAGCGCCGGGGAGCTCATTTCGAGTACATTTTTTGAGCGCCAGTGAAACAAAGAGGTTTTGTAGTACAGACTTGAAATTTTCGAGTTGTCTGCTACACAGGACGTGACCTAATGTAGCTGAAATTTTGTGTCAATATAAATAAAACTTTGGAAGTTATTCGAATTTTGGTGATGACCGTTTTTTTTGTGTCACCTTGTATTTACGTTATTAGCAAACAAATAAGTACTTACCACACTTTCAGGAGATGGAATTTGTCGCCTAATCTCTCTTTTACTTTCAGTACCTTGATCAAATATATAATGATGTTCCACTTCCTGCACAACATACCAATCATAAATTAACAATGGTCAAAGGCCTACTAGTACTGTACGTCAAATCCATCACAGTACTGAGTGACAATACTACAGTCATTTGCAAAAGTATAGGGCCATCCTTACATTTTCTAATTTTTTCAAGCTATGACCATGTAAATCAGTTTTATGTCCAAAAAGAGATGTTATTGGTCGTGAGACATAATAACACCTAATGGCAAATACTTGAAGCACTTCACCATTAGTTTTTATTTGCAATGAAGCCACTTTTTAGCATTTCGTGTGTCCAACTTTCCCCTTCACTACAGCAACAAGTCCGCTGGGCACACTTTTTATTTGGGATGCACAGTACACTTCTAACCTGAACTTCTTCTATTGCAGTAACAAGTTCTGCACCATTGGATGGTTGCTTTTCTGCACTTTATTATTCATGTAACTCCACAAGTTTTTGATTTTGACTGGGTTCAAGTATGGGCTGTTTTCAGGCCAGTCAAGAACTGCCATCTTGCTTATTTTCAACTATTTGTAAATCACTTTTGATTTGTGACAAGATGCAACATCATGCATGAATATAGAGGTGTTGTGATGCACCCAATGTGTATACTCAGCTTCTGTTGAAGCAGTTTAACACATTTCAGGTCACTTATGGTGGTGCCTGGGGAAAAAATACAACTTAGCAATCACATACTTGCTCATCGCCCCCTCAAACCATCTGGCTCAGAGGTTGTTTTACTCCACTAATTGTGTACCTTGCATTAAATCTTTGATATTTTGGTCTTCAAACATGCCTCTTTTGATCTGCACATTGCTGAACAGTGAATTTGTCAGAAAATAATACTTTTTCCACTTTTCTACAGTCCCATGAAGATGTCTATTGGCAAAAAACCTCTTCTTCGTCATAGCTGACATCAGAGGTAGCATTGCAAATAGTTTATAAGATTTTTGAACCCAACTACTTGCTCAGACAAGGTGAAACTGTACTAATACAAATACCTGAGCCTTTTATCAGTAGATTAGCACACAATCTACAACAAAAACTAGTAGAAGATTGCATGACAGTTCGTTTGATTGAATGATCATCTCTTTGTGAAGTTTTGCAGGATCTACTAGCTTTCATGGAACGGCAAGTTCCATGCTTCTTAAACCTTTCTATGGTGCAGAAAACTGAAGTTTTGCTAAACTTCAGCCTTTTTGCAATCTGCCCTTCTGAGAATCTTTCTTCATGGAAAACCACTACATTTGCAAGCTCAACAGTCAAAAATGGGAGTTTTTGAACATTTTCTTTCTCCTTTTAAAAAGGGTAAAAAGACTCCTCAGCCATATATTAATCTTCACCACATCCAAACTACAGATATAAATCAGTAAATGTGAAAGTTTCACATTTGACTACGATGTAATAATGCATTTCTTTGATCAAATAATGTAATTTGGACAGTTAAATGATGTATTACCATGTTTCCTTGCCATTTTGAAATTCAAGTTTTGCGGCTACCCATATCACAGATTTTTCAAAAACATTAATCAAAAAATAAAAATTCAAAAATGGCACCATGTTGCTGATTGACTGTGCATCATCATGCCATTCTCGGTCATGCTGTTGACTGCATCTCACCTATCTTAATGTTGTGCTTGCAATTAACTCTTTGTTAAGCCCTTACAATGCCACCTAAGTGCCATGCCCCTGCAAAAGATTCCTCTAATGAGCCCACAAGAAAAAAATTCCAATGCTTTGATAAAAGCTTAATTGTATGTCAGCTGGTAAAACTTTGAGCAAGACTTTGGTTGAACCTGACCAAAACAGGTTTTCAAGTTTCGACTGAATAAATGCTGCTTGGAATTAGAACAGCACAATTTTGCTGAGACATTTTTCCAGACGACACAAAAAGGGGAAATCCAGAGTTACAAAAACTCATAATATGAAATTACAAAGCATGAAAATACAAAGTATATTACTAATTAAGAAATAACTGAATTACAGAAATATCAACTATTAAAGAAGTATGGAAATCAAGAAAAAACAAAAATTTTGCCAAAGTCGATAAAAATGATATACTTGAATCAAGTTGAAACCATGCATTTTTGGAAATTTTCGTATTGCTGCAATTTCTGTAATATATTTCTTATCGAGTTAGTGGATTTTCTTATTTCCATATTTTACTGTTCCCTCTCGTTTCAGCAACCTTGGTAAATCGGATTAAATGCCCTAGTTTTATTTTCCACTAAAGTAGTCAAGCAGATAATGACACCATTTTTGAAGAAATTACAATGGAAAGTTTATTTACTAAAGCAGGCAAATAGGGAAATGCTAATTTGCCAAAAAACACCAACTTACAACAGAAATATGGTAATTTGGGGACACTGATGACTAATTTTCAATACAATTCAGTCATTGAACACTAAGCACCATAATCTGACTTAATTTAATCTATTTAATCAGGTGATTTCGTGCTCAGTTTTAAATTTTTTTTTCATACTTCTGTAAATTTCTGTTTTTGCAATTTTTGTACTTTAACAGTTTTTCCACATAGTTATGGTTTAGTAATTCTATATTGTAATGTAAAGTTCTGGTAGTTTTGTACAATCACATTATAGTATTTTACAGTTGGCCATCTAAACCTTTAAATGGCCAAGTTGCAGCGCCCTTAATACAGGCACTTGAAAATAACTTTCTGTGCTTAGCAGATTTTATTAGTAGTAAATGTATGAAAAATGCTATAGGAATTAATGCACACTATTGAAACTTGGAAATTCCAAAGCTGGTCTAGATTACTGCTTTGTGTTTTCAACAGGGGTTCCCAACTTGGGGTCTATAAACTTCTTGGAGTTCAGTGTTTGCCTCAGAGAGCTTTGGCACTACGACATCTTTTTGTCCATCAATCTCATATCATTTCTGCAAGATACTAATATGCAGATTTTCATGGAGAATTAGATACTACTGAATAGCAGAAATTCTGCTGAATTAAGCATCAGCGTAAGGATTGGAGTCAGGGCTAGAGTTAGAAATACAATTGGGTTTATTCTGCAGAATTTCTATGTTTTTGTTGTATCTATCATTACCTAATGCCAACAGAAATTAGTACTTTTTGCAGGTCCTACTAAATAGCACATGACCGCAATGTCTGCAATGTGCACACTATAGATCACAGACAACACTAATATACAGAAACCTTTAAAATTAAAAAGGTCATTTTGAAATATGAAAAAGCACATTTATTAGGAAAATCACAAAAATACAGACATTTATGAAAAACTATGGTTTAACTCCATGTAATTATCAAATTTTACCCAATCAGGTGGTTCTACCTTTAGTTCTTATCAACTTTCATAAATTTCTATATTTTTGCAATTTTATTCGGGTAAACTGGGGTAATTCAGGACAAAATATTACTTTTTAACTTTTATCTACTGCTTTAGTACTTGCAACTTTCATTCAGTCACTTTTTTTGAACATTTGCACATTTTTACCACTTGGCAACACCACATATTTTAGATATCTTTGGATCTAAAATTATGGATTCTTAAATAGAGATATGCTTTGACAAGTACCCAACAAATGGGGTAATTCGGGACAAGGTTAAACCTTAATACTTGAATAATGTTGAAGGCAACTGTGAAAAATGTTGTGAAAGCAGAAGATGTTGGTTTGATAACACTGTGGCTTGATTTGCTAACTGATTCAATCTAAATTCAATGACAATATATTGTATAATTCCCACCCACTTTAATTGGTTGCATTTCACTCATAGTGATGTTATTATGTTGCATATATATCATTCAAGCATCACTGCTCGTGTGGTCAAGCAAAACTAGCCTATTTGGAGTCGCAAAACTTGTTCAGAATTAAGCAGGGTTGAAATCAACGTGTTTTTTGAATTATGTGAAGTATGACTGGATTTACATCAACTTATCCTGAATTATCCAATTTTCTTGAATTACATACCCCAGTTTACACTACTTTTTAAATCAGTAGGCTCACAAGTAGTTTTTCCATATTTTCAAAAGTCAGTAACTGATTTTCAAAACGAAATTCCATTTTCCAGTAATTTCATGTTACATATGTATTTCCATGTATCTGTGATTGAGTAATTCCATAATTCAATATGAATTTCAGCATTTCAGTGTTATCCTTTATCACTATGACTTGTGATGTCAACTAACCCTAAACCTAGTTTTTTGTAATACTCTTCGTGGACAACACAGACATGCACTAATTAAAACTACCACTTTTTTCTGTGAAACAAAATCATTGAAAGGTAAGTTTCCCACTCATCACAAGGCCTAGTTTTTTGAACCAAAAAATTTTTTATGACAAAATCTGTGTTGTGAGATCACTGGCAAGACATACTGGTAGCTTAAAACTTACTGCTTTAAATACGCTTAACTAAATTGCATGGTCTGATAATTATGTACATAGACAAAAATTTATTAAGCAAAATTGATAGGCAGTGGCTATTATGCCATCAACGGCATTCTACTCTTGGAGGCTATTCTGCCATGAGATATTTGGGATTGGGTAAATTTATTGACTAAATAATTATAATTTGACTTTTGGTAGTTTCTGATGGGTCAATTTTATAGATTGATTCAAAAAGTTGCACCCCAGTGTACAACCCCTCATAGAATATACTACCCCATACATTCACATACCAAGTTTCTCCTTCTACTTTACCCTGCCTTTGTCTGAGTGCCCTGCCAGCCAAGATTCCAACCCAGAACTATTGCATTTCAAGAGTTGATTTATGGTACAGAATTTGAAAATTGCAGAAAGTAGAGTATTCATTTTCGAAGCTTTTCGTCTGACACTTTTCAAGAGAATCCATCAGAAACGGAGTGAAAAGGTGAAATGAGTCACTTATATAGAGACACAATTGATGAAAAAGAACAAAAAAAAGGGAAAAAAGCTCTATCATGATTGGTAAAAGAAGCAACCAATGGAAGGAGCAGAAACTAATGTGTAAATTTTTGACCATAATCGAATTCTTTTTGTTTACATTAATTTGGTTTGGATGTTTTGATGTACATTGCTTCATGGGTGGAATGATGAAAAGAAGTACGGCCACGGGCAAGAATAGAAAATTTGTTATCATTATATTCACGTGTGCATGTAGGGTTTTGTAAAAGGTGTCGTCCAATAGCAGAAAAGGAAGTTTCAGCTTTGAGGTTTCTGATTGGCTTGCAAGAGCGGGCCAATGTGCTTTGATTCTGAGAAATATGCCCGAAGATAATCTTCACTTGCCATGGCTGGGCAATGTTTTGATGAGGTACGAAATGCAAATTAAAACAGCCGTCAAACGCTGTTACTTTGCAGTTGAACCATGCATTGTCTACACCACCAGACAACTTCTGCCTGTAGCCAAACAGGATGTACTACCCGCTTTTCATCAAAGCAACATTGTTTACCAATTTCTGTGCCACTGCGATAGTCAGTACGTAGGTCATACTTTTCAAAGACTACAACAGAGAATTAAGCAGCACGTGCCCAAAACCATTCTCCACGAGCATATTTCTCAGGATCAAAGCACATAGGCCTGCTCTTGCAAGCCAATCAGAAACCTCAAAGCTGAAACTTCCTTTTCTGCTATTGGACAACACCTTTTACCAAAGGCAGTGGCTATTTTGCCATCGACGGCAATTTGCCCTTGGAATCTATTTTGCCATAGTCATTCACGTGTGTTTATATAGCCGTATTTGCTACAATTACACCAGTGACACTGTGGTGCAGTGGATAGTGCGCTGGTCTTGAGATACCATGGTTGCGGGTTCGAATCTCAGCTGGCAGGGCATTAAAAGAAAGGCAGTGTACACCATAGGGGCAGGCCCGGTATGTAAATGTATGGGGCAGTGTACACTGGAAGGGAATGTACAGGGTGGGGGATAGAGACCTGGGGGTGCAAAATTTTTTTAATTGGTTTTGTAAAATTGACCAATTAGAAACAACCAAAAGTCACATGTTTAGTACGTCATTTAGATTGACCAATCACAAATAACTCACAGCAAAATAGTCTCTGAGGGTAAATTGCCGTTGACAGCAAAATAGCCACTGCCTTTACAAAACCCTACATGCACACGTGAATATAATGATAACAAATTTTCTATTCTTGCCCGTGGCCGTACTTCTTTTCATCATTCCACCCTTGAAGTCACGTACGGTACAGTACATCAAAACATCCAAACCAAATTTATGTAAACAAAAAGAATTCGATTATGGTCTAAAATTTACACATTAGTTTCTGCTCCTTCGATTGGTTGCTTCTTTTACCAATCACAATGTAGCTTTTTTCCCTTTTTTGTTCTTTTTCATCAATTGTGTCTCTATATAAGTGACTCATTTCACCTTTTCACTCTATTTCTGTGGATTCTCTTGAAAAGTGTCAGACGAAACGCTTCGAGAATGAATACTCTACTTATTGCATTTCAAGGCAGCTGCACTATTCTTGTGCCACAGCATCACAGCTGGATTCTTAGCAATTATGGTTACTTAGGCGCACATGAATGATGATGGCAAAATAGCCTTTGAAGGGTAAAATGCTGTCAATGGCAAATAGCCACTTCCAAAATACAATGAAGTATTTATGCTAGTTCTTACACTCTGGTTCCAACCAGTCGATGACATATTTCGGCTTTGAACAATCTCCAATTTTCCAATGCAGTTCGGTAAGCCTATTACAGCAATTAGTATCGGTATTGAAGATTATGCAGTACTAGTAGAAACTCAGTTACTCAAATACATATACCAACCAACCTAAATTGATTTAAAAACAAAAATCTACTGCACAATTTAATAGCTAATTAAAGACACAAATTGCTGTTAGGTTGTAGAGGTGTAGCCTAGCTCTACTTGCTATTTTTCGTTTCACTGATACAATCACACAGATATTCTTCAATGTGTCACGTAGCCAGTACCAAAATCACATGAAATAAGGTTACACATACCTGGGTATTCCGGAAGGTCGCCCTGGGCCATTAATTGGAAAAAAGACAAATTGGAAAAAATGACCGGAACCAAATAATTGCCCTGGCTGTTATAGGACAGTTGGTTATTGCTTGTGCTTGAACTACTACACATGCACAGAAAACCCACCCACAGTTTTGTAAGTGGACTAGGACATTTGAAAGTTGTTACAGTGATAACAAAAGGCAGTGGCTATTTTGCTGTCAACGGCAATTTATCCTCAGAGACTATTTTGCCTTGAGTTATTTGTGATTAGTCAATTTTAATGACGTACTAAACATGTGACTTTTGGTTGTCTCTGATTGGTCAATTTTAAAAACCAAAAAAAAATTTTGCACCCCCAGGTCTCTATCCCCCACCCTGTACACTCCCTTCCAGTGTACACGGCCCCGTACATTTACATACCGGGCCTGCCCCTCCAGTGTACACTGCCTTTCTTTTAAAGCCCTGGCCAGCTGAGATTCGAACCCGCAACCATGGTATCTCAAGACCAGCGCTCTATCCACTACACCACAGTGTCACTAGTGTTATCATAGCAAATTTGGCTATATAAACACACGTGAATGATCACGGCAAAATAGATTCCAAGGGTAAATTGCTGTCGACGGCAAAATAGCCACAGTTATAATAAAACAATGAAAGAGATATAATCTACATATATTTAATAAAATTCTAATCAAGATTTTATAATTGTACTGATGTAAGCCATCATATTATCAAACATGACGGGTACAAACAGTGACAAGTACAAATAGTATTAAACTCAATTATCTGATTATTAGAACCATATAACCACCCACCTAAAATAAGTGTTCATGGATGAACTAACAACTGGGCAGCCTTCCGGAAAACCCTTGTACCAGTACCTATCGGTAACAAAGTTTAACTCAACAGCTGAACAATACCCAAACCAAACAGTCAGAGATAGCACACAGCAAACAAGGGCGAATAGTGTAAAATGTTTCCTGACCTCATTTAATCACACTACCTATTTTTCAACTGCAACTATCAAGTCACTTCTTTCTACAGAATGATCGCGATCTCTTTGGAGATTTATAAAAATGATGAAATATATATCTACCAAATATATACATAACACAACAACTGTTAGAGAGTCATAAAACAATATTCACAAAAAATACTCTATATGACCACCTTCAGTAGCCACGCAAAAACACCAACGTTGCACAAAACATTGGTAAGCTTTTTTGGTAGTTATATTGTTAATTTCCAGAAGAAGTCCCCTTAGTTTTGTAGTAAACTAGTCAACTCATTCAGAGTATTAGATACAGGCTTTTGGTATAACTTGGGTCTGATATCTCCCAACAACCAAAAATCATTCACAGACAGATCTGGACTTTTGGGTGGCCATCCATCTGTTTGGAAGCTTATTGTTGAGAAGGTCTCTAACAATTACACTAAATTATGATCATAGAATCAAAAATCCGCAAAAAAACGCGACCACCCTGTACACCGATAAATATAGAACCATCTTTTTGCGCATACCAATTAGTCCAAAAATGGTGATTAATTTGACGCTGGCGGAACAAAATGTATACGTTTATTCAACAGCGGAAAACGTTTACAATAGTGATGTCAAACCCTTCTAAAGTGATCAAAATCGCAAAAGCAAAAGTAAAGAAAAACTCCTTCTTCCTTCAGACCGACCACATATAACAAAGCATAACGCAGAAGATGAAAATGGTTATATTTTAGAATTGGCCTATTTTGAAATGTTGATGCAATGCGTAGGCTTAATGTATCCACACTCCGGTTTAGTTTACTCCCTTGATGCATTGGCAACTAGTCTATTTAGGAGTGAAGGAAAATTCTGGCATACCTTCTGTGGTCTCTGACAACAAAACAAAAGATTGGTCCCTTCCAAAATAAGTTATCTAATATACAAAAAAAGCTCTGCCTGTACCTATCAAACGTATATACGTCCATTTTATATCTTTCGAAATTACTCCGGGTGCAAACATCAAACTTGGCACCATTGAACACATCCCAAGAGTGAGTGTCATAGGAGAAGTTCGTGAGGTCATCGCGAGATCCTAGTCAAAGAGAGTTTGTTTTTAAATTTCAATTTCCTGACCGAGGAAAGCCATTCTTGTCTCAAACGAAAGCCAGCACCTAATTTACCCACTTCAACAAATTCCATCACTGTCGGGTCTAAAATGACGTCACAACTGACGCTTCATTGCACAAACTGTCATCAATGTTTGTTCAAAAACAATTGATTGCAGAGGCATTAAAGCTTAACTAACGATGCAAAAAGCAGATTCTTCTTTTAAGCTCTTTAAGCTTTCTAAGCATGCATCTTCCTTTTTTTCTACACGCTTTAATCTCGCTGTATGATGTCATAATCCTGTGTGGTACCTTTAATACATTTGCTACCGGAGATCATCACATAATAATTTTTTTAAATTGTAATATTTTTACAAAATCAGTTTAATCAAAAACTGATTTGTGACCTCATTTCTCAAGCGATTTGCAAAATTTTGTTAACAAATTTAAGGCTATTTCAAGGAAATTCTGGCAACATATCGCTTGCATCTTTGCTATTTGTTTTTTTGCAAAAAATATTTAGTTTTATTACCAGTACTGTACTTTTTACTTGCCACAAAAAGTAGGTAAGCACAGTAAAAACAAATAAGTTCAATATTTAAGTTTACGATAAGGTACCCGTACTAACAATTGGGTCATTAGAAAGCTTAGGAAATTTTCTTTCCAGCAATAGGAAGGTTTCACGCACGTGATCAAACGTCATCAAAATGCGCTTTCGAAAAAAGTGGCTGATCAGTTTTAGTATTTTTGCATTGAATTGAATAGAAGTGATACCGTTTTCTGCAAATTAAATGGATAAACTAGACAGTTGTTAAATGAACGTTAAATATGTTGTTTTATTTTGATATTTTGCAATAATCTGAAGACAAAGCAAGGTAAGAAGTGCTTATTATTGTTACTAGTTAGGCTAATTTTATGGGCTAAACATACAGGCGTATTTGTGGACAGCTTCTGTTGGGTTTTTGTACTTGATTAATCAGCGTATTTCGGAATACTGAATTTACGTTAATTGAGTTGCACAAGCATACTGAAAAGTTGTAAACCTTAATTATACTGTAGTCTAAATGAGAGTGCAGGCTTCTGTACCGTTTGTCATGTATTGGATTAGATATTGATGGATAAAATTATTACGGTAATTCTTTTGAAATTTTTTGTCAATAATGCTTGCAGACCAATTGATATATCAGATGTAACTTTGTGACCTTAACTATTCGTTAAACAATTTTTTGGGCTATTGCTTAGGCTGCTGGACCAAGGGTGATTAAAAAACTTGCGGTATCAGTAGTAATGATCAGATAATGGTTGTTTTTGCTAATGTACATACGAGTATCCAATTGGTCGAGTGTTATTTTTAACTGAGTAGCAAATGGTATTTGGTATTTGGATGACACTTCTTTTAGGGTGGATTTTTTTGGCAAATTGGCACACAGTACTCAGCTTAGACTAGCCAACTGAAAAACCTAATCTCAATCAAATCGCTTTTGTTTAAATTTCTTTGTTTCCGACAGGGATATCTAGCACTTCGGGATATTTCACTTGATTGATTTTGGATTTTGAGGTTGCAACAGAAGGTTAATTTTCATTTTGCCAATACCGGAGCAACCTCAGCAACTTCAACTACAAGCCACACAACACCTGACTTTAAATACGGATCGCCATCTACATTCAGTAGCTATCATGATAGAAGTGACTAGTCGCCACACGAAGTGCACTCATTTTATCTTGGACTACAGTCGGATGCCTGCCGTTGCGCTGCAATGTTGACCCCGACACAATTCCCCTCCTCAAGCACGCGCAGCAAGCGGAGACGTGCGAAAGGACGGAGGAAGTTGCTGAGGTCGCAACATGCCTTCCCTGCCAACGTTGAGAGGGTGAGATTTTATATTTGAGATTCCAGCCTAGACTTCAATTGGAAGGCAATGTTGACGTTAGGGCTCGACAATGGCTTGTGCTGCTTGACTAAAGATGCTGCCGTCCAACTACAACGGAGAAGATGTAGCTTCTTTGTCGGGGTCACCATTGTTGCGCAACGGCAGGCATTCGACTGTTATCTGGGTTAAAATAAGTGCACTCCAATCGGCGACTAGTCACTTCTATCATGATAGCAACTGAATATAGATGGCGATCCATACATAAAGTCAGGTGTTGTTGGCGACTTTCTACTTGTGGTTTGTAGTTGCTGAGGTTGCTACACCGGTATTTATGAAGCGAAAGAGTTGAAAGATACAAGTGCGTCAGTTAGTTAAAAATGTAAATGTAATGGTGTTCGTATAATCAAAAGCTGATAAAAAAAAAGAATACACTTAGCTAAAAAAGTAAATTATTGAGGAAAACAGTAGCCTAGTGGTAAAATTTTTAAGTTAGTATCGGCGAATTTGAGTTTAGGTCCATAAAATATCGGTTCAAGTTGGCCACCCTGGCTTAGTAACCCTTTTGAAATAAAAAATGAAGAAACCTAATTTGAAGCAGATTATTAAGATAAAGCATTTGCTTAAAAAGCAACTAGCTCATATGCTTAGACCTACATCGAAAAAGTCCTAAATCTATCTATTTACGATAGCCAACTGCTGCCAGTAACAGTAAGCTAAAGGGTGGTCAAAATGTAGAAAAAATAATATGGGCAATATACATATATAGGGGGGTGCAAAAGTAGGTATACAGTTGTACCACATCAGTGAAATTAGTGGCATATTATATAGAAGTGAAAGCAACATTTCTTAAAATAAAAATCCATCTAGTTTTAGTCATTTCGTTTAATTAAAATGCAGGTTTTGTTTTTAGCAAGATGGAGTCCCACTTCATTTTGCTCGCACTGTGCATGCACTGCTTGACTTAATATTTTCCAACTGATGGATTCGACGACGAGGTGCTATTTACTGATCCCGCGCTTGCCAGGTTTAACTTCTATGAACTTCTTTTTGGGGGAACCATAAAGGATAAGGTTTTTGCACGCAAGCCCCGTACTGTTGAAGACATGATTCAGTTCATTTTGAAGGCTTGTCAGGAAATTGATGCTGGTGAAGACCTTTGTTTTAGAGCGTGCATGAGTGTTCGTTCTCGATTAGAGGAGTGTATGAACGCTGACGGCAAGCAATTAGAGTGCCTGAGAATTAGAGGTTCTTATTACGTATGCTTCTGATTACATGTTGTGCAACGTTCGTTTTTTGTATAATAAATGCTGTTAATAATGTACGTGTTAACTATTTTTATCACTGTATACCTATTACCTACTTTTGCACCCCCCTGTATTTAAGTACCATACACTAAACTATAAAACGTAACAAACATGAAATATGTTTATTTTGTTAATTGTTGTCCATTTCTTTCTATCAACTAAGCTATAAAACGAAACAAACATGAAATATGTTTATTTTGTGAGGCTGGTAAAGAATCGGCCGTTATGCTCTGTAATATGTGATCACGTGACATGTGTTGCATGACGTATTTTACGTGACGAACGCAATGCGCGCGAATAAGATACTCTTCTTTATTTATTATGGCTAGCTTTCTTATAAGTGAAACGTTAGAAACGTGTTTTTAGTTCAGAAGAACTGTTCGTACACCCGAGTCACTAACAACAGTTAATCATCGACCACAGGGGTGTACCGTAACGCCACAGTGACGTCATAATGTCTATCAAAACGTGCAAAAAATGCGCACTTTCTCAATAAGAAGGCTTAAAATTTGTACCGTTTTAGAGACAAAATGTTAAATACAAAAGCGCTGTTTGCAAGCACATCAAACTTCAAATGATTGATCAACCTTCTCCAATGGGCTCCTTTTTGGTTTGGGTGTAAAAACAATCCAATGTTCGAAACTGGCACCACCACAAATATTTGTATTGTTAATATTTATCCTCCATTCACGAGAAAGTGAAATTGTATCGTTATATTTTGGACGGTAAGTCCGCACTCGCTTGGGAGTTGCCATGTCTTCCACATAAAGGTGGGGGCGTCGTCAAGTGCCTTGCTCAAGGACACACTAAGCGAACTTGCCGGCTTGTTCTCCACAACCTCCCATAAATGCCGAGCGCCAAGCAGGGGAGCAGTGAATACCATTTTTTAAAGTCTTTTGGTATGACTCGACAAGGGGAATGAACCTCTAGTCTACCGGCTGCGAAGCAGACGCTCTAACCACTACACCATCGTGCCGGTTAAAGAAGATTGGCATAACAACACTTGTTAAGCATATGCCCCTTCAGAAAAATGCAATTTGATGCTCAAATGCACAACGCTATGGTATAGAAACCCAAATAAAGTATAAATTCTCAAAAACAAAATGGAACTTGATGCTTAACTACCTGCATACTACGCAAACACTTACAGATCACACTCAATATGAGACCCCAACATCATGAAATACCAGACGTTATCGAATAGCGATCCTAGTCAAGTATAAGCCGGTATGCAAGAAAATGCAGTTTATCATGAAATACACGTGGTTATTGCATATCGACCTTAATCAACTTTAAGCCCCAAGCAAGAAAATGCAATTTATCATGAAATACACGACGTTATTGCATATCGACCCTAGTCGTATAAGCTGCCAACAACAAAAATCAATTTATGATGAAATACACGACGTTATTGCATATCGGCCCTAGTCCAGTTTAAGTCCCCAACCAAAAAAATGCATTTTATCCTGGAAAACACGACGTTATTGCATATCGGCCCTAGTCAAGCATAAGCCGCCATCCAAGAAAATGCAGTTCATCACGGAATACGCGACGCTATTGCATATTCATCCTAGTCAAGTACAAGCCGCCATTTAATAAAATGCAGTTTATCATGGAATACACGACGTTATTGCATATCGACCCAAGTCAAGTTCAAGAAAATGCATTTTATCATGAAATACACGACGTTATTGCATATTGATCCTAGTCAAGTATAAGCCGCCATCCAAGAAAATGCGATTTATCATGAAACACACGACGTTATTGCATATTGATCCTAGTCAAGTATCAGACGCCATCCAAAACAATGCATTTTATCATGGAATACACGACGTTATTGCATACTGATTCTAGTCAAGTATAAGCCCTCAACCAAGAAAATGCATTTATTCTGGAATACATGACGTTATTGCATATCGGCTCTAGTCAAGTAGGCCTATAAGCCGCCATCATGCAATGTATTATGGAATACATGACGTTATCGCGTATCGACCCTAGTCAAGTATAAGCCCCCAACCATAAACATCCACTTTATCCTGGAATACACGAAGTTATTGTATACTGATCCTAGTCAAGTATAAGCCCCCAACCAAGAAAACGCAATTTATCATGAAATACACGACTTTATTGCATATTGATCCTAATCAAGTATAAGCTGTCATTCAATAAAATGCAATTTATCATGAAACACACAACGTTATTGCATATTGATCCTGGTCAAGTATAAGCCGTCATTCGATAAAATGCAATTTATCATGAAATACACGACGTTACTGCTTATTCATCCTAGTCAACTATCAGCTGCCATCCAAAACAATGCAATTTATTATGGAATGCAGAACGTTATCGCATATCGGCCCTAGTCAAGTATAAGCCTCCAACCAAAAAAATGCAGTTGATCATGAAACACACGACGTTGTTGCATATCGACACTAGTCAAGTTTAAGCCGCCATTCTAGACAATCGAGTTGATCATGGAATACACGACGTTATTACATACCAACCCTAGTCAAGTATAAGCCGCCATCCATGACAATGCAGTTTATCACGAAACACACGACGTTATTGCATATTGATCCTAGTCAAGTATAAGCCGTGATCCAAGAAAATGCAATTTATCATGGAATATACGACGTTATTGCATATTGATCCTAGTCGAGTATAAACCCCCAATCAAAAACATGCAATTTATCATAAAACACTCGAACAAATGATTGGAAAAATGTTTTTCATAAATATCTTGAAATACACTGGCCACAGAAACGTGGTTGATGGCTCATTCGGCAGATATCGAGAAGTTTATCCCCAAAATGGAGTTCTTTTTTCAATATTACAATGTTTATTAGCAATGCAGCGAGGCATTGTGTGTTCTACTGCTTTTTTTAAGCTCAACTTTTTGAAAACCACTGGACACACAAACTTTAAACTTGGCACCTTTAATCAATGCACCAAAATTAATGACATCAATCTCTTTGTATCGGTTTTAAATACTAATCTTCTTTAAAAGTTAGAAGGTCTGAATTAGGGGCAAAGTTAAAGGTAATGTAATCCAAAGTTTAAGAAAAAAGATCATAATAAAACAATGATCGTGTGCAGACGACGCTGGCAAAATCACGTAGTATATATATATATACTTATATGATAAGGTTAAGCAACATGTTAGCAATCACTTGTATCATTTAGATTTGTTCACAAGATCTTATTGCCAACGCACCTCCAATTGGTGGTTTTGGCCACATTGTGGCAATTGATGAAACTTTCGTGGCGAGGAGAAAGCCTGCCGCTAATCAGCGTGGCCGAGTTGTCCCAGCGCAGTGGCTATTTGGTGGAATTGATCTTCAAACAAGGTAGGTTATAATCGCAGTTGGGAAGAAAGTAGGGACAAAAGGCGCTGTTACACTCCACCAAAATTTTTGACGGAAAAAGTGCTGACTGTTTTGCCAATGTTATCTTTTTGCCAACGCTGTGAGTCGTTTTTCTCTTCTGCAGTTTATGAACCTAACTAAAATTTCTTTCTTCTGCAAGTAATAGATCGACATGGTTATCAACAAATTAGGGTAATCAAAAGATTGAAGAGGACCATAAACTTTATATTATTTGAAGCCTATTAATGTCAGAAGCGGGTGGAAGACCAAGCTGGGAGGTAAAAATTCGAATGATATCACAGCATCTTTTTTTCAAGTAAGCAATTTTAACTTTATGAAGATATTAATATTTTAGACAAGTTTTTATGCAACTTGTCGATAAACGCGATCAACAAACGTTGCAACCCATCATCACGGCGAATATTGCTCCGGGAACTGAAATTCATTACAATGAATGGGAAGCTTATATTGGTTTGACGGATAAATACTGCAAAGACATTAGTTGCTGCAGAAATGATTTTGTGACTTTTCAGCTTTGTGATACACTCACTATACCGTTAATCATAGACGCTGGTTGGTGGCACCTAACGGTGTCAACACAAACGACATTGAAAGTATATGGTCTGCATGCAAGTCGAAGTTCAAGCGCATGCATGGTACCCGTCGAAATTGTATTCCCAGGTATCAATGAATTTTTGTGGCGCAGAAGAAGATCAAAAATTAAAGTATTTTCGGATCTTTTACAATCAATCACATTGTAATATCCACAGCCATAAATTGTCGTTGCAACAGTGGTGTTATTGATTGA
The DNA here is from genome assembly GCA_963675345.1 of Trididemnum clinides. NCBI lineage: Eukaryota > Metazoa > Chordata > Ascidiacea > Aplousobranchia > Didemnidae > Trididemnum > Trididemnum clinides. The sequence goes on from OY776285.1 coordinate 3,608,487, forward strand.
GCGATTGATCAGCTATTTTACATTTTGTATTTTACTTTAAATGCTTCTTTTTTTAACGATTCACTGCTTGTTTGATTTTGCTTTGTTGTATTTCATAATAAATTGCATTTTTTTATTGGTACTTACACTTGACAAGAGTCATATTGCATTAACGTTGTGTATTTCATGATAAAATGCATTTTCTTGAATCGGGGTTTGTACTTGACTAGGGTCGATATGCATTAATGTCATGTATTTCATGATTAATTGCATTTTCTTGGTCGGGGGCTTGTGCTTGACTAGGGCCGATATGCGATAACGTCGTGTGTTTCATGATCAATTGCATTGTCTTGTGGGGGCTTATACTTGACTAGGGTCGATATGCGATAACGTCATGTATTTTATGATAAATTGCATTTTCTTGGATGGCGGCTTATACTTGATTAGAATCAATATGCAATAACGTCGCCTATTTCATGATAAATTGCGTATTCTTGAATGGGGACTTATTCTTGACTTAGGGTCGACATGCGATAAGAACGTTCTGTGTTTCATGATAAACTGCATTCTCTTATTGGCAGCTTACACTTCACAAAGGCCAATATGCAATAACGTCGTGTATTTCATGATAAATTACATTTTTTGTTAGCGGCTTATACTTGACTAGGGTCGATGTGCAATAATGTCATGTATTCCATAATAAATTGCATTTTCTTGGATGGCGGCTTACACTTGAATAGGGCCGATATGCGATAACGTCGTGTATTCTATGGATTTTCTTGGATGGCGGCTTAACACTAGAACTCCGGGGAAAAAAATATACCTAGAACTCCGACAATGTCGAAATCGACATTTTTCCGAACAGTAGCGTTCCTGTTACTTAAACTTGTCGGTATCATTGATGGTATGTTTTTAACAAATAAAATGCACTCAGTGCTAAGTATAGTAATAGATGCTCATCTTTTAAATTTATTTAATTTGTTATAAATGAGTCCATTTTTATCGGTATTCATAGCACTCGCACTTTTTTGGCTTTCATTTTCGAGTCATTTACTCATATTCTGAAGTTTTATTGATAGAAGAAGTAGAACAAACCAAAGGAGACTCGAAAATCACTTGCAATTCTATACCATTTTTGCATGATAATAGCTATTTGTCACATAGTTCAGCTCACTGATGTGTTCTCGCCCGTTTAAAACACGTATTACACTGCGTTACTTTATAACTGGGCTGAACACATTTTCCACACGTGCGCAACTTGCAGATGTGGCATACTGTTTTTGTAGTGTTCACACATCCTTTCACAGCACACTTCCGACGTTTAGGAGGTGGAAGGTCGTTTGATACAGGGTCTGGACGAAGTAAAGTCCGCTCAACGATGTACTTGGTTCTCAAGCTTTCAACCAAGTCCAGGATAAAATCACGCCTACTGATTTTCTCACGAGTGACTTTCTTATAGATTACCCATGAGTTCAAAGCTGCTATGTCCAAGATGTTTGTCCACACAGCAAAGGACCACCTTTGGCTAGCCGTGTGAGTGGAATATTGCCGCAACATTTGGTCGACAACGTCTATGCCGACCTTGTTCTTATTGTAAAAATGAATAACGCAAGGTTTTTTTCTTCTTGCTTTGGTCAATGCTGGGAGCATTGTGCATTGTGGAAATTAAATTTACACTTTTTTTTTTCTTGCACTGGTAGTTTACAAAAAGTATCTCTTTGCCATCATTGAAAAAAAGCTACTTTTATGCAGTTCGTTGTCGTTTTTGGTCATAAACTTTGTAAGCCCTTTGCTGTTGCTCCTCACCGTGCCGACCATCGAAATTTTCTTTTCCAGAAGCAAAGTAGCCAAGTTGACACTTGTAAAGAAATTATCCGTAGTAACGTTGTATCCTCCTTGGTTGTGAATGCTTTGGGTCAATCTCATAACGACATCCTCTGCAATTGGTCGCCCATCTCTCTGCTCTCTCTTTCTCTCTCTAGAGCTCTCAAGTACGGCAAAATATCGTACACGTACTTTGAGTCAACTTCTGTTAACATCCAAAATTTTATGCCAAACTTGTCGGGCTTATTTGGCATGTAGGCGATAAATGGACACCTATTTTTCATTGGAAAAAGCTGCTCGTCTATAGTTAGGCTCCAATCAGGTGTGTAATTGAATAAGCAATTTGTTACAAAGCTTTCCAGCTCACGAATGTGAACAAATTTGTCTTCAGTGAGCCTTTGCTTCCGCCTATCTTTGTTATCAAATCTGATAAACTTCTTGATTTCTAAAAAGCAGTCTCTTGCCATAGTATCTCGGAATATACTCGGTCCATAGGTTTTCTTTCATAGAAAATGCACAGAGTGATGTTTCCCGTATATACCTCTGATATACTGAAGTGCAATAAATGCTTCTAACTGCTCCATCGTCAGTGAGAATTTTGGATCAATTTTCCTTGCTTCCCTGTTTGCGTGAGTTTGGATGGCTCTTAGCATGTTGTTTTCGATAAATAGCTTCCAGCACTCGTAGGGGCTAATACTTGCTCTGCGTCGTATCGCCGGATGAACATCGGGTTTGACTCGAAAAACGTTGGCTGCTGTGGCAGGTTTCATTCTTGCAATATGAAGAGGAGCCCAAGTCACACCATTGGTACTTGTGTGCAGCTGTGGTTGGATGACATCACTTGATGAATCATCATCATCGTCGGAGGAAGAATCACTATCAGTCACTGACTGCGCGTTTGTTCATCAACACTGGTGGGCACAGTACCAGTGTCCTTTTGCGCTTCTTCCTATGGCTCTGATGCATCAGAGTCTTCGTTCAGCATATCATAGGCCTCTTCTGCAGTATATCTACAACGAAAACTATTTCTAGGCATAACGTTTATTTGTTATACACAAAATTATTGCACCTAAAAAGTCAAGCTTAGTGTTACTCTATGCTCATGTAGTTTTGTCTGTAATAAAAACTCAACCTTCACCAAATGCGAACAATAAAGCTGAATAAAAAAGCTAAAGTGCAAACTAGTTCAGATTTTAGAGAAACTGCGTGAGAATGAAATGAAAATAGATTGGCAATGCATGAACTCAAATTTTCAGGCTAACAAGGAGACAACACATTTTAGAGCACAAAACAAAATGGTGTCAATGCATTTAGAATGGTGGACAACAATGCAGTAGTTACCACCTTTTCACATATTTCTACTTCTAAACTGATTTGAAACAATAATTAACCCAATTTTCTGCAATCAAAGCTTGTAGAATTGAACAAATGCTCTCAAGCTAATAAAAAACGCACTATGTCAAAATCGACACGTCCAGAATTCTAGGTATAAGTTCTAATTACTTCTGCTCCGTAAGTCAGTCAAACAAAAACCTTACATTAAAATAAACTGTAGCAAAATTTGTTCGACAGTGTGAAATTTCAGGACATTACAATCACGAAAAGTACAAAAAAATTAACGTTAAAAAACCAAAATGTCGAAATCGACATCATCCAGAATTCTAGTGTTAAACTTGACTAGGATCAATATGGAGCAACGTCGAGTGTTTCATGATCAACTGCATTTTCTTGGTTGGGGGCTTATACTTGACTATGGCCGATATGCAAAAACGTAGTGTATTCCATGATAAGCTGCATTTTTGTGGTTTGGGGCTTATACTTGACTAGAGCCGATATGCGATAACGTCGTGTGTTTCATGATAAACTGCATTGTTTTGGTTGGTGGCTTATACTTGACTAGATCAATATGCAATAACGTCGTTTATTTCATGATAAATTGCATTTTCTTAATGGTTAATGTCTGCGGTGTACCAGAATGTAAAAGTGGCTACAGGTTCGATAAAGATTCTGAAAAAAATTGCTTTAATTAAATTTCCAAAAGATACCGAGAGCAGAAATAAATGGTTGAAATCACTTCATAGAGCCAATTAGACGTTATGGGGATCGAGTATCCACAGCACGTCTGACTCCAAGAACGAATGTATTTAATTACAACACGACGTTGAAGCACGAATCTTGATTGATCAAATCGAATGGAGTTTAAGCCAATGAATTTTGAATTTGAATTTTTAATCGAAAAACCTCTCTCTGAACGGAAATAGCAATGCTTCTTTTTATATACTTGTTTACTAGGTCATTCCGCCGCACGTCAAACGAAACCACGCCTGGCCATACGGCTTAGTCTCCCAGTATTGTTACATCATGATATGCAACTATGGTTATTCTTTTATGACCTGTTTGTAGGCCAACGGATGATTTATAATAACGATTACAGTACGACAACGAGCGCACGAACAGAACGAGAACGTTTATGAGTCACCCACATAATTTCAGCAAAACATCAATGATCCACAGTTTGTATCCCGTAAGGTCGCCATAACGTTTGGTGAATTCCATCGTGTATGTGTCAAACATTTTTCTGAAGAAGATTTCATAAGAACATCTTCTGACAAAACGTCGTAGTCAAAGCGGTCCTAGTCAAAGCGGAGATTCATTTGCTGCGAAAAAAGTATGCATAAAGGATTCTGCAATTCCTCATGATTTTCAAAGTTTGCCAAAATATCTTAGCACTGATCGTATACTCTCTCCTCCCACAGTTTCATCCACTTTTATAGCAAGACATAATGCAGATTACCGACCCCAACTGCAAAAAATGAAGATCTTTTATGTTCTAATTGGGGATGAGTTTCATGATCTGACGTCATTGAAGTCAAAACTGTCTACTGCAACTCTACCAACTGGTTACTCCACTTGCTTAAAACAAGACTTGGCAGAGTTTTACTACGTTCGGTGGAATGAGAGCAGTTTGATAGCACCAAAAATAGAAGTTGCTTAACAATTTCTAAAGCATTGGAACTGTTGGTCAATGTTGATTTTTTTTTTATTTGCCATATTTATCCTCCATTCACGAGAAAGCGATGTATCGCTATGTTTTGGACGGTAAGTGCGCACTCGCTTGGGAGTTGCTATTTCCGGGTCACCTGTCTTCCACATAAAGGTGGGGCGTCCCGTTAAGTGCCTTGCCCAAGGACACAACAAGCGAACTTGCCGGCTTGTTCTCCAGAACCTCCCATAAATGCCGAGCGCCAAGCAGGAAAGCTATAGATATCATTTTTAAAGTCTTTTGGTATGACTCGACAAGGGGAATGAACCCCAGGTCTACCGACTGCAAAGTGGACGCTCTAACCACTACGCCAGATGATGCCCTGGTAGTTAAAAGTTCTTATGGGCATGTTCCAAAAGCCGATAAATTAACAACTGTTACTGAATTAAGCAATATCTTGGAGTTCTGTAAAGCTATATGTAAAAAAATCTACTCCAACCATCATCTACCAGCAAGCATTGCTAATTTCATTAATTACCGTAAGTGGGGGCTACTTTAAATATAGAGGGCTACTTTGAAAAGGCTCTCAGAAAATGATTCAATGACACCTAACATGCAAATCACAGGTCCGGTAGATTTTGTTTTGTTTTTCAGCAGATCTTTGGGCATTTAAGCAGTTGATACATAAGCTATTAGGTTTAAATTGATTTGTTTAGTTGTATATTTTTGAGATTACTTTGGATCAACAAATTTGTAGCTTTTTTTCTCCTGTTAACTTCCTTCTGCCCAAAGGTAAGTAAAAGTTGTATTACGTTAAAACTCTTCATGTATGTTCTTAATTTAGTGGTGATATAACCTGTAAAACGTTTGGTGGCTTAGCTATCAATACAAAAGAAATATGTTGAAAAAAGTATTTTGCAATCAAAATATTACTGTTTTGAGGGCTACTTTGAACAGGGGGTTACTTTGAACACATCCCTAATAAAGGCTGGCATGGGCGTTGCAATTAACAACTACACATTTTTTACATTGTAGATGGTCAAAAAATACAAAAGACAGCTGGGGAGCAGAAAATATAAAGATTACAGTGAAGATGCAATCAAAGAAGCTATACAAAAGGTGAAAAATGAGATGTCGATGAATGCTGCAAGCAAAACTTACAAAATTCCTATAGGAACTTTGAGCAATAAACTGCGAGGTCTTCATGAAAAAAAAGTAGGTCATCCGTATGTATTTAGAGAAGAGGAAGAAGCAGCATTTGTCGCAGAAATTTTAGAGGTGTCTCGCTGGGGATTTCCATTTAATTTGTATGATTTGAGAGTATTGGCAAAAACGTATTTGGATCATATTGGAAAAACAGTGTCTAATTTTGTCAATATTATAGCCAGTATGATGATGAATTGCTGCTCAGTAGCGATGAGAATCAAGCCACAGATTTGCCAAGCGATACCTTTACCATTGATGACTTTATGCTTGTGCAGTTCGAAGGAACACTTTGCTATGTTGCGAAAATCGTTGAGGAAGTAGAAGAGGGTGAAGATCTTATTGTGTCATATCTACGCAAAAGCCCAAATATAGCAAGTGCTTTTTGTTTCCCAGAGGTTCCTGACGTGCATGCTGCAAGCGTGAATGATGTTATCTGCAAGCTACCGTCACCTTACAACAGCAAAACTGCACGTCTAGCTCGACATGTGCGATTTCCATTTGATTTCAGTGGGAGAAATACGCGTTAAAATGGCATATAATGACTAATTTCTTTATTTAACAAACTGTTGTTTATTAAAAATGATTCGTTTATATATCGTGTTTTTACATTTCAAGGAATCGAACCTGGAGCTTAAAAACCAACGTTATCGCAAATTGAGCAGAAAAAATGCAAGTATTGTACACGTAGACAGACTTAGTGAAAGAATTATAGTTGCGGCTCCAACCGTGCTTCCAGATCTTCCAGAGTGTACGAAAATCCAATCTAATCTTTCAAAGTATTCCAAACAACAATATTCTTGAAAAATAACGGATTTTAAATGCCTTTTCAAAGTAGCCCCTATGCGGGGGTTACTTTGAAAAGCCATAAAAGTCTAATTAAAAATCTAATGTCGTTGAAAAAAATGACATGTATCATTCGGAACTTTATAATCAAGGTACAGCCCAAGTTTTAGACAAAAAAAATTCTTAAGATTCCATGCGTATTTTCCAGCACGCATTGAAACATCTCAAAACCCGTTTAAAGTAGCCCCTATTTACGGTACCTTATTGAAAGCATTTTACTCTGCTCTCCTGGAGTCTGACAGTTGGTCTGTGTCATTGCCTTTAATTCGTTTCATTATAGAACAAGGGAGGCCAACCTGTGGCGGATTGCACCCTGAGCTGATAAAAGAAATGATATTAAATGTTCGGACATTATTCTAAACGGTTTAATCCTTTAATTGTCAAAGTTTAACTTTTATATGAGCAGGATAAGCAGATTAAGTGATATACAGTGGGGATGAAGCTAGGTCTTTGTTTCATCTGCTTATCCTCCTACATATAAAACAAGTCAACTGCTCATAACTAACTATTTCCTCTTACCTTGCTGTCCACGAAAGTAAGTTTGAATTGTTGTTTTAACAATAAATTCATTTATTTTTGTTTTTTTTAGTATTTATCGAACAACTTCCACTACATATAAACTCATTTTTTAAAGCTTGCCATATTTTTTACACTCATTCTTTGTTTCGAAATTTGAATACAGGTATGTGAAACTCATTAATCTGAATCAGTCATAAATTTACAGTTGCCATTAATTTGAAACTCGCCATTGAAACTGATATTCAGTAAAACAAAATGAAAATAAGACTGTAACATACTGTCATTGTTTGTTAAGTCTAAACAAATTTTTTATAGTTGGATCACTCATCGCAATGAGCAAAAGAAAAGCAGGAGGAAGTCATAGAGCAGATACTAGTCATTTTAATGAGCTCTGGGAAAATGAGCTCTTATTCATTGCGAATCCTTCGGGAAAACCAATGTGCATTGTTTGTGAAACCACAAAAAAAGGAAAGGTAATTGCTTTGTCAAAGCAGACAATTACAAGACGCATTGGAAAACTTTCTCGTGATGTGTCTGAGCAACTGAAGGATCGCTCCCATACATGCTCTTTATTTTTCATTAGCCTTGGAAAAAATCTGCAGATATAAGTGACGCAGCCCAATTAAGTATTTTCATAAGAGGAATATATAATAATTTCAATGCGTTTGAAGAACTCATTGGACTTGAGCCACTCCACGGAAGAATAAGAGGGTTGGACATATTTGACCAAGTTAGGTCATGTCTAGAAAATTTACAAGTAAATTTCAGTAAACTCTTAAGCGTTTGTACAGATGGTGCGCCGTCAATGGTTGGTAAAGTTTTTGTGATTGTCATCTTGCTTGAAAGGTTTGCAGGTCGTCATTTTCTAAAATATCATTGCATTTTGCATCAAGAGTCTCTATGTGGGAAAGTGATAAATTTGCAGCATGTTATGACACCAGTTATAAAATTAGAGCAAGAGGACTAAATAGATGAGAATTTAGAAAATATTGTCAACTGTTTGATATGGAATATGATGATCTCGTACTTTATTGTGAGGTATGTTGGCGTCTAATGGGCAGCTTCTCGAACGATTTTGGAAACTAAAAAATGTTGTTGGTGATTTTCTAGAGGAGAAAGATGAGCTGCCCGAGCTTAGATCCCTTTTGTGTAATCAGAAATGGTTGCTTGATTTTGCATTTTTACTTGATGTCATTATCCATTTCAATGACCTAAATTCGAAATTACAAGGCAAAGACAAATTGTTTCCTAGCTTAGCAGAAAATGTCAATGCATTCAGAAGGAAGATGAAACTATTTGTCGCTCAATTACAAAATAAGAAGTTAAGAAAATTTCCTTATTTAACACAACAAAGTGAATGTGTTGAAGATAATGTCAACTTTACGGAGTACATAAAAAAATCATGTTATTGCAGGAGTCTTTTGATAGTCCTTTTTGTGATTTTTCTGAAGACCGCATCCTTGCATTTTTAAATCCATTTTCACTCACTGAGCATGACATTCGGAAGATGCCTTGTCAAATGCAAGTGGAACTTTTGGATCTACAAGCCAATTCGGTACTAGAAATGAAATTCAATGAACTTCCGTCATTTCCGAGAGTGACTGAAGCATTTGATTTTCGGCGACCCTTGCCATGTAAACATTTTCCAGAACTCAGGAAATTCGCCCACAGTAATGCCTGCCGCTTTGGAACAACATACAGATGAGCAGTCATTTTCATCAATAAAAATGATCAAGAACAAAATGAGGTCGAGATTGCCTGATTTTAATTTAAAGAACTGTTTGGTAATTTCAACTACCAAATTAACTCCAAATATTACAAGTTTGGTGAAAGCAAAGCAAAGTCAAAAATCTTATTAAAAACTAGTTATATTTGCTTAAATTTTTTTCGTGCTTTGTATTATTATATTATTAGTAGTATTTTCAAAGATATATAAAATGATGGCTGCATATTAAGAAATGTGAATAAAGTTCATTTTGCAGAAAGTAGAGTATTCATTCTCGAAGCTTTTCGTCTGACACTTTTCAAGAGAATCCGTCAGAAACGGAGTGAAAAGGTGAAATGAGTCACTTATATAGAGACACAATTGATGAAAAAGAACAAAAAAGGGAAAAAAGCTACATTGTGATTGGTAAAAGAAGCAACCAATGGAAGGAGCAAAAACTAATGTGTAATTTTTAGACCATAAACAAATTCTTTTTGTTTACATAAATTTGGTTTGGATGTTTTGATGTACCGTACCGTACGTGACTTCAAGGGTGGAATGATGAAAAGAAGTACGGCCACGGGCAAGAATAGAAAATTTGTTATCATTATATTCACGTGTGCATGCAGGGTTTTGTAAAAGATGTTGTCCAATAGCAGAAAAGGAAGTTTCAGCTTTGAGGCTTCTGATTGGCTTGCAAGAGCAGGCCAATGTGCTTTGATCCTGAGAAATATGCTCGTGGAGAATGGTTTTGGGCACGTGCTGCTTAATTCTCTGTTGTAGTCTTTGAGACGTACGACCCACGTACCGACTATCGCAGTGGCACAGAAATTGGTAAACAATTTCGCTTTGCTTTGATGAAAAGCGGGTAGTACATCCTTTTTGGCTACAGGCAGAAGTTGTCTGGTGGTGTAGACAATGCACGGTTCAACTGCAAAGTAACAGCGTTTGATGGCTGTTTTAATTTGCATTTCGTACCTCAGCGAAACATTGCCCAGCCATGGCAAGTGGAGATAAACTGGGCATTTCTTCGGACCAAATTGCGTTGGTTTGCGAAATTGATTCATTTTCTTGGTCATAACAGTGTTGATTATAGCTTCAGGGTAACCGTTGTTGATAAGGATTGATTGAATGTTGGAAAGTTCATTTTCAAGAGTAGATTTCGAACAGATGATTAGAGCTCTGTGGACTAGAGTTGAAATCAAATTAGTCTTCCGCTTCATGGCGCAAAAAGAGTTCCAGCGAATGTATTGGCCAGTGAAAGTCGGCTTCCTGTAGATAGATGTAACAAATTCGTGATCATTCTTTTCTACCAGGACGTCAAGAAAGGGCAAAGTCCGATTGCATTCTTTTTCAAAAGTGAAACGAAGCGATGGATGGAGAGAATTTAGATGGGAGAAAAACTCATTGCATTCGTCTTCGTTGTTAAAAACTGCAAAAATATCATCGACGTATCGATAATACATAAGAGGTTTGTTGACTCTTTTGAAAAGCAAAGCTTCGTAATATCCGACAAAAATGTTGGCAAGAGATGGGCCAACAGGTGAACATGTAGTCGGTAGACCTGGGATTCATTCCCCAAGTCGAGTCATACCAAATGACTTTACAAAATGGTATCCACAGCTTTCCTGGTTGGCCCACAGCATAAACAAGGGGCAGTTTGGAGAACAAGCCGGCAAGCGTGCTTGTTGTATCCTTGCGCAAGGCACTTAACTCTTTCGCTCTCGCGAAAATAGCGAAAAAATAAATGTCCGTAAGGTAGCAGTGCGAAAAACTGTCATAATCAATCATAATTAATCATAATTATGTATCTCAAGTTTGTTTGTAAATCATTACTCAGCTGTTTTCTTCTACATTAAGTGTGATATATCGTTAAAATCTACATTTCTTAAGGATTTCAAATAGAAAAAAAAAACATTTTTTTTGAATATGCAAATTTTATGCAAATGAACCCCCCAACTGGGGGGGGTTGTCTTCAAAATTAAAGAGGTACCCTCACCTCAAAAATCACTACAGATTTAATTTTCTACCAATTTTTTTAGAAATGGTCGCAAAATGATGCTAAGGAAATAAGCTTTCAAGGTACATCACTCAAAACTTACCTAAGAGCCTAGGTTTTCTACAATTTGCAATTTTCTGAGGCAAATGACCTTTTTTTTGACCGGTACCGACCGGTACCAAATTTTGGTAGTTAAATTCAGTACCTAAAATATGATCAGTCATTATCTGCTAGAGGTTAGCCTAAACCATGTAACATTTTGTAGTTTTGAACAGGGAATTTCTTCAAGATTCAGAAAATATCAAGTTTAAATAGAATATGCTGTCACTGACAGTGAAACAGCCGCTTGTTTACACCCTTCCCATTTCTTGAGAAACAAAAGGGATACAGCAAACTTTGATTTAGAGAAGCCAAACTCCTGCTAGCTTTTAAACTTGTATTTCGCTTCTTGTCTCCTTGGAAACTTGATACAAAATGACGACTTTAGTGGTGAAACATTTGCAATTTATTTTATCATTTTATAGGGTGTGGTTTTTCTAAAAATTATAATTTAGTGAAGACAAGTCAAAAAATTTTGGGGGTTTTGAACTGACATGATGTACAGTACTCATTTTTGATCAGTAAATATCATATACCACTTAGTCTAAACTATTTAAAGTTATATATTGCTGGAAAGCAAATTTCCTAAGTTTTCAAATGTAACCGGTATTTAGCAACATATGATATTTTTTACGCACTAAATTTACTTTTATCTACTTACCATTCAAATTTGTTTAGGGGGTTTTGAGACTCCTAAAAAATTTGGAAATTTAAAAAAGTAAAATTTAATATTATTATCGCTTGAAATTTTGTCAAATGATGCCCCAAAAGAGTAGTTTTCAGACTGTGTTAATGATAAAGGGTTTGGTTTTGTGGTAAAGATGTAATGTCAATTTGATTTTAGTGTAGTTGGCACGTGCTGAGAATTTGGCCGATTTTGTCGTCTGCAACTGGGTTCTTAGTGTTTTTAACCGTTTTTGGGTGTAAAAATCCAAGAATTAGGGCACAAATTATAGATCTTCCGTTGCGTGAGGAAATAAGCCTGATCTTTTGAAAATTTTATGAAAATCGGATGAAAAATAAAGTCACAAATCGATTTTTTATTAAACTAATTTTGTAACTCAATTTAAAAAAATTTGAGGTAAACACTGAAAACACGAGATCATCAATCGATGATCGCGGGAGCGAAAGAGTTAATGGGACGCCTCCATCTTTATGTGGCAGACAGGTGGTCTACCCGTACTTCAACGAATTACAATTGTGAAGTTGCTAACCCAGCATGTCGCATAAGGCGGCTCTTGGGTACCCACCAGTGGCAGTCCGCCTAGTTGGTGGTTAGGCTACCAGTCATGACTGATTCGAAATGGGCGGCTATCTTTCCCATAACCTAATTTCTAGATTGACAGCAAGAACCTGAATTGCCGTTCGTGCCGTACCTCCATCCCGAGGAAGAGGAGAAGTAATTACAACAACTTAGTTTTTGGTGACGTGTGGGCAGGGCCGGATTAAGCAATGGGCAAACTGGGCAGTTGCCTCGGGCCCTGCGCTTTTACTAATTTTTAGCGCTATTTACAATCGAATTGAATTGAAATAACTTTATAGCCTTATAACCTACATTACCAGCAAACTTGAAATGAAAAATGAATATATTTACATACCGGTACAGTTACTACCTGTACAAAATAAAATTGAAAACAGACTTTCAATCAGGGATGTGGAAGCGGTTATTTTTCAAACGCTTCCGCTTCCGCTTCCACCAACAAAAAAACGAAAAAACGACCATTGACAATCTTTTTTTAACTTTTGTGGGTCTTTAGTCTGCTTTCTCCGACACTTTATTATTTTGAGAAGACAAAAACCTTCATTTATTGCTATTACTTTACCTACTACGCTTGAGCTTATTATTTCGAACTACTCTGTGTTTGTTTTTCTTAGATATCAGAGCTCGTGTTGAATGTAGAACAATGCTTTTCAATCTTTTTGTCATCGTGGAGCCCCTAATGTACGAGGGGCATACCAAAAGTTCTGAACAAACTGTTATATTTTTAGAACAAAGAATCACGAAATAATAAACAAGTTTATTTTTTAACAATATCTCCTTGCAAATCAATGCACTTTCTCCAATACTCTGCAACCTTCTTTATTCTTTCTTCAAACCAATCTTTTGACATGGCCTTAAGCACCTCATTTACGGCTGACTTCAGCTCATTTTTACACCCAAATCTTGTGCCACGAGGAGGATCCTGTCCACACAGCATACGTTTCCATGGCTAAATTAGGTGAGCTGAAGTCGCAATTTCTTCCTCATCCAGCTTATAGCCCAGATCTTGCTCCAAGCGACTTCCACCTATTTGGGCCACTCAAGGATCCTCCTCGTGGCACAAGATTTGGGTGTAAAAATGAGCTGAAGTCAGCCGTAAATGAGGTGCTTAAGACCATGTCAAAAGACTGGTTTGAAGAAGGAATAAAGAAGGTTGCAGAGTGTTGGAGAAAGTGCATTGATTTGCAAGGAGATATTGTTAAAAAATAAACTTGTTTTATTATTTCGTGATTCTTTGTTCTAAAACTATAACAGTTTTGTTCAGAACTTTTGGTATGCCCCTCGTACTTTCGCGTTTGTCACGGAGCTCCCACTAACAAAAATTTAGAAATCACGAACTGCTTGCAAGAAAATCAAATATTTCGTTACTACAATTCAAAAACCAATTAAACACTTCAACAAATAGACAGTTATTACCAGTTCCTTCACTACTTACAACTACTTTTACAACAGTTAACCTAATGCTTCTCAGATCTAAATCGTATGACCACATATCACAGCTCTCGACAATAACCTGTCGTCACAACTACAAATTACACCGTATAGCGTTGATTTTCCCTCTCCATTCTGAACTAACTCTGACTTTGAGTTAACTTTAACTCTAATTATTATTACCGACTTTCTGTCCGTCCCCAAAACACGTATTGACTCCGATCTTTTTGGATAGTGAAGTGCAAAATTTCTGTCGCATATATAGTATGTACATGTAAAGCAAGCAAAATTGAACTGCACCAATCAACAGCCGCCTCAACGTGGTGGTGCGGTCCCCGACCCATTTGGATTGGGTCAAAATGGCTGTTGGCCTTTCCGAGGGTCCCAATTACCCCGGGCACTCCCCTCACACAAACCATTTTTTCGCCGTGCAGCCCACTAAACAACCGCAGAATGGTAGCACGCAGCCTCTTTAAAATCGGCCTGTCTTCTCCTGCCTTTCTTTTGACTGTCTTCTCGTTCTTCTCCTTTTCCTGATGAGTGGCAACGTTCATCCAAGCCCTTGTCCTGTTTTTCCCTGTTTAGTGTGCACTGGAAATGTGACATGGCGGGGTAGGTCAGTGCAATGCTGCACATGCTCTAATTAAGTTCATTTAAAGTGCTCACTACTCTCCTTTTGTAGATTCAGAACTCTTGGCAGCTCTCATTTGTGGAGCTGCCCTCCCTGCTGCGTTCCTGCTGTTTTTGGAGATTCTACACCTACCAGCACTGTGACTTCCTCCTCGGACTCCTCCAGCTAGTATACTTTCAGTGCTCAATCTGGCCCTCTTCTGCTAATGCAGCACTTGCACCCCACCCTCGCTTTCAAACTTCTTATCCTTTTTCCGCCCACTTTGTATCTTCTCCCTCTGCACCCTCACCACCGCTTCATGCTCCTGGCTGTTTCTCTTTACCTCCTGGTTTCTCTTTCCCTCCCTAACTCTCTTAGGGTTCTTCAATGGAATGCTGGGGGTCTCCGAGCCAGGAGCACTAAACTAATACACTTTATTTTGTCTCATCCCGTTGACCTTATTTATATTCAGGAATCTAATCTTAATTTATCTTCCTCTTTCCGGATCCCTGGATTCCCTGCTCTGCAATCCCATGGCACTCATTTCCAATCTGGTATTTTTTCTACTGATGTTGCAGATGCTAGCGGCGGCGTCATCATTTTCGTCAAGCAGTGCTTATCCTTCTCTGAGCTTTCTACCTCCTCTCTTTCTTTGCTTGGCCCCTACTCTGATTATGTAGAGGTCAACATCTTTGTAAACGACTCCTCCTCGCTCTCATTTCTTAATGTTTATGTTCCCCCTATTCGTTCTTCTACGAAGGATAGCAGAACCAATTTCTTTTCTCCCTCCATTCTTCCCTCCTATGTGGAAGCGGAAACGGTGGATTTTTCGCGCTTCCGCTTCCGCTTCCAGCTTCCGCTTCGGCTTCCACATCCCTGCTTTCAATATCAAAATAACTGTGACGTCACAGTAGAGACTGGTATAATAGCATTCCAATTAATGGCTGCCAACGACTGTCAAATGTTAGATCAGTTATAAAAAATCATGGGCCTTCTGGCCTACATCTTACAGCGTGCAGACAGGTATAAGTCTGAGGAAATTTACAAGCTATTTCATTTCAAAAATGTTAAATAAATAGGTAGAACACTAAGAGTCCCAAGAAACTTAAAAAGCTATAGGCGATAAGTATTAGAAAAGTAGGATATTAAAAAATTTGACTGATAAATTTAGAGGATTTGGGGTATCGGATCCTCGCACTTAGCTCAAAATTAGCCAAATTTTCCAAATTACAGAAAATCACCGGTACTGATACTTATAGCAATACTTTTAGTTAAATTGAAGAGATTAAGTTGGTTGAGTTTTCGTGACCATTTCAGAGTGTTTCATATTTACTAAGTCAAAGACTCCCAAACTTTTTCGAGCGCGACCCAAATCTGAGTTAATTGTTTTCACCTTCCATAATTTAGGGGCCCTGCACTCTTATCTGCCCAAGCCCCACGATCTCTTAATACGTTGTTGCGTGTGCGGTATTTTGTTGCCGAACATGCTGTCGGAGATTTTCAGCTCTCTTTTGTTGTTGATCGTTGTGGAGGACGGACGTGATTTGGATTATATGACACAACTGACTAAATTGTAATTTTAGCATCAATGCAATAAACACATTACTGTCGTGCTTCCTTCTTTGTAACTGCCATAGTTTCCAGCAATTGGGGTTCAGTTTGCACGCTCTTGCTCAAAGGAGCTTATTTTTCACAATCTGTAGGTATTCTGCCATTGCTTCTCGGTAGGGTTACCATACGTCCCGATTTAGGCGGGACAGTCCCGCTTTTGGAGGCCTTGTCCCGCTGTCCCGCTTTTACCACGAAAAGTCCCGCTTTTGCGCTTTTTCCTTTTGTCAACTAGATTTGAACTAGGGTATGCGGCCGTTAGCCCTGTATAGTTGAGAAAGTAGGACATGGGGGTTAATCTCCAAAAAAAAAAAAAGGTCAACATCTGCTTGGTGGCACCTATTATTTCAATTTCGGCCCAAAAATGACTCCAAAGGTGCAGGTAAACAGACGGTGACCTTTTTTTTTTTCTTTTTTTTTTGGAGATTATCCCTTATTTTTTTCCTTTTTCATCAATTTCGAAGCTGGGCCTTTCCCTCAAAGATCAGGTCTGGAGCTGAATTTAAACGTCCTGATTTTGTTAAGAAAATTGATGAAAAGGCCATATATTTGGTCTCGTGCAAAGTGGCCATCCATTGTCCCGATTTTGGCTTCTCCAGATATGGTAACCCTACTTCTCGGTAATGCTAAATCAACGGAATCGTTCAGTAATTTTGTGACAAAAACTGTCAATGTTTTTCACATTCTTCGTTCCTTCTCAGTAGGTTTAAAATCAGTTGGATTAAAAATTTAAAAAGCACTTTCTGAAATCCAATGTTTATCGTTGACCGCCTTTACAATGGGTTTGGGCGCTTTTTCAAGTTTTTGTCTGGCAACCCTGTTAATTTGTGGTGCAAGTGCGAGGGTTGTTGACTGGGTTGCAATAAGTTAGTAATGCGTTATAAATGCAGTCATGAATAAACAACTTGTATCATGTCTTAAACATCGTGGAACACGTTTGTTTGGAACATCTTCCAATTTCTGTAAAAAAGGTGGAGGAGCTTCTGCCGCTGGATTGGGAACAGCAAAAAGTGCTGGTAAACTACCATATTCAGATATTAGCTGACCAAGCACGTAGTGTTCTGTATTTGCTAATTTTTCTCAATTATTTCTTAATCTGTTAATTCTTTTTAAATTTGCTTTTGTAGTAGGATCAGTGCATGTTTCCAGTTTTGCCTTCCTTTTGTCTTTAGGCATATTTTGTTTGCATTTTTTCATTTAAGAGCAGAAATTAGTGCAATGGTTGGTGCAAAGTTTAGAGCAACATCGTGTGCGCTCATAAGTCTTGGCTGTAAGCTGAAGAACAAGTAAACCTAGCTTTTAGAGCTAGCTAATTTTTGAAAAAGATACCACCTTTTGCAGTAGTTTTAATTTGTATATGTCTGCTTTCTGTAAGGTTAGAGTTAGGATTAGGTTTTAAGTGAGGGTCAGGGTTGGTTAACATTGCAAGACATTGTCAGAGATCTTGCATACATGTACTATTTGTCAGATCCTTTGTTAAAATGCAAAAGTTAGCACCCAGTACCATTCACAACAGGCTAGTTTAAAATTTTGATATTTTGGTATACTGGAGTAATTTAAGGCAAGTTTGGTGCTTGTTAACTTTGGCTAACACTATTGTCATTGCATTGCAATTTTGATCTAACCACTGAACATCAGAATATTAATTTAGCACTTGACAACATCGCATATTACAGTAATTTTTGGATTTAGAAATATGGATTCCTAAACTGAGCAGATCTGCTATATAACTGCACTGTGAATGGGGTAATTCGAGACAAGGTTAAAGAGCTTGAAAACGTGGAGAATAATTGAGGAAAATTTTGTAGTAGTTGAAGATACTGATTTGAGATCGTTATGGCTTAATCTGCAAATTGATTATGTCCTATTTAATTCATAGCTATGCACTTAACTGATTTTTTGACTTACATATGAATTTAGATCAGATTTTAAAAGCAAATTCAATAGTGCATGGTTGCTCTGCTCTTTTGTTTTGTTTTTAGGCAGTAGCTAGAGTGCCAGTGCCATTTTTTATCTTTCAACCCTAAAAAGCTGGTCAAAGATTCTTATTGGTTACATTTAATTCTTAATAAAAAACAATGGCGGGCTGATTGAGTCTATTTCAGTTATGCATCAGTGCATACAAGGTGTGTCCAAAAAGTAACTAGACAGGTGCTATAAAAACTTTATTGAAAAATATTGAAATATACCAAAGTCAAACTCCTTCAAAGTAATCCCTTCCACTTTAAAACACTTGTGCATTCGCTTTTTCCAGGATTCAATATGCTCTTGGAAGGCATTTTCTGGGATCTTTTTGAGCTCAGTCATCACAGCCATTTTGATGGAATTGATGTCAAAAAAATAGGTTCTTTTGAGAACAGATTTGATCTTGGGGAAGAGGAAAAAGTCACAGGGAGCCATATCAGAGGAATGTGGGGGTGTTCCAAAGTTGCAATGTTCCTTTCTGCAAGAAACTGACAAATACTCAGGGCTGTGTGTGCAGGAGTGTTATTGTTAGCATTCATGCATGCATGGGCGTTACGGATCCCCTAAGCCAGTGAAAGCAGGGAAGTCAAAATTGAAAGTAAAAGTGATGCTCATTGTGTTCTTCGATATTTAAGGCATCATTCATTTCAAGTTCCTACCCCAAGGCCAAACAGTGAACCAAACCATTTATAGAGACATTCTTTGGTGCCTCATGAGATCAGTGTGTGTGACAAGAGGCAGAGCCTTTGGGAAGCCCACGCATAGATGCTCCATCATGATAACACTCCTGCTTACACAGCCCTGAGTATTTCTCAGTTTCTTGCAGAAAGGAACATTGCAACTTTGGAACACCCCTATATTTTCCCGATCTGGCCTGCTGTGACTTTTTCCTCTTCCCCAAGATCAAATCTGTTCTCAAGGGAACCCATTTTTCTTGCATTGATTGCATCAAAATGGCTGTGATGACTGAGCTCAAAAAGATCCCAGAAAATGCCTTCCAAGAGCATATTGAATCCTGGAAAAAGCGAATGCACAAGTGTTTTAAAGTGGAAGGGATTACTTTGAAGGAGTTTGACTTTGGTATATTTCAATATTTTTCAATAAAGTTTTTATAGCACCTGTCTAGTTACTTTTCAAACACACGTCTTATGTCGTCAAATGAAACTAGCCTTGTTGAAGTTGCAAATATTGTTTGGAATTACACAAGGTCAAATTCAACATAATCGTTTGAATTATGTAAAGCACAACTTAATTTATATTCACTTGCCCTGATTTACACCAATTTACCCTAGTGAAACTTTAAAAATTTTTCTGGGCTGCCCTAAAATTCAGAGATTCTGGTGATAATAGGGAAAGACACCAATTAAATTATATAAATTGCAGAAAGATGGAATTGCCTTGTTTAGCTCAATTTGATTAGCCTGTTTACCCAATTGGATAGTTATATTTCTAGTTTTTATTGACTTTCGTATTTGTACAATTTTTGTACTTTTTCAGTGAGGAGTCTCGTATTTTTGTAATTCTTTTTTAGAATGAATTTCTGTAATTCCATGTTTAATTGTGAATTTGTGTAATTTAGTAATACAATTTGAGATTTTGTAAATCTTGATTTCCGTATATTAGTGTTGTCAAATTTTGTGGACCAACCCCACTGTTGATCTGCACAATCATCATATTAAAATTGATGCTTACTTAAATAATTCTCTTAAGCATTTTTGTGGAATTCCTCATTTTAGCTTTTCCCAAAGATGTTGCTATGTCGTTTGAAAAATACTCAGTTGTTGTAGCATATGTGTCTCGACATAGTTTTGGCATGTACTAAAATTAATTGCCAATTGCCTAAAACAGCTACGGGTATATGGTATTTTGTGATGCCAGCTGCTTTACCTCTACTGCTATAGTTTGCTTACTTTGTTCCCAGAAGTAAAAATTTTTCCAAAGCTTTTTTAGTATTCAATTTGTATGCGCTTTACTCAAGCATAGGAGTTTGAACTGGTTAATCACATAACGTATTCAATAGTTAACGTGTGGTTATGTAGAACATGTCACTGCACGTTCTTGAGGATTTGTGTATTCCTACAAAGGATTAGCTTGAGCCATGTTCAAAATGTACAGTATCTCCGATTGTTACAGAAATGCTGAGCCTTGGCTCAGGCTTTAAAGCACTGAATAAAACCTGTTATCTTTTTTTCTTTTAGCAGTTAAAGCAAAAACTGCTATTGAAGAACCTGAGCCTGTTCGTGACACTAAGATGCTAGTTTCAAAATGTTGTGGTGCCAGCAAGTACCTCGATCAAGAAGATCCTGATATAAAACCAGATGATCAATATCCAGACTGGTCAGTTAAATTGTAGCATACTTTTCATTACAATATAATTATTTTCTGTTTATTAAAGCATTGTTCTTTGTATGTTGTTCAGATTTACAGCTCAGCATCAGCGACAGAAACAGTACGAATGGTTTAAGCCTGTTACAATGGTTTTCATTTTTTGTACATAATACTATTAAATTTACTGCTTGTTGAAATCACAAAGTGGAGCAAGTCACCTCAAAGCGGTTTCCCAAGGATCCAATCTTCATGAGTGTCAAATGTATGATCTTTCGGGTATAGTCACTATTAAAACTTTGCTTTAGCCCACTAGACCACATGGCTGATATTTACGCTTTCTGTTTTTACAAAACAGCAGGTGCACTGGTGAACTGCTTTTTTACAGCTTGAAGCAAAAGTACTTGCACTTCAGCGAAAATGGCTATGTTATTTATCACAGTTTGAAAAATGAGGCTTTTGGTTCTAGTGACAATATTTTCATACTATCAAAAATTATTGGAACACTGGTTTATAATTGGTGGGAATTTGTCAAGTGCATAACAGACATCAACGCCATTTAGCTCAGTTTAAGATCGTGACTTGAAAAACTTTTTCAGCGGCGTCGTGTTTGATGTTGCTCTACAAAACTCGCTACGCCCTTTAACCAATATAAGTAAAAACCTTAGACAAATAACGGTTTTATTATATGTATTAACTTCCGTCTATGTGTTGGACGTAGCCGTTTAATTTTTAAAAAACAGGAGTTTAGATTAAGGATTTGCTGAAGACAATGTACAGGGTGTATCACAAAGATATTCACCCCCCCTAGAGCTCAATCCAAAAGGACTAGGAAAAAAACAAAAATATTGTTATAAATTATATTAAAATAGAAATTTATTCCGTACATTAAATCAATCCTAACTAGTAATCAGTATGACCACCATGGTTTTTTCTAACAGCATCTAATCTTGCAGGATACGATTTAAGAAGATTAGCAAAGATTTCAGGTTCCTCTTTTATTTTAATTAGTTCTTCTGAAATAATAGTCTTTAAGGTTTCCACTGAATTTCTTTCCATGCTAGGAATCTTTAAAATTCTATCTTCAACATGTTTTTTCAGAATAGCTCCCAAGTTTTCAGTTGCATTTAAATCTGGTGATGATCCTGGCCACTGCGATTCTAGCGATTCTGAGACCAATACTTAAAATTCTATCAACATACCTAATTTTTTCATTATCAGCAAAAGCCATAATTATTAAGTATCTGGAAAAAAATGAAAATGTACATTAATTTCTAACAACATAAGCTTCACAATGTGCTATATAGTTTGGTCATACCTATTACCAGTTTGGCTGTAGGGGGGGTGAATATCTTTGTGATACACCCTGTACATCACAAATCTGGTTTAACATGCAACTAAGTAAATAACATAACTGTGGGAAAGTATGAATATGTTGCGTATTGAAATTGTTAAGAACATTAACCTTTTAGGTTGTGGTCTATACACATTGGAAAGTCGAAAATGTATTACGAATATGATCCTAATACGAAAGAATACTGGGACCAGCTGTTTCGAATGAGACGGTATCAACGTGGTCTACCTCGAAAAGGAGCGAAATTCTACTATGCTCCAAGAACTCATGAAATAAGTTTCCAGAGCCGGCTTACGAACAGCTCCCACCATTCACTCCGAACTGAGCCCGAAGCACCAGCTGTTAAATTTGAAATATCTTTAAAAGACAGACTTCCACTTAGAAATCCAAACCAACGAAATTCTTGATACAACTATACTTAAATTTTGTAACATTTTTTTAGCATTAATGTTTGACTTGAAAGTATTGTCAATTTTTTACTGAAAAGTGTGCGTTGGGCTTTTGCTTTTGAGAAAGGGAGACCAAATTTCTGTAGAAATAGTTAGTTTTCTGTTAGTCAATGCCTAATTTTAGACGTTAGTGGTTGAATCTTTAAAACGTCGCGTTTTGTGACCCATTATAGTAAAATGTTAAATTCTTTTAACTTGTTTAAAACCAGTTGGATTTTTAAATTAACGATTTGCCGAAGCAACAATAGTCGTGCTACAGTACTTCACGCGGCATGATTAAAACAGGTCATTGTCAAAAATACGGTTGTTTACTGTGAACCGAAGTTTAGGCCAGTTGTTCTCGAAGATTTTTTGCGTGTTCCTTACAAACCACAGAGACTCACTACCTTAGATCACAAAACTGATGTTTACAAAGGTCAAGTTTGGTCACAAAAAAGTGTCGTAAAAAGTAAATAACTAAATGTGCAAAACCGCAAAAGTTGCGCTGCAAAACATCATCTTCTTGTTTCTGATCAATTTCTTTCAAGTAAGCCGCACCAATCTGCACCAATTAACAGCCGCCTCAACGTGGTGGTGCGGTCCCCGGCCCCGTTTGGGTTGGGTCGAAATGGCTGTTGGCCTTCCCGAGGGTCCCAGTTACCCCGGGCACTCCCCTTATTGTTTTCGCTATGCTCCCCCCTGAATGACCGCAGAAGGGGCAGCACACAGCTTCTTCAAAATCGGTCGCCTGTTTTTTCTATTTCTTTTCTCCTACCGTTCTTCGTCTCCTCCTTCTCTGAATGAGCGGCAACGTTTATCCCAACCCTGGCCCCATTTTTCCCTGCTCTGTGTGCGCTGGAAATGTGACCTGGCGGGACAAGTCAGTGCAATGCTGCGCTTGCTCCAAATGGGTCCATCTAAGATGCTCACAACTTTCTTTATCCAATTTCAGAGCTCTTGGAAGCTCTCACTCTTGGAGCTTCCTCCTCTGCCTTAACACTGTGACTCCCCCCTCCTCGGACTCCTCCGACACGTATACCTTCACTGTGGAATCTGGCCCCCTCTCTGCTAATGCTGCACTCTCGCTCCACCCTAGACTCCAAACCTCTTATCCCCCATCTGCCCATTATATGTCTCCTCCCTTTGCCTTCCCATCACCGTCCCTCGCTCCTGGCTATCCTTCTGCACCTCCTGCCTTCTCTCCTCCCCCTGACTCTCAGGGTCCTTCAATGGAATGCTGGAGGTCTTCGAGCCAGGAGCACTAAACTGCTTCACTTTTTTTTTCCCATCCTGTCGACCTTATCTGCATTCAGGAATCCACTCTTAACTCCTCTTCCTCTTTCCGGATTCCTGGGTTCTCTTGATCGCACTCACTCCCGGTCTGGCATTCTCTCCTCCAATACCACGCACGCTAGCGGCGGGGTTGTCATTTTCGTCAGGCAGGGCCTATCTTTTTCTGAACTTTCTACCTCGTCTCTTTCTTCGCTTGATCCCTTACTCTGATTATGTAGGGATCAACATCTCTCTAAACGACTCCTCCTCGCTCTCTTTTCTCAATGTGTATGCCCCCTCCTATTCGCTCCTCCCCAACGGATGGTAGAACCGACTCCTTTTCTCCCTCCATCCTTTCCTCCTCCAGAAATCTCTTCATTCTGGGGGACTTCAACTGCCATCACCCCCCTCTGGGACTCAAGAGGTACCTCCGACCCCATCGGGGAGGAAGTATTCGACTGGGTCATTTCTTCTGACCTCCTCCCCCTTAATGACCCTGACACACCCACTCTTCTCCATCGCTTCTCTGGCAGTCGCCCTTCCCCTGACATCTCCTTTGCTCCCTCCTCTCTTGCCCTTTCCTTTTCCTGGGAAGTGCTACAGGACCTTACTTCTGACCATCTACCAATTCTTATATCTATCCCTCTCTCTCCGGTCTTTCGCCCCAACGAGCGTCCCCCTTCCTTCAATTTTCAGAAAGCTCGCTGGGATGACTTTGCCTCTTATTTTGACTCTCACTGTCCTTCAGCAGAGGAATGCTCGTCTCTTTCCTCTGCTGCTGCTCTCTTTACCTCTCTGACTTTGAATGCGGCCAAATCTTCCATTCCTTTCGGCCGCATCAAACGCCGTCCTAAAGCCTGGTGGTCTGCTGAGGTGGAAGAAGCGGTTAGTAAAAGTCGCAAAGCTTTCGCTGCCGCTCACGGAAGTGATGAAGATCGCCAGGCTTACATCTCCGCTTCTCGACGCGCCTCGTCAGTCGTCGCCAAGACTGAGGCATGGCAGACGACTTGCTCTTCTCTTTCACCTAGGTCTAACCCTAAATCTGTACACTCTCTCCTTCGCTCTATCGCTGGCTCGTCTTCCTCCTCTCCTAACTGTTCTTCTCCCAGGGAATCGGCTTCGGTCTATGCCGCTTACCTGAGATCTCACTTTCCCATTTCTCAGCCAAAGGCTCTGCGTAGCAGAGCTAGAGGCTACCTCTCTGAGCTTCGCCGAGCCACGTGCTCGGAGGTGTCTCACTCGTCCTTTTGCTCTCCTTTCTCACTTGCTGAATTTCTTGAGGCTCCTCCAATTTTTCGTCGTCCACCGCCACTGGTCCAGACAAAGTTGCCTATCCCATGCTAAAGCACCTTCCTCGCTCTGGTATGGATTTTCTTCTTCACATCTTCAATCTCTCCTGGTCTTCGCATTCCTTTGTTTCCATCTGGAAGACATCTTCCATTATTGCCATACACAAGATGGGAAAGCCTCTCGACTCTCCTGCTTCCTTCCGGTCTATCTCTCTCACCTCCTGCGTATCAAAGCTGTTTGAACGCATCATTCTATCCCGTCTACTCTTCTTTTTGAAATCTACTGCCATTCTTTTTTCCCATCAGGCCGGTTTCCGCCCTGGACGGTCTACACTTGATCAAATTCTGTTCCTTTCTCAGTCCATTTCGGATGGGTTTAACAAACCCAGGCCGGGCTCTCAGACGATCCTGTCTACTATCAATTTCTCTAAAGCTTTTGACTCTGTCTGGCATCCCGCCCTTTTCCACAAACTGATTTCAGCTGGCTCCCTCCTTGCTTTGCTCGTAGGACTCCATCTTTCCTTTCTGATAGGCGCGCTTGTGTGGTCTATCAAAATCACAAAAGTCGTTCCTTTCGAATCCGTCGAGGTGTTCCGCAAGGATCCGTTGTTGGCCCTGTACTTTTCTCTCTTCATTAATAATCTTCCAGCATCTATGACTTCCTCCATCAGCTGCTCTCTTTACGCTGACGATCTGGCCATTTGGTCCTCCTCCCCCTCGGTCCCTACTGCGGTGGAGGCCACACAAGGAGCTCTGTTTCGATTGGAGCGCTGGTCTGAGTATTGGTACTGGTGTCTTCCTCTCAATCCGAGCAAACGTGAGGCCTCCTTCTTCTCAGTAGATCCCCATCAAGCTAACCTCCTCCTACTACTCGGCTCCCGTCTCCGTTTCAATCCCACTTCAACTTTTCTTGGGGTCACCTTCGACCGCACTCTTTCCTTTTCTAAGCATGTATCTTTGCTGAAGGCCGAGTTTTTCCCACGTCTGAAGGCCTTACGCTGTATCTCTGCTTCCTCTTGGGCCCCCTCTAAGGAGTCCCTCTCTGTTTCTTCGGTCTCTTCTCACTTACGCTTCACCCGAATGGTTTCCTAAGCGCTACCAATTTCACCCAATTGGAACGCCTCCACCGAGCGGCCAGTCGCGCCATCACCGGCTGCCTCTCGTCCTTCCCTATCTCTCTGCTTTTTTTCTAGGCTTCTCTACCTCCCCTACGAGTCACCCTGACTCACTTCACTCTTTTTTCTTATGAGCGGGCTCTTCGTCTCCCAACCTCCTTTCCTATTTCCGGTTTGGCCAGACGTGGAGTGAAACCAAGACTCTGCAGATCGTCCTGGAGAGCTTTTGCGTCCACTCACCCGCTCATGCTTCCTTCTACTTGTTCTAGGGAGGCTCTTCTTGCTTGCCCTCCCTTTCTACCTTGGAATCTGCCCTCGTTCACGGTGGAGTCCACCCTTCCCACTCCATGCTTTCGCTCTGATCCCCCTTTCTCTTGCCAAGGTGCGGCTCTTGCCCATCTTGACTCTCTCCCCCCTCATGATCTGGTGCTTTGGACAGACGGCTCTTTTCCTTTTGGTAAGGGCGGCCGGCGTACTTGCCAACTGCTCTCTGTGTGGCACTGAAGCCACTCTTTCCTTTTCAGCAGGCCCAGTATGCTCAAGATTTTCCGCTGAAGCCTGCGCCGTTCTGCATACTTTTTGCTGGTCTCGGCAGCACCAACAGGTCTGCCATTTCTCTTTTCCTATTATCTGACTCTCGCTCTGTCCTCTCCTCCACCTTTCCTGTTATCTCAAACTCTGTGGCAGATCTGGCAGGAACTGTCCTCCCTCTCCTGTTCTATCAGGCTACAATGGGTCCCTGGACACTCATTTCTACCGAAGAATGACGCGGCTGATGAGCTAGCCAAACGGGGAGCGCTACTTGTGCCCTCCGCTATCCCTTGTAGTCTCTCTCGTATCCACTCTCGTCTTATCTTGGACTGGAGGTGTACTGTCTCTAAATTCTTTGACACACATTTTCCCTCGATTTCCACTGAGGAACTTGTGCTCCCTCGTCATGCTCGCTGCAACGGACACAGCCTTTTAGGTTCTTATCTCTCTAGGATTGGCAGAACTGAGAATCCTTCCTGCAGCGCCTGTGGACACTCGTCCCAGGACACCTCTCATCTCATTCTGCACTATCCAGCTACGGACTCTTTGCGCCGCTCACTCTTTGGCGACTCTCTGTCTCTGTACGACCTCTGGTCCAGACCCTGGAGAGTTTCCCGGCTTCTGGGGCTCCATGGTCTTCCGCCATGCCCCCAACCTTCGGAAGGGGTCGGGTAAACAGCAACAACAAGCCGGTAGTTTTGTAACTGTTACTGCTGCTGGTGGTTATAAATAGGCATAGTAGATATAGTACCGATACAAAGGTAGTAGGAGAGGCGTACGACCGAAAAACAGTCGCACCAATATAAAGAAGCCTTTTTTCCTTTCAAAAAAAATTAATTTTATGAGTTTAGATTTAAGGAATGACATTTCACATTGAAAGCTTCAGTTATCATCACTATGCCTATTTATAACTACCGTTACTGCTACTTTGCTTCACCTGACAGTAACTGAAAGAAGCGAAAACGGCTAAAAGCAATTTAAAGTGAGAAAATAATGAATCCATAAAGCTTATGATGATGCGCAATGCGTTGTGTTACATTGGCAAGGATCGCAGACAGGCGAAACTACAACTAATTAGGGTTACCATATCTGATGAGGCAAAATTCCGGACACAACCGTTCACTCTTTTAAGTGTTGGCAGCAGAGTTGTAACTTTTCGTAAAAAAGTTGTCACATTTTGCTGGCAAG
This sequence comes from Trididemnum clinides, assembly GCA_963675345.1. Taxonomy (NCBI): domain Eukaryota; kingdom Metazoa; phylum Chordata; class Ascidiacea; order Aplousobranchia; family Didemnidae; genus Trididemnum; species Trididemnum clinides. The sequence continues at coordinate 3,636,021 of OY776285.1, forward strand.
TTTGAAATTTGTTACGACGCTACCGAAAGTTGCTACTAGTTCACTTGTTTGTAAACAAATATTTTGGGCCCAATCTAAGTAAATAATGGTCGGAGATGTTGAAGCTCGTGTTGTGTTACCCTATATAGAGTTGTTCTCCAAAAAAGAAAAAAAAGGTCATCACCTGTCTTACTGCCATTTGTTCTAATTGCGGCAATGTTAATTCAATCCAAGTGGCCCGCTCAGACAGACGGGCCACTTATGATGACTGTTAGATTCTAATATTGCAATTTTTGTTAATTGCTTTTTCTGTTGCTTAATTACAAAATTCCTGACAGAATACTTGAATTTCGGACATGTCAGGAATTTTCCGGACGTATGGCAACCCTAACCTTAACACCATACAAAATGTTGTTTACGAGGATTGAGGATAAGCCCTTAAAACTAATGTTTAAAAACTTTTTTAAAAGTGGTTCATAGGTGCCATACCTGTGGGATCTATCTACCACCTCTAATGGAACTACGACCCAACTTTAATCGTTGGTACTATCGTTAGAGCTATACACACCTGCGCAAATATACTGCAAGAAAAAATCATTTGAGACAAAATTTCACAATCACAATATTCTAGTGTTGGTCATTAGGCACAAACGAACACATTGAAAAAGCATAGTCGAAAAACGTTACTGCAAAAAGAACTTTGTCAATTTGCACTGACTTCACGGTATTTAGCATTTGTATCAATTCTTTTGAGCAATGTAATGCTCACGTAATGCCTACCGGTACCATAACAAATGCCATGTCAACACAAGTCTGTGTCGAATTTCATAACACCAGAAAGCCGCTTTGTGGTAGCAATTGGGGTTACCACTTCAAGAACAGGAGCTATATCTGAAATATTAACAGAGGCAATATCTTCTACCTATGGAAAAATAAAAGCGTTTTTTATCTTGCGAGAATGATTTACAAATTTAATCTCAAAATTTTCATTTTCGCCACTTTACAGTAAACCAACAAACAGCTCACACTTGTCATTTCCTGCATTTACTTTTGCAATCGCATCAAGAGCCAATTTGAACTTCACTTCTACGTGGATGCATTTCTTGATCTTTTTTAGACTATGAAGATTTATCTGCTGTTTCTGGGTCAAGGAGAAGCGATAGTGCGCTTTCACTACTGGTGGATCATGAGAGTGCCAGCATGGCTTGTCATCCAGAAGCCGCGGGATGAAGAATAATACCTCTTGAACCGTTCATATACGCTAACATCTAAGGGTTGCATTGGATGACTACAATGAGATAAAAAAGTTGAATATTTTACTATGGCATTTGTTCCAAAACTTTTTGTCTGCCGGCACAGCAAATCAGTTTAACAAATTTCGCGGCACACCAGCCTTGGAATCTACATGTATTTCAATTGATGTCAAGTAGCATCACAGGCGACAGCGAGAATGGTAACGACCTTTTTTAATTTTTTTGGAGATCACCACTTTTCTGGGCCACGACCTCGGAAAATCACGTGATGCAGCCCCACATGGTGCTGATTTCCAAAAAAAGGTCATCAATTCTCTTGCCGTGACCTGTAATGGTAACATTTTCTCGATTTTAGCAGAAAATTTGTAACAACAAAAAGCATTTTGAAAGGACTCGCAGCACACCTGCTGCATATCTTCCACGGCACACAGTTTGGTAAATACTGTACTATGGGTTTACATTTATCCTGCAGTTAAACTTCCTAAAGTGGTCGCGTATCTCTGTCTTGGCCAAGAGCCAGTTGCAATCTGTATTGCCAGGCTTGGCTATATAGTTTTCGCCTAATTCTACTCTCCACCATTTATGGTTTAAGCGGATAATTGGTCGAAGTACTTGGAACTCGAAAAACTTTCTTAGCATTATAGTAATACAAACTTCCAAATCTGCTGACTCTATTAGTTGTAGGGTTACCATACGTCCCGATTTAGGCGGGACAGTCCCGCTTTTTCAGGCCTTGTCCCGCTGTCCCGCTTTAATCATCGAAAGTCCCGCTTTTTCCTTCAGTAAACCAGAACAGCTTGAACTAGGGTATGCAAACGTCAGTCCCGATAAGCAAATGCATTAGGACATGGGGAGTGATCTCCAAAAAAAAAAAAAAATGGTCGTCGCCTGTTTGGCTGCACCTTTTGTGTCATTTTCGGCCTAAAAATGACACAAAACGTGCAGCCAAACAGGTGATGACTTTTTTTTTCTTTTTTTTTTGGAGAAGCTGGTCCCCTCCCTCAAAAAACAGGTCTAGAGCTGAATTTGAGCGTCCCGATTTTGTTAAAAAAAAAAATGATAAGCCCATATATTTGGTCTCGTGAAAAGTGGCCATCCATTGTCCCGATTTTTGCTTTTCCAGATATGGTAACCCTACTTAAGCCAGGCTTTTTAAAAATTGTCTAAGCCCAACAGAAGTCATCGATTTCGTATGCAGAAAAAAGTTATTGCCTTAAGCATGGTTTAACAACTTGTTTAAGCCCGCCTTTTATAAGTCACCATTGTAGATGGCTTAAATCGGGACTTATGTAAGCAATGAGGCAAAACCCTAGTTATTGTATTGCTGTTGCTAAATTTGGGCAATGGGCCCCAGGTAGCTTAAATCAGTAACACGGTTATGCAGCATGCCGTATCACTTACTGTAACCGCTTCAACCAAATCTTTTTGCAAACAACAACTTCCATTTGTATCGCACCATAATAACGTACAGCGTGTCACCTGCGCAGCAGTAACGTCACAACCCCTTCATAAACTGGGTTTGAAAAAACGGTAAACGGGCTCTCAAAAGTCTCGTTGAAATTTAGTTTTTGCATACCGCCAAGCCTCCCTTTGTAAGCCCGACTTGCGCAAGCTCGGCTTAGGCTTAAGCTCGACCTAAAATAAGTCTGCTTTCTGCATAAGACCCTTAATGTTTTGCGAAAACATTACCGGCACTGAAAAGAATGTTCTAATTAGATTTAAGAGTTTTGCAATGTAAACAGTCACAGTAGAGAATGGGTGACTTAATTGAGAGTTAACTTTTTCTTTGTAAACAATGAATCTCTGACATAGCCCTTGTTCTGATCGAAAGCGCACATTCACGGCAGCCGCGACTAAACTGCGATTGTTATTCACATCCAAGAATAAAACCTTGTGCTGAAAGTTAGTAAGAGAGGATAGGTAAGCAAAACAGAGTAAGATCAAAGAGCATGTTTAATAATTTAACAAGAATTAGGTAAATCTGACCAGCAGAACTGTTTTTGTAACGTAGCACTTTTTACTGGCTATGTGTTAATTTCTCAATTTATTTAGTTGCTAGGATGGTTAATTGGTAGTTTTCGTTCATTTCAACTTTTTGTTTAGACAAAATTAATCCAAACTTGAATCTTGATTACTTATTGTATAAACCTAGCGAAATGCCACATGCTCAATCCAGTCATGTGTATGACTGCTTTGAATTTGAAGACAAATATAAAACTTACAAATGCATCGAGAAAAAGAAAAGTGGCGAAGAATGCGGCAGCATTATAAAAGTGGGCATGTGGAACCCATGCAGCAATTTAAAACGCCATTTAGAAAGATTCCATGCTGAAAAATCAAAAAAAGTAAAGCAGGCAGATGAACAAGATTTAAAGTCCAAGCAAAAGAAGTTGGAATTAAACAACAAGCCGTTGATTGCGTCCCATTTCCAGCCACAATCTGTAACTGTAGCAATGAACAAGGATAAGTTTATTTGGGGCATAATCCAATTAATTATGTCTGGTGTGGCACTACGCTTTTTCGAAAGCCCGGGATTTCAAACTTTAAATGGCGAAATGGCTCGAAAACTAGGGGTACCCATTTCGAGAAAATCAATTCGCCGATATGCAGTTGATGCAGCAAACAAAATGCGACAATCTTTGATCAACGATTTAAAAGGCAAGCTTTTATTTATTAAGATGGACAGTGCAACGAGACAATTTCGAAGCTTTTTATGAATCAACGTCCAATATTATGACAAAAATAAAGACAAGTCAGTGGTAAAAATGTTAGCTTGTGCAAATACAGAAAAAAGGCACACTAGTCGACAAATGTGCAACTTATTCACTGCAACAATGCAGCAATTTGGCATTGCGAAAGAAAATATTCTGTGTTTGGTTGTTGACAATGCCAGCAATATGACTAAAACGATTGAACGCTTAAACGAAGATGACCCTGAAGTAGAATCAGACACCCCACAAGATGAAGCTGCCGATGAGTCAGAAGACTATGATAGCATAGAAGACGATTGTGCAATGCGCGTTAACATTCACCACATGCGCTGTGCTGTTCACACCCTCCAACTTGCTATTAAAGACGGTCTAAAGCTACCAAACTGCGATAAATTACTGACGAAAACCCGCCATATAGTTACCAAGCTTCGATCTCCAAACATTTTGTCCTTGCTGGAAAAACGAGGAAAAAACGGCCAATACTTGATATGACAACAAGATGGGCTGCAACATATTTGATGATCAAACGCTTGTTAGAATTGCGAGAATCCATTGGAGAATTAAGTTTGCTTTCTCCAGAACTTCATATTTCACTTGCTATGTGGTCAAGCTTAGAAGATATTGGCTCTGTGCTTGAAATGCCCTATTCTGTTACCGTAAACCTGCAGGCCGAATCTTTAACGCCTGGAGCATTTTTAAAGGAGTGGTGCGCACTTAAACGAATCCTGCACAAAAGAGAAACAAGACTCGCGCAAGAAATTGTCTCATCAATGGAAAAACGCGAGGAGGCTATATTGCGGAACAAACTTTTTCTTGCTGGAGTGTTTGTCGATTCCAGATACCGAATTTTGCTGACGCCACAGCAAATGGAAAATGCAAAGATTGGAATACACGAAATTACTTTGAAAAATTATCATTGTTCTAAATCTGTATCGAACTTAACTTCATCAAGAACAGAGTCTGAGAAAGCACCAGACTGTGTTGCAAGCCACAACCAATCGTCAACATCGGAAGAGGATGAATTTGAGAGAGAGCTTGATTTGATTGAACAACGAAGATTATCCAGCATGCGCAGTAATGCCAACGACGTATTAAAAAAAAAGACTCAAGAATTAAACAAAAATATCGAGAAAATGATTGAAATTGGTCCACTTAAAGGAGAAACTGTTTGGGATGTTATTAAACAATTGGAAGAGCCGCTTCTTACTGCGGCAAAAATTCTTAGTGCCATGCCGGTTACCCAAGTATCCGTGGAGCGATTGTTTTCTTCTACGAAATTCATTTTAAGTGACCAAAGATTGTCGATGACACAAGAGTTACTGGAGTCCATATTATATTTGCGTGCTAATGCTGAACGATAAAACAAACTTTAAATGTTCATACAGCTACTGTATGAAATTTTACTGCTACTTTTTGTAGATAAATGGTGAAGTAGACATAAGACTCGCCATACTTTCCAGTGTTTTGTGAATTTCTTTTTAATTTTTCTTTCTGCTTTTCGTTTATTTTTCGGTAGTTTGACACAAAAACCTACAATGATTCAATTGTAAGTTGTTTTTCAATTTTCGCTTTCAATACAAATTCACAATACACATATTGCCTGGCTTATAGCAACCACATTTGCTTATTATCACGGACTGTTATGAATTTAGTCCCCTTTTTAAATTTGTATTCTTTTTGCCTTTTTTGTCCGGTTGTTAGTTTCTGTCACTCACCGATATGCATAATTTCAGAAACGTGGTTGACAGACAGGAGCTAGCAACTACTCGAAAATTCCTACTTTAGCTTTGATTCTATTTAGTGATTACTGCTTTATAGTGTGCTATTTGTAGTATTTGCGAGTAAATTTCTGTCATTAAAAACCACGTAACATTTCTTTTCGAGTAGTTGAGAGCCACAGCAGTTAATCTGTGGCTGTTTTAGATAGTTGCTGAGTTAGAGTTAAAAGTATTCTTTTTGTTTTTGTGAGACCATAGCAGGTTAGGCTGTTTATAAACGGTATCCTGGCAGGCATAAATAGTTTTCTTGTAAGCGGGTAAGTGTTGTGGAATATCTGTGTACTACAATCTTATCACTATGTCGGAGGTGTCTGCCAGTGAAGTTGTAAACAGTAGCAATCCTTGTCTCAATTCGAGTGAACCAGTGCCATCGTGTGTGGCCTCGGGTAATGAATCTTGTTTAAGATCATTGAGTATGAAGAAGATAGAACTCATCAAATTGAAAATGGAATTAGAAAAGGCGATAAAGGTAAGCGAATCTTTGGAAGATATTTCGGAAAGGTGTGACAAACTTTATTTGGAGGCCTCATGGATTCAGGCATCAATTGATGGTGAAGAGATAAAAGGCCAAATAGAGAATGTTATCGGTGCCATTGAACAGCTGTATAAAACATGTTTGAATTTGTTGACCATGGCCAATGTTGGCAGCCCCAAATCTGAATTTGTGAAGGGTGTCAGTACTCCATCACCAAAGAATAGTGAGGACGATGTTTTTGGGTTATATAGTGATACAGTTGCGCCCATACCAGTAAGAGCACATGTCCCTCCCAAGATGGTTGGATTAAAGTTGCAGAAAGATTCCAAGGTAAAGGATTCTAATGTGGCTGAAAACCCTACAGTCTCAGATTTAGGCAATAAAGTAAGACAATTGGATATGGATAATCGTGACCCTGTTATGTCATCGTCACCACCACCACTAATTCATGCAGATTCTTCTGCCTCTGGTGGAAACGAGGTGATGATTGAGACACAGGAGAGTAATACTTATGGCACACAGTGGCCAAATGTGCATGCACCCGTGTTCACAACTGGTAGTGGACTTAGAATGCAGCCACCACCAGGATTCCAAAATGTGTTGCCTATTACTCACAACACACCATTTATGTATCCCTTGGCCATCACACCCTTTAATGGTGATTGCTTAAAATATTGTGAATTTATAGAAAACTTCGATAAGTACGTTGCATCAAGTGCCCCAGATGATGGCTACAAATTACTCCAGCTAGAATCTCTTTGCTCTGGAGAAGCTAAGGAAATCGTTAGTGGCTTAGGCAGAATTTATGATAAGTCGCAGGCTTATCGCACTGCACGAGCTCGTCTAAATTCAAGGTTTGGTGACAGACATCGCTTAATGAATGCAGTGAGAAAGGATCTTTTACAAGGAGAAAAGATCAGTGAATGGGATGGTAAAGCTTTGTCCTCATTAAGTGATAAAATGTTTTGCTGTGAAGCTACTTTCCGCAGTTGGGGAAAGCTTTTTGAGCTGGATAGTCCAGATGTAATTGAGAAACTGTTTGAAAGGCTACCTTACAAGCTTAAAGCAGAGTTTGTTTCAATATCCCGGAGAAATGAAACAACAGGATGTTCTAACTTTTCAGAACTGAGAAAACTATTGGACCGAGCTGCTCGTGATGCTGAGAGTTTTTTAGGACAGCATATGCTAACCACGAAGGGAAATCAAAGAAATACCACCTCACGTGTTTTGCCAAGAAAGTACAACGTCGCTGCTGCAAAAAGTGCTTCGGATAATGTTGACGCAATCAAGCTGGTCAAATGTCCCTGTTGCGATGGTGAGCACCAGTTGTGGCATTGTAATCTTTTTAAGGAGTTTGATTTGGAGAAAAGAACTAAAGTGGTGAAGGAGCACAGGCTTTGTTTTAATTGCTTGAGGGCAGGTCATGGAGTTGCTCATTGCAGACTCAGCAAGAGCTGCAGTCATTGCCACAGACGTCACAATACGCTATTGCATAGAAACGTGACAAACAGTAGTGCCCCTTCCAAAGAATCATTGCCTTCTGAACCAAAGGAAACCACGTCTGTAAATATTGCCAGCAGTCAATGCGCAGCCAAGATAAATCAGTGTGGAAGAAAGCTACATAAGGTGGTACCCGTTAGTATTTGGGTTGATAATCCCTGTAATTCACTGACGACTTGGGCATTCATGGACGAAGGATCCGAAACTAGCTTATGCACCTTTGAACTTGCAAAAAGGCTCAATGCCCCTTTAACTGATTGTAAAATTGACATTTGTACAAACAATGCCGTGACACCCGTGGATAAGAAAATTAAATCTATTTGCATTCAAGGTGTGGGTGAATCAACCATTTTCGAAGTGAGTGACGTACTTGTGCAGAAGGGCATAATTGATGTCAGCTCAAGCATACCAAGCGATCAGATAACTCAAGATTACCGTCATTTGGAAGACTTAAATTTTCCTGCCATAGATAGCTCGAAGGTTGAACTGCTCTTGGGCCAAAATGTGCAGAGTGCCTTTTGTGTGTCTGAGCTGAGGTACGGTTCTAGCAATGAGCCACATGCCTTGCACACATCATTGGGCTGGGCTTTGTGGGGAAACGACTATTTATGTTCAACTGCTGATTACTCAAGAGGTGTCAAGGTTAATTTTATCCTTGAGAAGGATAGCAGTTGCAAAAGAATACTTGACGTACTTCATCAGGATTTTAAAGATATCGAGCTGCCTGAAGTAATCAAAATGTCTAAGGATGATCGTAAGGCACTAGAAATATTTGAAGAGTCAGTAGAGAAAAGGGACGATCATTACACAATTGCTCTTCCGTGGAAGGATAAAAATACTTCACTACCCAACAACAAGAAAATGGCTGAGAAGAGACTACTTGGACTGAAGAGAAAGTTAGTTGCAAATGAAGATATGTATGAAAAGTACCGTAGTAAAATAAAAGAGTATATTGATTGTGGTTACGTTGAACTGGTAACCAATGAAGACTCAAATTCAAGGAAAACGTGGTACATTCCTCACCACTACGTTAATTCTTCCAACAAATTTCGCATAGTTTTTGATTGTAGCGCTAAGTTTGATGGTGTTTCTTTAAACGACAAGCTTTTGCAGGGACCCGATTTATCTAACAATCTTTTAGGAGTGTTTTTACGTTTCAGGGAGAAACCAATTGCTGTCGTAGGAGACATTCGCTCTATGTTTCATCAGGTGTTCGTTTCTGAAAAGGATCGAGATGCACTCCGGTTTTTGTGGTATCAAGATAGTGACCTCGAGAAGCCTTTGGTGACCTACCGCATGAAGGTGCACCTATTTGGGAGTACTTCTTCGCCATCGGTCGCATCGTTCGCACTACGAAAAACTGCGGAAGACAATGAGACCAATACTTGTGAAAAGGTAATTCATACAGTATATAACAATTTTTATGTAGATGATCTTTGCAAATCCTTTTCGACTGTTGAAGAAGCTGTTGAGATGATCAAGCAATTGTGCACGTTGTTGAAAAGTGTAGGTTTTCACCTCACAAAGTTTGTTTCTAATAGCAAGTCTTTTCTGGAGACGATACCTAACGAGAATTTAGCGTCCAATGTGTTAAACTTTGCCGACCGCGAATTGCCCATACAAAAGGCTTTAGGGATTTATTGGGATGCTGAAACAGACCGGCTACAGGTAAAGGTTAAAATTCGTCCACAGCCTCACACTCGACGCGGTTTGTTATCGATGATCGGGCAAACGTACGATCCTTTAGGACTATTGCAACCCTTTTTGCTTCCAGCCAGAAGAGTTCTGCAACAGGCATGCCGTATGGGATTGCCTTGGGATGAGGTAATCTCCAATGCCGGGGTGGGCATAGACGATTGGGATCAGTGGTTGAAATCATTGCCGTGTTTGGAGTCGATATCTCTACCCAGAAGCTTTACGTTTCTGGGAGGGGATGTCAAGAGTATTGAATTACACGTGTTTTGTGATGCTTCATTGCATGGTTATAGTGCATGTGCTTACTTTCGTATCGTGTATCATAGTGAATCAATTAAGTGCTTGTTTGTTTTGGGAAAATGCCGTATTGCGCCATTAAAATCGCTGACAGTGCCTCGCTTAGAACTGTCAGCAGCTGTGGTTGCTGTTAAACTCGCTCATACTGTACGTCAGGAAACCGAATATGTAATTGATCGTATTGTTTTTTGGACTGACGCTAGTGTTGTTTTGCGCTATATTCAGAACACGTCTAGTCGTTACATGTCTTTTGTTGCTAACAGACTAGAACTTATTCATACGTTAAGCACACCTCAGCAGTGGAGGTATGTGCCTACTGATTTAAATCCCGCAGACATCGGTTCTCGCGGAGTGTCGCCTGATAAAACTGACCTTGCTGACATGTGGCTTCATGGCCCACCGTTTCTTGTTTGCTGTGAACGAGAATGGCCTAAGCAACCGTTTTTATCCGAATTTGATGATTGCGATGATCCCGAATTGAAGAAAGTCAAGGTTTCCTCTAACAGTCTTTTACGTTCTGCTTCTGACTCAATGCATCATTTGTTGCGTCGTTATTCTGACATCACACGCCTTCGACGCTCAGTCGTTTGGTTAACTCGATTTATGCTTTATCTTAAATGGAAAAGGCAACCGGAACGCTATCAGCTTCAAACGGGCACATTGACTGTGGCTGAGTTGGATAAGTCGACAGAGATTATCGTTCGCTTAACACAAGGAGAGTCATTTCCTTTATGTCTTAATGCTTTGCCAGACTGTAACAAACTGAGCTCGATCGTGCCTGTAAGCGAGCAGCTGTTACGGAATAAGCCCTGTCTAAGAAAGTTGCAAGCTTTGAATCCCTGCAAAGTAAATGGAATTTTAAGGGTTGGTGGGAGACTTCAAAATTCTCCTCTTGACAAGTGCGCGAAGCACCCCATTTTGTTGCCTACTCACCACCATGTTACAAAGCTGTTGATCCTTGAAATCCATACCCGGGAAGGACACCTTGGGTGCAATCATATATTAAATGCCATTCGTGAACGTTATTGGATATTGAAGGGAAGAACAGCTGTAAAAAGTGCCCTAAAGGAATGCATGAACTGCAGATTTTGGAAAGCTAAACCTGGCAAACAGCAGATGGGTGAATTACCTGTGCCTAGGGTTACCCCCTCCGCGCCCTTTGCGACATGTGGTACTGATTTGATGGGTCCGTTATTCGTTAAGATAGGAAGAAGCTCTTGTAAACGTTATGTGTGTATTTTCAGCTGTATGGCCACGAGAGCCGTTCACTTTGAAGTAGTGCAATCCCTTGAATCCAGTGCTTTTATTCAAGCGTTTCGTCGGTTTTGCAATCGTAGAATTACAAGGCCAAAGGTTATGTACAGCGATAACGGAGGGAATTTTGTGATGGCTGACAAGGAGCTCAATGACGGAATTAAAATTTGGAATTCAAAGAACTTTCAGAATGCTATGGTGCAAAATAACATTGAGTGGCGTTTTAATCCACCGTTAGCATCGCATCAAGGTGGATTCTACGAGCGGTACTTTCGAATTGTTCGTAAAGTTTTGAGATCTATTGTCGGAGAAGCGACCTTGGAGGAATACGATTTGTTAACATTATTGACCGAAGTTGAGCGAATTCTGAATAATCGTCCAATATCAGAAACTCCCTCATCTCCGGACGAATTTGCAGCACTCACGCCGAGTATGTTGTTAACCGGTGTTCTTGATGACGGATCCCCGCCTGGAGTATTCTTAAGGAGTGATGGTTATAAAAGATCCTGGAAGAAAACACAGTATTTAGCAAATCAATTTTGGGAAAGATGGCTTCGCGAATACTTGCCTCTACTGCAACCACGCTCTAAGTGGTTTGGTTCATCAACCAGTTTCAAAAAGGGTGATCTTGTGCTTATTCAAGATGATCAGTTGAAAAGAGGCTGTTGGTCAAAGGCTGTAGTGGAAGAGGTGATGCCGGATGCGGCCAATTTGGTGCGGAGGGTCAGAATTAGAACTGGAGACGGAAGAACATTTGTACGAGACGTGAGAAAACTGTGCATGCTGGAAGGAAAACTTTTAGACGATTGAACATAATGGTAGAAACCGCATTTCTTTCTAGTTTTGTGTTGTGTTTTTTTTGTTGTTTTGTTTATTTTCGCACGCTTGGTGGAGCTAAACGCATGGTTTTAGCTGTAATTAATTTTCGTGCCGATGTAAATAGCTTGATAGTTTTATATCTTCTTCCCCCTCTTATTTTTGTAAGTTCAATCTTGATTTAAATTTCTGCTTAACTTTAATTGTAAAACGCTTCTAAATTCGCGTTTTCGGGGTGGGTATGTTATGAATTTAGTCCCCTTTTTAAATTTGTATTCTTTTTGCCTTTTTTGTCCGGTTGTTAGTTTCTGTCACTCACCGATATGCATAATTTCAGAAACGTGGTTGACAGACAGGAGCTAGCAACTACTCGAAAATTCCTACTTTAGCTTTGATTCTATTTAGTGATTACTGCTTTATAGTGTGCTATTTGTAGTATTTGCGAGTAAATTTCTGTCATTAAAAACCACGTAACACGGACGTTTGAACATTAGTTTGAACGTGCAATTTTACTGCAAACGTGCTTAGAATAAGTCAATCACTTTATTTTCCGAACTCGAAAAGAACTTGATAAATTTTGACAGAACTCTAACTTGAACTCGCAAAAATGAAAATGTTGAACTCGAACTTGAACTCGAACTCGCGAAACAAGCTTAACTCGAACTCGAACTTGAACTCGATACAAAAATCGACCGAGTTCGCAGCCCTGATCTGAATAAGTCCGGATACGAATTTTAACTTCACTTTCTCGTCTCCCAGTAATCGATGGCCCAAAAATAATCAAGCAATTCATTTATTTATTGCAGATTTGAAATATAACACACGTTTTGTGGGCCATAAGAACAATTAGAGGGGAGCGTTAAGCGCGAGATAGTGATTATGGTGTTGAATTCGATTTATCTTATTTCTACAAATACAAAGAATCATGTTACTATTTCCATATCTACACATTCGTACAGAGCAGCATTCAATAAACGTACCGTACTTAATGCTTTATCAAAGCTGATGTATACTGCAGCATTGCTACGCAACCAATGCTTTCTTTAATCTGCCGCAGTAGAACTCAAGGCCGTTATTTGTAATGATTTTGGAGTAAGTTCTCCGAGTTGAAGAAAGTGGCTTGAATAATTTGTTTTCAGAGCACAAACCGATAGTAGTCATAGGAGAAAGCAGCATCCATGACTTGTTTTCCAGTTACAATTCGATCTTGGTCATGATAAACAAACTAAAAGTGATATCGACCCCCTTCTGTAGTGTTAAGTTGTTTTCGGTTAGCACTGCGGACTCTCTAAAATGACTCATAACAATACAGCCACATAAACACACGAAAGTCAATTCGGCGTTTTGATCTATGTCAGTTGTAAATGAATTGTAAATGGCCCTATTCGGTTGCTCATAATTCAGGATTTTCTCCTTTCTATGATGTTGCTTGTCAGTTCACGAAACAGCTCTAGATTGTCTTTTTTACCAATTCATGTGTGTTTTAATGTCGTTCTTGTTGTAGCCCTTCGATAAAAAAGGATTTTGCAAGGATTTTAATTGTCTTTAGTGGTGGGTTATGAGCAGATTCTGCCATATCTTAGTGCTTGGATGTAAATAATGACTTTAGTAGCGTGGGCAACATGCGAATTATTGGGTTCCAGGCAATTAAAAGTGTCGGTTGATTTTCGAAAGATTGAGGTCTGAAGAAGTTCGGAGTTAATTTCAACTGTGGTATCCAAGAAATGAATTTGCGTGGCTGAGTATTCCATTGTAAAATTGATGTATGAGTTTTGTTGACCAAATAATTCGAGGAATTTTTTCAACATATTTTCTCCATGTGGCCAATTATGAAGATGTCATCAATATATCTAAAATATAATGTAGGTTTATTTTGGAAGTCTTGCAAAAACTTGTTTTCCAGATTAGTCATGAAGATGTTGGCATATTGTGGAGTCTTTTTGGTGCCCATAGCAGTATCTTTAACTTGTAAATAAATTCAACTTCTAATTGGGTTCACTTTTGACAACATTCTATCCTTTTCCAAACATGTCGTTTCGTTGAAGGCCTGGTTTTTCTCTAATCTTGAGGTCTTATGCTCTGTCTTTGCCTCCTAATGTGACCCCTTCAAAGAGTCACAGATTCTTTTGTAAAAAGCTTTTCTTTACCCTGTTCTCTCCTATGCTTCAAATGGACGGTTTCTTTTTCTCAACGTTACCTAGTTGGCACGCTTTCACTTCCTTTTTGAAAGATTGGCTAGATGCGAATGACAAGACTTTCCAGCACAGCTGAAGAAACCATGGGTGCTTACTCGCTCACGTTCTCTTCTTTCTAATCCAGCGAGTCTCTTCTTGACTATTTTCCCTCCTTCTTAGATCTCGCCTTTGTTTAGCGTAAAACTCTCTCTTTCGATCTGACTTTACTCTTTCTCGCCAAGTCATCGCTGATGCGCACCTCGACTCTCTCCCAAATCACGATCTCGTGATTTTAAGTGATGGCTCTGTCTCTTCTTTTTGGGAAAAGATACTTCGGTATTCTTGCCAACTGCTTGCTTTGTGGTGCTGAAGTTACCCTTTTCTTTTCTGAATCTGAGTGTTCGAGTTTTTCTTTTGAAGCCTGCGCCATCATCAACAGATTTGCCATTCTCTTCTCAGGACTTCTGCCGTTCTTGCTATACCGTACTTTCCTCAACTCCATTTTTCTTAACGTTCTCTGTCAGGAACTATCCATCCTCTCCTCTTCCGTTTCTCCCCGCTTACACATCTCTTCCGCGTAATGGCACGGCCAGTAAGCGGGCCAGACAAGACCCTTTGCTAAATCCATTTACAGTCCTTGAAGTCTCGTTTCCTCTCATCTCTTCTTTCGTAGTGGAAGCGTACTTTTTCATCCAAATTTTTCGACGCACAAATTCCTTGAGAACCTCTTGAACTTTACTTCATTGTCACGCTAGCTGCATTTTCTGTCACCTTTGCTTCAACGTTCAGTCTTCTTATAAGCGCTCATTTTTCTAGAATCAACAAAATGAAAAATCTTTCGCACAAAGTCTGTGATCACCAGACTTGGTAAACTTCTGATCCTATCCAGCTGCTGCTCTTTAACGACACTTTTCTGTGACCTCTGGTCTAGACCTGGGAAAGTTCCCAGACTTTTGGAACTACATGGTCTTCCGCCATGCTATCATCATGAGGAAGGAGTCAGTTAACAACAACAAATGCATCTAATTATTTTATCTCGGTCTCGCATTGCAGATGCTTAAATTCGTAGTAATGGCAATATGTTTAATAACAGATTTATTAAAAACTTGTTGCAAATACAATTATACAAACAATAGCAACCTATGTTGATACAAAAATCGAAAAAACACTTGGTTTTAAACGATCATTTTTGAAGAGCATAAATGTTTAAAATGTGTTGGCGGAGCATTACAAATTTTTAGGGGTAATGACATCTTCAGTGAGCGCTGAATGTTGAGATAAACTTCTTTTTCGTAACGATCTTCGGCAGATTACTTGTACCGGCTGCTTTACAGGAAAAACTTCCATCTCGTCTAGTACATCTGTAGCTGCATTGACTGAAGGCCTGGTTACACATGAAGTTTCTAGAATTTTCCCCGCCTCATCACCAGAGACTTCACCACAAGACGGGTGTAAAAACTCGGAGAGCTTTGAAACAAAGCGTCGCCTCCTTTGAAGATTTAGCGCAGTTGGCGATATGTCAATGCTGGTCTCACTGCATTGCCTCTTGTGCCGATCTGAACGATCACCAGGGGACAGACTGGAAAGGCGTTTCCTACGAGGCCATTTATGTATGTGGTCACCATCGGGGGACGGTTTACGCAAGCTTGAAAACTGACGTGCACGAGCCTGATTGCTTTTGGTCGGGGTTGGAGTGCGTACTACAAAATTGTCAAGAGGTCCGACTTTTACATTTGGAGGCGTGGTGCTTAAAGATGAAAGATGTGAAGCCAGCCGCGGTGATCTTCGAACTTTGTGGCTGCAGTGAGGTGTACGAGGTGAAACAGTTTTGTTATCTACAGCAACACTGCTTTCCGGTGCGAACAGAGGGGCTTCTTTTATCCTTGAAGATGCACAGTCGACTATTAGATTTTCATCGCTTGCTGAGCTTGTGACGTGGCCGCTGACGTAAGACTGGAAGGGTGTGATATCACGGTTAGTTCTTTCAACAAAGACGATTTCGCTGCCCGTCGATTTGTCGCCGTCTGCCCATCCTGACGAAATAGATGAATCTGAAGCTTCTTTTTCATTGAAAAGCGAAAACGGGACCGAAGCCGAAGTATCGCAGCTTGTCAGGTTGAGACGTCTGCGGGTTTTTCCCAACGCAACACCGTCAGACATGCACGATCTTGTCTTGCGTGATCCAGCGTACGAAAATAGCAAGCTTTTGGGAGAGACAAAATTGCCTTTTTGATCCGCACATGAGCATTGAAAAGGCTGCGGAGTGGGTGGGACTGCTTCTTTGTGTTGATGTACAACCTTGGCTCGCGCTACTGTACGACAGTTTTCATCCGATCCATCACGATAAAAAGAATGCCGGCGATTAAGCATGATGGAATGACGTGGGCTCCTATGACGAATAATAATTTTTACATGCATCTAGAAAAGCAATATCTACTCCTAAACATCATGACATCAAACCTGTCCCAGACAAGGATAGGAAGGGGTACAACCCACACTGACATCAAACTTTTGCGAAGGGTAGATGGCATAGACTCATAAAACCGTGATTCCCAATTTTTTTGATGCCTTGTCACCACTTAACTTTGATTGATGCTGTAGGTCCCCAATTAACCAGTATTTCTATTTGAATACACACATTCTTTTTAGATCAACTTTTTAAAATGGTTTCATCAGTTTGGGTTATTTTTATTGCAACATCCGCAAATCCATTAGTTGATATTGTTCTCCCCTTTCTTAACTGAAAACACCTTTTTTTTACTATCTGCAGGTCTTAACTCGCCATGACTGCAAAGGCAATTTCCATTATCCCTTTCACAAATCCTTTTTAGACTCCCAAAAAGGTTATCTGTAGACCTATGGTAGGAAACTACCAAAATAAAACATCACTTAATGATGTTCGTCTCCGTTAAAATATTAATTACCTCTTTAGCTGAGGTTCAAGTGCCGATGATATAGAGTAGGCCTGGCTTTCAGCTCGTTTCAAAGGAGATTCTTCGATTACGGTTTCAGTTATTTTGTTCTCCGGCTCCTGTGATTCCCAGCTTCGCCTTAATCGCAGTCTTTGCCTTGACAAAGCTGTCAAACGCTGCTTAGCAGCAGGCGTATCGACCACTGAGTGCGCGCGTCGTGTTTTTTTCCCTGTAAGTAATTATTTTAGTGCACCACATTTAATAATGACGTCAACAACTGTTACGCGTTCTACTGGCGAAAAGCTAGCGAGGCTAAACCCAGCATTAAGTGGGCTTCTAAAGAAGCTTAATCCTTCCATGCAATGATCTTTTGCAAGTCTGTAACCTAGATTTTCACCGGTAAAAGCATAACCAAGTTTACTGATTCTGCTCGCTGAACCAACCCAACCAATTTTGTAGCAAATATATTAGTCGCTTGTCTGTATGCAAGGCAACTTAATGCTAATACTGTATTTATTTTTTACCACTGACCACAATACTTTTGCGTTAGCTTTGACTCAAGAAAATAAAAGCGCTTTCACAGCATTATATAAGCATTTAAATGTCACATTTTAGCAACATTATTCGTTGTATGTGACTAATTGTGACTAAATTGCTAAAATTTCGTGCTGCGCTACTTAATGGTTTCCAAGCAATCGAAGAGGTTTTTAAAACCTAGATTTTACGTTTTTTCCCACTTTTTCACGGCTCAGATGAGCTGGTTCAGCATGCGTCTATCAATGTCTACTCGTTTCCGAATGAAAATTTTTACTAGAGGAAAAGGACAATACATTCCGAACTTTTTCTGGCCATGATGCACTGACGAGTTTCGAGACTTTTGCTTCGAAACGAATGCGACGGCGCCTCGAAAACATAAATTACCTTGATCTACACAATAATTGTAAAACCTTATCGTTATGCAAGCTTTCATCGAACCAGCTTTTTCATTGATTTTTTGCAGCTCTGCGCCAGTCGCCATTTTTCCATTCCTCCCAGCTTTTATGGCGACACGGTTTACTTTACAACAGCCGATAAACGCGGAAACTTTTGCTCGTTTATCAACAGCAATTACACGGGTTTTGGGACTGGCATTGTGCCTGAGGGATGTGGCTTTTCTGGTCTACACAGTTTTTTCTCTCAGTGATATTACAGTGAATTAAGGGTCGGTGCATTCAAAAATGATTTTAATATTGCGAAAGTGGCTCTATTTTTCGATATATGTGAATACATCACTGTGAATTTAAATGCTAGAGTTGCAAATGACATGAGAATTGCTCTCAGCAATATTAACCCCCGTATTGATGAGCTTCTTTCGTAGAGACAAGAACAGAAGTCATACTGACTATAATTTGTGCTGTGTTTTGCCGAGTAAATTTTGATATTCCACTAAATTACTTGTGTTATGCTTTCATAGAGTTTTTTTTTTATTAATTAGAGATCCAGTAGTAAATAACTTATCCGCCTTATCACAAAAGTGTTTGTTCTTTCAACATACACCTCCTTTGCAGGTTGCGCAGACAAGGGGTCCCCAAGCCAATATTTTTAGGAATAGGGATCCCAGGGGTTGAAAAGGTTAAGAACCAGGTTAAGAACGTAGGCTAAAAACAGCTAAAGGCAACTTAAACTATGAACAAACTTAAAGCGTATGTGAACCATAGTTATTCAAGTCTATTGAACCTCACTTTTTTCCGGAGAGATCTGGCGACTTGCCGAAGATTTTAATCGTTTTCGCGATTTGCTCGGAGACGCAAACAAATCTCGACGCACTTTAACGACGTCCTTCGTAGCTAAAAAAAAACAATATCCGTTACATATATAAAATAAAACTGATTCTGTGCTTGTGCGGAAAAAAAAGAAAAGTACGTAAGGGATGTAGAAGTGATTGCATGGAAACTGCAATACAGGCTGGTGGTCGTAGCCCAGGATAAAAAGGATCTAAAAAAGATTGTGAGAAAGAAACGGATCCCAAGATGATAGATGTAGAAGTCGAATGAAAAGCGAATAAGAATAAATCTAAAAAAAGAGTAAAAGAACTTGTTAGCACAAGTTTTTGCTAGAGCTATGAGAAAAGAAGCCGAACAGAAGTTGAATAATTTAGGTCAGAATTCCAAGTGTTTTCAACTTTCCTAGAATGAAAAAAAAGAAAGAAAAGATCTTGGAGGAAGGCACTTCAATAAAAGAGATGGATGTCTGAGTTTTATTGAAGAAAACGAGGCAAAAATGTCGAACACATGGAAAAGATTACGAATGTAGAAAACAAACGGGACCAGATGGAAAAAGAGAGCAGCTGACGGAAGAAGGCAGAGATCCCGGAAGATCATTAATGAAGAGAGAGAAAAGTACATGGCCGAGAACGGATCCTTGTGGAACACCTCGACGAACTCGAAAGGAACGACTTTTGTGATTTTGATAGACCACACAAGCGTGCCTATCAGAAAGGAAAGATTGAGTCCAACGAGCAAAGCAAGGAGGGAGGCCAGCCGAAATAAGTTTGTGGAAAAGGGCGGGATGCCAGACAGAGCCAAAGCTTTAGAAAAATCGATAGTAGAGAGAATCGTCTGAGAGCCCGGCCTGGGTTTGTTGAACCCATCCGAAATGGACTGAGAAAGGAACAGAATTTGATCAAGTGTAGACCGACCAGGGCAGAAACCGGCCTGGCGGGGAGAAAGAACGGAATTAGATTCCAGAAAGAAGAGTAGAAGGGATAGAATGATGCGTTCTAATAGCTTTGATACGCAGTATGTGAGAGAGATAGACCGGAAGGAAGCAGGAGAGTCGAGAGGCTTTCCCATGTTGTGGATGGGAATAATGGAAAATGTCTTCTAGATGGAAGGAAAGGAATGTGAAGACCAGGAGAGATTGAAGATGTGAAGAAGTAATTCCATGCCAGAGCGAGGAAGGTTCCCACTCTTCAAGAAGAGAGTGTACAGATTTAGGGTTAGACTTAGGTGAAAGAGAAGAGCAAGTCGTCTGCCATGCCTCAGTCTTGGCCTTGGCGATGACTGACGAGGCGCGTCGAGATGCGGAGATGTAAGCCTCGCAATCTTCATCACTTCTGTGAGCGGCAGCGAAAGCCCTGCGTCTTTCACTAACTGCTTCTTCCACTTCAGCAGACCACCAGGCTTTAGGACGGCGTTTGATGCGGCCGAAAGGAATGGAAGATTTACCCGCATTCAAAGTCAGAGAGGCAAAGAGAGCAGCAGCAGAGAAAAGAGAAAGAGACGAGTATTCCTCTGCAGAAGGACAGTAACAGTCAATGTAGGAGGCAAAGCCATCCCAGCGAGATTTCTGAAAATTGAAGGAAGGGGGACGCTCGTTGGGGCGATAGACCGGAGAGAGAGGGACGGATAGAAGAATTGGTAGATGGTCAGAACCCAGGTCCTGTAGCACATCCCAGGAGCAAGAAAGAGCAAGAGTAGAAGGAGCAAAGGAGATGTCAGGAGAGGAGCGACTGCCAGAGGAGCGATGGAGAAGGGTGGGTGTGTCAGGGTCATTGAGGGGGAGGAGGTCAGAGGAGATGACCCAGTCAAATACTTCTTCCCCGCAGGGGTGGGAAGTAACTCTTGAGTCCCAGAGGGAGGTGATGGCAATTGAAGTCTCCCAGAATGAAGAGATTTCTGGAGGAAGGTAGAATTGAGGAAGAGAAGGAATCGGTTCTGCCATCCGTTGGGGAGGAGCGAATAGGGGGGGCATATACATTAAGAAATGACACTGAGGAGGAGTTGTTTAGAGAGATGTTGATCCCTACATAATCAGAGTAGGGATCGAGCAAAGAAAGAGAGGAGGTAGAAAGTTCAGAAAAAGATAGGCCCTGCCTGACAAAAATGACAACCCCGCCGCTGGCGTGCGTGGTATCAGGAGAGAGAATGCCAGACCGGGAGTGAGTGCGATCAGAATGCAGAGCAGAGAATCCAGGAATCCGTAAAGAGGAAGAGAAGTTGAGATTGGATTCCTGGATGCAGATAAGGTCGACTGGATGGGACGATAGAAAATGAAGTAGTTCAGTGCTCCTGGCTTGGAGACCTCCAGCATTCCATTGAAGAACCCTGAGAGAGTCAGGGGGAAGAGAGGAAGCAGGAGGCGTAGAAAAATGGCCTGGAGCAAGGGATGGTGGTGAAGGGGCAGAGGAAAGGGATATAGAATGGGCACATGGGGGATAGGAGGTTTGGAGACGGGGGTGACACGAGAGTGCAGCATCAGTAGAGGGGATGCCAGATTGTACAGTGGAGGTATACATGTCGGAGAAGTCCGAGGAGGGAGTCACAGTGTTACGACAGGGGAGGCAGCTCCAAGAGTGAGAGCTGCCTAGAGCTCTGAATTTGGACAGAGACAGTTGTGAGCACCTTAGATGGACCCATTTGGAGCAGGTGCAGCATCGCACTGACTTGCCCCGCCAGGTCACATTTCCAGCGTACACAGAGCAAGGAAAGATGGGGCCAGGGTTAGGATGAACGTTACCGCTCATCAGGAGAAGAAGAAGAATGAGGAGACGAAGAAGGGCAAGAATAGGGCAGGAGAAAGGAAAAAGTGAAAACAGGCGACCGATTTTGTAGATGCTGTGTGCTGCTCTTCTGCGGTCGTTCAAAGGGCAGCATAGCGAAAAAATAAAGGGGAGTGCCCGGGGTAACTGGGACCCTCGGGAAGGCCAACAGCCATTTCGACCCAACCCAAACAGGGTCGGGGATCGCACCACCACGTTGAGGCGGCTGTTGATTGGTGCAGTAATCCTAAGTTAAGGCCACGAAGTTAATCCTAACTTCGCGGCCTTAACTCTTTTAAAACTAGCTCTTTTTAGGCCCAGCTGTTTTATCACTAGCTCTTATGAAGGGACATGGTTTATGACAGATGTGAAAAAACAAAGTTATCACTAAGTTGGAAATGCATTTTTTGTTCAAGAAACACTGCAAAATTTGGATGATATTTTTGTACACCAGGCATTGCAGAAACTGTAAGAAATGTTGGATCGTTCAACTGATCGGAGTAACTCACGCATTTGGAAAGTTGAGACCAACCACTTTCGACGTCGAAGCACGGTTTATTACCCCAATGTTACAAATAAGCCGAATGGTGATGGTCTACCCCAAGTCTATCGACCATTAGCGGTGAAAATTGGTTTCGTTTTCGTTACACCCACGATATCATCAAACCTTTCAAATATATCGCTAGAAGCTTGTTAATGTATCATCTTTTGCTTGTAGCAATGTCATTAGTAGTAATTTATCATCTTTTAGTTCAGCCAAAATACTGACCGACCCTTTTCCTACTTACTTTATGTTGTTCTACTTTTAGTGTTTGAAATTTTGTCAGTTAACAAAAATCACAGAGTTATTTGCTTGATTATGGCTGCTCGCCCTCAGGGTTGGAATACCACCCTGAACACTGTTTTTTCTGATGAAGCTTGGCGTATCTGCCAAGCGAAACGTTAATAAAAGAGCATTTCTATATTACTTGTTCCATATATTATTTTACATTAGAAGAGCAACATTCCTTACAGTTTTGTTCAAGTTGTAGGGGCATGATGGAAGGAATAGCAGATTCAATCGAGAAGTTGTGTGATGAAGTGGAAACAGTGAATGGATTTTATTTTTTTGGGAGACAAGCTAAATGCTAGTGGTGGTTGTAAAGCTGCAGTCAAAGCAAGAACAACAATCAATTTGGAAAGATTCATGGAATGTGGACAGTTGTTACTTGGAAATAAGTTTCTGAGGAAAAGTATATTTTTGTTGCGTAAGAACAGCAATGATGTATGGAAGTGAGGCGCGGTGTTTGTCTGAAAATAAAAAATCCATTTCAAAGAGAACAGAAAAAAGTTATTGTGAGAGCTATGTGCCGTCGGAAAATTGTAGACGACAGACTACTGAAGAACAGATGGACATGCTGGGATGAAAAGAAACAGTGGATAGATTCGTAAAGCAAATGAAGTTAGATGGGGCGGATATGTGCTGAGAAGGGATGATGACATTGTTTTGAGAGTTGTCTATGTTATATCTTGAAGTAAGTGGCAAAAGAAAACGAGGACGACCAAAGAAGACCTGGAAGAAGCAAACGGAAAAGGATACAGAGACGATTGGTTCAAAGACAGAGAAAGCCCTGAATCAAGGGATGCGCAAAAAACTGCAAAGAGAATGGGGTGAATGTGGCCAACTTCGCTAAGGGGTCGAAACCGGGTAACAAATGAGTAACTAGTACTACCAATGAAAAAATAAGACTGAACAAAACTGAGGTTTAAATTTAGTGCAATATGATGCATGACAGAACAGCTAACAGCGGATTTCAAGATCTTCACTTAATTGCCTTAAAAGTTTTGCTCTCACAGCCAACCATTTAACTTTACCACTAATTCATTTTAACAAGCATTTAAAGCAAATATACCGGTTCTAGTAGATATTCTACATTCATGGCTTTTAGTAGATTTCTTGGCTCGTTCATTGCTAGAATCATCAGCTTCAGAAAAGAGTCGTTTGACAGCGTCGTTGGCGCGTGGCCTAAATGCAAGTTCATGTGTAAGATGATGACGAAAATATTCCTTTTCTTCCCAAGAATAGAGTTGCACGAAACAGCTTAAACTGCAAACCTAACCAAGCAAATGCAATGAGGACAGCGGGGCGAAAAAGGCAAAGACCAGTGAAAAGAAAAGCAGTGACGAAATTTAAGCAAAAGTTAGAAAAAATGTGGAGAAGCATTTAAGTTCAATTAAGTTCAGTAAAGTTTAGTCAAGTTTCATTACTATGTTTTCATACATATTTGTCGTTTATAAATAATTTTTCTTATTCAAAAACACGTAAGAAAAACAACTGAGGTGGCATTTTGGGGGCTGGAACAGATTAATGACATTTCAATTAATTTAAATAGAAAAAATAGCTTTGAAATACAAACAAATTGACGTACGAGCAAGGTCACGGAACAAATTAAATTCGTATCTCGAGATACCACTATATTTGGAAATTTGAACTAATAAAGGCCAAATGTGAAGATCATTGTTCCCTCTAAGATCTTATTAAGCGCGTAACCGCCGGCGCGAGTGCGAAATTGCAAGCAAATTTACGAAAACCGCCGGACAAGTTTTGGCAGACATTGCTGAGCAAACGGTTACACCAGCCTTAGTAACGTATTTTGAAGGAGTAAAAAAAGATACTTGCAGTTAGCCTACTGCTATTTAGTCAGTGTACACGCTAAGCTAACTTTGTATAGCTTAGTTTGCCGATTATGTTGGTTGGCATACAACAACATCCTTCATTATCCGCTCAGACGTACTTCAATTATGAAACTTTTTTAGTTCAGTGCTTTTCAACCGTTTTTGGCATTCGGCCCATTTTTGAAATGCACAGAGGCATGTGGCCAGGTTATACATTTTCTCGTTTTCTTGAGCGTTTTTGGCAGTTGGCCCATTTTCGAAATACACAGAGGCATGTGGCCCGGTTATTCATTTTTTCGCTTTCAAGTGCGTTTTTGGCATTTTGCCCATTTTGGAAACACACAGAGGCATGTGGTCCGGTCATACATTTTCTCGTTTTCATGAGCGTTTTTGGCATTTGGTCCGTTTTCGAAATACACAGAGGCATGTGGCCCGATTATATTTTTTCTCGCTTTCATTAGCGTTTTTTTGCATTTGTTGGTTTCAAACCGTTTTGGCATTTTGCCCATTTTCGAAATGTACAGGAGGCATGCGCTCTGGTCATATTTTTTCTCGTTTTCATGTACGACCTCAAAAAAGTTATCAAAGTAAATTTCAGAAGTGTTGTCCAACTAATATAAAAAAAACAAGAAAAAGTTTTCCTTTCCAGGAATTGAAAAAAGGCTAGACTTCAACAAAAAACGTGTTTAGAGAAATTGAAACCGCACTTTTTATTTTTTCTTCTCGTTTCAAAGCTTATTTCAATCATGACTGGTAAGCTATCATAGCACATAGCTGTCAGCTGGATTTTTTAAAAAAATTTTGAAGGGATTTAAAACTAAAATTGGTTAGAAATCGTACTCTTTTTTACTTTTAGTTTTTATAAATAGCAAGTGAGAGGCTATTTATTTCTGATTTACAAAATGGCGTTTTGTACGCTAAAATGAAACCGAGAGCTATGCGCTTTTTTATTTTAACAAGCCCGATTGAAATTAGCGTTGAAACGTAAAGAAAACATAACTTAGGCAATTCCAGTTTCAAATTTTCCTCGAAAACTAATGTCTTGTGTTAAAGTGAATTTTGAGAGCTACTCGCTATTATTGCTCTTTAGCTATGATAGAAATTGACCGGTTTACTTTTTGTTACTTGCTTTGGGATTGATTTGTGATACAAAAGAAGTTTGGTTACGGCATGCGCGATATTTTTAGTCGCCGTCACTCGCTGTTGCGTCATAGCCAATGTTTACCCGAGACGTTGCATTGCCCTAAAAAAGCGGCTGTCCAACCTTTCATTCCCATTCACTGTCTCCCACGCATTAACAGTTGGTTGAAAATTGCAAAAATTTGAAAAAAGGGAAAAAGTTACCAAAAACCGCCGGACTTTTTTACGCACTGTTGAATTTTAACTGCGAATCCGCCGGACATAATTTCGCAAATTCGCACTTTTTTTGCGTTTAAAGGGAACAATGGTGAAGATATTCTTTGCTTGACAAAAGCAATGTAACATCAGCGCAGGTACTAAGTTGCAGTGCGTTATTGTCATTTAAGTGCACCAGACCATTTGGTTTACTTCAAGTAGCACAAAGAAAAGTGAAAATATCCAACAAGATTTTCTCAAAAATTATCATACCCAAGCATATTGTAAAAAAACAAGTGCAAGGAGACGACGAAAAATGAGCACTTTTAATAATCCTTAAATCAACAAGCCTACATACAAAAATGTAGAAACGCTAACAACAATTAACGTGAAAATATCATAGCCACAAACTGACACACCACCATTAAAAATACCATTAACAAACCTGGTAAAAAGAGACAATATACAATATATACAGTGTATATGAATAACAAACTAAACATGAAGGCCTATTATCCACTTAAGACTTTAGTTTTTGGACAAATCTTTTCAAGTCAGGAGTAGACTTTTTATTGTTTCGAACCACTTGCAAATTTGCTTGACACATATCCTCAGAAAGAGAGGTTTCCCAATTGTCTGACCCAAGTTTAACAATGTCATTTACTGAAACAATTGACTTCATTTTTTTGCGCTAGCGTAAAATGAATCGTCATCAGCCCACTGAGTAGATGGCTTATTCAAAAAGGTAATACTTTCTTCATCCAAGTGAAGATGAAGAAGATATCACTGTTGACTGCTGTTTTTTCTCAGTATTTTTATTATTGAGTGCTTTATACACCTGCCTGACGAGATCTAATAAGGTCGAAACCGGACGCGGGTTATTGACATGATGTAATAGACTGCTATATGGTACCGCATGATGTTGGTGATTATTTTTAGGCAAAATTTGCGATTTTACCTTAACCGGAATCTGCGACAAGTCATCTGGTCGGCATTTCAACATTTTTGTGCAATGTTATCTTTTTCTTCGGGTTTGACTTCAGAAGAAAAAAAGAGAAAGGGGTACGAAATCACTATTTAGATATCACAAGTGGCAGCTCAAAGCACAAAGAGCACTTCAGGAAACGAGCAGATTGATCTCTGCTAATAATGGTGCATTACAAGGATAAAATATCATAAAAATATGCAATACAAGGATCAGACGTTTTGAGCCACCATGGGATGTAGACCAGAGCAACAAAATTTGTAAATTCCCAAAATTTTTTTGTTGTTGAGAAGTAGCAATTGTTTCTTCAAGTAAGTCTTTAACCTGATTCTCCAGTAAGAAAACATTCAAACTGTACATCAGCTTTGGAATCAAGCCAGCTTAAAGCAATGCTCGAGGTTTACAAAATTTACGTAGTGTCATTTAACCACTAAGATACGTAAGACTTAAATCCACTACTTCCTTGTAATCCTTTCTTGGCAAATGGAAATTCAATTCACACTGATAAATAGCCTTTCTTTTCAATTCTTCTGCAAATCTCTTCCTTCTTTAGTCAACCGTGTCATACTAATTGTTTCCAAAGGTTCTTGCTTATGAAATCGTAAAAGTGCTTTTCAAATCGCCCAAAGAGAGCTGATTCTGGTGATTTCGATGTTATAATTTATAGATCATTGAACACATGGGTAAAAATTATCTTTCTCATATGATGCCTACAAGCACTAGTATTTTGTTTGTGGCTTGCTGTGTCGAAACACAAGCAGCAGTTAAGTGACCTGTTTTAGATGCTATGGAGTCAAATGTCGTAGCAACGACTGATCCAACAAGTTATCAGTCTTATTGGCTATGAGTAATCCCGTTGCTTGAGCAGTTCGTGGTTGGTAACATGGAACCCCCAGAATCCTAATTTTACTACGAGAACTTACAGCAACCACAATCCGTTCATCAAGCTGGTTTTTGTCCTGCAACTGTGACATCAGTTTAGTGCCCCAACGAGGAGTCACAAATTCTGGCACTGACCAAGATTCTTTTTTAAGTTCAGCAATGGTTTTGCTAGCAACTTTTCTTTGTTTAACTGTACAAGAATAGGAAGAGTATAGTTTTGATGATTTACAACTTGCTTCTTCAATCAAAGCCTTTGTATAAGCAGCTTGTTTTTAAAGCAGAGGTCACCAACCGTATGCCCGGGGCGCCAGGTCACCCGCGAGGATGATACGAGTCACCCACCAGCCTGTTTTCAAAATATCTTTAAATTTTTCAAAAGTGGATAGTGGATCTGTAAAGTAAAAGTCAAGTCTACAGTCCTAATTCTGCTTGGGAAAGCGTAGATTTTAGGCTCAGTTACTTTTCAAATGATTGATTGGCCACATAATCTAGACCTATCACACGTCCCGATTTAAAGTCTGTCCCGGTGAGCAAAAAGTCCCGAAAATTCACTTCAGCAAAATCATGAAAAGTAACACTAGCCTGATGATAAATTGGACCGCGAGTGACACAATCGTAGCAGCAACACAGGTGTTGACTTTCTATCTATTTTTGGAGGGCACCTCCATAAGTGTGAGAGGGCATTTTCGGCACTTACTAATATGAAGACAAAGTACAGGTCCAGGCTGAATGTCAAGTCTGACCTAAGGGTTTGATAGTCATAAAAAGCCCCAAGAATTGTTGAATTGTGCAAAGTGAAGCAAGCCCATTCATCACATTGAGGAATAAATTGTAAAATATTTTAATTATTATTATTATAGTGAATCGGGTGACAAAAGTAATGTCACATATAATTGGAGTCTGCAAAAAAGTAGATTTTCAAAAAAGGGTCGTGAAACAAAAGGTTTGGTCGGTCTGCTATGGATCAAATACTTATCTTTCCCACTCTATTCTGAATTGGTTTAGCAAACCAAAGGCGAGCTTTCGGACAATCCTTGCTGCTATTGACTTCTCCAAAGTTTTCAACTCTGTCTGGCATCCCACTCTTTTCCCTAAATTTATTTCAGCTGGCCTCCCTCCTTGTTTTGTTCAATGGACTCAATCTTTTCTTTTTGACAAGCACGCTTGTATGGTTATTTAAATCAAATAATCAATCTCCAAACTTCAAAATCAAGCTCCTTTAAAGTCTGTCGAGGCGTTCCACAAGGATCCACTCATGTTTTTTTCTCTCTTTTCATCAATGTTCTCCCCATTGTCTTTACTTATTTCTATCAACTGTTCTTTTTAGGCTGACAACTTGGCTATCTGGTCCTCCTCCCGCTTAGTTTCTGCAGCTGTGAAGGCTAAACAAGGAGCTTAGATTTGATTGGAGCACTGGTATCTTCTCAATTCAAACAAATGTGAGGTCTCCTTATTTTTGGTAAATCTCCATCAAGCTAACTTCCAGCCCCACCTCATCTTATTCAACTCACCTCACATCTCAGCCTCAATCCCACAGCAACTTTTCTAGGAATCACCTTTGACAGCACTCTTTCCTTATTTGCACACATATCTTTGCTTAAAGTCAAGTGCCTTCCTGGTCATAAGGCCTTGGGCTGTATCTCAGTTTCCACATGATGGAATGGGTTCCCTCAAAAAAGTCCTTTACTCTTCATAGGGCTTTAGGCTCTATCTCAGTTTCAACATGGTGGAATGGGTTCCCTCAAAGAAGTCCTTTACTCTTCTGTACAACGCTTTTCACTGGTCAGTTCTCTCTATACTTCACATGCATGGTTGCCTTTTCTTCGTATTACCAATGTTACTAAGTTGGAAGACCTTTGCCAAGCAGCCAGTCATGCCACCACCAGCTGCCTCTTAATCTTTCCTATCCCTCTTTTCCTCTCAGAGGCATCCCTGCCTCCCCGCTTTATTGTGCTCTGTCATCGTATGAGCAGGCCTTCGTCTTCCAACTTCTTTTTTATTTTCAGATTTGATCAGACATAATAGTGAAACCTGGCTTTTACAGGTCCTCCTGGTGAGACTTTGCAACCACTCACCTGGTCATGCTTTCTTCTTCTACCCTAAACAGGCCCTATCTGCTTGTCCTCCCTCTTCTCCTTGAAACCCACCTTCTTTCAGCGTGAAACTCACTCTTCCTACTCCATGTTCTCACTCTGAGCCTCTTCTTTTTTGCCAAAATACTGTTCTTACCCACCTTGACTCTTTCCCATCTTGCAATCTAGTAATTAGTACTGTTGGCTCTGTTTCTTTTCTTATTGACAAAGGAGGCTCTGGCGTCCTTGCCAACTGCTCACTTCGTAGCACTGAGGCCACCCTTTCCTATTCGGCAGACCCAAAGAGTTCAAGCTTTTCTCCTGAAGCCAGCAATATTTTGCAAGCTCTTTGCTGGACTCAGCAGCACTACTGAGTCTGCCACTTCTTTTCCCTTCTCCTCCTTCCAGGATTCTCGCTATGTCCTAGCTATGTTTTACTCTCATCTGTTCTTCATTTTATGTTACACTCTCTGGCATATCTGACGATTTTTTCTCTACTTCCCTCTACTATCAGGCAGCAATAAGATGCATTGCCTCAGCAATCCACTGTCCCATTCAGCCTCTCTTCTCTTTTCTCTCACATCCACTGTTCTCTTTGCTGAGGTTGGATGCAAACTGTCTTATCTAAATTGTTTGACATAAGTCCCCTCAGTATTTACTGAGAATCTTGCATATTCCTGTCACGTTCACCGCGTCCTCTCTCGTCTGTGCTGCAATGGATGCAGTCTTCTGTTAAATTTTTATCTCTTTAGAATTGGAAGAATTGAGAGTCCTTCATGCAGCACATGTGGCTATTAGACCCAAAACACCTCTCATGTCATTCTGCACTGCCCTGTTATGGACTCCTTGTTCCACCTGCTCTTTGAAGACGCCTTTCTCTCTACGACCTCTGATCCAAGTCTTGGGGAATTGCCTGGATTCTGGGGCTTTATGTTTCCTGCATTGTCCCCTTCCCTAGGAAGAGGTCGGGCAACAACAACCACAACAAAGGAATCAACAGACTTAGCGCATCACACAAACCTCAATCTTGTGTTTTGGCTCGAGTTCTTTGGAACTTCAATCTGTCTCGACGTGATCGGCTTAATTGAAGGACCTTTGTTGAACCGAAACCTTTAAACATAGAAGTGCTTAATAATGCTACTTAATTTAAGAAATAGACTGCTACATTAATTTAGATCAGCTAGCAGCAGTGTAGACAGAGGGAGAAGGTGGGAAGTGCCTCCTTCCAAATTTTGAAGTTGTAACGAGTCTAAACAGTGATAACGTTATCACACCAACAAAAGTTTGTCTTGTCATCCAGTATTCTGGCTAAACACATGACAGTTGAACTTA
Source organism: Trididemnum clinides (assembly GCA_963675345.1). Lineage (NCBI taxonomy): Eukaryota > Metazoa > Chordata > Ascidiacea > Aplousobranchia > Didemnidae > Trididemnum > Trididemnum clinides. Next base: position 3,666,645 of record OY776285.1, read on the forward strand.
AGTCACACCAAACGATTTTTCACGTTGTGAGTCGATTATTTGATGCAAAATCGCTAAATGTGACTAACCAAAGCGATACGAGCCAGTACCAGTTTGGTGCTTGCAGTGAATAGTTGCCGCGATTGCACACGCAACGTGAAAAACTGTTTGGTGTGACTTACCACATCTTTTGCAGTTCCAGCAGAGAAGTCCAGCAAGTAGGTGCAACACAAACTTTCTTTACGGCCCCTTAATTGGGGTCTGATTACCCTCCTGGGTAGCTCATCTAGGGCCAATTTGATAAACCCCTGCACAACGTTAGACTTAGAATATAATCAGACATTTTACTAAGTAAGCTATGATTTGTATAGTCATTTCCAGAAATAATTAACAGTCATCCAACACAAAAAATAACAAAAGCATTGCAATTGATTCAAAAACCTGCTCAATCAGGTTGAAAATTATCAATTTTATTTTATCAACACTAAAGGTAAACCATTTAATCATTTACATTTCAGCACTAACCTGCTACTTGAGAGTGAATTTGTTGAATCCTGGCTATCTACAGAGCTGAGCATTGAAAAGGGGCCGGTACTTGGTGCTCGGTAACTGTTTAGAAAGCTGTCTTCTGCCTCTTGGTTCATTGCAAACTGAAGTAAATTATCAGGTAGCGGTAGCATGAGGTCGCTGTGCACCTCTACTAAAAGGCTTCCAATTTTTTCGGCATAATGTTCAACAAGTGTGTTGAGAAGTTCTTTCATTTTTGTTCCGCTTTCACACAAAGATACAATTCGAAGAAACTGCGAAATCTCATCAACTTGCGAATATTCACAAGATGCTGTTGTATCGCATTCAAAGACAATCCACTCCATACGTAGAAACAATTGAAGAATGCATCTAAACACAATACAACAGAATTTGGCAGCTCTATATTTGAATCAGCAGCTTTAAAGCAACATCTGCAGACTGGGTTGCGTGCGGCTAACTCGATTTCACTTGTGAATCGGACTTTTCGAAACTTGATCATCTACAAGCTTTTTTTGGAAGCTACAGTTTGAAGTGAAAATAGGTGGATGGTGGTAGACACGTTCTGAACCAGTTGCGTCTAAGCTTGCAAAGTGGAAAAAGAACGAATAATTTATCATTTGTAATGCTTACTCAAGGTACTTCACAGATGACGATACATCTTTGGAGCGAATAGCTTCTGGTGCTTTAAATACATACCCTTTCAATTTAGTGAGCAAAGCTGTTTTGGAGTCTAAAAAATAAATGAAATTATTATAAGTTAGGTCAAGTTTTGAGTTGACACAGGTTCATGAATGCCCAATCTAAAAATATAGTACTTGCCGTATCTTCCCTTTGGGCTTATGAAGGTTTAATTCTAGGGAGCATAATGCACAAGTGGTCAGGGTACCAGTGTTCTGGGCTTCATAGCACTGTGAGTCTAAACGCCCTGAAATTGCTTTCACTTTTCTTGTTGACACCTGACTTCTTCCTCTAAATGCGATTATGGAGCTTCAGGAGCCAGTTAGCCATCTGTGGCTAGGATCAAAACTGGCAAATAGAGTAAGAGCTGCTAAAAAAAACTATGACGTAAAGAATCCAATTCCAGACAGAACAGTGTTCCTCAGAAAATTTATCCGCAATTTACAGGCCTTCTGCAGAACTAAATAATTGGTGGCTGTCACGTTGCCTTTACACAGCAAAGACAATTTTCCGAAGAATAACTATACACACAAAAAAATACTTTTTAAGATTATAAATTGACCTGCTATCTCTTGCTTGGCAACAAATAAACAAATAACATCTACAATGCTCTTTGTTTCTTGCTTGAAGAAATCTACAGAACTTGAATCTTGTTCAAAGCACCTTTGAATTTTAAGAGATATAAAGGCTTTGACTTCATCGCATGTTAAAAGCTCTAAAAACATTGAAGTATGTTTTATCGTGGTCATGGCTGCCTTGAAAAACAAAGTTAAACGTAAGCAAACAACAAAATTGCAGATGTTTAGAAAGCAAAGCTGAGCACAAAGGAGGAAGAACCGAACTTTCGGAGCAACTTTCAATGCAAAAATGCTACTTTTATGAAACAAGTATTGTGATCGAACCGCAAAGGTATGTTTTTGTCAGCACTAACATTCGAACGTCATCAGATCATGCTCTGTTTTACTATGTGAAAACACGCACTGCATGCTTGAATGTAAACATATTTTCACTATAAAACTGACAAAATGCTTTTAACCACATTGATCCGCATGTTAATGGAATCATGACTTGGCTCTTGTTCAACAGCTAAATAATCTAACAGCTCACCATATTATCATTCATAATCTAACAGCTCACCATATTATCTAGCATATTATCATTCACTTATTATCACCTTTTCCACTTTATAAACATCCAGCTAGGGATGGGCAATTCAGAATACCGAATCCAAAATACCAATTTAAATCGGATAATAGGAATTGGTTTATATCCTGCTTACAGCTGCTTTATCACGTTGCTTGGTCACAGATTTTCTTTTTTTAAACGTATCAATTGCATGGAATGATTCAAAAACTAACTCGCACACACAGGCAAACATGTAGAAATCATAAATGCATTGCACTGCAATACACCCATTCTCTGATTGTGCTTTTGTCGTTGTAAACTTGTAATAAATGCTTTCATGTTGATTGTGCTAATTGCAAAAAAAAGAGGATTTGGATTCTGGATTCGGTTTAACTACTCTACAATAGTATATTATTCTGAATTGCCCATCCCTACATCCAGCAGCAAAAACTTACCTGCATCTTTAATATCAGATGATAGTGAAATAATATTCTGAAACAAAATTCATAACTTCAGCATAAAACAAACTATATAACTTCAACAAAGCATTTAGCACAAATTATGGCATTTGTTTTAAACAGGTATTTACTTGAGCGTTTTGTTTCTTCTTGTTATTTGCTTGTAGTTCTTCATTTGAATAGAGACGCTGTAGTTCCGACATAACTCCATTTTGAAATTCAGTAAAATTAGGAAGAAGCGGGTGGTTAGAACTAAAAAATAGACTTGCTCTATCAAACTCAGTGGTGAAGCATTAGTAATTATACATCAAATACAGTGCAATGTCAACATTAGTCTAAAAAAAATTTTTCCTGAAGCTTTTGCGATGCTTTTATTAGTGGTGGCATTGTGTCAAATGAGAAGCGCTGAAGCAGTAGTTGCAAACGGGGGGATGTAAAGCAGTCATGGGAATCTGTGAAAGAAATGCTTGTCTTTCCTAGTAGATGGTTGATACTCTTAAAACTATTTCTTGTTCTTTTTGTTAAAGGGAATGCAAGTTATTAAAAAAATTGCAAAAAATTCATCATGCAAAAAGTTTGGCGAGAGCAACACGTTTTTACAATATATGTAAGCAAAGTTGTTATTGAATTCTCAAGACATAAAAATGTGCTGCTGTCTCAGTGATGAGAGCTTAACAAAAAGCATTTCTTAGCTCTGGACGCCCAAAAAAGCTTTAGCGTTTAAACCGTTAGCAGAAATTAACAACATGAGACTAATTAGAGATCCCACAAAATATAAGACAAAAACGCCATTTGTACACTAATTCCTCTCTTTCATTTTGCAGAAAGCGATCTGACATTTGAAGTTATTCAATGCATCGTCAACGTTTCTCAATTGCAAGTTGTCAGGAAGAACAAAAAGCCAATATCAATGAATCAACTGGTAATTTAACAGAATATTATTCAAAATCAAGTGCCAACATAAGTTTTAGCAGATTCAAACCCCTTTTATGTAGCCTACGTAATTTCAATTTCAATTTCAACAAGCTTAAATGGCAGTCAGCACAAAATATCTTACATTTGGAACATTACACCTACTCTCTGTTGTTTGCAAAGGTTGTCTTCAATTCAATTGAAGTTGCAGGTAAACAATACCAAGACTCCAGCATCGAAGGTTCAAACTGAGCTGAAATATCTGCAGATAATTCAACATAAAAAATGACAAGAACTTGTTCAACTTATCAAACATGCAATGATTGAAATTTCAGGACTCCACAAAATGATCACACAGTCTTGCAAGTTAGCACCACTGCATCCAATGTCAGTCACAATTGAATTAAAGCGTGAAGCAGAAAGCAAACAACAATTCAAGTGGCTATGCTACATGCCATGCAACATAATGCTCTAATAGCTAACTGCTAAACTCTGAAGACTTTCTAATGCAAACATCTGACCCTTTCAATTGCTCCATGCTGCTGATGTATTAAAGGTTTAGCATAAATTCACAAAAACGCATTAATAGCTTTACCAAAATACTGCACAGAAACTTACTCAAAAAATTCCAATCAGATGCAATAGGTAAGTCTGACTTCGGTGATGAAGATACATTTCCTTGTAAATAATTTGATAATGAAGCATTAACTATGGCTTCCTCCTTCTGTTCATCATCTTTTGAATTGTGACATAAAGAAAACATTTCTACTATTCTGGCTTTTTGAAGATCACTGTAAATTTGTCACATAAAACAATAAAACGTTAATAATCTAATTTAAGATATTTCGTGTTGGCCTATTGTTGAATCCATATGCTAAGCCACCTTTAGCATTTTTTCAAAAAGAACATTAGGACCACATAGTCTTTGGATTCTTTCATCCATGGATACTGGCCTATTTCCATTCAGGATAAGATATCAAAAGTATACTGCCTCAAGGCACTGTTAAGATATCTAATAAATATTTACCTGAACCAAGTTATGGAAAAGCAAGTATTGCTCAGAGGCTGTAGTATTCCATAGTGATTGAATATGGTTGAATTAGCTGCCTCTTCTGTGTTTTGTAGTTTGAATTGTTTTTCAACAACTAGCACTAATGCCCGATTTTCAAGTTCCATCACAAGCTTGATAACTTCTTGACTATAGTCATTTTTAAATTTGCATAAACTTGACAGACCACTTAACCTCTGATCATCAACACATGCCAAAGGGAGAGCTCCAACAGCATGTAGCTGAACAACCCAGCTTTTCATTTTATTTTTAAAATCATTAAGTGTTTTAAAATGAAAAGGTGTAGATAAAAACAACTCTTGACACTCGGAATGAAAATTACCAGGAACAAACTGGATACAACTAGGATTTTTCTTGGTGGCATCAGAGACATAAGTGAGTGATTCATCAAGGTTTTGTAGTTGGAGAGATGGAGATAAATCACACATTTCTACGTTGCAGTAGCTTACTTTGCTGCTAAACGAAAACTTGTGCTCTGTTTTGTTGCTGTGTGCAAATGTAAGAAAGTTTTCCTTGCTGCAAAAGTAGTTCAAAATAGAGGAGGTAGGAAAATAATGGAACTTCATGTGAACAATATCATTAAGAAAGCTATCTTTTTTTTTTTGGTGATCAGAATCCAAGCAAACTGAACTTGATTTCACCAAAGACGGAAAATTAAAAAAACCAGAATGAGGACCTGTAAATAAACAATGTGAAACAAAATAGTTGAGATTAGGGATGGGCAATTCAGAATACCGAATCTGAAGGATTAGAATCCCAAACTATTCGAATCCAAATTGCCCATTGAAACCAAATAATAGGATTCGGTTTATATCCTGCTTACAAGCTTTATCATGTTGCTTGGTCACAGATTTTCTTTTTTTAAAAGTATCAATTGCATGCAGTGTTCCCTCCAAGATTTTAGTAAGTGGATAACCGTCAGCACAAGTGCAAAATTGCCTGCAAATGTGCGAAAACCACCGGACAAATTTTGGTGGATATTGCTGAACAAACTGCTACACCAGCCCAAGTAACGTATTTTAAAGTTGTAAAAAAACATGTATATGATAGCGTACTGCTGTAAGTATGTACACTAAGCTAATAAAAGATATTGTTTACCCCAATTTAGATCTCCAACCTTTTGTCCCAAATTTTTTCAAAAGCAGTTAAGCATCAGTGATTTGTAAGCTATGTGTGCACTGTTTCCACGCTTTTATTGTACAGTAGAATTCGTCTAATGGCTTTATTTATGATGTCAACATGCTTTTAATAATGTAACGTTTCCCTCAGTCCCTGCAGAATTCCAGTATTTCAGATACTTAAAATTTACCTATAACATTGATTTGCTTATAACCGCACCCTTTGTTTTTCCCTCAGTCGTATTTTTTTCAATTATGGCATGTTAAACCTAGTTTAGTGTTTTTCAACCGTTTTTTGAATGTGGCCCATTTTTGAAACACAGAGACACGTGGCCCAATTATTAATTTTTCTCAATTTTATAGGCGACCTCAAAAAAGTTGTCAATGTAAATTTCAGAAATGCTGTCCAAATAAAATAAAAAATAAATCATCAAGATTTTCCAATTTCACTCATTGAGAAGGGTAAATAAAGTACTGGCCCCATGAAGACCGTGGTCCGCAGATTGAAAATCTCTAATTTAGGCCATCATCTTCTGTCACAAACAATCTTTATTTTTTAATTTGATTAAGACGCCAGCTTGCGAGTTGTATCTTGTTTACTCTGTTTCGTCTTTTGCAGCAAGAACTGGAGTTAACTGCGTGATAAAGATCTTTAAAGATAATCTAAAAACAAGTCCAAACAACAACTCTATAGGTGTAAGCGTAGAGTTTTCAAAATTTCTGGGAGAAGAGAAGAGGCAAGTTGTGCTTCAATGACAACTGTGACGTTGCACTGAGATGACGTAATAACTTGGGTAATTATGTCAGCCTAAAAAAGATTTACAAGTAGCCTTAAAAGGAGAAGATAAAAATTTTTGTACGATGTAGTAGTCATACCTTGTGTGTCTTTACTTTCACAAACCACACACAAAAACAAACAAATTAGTTTTCAGGAAGTTTTGTCCCAAATGCGAAACCTTGTCAACTGGCTTGGTATTGTGGCAAAAGTAGTGGTAGTTTTGAGACACTGCTGAAGCATGTTCACAGGACCCTTGATGATAATTGCTGTTACATCGCTGGCTTAATTTTTTTTCTCTTAATAGGTTTTTGTTAACATTGATTGAATGCTTGAAAAGACTTTGCAAATATTTGATACGTGAAATTCTATCTTTGTCAAAAGCATTCGAAACTTGACCAAAGTAAAGGAAACAGAGAAATTCATGGATGTGAAAATGCACGAGTCTGGTAAACACACTGCCAAGTCTAGTATAAAATTGAAAAGCTGATATTTGTTACCATGTACAAGGTGGGCCAATAAAATGTTACCACTTTTCAATCATACCCAAGTTTTCAAATGTGAATTTATTCAAAATTTTTATTCAAAGATTTGTGATAAGAAACATTAAACCAACATTTAATATCAATGAATTTGTAAAATCTGAACTCTGTAGGGAAAGAAATAAAGACCTGTGTTCAGTATGCGTCTGAGAGTGGTCCTTGAGAGGGCAGTCTCCCTCTGACAAACATCTGGTCGATTTTCTTGGTGATTCCTCTAGACGCTGTCTCACGATCTCTGTGTTAATGGCTGTTCTCGCAGACCTTGGCCTACCACTATGTCCTTTATTCGCTTTGGTCGCATATCCTGTTTTCCTGAATTTTTGAAGAAGATGTCTGATTGTGAGTATACATGGAGGATTTCTTTCCGGAATGTCAATGACGAATCGTCACTGAGTCTGGGTTACCAATTTTAATTCAAAATATGCTTCCACGATCTTTACTCTCTCCTTCACAGTATATTGTTTTCGATCCATTGGTGTGAGAATTCAATGTTTTGTTGTTAGTATTTTTGAGAATAAAAAAAATCTATTTTGGAAATAGCAAGGATTCAAAAAGTGGTAACATTTTATTGGCCCACCCTGTATTTAACTACAGGGTCTCACTTATAGGCGCTTACAGCAAAAAAAGAAAGGTTTACTTATTTAAAACCACGTAGTTTTACTGCATTTGCGAGAGGGCTGCCTTTCTCAGAAAAAAATTTTCTGGGGACTTTGCCTACTTTACGTGGTGCCACTGTACAGGCAAATGTAAAAGACTGCTATAGTGGCGGGCACACAGTTACACTTTCAAAGGAAGATTTCTTCCTGCAGTGCAAAACTTTCTGTAAGATTTGACTAATTAGTAATTTTTCTTCATACTGGTAAATGTGATTAGATGACACATCTTAATATTGAATCAAAAGACAGCTTTGGAATGGTCAATCATGAACAGCAGTTTTTTGCAATCCCCTAAAGTTGTAGGCAAACTTTACGGTATTTCAAATTACCTTTCAAGTAATTTACACAAAAAAGGCTACAATTTAATACAAATGTTTTTAAAGGGATCAAAACTAGAATCCACTTTTCTTTGCTTCGCATTTTAGGGCTTGAATAGAAAACGTATTTTTTTTACTTTTATTTTTCATAATTGGCAAATGTGAAAAGGTTATTTATTAGTATCTAACAAAATCCGAATCATTCCCTCAATAAATGGTGGATTTTGTACTAAATTGAAACCGAGAGCTATGCACTTTCTTATCTTATCCAGCACTACTGAAATTGGTGTTAAAGTGTAAAGAAAAAAATACACATTTTAACCACTTCCAGCTTCAAACTTCCCTCAAAAAATTGTTGTGTTGTGTTATACTGATGTTTGAGAGCTCTTTGGTATTATTGCTTTTTAGCTACAATTGAAATTGACGGAAAAAGTAAAGTAAAAAAACTTTTTGATTTACTTTGTGTCAATTACTTGAGAGATAATTTTTGATACAAAAGACATTTGAGTCGTCGTCACTCGCAGTTGCATCAGAATCACGCATTGTTTACGCAAGACGTTACACTTCTCTAAAAAAGCATCGGTTCAACCTTCAATTCTTATTCACTGTCTCTCACGCAAAACAGTTGGATCCAAAAATTTTAACAACTGCAAAAAAATTAACAAATACCGCCAGACTTTTTTACGTATCTTTGAGTTATAACTGCAAATCTGCCAGACATGTTTACACAAATTCGCAATTGTTTCGCATTTAAAGAGAACACTGATTGAATACAATGATTCAAAAACTAATTCGCACACAGGCAAACATGTAGAAATCTTAAATGTATTGCACTGCAATAAACTCATTACCTGATTGTGCTTTTGTTGTTGTAAACTTATAGTAAATGCTTTTATGTTGATTGCGCTAATTGCAAAAAAGGATTTGTATTCTCGATTCAGTTTAACTATTCTAGAATAGTAAATTATTTTGAATTGCCCATTCCTAGTTGAGATAACATTAATGATTTATCACTTACACAAGATAGGGCAAGAATGACTGCCTTTTTGGTGTAATGACTTTTGTTTTTGTTTTGTGAAAAAAAAAAGAATTTCTTTTGCCATCAAAAATAAACTTCAAAAGTTTACTTCTAAAATAAAAATCCATACAAAATAGAATTGCTTTAGCTGCACCATGTACCATGCAAAACGTCTATCACTTGCAGTAAACAAAGCATGCTGAATTTCAAACCGAATTCCTTCGAACATTCTCGCATGTGAGCAAATGCTCATCGCAGCCTTTCAGTCACATCAAGCCACTAGAATACACAGACTAAGCAGTCCTACCATCTACCTGCCACATAAATGTGGAAGACTCCTAGTATTTCCTCTTTTAAAGACACAATAAGCAATCTAGCTAACTTTTTCTCAGTACTATTCTTTTGGGATGGAGTGTCTAACAGAAAAGCTTTGAATATCATATTAGAATGTTAGCTAGAGAATCAAACTCAGGTATACTGAATGCAAAGTGCACTCTTTTAACTAATGCTCAACTGCACCATTCCTGGTTATTTGAAAAACATCACCAAAGGTGGACTGACACAAGAGCATCTTCAACAAAATCACTAACAAACCTATAAACTTACTTGATGAGATTTCCTCCAGTAAGCTTATAGGAACAACATGCCCTCCAGTTGACATCAGAAATTTATTCATTAATTCATATCCAACACAATCCTTGAGACCAAATGCATCCTATTAATGTATAAAAAAGGCATTTTAAGAAATAGCTGAATTCTGAAGTAGTAAGTCCAAATTCGAACTAAACCTCATCCCCAACAATTTTTTAGTTAAAAACGTTTCCTATTCAGACTAATTTTTTATTTTAGTTCTATGTAGTATTTTTCATGCTGATCATGAAAACAGCTTGGAATTATTGTTTTTCCCCATTTTTGTGGCTAACTTTTTATTTTGGAAATACCCTTGTAGGCATATACGAGTTAACTTGCAAAAATGTGGTGGTGCAGCATTCATATGCTCATATGGCAACTCTAGGCTTCTCCAAGCTCTCCCCTCACCTCCCTCCTCCTCCTCCTCCTCACTTGTCAAGAAATAGTCATTGTCTGATGAATTGACAGTGTTATCAGAAGTATTCAAGCTTCTGAGGGAAGGTTCATATTTGCTATCTTTTTCAGAACTAGACATTTGGGGTGTGAATTATTTGAAAAGGGTACAAAAAAATGAGTGGTAATGTGGATGAAAACAACACACATGCAACAACAGTGGCTTCTGGAGCAAGTCTAGTAAGAGCGTCCTTGAAATCGCACAGCTTCACCTTGTTGCCTCTGCCAGGCATACGATTTGACAAGAATACTTGTTTCACACATAGAATGGCGTAATAAGGCTCAGAATCGACCACTATATATGTTTCTGGTTGGTTTTTGAAGGTTAAGTTTTATACAAGTATACTCGTTGCTGACCGAAAACGAAACATTTGGTAAAAATGAGTATACTTGTTTCTGTCGAGGAAAGGGTTAATCAAAGAAATATAAGCAAAAAAGGGAGATCTAAAATAATTAATGTCACCAAATTCATATTTAATGCAAGTAGAAAGTATTACACATGCTGTTGCTGACTGATTTTGAAAGCATATCATAATCAGTGAAGCAAAAATACAATGATTATACTTAATAAATGAGTTCATAAGTTGTGCTAAATGTTCATTATATTTCTATTACTGCACCAGATATTTGTTACATCAACCAAAAACTGTGGATGTTATTGCAAATCACTGTCTTAGCTTGTAACCCCCAGCATTTGTATGGTTGGTTGATTCTACTAATGAAAACAATTCACAGGTACCTTAAAACAGCACAAATACAGAAAGTATGGTAAGTACCTTGATATTATTGGATGTATCCAGCCAAAAAAATCTGATGTTATGTTTGCATCTGAATAGTTGATCAAGATGTTTTGGCATTAAAAACTGCCTAATGTCATCAACACTATTTATTTGCCAGTCAAAATATTGGTTTAAATCCAGTTGAGATCTTGGTATAGTTCCAATCACGAAAACAAAATTGTCACTTAGAGCAGAAGACAGAGGCTTTACACTCTTATTCGAAGAGGAATCCAAGATTTTCTGTCTTTGGCAAAGCTTAATTGGTGAAATGATTTCAAGTTGTTCCCATTGAAAATCATGAACCATAGCAGCTAAATTATCAACTAATGTATGAGAACTATGATCGATTGTTTCTTCATTATTACTGAAATTAACTTTAACTTCTTCAAGAAATAACTTGATATTTTTCAAGTTTACATGTTTAAAGTCATGCTGAGAACAAAATTTAATTTCAGAATTATTGGCAAACTTGTATCCCCATTTCAATTTACAACTTGGTAGCAATTGTGACGATTGACTTAAATCCCACTTTGTGTTATAAGCTGACAAATTTTCAAGATACACAAGTAGTTTTCCAATTGAGTTATGTAAATATTTTAACCAATCTGATTTCAATGAATTAGCATCACACTCCTTTGGATGAATCACAAACACTACTTGACTACCTGTACACCCACTTGACATGTTGCTAAAATCTGCAATTACAACACAAGTTAGTGTCAATAACGCTCAAACAGACTATACAAATAGGAAAACAAAGAACATCACCACATGCTGCACATTGATATCGGTGCTCAACCTATTCTGTTCTGCCTCCAAACAAACAAACTTTGCTAACATTCCTAGTTTAACAAAAAATATCATAATCACCTTGTTGGGAACGTGGTCAAGCATTCTTTATGACAGCAGTAATCCTGTATTTAAGCCTCACGTTGGTGTTTTAAAAAGGCAGTGGCTATTTTGCCGTCGACGGCAATTTACCCTCAGAGACTATTTTGCCGTGAGTTGTTTGTGATTGGTCAATTTTAATGACGTACTAAACATGTGACTTTTGGTCGTCTCTGATTGGTCAATTTTAAAAACCAAAAAAAAAAAATTTTGCACCCCCAGGTCTCTATCCCCCACCCTGCACACTCCCTTGCAGTGTACACTGCCCCGTATATTTACATATCGGGCCTGCCCCTTTAGTGTACACTGCTTTTCTATTAAGGCAGTGGCTATTTTGCCGTCGACGGCAATTTACCCTCAGAGACTATTTTGCCGTGAGTTGTTTGTGATTGGTCAATCTTAATGACGTACTAAACATGTGACTTTTGGTCGTCTCTGATTGGTCAATTTTAAAAATCAAAAAAAAAAATTTTGCACCCCCAGGTCTCTCTCCCCCACCCTGCGCACTCCCTTGCAGTGTACACTGCCCCGTACATTTACATACCGGGCCTGCCCCTTCAGTGTTCACTGCCTTTCTTTTAAAGCCCTGGCCAGCTGAGATTTGAACCCGATACCTTGGTATCTCAAGACCAGCACTCTATCCACTACACCACAGAGTCACTGGTGCGCTAAAAGCAAATTTGGCTATATAAACACACGTGAATAATCACGGCAAAATAGATTCCAAGGGCAAATTGCCATCGACGGCGAAATAGCCACTGCCTTCTATTAAAGCCCTGGCCAGCTGAGATTCGAACCCAATACCTTGGTATCTCAAGACCAGCGCTCTATCCACTACACCACAGAGTCACTGGTGCGATAATAGCAAATTTGGCTATATAAACACACGTGAATGATCAGGGCAAAATAGATTCCAAGGACAAATTGCCGTCGACGGCGAAATAGCCACTGCCTTTTAAAAAAGGCACTTGCCAGATGTTTCCCAACTTGGGAAAATTATTTCTCACACAGTCAACTCCAAAATTTTTTTAAACATGAAGTCGTTCTAGAATCGTTAAAAAATAGATATAAACAAACTGCACAAATCTGTTCATGTCTCTACAAAACTACTTCACAAATACAAATGCTGCCCACGCAAAACCACTTACATGGTTTGGACTTTTAATTTATGCGGATTTCGCGGGAAAACTACTAACTTAAATATCCGCCAATCCAACTCGAGATACGTTTAGACGGCTATCCTTCAAAGCGGTCAAAGTAAGATAGGAATCGGAAAAATTTTTTTCACATCCTATCGTATTTTTAGGAATATTATTGTTTAATTTTATGACTTGTTTGACTTCTTCCAAATTTTTTAAAACGTGAATGTAATTATACCGATACAAAAAATTAATTTGGTACCTGTAATGAAAGAAGTAAAACGCAATTTGAAACGATCAAGAACATTAAAAAGCGAATGGAAGTACACACGATTGATATTTTGGCCTCACGGAAACGCGATGGAAAAGAATGGTGGCATCAGAAGTGATGAAGACAAACTGGGTTATTGATAATGAAAACGGAATCGTCGAAAAGTAGGAATGATGCTTGAAAGTCGGTTAGCAAATACTGTGAAGAAAGTTGACTACGTGAAAGATAGGCTGCAGATTGTAACTCTAAGGTTTGATACAGTAGATATTATCATCATGGTGGAGCACTTGCCAACTTCTGCCCATAAGAATTTGGACGCAAATGTAGTGTATGACTTGTAGCGGTTTGCTCTCTTATGACTCCGTGCTTTTGATAACAATTACAAAATGGTTAAAACAATTTATTTTTTTTAACTCTTTTACCAACTAAACTTAAAACTTGAATGTCCAATCTTCACTGACAAAATCTCGAATTGATTAAAAAATTCAAAACTAAACAACATCACCTACTAATTTGCCAACGGGTGCACAAAAAAAATACAAAGTGACTAAAAAGTCAAAATAATTGCAGCAACTTCAACTACAAACCACAAACAGAAGTCACCAACAACATTTGGCTTTATATGTGGATCGCCATCTACGTTCAGTAGCTAACATGATAGAAATGACTAGTCGCCAAATGGAGTGCACTCATTTTAACTTGGACTACAGTTCGATGCTTGCCGTTGCACCACAATGGTGACTTCGACGTGATGAAGCTACAAGTCATACACTACATTGCGATGTAATTGAACCCCAGCGTCTTCAGTCAAGCAGCAAAAGCCATCGTCGAGCTGCCGAGCCCTAAAGTCAAGACCGCCTTCCAATTAAAGTCTTGGCGGGAATCTCACTTACTTCGGCCGGCAAACCTCACTCTCTCAACGTTGGCGGAGAAGGCATGATGCGACCTCAGCAACTTCCTCCATCCTTACGCACTTCTCCGCTAGCTACGCATGCTTGAAGAGGAGAATTGTGTAGCAACTTTAACTACAAACCACAAACAGAAAGTCACCAACAACACTTGGCTTTATATTTGGATCGCCATTTACGTTCAGTAGCTATCATGACAAAAGTAACCAGTTGTCACATGGAGTGCACTCATTTTAATTTGAACTACAGTCTGATGCCTGCAGTTGCGCTACATAATCAACAAAGTAAATTAAAATGAGGTGATGTTACGCAATTTAAAGGTAAAGTACAAAATTAACGCACGAATGAGTTAAAACAAAACATTCGATAAATAAACGAACAAATAGATCCAAAGAAAGTAGTTCCGACTTAAGCCTGCCACAAGATGGCGATTGGAGATTGACATCGACAAGGTCAACTTAGTGTCGGAGAAAATAATCTGAAACTCAAAAAAATATGAATAGAAACTCAAAAAAATATGAATACATAATGCATGGTAAACTGAAAATCTAAGCAAATAACTTAGGCAGTTTAATGAGCTGTCTCGTCAACAATCTAGAGAGCATACGAGACATATTAGCCACAACACCACCACTAGCATTATAGGAATTATGTTCAATGAACCAGAAGACTTGTAATACTAAAATACACAAGTAATTAACAAGCCATAAGAATAATTTTGTCTTACCGAGGAGATATTCATCAGCAAGGAAGGAGCGGATATAATATGACGTCAGTAAAGCTCACTTACCATTATTAAAGATTCAATGAGATTGCCAAGGTATATAGGTGACAATATTCCATTGGAAGAAGCAAGCTAGCAAGAGAAAATTATTAGGACGAGAGAAAACAGCAAGTAAGGCTTCTGAAATTGGTTGATCACCAAATGATGAATGAACTTAATGGGTCTTACGTAACCAAAGCTTTGCTTAAAATAAATTATAAATCAAGAATAGCTGGAGGTCTGATAACACGCCCCACTCGACTACGTCTGAAAACGAGATCCACGTCAGGAAGTTGAGGTGATTGCAAAGAAGATGAGCCATAAACGATAAATGAACATTTTCAATAGATTCCGTAACCTCGCATGTGGAAGATTGCAAGGATTCATCGGCGTGAAAAAGGGGCAAGTGTGCGGTTTTTAGACGATTGATGGAAACGTTATTAAGTGCTCCATTCTGTAACAAAGTAAAGTACTTATCTGCTTTATAGATTATCTTAAATGGTTCAAAATACTTCTTTCCAAGGGAGATTGCAATGTATCTTTTCGCACAAATACATAGTCTACATTATGTAGTTGCAGATGAATGAAGGGTGCATTTGAGGTGACAAACCGAGGAGGAATTGCACGAAGTGAATGAATAAATTAGTTTAGTCGATGAAAATACTCAAAATGAGAATCAAATTGATATTTACAAAACTCAAAATATTGACCAGGGAGACGTGCGCTTGAACAAAGGATTAACTGAGCAGATGAACAGCCAAGATCTTCTTTTAATGAAGATCTAATTCCCAACAGAACCCAGGGAAGATGAGAAGTCCAGTCGTCATTAGCATAGGTTTTTATAGAAGTTTTTAACTGTTTGTTAAACCTCTCACACATGCCGTTTGCAGCAGGATGGTATGCACATGTGTGAGAAGGTTTGCATCTCAAGAACTCACAAAGCGAACGCCAAAGATTAGACGTGAATTGTCTTCCACGATCACAGGTTATGATTGAAGGGCAACCAAAACTAGCAACCCAGTGCAAAAGAAATGCATTAACGATGGTTTTGGTTTCAATGTTACGAAGAAAAATAGCTTCGCACCAACAAGTAAATTTATCAATAATAGTTAAGGCATAATAATAACCATGGGATTCATTTAGAGGACCAATCAAATCAATGGTAATGTGGCTAAATCTATCGTCGAGAGCAAGAAAAGTTTTCACTGGAGCTTTGTTGTGACGTTATACTTTGGCAGTTTGACAAGGGACGCAAGTTGTAACCCAATTTTTAATTTCAGCGTTCATCCAGGGCCACACAAAGCGTTTTTTGTTAGGGATCGAGTAGCCCTTATTCCAGGATGAGGAAGGGAATGAAAAACGTCAAACACCTTTTCAAGCATGGATCTGGGAACGATCGGCCGAAAAGATCCAGTGGAAACATCACCAACAATGTTAGTGTTACTGTCAGATAACGTTCGTGTTTCAATAGAAAGAGTGGTAGTATCGGAATTCATCAAGATTAAAATGCTTGCATCGGCTTGTTGTTTAACCGCCATCTCGTGAAAGGATACTGGAGGAAGTTCTTCAAACAAACCATTGCATTGAGTCCGGGACAAGCAATCTACAACAACATTCTTTGAACCTGAAATATAAATGACGTCAGTAGAATACCGCGCGATAAAATCAATATACCTACTTTGACGAAGCGAAAGTTAATAGAAGGTGCTACGATAACACGGGTGATACTTTTTTAATCAGTGATAATCTTGAATGAACGTTTTTCAAGTAAATACTTGAAATGTTTCACAGCCATATACATCGCAGTTAACTCTTTATCAAAAATGCTGTATATAAGCTTCTTCTTCTTTCGTTTGAGAGCTCATCGTAGGTTTTCGGCTAGATGTTGAAGCAAGTTCTTTGTATCATCAGTCACGTTAGTGAGGTTCTTGACGGTGTTAGGTGGACGAAGGAGATTGCAATCGAACAAGATGTGCTCCGCATTTTGGGTAGCAGCTCTGCACGCACATGAGGCTGATGTTCTGAGTCCCCATTTGTGCATTTCTGCGCCAAACCGCCCAACTCCAGCTCTAAGGCGATTTGGGATAACCCACAATTTCCGAGGTAAGTCCGATCCAGGTGGTGAGGTAGTGTGCAGGGTTATCGTCAGCTGCTTAGTGCGTTGATGTTTAGTCCACTCTTCGTTCCAGGCCTCAATGATATCGTGGTCGCAGTTATGGTGTTCTGCTACGTGACGGTAGAAGGGGTGGCGTGACTTCAGACGTTGTGAGCGTAGGCTCTGTGGGTCAGGTACCAGATTGTGCAGTGGGTGTTCTTTGTTGACCCATGCATGGTGAGATATTTTGTTGGTAACATAGTTTCTTCTCAGCTTGGCTGGGGCAATTCCTAAGAGTACAGGAAAAAGATGTGTGGGAGTGGGTTTCATGCAGCCGGTTATAATCCTCATGATATCATTCAGGGATACGTCCAGCTTTTTGGTATGGGAGCTTCGGCTCCATACTGGAGTGGCATACTCTGGGCTGCTGTAAACAATTGCAAGGGCTGCTGTTCGGAGGGTTTTAGCATTTGTACCCCAAGTTGATCCAGACAGGCACCGAATGAAGTTGTTTCTTGCCATCATTTTTCCACATATACCTATATGTTGTCTATACGTTAGCTGTCTGTCCAGTTTTACTCCGAGGTATCTAGGGTGTGGGTTGTGAGGGAGTGCGGTTCCATGGACGCAGATGTTTAGTTGCCGTTGCGCTTCATGGTTATTCAAATGAAAAGGGGTCGAGGTTGTCTTTGATGAATTCAATTTTAGTCTTCAGGTTTGCAAGAAGTCAGCAAGGTCTTCCATATCTCTAGATAGCGTTTCTTTAACTTTTGGCCAGCATTTGTGGGAGTAAAGAAGTGCCATGTCATCTGCGTGGGAGACAGTTGTTGGGATGTCGCTGATGTAGATGTTAAACAAGATTGGCGACAGTGTTGAGCCTTGCAGTAAACCATTCTTGAGTATGCGCAGTCGACTTATTTGTCCAGTGCTGGTTTTGAGTTTGAAACTGCGGTTTCATAAAATGTTCATGATGAAACGCACAAGATGGCGGTCCGGAATGGTACATAGAAGCTTTAGGGCCGGGCCTTGGCGCCAAACAGTATCGTAGGCAGCTGTCAGATCCTCCATTACTGCCTCAGCTTTATGTCCATTCTCGAAACTTTTCTCGATCTCACTCGTGAGTTTGAGTATTTGCTGTACTGTCGAGCGACCTTGTCTGAAGCCTGCCTGCTCCGTTGGTAGTTGGGGTTCGATGACGGGGTTGATGCTGGCAAGAATCAGTTTTTCCAAAATTTTATAGGGGACACATAGTAATGAAATGGGTCTGTAGCTTTTGCGATCGTCTGCCGGTTTGTTGGGTTTTAGGATGGCCATAGCAGTGGCTCTACGCCAAATCTTCGAGATAACTGTGTGCTCAAAACAAAAGGAGTAGAATTTGTGCACCCATTCCAAGCACTTTTCACCACAGTGCATCATGAGCTCTGGTAAGATGTTGTCTGGGCCCTGGGCTTTTCCACCTTTCAGTAGTTTTATGGTCGCTGAGAGCTCTAAGGTGGTGAAAGGTGTCAGGTATTTAACGCACAACTGAAAAATGCTAACAGTCGTATCTCACCATCGATCTTTTGATGTAATTCAGCTCCAACAGCAACATTTGAAGCATCAATAACGAGATAAGTTGGAGCATTCTCGACAGGAAAGTCCAGAGTTACCGGAGAGCAAAGTTTGTTTAACACTTCTTGAAAAGCATCATCCGCGTCTTTGGTCCATTCGATTGCCTTCTTTGAATATTTATGAGGTGAAAGCAACGAAAAAATAGGTCTAGTAATTTCTGAACAATTGGGTATAAACTTCTTGTAAAATGCAATCATACCAATTAAACGTCGTAACTGTCGCATATTAGAAGATTTAGGAAAATTCACAATAGCCTGAACCTTGTTAGCGATAGGTTTCATTCCAGCGGCATCAATATGATGACCTAGACAATCCAAGGATAAAACAACGAATTTGCATTTATCCAAATTGATAGTTAGTGAGTACTCAGAAAATCTTTCTAATAGCCTTCGCAAATGAATTAAGTGTGTGTCATGATCTGGGCTGAAAATAAGAACATCATCTAAGTAAACGAAGACAAGTCAAAATCGGATGTAACTTGATTGATAAATCTTTGGAAACGCTGTGCCGAATTTCGAAGTTCGAAAAGCAAATAATCCCAAACAAAAGAAGCAAAAGGAGTGATGGTACAAGTTTTATTCACT
Source organism: Trididemnum clinides (assembly GCA_963675345.1). Taxonomy (NCBI): domain Eukaryota; kingdom Metazoa; phylum Chordata; class Ascidiacea; order Aplousobranchia; family Didemnidae; genus Trididemnum; species Trididemnum clinides. The sequence continues at coordinate 3,685,941 of OY776285.1, forward strand.
GAGTCTGGGTGCACCGAAATCTGATGGAAGGCACTTATAAAATCAATCAGGGAAAATATTTTGCAGCCATGTAGAGAATTGACAAAATCGTTTAATATCGGCAACTGATAAGAGTCGTGCTCTGAAACAGCATTGAGAGCACGAAAGTCTACAGTTAAACGATACCTACCTGGCTGTTTCTTTTTGACCATGTCTATGGGTGATCCCCACGGGCTGGTTCCAGGTCGAATAATCTTCGCATCTAATAATTTGTCGATTTCTTCTTTTGCGATTGTGGTCATCTCAGGGCTAAGCCTGCGAACTTTGCTGCGGATAGGTTGATCGTTAGTTTTGATGACATGACAAATATCACTTTCGATATTAGTGGGTGGTTGGAAAAGCAATAAGGATGGAAAGTCGTTGATTACCATTTGTTTGTAAACTTCAGTATTAAAACATTGCTCTTTGGCAATTAATACTTTGCAAGGGATTTTATGTGACACTTCAAAATTAGGCTCAGCAAGTTTAAGCACATTAAATGTTTTGGTTTCTATTAGACGTTTAGCAACAACGTCAAATTTTTGTGTCAGTATGGCGTAGTTGCTAGCCAACCTGTTTGAGGTACATTATTTGCGTTGAAAATGGCACCAGTTGAGGGCCGAAACGTTCGCAGTATGTTTATAACAAGTTGCTTGGCTGTTATTTTTGGATTAAAAAATTTTATTTTGCTCTCGCATTACGTTTTTCTCTGTAGTTGTTGTTGTTGCTGTTGTTACCCGATCTCTTCCAAGGGATGGGGGCATGGCGGAAGACCATGAAGCCTCAGAAGCCGAGAAAACCCCCAGGGCCTGGGACAGAGGTCACACAGAGACAGAGAGTCATCGCTCGCCAAAGAGCGAGCGGCGCAAAGAGTCCGTAGCTGGACAGTGCAGAATGAGATCAGAGGTGTCGTGGGAAGATGTCCACAGGCGCTGCAGGAAGGATTTTCGATTCTGCCAATCGTAGAGAAATAAGACCCAAACAAAAGGCTGTGTCCATTGCAGAGAAGACAAGAGAAAGCACAAGTTCCTCTGTGGAAATCGGGAGAACCTGTGTGTCAAAGAATTTCGATGAGGCATTACGCCTCCAGTCGGAGAAAACAGAAGAGTGGATAAGAGACATAAGAGGAGAGAGACAATAAGGGATTGCAGAGGGTGCAAGTAGCACTCCCCGTCTCGCCAGTTCATCGTCGTTCTCCGAGAGAAACAAGTGTCCTGGGACCCATTGTAGCCTAATAGTACAGGAGAAAAAAGAAGACAGTTCCTGCCAAATCTGCCAGAGAGATTGAGGTAAAACAAAAGATGGAGGAGAGGACAGAGCAAGAGTGAGATAGGAGGAGAAGAGAAGTGGCAGATTGTTGGTGCTTCGGAGACCAGCAAAATCTTGCAGAATAGCCTAGGCTTCAGCGGAAAAACTTTAACATACTGGGCATGCTGAGAAGGAAAAAGTGGCCTCGATGCCACGGAGAGAGTAAATTGTAAAGAGGGAGAGAATCAAGGTGGGCGAGAGCCGCACCTTGGCGAATGAGAGGGGGATCAGAGCGAGAGCATGAAGAGGAAAGGGTGGATTCCACAGTGAAGGAAGGCAAGTTCCAAAGAGGAAAGGTAGGGCAAGCAAGGAGAACCGTCCTAGGAGAAAAAAAAGGAAGCATGAGCGGGTGAGTGGACGCAAAAGCTCTCCAGGAGAATCTGCAGAGTCTTGGTTTCACTCCAAGTGTGGCCAAACCTGATATGGGAAGGAGGTTGCGAGGCGAAGAGCCCACTCATAAGATGACAGAATGAAATGAGTCAGGGTGATTTGTAGGGGAGATAGAGAAGCCTCAGAGAGGAGATATTGGTAACGCCTGAGAAAAAAAACCATCCGGGTGCAGCATAAGCGAGAATAAAGAATAAGGAATAAATTTTGCTCTTGCGAGTTGAAACTGCTCGTAAGGAACTTTCTGCGAGACTTTGCTGTTGCGGAAATAAATGAGATGGAAAAAAATGCAAAACACGCGATTGAATACGCAGTGTAACTAAAAGAGTGAAAATTTAATTCCGCGCTTAACAAGCTAAATATTCCGATTTTTCATACGCAGCCATACTACTTGTCTAAAATTTGGCAGACGATTGTAAATTGTCTTTTTCGTCAGCTTTTACGAGGCAGATTTTTTTAAGGTGGTTGTAAGAATAGAATTTAGGAATTAACTTGCATCCTATGCAAGGAAATAAGTTTTTCATTGTTGATCTGGCGTACGATATAGATTTTAGACGCCTGAAAAGTTGGCGTATAGCTGATTTGGTGGCTTTAAATTGATCTGCTTACTGGCAATTCGATCTCCCTTGGCTTCGTTTTCCGTTTGCAATACTCAGTATCAAACTTTAGGAAAGTGTTTTTATTAGTCGTGTTTTGGTTCATTTTTTGTCACGATTGTATTCATCGTTGTTGATTTTGTGCAAGTAATTGTTCACGTTTATTTATATATGCTACTGTATACTTCGTGCTTGTTGCAAAAAATCAATTCCATTTTTATTTTAATTAAAAACCGTTACAAACGAAAAGCATTGTGTTTGAACTCTTGCAGCAGCCGAGGGGAAAATTGGAGTTCTTACATGAAGCTTTGGGTGATAGGGTTACCAACTTTCTGTTTCGCCATTCCGGGACACCTTAATACCAAAAATTTCAAAATTGATGCAGCAGAAACTTACGAAACACGATAGACCAGTGGTTCCCAAACTATGGGTCGCGACCCACTGGTGGGTCGTGGGCGTAATTTCAGTGGGTCGCGAAAGTCATTTAAAATTTAAATCACTGCATGCTTTGTCTCAAATAATTTAAAAGTGAATTAACATCTTGAAAAGATGTTTTTTTTTCACTGTACTTCTTTCCAAGTACTTCAAAGTATGTGCAGAATTATGTGAGACTCGAAAATTTGTTTTGAAAAGTGGGTCCCCACTTAAACAGTTTGGGAACCACTGCGATAGACATCAACAGCAACAGCGCGTGCTGCGCGTCGCAGAGTGATGATTGTGCAGCGTTATCCTAACAACCTCTAAGGCCCTAAATAATTTGATCACAATAGAAGAAACTTATGGAACAATGAATCTTTAAGGCATAAATACAAAGAACTACTAAAATAAGGAAAAACAAAACAAATACTTAAATGTCGCAACAAACAGTTTCCAATTATACTTACAGCTCTCAGACTAAGGACTATTTAAATTTTAAAGATACATCAATCTTAATTTACGGAAATATAGTAATCAATAAACTCTCGTTAAGACAAAGAACTGTCAGCAACTTCCGGGACAAATGTGACCCAGCACGGGACACGGGACGCCAGACGTCAATTCCGGGACTGCCCCGGCCATTCCGGGACGGTTGGCAACCGTATTGGGGGATGGAAAAGACGGTAAATAAGATAAAAGAATGGTGAAAATGGAAACGAGTGATGGCTAAAGAAGAACAAAGAAGTTACTGTGTTGGCAGTAGTAGTAGTAGTTGTTCAGTGTCCATTTGGTTTTGTTTTTTTAAACCGAGTTGGTAGGATCCACCCTTTTTTTAAAACCTTCCGAAACAGTTTGTCCTTTTTTACGTCAGATTGCTTGATTTAGGCCATCCTTCGTCTTTGCAGCTATCCTCTGTTCCTCTTCCTCCTCCACTAACTTGTTCCAGGTCTTCTTGTTCGTTCTTACTTTTTTTTTCCACTTACTTCAAGGTCCAAGGCAACTTCAATAGGAAGGTTGCATATGACGTCACACATTTCGCGCCAAAAAAAGTGGCTGACCAAAAGCTCTAATTTATGCTGGAGAGGAATAGGGCGAACACCAACTTTTGGGGTTATTTTGAAAACTAATGAAAAATTAATTACAATTTGGAATGAATTATTGCTAGTTGGATCCTCGGAAACAAATAAATTTGACAAAAAGCAATGTGGTTGAGATTAGGTCTTGCAGTTGGCTAGTATAAGCCTAGCACAGTGTGCTAATTTCTAAAAAATGCCCCTAAGAGAAGTGCCATCTAACTACCATTTGCTCCTCGCTTAAAAATAAATTATACCAATTAGATACCAGTCGGTACATTAGCAAAAACAACCTTTATCTGATCATTACTACTGGTACGGTAAGCTTGCCGGCAAGCTTACTTGTTGTGTCCATGAGCAAAGCATTTAACGGTATGCCTCCATCTTTATGTGGCAAACAGGTGGTGGGGCCAAGCAGTCTACCCGTCGTGGTGACTCAGTGTGACGAAAGACATGCAAACAGAGCATGAGCTCATACGCATGAATGAATAAATCGGTACCATAATTTTTACATTACCCTTGGTCCAGCAGTCTAGGTAATAGCCCAAACAATTGTTTAAGAAGTAGTTAAGGTAACAAAATTACATCTGACATGTTAATATGACTAACCTGCAATCACTATTGACAAAAAATTTCAAAAATTTACTGATTTTATCCAACAATAACTAATCCAGCATATGATAAACGGTACAGAAGTCTGCCCTGTCATTTAGGCTAGAGTATAACTTAAGTTTTCAACTTTTCAGAATGCTTATGCAACTAAATATACTGTATAAGTTACACATTACAATTAACTTAAACTCACCATTCCGAAACACGCTGATTAATTGAATATGAAACCCTCACAGAAGCTGGCTACAAATAAGCCTGCATGTTTAGCCCATAAAATTAGCCCAACTATTAGCAATAACAAGCAAACCTTAGCACCTCTTATCTTACTTTGACCTTAGATTCATTCCTTAACATCAACAAAACAACATAATCAACGTTCATTTAACAACTGTCACGTTTCTTCATTTAGTTTGCAAAAAACAATATCACTCCTATTCAATTCAATGCAAAATCTCTGAATCTGGTCAGCCAGATTTTTCGAAAGCGCAATTTGATGACGTTTGATCACGTGCGTGCAACCTTCCTATACACTATCATCTCTCCTCAGCATATGTCCGCACCGCATTTAACTCCATTTGCTTTTCCAAATCTGTCCACGCTTTTTTTTCATTCCAGCATTTCCATTTGTTCTTCAGTACCGTTAGTATTTTTTCTGTAAGTTATTACCGACCGCAAGTGGCTCTCACCAAAACTCTCCTTGTTCTCCTTGAAATAGCTTTTTCATTGTCTTTCAAACACCACGTTTTGTTTTTATACAATATTGCTGATCTTAGTAGGCAACAGCGATAAACTTCATCCTTCATCTTTACCGGTAACGTATTTCCGATTCACAACTGTCCACATTCTCTGAATCTCATCCAACCGAATTAACAGTACAAATCAGTCAAAAACCGATAAACAATGAGCTAAGACGGTTACTGATACAGCAAAAGAGCTATGGTTCAGATACTGCTGCAATGAAATTAAGAGACTGGAAAAGAGTATGTATGGCAAAGCCGAGAAATTAGCTGATACGAGTACCGGTACTAGAACTACAGACATGGCATCCTTTATGGACTAAGATATCAAAGTGTTTGATGACGATATGGATAACATGAAATAAAAATATGACAGACTCAAATCGCGAAATTGCATATCAGATTAAAGCAACCAACAAAGATTGAATGGTATGGTGAGGAATGGATTGTGGAAGATGATTGGATTTGATAAATGATAAAAGGGAAAAAGCAATATAGCTTAGCTATGAGTAGGAAGAAGACAAAAAGACTACATGGTATTTCCAAATAATTTATCATATCATTAAATGATGAACCGAGGAAAAAGTTTGTGGAAATGTGCAAATTAATTTGCGGGAAAGGTGTGGGGTAAAAGATTTTTTAAAATGTATTAATTTTTACAGAGAAGGAAAATGTGCTATTCCCTGCGGAATTTCAAAACCATCAGTATGATATTTCATATTTCAAAATCTGTGCAATGGATTTTGAAAAAAACCATCAAAAAAGTAAGCAGATGGTTTTTTGTGAAGAAATTAATTTGAATTCTGCAAAAAGATTGATACAGCAAATGCCATTGTGGTTTTAGGAAAGCGTACATGCAGAAGAAAGAAAACCATAATGATGGATGATACCATAATTGGAAAAAGTTACAAAACGTCAAAAAGTAACTAAAAATTAAAGGAACTCATAGAATGATGTTATCAGAGACCTGATTTTGGGCAAATTACCTTTGATGATGATACAAACTCAGATATAAAGCAAGTTCCGAACCTATTTAAAGTTTTTCGTTTTGTCCGCTTTGCATTTCCGCTATGCTAAAACAGAAGGGTGAAAAACTGGAAACGCGCCTCGGTCAAGGGCTCAAGGCGCCTTTGCAGCTATGTGAAGACCCTCAAGGACCAAGTAGTGTAGTTATTGTTTCACCTTCTCAATTAATGATGTGGATAGGTATTACAAAACTGATGACTGTTTGGCATTGTGAATTGCTGAATAATACCGGATAAGAATAAGTCGTTGCTTTAACTTATATTTTCGTTTATGTAGGTGTGAACTTGATCTGTTGATGGTACGAAATGATTGGACTTACATTTTTGCTCAATGGCTTAAAAGCTTTTTAATTTTAGGCTGAATAATTTAATTCTTTTAAGGTAGCCCATCAAATGAGTGGAAAAAGTTCGTGTCATACAATAAAGTAAAATTAAAAAACAGCCCTAACCTGCTGACCTTTGACAAGCATATAGTAAATAGATTCCAAGTGAGTTTAAATATACTGTATTGATAATCGATGTCAACTTTTCGTTGATTAATTGTGGTGATTGCTTGAGTCACTACTGAATTATTGAATAAATTTGATAAATCTAAAACAAGCTAACTGGTACGTTATTAGATAACCAAAAACAAGCTAACTGGATGTTACTAGATGAACAAAAACAAGCTAACTGGTATGTTATTAGATGAACAAAAACAAGCCTTTGCAGTTAAAACTATCACTTTGTCAGGTGCTGCAAAAAAATAGCAGCAATTAGAAATACCAGCTGAAAAACTTACCAGCAAATGAAAAATGTATCAGTGGGTCACAAAATCTTTGGAAAGGTTGCAAAGTTGAATCTAGAAAAAGATAAGATCTTGCAGTGAAACTTCTCTTGCTAAACCTGAGTAAAAGATCAGGCTTGCCTCATAGTAAGCTAAAAGCATGAGTAAAATGTAATTTATGCCATGGACTGCAACACAGCTGATGTTGTTTACACCATTAGCTGCACCAACTGCTTTAGAAAATGGAAGTGCTGAAACATTGAATTCTGCAGAATTCAATGGACTAACCCAACCCCAAGTGTATCACTAAAATTATAGGCACTGGCTATTTTGCTGTCAACGGCATTTTACCCTTGGAGACTATTTTGCTGTAATCATTCATGTGTTTTTACATTGCCAAATTTGCTACATTTCAGCCAGTGCCACTGTGGTGTGTGGATAGTGTGCTGGTCTTGAGATACCATGGTTGTGGGTTCAAATCTCAGCTGGTGGGGCATTAAAAGAAAAACAGTGTACACTAAAGGAGCAGGCGGTATGTAAATGTATGGGGCAGTGTACACTGGAAGGGAGTGTACAGGGTGGGGGATAGATACTGGGGGTGCAAAGTTTTTTAATTGATTATTAATATTGACCAATCAGAAACTACCAAAAATCACATGTTTAGTACATCATTAAGATCGACTAATCACAAATAACTCAAGGCAAAATAGTCTCTGAGGGTAAAATGCCATTGACGGCAAAATAGCCACTACCAAAATTATACCTAATCCTAAATGCTGATCTGCACTGGGGATTTTCATAGAATCCAAGGCTATAAAAAACTTTCCGCATCTTAGTTTTTTTCCAAGAAAACTGTATATTAGGGAAAACAGTGCAATCTCATAAGAAAACACATGAACAGTCATGGGTCAGACATTACACATCATTGCTATAAATCTCAGGCAAATCATTTTACTCAAACAAGTCATTTTGTAGCCAACTTCAAAGTTGTAAGTCTCACCAAAATTTAATCACCCAGTAGACAAAAACAAGAGATCAAAGAACTGCAGATTATTGCCAAATTTGACAGTATTCAATTGAGACTTAATAAAGATCATTATTTTTTGGTTCATTATTACTGACATTTTGTATTTGTGTTCTGCTTCACTATTTTTTCTCTTTTTCTTTTGGAAGTGGCTATTTTAACAACAATGGCATTTTTTACCTTTGGAGACTATTTTGCTGTAACCATTCATGTGTGTTTATATTGCTACAATCCTGCAAGTGATGCTATGGTGTGTGGATAGTGCACCTGCTTTGAAATGCAATGGTTGCAGGTTGGAATCTTGACCAGTAGGGCATTTAAGAAAGGCAGTGTACACTGGAGAAGCAGGCCTGGTATGTGAATATATGGGGTAGTGTACACTGGGGATGAAAATTTTTTTAATTATTAAAACTGACCAATCAGAAACAACCAAAAGTTACATGTTTAATACATCATTAAGATTGACCAACCACAAATGACTCATGGCAAAATAGCCTCCAAGGGTAAAATGCCATTGATGGCAAAATATCCACTGCTTTTTCTTTTGGCAGTTGTTATTTTGCTGTCGATGGTATTTTACCCTTGGAGGCTATTTTGCTGTAAGTTATTTGTCATTGGTCAATCTTAATGACGTATTAGATATGTGACTCAGTTGTTTCTGATGGCTCAATTTTAATAACTGATTAAAAATTTTTCCACCCCCAGTGTCCACTCTTCCACTATGTACATTTTTTTCCAATGTACACTACCCCATACATTCACATACCAGGCCTCCCCCTCCAGTGTACACTGCCTTTCTCTAAGTGCCCTGCCATCCAAGATTTCAACTCGTGGCCATTGCATCTCAAGGCCAGTGCACTATCCACATGCCACAGCATCACTGGCAGAATTGTAGCAATTATGGCAATATGTCGCCGAATACGGTTAGGTCACCTGCCCTGTATCCTAGTGACCGGCAGGCGACGATTTGACGACTAGAAGATAGCTCGGTAGAGTGCAACGACTACCTTCTATGCCCTATCCTTCGGCCTAAGGACTTACGCTTATGAAACTAAGTTGCAGCCCACTCTTTAACACCACAACTTATATTAATGCATAAGCGGTCGCACTCCGACAATCAACGACACCACACTGTAGCAGCCGATAGTCCCCCTTCCTTCTAGTAGTACTTGGCCCTTGCCTTCTAATTCTTCACCCTTCTTCCTTCTTTTCTTTCTTCTCTGTTCTGTCATCTGTTTGCTTTTGTTTCTTTTTCTCTCTCTCTTTTTTAAAATGACCCACCCGTATATATATGCTTCCCATTCGAACGTAACCGAAACAATATTCCCAAATATTTTAGCCAATCAAAAAAAATCTAGAAACTAAAATTAACAAGAAAAGGTTTGAAAACGGGGGAATACCGGAAACTGCTACCCAAAGAACAATCAATAAAAACGCATATAAAATCAATCAAAAAGGCTTGTCTACGGGGGGAGTACAGGAAATAACTACCAATAAAATTGCTTTGAGAATGAAATACATAAGCGACAGTTTGTATACGGGGAAATACCGCAATTAATGAGCAAAACTACGTCGACACGGGATAATGATTGAATATTCAAGAGATTATTATTGTTACACAATATAAACACATGTAAATGATTGTGGCAAAATAGTCTCCAAGGGTAAAATGCTGTCAACCTCAAAATAGCCATTTCCTTTTCTTTTATTTTTGATAGCCTGCTTCTTATCTTAAGTTTGCCTTCTTATTATACCACTGTGCTTATTGTTAATGTTATATCTCTTTTATGAAGTTACCTTTTACTTTTAGTTTTACATGCCATTTTTTGCTTCTGGATTAACTAAACTGGTGAAGCAGTTTTTTATGAAACCATTACGAAGGTTTAATGTTTTACTCATGATTTTAGCTTACAACAATATCAGCCTCAGCTTTCACTCAGATTTCACAATAGCAGTTTACTGTAAGATCTTATCTTTTTCTAGATTCAACTTTGCAACCTTTCTTTTAGATTTTGTGACCCGCTGATACATTTTTCGTTTGCTGGTAAGTTTTTCAGCTAGTATTTCTAATTGGTGCTATTTTACACCACCTGCCAAAGTGACAGTTTCAACTGCAAAAGATCATGCTTGTTTATTCAATAATATACCAGTTTTAACAGTGCCACTGTAAACTTCTTTTTAAATTTAGGCAGTGACTATTTTTCTGTCTATAGCATTTTACTCTTAGAGCCTATTTTGTCACGAGTTATTTATGATTGATCGATATTAATGAGGTGTTGAACATGTGACTTTTGGTTGCTTCTGATTGGTCAATTTTGATTATCAATTAAAATAATTTGCAACCCAGTGTGTACTTCCCACACTGTACACTTCCTCCCTGTGTACACTATCCCATACATTTGCATGCTGCACCTTCCCCTCCAGTGTACACTGCTTTTCTCTAAGTGCCTGCCAGTCAAGATTCCAACCTGTATCCTTTGCATCTTAAGATAGGTAAACTATCGACATGTCACAGCATCACTTGCAAAAACATGGCAATTATGGCAATATAAACACACTTGAATGATTATAGCAAAATAGTCTCCAAGGGTAAGATGCCATCGATGGCACAATAGCCACTTCCTTAAATTTATTATACTATGTCAAAGGCTAATGTAGCTAACGATTCTAATTACTTAAATATATTTGGTTGTTGGTATTGTTGCTTCTTGATATTCTCTAAGCTTATGTGATAATTTATATAGTAAATGTTGTCAGAAATGATTTTTGTTTGGCAGTGGCTATTTTGCCGTCGACGGCAATTTACCCTCAGAGACTATTTTGCCGTGAGTTATTTGTGATTGGTCAATTTTAATGACATACTAAACATGTGACTTTTGGTCGTCTCTGATTGGTCAATTTAAAAAATTTTGCACCCCCAGGTCTCTATCCCCCACCCTGTACACTGCCTCGTACATTTGCATACTGGGCCTGCCCCTTCAGATTCCAAGGGCAAATTGCCGTCGACGGTGAAATAGCCACTGCCTTTTTGTTTTTACCTGATCTGTTACTTAGCATGTACCTTGTAATAAAAAAGTGATTTTTTTTTACTTTTAACTGTTTAACAATTAGCATCTTTGCTAGTTCAAACAATTTGCAACAGTTTTAAGCACACCACTAGTTACTTTACAAAAAATCTGAGCTTTGCTTATTTGGGTCTACAACAGCATCCTTTGCAATCTGCATTGCTCAGTGTGTGGAATTGGTTACTATGGTAACTAAAATACAAAAGATCTGCAAAGTTTGAAATCACCCTTGGGTTGGAAATGGGGTTAGTTCAGATTTGGTTGGAGATGGTTGGCCTCGGAATCAGAGTTACGATTATTTTGGGCAATGCAGCTGTTCTTGAGCTGGCCAGTTTGCTTATATTTTAACAAGGAAGTATGTTATCGCAATACGTTGCAACAGAAATCCACAAAAATCGTTCAAGGAAGTGGGGTTCCATTAAGATGTGAAATTTACATAGATCTGCAGATTAGTGTTAGGGTTTGATTATTTACAATTACAGTTTGTTCAAAAAGTCTGAGGACAACCCTGTTTTTTTAGTGAATTTGTATGGTAAGTAGACAAAAATAGATTTGGTGCATAAAAAATATGATTTGTTGCTAAATACTGATGTCATTTGGAAGCTTAGGTAATTTTCTTTCCAGCAATATATGACATGCCATATTTTACAGTAAAAGAAGTAATTGTATTAAAAATGAATATTTTAATACCATGTAAATAAGGCAGTAGCTATTTTGTCATTAACAGCGTTTTACTTACTTTTGGAAAATCAATATGCTGTTCACAAGATTTTAGAATACATGATTTTTAGTTTTATGTGATTGGTTAATTTCTGTGACATATTAAAATGTAAATTTAGTTCTCCGAGTGTAAGCCCTTTTATCTTTAATATACCTGCCCTCCCCCACGTGTGCACAGCTCTTATGTAATTTGACAAAAAAAGTTTTGCTGCTTTACATCTTCCAGAGAATTCATCCTCAAGTTGAAAAAGTACTACTGTGAAGAATCACTCTTATCTATAGTGTTCAAATGCAGCAATACTAACCATTGGTCTACTGCAGCGCTGAATGCAACTTGTCAAATGTGCTTATTTGAAGACACACTAAACATGTATGACAAAATAGCCACTATGTAAAAATATCATGAAAGCTATAGAAAGCGATAGTTCCAATTCAATTAATTTGTCAAATGCTGCACATCTTAATGGTAATAATACATATCAACATGCAAAAGGTGAAGTTGTTTATGGTGCAATCACTTAGCTGGAAGACAGTGAAAAGACAAAAAGGTCATAAAAGACCAGCTGCCATCTTGTTAAGTAAATTACATTATCTTACCAACATTAAAACCTAAAAAAGAAAAGAAAAAAAATACATTAACAAACCAACTATTTAGTGAAATCCAAGGCAGTGCAATATGCTTCTCTATTCAATGATAATAATTAACGGAGCATAGCCTAACTTGAAGTCACTGATCACTTCAATAGTCATTTTCCATACATTGCCTGTAGCTAAGGTTGTTGGTAATTTATTAAATTCTATTAAGCATCTCCGAGACTTCTTAAACCCATTTATATTCTAGTCAATATATCTAAATCCCGCAAGTCCTAATGAAATTTGAAACACTATAAGACAATAAAATCAAAAACACAGTTGTTGATGACTGACATAGTGGTGGTTATCAGTATTAACAAATTTGCCTACATAATTGTGTTATCTCTTGTGTTCAATTTGTATTTTTCTCAGAAAATGTTTTTTTTCTGTTTTTGAAACTGCAAAAGTGTTGATACCAGCATTAAAAAAAAAGGCTGTTCAACTAGTGTTAACAAATATTGACCAATTAACTTATTTCCTGCTATGTTTGTAATTTACGTAACGTGTGTAGCGTCATTTCTGGCTCAACGTAAGTTTTTTTTATGATGGGTAATTGTGTTTGGAAAAAAGCATAAAAACAACTTGTGCGATTCAAAGTTGCTGATACTGCTGGCACAGTACACTTTTATCATTAACACTGCCACTAAACAGGGGAAATTATGGCTATCTTCCTTTCCCAAGTGGACAACAACTATGTAGGGTCAAACACGCAATCATTGTCACCATGAACTCCATGCTATGCTGCTGAATCTTCATGGCACTCACACATGAATGAGTTCAAACGCACTAACTTATGAAGTGGAAATTTCAACAGACACAGCCTTGTTCTTGCATTGGGATCCATTCATCAACACAGCCACTCAGGTAGTGCTGAGTGCTGAGTGCCGACCCACAGCTATAAAATTTTTATCTGACGTAAGGCTACAACATTGCTGATGTTAAGGCGGGAATAAAACTAACACTTTAACATTTTGAACCAGCACGTTATTGCTCTTAAGTTTTGTTTCTGAAAGATAATTGTCAGTGTGTTGATCATATTGCAGGCAATGTGTGATGTATGATCAAACTTCATTTCTTAAATTTCGTGCTTGACTGTGGCATGTAATTCATATCAAAGTAAATCTATTTTCAAAAATTGAGTAATTTTTAGGTGCTATTTGGTTGAAATGTGCTCATTTATCGCTTCCCTGTGATATGCATTAGGAAGAGGTTAAAATATATTGCACTAGAAAGACTGCCTGGTGAGCACTCCGAGTATTATGCTGCAAAGGTAATCATTGTTTGTTTTCGAGCTTACACATCGGTGTCAAAAAATTGCTTACTCCAACTGCAATGAAATTCATTGGTGGTTGCTGATTCAAATACCACTAGGTCACTTTTCAGTTTTCCAAAGCATTCTGTGTTCAATAGAGTAATGATGAGACATTTAACTTATTGAACAAGAGTGGGGAAGAGTTTAAGTTATTGAGAAGTGATCTTCAAGTCCACCAGCAGGTAGCATTGTAGTCGACACATGCCATAGTTAGAACACAAAACATGTGCTTTAATGCAAATGCAGGTTCTGCTCAATCCATCACGGCATGGGTTGAAAATGTTTTTTATATTTTTTGTTTTTTTTCATAACAATGTAAGCACCTATTTATATCTTTTGATTCAACAGCTGGTTGACTTTTATGTATTGCTAAGCTAATGTAAGATTAAGGCGAAATGGGTAATACTGGAACTAAAGAAACGACTCTTGAAAATACAGGCGACAGTTTTGTTCAGACTGGAGATGGTATTAAATTGTCAACCACTCTTATTGAAAAGCTGTCTTCTACCGGTGGAGCCACATTATACAATTCAGCGCAACAGAGTGATGAAAGTGAACAAGAAGCAGCAAGGCAAAGGCAAGAATACCAAGCAATAATTGACGCTCGGGAAAAGGAAATTAGTCGTTTGCAAGAAGAAAGTAAAGATGATGTTGAAAAAGAGCGGTTAAAGTACTCAAGATTTCATCAACTCACGCTAGATGAAGTGAACCAAGCTGCTGCTGAAGTTAAAAAACAGTTAAAGGATCCATCTTTGATTCCTGTTTGCCAAAAACAAGAGAAAAACTTGCTTGAATGCTACAGCAATAATAGTGGTAAAATATTGAACTGTGCCAGTCATCTTAAAGAGTTGCAAACTTGTGTTAACAATGCCAAGGAAGCGATGTTAAAAAAATCCAAAGCTTCAGCAGGTGCATGATTGTAATTGTTTTGTTCTTTACTTTTTGATATGTTTCGCTTTTGATGATATAGCCTAACAAGTCCATGTGATAGTTATTTATGTCAAGTGCATTAAACTTGAGCGCCATCTGCTATAAATGTCTCTTGTTTTATGATCGTAATCGTGATGGTTTTCACCAAGGGTTAATGACAAAACCTAAGTGCAAAAAGGAGACTTTTTCAAGAACATTTTTTGCTTATAAATCGTTTGGTATCATCAGCAAGAGTGTCACCACTACTGTGTGATATATTGGAGGAAGGGATTACGTCAGGTCTAGCAAATATCTTTGAAATACAGGGTCCGGCAAAATGATCTGACACATTTGTAGGTTTAATAAAAATAAAATGAACTAAAAAGTGTTTTCATTTTCGAAAAGTACATATAATGCCATTTTGTTTTTCGAAAAGTACATATAATGCAGTTTGAACAACCCTCGTGAGTTGCATGAACGCCCTTTGCATTGTCCTCGGGTGACTGTATGATGTGTAGTGGCAGATTTCGGTATATGTAGTCCGTACTTCTTCAAAGAAGACAACGTTACAGTGACTGTGAACTCTGATCGATATTGTGAGATGCTAGAGACATTTCTCATACCAAAATTGAATGTGCTCCACGATATGGACAATGTTTGGTTTCAACAGGATGGGGCAACAGCCCACACTTCTCGACGTACGATGGGGATTTTGAGGGAGATGTTCCCTGGTCACTTGATCTCATTGCACGGTGGCACCGGTTGGTCCGCCCGGTCAGCTGATTTAAATCCTTGCGATTTTTGCTCGGATGATACCTCAAGTCAAAAGTGTCCATTAGTCGCCCTCGTTCTATTGAACAACTTGAAGATGCAATTCGTCAAGAAATTACTGCCATTCCACATGAAATGACCCGCCAAATTATAGGCAACTTTCGCGAACGCCTTCGACAGTGTGTGGACAATAGCGGATCCCTTTTGACTGATTTAATTTTTAAAACCTAATGAAACAAAATGGCATTATATGTACTTTTCGTAAATGAAAACACTTTTTTTGTTTCTTTATATTGTTTGGCTTTTATTAAACCTACAAATTTAGCCCAAGATGCGCTGCATGATGAACACAACCAGAACAAATTGGACTGATTATAGGTCATCTGCAGCGCCCCAACGACAACCGCCACTGGACAAAAACAAAGTACTACAAATCTGTCATCATTTTGCCGGACCTGTATTTTATCCTTATTTGGGCCTAAAGAAGGTCAGCATCAAAAGATTTTTTCCCTTTTTTCTTTGGCTGACTGGGCCCCAGGGTATTGAAGTATGACCCCGGATTTGGCGGTGTTGAGAGGCTTGACTGTTCTCGTTTTTGCAGGGGTGTAGCAGGGCGTGTGTGATGTATCAAGAAGGAAATTTAAAACTAGGTGTAATTGTTATTGTAAACCCATCTTTTGACATTCGAGTTTAGTCTCACGGGCTGCCTAATCGTATATGAAGAGTAGTGTATGAAATAGCTTGCATGTTATAAGTTTTTGGCGCTTTTTAAACTACACAACGGTCTTTTAGCGCCAGGACATATTTTAATCATGACAGTAAATTCAGTTTCATGTTTTTGTTGCCACGTTAGTTCAATTGTTAAGCGGAAAGTAAGAGATCTGATGTTATTTTTAAAATCTTGTCTGTGACTCGACGAAAAATTGAACCCAGATGCTAAACAAATATTAGCGATTTTCTGAGATTTCAATTTTTAGACACCCGTTTTAAAGCAACACGTTTATTGTTTAGCGAGTTGATTTTCCTCAAAAGAAAGGCTGCAGCATGGGGTGAACGCGAAAAATGATCAAGGTGCTTTATCACCTTAAACTTTTTAAAAAATGATAACTTCTTGTGTCGATGCAAATTGAAGTCCTAAGCGTCTCATTTGAGTGTTTTCCCCTTAAAAGAGAGTCGGTCCCTCTATATACTTTTTATCTTCGCTTCGGATTAACATGCATGCAGCGTCCACTGGTGGCCAATACGTTCTAACTCGAGCAACAAAACTGTTAGGGTTTTTTTTTCTGAAGGCACAACGAAAAAACACACGCAGCCATTGCATCACTGTTGTAGTGTGGTCTAATGAGCTAGCGCAGTGAAAGACCACAAGTACCCTCAGTACACAAAAAGTAGCAATAAGCAGATTAAAAATAGTACCAGTATACTAGTCGACAAATTAGTTTCATAGACAAAAAAAATAAATTCGAATTTGGAAAGACTAAAGAAATTGTTAAAAAGGAAGAAAGTTGTGTCAGCGTCATAAGAAATGTGAGTAAAAAGTGCATTAAGTGTCTCACTCCGCCAAACACTGCGTGGGAGGTTAAGGTTCCTCACTGATGAAAAATCTAAAATTTGAGCAATGCTATGCAGGGAAATGTTTCTATTAGTGTCGGAACACCCTTGAAGTGTTATTTTAATTTTTTGAAAAATTTGCATAAATTATGCTAATTAGCATTCATAATGGCCGACTTTGTCCAAAAAATAGAGCAAATACAGATTTTTGATAACTTTGTCATATAACAACGGAATTTGTTGAAATTTACAGAATCGATAGACAACAGACCAATGAATATTTCCTAGTCAAAGAATTTGAAAAGATTTTACAGAAAAAAAATAGTGGCACTTTTTCGAAAAATCACGGTTTAAACGCCTAGTTAATTAGGCAAATCTTCAATAACTTTGTAATTATCAAATATTTTCCAAATTCGTGACTAGCGTTTCAAGATAATCCATTGGAGAATACACAGCCGAAATTTCATGAAGCTCCTACCAATACTAAGAAAGTTATCAGCATTTTCGTAAAGAAATTTCGTGCAAATCCTGAAATTGAGAAAAAGGGAGAAACTGTCATTCCTCAATCACCAAAAATCTATAAATAATGGCTGCGAAAAATCGAAATTATTTCACGAAAACTCAACATTTCTTTTTTTCTGGTCGCTTAGGTGATATCCTGGTCAGGTACAAAACGCGAAATTTTATAGAAATGACAGCAGACTTAGTCCTGAGAAGTTGTGAAAGGCGTTGCTATGTTTTTTCATCAGTGAGGAACCTTAAAAGTTGAAGCTGCGCGTCTCTGCCTCAAAAAATGTGAATACCAAACAAATGTAGTAAACAAAGAAAATATTTGTTCTACACACGACAAAAATCCATGGCAGTTTTTGATCATGGTGAATTGAGGTAGAAGTGTATCCTCATTGTATATAGCGCGAGCAAGTAGTGATGCTGACTTTGCAGCGCTGCCGCTTAATGGCGTAAGCTGATATACGGTATATATATGACAATATATTCAAGTTAAAAACACCTCAACAGTCTGTTTCACTGTTTCAACAGACTGTTGAGGTGATTTTAACTTGAATATATTTCATTTTATTGCTCTGACTCAATCATTGAGCTCTCTTCCGTCAAATTGACTTAATTACGTAGGCTATTTGACAATATATTTTTCATTTTAAACAACTACCGTATATACTCGCTTATTAGCCGCAGTTTTTTTACCTGGAATGTAGGCTGTATTTTGCCTGCGGCTTGTATATGCAACATGCCCTGAGGGACAATGTTTTCTCATGAGCCATTACAGGCAGGATTCTGGAAGCCAAAGCGGTCCTTTTTCTGCGGAAGTGGAAGCGCGAAAGTTCTTCCGCTTCCACATCAGTTATTTGACTTGAAGAGTAACTTGGCGAAAAGTTTTGTCCGTTTCCCAATGTGGATTAAAGAGTAAAGTTGCACTATAAGTCTGAATGAACTCGCGATATCAGTAGCGCCAGAGAACAAGAAAAAGTATAACTAGCATCACATTTTACATCAATTACCGGTAAGAAAAAGGTAGTTTCGACAATGAAACGTAGCTAATAAAATGATGATTTGATTAAACTTAACTAACCTTGGTTAGGGGGTTGAAAAAGAATTTACTCACGACGGAAACAATTTGATCATTCCACATTAGTGCTCTTCAACAGGGGTTTCGCAAAAAATGCAGTTGTGTTCCGTGAGTTTCAAGGGTTCTGTGAAGAGACCACAAGGTTCTTCGTTTGTTACTAGTATCTATTTCAGAATATTGATTTCTTATAAGTAATGGTGTTTCGTGTATCTAAATAGTTAGTAATGGAATCTTGTGATAGCAAGCTGCATATCGAGACGTAATTCTGCTTACAGCTTTAAGAACGTCTAAATTTTCTAACTTCCTTTGTTACGTAATAGTGCGTCTCTAATTTCAATTTTGCCGTTGTTGTTACCCGACCCCTTCCGAGGGATGGTGGCATGGCGCAAAACCATGGAACCTCAGAAACTGGGAAACTGCCCACGGCCTGAACCCGAGGTCGTTCAGAGAAAGAGAGTCGCCAAAGAGCGAGCGGCGCAGAAACTGGAAAACTGCCCACGGCCTGGACCAGAGGTCGTTCAGAGAAAGAGAGTCGCCAAAGAGCGAGCGGCGCAGAGTCCTTAGCTGGACAGTGCATTTTACCTCTTCAGTGCGTAAAACGTATATCTATATATCCAAGCATGTCGCCTTCACAGTGCGTAAAACTGATGTACAGTACATGTCTGAGTCGTCACGGCTTTTAACTTCGAATTTTATTTTGCTCTCGCATTGCGTTTTTCTCGCGGCGCCAAAGTTTTTTCCGTGCTGTTGTTGTTGTTGCCCGACCCCTTTCGTGGGATGGGGGCATGGCGGAAGACCATGGAGCCCCAGAAGCCGAGCAACTCCCCAGGATCTGGACCAGAAGTCGTAGAGAGACAGAAAATTGCAAAAGAGTGAGCGGCGCAAAGAGTCCGTAGCTGGACAGTGCAGAATGAGATCAGAGGTGTCCTGGGACGAGTGTCCGCAGGCGCTGCAGGAAGGATTCTCAATTATGCCAATCCTAGAGAAATAGGAGCCTAATACAAGGCTATGTCCGTTGCAGCGTAGACGCGAGAGGACACAGGGAGCATGACGAGGGAGCACAAGTTCCTTGGTGGAAATTGAGGGAGCCTGTGTGTTGAAAAATTTAGATGAGACAGTACGCCTCCAGTCCGAGAAAAGAGAAGAGTGGATAGGATAGATAAGAGGAGAAAGACTACAAGGGATTGCAGAGGGCACCAGTAGCGTTTCCCGTCTGGCCAGCTCATCAGCCGCATCGTTCCCCGGGAGAAACGAGTGTCCTGGGACCTAATGTAGTCTGATACAGCAGGAAGAGAGAGAAGACAGTTCCTGCCAGATCTGCCAGAGAGATTTAGGTGAAAGGAAAGATGGAGGAGAGGACAGAGCGCGAGTCAAATAGAAGGAGAAGGAAAGAGAAGTGGCAGACTTTGTGGTGCTGCCGAGACCAGCAAAGAGCTTGCAGGATGGGGCAGGCTTCAGCGGAAAAACTAGACCATACTAGGCATGCTGAAAAGAAAAGAGTGACCTTAGTGCCACAGAGAGAGAAAGCAGTTGGTAAGTACAGCAGAGTCGTCTGTCCAGAGCACCAGATTGTAAAGAGGGCAGGCAGTGTTCGAGAAGTAAAGAGAGCAGCAGCAGAGGAAAAAGAAAGAGACGAGTATTCCTCTTTAAAAAGACAGTAAGAGTTTAAGTAAAAAGCAAAGCCATCCCAGAGAGCTTTCTGAAAATTAAAGGAAGGGGTAGACGTTCGTTGGGGCGAAAGACCAGAGAGAGAGAGACTGTTAGTAGAATTGGTAGGTGGTCAGAACCCAGGTATTGAAGCACCTCGCATGAGCCAGAAAGAGCGAGAGAGGAAGAAGCAAAGGAAATATTAGGGGAGGAGCGACTGCTACAGAAGCGATTGAGAAGAGTAAATATGTCAAGGTTATCGAGGGGAAGGAGGTCAGAGGAGATGACCAAATCGAATACTTTCTCCCCACGGGGGTCGGAAGTACGTTTTGAGTCCCAGAGTGGGTGATGGCAATTAAAGTTTCCCAGAATAAAGAGATTTTTGGAGGAGGAAAGAGTGGATGGAGAAAAGAAATCGGTTCTGCTATTCGTCGGAGAAAAGCGAATAGAGGGGAGCATAAACATTAAAGAAATGAGAGCGAGGAGGAGTTGTCAAGAGAGATGTTGACCATTACATAATCAGAGTAGGAGCCAAGCGAAGAAAGAGAGAAGGTAGAAACTTTAGAGAAGGATAAGCCCTGCCTGACGAAAATGACTACGCCGCCGCTAGCGTGCGTGGCATCAGAAAAAAATACCAGACCGGGAGGGGGTGCGATCTGATCGCAAAGCAGAGAATTCAGGGATCCGGAAATAGGAAAATAAATTAAGATTAGATTCCTGGATACAGATGAGGTCAACGGTGTGAAACGAAATAAAGTGTAGAAGTTTAGTGCTCCTGGCTCGCAGACCTTCAGTATTCCATTGAAAAACCCTGATGGAGTCAAGGGGAGAAGAGGAAGCAGGAGGCGTAGAGAAACAGCCAGGAGCATAAGGCGATGGTGAGGATGCAGAGGGAGAAGATACGAAGTGGGCGGAATAAGAGGTTTGAAGGTTGACGATGGGACGGAAGTGTTGCATTAGCAGAGGGGAGCCCAGATTAAACAGTGGAGGTAACAAGCTGGAGGAGTCCGAGAAAGAAGTTACAGTGTTAGTAGGTGTGGGATCTCCGGAAGAAGCAAGGACGCAGCAGGGAGAGCAACTCCAGGAGTGAGATCTGCCAAGAGTTCTGAATCTAGAAAAGGAGAGTAGTGAGCGCTTTAAAAGAACCCATTTGGAGCAGATACAACGTTGCACCAACCTACCCCGCCAGATCACATTTGCAGCGCACACTAAACAGGTAGAGACGGGACAAGGGTTAGAATAAATGTTGCCGCTTATTAGGAGAAGGAGAAGAATGAGAAGACGGGCAAGAAAAAGGCAGAAAAAGAAAGAATACAGGCGACCGATTTAAAGGGGCTGCGTGCTGCCTTTTTGCGGTCGTTCAGAGGGGCAGCACGGCGAAAAATGGTTTGTGTGAGGGGAGTGCCCGGGGTAACTGGGACCCTCGGGAAGGCCAACAGCCATTTTGAACCAAGCCAAACAAGTTCGGGGACCGCACCACCACGTTGAGGCGGCTGTTGATTAGTGGAGTTCAATTTTGCTTGCTTTATATACAGGGTGGCCATAAAGTCGCGCACCAAGATAAAACCCGCAATCTATTAATGTTTACAAAAACCATACAGTAATTTATCAAGTTGTTTCATCAATCTTCCTACAAAGTAAAATTATCTGTCTTGTGTCGTTTTTAATAAAACAACTTGCTAAATTAGTAAATGGTTTTCGTAAACAATTTTTAATTGCGGGTTTTACTTTGGTGCGCGACTTTATGGCCACCCTGTACTGTACATACGACAGAAATTTCGCACTTCACTATTCAGAAAGATTAGAGTCAATACGTGTTTTGGAGATGGACAGAAGGTCCGTATTGATGATTAGAGTTAAAGTTAACTCAAAGTCAGAGTTAGTTGAGGATAGAGAGGGAAAATTTGCGCTATACCTTTGTAATTTGTTGTTGTGACGACATGTTAATGTCGAAAGCTGTAATATGTGGTCATACGGTTTAGATCTGAGATTGTGTTTTCGGTGTAAGTTTCCACTTTAAAAATTTAAATTTCTAAAAACGATCTTCGCCTTGTTTTTTGAAAACATTCATCAACTTAGGCACAGGGTATAATTGGGAAAACAACTAGTAACCTTTATCCAAAAATAACAGCCAAAAACTTGTCGAAAACATACTGCGAACGTTTCGGGCTTCAACTGCTGTCATTTTCAACGCAAATAATGTACAACAAACAGGTTGACTAGCAACTACGCCATATTGACACTAAAAAACGAATACACAAGAAGCGATGGTCACGTGTTAAATAAACGGAGGGGAAAAAATTTGGAGTCTAAATTTAAACTAGGTTGAAATTGCTGAATGAAAAGAGGTCTCAGAATGAGGTGATTGGATTTGTCAGGAAATCTGGTGAGAATCTGTGGATTGTTGCACTCAACTCTGTGGTTTGGATTGGATTGTAAATGATTACACAGTTCGGAGTTGAGACGGGTTTGGTGCTCATCCAGGCGTTTTGCCAAATTTTGACGTGTTTGGCTAATATAGCACAAGAACAGTTTATCAGTTAACAGTTTGAGTTTAACAGGTATACTAGGCTACATTACTTCTTAATAAGTGGCGTTAAGGATCTTTGAAGTGTAGTTGTTGCTTAAGATTTTTATTGACATGGATAAATCTAAACATGGTAGCTGGTAAGTGCTTGCGAATGAATTCTTTTAATTTTTTCTCAACGTGGTGGGAGATATTTCCTAGGTGAGGTAACTTGATTAAAAAAATTTGAATGGATTTTTTTGAACCAAGGGAGTCCAAGGAGCAAAATTTTGTTAAGAAATTGTCTATGCACTTCTCGATGAAACCCAGATGGATCTTCATTCCGAAAAAGTGTGTTTTTGATGAAACGAAATTCTGTATCTATTTGAGAAAAGGAGTGGTAGATGGAAAAGAAGCGACGAAGAAGGAAGTTCATTAAATTTCGCTTGCAACGAAAAGGGGAAAAGCTAGAAAATTTTGTCAGATGGTCAGTGCGTGTGGGTCTGTGATAGGTGCTAGTTTTAATTCTTTTGTCAGTTTTTTTGTCAAGAACATCAAGAAAAGCCAAAGAGTCGTGCAATTTTACTTTCTTGGTAAACTGAGTATGACTGTGCACACTGTTACGATTGCGAAGAAATACGTCAGTGGAGGAGGCATTAACAAAAGTAGCAAAACAATCGTCAACATAGCGACAAAAGAACTTTGGTTAATGGTCCAGGGGCGTGCTTTTGATTGCTTTATCAATTACATAATTCTTCATGACGTCAACCAGTAGGGATCCAATCGGAGAACCCATGGCCACACCGTCTAATTGTTTATAGAATTTATTATTAAATTGAAAAGTCGTGTTTTTTGTTGACCAGTTCCATAGCTTCAGTAATCTGCTTTTGTTAAGGCTATTCCACTCTGTACTGTTGTCAACATAAATGGATTTGAGTATGAGGTTTAAGGTGAATGAAAGAGGAATATTGGTAAAATTTGTTTGTCAACTTTTCTTTAATCCCATAGAACCTGTTCGTACGTTTTTAAAATGCTACCAATGGCTTCTGCAAGACTGGAAGATGATTATACAATGACCTAATAAATAATTGAATGCAACTATCGATAGTGAAGCAAATTTTACCACATGCAGTTGCAAATTTGGCAGCACAGATGGGCTGCTGCTAATATTGAAGTTGGTGTACAAGTGTTGCAGCAGATTTTACAAATCAGACGCTTGGTGTCGCACGTGGTTTTGCTGCAATCGCAAGTGCTGTTTGTAAGCTAATGATGAGTGCAGGTGACGAATTCAAGGTTTTCACTTTGGAAAAAGTTGGAAATGTGACCCTAAAATTTATAAAAAAGGAAAATAATCCAAATCGGGAAGTCAGAAGAAAGTAAGAACATTAGCAAAATAATTTAGATACCAAAAGAAAATCGTAACAAAACAGAAGTTACTGCTTGCCATTAGATATATAGCCTAGAAATTTCGAAAAAAAATCTTTATATTTCGCTGTTTCATGGTACCAACAATTTGCCAAAAGAAAGTCTTAACAACAGCTTAAAAACTACATTTTCATGCTTAGCAAGGCTGCTGTTAACCAGGTAGTTATTATTGATAGCACAAGATTGTTAGTTTGTTCAAGTAGAGCCAAGCGTAGGTCAATCAAAAGTGCATAGACTATGCAGGCTGGGTACCTCACCTTATCTTGAGCGTAATTGTCAATTAAGTGCAGAAACCTTCAGCTAAGATATCGTTTATTTTTTAAATATCGATATCATGCAGCATGCATGGGTTCTTTTTTACCTTGTTAGTGGCACTTACTTCCTTTTTATTTTCTTACATTTAGGCTGCAACATAGCCTACTGCTCAACTGATTTATTTTGCTTTTTATTTTTGATGTCAATGTTTTCACAAGTGTTCTCGTATTCTGTTGTGGAAGCTTCCAGCATATACTTAAATCAATCTCTTTAGTTCATATGCTATAAAAGCAACTCACTTTTTATCAGCTGTACAGGCATAGTAGGCATAGTGCAAGCATAAATGACATTAGTGATTTAAAAGCTTCAAAAGGAAAAAATCAGTAATCAGATCAGGGCTCCAGTCAAATATGGGCTCCTTGAAGAGTCTTTACAAGAGCACGTACAGAAGGGGAGGAGAAGAAGATCATTCAGGAGAAGCACTGGGCACAAAGATAACTCAGACCAGTGCCTTCCAAACTTTTTTTTCTTACTTCCCCTTAAAGGCTTGATTGTTAGCAAACACCACCTTTGACAAAGCATTTGAACAATTATTTTAATGCTTAACTGCTTAACCATGTTTATGTGGCAGAATTGACCTCTGGTCCTCAGCTATATTATAGGAAGAACAGTTTGACCCTAAGGTTCTCAACCGGAAGCTACTTGGCTCCCTAAAAAGGAATGATTTCTTAATGAAAAATATTTGTTATAGAAACGATAAATTTGATAGCGTACTATTGCCCCCAAATAAATAAATAAATTATTTTGCTAAAAGCCATTCTCTCACAGAGATTCAAAGCTACAGGGTGACCTCAATTCAGAATTAAAGAGCATGCATGGGGTTTCTTTTAAAAAAGCATATAAAGTTATAAATATAAAATATAAAGTTTAAAAAAATTGTTGGAAGAATATCAGCTCTTGCAAAAATATTGCGTTGTGTAAAAAAACCAGGGATGTGGAAGCAGTTATTTTTCAAACGCTTCCACTTCTGCTTCCACACCTATCACTTCCGCTTCTGCTTTCACCAACAAAAAACGAAAAATGACCGTTGACAATTTTTTTAACTTTTGTGGGTCTGTAGCCTGCCATCTCCTACACTTTGTCATTTTGAGAAAACAAAAACCTTCATTTATTGCTATTACTTTACCTGCTTCGCTTGAGCTTATTATTTTAAACTACTCTGTGTTTATTTTTCTTAGATATCAGAACTCGTGTTGAATGTAGAACAGTGCTTTTCAATCTTTTTGTCATTGCAAAACCCCTAATGTACTTTTGCGTTTGTCACTGAACTCCCACCAACCAAAATTAAGAAATCACAAATTGCTTGCAAGAAAATCAAATATTTCGTTACTACAATTCAAAAAATGATTAAACACTTCAACAAATAAACAGTTATTACAAGTTTGTTCACTACTTACAACTACTTTTGCAACAGTTAACCTAATGCTTCTCAGATCTAAATCGTATGACCACATATCACAGCTCTCGACAATAACCTGTCGTCACAACAACAAATTACAGGTATAGCATTGATTTACCTTCTGTCCGTCCTCAAAACAGGTATTGACTCTGATCTTTTTGGATAGTGAAGTGCGAAATTTCTGTCATATATATAGTATGTACATGTAAAGCGAGCAAAATTGAACTGCACCAATCAACAGCCACCTCAACGTGGTGGTGCGGTCCCCGACCCGTTTGGGTTGGGTCAAAATGGCTGTTGGCCTTTCTGAGGGTCCCAGTTACCCCAAGCACTCCCCTCACACAAACCATTTTTTTGCCGTGCAGCCCCCTAAACGACTGCAGAAGGGTAGCATGCAGCCTCTTTAAAATTGGCCTGTCTTCTCCTGCCTTTCTTTTGACTGTCTTCTCATTCTTCTCCTTCTCCTGATGAGTGGCAACGTTCATCCAAGCCCTTGTCCTGTCTTTCCCTGTTTAGTGTGCACTGGAAATGTGACCTGGCAGGGTAGGTCAGTGCAATGCTGCACATGCTCTAATTAAGCTCATTTAAAGTGCTCACTACTCTCCTTTTGTAGATTCAGAACACTTGGCAGCTCTCATTTGTGGAGCTGCCTTCCCTGCTGTTTTTTGGAGATTCTACACCTACCAGCACTGTGACTTCCTCGTCAGACTCCTCCAGCTGGTATACCTTCAGTGCTCAATCTGGCCCTCTTCTGCTAATGCAGCACTCGCACCCCACCCTCACTTTCAAACTTCTTATCCTTTTTCCGCCCACTTTGTATCTTCTCCCTCTGCACCCTCACCACCGCTTCATGCTCCTGGCTGTTTCTCTTTACCTCCTGGTTTCTCTTTCCCTCCCTAACTCTCTTAGGGTTCTTCAATGAAATGCTGGGAGTCTCCAAGCCAGGAGCACTAAACTAATACACTTTATTTTGTCTCATTTCATTGACCTTATTTATATCCAGGAATCTAACTTCAATTTATCTTCCTCTTTCCGGATCCCTGGATTCTCTGCTCTGCAATCCCATGGCACCCACTCCCAATCTGGTATTTTTTCTACTAATGTCGCAGATGCTAGCGGCGGCGTCATCATTTTTGTCAAGCAGGGCTTATTCTTCTCTGAGCTTTCTACCTCCTCTCTTTCTTGGCTTGGCCCCTACTCTAATTATGTAGAGGTCAACATCTCTCTAAATGACTCCTCCTCGCTCTCATTTCTTAATGTTTATGCTCCCCTCATTCGTTCTTCTACAAAGGATAGCAGAACCAATTTCTTTTCTCTCTCCATTCTTCCCTCCTATGTGGAAGCAGAAGTGGTAGATTTTTTGTGCTTCCGCTTCCACTGCTTCCAGCTTCCGCTTCTGCTTCCACATCCCTGAAAAAAACATTATTATAATAGTTTTCCATTTCTTCATTATTTCTTAAAAACTTGAACTCCAGACTTGTGTTGATAAATCACTCAAATTATAACAATGTCATTTGGTGGTTTTTGCTAACATCTAAATCTACTGAAATCAGGAAGTATGTTGACTCGATAACCAAAAGGTTCCTCCACACTTCCTGGCTTTTGCTATAAGTGTTTTTTTCTTTTTGAATTATTACTGTGATTATTGTGTCAGTGTGCAAAAGCAATAATAAATACTCTCTTTCTCCTGCCCTCTTTTCTACTGTCATTTACAATGACTGTTCTTGATGTATAAGGACAGTTCTTTAAAAACACAATGGTTTCCTACGCCAGGGATTTTTAACTGGGAGTAAATCAGATGATTTATTGAATTAGTTAAGTGAGTATGCTGAAACCAATTGTTTTCAAAAAGGCGGTTTAGATAAAGCATCACCCAATAAAATTTCAATTCAGTGTAATGTGCTATACCATGAAAAATATTTGATACAGGGCAGAGCACATACTCCTAGCTGCTTCTCCTGGAAGGTTGGTTCTATAAAGAAAGAAAGAAAAATGTTTGAAAACTGTCCAGGGGTAACAAGAGCAAAAAGCTGGGAGCCCTTGCCCTTAGGTTAGGGGTTCTTCAACTTTGAGCCTTGGCCCCTTAATTTGTGATAAACATATTTTTTAGAATGACAGCCAGATTTCTGATTTTTGTCACATAGTTGCTCTTGAAGCCAACATAAAGACTGTTTTTTGTTTTTGGCATCAACTATTTTAGATCAGTGTTTTCTCAAATTTTTTTCAATATTTTGAGCCTGACTATGGAGCCATGCCAACTATGCCTGTGGTATGCCTACAATGCATGTACTATGCTTGCACTATATCTACTATACTGTACTATGCCCATTTATAACCACCCCTTTTTTTATAGTTGTTTTAGAACAACACTGACATATAGAAATTTATGGAAATACAGAAATTCAATTGAATTGGATTGCAAAAGCACAAAAATTCATATTAAACATGATATTACTGAAATACAGAAATTCATTTCAAAACAGGATTACTGATTTATGGAAAAATATGGCAAAACTACCAGTATTAACTAAAGAAGTAAGCCTAAGGAAATTGCAGAAATGGGATGGTTTACTGGAGCCAAAAAAAAACTAAAAATATAACCACACAATAGAATAGAATTAAATCTTTGAGTTAAACTAAGCATTTTCACAAATTTCCATATTTTTGAGATTTTTGTGATTTACTCGAATTGGTGTTTTTTAAATAGCCTATTTCAGCACCAAGAATTTCAGTAATTTCTTAAATTTCCATAACTTAATGCTGTCCTTGTTTTTGCAATGTTGTGTGAGCAAATTAGGCAAGAAATGTGCTTTTAAAATGAGAAAACAAAAAGAAATAATGTTTTGAAAGGAATAAATTTTTGTGAAAGCTTTGGGTTAGATGCTCTAGTTTTAATTAGCTATTTGCAAGCCAATGTTGTGCTATCTGCTAAGATGCATTTATGTGAAATGTTTGTTGCAAAAATTGTTTAGTTTGGTAGTTCAGGCTAGTTGATTGGACATCAATCAGAGTATAGTTCAGTATTTGTTTACAAGAAGAGTAGTAGCATCAGCTTGTTGGGAAGATATTATTTTCCAATGATATAGCAGCACCAATCTTTTACACCATTGTGGCTTTGGTTAGTTTTGTGGTCATTCATGTCGTTTTATCATGCTTATTTTCATCTTATGTTTTCATGTCTAGCTGAAATCAACTCTCCAGTAGTAAAGCAGACATAAGCTTTAGCTTTTTCTTGTGTACCTGCAAAAAATCTTTTTATCTGAAGGGCCATCTTGTCAAAAATTTTTACTGTCCACTGAGAAAGAACAATGATCTAAAGCTAATGAATGACCTTAAATTTGCAAACATTCAATGTTTATCTTTTGTTCTGTTTACTCTAGAATCATATATACTCCCTGCACACGCTGTATTTTCTTCAGGTAAGATGATATTGTGTTTGATCATTTGTCTCAGCACTGTAATTGTGAATGCTTATTCTTAATTTTTTTATTGTAAATTTCTGGTTACAATTTAGTTGTATCTTAGTTTTGATCTACATTTTTACCATAAAAACGTGCTGCTTTGTATGCACCCTGGAAAAGTGAAATTGGCATTTACATTAATGCTCATGTTTCAAGTTCAAATTTTGGCTTACACTTATATTGCAACAACGTGCATGAGTGACTGCTGAGTGCTGGCTTGAAGACTGTGAGATTACATTGCTGTTTGCAAATTCTTTGTTCTTTTATTTAATAAGTTTTGTTTGAAAAGTCTATAAATAAACAAAATAAAAACATTTTGTTGCGATTTTGTGTTTTTGTTGGTTACAATACGTGTTGTAGCCAATAACTTTCCTCTCTTAAAACTTAACTAATGCAATTATAATTTATAACTTATTTAACAACTTTTTAGCTTCTTTTTACGGAAATAGTTATACATTTGAAAGACTGACGGATGTATCATCAAAATCCATTGTGGCTGTACAATTTCAAACCAAATTGCCCAATGGCATTCTGCTTGCTGCTCTTGGTCAAGAAGATTACTTTTTGTTAGCAATAAAAGGTGGTAGATTAGAGGTGTGTGTTTTATAATTACGTAAAGTTAACAGTTGGATTCCTCTTTCTCAGTCTCATTAAGTGATATATATGATTTTTGTTTTCATTTATGGTACCTTTTTCGTTTTATATCAATAGTACCTTACATTACTTTCGTTTTCTTTACTTGAAAAATAGATATTAAGCTACTGCTACATTTTTTTTGATAGTAGTGTTACTACTGATGCTGTAACTGATTAGTAAAACGTAATCTTGTACCAATTTTCTTAAGACACCTAAACGAAGAAGTACATATATTTAAATTAATTGTTCTACATTATTGTGATCAACTGTTTCACATACGTTTTTTTAAAACCCCAAGTTGATGTTTAATGGTAGAATACTCTAAATAGGGTCTAGATAGTTTTAGATAGGGTCTAGATAGGCTTAACTTAAGCAGATTTAGACCTATCTATTTTTTTGAAATTTATGCTCTTGTAAAATATACTTAAAAAGGTTTGTAATATTTATTGTTTATAGGTACAAGTTAAAGGAACCGAAGGAGAAGGTGTAATCAGATCTCCACCTGATCTTTTTTACAACAATCAGTTATGGCATGATGTTCATATTTTAAGAGTTGGACCCAAAGTTTTGATTCGAGTAAATGGAAAGGAAGTATCATCAGGAAATTTGTTATCTTCGGATTCAGCTGCTGTTTTGAATATAAATTTAGGTGTTTTCTTAGGTGGTTATGGTGAGTAATAAAGTAAAAGTAAGATTTTAATTGAAATGTTGCAAAAAATAATATCGCAAGTGTGTTGGAAATTAGGTGTTTACAATTTGTTGAAGTTTAGTATATGTGCCACATACAGTGAGCCTCACTAGGCAACAATTGTTGCATCCTAACCAGTCGACTGTTTTATTCAATCCTGCATATTTTTTTTATCACTAGAAGTGCATTATTTTTGTTTCAGATCACCCCGTTTGCATGAGCACGTAATTACTGTCCCATGGGTGCTTGGTTTTAGGTTCCAAGTTACACAGCACGAATATTGACAGAAACAAAGTAGCCGCTAGTGATATTGACAATGCAGCCCAGCCTGATAAGGCGCAGACCTGCAGTTGTGAAGTTATGAGTTCAAATCTTGAGGGTTTTTTGTGATGCTCATTCTATGAAGGTGTTGATCTGGGGCCAGGGTTTTGTATTTTTGGGAAAAAGTACAAAAAATTTGAAAATATGCCATGATAGTTTAAGGCAAACATGGCCCTCATATCCTTTCCCCTCTCCTTTATGCCTCTATGGTTGGTGGCCATTTTCTGTTTGGTTGTTTGGTTGCTTGTGATAGAATCGCATTTTTCTAGCTGGAAAACAAAAAATGCTGCTGTAACCAAGCAAAAAATGACCATTAACAATCTGGAGTTGCATAGAGAAGAAGGTAGTTACGAATATTTCTCAAAATTCTACTTAATAAAAACATTTGTTGCCTCTGTAATATGAGTAATTTCAAAGTGTGTGTGTGAACACAAGTTGTGTTACGTAAAGGTTTTTTGTAGTTACTGAGTTAAAATCTGTACAGGAACTCAATTTGCATTTATTTGTTATAGATTTGTCTGTTGGTGCTGCTAGTTTTGATATTTCTTCACCATTTTTTCGTGGCTGTATGGTTAAAGCAGTTTTCAATAACGTGGATGTCTTACATCCATTGCACAACATTCAAAATCAAAAACTTGTATACAATATTGATGCTGGTAAGTAAAGAAAAGTAATTCGCCTTGCTAATTGGCCTGCTTTGGTGCCCAAGAGGTTAAGGTGGTATTCCCAGTTAGAATTTCCCATTTCCCAAAGCGTGAGCTCACACCCCAAGGTTGTTGTTGTTGTTGTTGTTTACCCGACCCCTTCTGAGGGATGGGGGCATGGCGGAAGACCATGGAGCCCCAGAAGCCGGGCAATTCCCCAGGATCTGGACCAGAGGTCATAAAGAGACAAAGAGTCGCCAAAGAGTGAGTGGCGCAAAGAGTCCGTAGCTGGACAGTGCAGAATGAGATGAGAGATGTCCTGGGACGAGTGCCCACAGGCGCTGCAAGAAGAATTCTCGATTCTGCCAATCCTGGAGAGATAGGAACCTAACAGAAGGCTGTGTCCATTGCAGCAAAGACAAGAGAGGACACAGCGAGCATGACGAGGGAGCACAAGTTCCTCAGTGGAAATTGAGGGAACCTGTGTGTCAAAATACTTTGAAAAGACAGTACGCCTCCAGTCTGAGATAAGACGAGAGTGGATACGAGAGATAAGAGGAGAGAGACTACAAGGGATTGCGGAGGGCGCAAGCAGCGCTCCCCGTCTGGCAAGCTCATCAGCTGTGTCGTTCCCCGGGAGAAACGAGTGTCCAGGGACCCATTGTAGCCTGCACCCCAAGGTAGGTGGTGCGGATTGTGGGTTCTAATCGCCCCAAAGTCAGTTTTTACTAATGCTGTTTTGGTGGCCACATTAAACTGACTTTCCATGAGGCTAACATCTTAATCGAGGGTTTGATCTTGGTTCTAGATGGATGACTCTACCACCAACTCTATTATCAATACAATCTTCAAGGTAGTGCATTGCGATCCCTTGCTCATGCGTGATAGTCTCGCTGCTGATCTTGGCGAATTGCCACTTGAATATTGCACACTACCTGAAAGTGCAATTGATCCCAGCACTATAGATCATCAAGCATAAGGCCTCAGCCTTCATATACCGAAATTCGCTCAGCTAATTGGCCTGCTTTGGTGGCCGAGTGATTAAGGCGATGTTCCCAGTTAGAACTTCCCGTTGTCAAAAGCCTGGGCTCACACCCCAGGGTAGCTGGTACAAGTCGTGGATTCGAATCCCACTCAAAGTCAGTTTTTATTGATGCTGTTTTGGTGGCGACATAAAACTGACTTTCCTTGATACTAACATCTCAATTGAGGGTTTGATCTTGGTTCTAGATGCATGACTCTACCATCGACCTTTATATCGGGTGGGCAGAAAAAAGTGATAACCCTGTTTAATCAAGAATAACTCAAAAACTAAGCTTTGCACACAAATTAAATTTGGTACATATTATGAGCAGCTACTGTTGGTCAAGTGGCGAAATTTTTGAAAACAAACGCAGGAATAATGAGGAAATACAAAATTCAGGTCAAAATATGCAATGCCAGACATTGACTTTAATTTACCTACCGTGACTTTAATTGAGAAGATGTTTAATATCGCCTCCATCCTTGGAATCAACATATTAAAGTATCTTTTTTCAGGAAGATATGAACTTGCGAATTTCAGCAACTGATATTTCATCCCACTTTTCTTTTATCTTGTTTCTTAGTTTTTGTTCTGTAAACTTTTCCACTTAACGAACCCCAAACACTTGTAGCCCATTGGATTCAGGTTAGTTAAGATTTCGTAGCGCACTTGGTTCACATGCTAGTGGCCATGGGTACGATGCTGGTCTAGGTGACTCATTTCTTTTTTTTTCAGTTGTGATCAAACTTTTAGTGACCACGCAAATTTGGGCAGAGTGAGGAAATAATTATTCTAAGCTCTTTAAAAAATAACGTCTGGTATTGCATATTTTGATATGAATTTTGTATTTTCTCATTATTCCTGTGTTTATGAATATTTTAGCTGAATATTTCAACACTTGACCAAAAGTAAGCTGCTCATGACATGTACCAAATTTAATTTGTGTGCAAAGCTTTTATCTGCCACCCAATATACATGGTAAGTAAAGAAGTAAGAAATTGTGCTACTCATTACACTGCCATTCAAGCTTTTATCATATCAAGTGGCCAGTGTATTCAACCTGCTGTTTCCAAAACCCCAACAAATACCTATCTTTCAACAAATGACTTAGTGGCTTCTAAAAAATTGCTTTTAAAGTTTATTTAACCCTTGTAACAGCCATTTTTGTAAAAAATAGACCATGAGAAAGCAAGCATGAGTCATGATCTATTCCAGCTAGGTATATTTAGCCTGGCTGCTGCTAAATAATGCAGTTCTGAGTTTGGTCATAGCACTGCTCTCACTCGATATACTGACAATGACCTAGTGCATGTAGTCGTGGTTATTTTGTGTTTGAAGTTATGCATAAAAATCCCCCCTTCTTTCAACGAACTTTTAAACTTAATTGCTGTTTCATTTTCAGTACGAAGTACGATCGTATGGGTGTTTCTCATATTATGGCATTAGTTTTTGTGTTCCAGGCTGCTCGGAAATGTTTGGAGCTCGTCGCTCAGAGCCAATAAAATTAACTTCACAGCATGCTTACCTCAAGTATCAACGATGGACGGATGAAACGGACGGTACATTTGAATGCCACATCAGAACCCGGGATGGCCATGGCCTAATATTATTCAATAGTGGTTGGCAAAGGTAAGAAATTAGGTGTTTTGTTCAAGAGATTTTTATATTTTCTCCGTATTGTGTACCGATACATTGTTAATGCAGCCTCCACTCATCTGTTTTACATCAGACGTTAATCAGAACCAGCTAGCCTTGAAATTGCTGATGTCTTTTCTGATCATGTTGTTGCTTGTATTGAAAATGAGATAAAACTGATGCATGTTTAATACGTAAAAGATATACTACGTAAGTACAAACGATCAGACCAAAATCTTTAGGCTTGATTACTCTAGCTACAATCCCTTTGCAATGGCTATGTATCAACAATGTTACCTGTTGTGTTTTCGTATTGGCTGCCAGTAATGTGATGTTTGTGTAGAAAGTTGAAAATTTATTCAACTAATCAAACCCATGACATAAAGTTGTATAACTTTATGCTGACCGACCAGCAAGTCTTATTACTTGATCCTCAAATCAAAAATCAGTGCTTGAAAAATGAATTATGTGTGGAAAATTGTTTATTTTGTTTGCCAGACAAGCGTTTGTTGCTTTGGAGGTGATTGGTGGTACCATTCGTGGTTCTGTTAGTAGCGGTGGTGAAGTTGTAGCAATTCAATCTACACGCACTGTAAATGATGGAAATTGGCACAAAATAAGGTAATGAGTCTATTGCGTAGCTGTCAGAAACGTAAGATTGTTTTAATCACTTCACTAACTTATTTTCTTTGACTGGATGAGACTTGCAATCTCACGTACTCAATCTCTCCCGAATTTAAAAAGTACGTCTTTTTTTCTCTCTTTTGTAGGTTTAGACGAGGTGGTTCAGGGCGTGTCTACCTTTATTGAGTCGCTTTCGAACCGACTGTTCTGGAATAACACGGGATTTTGAATTTCAAATTCCCAGCCTGACAGATATCAATGATATTTTAACAGAGTTTTAAACAAGGCTTTTTGTTCCAAAGTTTGGAACAATTGCTACTGCCCCATGCAGATTTAAAAGATTGCTATTAATTTCTGATTCTTACAAGCTGAGATTTTTGTGGAAAATATAACTTCCAACTATTTCAAATATTCTTTATAAAGGTAATACTAAGTGTGGTTTGTGTTCTATTTGCCCAGAGTTGATAGCATCTCAGAATAAACGGTACAGATTTTTCGATGTGTGTAACTTTCCTCTATTCTAAATTTTGATTAATTGTGTATGTTTGTAGGTTTTCTTTCACTCCTTCGTTTCTTGAAATACGGGTGGATAAAAACAAAACGAAA
Organism: Trididemnum clinides; assembly: GCA_963675345.1. Lineage (NCBI taxonomy): Eukaryota > Metazoa > Chordata > Ascidiacea > Aplousobranchia > Didemnidae > Trididemnum > Trididemnum clinides. The sequence goes on from OY776285.1 coordinate 3,721,381, forward strand.
GTGTTTATTGAACGTGATCAAGGTTTGTTTTTTTACTTTAACGCAGACATCTTGATTGAACAAAAGGTTAGAGATGAAAAGTGATCTGTCGCGACTACTTTTTCTTTAGATGTTTAGTCCAGCTTATGTATCGGTGGTGGACAGTGTTCTTCCTAAGATTTTAGTGAGTGCGTAACCACCAGCGCAAGTGCGAAATTTCTAGCAAATGTACGAAAATCGCCGGACAAATTTTGGCAGACATTGCTGAACAAGCTGATACACCAGCCCTAGTAACATATTTTAAGGTGTAAAAATAGGTATCTGCTGTAGTCTACTGCTATTTATTCAGTGTATACATTAAGCAAACGTTGCATACCGTAAAGTTTACCATAACGTTGGTTTGCGTATAACGGCACCTTTTGTTTTTTCCTCAGACGTATTTTGTTTTATTACGACACTATCTTGTTCAGTGCTTTTCTATTGTTTTTAGCATGTGACCCAATTTCGAAATGCACGGAAGCATGTGTACCGGTTATATGTTGTTCTCATTTTTACAAGCGACTTCAAGGGTGTTGTCCAAACAATTTATAAAAACAAGTTGTTAGGAAAAAGTTTTCCAATTTCGCTCGATATGAAAGCTAAATAAAGTACTGGCCTAGTGAAGACCATGGTGCACCTTAAAAATCTCTGATCTAGGCGATCATTTGTCACGAATGATCTTTATTTTTTAATCTGATCAAGACGCCAGCTTGCGAGTCGCATCTTGTTTGCTCTGCTTAGTCTTTCGCAGCATGGACTCAAGTCAACTGCGCGTAAAAAACCTTTGAAGATGACCTAATGACAAGTCCGAACAACAATTGTATGGGCGTAAGCGCTGAGCTTTCAAAATTTGCGGGGAAGGAGAGGCAAAACAGTGACGATGCGCTTCGGTGACCTAATAATTAGCGTGATTATATCAGCCCCAAAATATTCACAAACAGGTAACCTGTCGGTTTATAAGGCGGCGGTGGCGACGAAGAACTGGCTATTTTTCTTTAGTAAATTAATTTTGGTTAAATTTGGTCTCTCAAACTATACGGCCTTCGCAACTGTGATTCGTCAGCGTTTCAGAATGGCAGGTCAACAATGCGCGTAAATAAAATAAATTCTTTACCGACGCCCGACATGAGCGTGAGAAATAAGACTTATGAAGTAGTGGGATGTTAGTTGGTTACCACCAATATAACACAGGAACAAAAATTACTTGCGAATTTTAATTGTTGCTTGATTATGGTAAATAATTGAAACAACGTGCATTTCTCTATCGTATCTAATTGAACAAAAGGGTTTTGCAATTGCAAATAAACTTTCAATCTCAAATCGGAAAGTATTTGATGGCCAAAGCCGCGCAACTTGAAAGAAGAAAACTATGATTTATGTGTGATGTAGCGGTAGTATAATGTGAGTTTTGCTTTGTTTCGTGAAGCGTATTTCAGAAGGTAATGTTATTGATGAGCGACAACAAATTTCACATGAGTCTTGCCAACTAATTTCACAAACCACGCAGGAAAACGAATGAGTTAAATTTTTGGAAGTTTTGTCCCAGATGCAAAAAACGGCAAATCGTCGTTAACTGGCTAGGTATTGCGGCGAAAGCAATGGTTGGTTTGAGGCACTTTTGAAGCTTGTTTATAAAACCCTCGTTGAGAGTGTCGGCAACATAGCTAGCAAGATATTTTTTTCGTTCTTATTAAGTTTTAATCAACCATTTACCGAATCCATGAAAGGAGGTCCCAAATATTTGATAGGTAAAAGTTTATTTTTGTGAAAAGCATTCAAAAATTGACCGAAGAAAAAAGAGAAATTTGTAAACGCGAATATTCGCGAGTTTGGCAAGCGCTGCTTTTAAGTCTAGTAAAATAATTGAAATGCTGATATTTGTAGCAACAAGATTTCACTGAGAGGCGCTGACTGCAAAAAATATTAAGGTCTATTCATTTAGAACCTCGTAGTTTTACTGCATTTGCGAGGGGGTGCACCCCCCAGAAAAAATTTTTGGGAAACCCCACCTGCTTTACCCGGTGCCACTGTGTATAGGTAGATGTAAAAGACTGCAATAGCCACGCGTGCACAATTACGCTTTAGCAACAGTTTTTTCATTCAATCCGCGAGTTTCTGTTTTGACTATTTAGCAATTTTTCTTTTCACTGGTAAAGCAGGTTGGATAATACAACATAATCTTGAATCAAAAGACAATTTTGGAATGGTCAATTGTAAACGGCATTTTTTAAAAATTCTATAACATTATAGGCAAACTTTACTCTATTACAAATTACCTTTTAAGTAATTAACTCTTTTGCTCCCCCGTGAAAAGCGAAAAAAAATGTCCCTAAGGTGGCAGCGCGAAAAACTGTCATAATCAATCATAATTAATCATAATTATGTACCTCAAGTTTGTTTGTAAATCATTACTCAGCTGTCTACTTCTACATTAAGTGTGATATATCGTTGAAATCTACATTTCTTGAGGATTTCAAATAGAAAAAAAAATTTTTTTTTGAATATGCAAATTTTATGCAAATTAACCCCTCCCCAACTGGGGGTACTTGTCTTCAAAATTAAAGTAGTACCCTCACCTCAAAGATCACTACAGATTTAATTTTCTACCAATTTTTTTAGAAATGGTCGCAAAAGGATGCTAAGGAAATAAGCTTTCAAGGTACATCAATCAAAACTTACCTAAAAGCCTAGGTTTTCTACAATTTGCAATTTTCTGAGACAAATGACCTTTTTTTGACCGGTACCGACCGGTACCAAATTTTGGTAGTTAAATTCAGTACCTAAAATATGATCAGTTATTATCTGCTAGAGGTTAGCCTAAACCATGTAACATTATGTATTTTTGAACAGGAAATTTCTTCAAGATTCAGAAAATATCAAGTTTAAATAGAATATGCTGTCACTGACAATGAAACAGCCGCTTGTTTACACCCTTCCCATTTCTTGAGAAACAAGGGGGATACAGCAAACTTTGATTTAGAGAAGCAAAACTTCTGCTAGCTTTTAAACTTGTATTTCGCTTCTTGTCTCGTTGGAAATTTGATACAAAATGACGACTTTATTGTTGAAACATTTGCAATTTATTTTATCTTTTTATAGGGTGTAGTTTTTCTAAAAATTATAATTTAGTGAAGGCAAGTCAAAAAATTTTGGGGGTTTTGAACTGACATGATGCACAGTACTCATTTTTGATCAGTAAATATCATATACCACTTAGTCTAAACTATTTAAAGTTATATATTGCTGGAAAGCAAATTTCCTATGCTTTCAAACGAGACCGGTATTTAGCAACATATCATATTTTTACGCACTAAATTTACGTTTATCTACTTACCATTCAAATTTGTTTGGGGGGGTTTTGAGACCCCTAAAAAATTTGGAAATTCAAAAAAGTAAAATTTATTATTATTGCTTGAAATTTTGTCAAATGATGTCCCAAAAGAGTAGTTTTCAGACTGTGTTAATGATAAAGGGTTTGGTTTTGTGGTAAACATGTAATCTCAATTTGATTTTAGTGTAGTTTGCACGTGCTGAGAATTTGGCCGATTTTGTCGTCTGCAACTGGGTTGTTGGTCCTTTTAACCGTGTTTGGGTAAAAAATCCAAGAGTTAGGGCACAAATTATACATCTTCCGATGTGTGAGGAAATAAGCGTGATCTTTTGAAAATTTTATGAAAATCGGATGAAAAATAAAGTCACAAATCGTTTTTTTAGTAAACTAACTTTGTAACTCAATTTAAAAAAATTTGAGGGAAACACTGAAAACACGAGATCATCAATCGATGATCGCGGGAGCGAAAGAGTTAAAATATAAAAGGCTAGATTTTAACATAAAACGTTTTTAAAAAGATTGAAACTACAATTTACAATTTTTTTCTTCACGTTTTAAGGCTTATTTCAATCATGACTTGTAAGCTGTCGCAGCACACATCTGTCAGCTACTTTTTTTAGAAAAAAAATTTCTGGAGCGAATTTAAAACTAAAATTGGTTAGAAGTCATATTCTTTTTTATTTTTAGTGTTTATAAATAGTAAGTAAAAGAAAGCTATTTGTTAAGTACAAAAACTGAACCATTCCCCAAAATAGTGTTTTTTGGGCTAAACTGAAACCGATAGCCATGTGCTTTTTTATCTTAACAAGCATGATTGAAGTAAGCGTTGGAACGTAAAGAAAACATATAGAATTTAACCAATCTTTCAAAACTTCCCTCGAAAAATGATGTCTTGTGTTAAAACTGAAGTTTGAGAGTTGCTTGGTATTACTGCTCTTTATTTACGATTGAAATCGGCTGGAAAAAAGTAAAAAAAGATTTGATCTGTAGATTAATTGCTTGAGAGATAATTTGTAATACAAAAAAACGTTTGTATTACAAATTGTCCTGTTTTGTGGCGATGGCGTGCGCGATATTTTAAGTTGCCTGAATCCAACCGGTTGTTGCCAACCGGTCGTGTGATGTTTGCGCGAGACATTGCACAGCTCTAAAAAGGCGTATGTCTAAACTCGGATTTCTTTTCTCCATTTCCCACGCGTTGGCTGAAGATTTTGCTAGCAAAATTGCAAAAATTTTAACAAACTGAAAAAGTTATCAAAAACCGCCGGACTTTTATACGCACTGTTGAATTTTAACTGCGAATCAATCCACCGGATATAATTTCGCAAAATCGCACTTTTTTCGCGTAGAGAACACTGGTAAATGGATACGGCTAATCTAATACGGCTAACCAAATTTATCTCCATTTTTTTGAAGTAATTGTCAAGTATGATTTTAATACACTTTTCATTGTCCATGCTGTAAATTTAGGCAGACGTTTATGATTTGTATTTCAGACATTGATTATGACGGACGCAATGATATAAAACTAAAAGGTCCTCTTTACATTGGAGGAATCGATGCGAAATTGAAGAAAAGTAAAAGTTTAGGAAGAAGTGGTTTGCAGCTTCGTGCTTTTGAGGGTTGCTTGAAGAATATTCGCATTAACTATAGGTAGGTCAAAGTCAATCATCATCCTTTGCGAAGAATCTTTTCTTTATTGTAAGCGAATAACGATTTTCTAAGTTTTATCAATCAACTTAAAACTTGAGAGCAATTTCTAGTGTGACCCACATTTTTATTTAATAAATCAATGTTGCTGTCAGAACAATACCGTGAGTATTCTTATTGAAATCATCCGTTTGGGTTTGCATTTGTTGTTCTACCTAAATAAGAAGTAGCGAGACAATGCTATGTTCTTTCAACAACATCACTTTGTTAACTAAAAGTGTGAGTAATTAAGCGTATCATTGACCAATTGTGGCGAATACTTTAACTGTTTTTAGTTTACTGCAAGAAAGATTTGATTTGAAACTTGACATTTTTTGAGGCCTGGTACATCATATGCTTTATGCTGCATACAAGTAGCACGTAATTTGAATTTTAAATCCAAATTAATGCTATGTGCTGATCCGTGAGTTGATGTTGGTATAATGTTGTTCGAGACAGGCAATTGGTTTTCGATAAAGATCTAAAGCGACATTTTTTTGCCATCAAATTACTGCGCTTCGCTACCTTAATCTTAGTCGATCAGCCATTCCAAATTCGTAGCTTGTATGGAATGTAGGCTTTTTTCGAGAGCCTTATTCTGCTGTGTTATGGCCAAATCTAATAACTACAAAAGTCATAATTTTTAAAATATTGACTCTGTTGTCATTTAATAGCGCTCAACGAGGCAGCAACTCAGCTTCGCCTTGAACTTATTGACTGTACCAACATTAATTGTTTTTTCTCGTTTGATGATCAGTAGCTTCTCTAAACGAAAAAAAATCAAAGTTGTTCATGATATTTTGAATGTAGTTGTTAGGGTTTGCCTTATCACTGCAGTATTTCTCACGGTTTTTCTGAAGTGCTACATTTGATTATGACAAGTGCTAAGCTTTAAGTATTAACTTTAGAAGCACAACTTTTCGTGATATTTTGGCTTCCTATCATGCTTCAGTTGGTTGTAAAGCTGATCAATTAGATTGGACAAGGTCATCTGAGCGTGTGCCTGAATTACCGACATTCGTCATCATTCCTCAAGCTTCGCAGCCAGTAGCGTCCAACAAAGCAGAAGCAGAAACTCTGGTAAGATTATAAAGGAATTTTGAATCATTAAAACTATTTTTAGTAGTGATATTAAAATGCATTTTGTCATCAAAATTATTTTTTATGTTCTCTTTAAACTTTATTATTATAGAATTAATCAAAATACCAAAATTGTTGAAAATGCCATATTTTTATTTTGCATTATTGTGAATATACCTTTATATGAATTAAGATTTGTTGCCGATCTGAGATCATGTAGATCAAAGCTCTTTGACCTGGGCTTTGCAGAATCCTTGGGTTCAATGAAACATTTATAGAGGTTTCGTGAGCACTGAAGGTCTGCAAAAGTTCCCCCTTCTTTAGCTTTATTTGGCAAAACATAACTTTTTTTTTGAGAATATTTTGGAAAAACGTAACTACTCTAGTGTAAACATATAATGTTATCATTTTAACCGCGCATTTCGACTTTAATCACAACAATTTCATTTCAATTATTATTGCGTCAAAAATTAGGTCAACACAACAAAGAAATAGATTTTCTTGAATGGTTGAAAACGGCAGCGGTTAAAAGACCGAAGAATACAATAGGTCCAATGGTTTACTTGCCCAACTAAGTCATGATGCACGTATTATGACTTGAAATTAGTTTCGAACAAAGGCAGGGGTTTTCATACTTTTCTTTGCTACAAACCCTTAAGTAATATCCAGATGTGTGGCGTATCCACAAAAAGAATATAAAATGAGAATTCGATTTCATAGAGTTAGTAACCAAAACAAAAAAGTCTTAAAGTTGAAAAATGCGGAAGTATAGAAACATTGTGAAGCAAATGGTTTTCTGTGACAAAATGGTCAAAGTAATCGCTTTCGTCTGATTAATCTCCGAAAAAAGTCTTTAACTGGAGACAATGAATTTGCGTAGGTTATTGACGAAAATCTTTGCTGCGCCTGTACGAAAACCTTGGTTGAACCTCTGAGCTAAGATTTTTATGCTTGAAGACTAGAGCCAACGCAGTTCTCGTGATTTTTTTGTGATTTTGGGATTCCATGACATTTGTAAAATTTCAGCGAAGGTTCATGCTGGTAGAAAGGTTGAAGAACACTGATCTAGATAGCAAACTGTTCGATACAATTCATGCATTCATAGCCAATTGTTTTTTCCTCCCATTACACTGGTCAACAGCAAATTTTAAACGAAGATTCTGATGAGCCTATCTTAAAGTATTTTTGATGCAGATTTCAAAAATGATTTTACTTTTTCTCTAGCACATCTGGTTTTTGAGATATTTCGGTTTATATAATTTTTAATCAACTTTTGTTGTTAAGCATTTTACAGTCCAAATACAATAGAACATTGCATTATGACGTCACAGAATAACATTCCTAAGTGGTAAAACAACCTAAGTGCAAGCTCTGAATGACAAGGAAAGGATGGAAGGATATTTTTGCAAGTTTATTTAAGTAGTCTACAGTAAGTGTAGAGAGTGAAAAATGTAGGAACATACCAGGCGGAACTGAGGGAATTATATTAGCAGTATGTGGCAATATGTTGTATCAAATAAATTAGTTATTTCTGCAGGTGTAAAATAGTAATATACATTATAGTATTTCTACAAGTAATTTCTGAATATAGGCCTATTCATAATGCCTAGAAACTGCTTAAACCATCCAGATCGATTTTGCTTTGTCTGTGGAAAGTTTACAAGCAAAAAACAGCAAAGAAATATCACTCATGATATCAAGAAGATGTATGCGGGATATTTTGGTTGCCCATTAGGCGACCAAGATAAGACCTGAGTACCCCATAAAATATGCAAGATATGCTGCTTAGGCTTGCACAACTGGCTAAATAAACGGTCTCCTTCTATGCCGTTTTCCGTCCCAATAATTTGGCGTGAACCTAAAGATCACTGTCAAGATTGCTATTTTTGTCTTACCAAAACAAAGCGTTTTTCCTTTAAACAGAGAGACAAAATAACATATCCTAATTTGGATTCAGCAAGGACCCCAGTTCCTCATGATGATTCATTGCCACCACCAGTACCTCCGCTACATGGACTTGATACTACTGATAGCAGTACTGATGAACACAACTCTGACGGATTAATTTCTTCCAACTACACAGATTCTGATACCACAGAAGATCCCATCTTATTTTCACAAAAACATCTAAATGACTTAATTAGAGATTTATGTCTTTGTAAGGAAAAGGCGGAGCTCCTCGCATCAAGGTTAAAAGAACGAAATATGGTTGAAAAAGATGTCAAAGTAAGTTACTACAGGAAGCGCAATTGGGACTTCTCTTCGGCCTTCTAAGTTGAAGGACCTCTTTGTTACTGCCATGATATTGAAGAGCTGTTTCAAACTCTGGGTGTAGTTCACATTGTGAACGAATGGAGGCTTTTTATTGATTCCTCAAAGAGAAGCTTGAAGGCAGTTCTTCTACACATTGGAAATAAAAAACCCTCCATCCCTGTTGCACACTCTGCTCGGTTAAAAGAATCTTATGACAGCATTGAAATTTTGTTGAATGCGATTCACTATTCTGACTACCAGTGGAGCTTATGTGGGGACCTTAGAGTAATTGGAATTTTGATGGGATTGCAAGGAGGTTTTACAAAACACTGTTGCTTTTTATGTTTGTGGGATAGTCGCGCCACTGCACAGCACTATGAAACAAAAGAATGGCCGAAAAGGAATTCATGTGCACCTGGAGTGAAAAATATCCAGCACATCCCTTTAGTAAATCCCGATAAAGTTTTAATGCCACCATTGCATATCAAGCTAGGATTAATGAAGAACTTTGTGAAAGCCATGGCAAAACAGAATTCGAATGGTTTTGAATTTCTCTGTAAAAAGTTTCCCAAGCTAAGCCTAGCCAAGTTGAAAGAAGGAATCATTGTTGGTCCACAGATTCGGAAAGTTTTTGAAGACTAAGAGTTTGAAAAAACTTTAAATACATTGGAACTATGAGCTTGGCATGCATTTAAATGGATTTGCTCTACTTTTTTGGGAAATGTCAAGTCAAATTCGTATCAAGAAGGCGTTGCAGAGTTGCTTGCGGCATACAAAGAGATGGGGTGTCGCATGTCCTTAAAAATGCATTTTCTTCATTCACACCTCGACGTTTTTCCTGAAAATCTTGGAGTAGTGTCATGCACATTTATGACTAACACTATATATATAACCTTTATTTAAGTAAGGCTCTAGTAAACTAAAACACAGCACATCTAAATCAAAATGAAATAAAGTAAATTGTTAATAATCCTTGACTTATTTGACAGACTTTTGAACAGAATGCTTCTACCACTTCAACTCCATTATTTTACGAAAGACAGTATAAGTTACGCAACATGCAAGCACTTAATTACACAAGACACCTCTAAGCAATTTACATAAACGATCTGGCACACCAAAATTACACAATTGAATTGGAGTGGTTCTGAGTTCAAGTCTTGGGTTCAATTCTTAGAAGCGTTAAACATATAATATATAACAAGCAGTTAGTGATGAGCAAGGTGAAAGATTTTACCAAGATATCCGAGCTATGGAAGAAAGGTATAAAGGAGTTTGGAATGAGGGTATGATGGGTGATTATTGCTGGATGTTGTATCGCGATGATGCAAACCATCCATACAAACGGAAATCATATGTCTAACATTTTGAAGTTTTCCTCATTTGAACTAGTATTTGATTGCAGTATTAAGTGGTACCCAGATTGCGATCAACACTTTCCACATGTGTTATTCTAAAAAACAGTTTTGTAGAAGCTACCCCGAAAAGACTATTTGAAAATCACCCAAATACAGCTGTTTAAAGGCTGCCAATAAACAGTCTTTTTCAAGACTACAATTAACAAAAAAGAGTTTGCCCATTGTCCGATCTTCATTCTGTTGGTAAACAACCACACCGGTACATTAAACTTGTTTAATCTTTTTTGTTGGATCTTTTTTTCAAATTTGTTGAATTAGGTATAACAGCATGCTAATGTGGTTAGTAGCCTATGTTAAAACCTGAACAACAGCCATGATAATGGCAGAGATATTGTCATTTAAGGGATACAAAATACACACAATCTCACACACCATGCCCCTCATATCTCATAATCCTGATGTGCTAGAAGAAAACTAATGCCAGATTCGGAATCAACGCCTCGATGTTACCCAGAAATATGTGTTCTTGTTCTCGTTTAAAAAAAAACTATTTTTTGTTGACCAGTGTTATATTTAATTTTGTTCATTTACAGGTTAAAATGAAGGCAAAATTTGTTGTTTGCCTAATTCCTCAATATGAAAACCTAACTGTTGCAGAAGGTGAAGATGGTAGCTTGGCGATGAGTATATTAGCAAAGAAAAGAGTCGAAAATTCATCTTATGTTTCACGCAACTCATTGCTGCATGTGCATTACGACCGGCTACCTGAGCATGGAACGCTTTTTATTAATCAGACTTCTGTTTTGCCAAGCACTTCTTATTCAATGGATGAGCTTTTGCATAGCACTTTAACCTACTCACATGACGGATCAGAGACAATTCAAGATTATTTTACTGTAGCTATTACTTTAGCCGAATTGAATTCCACAGATCAGAAGGTGAAGTAGCCTTTGTAGTCTTTGTTGTTTTAGCTGCGATTCCTTTAGTTGCCTTCATATTTTTTCTAAATCTATACAGTTAGTCACGGTAATAACTTTTAAGTTTTACGGGTTTGTGAAAGCATAACAGATAAATTTCCGATTTGTGATTTGTAGCCAAATGATTGGGTGACTGCACAACAAGTGAAGCATTGTTTTACAACATTTTTTCTTTGACATCGCCGATAAGTGATGCAGCGTTTTACAAAATTGCGTCCCTTGCTGGCTTACGTCGGTGTTTAGAATCGCGCCATCAATCAAGAGTTGTCAAATGCAAAAAAAATTCTTAGTTGTGACGTCACTTTCTCATCTTTATGACGCTCACCCCGAAGTGGGGGGTGATTATGTTATGCTTTTAGTGGAAACTTAACAGCACTTTTTAAGAAGCAAAACACACACGCACACGCACATACTCACGTATGCACGCACACACTCACGTATGCACGCACGCACTCACACGCTCACACACTCAAATACAGAAACGTAGTTTATTAAATTTAACTCCGGAAAGAATGTGTGTGAGAAAGAGAGCAAGAGAAATCTATTTGCTTATGATGCCCTGCTTTCACTGAAAATGTAGGGTGTTCCATATAGCACGCCGAATTTAAATTGGGCAAACGTTTTGTGTTTTAAAGTTTAAGGGCATGCTTCTATCATTTTTGCAAGATGTCTTCACTCCGATTAATTGATTTTATTTTGCAGAATATCTTATTCAAAATTGAATTATTTGCAGAATACCGGTACTTGTTTAGTAATTATTGCTTAGAATATTGTGTCACGGAGGGACTTTTAACTGCACAATGAGTTCTTATTGTTAAGACATTTTACGAAAACTCAGAATGCACGTCGCAAACTCTCAACCATATTTTGGCAGAAATGAAGCTCCTTGCGAGTCTACTGTGCGCAGACTAATGACAAAGTTTGAAACAAATGATTCAGTTTTAACGCTGAATCGCCTTGGCGGAAATGAAGAAACTGGGGTCACTAAACAAGCACCGGCATTCTGAAAATAATTCAATTTTACATCAAGTATTCTGCGAAATAAAGCAAAAAGCAATTAATTGGAGTGGAGACATCTTGCAAAAATGATAAAAGCTTGCCTTTAAACTTTAACATACAAAACGTTTGCCCAGTTTAAATTCGACCCACTTTATGGAACACACCATACAACGGCTAGTTTTGTTGCATCTTCGCATGCTTATCATTATCGGTTTCGGTAATTTGCTTATCTGTTTGCTGATACTTTCCATTATTATGTTGCAGAGTGGAGGCGTCTATCATTTGTGTGAAAAAAATTTACAGATTATTGACGATGGTTCTGTTATTTTCACGTTTTTCATTACCATTACTCCAGTGAACGATCCACCAGTGCTTAAGATACCGGAAAACTATGTGTTTCAACCAGTCCAAAATACAAGAACACTTATTAAAGACGTGTTTACTTCGACTGATAATGACAGCTCGCCTTCAGACATAGTTTATCGTGTGCTTGGTCTCGGTTCTGGAATGTATTTTGAAAACAGTCGCAGCCCAGGGAGACCTGTTTTTGCGTTTACTCAAACTGATCTTGACGATGAAAACATCAACTTTGTACATGCTGGTGGTCCTAACAATGCCCGCCTGGTGATTCAAGTCTTAAACCTCGACCAAAGCACAAGCATAACTCAGACTTCTTCAGTTCTTCGTATTTCAGCAATCCCCATTGCTATGACAGGTACTATGTTTATTTTAACAATCTGACGCACACATAATTTGGCCTCGGTGTTAGTATTAGATTGTACAAAACATTAAAATAAATATTTTCTTATTGCAGTGGTTCTTAATTGGGGGTGCAAGAACGAACTTTGAGGGGTGCGGAAAGAAACGTGGTTGTGGGGAAGGAGTTAGTGGGGTGCATGCGTGCTTGTTGCAGCTAAATGCACATTGCTGAATCCGTTAAAGATTTACTTGTGAGATGCAGGCAGTGGCGTCATTAGCTGGGTGACAGTTAGTCTGGATGACACGATTTTAATCTGGTAAAGGGGTTAATTTACTTTAAAGTGCTTTTTTAAAAACAAGACTATCAACACGGCACTACCAAGGCTAAAACTTGCTAAAACTCCTGCATTTTAAACACACCCGTGCTTTACCGTGTTAGAATAATGAACCTATTTACGCAGTAGATCGTAAATGGCGATTTTTCGTCTACCTATGACTATTCGTTGTATTGGTAATGGGGCTATTAGTTTGCAAATTGTATTCATGACTGGTTCGAAATATACTGCCACTTTTCTATAACCTAGTGGCTTTCACATTGTACGTCGCGACGTCTCAGGGCGGCGTTTTAATTTTTCAAGGGAGTCACCAGGGTCCTTGAATTTGCTGACGGGTCTCTTCCTGAAAAAAAGGCTGTAGAATGCAATTTTGTATAGATTATCGCCGAAAAAGTCTTTTAACTTTTATAAAAATCAAAAAACATTGATTTCAAAAGTGATTTCGTAGTTTTGCGTGGAAAAACAGTGTGCCACGAACACAAACATCGAAATAGTATACTACAGAATAAATGGCGGAATAAATCGACACCTTGCAGAATGACCAGCAAAAACTACAACGCGTTGTGGTTTCTGGTCGTGCTGCGAGGTTTATCGAAAGCGTCGCATCGAAAAAAATTTGAGAACACCTCCTCTAACCTGATCTCAATGAGGTCGCCGTGGGACCCGGTTGTTTCGCTCCGTGCCGTTCTGAAAAAGAGAAACGGTTAGCGACTACGTTATTTAGGGCTGATTTTGCAAAAATTCTGGATCTTGAGCAATATTTTTTTACGATTTAACAGATGCTGACAGTCCTGTTTCGATCTATAAGATCTTTTTAGGGAAGCTCCGTCACCGAGATTCGAGATGAGCAACTGTGGCTTTCACGTCACGATATCTCGTTGGAGAAGAGAAGACTACAAACCTAAAAGATCGAAACAGGCCTTACGGCATCTGTCATTCGTTTGCTGTCTAGAGCTCTTTACTGCCCCTTGTCTTTTAAGACAAGTTTTGGCTGCTTTGTCAATAGCCGTTCTGGCTATCTATGAGCACGCGGAGACGTTCTGTATTGACATTAGTCGGCTAGACAGGACAAGTTGTATTAACTATTTTTTTACCAGTTGTCAACAACACCGGTGTAACGATGGTAGAGAACGAAGCATTTATTTTCACATCAAGACAACTTGATACAACAACTAATGCTGGAGCGTTTGTGGACGTGATGTATACAATAACTGAACCACCAAGCTTTGGTAAAATTCAGGTTAGCTCTGTGAATTGTATTCGATCGAAAAACAGGATAATGAGCGAAAAATAAAACAAAACAAACGACCATGGTGGGCCCATCCCTCGGAAGGGATCGGGTAACAACAACAACCATGATGGGTCCAGTGATGTCATCTTGTTTAAACATGTGTCACTATCAGGATGGACATCGTTTTACGAGCGAAGAACCATTCGAGCTCGATTCTACACAAAGGAAAACAATGAGAGCCGCAAAAGATTGTACTTTGGCAAATATGTATGACATAGCCCATCAAATCAAGAGTGTTCTCTAAATAGAGGTATTCACCTCTAAGTACTGGCAAAGAACCGAATTTCAAGACATTTACGTGGTTCACACCTTATTAACAGATGTGTTCTCCGAAAAAAAAGGAAAAAGAACCACATGCGATTCCGAAGCTGCAGGTTGCTGACACCTGCTCACTATGTTTGCAGCAGTTTGTTTTGATGGACCATGAGTGAAATAATAATTTTTGTATGACTAGACCAAACTAATAGTTGCACCACGAAAACATTCTGCTAATTGAGGTTTTGAATGGGAAGCTAAAGGACGAAATTAAGTGAGCGTTATAAAATTGAAAAAGTCTACAACCAGTCGTGTGTGAGATCCATGGCGCTGGAGATCTTCATGAAGAGAACTGGCGATTTTGAAGTCATGATGGAGAGATAAGTCACGTGACTCACGTTTCCGCTTTCACTTGGATTCGTCCACTGTTTTTTTTTTAAACTGGGTCTAGAACTGAGAACATCTTTTTAACGAGAAAGCATTACCTTCCAAAAATAGAATCCTGTTTAGTATAAGTACAAGTTTGATCAACGTTGTATCGAACAGGTTTTGATTGGAGGAGATGCAGAAGGCGGTACTTGGATACTCACGGAGACTTTCCACCAATCACAACTTACGGAAAATAAAGTTCGTTACATTAACAATGGAGCTGGGAGCAGCAGTAAAGATACTGTTCAAGACAGGTATGCACTTCATTCATTCATGCGTATGAGCTCATGCTCGGTTTGCATGTCTTTCGTCAGACTGGGCCACCACGACGGGTAGACTGCTTGGGCCCACCACCTGTCTGCCACATAAAGACGGAGGCATCCCGTTAAGTGCCTTGCCCAAGGACACAACAAGCAAGCTTGCCGGCTTGTTTTCCACACTATCCCTTTTTTTTAGTGAGCGCCAAGCAGGGAAGCTGTGAATACCATTTTTTTAAAGTCTTTTGGTATGACTCGACTGAGGAAATGAACCCTGGGTCTACCGACTGCGAAGCGGACACTCTAACCACTACACCATCGCGCCGGTAGGTATGCACTGACAACACTATTTCATTTTATAAGGACCTAAAAACAGTGTCAAGGGTATACTGCTATCAATCCGTATTTACCTAGATATGTTTTTTAATCGACATTTCTTCAACATCACAAAAGTTTTTTCCGATACTTTTTTGAGTGGTTGTATGGCATGCGCAGTTTATTGTGCTGTTGTGCATTTGTGGTGGTTAAGCAGCAGTCTTGGCCTCTATGCCTCTGCTTGAGATAGCAATGCATTGCGCCAGTAGAATTGACAACTTTTAAGCGCGTCTGGAAAGAGATTTTTCTTGTAGAGATGACAAAAGGCTACCATAACCAGAGGATAAATATGTTGCTTAACTTTACTTACGTTTTTTTTTTAATACAGATTATGTGTCGTTTTTATAAATTTTAATTTGCCGTCGGATGTATTTCTAAAAGCCCCCATTCTAAGTAACTTTCGTTTCCTCCGAAATAGCCAGTAGGCTATTCACTGCCAACCTTTCTTTTCAACAGATTTTCATTTGCTTTGAGTGGAGCTAGTAAAAGTTTTGGGCCTTTCAAATTCTCCATCACCATTCTGCCGGTCAAGGTGACGATGCTAGCAAACTCAATCCACCTTCAAAATGGTTCTGACTCTGTTATTTTAACCAGCAAGTTTATATCATTAACTTACACTGGTCTCCGTCAAGTTTCAAAAAGTGAAATACAATTCAGTGTATTGAAGCCTTTTCTTCATTCAACAATGTTCTACAGGTAATTTACTTTTATTTTTTACAACTTTTTTCCAGAGATTCGTAATGAAATTATTACTTAATGCTTTTTTTGAGTAATTTTGACCAGTCGTCGTACTTGTCAAAACAGCTGTTTGTTTGTTAAACTTACTGCATCAACAAATTAGAAGTGAGATTTTTAGCTTTTTAACTTTTTTTACCCCACTTTTTAGCTTTTATTTTTAACTTTTTGAGTCGATTTTTTGGTCTAAAACTATATCGCATATACCCGAAAGGCCGGTGTTCCGGCCAGCCACGTGCTCTTGCTTACAACAACTGCAACCATAGCATCACAACGACCATAGCAATAAAGTTTCATACAAATACATGACCAATAGTGTATAGTACTGTATTACAATGCATTACCTGCTGATGATTCACGGTGGTGTGTGCACTACTCTTGCATTATTAAAGGTTTAAAGGGTTAAGCAATGTATAAGTTCATCTTCCAGGAAAAGCATCCAAAAATTTAAACGTGGTATTGTAGAGCTAGAAGGCGGATGATTCATTGATTAGTAATAGACAAAAATCAGCATTTACTGCTGATATTGGAACAGGATTGTGAAAAGTGTTTTTGGACACTGTATTCTATATAATCGTTACAACTGTTTGCCAGGGACACTAGTTTTCGTATATCCGCTGGAGATGTTTTCACAATGGAGGAAATAGAACAAGGAAGGATAGAAGTTGCTGTGTTGACCCACAAAATCTCTCCTTTTCTATCTAAACTTGAAGATTATATGTCTTTGAATGCCTTAGTTCGTGGAAGGTATCAATCGCCCACTGCCAACTTAAACTTAACTTACGTACCGGACGCTAGAACTATTAAGGTAAATTTTTTGTTGCTTCAAGCAACTGTTTAGTGAATTGGTTTTAGGAGTGATCTTGACGCGAGCCATCGGTAAGTGTCCCAGTTATTAACGTTTGCTAAGGTTAGGTTCATTTTTTCTGCATTTGCTGGGTTAAACGTTGTTGTTCAGTTTGTGCCTGCCACTGTCTCGAACATGGCTATTTCTTAGAGCAACAAGTCACTGCAATAATATTCATTCAAAAGTATATCGCATTTTTTACTGTGCTAAAAAGGCAGTTGTGAGATGCAAGTAAGGTGACTGAAGAATCTGAACTTTTCTAAAGCAACACTTGTAATAGATGTTGGAGCGCTGGCACAACTTTTTGTTTAATGACGTTTTTCAAGGAGTTCAGTTAAGTTGGTTGAACTTTGCTGTATTTGAGCAGAATTCTTTGGAATGTGCTACTCTGAATGATGTGCGGTTTACGCAGATGAAGTTCACTTTAAAAACAAAAATTGAGCGTTTTTTGCGAATTAAACATATTGTTTATGTTCAGGTGTTAATTTGTTGATATTTACTTACAATTCAAGTTTTCTAGGGCAAAATAGTTAACCAGCTGACTGTATCAGGTATTATGGTCACTACTAACAAAGAATTATTTTAAAACTCGGAAACAGACTTTGCAAACTAAAAATGTCCCCTAATACTCGGCGAACTAAGTATAACAGCTTTACATTTATTGTGTTCCTCCAAACGTTCAACCCTTTTTTGTCCTGAAATTTGTTTTAGTGAAATTCTGAATTGACCATCAGTCATTGTTAGGACGAATCATTCAAGATATCATACAGTTCTAAATGCTTAGAAACATGTTTATCTGTTGCAGATAACAACCGCAGCTTTGCAAGTTGACGAGGGCGGCGAGGCGTTTATAACAAAGGCAAACTTATTTGCTGAAACATTGGTTTATCAACGATTCAAGTTTGAGGTAAACTAGACTTTCATGTATAAGATTGTCCTTTGGATTTATTATGACATCATGTAATTTAAACTTTTCATATGAGCCATCGGTATTTGGCAGGAATGTGAAGTTTCTATTGGTAGTGAAATGATGCAAGTGGTCAGCGACTGGACAAATTTTCAGCTTTGTCGTAACTTGAAATCAAAATCGGCCGCGTGTTCGAGCGGGCGAAAGCGCTAGTCTAATGGTGATCATGATTGTTGGTTTGGCACTCCTGATGCTGCGCTGTAAGGAAAGACACATTACAATGATTTCCTCTTCTTCACCGATTCTAACAAGCAGAAAATCTATTGAAAAAAATTTCAAGCAATTTAATCAGAATGTTGAACATGGAATCTTAATGATATTGCAATGCGTTCGGTGCTATTGTTGCCTTCCTGCCAATTCGAAGAATGAGAAGGCAATTTTAAACAGCCTATAACTGCGCGATGTAGCCGTTTTAGAGCATCTGTCGTTGAAGCTGCTCTTAGTTCATAACGTGCTCATTAAAATGTCTATTAAGCTTAATGCATTGGTCTGTTTCATCATCTTTAACACTTGTTAATGTCGTCTCAACATTGTATTTTGTGGCAGTGTGGTCTACAGTAGGTTATGCATTTTAACTTATTTTTATTTACGTGCTGTATAAGATATTGTACTTTGCTGGGTCACAAGTCTGGGCACCTATCACGTAGAAACTTATTGTTTTGTAGTCCAGAATTGAAGGAGCGGTCATTTCAAGGAGTGAAAGCTGTTTTGTGTATAAGTTTACGTTATACTTTTAGATATTGAATTTATTTGAACTTGCAAAAATTTTTCAAACGCTACTCTATCAGTCGCAACATTGCTAATTTTCAATGTCTGTTGTCGATCATCGTATACAGTTATATCATTGTTTGTTTTCAAATTACGTTAAGTTTTCTTTCACTAGGTAATTGTGCCTCCCAGGCATGGCTTTCTTGCTCTACGTAATCCAGCTACGATTTCTCATCAGCAAGATTCTCTTGGTCAACAAAGAAACATATCAACCTTTACCAATAAGGACATATCAAATAACCATCTTCATTACCGGTGTGTGTGAGGTTTTAATTTATTTAGCTTTGGATCATTTTTGTCTATGTTTTTATGTTACATCCACATTGTATGATATAGTTTATCGGTCTTTTTCTGCTTTTAACTTTACAAAAATTTAAGATAAAATGCTGTGGAATACGTGTTTCATAAGGTACTTATCATTCTTTTGATTGGTTGCTGTGGTTGATGATTTCGCTATCAAACAGTTTTTGATAAAACGCTTTGTATTATGAGCAGTATGTTCTTAAACGAGTTAAACTGCGGAGAAACTTTTGTGTAGTTTAGCCTAAGCGAAGCGCGATTGCTATTCAAAGCTTTGTAATTCAATATTCTGTGGCGAAAACAGAGGATTATGATGATTAAATTCGCATTACATTAGTGGTATAATACAGGAAAGGGTTATTTTAGATGATTTTCCTGTATTGCTTGCATTTTAGGCATGACGACACAGAACACAAAGACGACCACATTATCTTCAAAGTGGTTCCAATCTTGGACGGTGCATTGCCTCATGTTGTTAAACAACTTACCAATGTCTCAGCAGAAGGCAGACTCAACATAACTGTCAACTTAGGTAAGTTGCCTGTAGATGATTTCCATTTACGCATTCTGTACGAATAAGTCTCCAAGGCGCGTAATTCAGCGGAAACGTTCAAGACCGCGGCTTTCCATATTTGGTCAATAGCGATCCTTTTAATTTAATGAAATTTTTCGTTATCTTTCGTCATGGTAACGGTAGATCGTCACGATGGAATGAGCATAAGATTTGCCATCGATAGATTGCCAGTTAAGTTCTCAGCGGCAAAACCGGTGAAGTTGGCGTTTGCTTTCAAATGCTCTTTTTTTAAATATGTACATCCTCTTTTGTGTTTTTTTGATATTGAATGTTTTGTATATTTTTGTTTTATGTTTGAAGAAAGGTAGTGAAGTGGGCGATGAGGAGGAAAGGTTTACCAGAATTAATTGCAAGAGTGGTGATGACCATCTATCACTTTAGTCATCTATCAAGGGGCAAAGACGAAAGTTATAGTGGGATCAGAGTTATCTGAAGAATTTTGGTGCAAGTTGAAGTACTGTGTGTGTTGCCGCCACTGCTTTTTGCAATGACAGCAGATGTAATTACGAAGAATGCAAGAGAAGGGTTGATAAACGAAACTTTGTGTGCAGGGACATGGTTTTAATGAGTAGAGGTATAAAGAATTGGAAAGAGCAATTTTTAAAAGGAGAAGAGGCGTTTGAGAGCAAGGGGTTAAAGGTTAACCTCAAGAGACCAAAATGGTGGTCAGTTGTTTGAAAGGCCAGTTGCTTAAGAGTGTTATCCATGTGCCTAGTTGGGCTGGAGGGTAATGGAAAATTCGGTGCGGTAAACAAAATCTGGTAAATGGGTGCGTGGTAGGTGTGCGAAAATGAAGAGAGTCAACTCCGGCGCAAGGCTTGTTTGTGAACAGTGTGCTGAGGTGGATAAATATCATTGTTTGACCAGATGGAGTTTGTGAAGAGTTTTTGTTACTTGGGAAACAGTTATAATGCCAGTGGTGGAAGTGAAGCGGCGGCGGTGGCAGCCAGAACAAGAATTGCTTAGATAAAATTTAGGAAATGTAAGGAATTGCTTTATGGAAGAAAGATTTTGTTAAAGATCAAACGTAGGATTTGCCAGAGTTGGGTACGATCGGCCATACTGCACGGAAGCAAGACACGGTGTATGAGGGAAAATGCGATGGCGATTTTGCGAAGAACTGAAGAAGCAATAATGAGAGCAATGTGTGAAGTTATATTAATTGAGAAAAGAAAGAGCTTAGAACTTATGAATTTGCTGAGTTTGGAAGATACTTTGTTTGGACTGATGAAAGCGAGTGAAGTGCCATGGTATGGGCATGCTTTTGAGAAGCGATGATGATGATGATATATTCAGAAGAGCGTTGGATTTTGAAGTGGTGGTAAGAAGAGAACGAGGGCAATCGAGAAAGACGTGGAGAAAGCAAACGGAAGAACATATTAAACAGATTGGCCTGAAAAAGGACGATGCGACCAACAGAACGAAGTGGCCTAATGGTGTCAATGAACTTTCTAGAAACATGAGGTAAATCAGGCCACCTCCGTTAACGGAGACAAAACTGAATATAAAAAAGTGGATGTTTCTCTTTCATACGGGTTAATAATGCCGGTTGCCTGCGTCTCCTACAGCTTTGTACCATGCGTAAAGGTTGTGTCAATCAATGTTTGTTGTTTAGTGAACGATAATCTACCAGTACGAGTGGTCAACAAGCCGTTCTCTGTTGTTCGTCACGGTCAAAGGTTGTTGACCCGAAATGACCTCTGGTATCGCGATCCTGATGTGAACCAGAATAACCTTGAACTTAAAATAGTTCGGCGTGGCATAACGAATGGAGATATAATAAATGCAACAACAAAAAGAGAGGTAAAAATTGACTTTGTTTTACTCTTGATTTTCGAAAGACATTAGCAGTAATTGATGCTGTGGATGAGTTATAAGACTACTACATTAAATGTTGCATTGAAAGGAAGACCTTAATAGCTCTCTGTTTAATTTGTAGGTCCTTCACTGCTTGTAGTTAGCATATTCTTCACGCAGTAGAAAAAAAATGCATAAATTTGTGACTGTGCAGGCAATTCGGAGTAGAACCCAGTATGCCCTAGATTTTTCTTCTTCATTAATAGACGTAGAAGACAAAACGAGGTATAAGTTAATACTTATGTAAAAAAATTTGGTGTAAGCATTAGTAATACGGCGGGGTTATGATTTAGTTTGCCAAAAAACTCCATGTTTTTTAGATATTTGAATTTACGCAAAGAGACATGGTTGCCGAGCAAGTGATGTTTCGACACAAGAAGAGAGATTTCGGTCGCTTTGTGTTCTGGGTTAGGGAAGGAACCAGAACAGTAGCTACAGGTATGTTAGTGATTCACTAACAAGAAACAAACTGCAGACCATAATGTGCTTACGAGCGGTTTTCCCTGCTTTGTTACAGTTTGGTGATTGTGGTAAGATTTAGTTTTGTTGAACTTGTATGTTTGACAACATTATCGTAGTTCCATGAACGTGCTTGAAATAGCCTTATACATTGGCTGTGATTGCTTACTTATTACATGGTTCCAGTCTATTCCATCGGCATGCATTACACTTCAGAGTTTAGCTTATCATTAAGTGACTGCCACTTAAGCCGTTCAGAGCATTACGGAGCGTGTGGCACCGTCGTTTAATTCGAGGCTCTCACTTCGGCTCAAACCTTGTTTTTTGCCAACCGCCAGGTATGGATGACTGCTTACTCGAAAAAGCAGTTCTCAGAGTTTTTGAAAATTTTGCTCGTTGGGTTTCCTGCAGTATTTTTAATGATCTGTGGTATCCTGTAACTAAAATTTTTAAATAGTCTATCATTAGTTTTTAATAAGTACCGATATTTACCATTGACTTGGAATGACTAAAACTGTTTTTTCACCGACACCTGGAACTGCTTCGCGGTACGCGTAACCCACTGTGGCAACCACTGCCATAAGGTTATTTGGCTGCCCTACAAACATCTTGTGTTTCATTGGCTAGAAAAGCATTCGGGATTATGCTTTTCATTTCTTTGTATGTTCAGGCTTGTTTATTGTTTCTGCATCGGATCCTTACCTCGATGTTAACTCTACTGCATTACATGTGCAAAAGGGCGAAAGTGCTCAAGTTACTTCAGATAATCTACAAGCTGATACGAACGTTATCGGATTGAAATCAGCTATCACATACAAGTGAGAAGACCTGTAGTAATTCTTTATAAAAAGATATAGCAGGAACGTTAAGTAAAAACTTATATTTACTGCAACTCATCACTACCAAGATATACGTACAAAAGCTTTGTTTTCAGTCATTGAAATCATGTAGTAGGGCAAGGAGTTTAACAGAAAATAGCAATACACACACAAAGTAGATAATTAGCAATATTAGAAGGTAGCAGTGCACATTGAGCGAACTGCTCTGCAGTTGATTTGCAGATCTCGCTTGTAGTTGAATTGTTACGCTCGCAGTTGAATCTATTACTTGCAGTTCGCTCTATGTAGAGAATAATTAGTGTTTGAGCGTGTTTGTCTGCTGAGGTTTTAATTCACTTGTAAACTATGTTTTGGACAGTACTGCAGAACGTTGCTTTACTAAAAATTGTGATTTTGCGTGAATTGTTCATGTAGCATGAAAAGAGAGCTGGAATTTGCATCCATGTTTTGGTTTAATTGCGACAGTGCGTGTGAGTTGAGTGTCGGGAGTGTGGAACAGAAGTTGAAACCTTAGTTCTGGCTCACTTGGTGGTTATGACGTGGAGAATGATTCCTTTTAATTGAAATAATGGCGCGGTGTGGAATATTCAGGATTCAAGCCACGTAATCAATGACGTAGAAATGTACTGAACGGGTTAGGAATTGGAAATTTATTTCGGGCAAGTCATAGGTATTTACTGGTAGCCCAATTATCCATAAGGCGGACTGCCATTGGTGAGTGACCGAAGTCATCTCGTACGACATGCTGTGTCATCAGCTTAACAGTGCTGTAAGTAACAGTAGGTACAAGCAGCTTGCTTTAACTCGAGGATTGATTTTAATACACGGCTTATTTAGAATCACAAAGCCTTCTCAGTTCGGCATTTTATCGGTCGGAAACATCACTGCTGCAACACAGTTTACGCAGGAAGATATTGATAATGGACTGGTGCATTACCAGCATGGCTCTGCACCTGAAATGGAAGACAACGTGGCGTTCACTGTTGCAGCTGAAAATGAGCGCAGAAATGGAGAGGTTAGGCGTCGTTCATTATGGTCTTTTCAAAGCCCTTGCTGGGTTTTCGCCGAAATTTAGAGGCACTTGCAGATAGAGCAATGCAATGTTGTGGTACATCAATGTTTCTATCTGCGGCGTTAGACATTGTTGATTTGATGTGTGTTTGTCATTAACGATTTTTGGATGTCTTTGATTTGGTGTGCAGTGTGTTTTTGTTTGGTTGTCTACCACTAATCGCATCTTTTTCACCAGCCTTTGATGGCGAGTGAACTATTTAAGATGCTTTTTTTTTTCGACAAACACCCCGGACACTCTTTCACACTCATTGTACCTCGGTTGAAAAACGGACAAGTTTCAGTAGTTCGTGTGCTTGCTTAAAATCTGAATTTTTTTCGTTGCAGCTTAGAATTGTAATGTATTTGGCCAGTCAGCAACAGCCACCTGTCATACGTCGTAATCACGTGATTGTGGTCCACCAATCGAAGTCAGTGACGCTTAAGCGATCTAATTTGCGCGCTACGCACCCGGATGTTCGACCACGTGATATTGTTTTCTCCATTCGCACTCCTCCCAAGTTTGGATACTTTGTTTTGAACCAATCATTAAGCGGCGATGATTTTGTAACTTCAAGAGTGGCTGTGAATGTTTTCAGTAAGTTTTTTGAAATTCAAAACAATTTAACGAGTGAAGAGAAGTTTCGATTATTTATCCGCCTATAGCTGTCTTGTGCGAGTATTTTCCGGTAAAAAGAAACCTTCAATCCAAAGTCTTCAACCAGGTGTAAATAGTGAAAATGCACTGCAAACCCTATGCTTGTTTGATTTAAACCGAAAGCATTGTTAATACATATTTTTAATAATACCATTAAATTTACCACATTAGCATCAAGTACAATATTGAGGTAAAGACCAATTGACTTGTCATGGAATAGAGGCTTGTTGTGTACAACTTTTTCAGCTTGTTTTTGGCCTGAAATTGATATGCTTTTATAAAAAATTTTATTCTAACACTTAGAGAAAAACTGCAGTCGATTTTGAATCAGACATTAATACAAGTTGCAGCCTGGTAGCCCACCAACGTGGCGAACTACCATTGGTGGGCGACCAATGGTTGTCATAAACAAGATACCGGATGATTAGTTTCGCTGTGCTAAGTGAACGAAATCTGAGTGAAAGTTTGAGAAGCGACTTGGCTATAGCTGATTCGCGATTTCTCAAGCCGTATTATCTACGCTTTATGTAAAAGATGCAATTTCAACATCTTTCGTTTTTGCTTATTGCAGGTTTCAGTCAATGGGATATCAACCAAAACCACGTGTCATTCGTACAAAGCAACAATGTAACGTTTGATCCCATAAAGCCGGTTGATAACTTTACATTTGATGTCAGTAATGGTTTTTTAACCTTGAATCGCATTATAGGTCAAATTGAAATCATTCCATTCATAATACCGTTAAAGTGAGTAATAAAGGTGGTTGGATCATTTGTATCTGCTTACCTCAATATCTCTCGCCCAGTTGATGTAGTTGTCAGAAATCGGCGACAGAACTGGTAACTCCACGGTAATGTGATCGCAAGTTCACTATTGATCTATGCATTGCCCAAAATGTTTTTGTGGCACTTCAGATGCTGCACCCTTAAAAGAGAAGTGCCTTAGAAACTTAAAGGAGATGCAAAATGAAGGATACAGGTATGACATGTGTCTCTGTTTTCAGGCTGGCTCCCTTCAGTGTGAACGAAGGACACTCACGAGTTTTGGTCAGTGACTATCTTGCCATCCCCAATCGCCATTTTGACAACTTGAATATTGACATTTACGTCATCAAGCATCCATCCAATGGTAGACTGGAATCATCACGTGATCCTGGCAACCAGTTACATAAATTTCCAATGAGATTGGCTCGAGCAGAATTTGTTTATTATAAGCATGATGGAAGTGACACTCTTAATGTAAGTAACAATGCCAAATATATTTGCGCAAAGCGGATTAGTAAAGAGAACGAGGCGGCTTTTGTATCTTAAAATCAAATGCGGTGTTGTCCAGCTCTGGTTAGAAATAAATAAGATTAATGGCCACCAATTATGCATGATTATGCAGGTCAATGTGTAAAGATTTTTGTCCGACATTTGGGCTTCATATTTTTTTCATGTTATGACCTGTCAGAAGCTTGTAATTTGATGTATACCTACTGCTTTTCATTTTCTTTTGCATCAAGTTTTGCTAACAAGCGAGTCTTTCAAGGTCGAATGCTTGTTTATGTAAAAACTGACATTTACTACTGAGGTTAAAAAATTTAAGCTGTCTACGGTGAAGCAGCTAAGTGCATTACTATGGTTGCTTTAGGAGGTAATGGTTTGCTTTTCCCAATATCAATTTTGTTTTTGAAGTCAAAGTTTTTGTAAATATTTTTATTAAAATCGATTGCCACACTGCTAAACTGGTTCGTTGGTGCAGCGGTTTGAGCGTGCGCTCAACAGTCGGTCGGCCTGGATTACATTTGTTTGTCTAGTCGTACCAAAGAAGAAAGTGTTTTCTTCATAGGGCTTCTGTTTGGCGTTCAGCGTTGGAGGTAAAGTGGAGGTTGGCATAAGAAACTGAGTTTACTCGGTGATGTCGGTTAAAAAGAGTGCTGTGGGCCTCAATGTCTTGAGCACTGGGCCATTGTTGGTGCCACACTGGTGTAATTTACTTTTTCAACTCACTTTCTAGACAACTCTTTTTGGTGCGGCCGCAATAAGGTCTAAGTGCAGCTCTTTAGCGCCGACGTGTTGCAGTTGCGTCACTGCGGCATAATTACTGCTATACAACTTTAAGATTGATTTTATTACAGGATACTTATCAACTGCAAGCCCGCTCGAGAAATGGCCGCCAACACAGTTACGTCATTACTGGTCACGTGACAGTTATTCCTGACAATGACCAACCTCCAGAAATACAAAATAATACTGGTGTGCTGGTTAGTGGAATGCTTTTTGAAAATCTTTTGCATTTTTGTTGTTATTGATTGTAACCCGTTTTCTAAATCTAATGAAGATCAAGTTAGGAAATAACGGCTATTTATTTCAAATCAGTCACAAGCGTTAACTAGTAGCTTATTACCAAAAATGCGGCTTTCTCGTAATGGGTAGCTAATAAGGAAGGCTGAATGATCAGCTTCGTATCTTAAGCCGGTGACGCAAGGAGTTGTGGCGTTGAATACAAGGTTAGGGCAAAGTTGTTTTTCCACAACCAAAGCTTAAAAATTTATTTTCTGACTGTTTTTATCATTCTATGGCTTCCGGATGAAGATGAATAGATCAAAAGAGTTCTCGGTTTGTAAGCACCACTATTTTGTTTTGTAACTAGGTGGTGCACATAGTCATGACTGTTCATTGTTTATATTAGTTGAAGTTCAACATTCACCCAACATGTAATAAGCAAGGACGTTTATGAAAGCACATCGATGGTTAGGCGCCTCAGCAGTAGGGCCACGAACTTATATCCGTGTCTGGTACCACGTGGCTGCCGCTTTTTCCACCCAGCATCTTCCTACATGTTTAATTTATGTATCGGTGTAAGGCCTAAACATTCAATCGCATTTTCATCCCAACCAAGGAAAAGGTTAATTATCATCATTGCTATAACAGTAGGCGACTCTCCTGATTAAACGTTTTCGAATATAAAATGAAACGATTTACTGAGACTTGAACGCAGCGAGTTGATACGCTGCTTTCAACAGAAATATTTTTATTTTTAACAACTTGTTTTGGTTGATAACTGCGGGAAAATGAATTTTCTTTACAACAACGCGAATATCAGCCACAAAATCTTTCCAACATGAGAAGGATTGGTAAATGCTGACAGTGCTGTTTCGACTTGTGAGATCTCATCTGATCATCTTACCTTAAGATAGAAATCTCATTCTTGATCTTGTCACTCGTGATGAATAAGCCGATGGGTTGATAGCAGAAACTAGCTTCCAAGAGCTTATCCAGAGATGACTACTCTTCACTAGCCAACTAGAAGGGACGTATTATACTGTATTTGCTATAAGATTTGTTGGAGAAAAAACAGACCTAAAACAAGCTTTTTTTCGAAAACAGTTTCCTTCTTCGGATATATAATTTTGGCACATCGCTAAACTAAGCGAAATAATTTTTTATTTAATGAAATCTTATTTTAAAAGAGTTTTATTTCTGGCGATCAATTGTGATCTTGAAGTTTAATTGAAGCATCAATATAGGTGTGGGTCAATTCCCTAACTGCCATTACTCCAGTTGAGCTCGCTGCTGTGGATCTCGATTCTCCTCCAAGCAGTCTTACTTATCAAATTCTTCCTCCACATAACGGTCACATTGCATTAGCAATGGCACCAAATCGGCCTATATCGAACTTTACTCAAGCGAATATCAACAATGAAGAGATTGTGTTTGTTCATAGAGGTATGGTAACCCAATTTTTACTTAATTACCTTTTCAATTGCTTTTATTTTTTATTTATGGTGCAGTGTGTACCTTTGTTTTTCCAATTGCTAGGCACCAGCGATGCCGCTTGGCGTAGGATGAATGTCAAGAACTGTTTCCGAGTTTTCAACCATGAATTGATATTTGAGTGTCACTCTGTTCAGTGCTCACAGTTGACCGACTATTGACCAGAGGCTTTAAACAAAGAACAGCCTTGAACTTCAAGTGTGTGGAGCTCAAACGGCATTCACTGTAGTGCATGTTTTGTCAGTTTTTTCTAGAATTTACTTTTCGTTGAAATGCGTTAAGTAGAAGAAAATCTCGTTTTGATGCGTTTTCTAAAAACATTGCCATTGAAGGTTAAAACAGACCAGCATGCGAACGTGATTACTATGATTCAGTGCTTTATTTTACCGATCAGGTTGCTGATATGTTATAAATTTATTGTGTGAGTGTCATACTAGTTTTTGAAATCGTTAAAGATCACTTTTTTTTAACCGCAGGCTCTAATACTGGTGGCTTCAGCTTTCAAGTAAATGATGGTCGTAACTTCGACAGCAAACATATTTTCGGAATCACTGCAAGGTTGTTGGTCATTTCTATTCAAACAAGCAAAACACTTCAGGTATTGTAAAGCTATTTATATGTTATTGGAGTTTTATTACGCAATAGTCGGTGCTAGGCACTGTAAATCCTATTGATCTGTAAAGTATACCGAATAATAAATGAGAAGGTGGCTGTTGTAATATTCGAAGCCGCCATCAGTTCCACGACCAACAAGGGCAACTGTCGTTGTTGAATCGCCAAATGTTCGATTAGCAGCTTTAATTATTCTATTTTGATGGAGCACGACCGAGTTCAGTTGGACGAAGAATGTGAAAGTCAAAGTATCGTTTGCTAATCAAATGTCTTTCAGAATCAAGTGTTCTGTGGTAGACAGACGTATGTCTTACTAAACAACGAGTAACTTCCATGCTACGAAAACATGCCATTTGTGTAGGTCTTTCCTTCCTCACTTGCTCAGATCACATCTTCAACTTTGCTCGCTTCGACCAATGATGAGCAATTACGTGACCTAGTATTTCGCATCACTTCCTTCCCACGTTATGGAAAAATTTTGAAAAGAAACTACTCATCAAGTATGGTGACAGTTTTTTGTTTGTGAGTTTTAGAGCTTGCAAAATCATCTTCGACTTTTTTAGTCAGTAGTCACTCGTACATGTTTATACGGAGGGCGCAAGCAATAGCTTGAAGGCAAGATGTAAAGCTTGCTCGCAAGTGACGGTTTCGTTCGGCCTTGCAGTACGCAACGTGACGCTCCGAATGCTGAAGCATCCGACTTCAGGCTTATGGTTTGGCGTTTCATGCATCACGATGCACTGTCGATAAAACTGAACATCGCAAGTAGCAGAGTTTTGAATGATAACTTACGCAAAACTGCGTATCCACTCACTGTATTGAATGAGCAAAAATAAATATATGTGATACTTTGATGTGACAAGGCACGTTATGGCTTCAAACGCCTGGGCATTTATGAACTACTAATAATTATAAATTGATCTGATTTCAAATAAGCAATGTTCTACCAAATTACATATTTTTAGAGCGTGAAGCTTTTTCAAAGGTAGAAAGTTTTTCCCAGTTTGAAGTAAATGCCGGAGCTATCTACTACAACCAGGTGAAGAAGTTGGTCAATTTGTTGTGGTTATTGTTGCATATCTATAGTTTTCACGAAAATGGAATTCTACCATATTGCCTTTTTATTTAAGTTTACTCTATATTGACGACTTGTTTGCGCGAACTCTAATTGTACGTCAGATGTTTCCGTGTTCAACAGAACCACTCTGTGATGATTGCGTTCAAATAAGTTTGTGATCAAATGCTGTAAATTGGCAACTACCAAAGGTGTGTGTGATTTTTGGTGGAAGAAATAGCTAGATATTGATATTGAGCGCGCTCAAATATCTCGCTCATAGCTGACAATTTTGGACTCGCGCAAACTGTTAAAACTTTAGAACTTGGTCTAACCGCTCCACTTGCTGAGTATGATACGAGGGTTTTGTGGCAAAGTTGATTTGTAGGTTCCGATGATTGGTTTTTTAGAGTGAAGATTTTCATCACTGGAATATTTCTGATCGTGTCCGGTTGACTGTGACGTCATTTCCGGCTGAAGAAGTCAAGGATTTATTTCTTGCAGTCAACATTTCATATGGCAATTATAACGTGGTTAATAGAAGCAGTTCCGTAAAAGTGAACAAAAGTTAGTAATTTGTAAGAAGAGAATTAATATAATAGTTATTTATGTCTACATCAAATCTTGTTAACTTCTGATCTGTTGAAAAGAATATTCTAAGTAAAATTCATTTGGTAAACCATGTCAGACAGCTGATTGATGGTATCAATGTCAGTTGGAATTTGTTATGAAAATCATCCATAATACTTTGCTTGCTTTTATTGTACTAGCAAATTACTTAGTTTGTTGAACAAACGCTCCACATCAGTAGCTTAAAACCCAGTGGAATGCATTACAATTGAACAAATATGCCTGGAATCTACAATGCTAGCAATGCAGTTTGACTCTGTTGAATTAAATTATTCCACGTATCCTCGTATGGTGTAAAACTAGGTGAAGCGCATCGCCAAGAGTGCTTTTGTTGTACAAGGTATTCTAAGTTAAACTTTTGTTTTGCTGTAGTGGTAACTGCGCTAGAGGGAGGAAGTGTCAACATAACGCTTAAACATCTTGATGCATCAAATATGTATTACAAGTTGAAAGAAGAACAAAAAAGAAGATATGTTCTGAGGTATCTAAGCTGTGTTCTAATAGGATACTTGTTATAATGTCGTGAAAATACTTTTCTCATCAGCACCACTGCAGGCTGAGCTTCCTAAAAGCCTACGAGCAGTTGTAAAAGTCAACGATTGTTTCTATGAAGAAGAAGAACTGCGTGTACAACAACTAAACTAACAAACAACAACTAAACTATGGCAAATGGTGATGACCTGTTGCCACAAATGAAGAGTGCCTGCTACTTTTTGTTGTAGTTGTTACCCGACCCCTTCCGAGGGATGAAGACATGAACCGTGGATGTGGAAGACATGGCGGAAGACCATGGATCCCCAGAAGCCGTGCAGCTTTCCAGAGTTTGGACCGAGGTCGTAGGGTGACCGCAAGTCGCGGAAGAGTGAGTGGCAGAGCAAAGAGATCGTAGCTGGACAGCGGAGAATAAGATCAGAGGTGCCCTGGATCGAATGAAGGCAGGCGCTTCGGGAAGATTTCTCGATTCTGGAGAGATAAGACTTCAACAGAAGGCTGTGTTCGTTGCAGCGAAGACGAAAGAGGACACAGCGAGCGTGACGAGGAAGCACATGTTCCTCGGTGGAAATCAAGGAAACCTGAGGGTCGAAGAATTTAGATGAGACAGTACGCCTCCAGTCCGAGAAAAGAGAAGAGTGAAAACGAGAGATAAGAAAAGAGAGACTACAAGTGATTGTAGAGGGCATGAGTAATGCTCCCCGTCTAACCAGCTTATCAGCCGTGTCGTTTCCTGGGAGAACCAAATGTCCGGAGATCCATTGTGGTCTGATAGTAAACGAGGAGAGAGAAGACGGTTCCTTCCAGAGAGACTGAGGTAAAAAGAAATATGGAGAAGACAGAGTGACAAGAATAGCGAGAGGAGAAGAGAAGTGGAAAAATTGTTGGCGCTGCCGAGATCAGCGTAGAGCTTGCGGAATGGGGCAGGCTTCAGCGGAAAAACTTGGGGCCTGCTGAAAAGGAAAGAGTGGCCTCAGTGCCACAAAGTGAGCAGTTGGCCAGGACGCCAGAGCCGCCTTTGATGAAAGGAAAAGGAACCATCTGTCCAGATCACTAGATCGTAAGGTGGGAGAGAGTCAAGGTGAGCGAGAGCTACATCTCGGCGAGAGTGAGGGGGATCAGAAGGGGAGCATGAAGAGGGAAGGGTGGACTCCACAGTGTAGGAATGCAAGTCTCAGGGAGGAGAGGGAGGGCAAGCAAGAGAATCTCCCTAGGAGAAGTAGGTGGAAGCATTAGCGGTGAGCGGACGCAAAAGCTCTCCAGGAAGATCTGCAAAGTCTTGGTTTCACACCAAGTCTGGCCAAACCTGAAGTAGGAAAGGAGGTTGGAAGACGAAAGGCCTGCTCATAAGATGACAGGGCGAAATGAGTCTGGGTGACTCGTAGGGGAGGTAGAGAAGCTTCAGAGAGTAGAAGCGGGATATGGAAAGACGAGAGGCAGCCGAAGATGGCGCAACTAGCCGCTCGGTGAAGGCGCTCCGGTTTGGTGATATTGGTAGCGCTTAAGAAAGGAAACCATCTGGGTGAAGCATAAGTGAGAAGGGGCCGAAGAAAAGATTTATACAGAAGAGAGAGAGACTCCTGAGAGGGGCCCCATGAGGAAGCAGAGATTCGGCGTAAGGCCCTGAGACGAGGGAAAAACTTGGCCTTCAGCAAAGATACGTGTTTAGAAAAGGAAAGAGTGCGGTCGAAGGTGACCCCAGAAAAGGTGGATGGGATTGAAACTGAGAGGGAAGTCGAATATAAGAAGGTTGGGCTGGAGGTTAGCTTGGTGGGGATCCACTGAGAAAAAGGAGGCCTCACATTTGCTCGGATTGAGAAGACACCAGTACTCAGACCAGTGCTTTAGTCGAATTAGATCTCCTTGTGTGGCCTCCACCGCAGCAGGGACCGAGGGGAGGAGGATCAAGTGGCCAGGTAGTTGGCATAAAAAGAACAGCTGACGAAAGAAGGCAGAGAAGCAGGAAGATCACTGATGAAACGAGAGAAAAGTACAGGACCAAGAACGGATCCCTGCGGAACACCTCGATGGACTTGAAAGGAACGACTTTGGCGATTTCAATTTTTTGCTTTGGAGGTTGTTGTTTTTGATAACTACTTTTTGCGAAGGACGTTGTTGTTGTTTGAAAACTAGAGCTAATAAAGTAGAGCAGTGTGTTTAATGTGATGGTTAGGTAGTTGTGTTTAACTATCAATCTAGTGAAGATCTTTTTCAGAGGCAAGTCACGATGGCCAATAAAGCTGATATTTTGCTTTGTAGACAAAATCAAAGTGGCACGATCTATTTCTCCCATAAATAGGCTAATGTCTACTCCCACCACAATGACGTCAGGGGATGGCTGCCGACTTTTGGGCCATGAAGTCGCTTCCCCGTCTCTTAAACTCACTCTTCTTGTATTTAATGAACTAAATAAATTCTCATTTTTGTTTTTTACTTTACAGATATCGTCTTGTCGCTGCTCCTGTTCATGGTCAGCTATCTGCTGGCAATAGGAAATTGAATGCTAATGATTCTTTTCCTCATCGTCTTCTGGAACTAAAAGTAGTCGCTTATTTTCATGATGATTCGGAAACTGCACAGGTGATTTTTGTAGGCTTTTCGTTTAATATAACAGACCATGTTGTCGTTTGGCAAAAGCACACAGTCAAAACATCGAGTCCGATGAAGCCTGAATGGAATAAACTCCTTTGTGTTAATTTCTTGGCATATTTGATCACTCTTCTGGCCTCGTTGCTTACTATGCCATCGATAGTCCATTTTGAAAATAACCGTTCGCTTTTGTACTTGATTTCAATGATTTTCTAATTTTTTGGCATTTTTGACTTTGGACCTAGCTTATTGCGTATGTGCAGAAACGAATTATGGAAATGTCTCTGTGATTTGAGATGGTTTTCGACAATGAAGAAACACATTCACCTAACTCTTAAGCAGGGTTCTGTGTGATTGCTGACGAGATTAAATTTGTGAACACCAGTTTGGATTGTGCACTGTTATGTATTCGGAAGTGCACTTCATAGGAAATTGTACTGTGCAGTCGCATTGTTTCCGCTTGCAATTGATATGCGCTTAGGTTCATCTCCGGTAACTCCGAAGCTGGTCTGAACACAACTCTCTATGTAATCGTAAAGGGTTTTCCATCACAAAATACGTTTCTCGCAATTTTGCTTTCAGGACTCTTTCGTTTTCGAAGCATACTTGCAACACAAAGGTCAAGCAAGTAAAACCCATCAACTTCGTGTTCAGGATAGATTCATGATAGAAATCACCCCTGTAAATGATAATCCTCCAATTTTGGACACAGCCGCTCCTCACGTAGAGGTATTTTATTACTTTTAGATGACGATGTTATTTTTTTGTCCAGACAGATTCTTTATTTGTTTTATATAATGTCATCTGTGAAACCAATTTTAACTAAGTCTTATGATCTCCATACATGACCGGACTAAAATAGTGATTGCTCACCCATCAAGAGGAATTTGTGTATCCACCAACGGCAATTCATCTGGTGAACGAGGAAGGGGTTACCAGAGTAAATTGTATTTGTCGCTGGTATGAAATGGTTCGCAACCTCACGATATCTGCGCTGCTGTGCCCTTGAAAAAGGTTCTTCTAAACGGAATGTTAAAACTGGAAAATTCTGAAGTCGACCTGTACTTTGCTTACTTGTCTGTTACAAGGATACCAATGCACTCAACAAAACATCAAACAGCTTTTTTACGTGTGTGATACAACCGATGTCTATATTTTTTGATTCTCTAGAACTACACAGTTTGTATTTCCAGGCGGTTCTAGGTTTCGCAGCAGTCATCAATTCTTCCCATCTTAATGCTAGAGATGATGACAACTCACCAGGTGAGATAGAATATACGGTGATACAGCGACCGAAGTACGGGAAGCTTATATTAACTTCACTGAATGATGAAGTGAGCAGCTTTACTCAAGAAGATATCAATCTCAATACCTTGTTTTTCGAGCAGAATGACTTAGCAGCCGAACAACTAAATGCATCTAGTAAGTTTTAAACTCATTCGTTTGTGCGCATCAGCTTGTACTCTGTTTGCAACCTATTGTCAGGTAGGTCCACAACGACTGGTAAACTGTTTCATTCCATCACCTGTTTGTCACAAGAACATGGTGGTATCCCGCTTAGTGCCGCAGCAAAAGTACGAACTTCCTGGCTTTTCCTCCACATTTTCTCTTTCCTGCTGAGCGTCAAACAAGGGAGCCGATAATATTTCTTAATTAATTGATATTAATATTGCTTAATATTGCAATTAATATTGCTTCTGCACCAATCAACAGCCGCCTCAACGTGGTGGTGCGGTCCCCGGCCCCGTTTGGGTTGGGTCGAAATGGCTGTTGGCCTTCCCGAGGGTCCCAGTTACCCCGGGCACTCCCCATTCAATTTTTCGCTATGCTGCCCCCTGAACGACTGCAGAAGGGCAGCACACAGCATCTTTAAAACCGGTCGCCTGTTCTCACTTTTTCTTCTCTCCTGCCTTACTCTTGCCCTCCTTCGTCTCCTCATTCTTCTTCTTCTCCTGATGAGCGGTAACGTTCATCCTAACCCTGGCCCCATCTTTCCTTGCTCTGTGTGCGCTGGAAATGTGACCTGGCGGGGCAAGTCAGTGCAATGCTGCGCTTGCTCCAAATGGGTCCATCTAAGGTGCTCACAACTTTCTTTATCTAATTTCAGAGCTCTTGGCAGCTCTCACTCTTGGAGCTGCCCCCCCCTGCCGTAACACTGTGACTCCCCCCTCCTCGAACTCCTCCGGCACGTATACCTCCACTGTGGAATCTGGCCCCCCCTCTGCTAACGCTGCACTCTTGCCCCACCCTCGTCTCCAAACTTCTTATCCCCCATCTGCCCATCTTATATCTCCTTCCCCTGCCCTCCCACCACCGTCCCTTGCTCCTGGCTATACTTCTGCACCTCCTGCCCCCTCTCCTCCCCCTGACTCTCTCAGGGTTCTTCAATGGAATGCTGGAGGTCTTCGAGCCAGGAGCACTGAACTACTTTACTATCTTTCATCCCATCCTGTCGATCTTATCTGCATTCAGGAATCCAATCTTAACTCCTCTTCCTCTTTCCGGATTCCTGGATTCTCTGTTCTGCGTTCTGATCGCACCCACTCCCGGTCTGGCATTTTCTCTTCTGATGCCTCGCATGCCAGTGGCGGGGTTGTCATTTTCGTCAGACAGAGCCTATCCTTTTCTGAACTTTCTACCACCTCTCTTTCTTCGCTCGATCCCTACTCTGATTATGTAGGGGTCAACATCTCTCTAAACAAATCCTCCTCGGTGTCATTTCTTAATGTGTATGCCCCCCCTATTCGCTCCTCCCCAACGGATGGCAGAACCGATTCCTTCTCTCCCTCAATTCTTCCCTCCAGAAATCTCTTCATTCTGGGGGACTTCAATTGCCATCACCCGCTTTGGGACTCAAGAGGTACTTCCGACCCCCGTGGGAAGAAGTATTCGACTGGGTCATCTCCTCACACCTCCTCCCCCTCAATGACCCTGACACACCCACCCTTCTCCATCGCTCCTCTGGCAGTCGCTCCTCTCCTGACATCTCCTTTGCTGCTTCTACTCTTGCTTTTTCTTGCTCCTGGGAGGTGCTTCAGGACCTGGGTTCTGACCATCTACCAATTCTTCTATCTATCCCTCTCTCTCCGGTCTATCGCCCCAACGAGCGCCCCCCTTCCTTCAATTTTCAGAAAGCTCGCTGGGATGACTTTGCCTCCTACTTTGACTCTCACTGTCCCACTGCAGAGGAATACTCGTCTCTTTCTCTTTCCTCTGCAGCTGGTCTCTTTACCTCTCTGGCAATGAATGCGGCCAAATCTTCCTTTCGGCCGCATCAAACGCCCTCCTAAAGCCTGGTGGTCTTCTGAGGTGGAACAAGCGGTTAGTGAAAGACGCAAGGCTTTCGCTGCCGCTCACAGAAGTGATGAAGATCGCCAGGCTTACATCTCCGCATCTCGACGTGCCTCGTCAGTCATTGCCAAGGCCAAGGCTGAGGCATGGCAGACGACCTGCACTTCTCTTTCACCTAAATCTAATCCTAAATCTGTGCACTCTCTTCTTCGCTCTATTGCTGGCTCTCCTTCCTCGTCTTCTTCCTCTCCTAACTTTCCTAACTGTTCTTCTCCCAGGGAATCGGCTTCGGTTTATGCCGCTTACCTGAGGTCTCACTTTTCCGTGTCTCAGCCAAAGGCCCTGCGCAGCAGAGCCAGAGGCTACCTCACTGAGCTCCGCCGAGCTACGTGCTCTGTGGAGTCTCACTCGTCCTTTTGCTCTCCTTTCTCTCCCACTGAATTTCTTGCGGCTGCCTCCAACCTCTCCTCATCCACTGCCACTGGTCCAGACAAAGTTGCCTATCCCATGCTAAAGCACCTTCCTCGCTCTGGCATGGATTTTCTTCTTTACATCTTCAATCTTTCTTGGTCTTCACATTCCTTTCCTTCCATCTGGAAGACATCTTCTATTATTCCCATACATAAGATGGGAAAACCTCTCGACTCTCCTGCTTCCTTCCGGCCTATCTCTCTCACCTCCTGCGTATCAAAGCTGTTTAAACGCATCATTCTGTCCCGTCTTCTCTTTTTTCTGGAATCTAATTCCATTCTCTCTCCCCGCCAGGCCGGTTTCCGCCCTGGTCGGTCTACACTCGATCAAATTCTGTACCTTTCTCAGTCCATTTCGGATGGGTTTAACAAACCCAGGCCGGGCTCTCGGACGATC
The DNA here is from genome assembly GCA_963675345.1 of Trididemnum clinides. Classification (NCBI taxonomy): domain Eukaryota; kingdom Metazoa; phylum Chordata; class Ascidiacea; order Aplousobranchia; family Didemnidae; genus Trididemnum; species Trididemnum clinides. The sequence continues at coordinate 3,759,074 of OY776285.1, forward strand.
CTGTCTACTATCGATTTCTTTAAAGCTTTTGACTCTGTCTGGCATCCCGCCCTTTTCCACAAACTTATTTCGGCTGGCCTCCCTCCTTGCGTTACTCGTTGGACTCAATCTTTCCTTTCTGATAGGCGCGCTTGTGTGCTTTTTCAAAATCACAAAAGCCGCTCCTTTCGAGTCCGTCGAGGTGTTCCGCAAGGATCCGTTCTTGGCCCTGTACTTTTCTCCCTCTTCATTAATGATCTTCCGGCTTCTCTGCCTTCTTCCGTCAGCTGCTCTCTTTACGCTGACGATCTGGCCATTTGGTCCTCCTCCCCCTCGGTCCCTACTGCGGTGGAAGCCACACAAGGAGCTCTGTTTCGATTGGAGCGCTGGTCTGAGTACTGGTGTCTTTCTCTCAATCCGAGCAAATGTGAAGCCTCCTTCTTTTCAGTGGATCCCCACCAGGCTAACCTCCAGCCCAACCTCCTCCTACTCGGCTCCCGTCTCCGTTTTAATCCCACTCCCACTTTTCTTGGGGTCACCTTCGACCGCACTCTTTCCTTTTCTAGGCATGTATCTTCGCTGAAGGCCAAGTTTTTCCCACGTCTCAAGGCCTTAGGCTGTATCTCTGCTTCCTCATGGGGCCCCTCTAAGGAGTCCCTCTCTGTTCTGTACAAATCTTTTCTTCGGTCCCTTCTCACTTACGCTTCACCCGGATGGTTTCCTTTCCTAAGCGCTACCAATATCACCAAATTGGAACGCCTTCACCGAGCGGCCAGTCGCGCCATCACCGGCTGCCTCTCGTCGTCCCCTATCCCTCTACTACTCACCGAGGCTTCTCTACCTCCCCTACGAGTCACCCTGACTCACTTCACTCTTTTTTCTCATGAGCGGGCTCTTCGTCTCCCAACCTCCTTTCCCATCTCAGGTTTGGCCAGACTAGGAGTGAAACCAAGACTCTGCAGATCGTCCTGGAGAGCTTTTGCGTCCACTCACCCGCTCATGCTTCCTTCTACTTGTTCTAGGGAGGCTCTTGTTGCTTGCCCTCCCTGTCCTCCTTGGAATCTTCCCTCGTTCACGGTCGAGTCCACCCTTTCCTCTCCATGCTCTCGCTCTGATCCCCCTCACTCTCGCCAAGGTGCGGCTCTCGCTCACCTTGACTCTCTCCCCCCCTCATGATCTGGTACTCTGGACAGACGGCTCTGTTCCTTTTCCTTTTGGCAAGGGCGGCTCCGGCGTTCTTGCCAACTGCTCTCTGTGTGGCACTGAGGCCACTCTTTCCTTTTCGGCAGGCCCAGTTTGTTCCAGTTTTTCCGCTGAAGCCTGCGCCATTCTGCACGCTCTTTGCTGGTCTCGGCAACACCATAAAGTCTGCCATTTTTCTTCTCTTCTTCTCCTGTCTGACTCTCGTTCTGTCCTCGCCACCCTGTCCTCTCCTCCACCTTTCCTGTTATCTCAAACTCTGTGGCAGATCTGGCAGGAACTGTCCTTTTTCTCCTCCTGTTCTATCAGGCTACAATGGGTCCCCGGACACTCGTTTCTCCCGGGGAACGACACAGCTAATGAGCTTGCCAGACGGGGAGCGCTACTTGCGCCCTCCGCAATCCCTTGTAGTCTCTCTCCTCTTATCTCTGGTATCCACTCGCGTCTTATCTTGGACTGGAGGTGTACTGTGTCTTCAAAGTATTTTGACACACAGGTTCCCTCAATTTCCACTGAGGAACTTGTGCTCCCTCGTCATGCTCGCTGTGTCCTCTCTCGTCTTCGCTGCAATGGACACAGCCTTCTTTTAGGTTCCTATCTCTCTAGGATTGGCAGAATCGAGAATTCTTCTTGCAGCACCTGTGGACACTCGTCCCAGGACATCTCTCATCTCATTCTGCACTGTCCAGCTACGGACTCTTTACGCCGCTCACTCTTTGGCGACTCTCTGTCTCTCTATGACCTCTGGTCCAGACCCTGGGGAGTTGCCCGGCTTCTGGGGCTCCATGGTCTTCCGCCATGCCCCCAACCCTCGGAAGGGGTCGGGTAAACAACAACAACAACAACAACAACAACAACATAATATTGCTTGTAAACTCTTTGTAAGACTCATCATGAAAATTGAACTCGGTTCTACCGTCTGCCAAGTGGACATCCTAACCATTACTCCACTGCGCTGTCAGTTTTAAACTGATGTCATCATCGTAAAATTTTTTGAGCTAGGTTTGCTGTAATAAAGCACTTGCTTGCATCTTTACTACTAATCTACGAAGCAACGTTTTGCTGCTCATCGCTGCAGAGATGGCAACACACAGGCAGGTGCACCGAAATCAAAGCATTTGGATTTCAATTTTGCCTACTATGCTCTTTCAACTTGTACTTCCACAAAAAATTGTTCTATTTCCTTCACTTCAGGAAATAATTTCCTTTATTTTCTGATTTCAAAAGCAAATTTCTTTCCCAGTTTTCTCATGCACTCTTTATAGCAACGTGAAAAAAGGGTTGCTTTTGAATTATCTGAAAAGCTTTTATGGCATCTAAACTAGAACGGTTTACTGCAATACATAGGATTAACTACTTAACAGTGGACACTTTTGAAATATTGCTATTGGAAATAAAATGTAAAATAACTCAGCACTGCAGTATGGTGTGAATATCTGAATTAAAATGAAACAAGCGCCGCAAAAAAGTTAAAAAATCTCTCACACACGATGCATGGTTTCCATATTTGAAAAAAATACAAAAACCCGAAGTAAGGGTTTCTGCACTCAACAGACAGATAGACTCAAAGTTAAAATGAAGTGCACAACTTGCATAGCCTATAGACTGTTTTGTTGACTCCCGCGTGGCTCTACTTGAAGAAATCACCAATCTTATGCTATCAAAAATAGCTAATTTGTTGAAAGTTGCCTTGTTAAGCATGAAACAACTGTTTTAAATTACTGGTAAGACATTTTGCTGTATAGCAGTGAGAACCATGAATACAAGATTCTTCTGGAATTCTTACATTTCTACCTGAATTTCTGGAATTTCAAATTTTTAACTATTTAGTTTCCATATTCAAGACTTTATTCTAATTTCCTCATTTTGATCATTTCCTTCCAAAGTTTTTCTTTCATGACTTTTGCGTCAGATTTCTGATGAAATTTTCTCAACTTGCCAAGTGGAAACCCTCTTCAACGCCAGTTTTCGTCTAGTGGTTCTTGAAAACGAATCTTTTTTAATTTTTTATGCCTAAATTTTACCAGTAGCTTTTTTTAGACACGACAACTAACTATTTCTAGAGATTTCATGAACAGTTTTGTATTTTCTAGCTGAAAAAATCTTATCTGATGCGTTTTACTTCAGTTTATCAGATGGATTTCATTCTCCCACTTACAAGCTAATAATCATTAAGGTAAGATTGCAATTGGACTGGTCGAGCTAGCAGATGTAGCAAAAAGGAAGATCCGATTTTTTAGATCCAGTTTTGTCGTAATAAGGGTGGCCAGATCCACCTCATGTTCCTAAATTTATTTAGAAAATGGCAAAGAATTTATTGAGAGCTTCATAAGCAGGAATGGGCGACTGGTGGCCCGCGAGTCATTTTTCAAATTCCAGTAATTTTGTTTTCACAAGCTTTGCGCTTTCAGAAAAGGTAATCTCAAAAAAAGATCCTCAATTGGTAAACGGGCAAAAAAACTAGAACAAAAAAGGCTTTTGCCACAAGTTCGAGCAAAATAATTGCTTCCAAAAAGTTGATCTCAAAAAAGAAATGAATTAGAAAAGGTCTTCATGATAAAACGGGTAAAATCATCGTTCACAGCGTTCATAATTTGGTTGTAGCCTTCTATGCTGTCGAAGTTGCTCCTCCTTGTTTTAGGCTTTTATTTTGAAACTCAACAGAAAGCGTAGGTTTAGAAGATCAATGAGATTATCAATTTAGATACGAAATGGCATAAACTCCGAAATCTAGCTCTTCCGGATCCAAATGTGTTGTACTTAAGAATCAGAAAATGTTTTAAACTTAGTATAGCTGAAAATGTTTATTGTTATAAGTGGTAAAGTAATTAAAAATTTTGCTGATGAAAGTTTAATAAATGAGCTTAGTTTTTGCCAATATGTGCTAACAAACTCTATAACAATTTAGCTAGTATTGCATTTATGTACATTACTGTTTATGTTTTCCTTTTAGATTCATTCAGTGAGCATCGAATTAAATGTTGTACCAGTTTCTTTAAAGCAAGGTCAATTTTCGCTTGCAATTACCAACCTTATTTTACAAGTGTCAACCAACGCAGATATATTTTTAATGTTTTTCAATCTCAAGTCCCCACCTATTGCTGGCAACTTGTACAGTAATGACGTTCAGGTGAGAGCTTTCATATCAGCTGTTTCTGCACACGGGTGATAAGTTGCTATAGGACTAAAGGCATATGGTTTCACTTCATTTGTCCAACGTTGGACTAGATTTGTGTTACTGAAGTGCATGTTGATTGTCTGTCACTATGTGTGGTGACGTATCACTCGCAATTGTAAACGTGCGAATTTGAATCCAGAATACTTTCTTCGTACTTGTGTTACGTAAAAGGCACTTTGTGGAAATAGTGCACTGTTCCAACGGTTCCGGTAACTCGTACGCAGGTCTGTGCGCAGTTGGTCTAGCTTATCTTTTTACTCTAACTTTTTCTTCGTCGTCGTATGGGGGGTAGCCATCATCCAGGTCAGACACAAGAAAAGGACTGGGTCGAAGGTTTATCCTTTTACCACCCCAGCCTGCTCTATTGCTCAGATCAGATGCTGGCGGTGATGGAATTAAGCCAGCACCTTGTTTTGTCGTCCAAAACCGCGGACCCATTTTTCCTGGAGATGCCCGATGTGTGGGACATGTTGAAATAATGCAGTCTGCAGTCTGTTCACTAGCGCCACACTCACAATTCGCTAAAGAAGCGAGACTCCATTTGCGCATGAACGAACCGAAACGACCAACGCCAGTACGCAGGCGATTGAGTTTGACACCAGCTGTTCTGGTCAAACTCATTCCAATAAGCCTTATGCTGACCTTAGGCGTGTAGACACAGAGCGCTGACGTACTCTTGGAGTACTCCGTGTCCCATGTCAAGTTTGTCCATTGGGCAGCATGGATGCCCAACCCAGATAAGTTGTGCAATAATTTTCCGCGCGGCAGGAACAAACGGGTGTCTAGATTTCAGTCTCTCCTTGCTAGCAGCCTTCGACTCGGTCAGCTGGCCATGCAGAATGTGGCCAGGGTCCAAAGAATTGCGATTAGCCAAGCTCAGCTGGCTGGATGCGAGAGATAACTGGAAGAATGTCCGTTGGAGTGAAACGTAGGCATCCAGTGACAATGCGCAAAGCGTCATTAAGAACGCTGTCAATGAGGCGAGTATGCGCGCTGCGACATCAACCTGGCGCACAGTACCCAGCAGTCGAGTAGATCAGGGACAAGGCAGCTGTGCGCAATGTCTTGGCACCAGCGACCCACCCTGAACCCGCAAGTCGCCTCAGCAGCGAAACGCGCGTGAATAGCTTTTTGCGCGATGCCTCAAGGTAATGGCGTTGCGAGAGCACTCTGTCCAGTTTCACACCAAGATAGGTCTGCACAGGACAAAATGGTAAAATTTACAATTGTTATTGACTTTAAGCTCACGCTTGGCCTCTCGATTGTGGAGGTGAAAAGCTGCCGTCCCCGTTTTAGCGTGGCTGAATGTTAGCCGCCAAGTCTGGATATATGCAGAAAGTGTAGTCATGTCTTCGTTAAAAGTTCTTTCAAACACCTTTCAATCTCCAAATAAGTAAAGTATCGCCAAGTCATCAGCGTAGGCATACTTTTTCGAGGATATGGAAGGCAGATCGTATATGTATATGCTGAAAAGAAGTGGAGCCAGGACTGATCCCTGTGGAACGCCATTTTTCAGACGTCGGAGCCTGCTTGGCTCGCTGTCACTAGTGGTCAGGGTGAAGCTTATTGTTTCGACGCGATTGTAGATTAGCCGTTCGAGAATTTTGTAAGGGACGCAGAGCAGAGAGATGGGACAGTAGCTCTGTGGGTCCTCTACAGGTTTTGAGGGCTTAGGGATCGCGACTACCAGCGCTCTTCTCCAGATTTTTGGAATTTTGAGTTGGCGCAAGCAAGAAGAAAGGAAGCCACGTAGCCAGAACTTTAAGAACTTCACTCTGACTGAACGGTGATAACAGATAGCTCATGAACTACAAGATTTTGTATCAGTTAATTCTTTGTCTTTGTTATGCGGCTAATGAGCTTAAGTTTTTGCATTTATCTTTCTTTTCAGATCAGTAATTTTTCATATGAAGAGCTAATGACATCAAGTATCACCTACATCATGAATAAGATGACTCACGACAGTGATCACATAACTTTCGTGATGTCCTATAACTCCACCCACATTAATAGTTCCTTGAATAAAAGTGCGCAATTAAACATCACGATAACGCCGAGAGTGAGAACACGTAAGAGCGAAAATTATCTTTTTACTGTTGCTGTTTATTGTTAATGGGTATGAACTCGTGTTTTGTTTGAGAGTCTTTGGCTGGACTGGGCTACTGCTCGCCCTTGCCGACTGTCTACTACGTGATGGAGGAATCCATTTAATTCTTTTCTCAAGAAACCTACAAGAAAACTTCCAATGTTATACCCCTCATTATTCGTATATGCCATTTTTAAAACGTCTGTAATTCGAGGCCTACACACTAGCTACGATGCTGCATCTTGCTGCCACGGCTGCTTACCTTTGATGCCAAAGTTGGCTGGCATATCAATGTTTCCCTGTATTTTCAACTGAAACTTTTTCAGGTTTAAATTTTCAAGTATCGCCGAATGGCAGTTATGTGCTACCGCTAGAAGCACTGGATGCAACTGAGCTGTTAAATCTTACCTCATCTTTACCTATTTATGAGCTGATTGAAGAACCTAAGCACGCTTCTGTGAAAGTTACAAGTAGTAGAAGTAAGTTAAATTTATCCGCAGCCAGTTATTTTTTCCTGCGCTCAGGAGTGCTTGTACCGTTATGTTGTTAGCTTGGAATGGGAGACCACGCATGGAAGGGTAACACCAACTGATGCTTCTCCGGGGTTGAAACAGTGAAGCTGCTCACCCATCGTGTGATCACCAGAGGCTATTTTATAGATCCGATGACCTTCTGCCTCCGTAGTGGCACGATTGTCTTATTTGTTTGCTTTCAACAACTGATTTAAGATATACTGTTCTTGCTCTCTTTATACTGAGTTATTTACAGACAACTTTTGTTTCATATTTCCTGGCACAGCGCGTTACGTGATTGAGTCGATTAGAAGCACTGCAATCACACGGAGGGAAGCTCCTTGGTAAAATCACCACTATGTAGAGACCATGTGAAAATTAAACGCGTGGTATGAATCTCAGTGTCTGCTTGCATCTGTTGCAGAACTCTATACATTTATTTGTTTTGTTTTCAAGTAAGCTTCTATGCTGCTCAAGGTGGATTTGATACAATGTTTATAGTTACAAGCAGGATTTTTGATTTCTGGTTTCTTATGAAACCCTAGAAAAGTCTAACGAAATCCTGGGATCCCGGAGAAAACGGGAATTTTAATCATGAACACAAGACGCAAACATTTAAAATCAATTGGCAAATGTACACTGAAGTTTGATTTGTTCACTTTTATTGTAATAACTGAAAAAAAATCTCTGAGCATTGGCAAGTTGGTCTCTAAACTGTAAACGAATCTTGGTGGTGAACAAACCTGCAGCAGAAAATCATGTTCTGCTTCAAATAAAGTTGCTAAAATGTTCAGTAGAACTTTGTTTAAGATTCGTGTTTTTTTAATATGAAGGCTGAAATGAAATTTTGAGCAAAATTTTTTTCGTTGGTGATAAAATAGTTATTTTACCAATGATTGCGTAACATCCTGGAAAACCGGGAAACGGAAATACAAAAAGTTACTAATTTTCGAATATTCCCGAAATCGGGATTCCGGTTTCGAAGATTGTTGAATTAGCGAGTTGAAAAGTTTTTTGCAAATAATTTTTATAACCTCTACAGTTTTGAAAATCTGTTAACATTTAACTTGTGTGTTATTTATTCAGTGTTATGCAATGCAGTCTGCATTGTTTATTATTATGCAACACATACATTGCATGTGGTATAATGATCATTGCACAACTTTGTGCTGTTATGATTGTTTTCATATCTAGGAGAAGATTATATAATTAAAAATGCACAAGCTTGCATAGCTGGTTTCTGACTTTAAGTAACAATTATTTTGTGTAAGCAGCATGCTATATGTGTGACATTTATGAAATGTGTAATAGGATGTTTTGTATTTTTGTGAAATTAGCAATGCACGAGGTCTCACGTGGCTATTGCACAGCAACCTGGCAATCCAAAAAAATGTCAACAACAACCACAACTTCTTGAGAAGAAATCGTACAATCTTTCAATAGTAACAATGATGATCCGAAGTCATTTAGAGGGCCCCCAGCTACCCAAAGTTTGACTTAAAGGTTTTGTGAAAATTCGCATATCTATGCAACGGAACGAGATAGAAAGTCGTGTTTGGTGCCAAAATTACAGAATAGTCGATTTTCCTGCCTGAACGTAATACATTGTTAAGCGCTAGCTACAACAGAAACCAAGTTTTACTAGAAAATATCGTTTTTAGCCATTGGGTAGTCAAAATTCACCATTGTCTTATCTCCACCATTGTGATGCTCAAGCTTTTGTCAGCAGTTATTATGTCATTAAACTTCGGTTGCTCTAAAAATCTCCGCCTCATGTTTTGGTGCATCTTTTTGACTTTGGGTTTATATTGAACTAGCCGGTTTTGCCGGCGTTGCCCGCAAGGCCCCCGTCAGTAATGCCGAGGTTAAGAGTATCGGTTCAGCCGGCCAAGCTGGCTTCATCCAGTAGATACTTCTGAAAGCAGTAATAAAAAGTTTATGTCGTTTGACATAGCCAAATCTCTTTCCGATACAAAACTATGGTTGAAGCGCAGTTGATTAAAAAAACATGGGGGTTGTGCATAGCACTACATTGCTCCCAAGTTTATTGAGTTCCTGGCAACGTCTTGTTTGCTTTGTTTTCACCATGTACGTCCTTAAACAAACTTTTATCCGCTAAATTCAGCAAGTGCTTGAAAGCATAGTAGGTTGTGTAAGGGCGCCTAGGTAATTGATTTGTATTTTCAGTATTAAACTATTGAATTCCCTGGATCCCGGGAAAAAACCGAGATTGCATAAAAGACAAACAACAAAACGTAAATGCATCAAGTTTGCTTTAATTATTTTTCATATAATGACTGCGTAAAGAACTCACTGCACTAACAGATTTGTCACTTAGTCGTGACCGTAGTTTTGTGGCAAACAATTCTGCAGCAGAAAATGTTCGTTCTGCTTCAAATAATGGTGGGATGGTCAATAAGGCTTTGAATACCTGCTCTAATTTGCTTGGTCTTTTTCCGGTAGCTTCTAGTATTTTCATTTTCTGCTTGATTACAGTTTGAAATTGGCTGACTTGACTTCTATCATCAACAAATGTCTCCAATTGGTTGGGAGTGTAGTTTGTGGAATGTTCAATGTATGTCTGAAGTCTTTGGAAAAGACTTTCATGCTCCTGGTTTTTGTTAGTATTGCTAGCCAACTTTATATCTTTGTTCTCATTCTGACCTTTTCCTTCATTGTCATTTTCCCAAAATAGACAGAAAAATAAAGTGGTAGCAGTTTTCACAAAACCATCTTTGGTGCTGCTATCCAATAACGATAGGTCATCAGCATAATGCTCACCATGAATTGATAAATTTGGATTTTAAAGATAATGTATCAAGTTAACCATATCGTGTTGTCGTCTTTGTTGTATGCGGTTTTTTATGCAACAAAGCAAATGTTCAACGAGGCTTGGCTTCCTCTTCTTCAACTCAAAAAATAAAAATTGGGAAATTCCTTCCGCAGTCAAAAGCGTTGCATCTTTACGACATAAAGCATCGACCGCAAGTTTTATTGATTCAAGAGCGCATTTTAGCTCGTGAAGAAACAAATATTCAACTGTTAATATATCATGTTCAATCGACAAATCGAATAGAACTTTCGATGTGCACTGTTTTAGACATACAAACCTCTCAATCATTTCATACATGGAGCTCCAGCGAGTTTTACAATCTAATACAGATGACAACTCTTAGTTTTGTTCCAACAACACGTATTTCTGCGAGACTGTTTTTTACCGGACTTCTTCGAAATATCTTTACAGGAGCAAGTGTAGCATTGCACTGACTTGCCCCGCCAGGTCACATTTTCAGCGCACACAGAGCAAGAAAAGATGAGGCCAGGATTGGGATGAACGTTACCGCTCATCAAGAGATGAAGAATAAGGAGACGAAGAAGGGCAGGAGAAAAGAAATAGAAAAAACAGGCGACCGATTTTGAAGAAGCTGTGTGCTGCCCTTCTGCGGTCGTTCAAGGGGCAGCATAGTGAAAAAATGAAGGGGAGTATCCGGGGTAACTGGGACCATCGGGAAAGCCAACAGCCATTTTGACCCAACCCAAACGGAGTCGGGGACCGCACCACCACGTTGAGGCGGCTGTTGATTGGTGCAGTTCTGTTGCAGCTAGCGCTTAACAATGTATTAAGTACCGACAGGAAAATCGACTATTCTGTAATTTTGGCACCAAACACGACTTTCTATCTCGTTCCGTTGCATAGATATGCGAATTTTCACAAAAACCTTTAAGTCAAACTTTGGGTAGCTGGAGGCCCTCTAAATGACTTCGGATCAAAAACAAATTTTTGTTTATTTTTATGACCAAATTCCGATCTGAAGAGGCCCCGTACATAGTTAATTTCAATAAGTTTTGTAGCATCATAAAAGCAATTACAGTCAGAATCTTGTCTTCTTTGTTTCAAGATGTTCATATATATTGTTCGTAAATTTACTTAAATGGATATTGTGAACAAGATTTGACAGGTGCCAGTCTGCTGTATATTGTATGAGCGCCACTATCTATAGTTATTGTTTACTTTAATTCAATGTATTAAACCCAAACATTTCATTAAAACGCAAACTTTAAACCTGAGTTTGTACATTGTGATCGACCTCGCAGCGGTTTGAACCCAAAGCCCGTGCTTCAAAAGGGTCATTCTAAAGAGATAACTTAAGCTACTGAGTAGTTGAGCGGTTTACAAACACTTATAATTCGGGATTAATTTTAATTATCCGTTTTAAGCGTCTCGTTGAAATCTCATTGCTATATAATCTGGTTAAAAACTATCTACTTAATGTCTGGTCGAAATAGTTTTGTGGGCCTGCTGGTCTTTGACCCATTTTGAAAGTGCTTTGATTAATATTTCAAAGAATTTCTCATGCACGCCGTATGTGATGCAGACGCTCTGATCGCTGCATCATGGAGCCGGTTCGTTAACTACCGATTCCATTCCAATCGCTGAGCCAAGTCGTTTGAATCTTAGAATAAATCAACATGTTCTTTTAGAGCGTCGTTCCATTGGATCATTGCGATTTACTCACGATGACGTTATTTCTGGTCTCGTGGTTCTTGACGTCGGTCACGTGAACATGACTAATGTGACGTTAGTGGAGGATCAATTCATGTTCAGGTGAGTGGTTTGCCTGCTATCTTGCCTCTTGCTTGTTCGTTTGGTAGAATCTTTTCCAAAGCTAATGCCTCCGTTCCAGTTTTGATTTACGAAGTCATAATTTTAATTTTCAGAGTCAGTGTTATGGACAGTTCAGTTCAACCTGCTGTTGGGAGGTTTCGGTTTGAAATTGTCCCTCGCAATGGAATTGATTATACAACCACGACCATGACAGGTGGGTAGACTTACGGAATTAAATATACTTGTTAGTAGTTGAGCTTATACTTCAGCCATCTGATCTAGTAGTAGAGATGGATTTAAATTCCCCCAGAATGTTTTTGCCTTGGTCTCCTACTTAGCGTTCAGTTAGTTTTCTTTGTGATCGTATTGCCACATGTGATTGTTTTGATGTATTTTTTGTATCGCAAAATGTTTGGTGACCAAACGTAATACCACTTCGCGGCTTCTTCAACTTTCCGAAAAGTATGTGTTTGATAAGCTCCATTTTATAGGCAACTTAACCAACGATTGCTTATGAAATGGCGAAGCTTGTCATTTGGTTGAGTTCATAAAGAAAGTTGTTTTTATGTTTTAATTGATCACTTTGCTGTAGATACAATTGCTACAAGGAATAATACAACTGCCAGCTTCAGCACAACTCAACCACTGCTGAATTCGACGCAGCAAGACATTTCAACCATCTCTGATTCTTCCTTTACTTTACAAGCTACAGCAAGAGCCAACGATATTATCAACATGGTATGTACAGTCAGCTGTGCGTAATTGTGTGGTTAAGCTATACCTGATAAATATATGCGCGTATTTTGCAGTCACATTGAAATATCTGCGGTTTGAAAGGCAGTTCAGACCTGCTTCGTAGGCTCCAGCTCTGCCGGCGCTGTTTACGTTCACCGCAGCTACTTCAGCCGAGGGGGAGAATTAGAGCAAGCAACTTTCAGTGCTTTGCTCAGGAACTCAACGCTGAAATGAGGCGGGCATTCAGAGCTAGACCTTGTTTTCTAAACTATTGTCGTATGCATGTTGAACTAAAAATGTGTTTTGTGCGGTTTTAGACGGAGAAAGTGCAAGACACAAGGTCACCTTGGTTGATACCGGTGGTAGTGATTCTTGCAGTCATCGTCATCCTAATTCTCGTCATGATTTGCTTGTGGGCGGTGCGTGAGAAGAAAAGCGACCTAGACTATATAAAAGGGGAAGAGTCCCCAACTTTGAAAGCTACCAGTGCCCCGAAATACTCGCCGCAGCCCCATCATCAGAGCACCATCGATGGTGACACGGTTGTGAAGATCACTTCTTCGCGGACCGATTCCTTTGAGGCTCCACAGCACTGCCCCACCGCCTCCGTCGTGGTCACACCTTTGCGGAAAGTGACTCCATTTTTGGAAGACGAAGATTTTGATGACGGTTATTATGGAGACGGCTACATGTCTAATTCAATGCCCCCTGAAGGACATCTGGCCGCTTCGGGTCTCCAGGAATTATCAGTGGCTCAAGGACCAATTGCCATATCTTCTCCACAAGGATTCGGAGATTATAATTTGGATTCTCACGGATTCATGGATCCTTATAATTCATTTCCGCGATCCATAGGAAGTAGAATCCATGAAGAATTATCTACATCCTATGATAGCATGGAATCCGCCGAAGTTGGGCTCCTACCGCGGAACATTTCATCCGGATCTCTTTCCCTTGATAACAAACCGCTGAGCCGGCCGGCATTAGAGGTGAACCAATTTTGGGTTTAATTTTTTTGAATCTGTAGATTATTGAAGTATTCTGATATGCAGTGGCCACAAGACGCTTTGCTTCTGCCATGGGCCTGTTGAAAAATTTACCAGTTCAATGTTTGGATCGGATGCCATAGCGTGTTTCATGTTACTGAGAGTAGCTACACTTACATCTGTGTCAATTTTTATTCGTCTTATGTGTAAATACGGTTTACCTATTTATTCGAGATGGTCAATAATCCAATTTTAATATTTGGGGATGCTGAAAAAACTATGTAAGTTACTGCTGAGAATAGAGTGAGCAGCCTTTTCCGCAGGCGAGCCAAATCATATTTTTACCCAATTGTACTAGACCGGGGGTCATAGTACTCACCAAGGGGCTTTTTATAGATTAAAACGTTTTGGGGGAGATTGATTTGTGAGCACGGGCCGTATAATTTTACCTCGCTGGCCTCGGGTTCCACAGCCCTGGGTTAGAACGATCCTTGTTACAAATACTTGATTTTTCTTGGTACCGTTGTCATTTAATCAAAGTACAAATCGCGATGCAGTTCGCAAAAGAAACTCATCAAATCATCTGCGTTTTTGTCGCAAATAAGCAAGAAGTTACTGACGCTAAAAACAAGAAACGAAATAATAACCTACTTTGCCACCATTGTCAACTCTTTTGCAATTATTTGGTTGATTGCCTTGTGAAGTTCTATGCAGAAGTCACTGCACCTAAAAGTTTTAATCATTTTATATTGTCTAACCTCGCTTAATTTTTTTTTATACTACCTTTGCTTCATTTACCTAAATATAAAGTCAGCATGTAACAGTATTTTGTGTGCCTTCATATTATGAATTAAATGATACTGATTGTCAATGCCAAGGAATCGACTTGACTCTTTTTAGCCAAAGACTTGTATTGTGCTACTTATTTGTGTTCGCTATTTAGTACATTTTATCACCTCAAGTTGTTAAGGTAATTTTGTGCTGTGGAGGTTTTTGATATTAGTGCTGCAATCACTAGCGTATTAATTAGGAATCGTGCCATGCTTCCTACTTTGGCCTCATAGCAAAAAGAAGAGCCAGTTTAATTCACATTTGTGCGGCTATAGGAAAAGATCATTTAAATTTTGTTTAAACCCTTTGCGGTCCAATTAATTTTACCAAATTCTGCCCATCAGGTCCAATTTTTTTTTTCAACTGATTTTAGTACATTTTTACCTGCATTGGCAGTTTGGATCGTGCGCTGTAATCATCCCTGGGATCGGTTTGGACTTGCTGTAGCTTCTGCTTGCTATATATCATCCCAGGGATGAGGTTGGACTAAATTACATAAATTTTTTTTTGATCCCAGGGATGAGGTTGGACCGCAAAGGGAAAAAACGTCAATTAGGCTTGTCGACGTAGAATCCAAGAAAATGGTCGTCACCACACAAACAGTAAAGACCTCCCAACCCTTTCGAAAGTCCTCTGTGCGTTAGTGGTTGTCATTTTCCTGTCATTTTTGTTCTCGCTTTACCTACCGGCGTCCAGGGAAGTTTGCAGAAAAATGTTTTCGTGGATATTGCAAAAGTAGCTAAGTTCTTTTAGGACTTGCTGGGCCCCTGATAGCTATGGAAATCCGGAAGTAGTCCGTGGTGCACGGATTCCGGTTACGGACCAATGCTTATAGTGAACGTGGATTCGCAGTGTTATCAACTGTGTTTTGAAGTTTATTAAAATTGTAATTCGCTATTATGGTTGTGGTAACAGCTTAGACCTACAAGTAATGTACGGTCGATACAAGTAAATCAACGCGAATTGTGTTAAAACTTTTAAGATATGCGTATAATAAAACCAATGCGTTTCGTGATAATCGCATCTTCAGAGTTGTAAAGAAATCAAAAAAGACTAACTATAAGGGACTAGACATTTTGCTATGCTATCAGTGTTACACTCTATCAATGCACCAATTGCTACGTACTACGTATACTCGCCGCATCAATTCAAAATATTGATTTCATAGTATTTCCCACAAGATAGCGAACCGCTATAATGAAAACGTAGGCTGCTTGTAGGCGAAAGGAAAATGTAGTAAAAGGCATCTAGCACAGTAAGCAAAGAGTACCACGTTGTATATGTATATAACCTCGTGATGGTAGACCTACTATGAAATTAATCTTTTGAATTGATGTTGCGGGTAGATACGTAGTAATTGGTGTATGTGATGGAGGGTAGAAATGTTAGCATAGCTAACTGCCTGCTCTCTCTGGTTAGTTGTTTTCAATTTCTTTGCAGCACTAAAGATGCGATTTCAGCGAAATGTATTTGTTTTGTTGTATTTTAGAGCTTAAGTACAATTTGAGCTGGTTTAGTTACATCAATCATGCTTCACTGAATTCATAGAAGCAACAACAGAATCTTTTAACTATGTCGGAGTTGGATAGGATAATCTCTGTTAACAGAGCCAACGCCTTTATGAAGTTTACAAAAGCAAAACTGTAAAAATTCACATTTTGAGTCTTAATTGCTATCTTTGAATCGAGCATTACTTGGTGCAGATATTAAAATTATTCATCCGCATGTAATATGCGACTTAGTACACCCATCAATGGCTGTCCGTCTTGGATCTAATCGTTTATGTTTTGATATAATCAAAATAATTGGCCGCTTTTCTTTGACCCGATCAGCATAGGTTATTGCTCTGTAAACACAGGTGCATGCTACTACTGTGTCTTCTTTTTTTTGATGGATCACTGAGGCAACATCTTTAAGAGTTTTCCAGATACCTTGTTACGAAGGATAATTCGTAGCAACGTTAAAGACTGTTACTTCGATAGTACTGTATGTAACTAATTACGTGGCCAATCTTGTTTATGACATTTTGATTGTGATTGTGACGAACATTGGCCAGTCGTGAACCTAGCACGCTTTAACACATGACATCATAGTTATCCACTGTTGCTTTTCTGCAATCTCCTGTGATATTGAGAATGTTTTTTGCATGGTATATGTATGACCTATAATTTTTAAAGAGAGAGAAATAAATTGTTTTGACGTGTATCTGCGAAAGTTCAGTCCGCAAATCATTGCTTGTAGTTGAAAGCCGTAAAGGTTAAGTGGAACTGGTAGTTTTTTTAGGTTGGTAGATTTTGTGTTGTTTGAAACAAGAAGTTTGGTGAATCCGCAGCTAAAAGATTGAATATTTGGTACCGAATCAACTGGGTCTCCGTAACGTTGCAGGCAGTCATTATTGGAGCGATAAATTACGTCGCCTCGAACACAAAATACTATGACGGAGATAGAACCTAAATGCAACTTTGCCATACGCGTGATCGCTGACTACATTTCCTAATTCACCAAGTCCAAGTAGCTCACTCATCTTAGTTCTTGATCAGACCAGCGGCTATGTGTTCCGTTTAGTGGCAAAAAGAAGATAACAAGGGGGTCTTTCTTGAAGCATTCTTACATGCATGACCAAATCAACGTACGTGAGACATTAATATGAAGAAGCAGCTGCTAGAAATTTTTAGACTTTTGAATCTCGGTGCAACTTAATTCATTTGGATTATCGCTCTTCTATTCTCACATTTGCTCGCAAATTACAGCTCGCTCTCTATACGGCACTTTTTTCTCTCATCACTCATTTATAATATATGCAAGGAACCAAAACCTGATTTAAGAACAAAAGCTTTACTTTTTCTTTGTCTTGTACATCAAATGTGATGTTGCAAAATCATGCGGTGGCACCAATTTGCAACAAAAATAGTTTTGCGTGGCCATCGCAACAAAGGCTTAATATTGGCCTTTCTGCGAATAGAGTTTAGCCTACCATATTACAGGTAGTTTATGCTGTATATACCAAAGTTAAAACTGTAATTTGTCAGACAATATGAAACCACATGCTCATTGTACATTACATTAAATTTGGAACACTTATTTCAACTATTGTACTCAAATGAGTAATGCCAAATGAAACAAAGCAAATTGTAGGCTAATATTGGTTTACTACTTCAAATGAAATTGGATCACGTTGCAACGTCATAAACCACATGTAATGAGTGCAAAAAGCTGATTTAAAGCTCAACATAAATTGCTCAGCGCGCCACATTAAGTTTGGTTTTCATTGAATGAAATGCCTTAGAAGTTTAGAAAACGTAGATCGTTTACAATACAAGTACGAGTATTTAAATTTGATTCTGCCTAAAACAATTCGAAAATGTATCTGCTAGATACTTGAACTTGTTCACCTACTTTAAATTTTTCCACATACCAGTAGAACATCCTGATCAAAATATGATGTAACAGCACATTGTGAAATAGCTATCAAAAAGATATAAAAACTCACTTTTTTCTGATGCACCTCTGTCAAAAAGCTTTATTTTGGGCGGCGCATTTCCTCTTTTGCCTTACTGCACTAATTCTGTTAATTATTAATTGATGAAATGGTCTCATACAGCTAGTAATTGACTAGTTATTTAATCACGTATTTGGGTTCATTTTCATATCGACGTTTTAAGAGCAGGATTGGTTTTTTCCATAACGTTTATTTCGCTTGATATGTACTTTGTTGATTTTTTAAAATTATAAATGTGGTTGTAAATGGCACTTGCAAATTGTATATCTTTAAGTAGACCTTTCGGTAATTATGCTTTTAAGACTAATAAGTGAAATGACAAGAGCAGGATGCTAGCTCAATAGATTGATATAATAGTTTGAATCAAAAAATGTGATTGAGACCGAGTGCAATTCATGCTTGCACATTTTAAATACATTGAGTTTACGTAGTTGTAACATCGAACAAGTCGGCGAGGAAAGATTTTGAATTCCTTCTTCGAATATCTGAAAACAAAGCGTAAATTCATTTTTAAATTGGGTTAAAAATCTCTTTTACTTCTTACTCAGATTTTACCTAATCCAGTGCTCTTGACTTTGTTGACCCCATTGATGGTTTTTTTTAAAGTTAAAGGATTTTTATATTTGAAGTTTAAGTTTAGCACAATCAATGGGTTTTTTCGAGCTCGCTGTCCAAAACTCATCAAACACAAGATGGATGTGGAGTTTGGGAGACTGAAAAGTGACTTAACAGTCGTGAATTTGCGTTTACTTCTCTTACACCTTGTGATAGGGACCTAGGCGTAGTTAGTGGAGCCCTCAGGGTCATGTTTCCCAAATTTTTTAAACGCGATCAAGGAATTGAAGGTGTAATTGGATGCAACAACTAAAAATAGAAACCCCCCAAAAAAGATCATCTAGCAAAATTCAGAAACATCGAGTCCAACAGATATAATCTAGTCCATCCCACTGCTCCTGACTACGCAAATGGTTTGGAGGCACAACAGATAACAGTCCGCACCGCATATCCGGCCAAGATCAAGGTAAGAAAAAGTGGCGGTGCATGTTGAACCAGTCATGAATGCAAATGGCAAGCTGATGGTCTCACCCCGACGAGGCGGAATGCAATTTGTAGGGACTCAAAATTGGACTTTTACGGCATGTTGAAGAAGAAGCTTCTCTATCTCAATCTTGTGAGGCAAGTGGTTTTCAAGTATTAGTGCAAACAGTCTTCAAGTCAAAATCCATCCACACACATTGTTGTGGTTGATGTAAACGATAGGTGAACGAAATTGTAATTTGCTCCCAAGCTCACACTCAGTGCAAATGGCAGTTCTGCTCACCTATGTCACATCCAACGTCTCAGGATTAGATCCCTCACTTTTAAGATTGTTGATAACAAATTGGTGTCCAGTTTCCACCAGCACACTCGATACCATGCCATCGCCGATTGGGCCGCGTAAGTTACTGTACTCTTCCATAGCTCGGTCTACCTAAACAATTTTTTTTAAACCTTCAGTTCGGTCAAATCCTTAAACTCTGAAACGTGGTTCCCACTTTTTTGTTGAAAACTAGGCTTTAAACTTGTTTTTGACGAACAGTCATTGCATTCATATAGAATCTGAATTTCAAAGTTGACGTAATTGAATGTATAAAAAAATTTGATGGTGCATTCTTCAAAAACCGCTCATTTGACTTTGCTTCATACAAAATAAACAATTTTTTGCGAGTGTTTTGCTTTTGAGCTGGTCAAAATTTAAGTGGAGCAGTAAGAAACTAGGCCTACCTCTGCAACCTCAGTCATAAGATCAAAGAAAGTAGTCGGCATTGAGTGTAATAGGAAGCACTAAAAATTTTAGAAATGCTTTAAAAAATCCTCACTTCTTTACGTGCTAAAGTTTTTCGGCGTCTACATAAAAAGAAAAATCTAAACTTCTGAAAAGCAAGGCACTAAGTACAATCATTGCTGGTTGGTGGAAAACATGGTCTCTAAATGCCTTTACTTAGCGACAACAATGGACTAAGTATTTCTGAATGCACTTAAATACATGTATACTTGTCAAAAGTGCAGCCACAGAGGTCCAAAGGAAAAATTGCTCCTTGAAAAATTTATCTTAGCCATGTTTTCGACTAACTTTTTTAGTCATCACAGTATTCTAGAAAATGCTATCTACCTCAGGAAATATATCGCTTGTCTTCCGTACATAACAAAATCTCGTGCCGTGGTATTTAAAAAAACAGTATTTCAAGGAATGACTCAAAATAAAAAACATCTTGCCCCTTTAGTCAGCAAATTTGTGGCAGGTAATGTCTTGAAGTTGGCAAATATTTTTAATTGTTTTCGCTTCCATTACCAAAATTATTGAACTTTATTTAGATCAGGCAGTAGGCTTACTTTGAAATCAGCGTGCAAAGTACACTTAGGGAAGACAAACAGAAAACTTTGATTTAGGCCAACAAGTTTTGCTGCCTGGTGCCAGCAGACACCAGCACATGCCTCATGGTCGTAAACGTCACTAAGATGATATTCGTTAATGTCTAATCAATTTTTTTTGTTTGCAAAACAGTATTTATTATTTATTTTTTGCATTACCTTGCATAAGTAGTCACAAGATTAATAATTAAAGCATAATTTTATTTGCCCATAAAATAAAATCATGACATTGTTTCCAGCAAAGCTGTGACCTGGTGTTTTATGTTAAAAAAAATAAGCATCACAATGTAACAAATAGCATTGTAAGGTAGCGCATAAAGGTTGGAAATATCAACACTTGGAGTTGACTTCCTTTTGCTAGCACAGGCTTTTCAAAGCAATTGCACAAACTTTACTATTACAAGATAATTATTTTATTTTGCTGCTGCGAAACCAGAAGAATAAACTAAAAGGATATTCAAAAAGTCATATACTAGTTTATTCAGAGAAGTATGGGAAGACAACAAACTGATATCTTAGTCAAAATCCAATGCAAAAAAGGCACAATTCTTAGCACTCAAAACGAAATAATCTTCAACCAAGGGGCTAAAATTTTAACGCACCAGCAAAAGTTTTAACATCCTAAGTAACAATTTACTAGCAGAAGCGAGTTTGGGGAAAGAAAGGAGAGAGTCTGTGGCTTCAACCAAATTTTGAGTTACAACAGTTCTAACTAGCTACAACTTCTTGATCTTCCAGTTTGTACGTCCTAAGCCTGGTTTCCATCACGCGTTAAATAGCGTAAGAATTCTTTCTTTGTCTATTCAATTTTATGCGCGGAGCGTTTTTGCCCGTAAAATGACTTCAAATAGACAAACAAAAAATATTTACGTTACGTAGGCAGGTAACGCCTAATGGAAACCAGCCTTTAAAGTTGAGACCCCAAACCTAAACAAAAAGTATTGTGCAAAAAAAAGCAGGCGCTTGGCGAAACGAGAAAAGGCGTTGTCAAAATTATGCGAATTCCGGCTCGCACGATTTTGGCAGAAATGCGCTGTGTCAACAATGCTACTAACTCCCAAGTTGATCTGAACTCAAGCTTTTTTAACCGTAGGCGTAAGCATCGTTAGTTTCTTTCATAAATGAGGTTCTTCTTACTGCAGTAGCTCTGGGGTCCCCGTAGAATAAATCTGTCCGTACCAGTAGGCTCACTGCATTAACATTGGTGTGAACTTTGTTATCACATATCATGTATTCTCCAATTTCAGATTAAGCGGTGTAGTAGCAGAACTGTAGTGATATGCTGACATGTCAAGTTAATGCTGCTTGAAGAATGAAGAGTTTTAAGATTTTACTGGCTTTGCTGCTATTTGCAGCACTAGCTGCAGGTAGGTTCTCGATGTTTTTTCACGATTATTGAACAATGAAACAATGGCGGATTGAGAAATTTTCGCTAATAGGGATAAATGATTTGTATATGGTTGTCATATAATTTGTTCAAAAGACTAACTATGCGTGCTGGTGAATGCTTGCATGCACAGCAGAATATTTACAATCTTACCAAACTTAAGACATAAATATTACGAGAAGCTGGATTGTGAGGTAGCAATGCCGTCACAAGGGAAAACAGAGTGATGGGGAACAATCCAAATTGAGGGGGCATTGAAATAGATAGAGTTTTGCGGATCAAAATTGATATTTTATGGGGGCATATTTTCTGTAATTTTGGAAATTTAAAAAAAGGACGATAGATTATAGAAAGAATAAATGAAATGCGTAGAAGGCGTGCTTGCATCTTGATACAACTGATATACATGTAGTTTAAAGATGTGAAACTTTTTTTGTAGACAAACCGATCTGAAACTATTGAAATTTGCTTGGCCGGCAAGACCTTATCAAGAAAGCATTGGTGTCAGACTGTAGATTGCATGTGGGATAGACAGGCTTTTCGAACGCGCCATTGAACACTGGCTGGCATCACTTTTCCATCCACGCTATGGGTGTTGACCTTTTCATATGAATTGGAAACAATATTTTCGAAGCGCGAATTTACGCATTTTACATCCAGATCCAACATTTAGACAATTTTTTTTCAAGTCGATTTTTTAAGAGAGAATTTACAAACTACACAACAACTTCGCATCCCAAAATTTTTCATCTTTGGCTGATGGCTACACATCCGAACTTTAAGTAAATCGAGGAATTTAGAGTAGCCCCAAGCATGTGGGCAATAGCTGTCGTCAGGGAAGGCATGTCACCCCCGGCTCCTCATAGCGACCGCACTAAATGGGGAGGAAGAGGGGGATGTCGGATGTCGGCAGTCATCGGATGCTACTGAATAAAACTAATCATATATTCGAAAGGCTGGCTATAGAAAAAAAGAATGTATGCAAACTTTCGGTCATTTTGACGGGGATGCGTACAAACTTACAAACTAGAAAACATTTTAACTTATTAAGTCGGTCTACATTCATATTTAATTAAAAGCAAAAAGTTATATTGGAGTTGCTGTAAGGGGGCTTTACTTTCCATTTGCATTGGATACGTCTTGGATTGATGCTAAAAGTAAAATCTGTAATTTAAGCCACAAACAACTCATAAACATAGATTATTTATGATGAAAAAGCTGGTGGGTGCATCTCCCGCATCTTCTCCAACACTTTACCACTGCTCTAAACCAAGCACGACACTTGGGGAAAGTGGAAATGTTTAAAACATTTAATTCATCGAATTTAAGATGAATGGAGAACTTGGGAGGCTGCGAAGTTACCTCACAGTCTGGTCAGCAGTCCCTCGTTGTAGTTGGCGATAGCGATAGTTTGAACCCGAATGGCGAGCTTGAAAGAAAACATCGGTTGCAATCAACTCCATGTTCAAAGTTAGTTCTTGAACAATTTGTTTTTGAAGTAATCAGCTACAGCAAAGACACAAAAATTCGACGCTTGGGTAATTTAGGAGGATTCTACAAAAATAAAACATTTTTAGGTTATTTTAAGATTCATATGCGAGACCTGTGGTATTTGCCAGGCTGGCTCGTGTGTTAGCCTGATGTTGCATGCAATCATGGAAAGTGTGTTATGCAGGTTATCTTCCTTACTTGTAGTGAAAAGTTCAACCGATTTCTACTTGAAAGATATCAAAAGTTTAAGGACTAGAATTGATCGCCTTTTTTTTTACGAGCGCCTATTGTATGTTTATGTTAGCGAACAACTTGTTAGAACCAAACCCAGATTTACGTAAATCATGATGGGTTCCGATGCAGTTTACCACTCAAAGAGTTTATAGTAAGCGAGATCTATTTAAAACCCTTTTCTCTATCCACATAGCACGTGATCACCATAACCGTAACATACATTGTATCATATATACAATACCGTACCATATATACAATACCGTATCATACATACAAATTATGGGAGGGAGGCTTTTATTATTTGCAATACTATTACTTTGTGAAATAACCACCTCATTCGTGTGAACATGCATATAAAGCTCGTAGATTGCTTTTATAAGTCAGTAAGTCGATGTGTTATACGGTTATGGTGATCACGTGCTGTGTTCATAGAGGTAAGGGTTTTAAATAGATCTCGCTTACTATAAACTCTTTGAGTGGTAAACTGCATCTTCGATACGGATGGGATCCCCGTACCAAAGTGATAGCATGCACCACGCGCGTGATGTGTGCGAAGAAATTTGTAATAGAATGATACTACGTTTTCATATTATTGCAAATATGGGTTTTGGTTTTTGGTGATGACGGAACAGGCCCTGCTGATGAGTCCAAAAGGACGAAACGCGTCCAGGGATGGTCTCGTCAAATTATGGGAGGGAGGCTTTTGTTATTTGCAATAATATTACTTTGTGAAATAACCACGTCATTTATGTGAACATGCATATAAAAGGCGTAGATTGCCTTTATAACTCAATCAATCGATAATGGGTTCCGAATGACGATTTTGATATTTTTTACGTAGCCTAAATATTTAATTTGGTTAAAAAATTTGACCAAGAATTTCACAGCATGTGGTAAAGGGAGATTTGCGTTTTTAATTTACGTTTGTTGCGTTTTTTGGGGCTGTGTGACGCAACAAAGATTGAGATGACGAGCCAGCAGACTTCAATAAGTTGCTGATTTAAGTGTCTTTGTTTTTCGATGAAACTGAGGGATTGCCTAATGTCAAATCCATTCTAATCACTTACATTGCAGCGACCAATGAAAATTACGATTCGAATCGCTTAAGAGCTCGTGAAGAAACACTAGAAATTTCGGAGGATATACCAATTGTTGAAGACGTTGCACCAAGAAAAACTACTAAAAACAGCCAACGAGCAATTCCCGAAAGACCTTTCAATTGTGATTTTGATTTTGGTTTTTGTAACTACAAACAGGTTTGTGATTTACCTTAAGAGCAAGAAGCTGAGTACTGTGGAGCCCCACTTACCTGACCACCCACGGGACCGCATTCAAGCGGTCGCGTTAGCGGGGTGGTCTTGTTAGGGGATTTTGTTTTGGAACATCGCGTTTGTAGCAGTTGGACTTGCACTTTTAAATGAAACCAGTGGTTTACGTGAGTAAGCACAGTTTGAAACCGAAAATTTGGTTTTTATCTTACAAGGATAAAGCATAAATATGCATGCATTTAATCACAACTATTAAAAAAGTCGCGAATTGATTTTTGTCTTAATGCATTCGTTGACATCTTACACAGTCCTTTTTTCAATTTCATAGAGAGGTGTAAGAAGGTGCGCTACGTCTCTTTCCAATAGAAAGTGCATTCTGTATTTGAGTTTTGCTAAAGCCGAAATTTTAGCAAGTTCCCTCTGAGATTTTATCTCACTTTGATTTTGTTTTATTACCATATCCTTTTGTTTGATTGAAAGTTCTTTCCATTTCTTTTTACTACGTGCCATATGTTTTTTATAAGATACTGTACAGTAAATACAAACTACAGAATGAATTTAAAATTTTTAAGCAGTAGCCTACCTACCAGAAACACTGTCAGTAGTTTATCTTTGTGTGTACGTCACACTAGTGATTCATTGTGCAATTGCATTTTATTTGTGTGTGTACGCGCTCACCTAATCTTATTGTTTTGGTTACAAAAGTAAATTATTGAGCACGTGTGGTCGCTTAAGCGGAGTTAAATTTACAGTTTTGAACCAAAATATGGTGGTCTTGGTCTGGAAACCGGGGCGGTCGCGTTTTTGAAACAAAATGCAATGCATTACCATAGTAAATTACTAGGGACCGCACTGAAGTGGTCCTGATAACGGGGTGGTCTTATTATTGAGGTGGTCGCCAACCGGGGTTCCACTGTGCTAGGTTTTTGAACTTGTTTGTTGAAAAAGGGTTTGCTATTAATAAACAGTAATAAAGTCAGTTTAGACATTTATTTGTCATCAGAAAAATTAATTTCGCCAACGCATTCTCAGTTTCTGCAAAAAAATAATAAAAATCGCACAAAAAACATTTCCTATTTTCAAACAAACTAATGGTAAACCAGAGAAAAGGCTGTAATAAGATAATAAAGTTTTCAAAACTTAAAAAAAAGCAAAAATATTTATCTGCACGGGGTCTACAATAATAATAAATAGCTGCTTATTAATAGCAGACCCTTTTTCAGCATTTACTGATATGGAGTAAAGTTGCTTGGATAGACTATCCTGCCAGGGTTTGATTACTGTTTTCCAATTTTAGTTGTTATTATTGAACTTGTTTGTAAACGAGTTTTTTTGAGTTCTTTCTTTTCCTCTTTATCTTAAATATGCCACTGTTTTCGACCGTAAGTTGCTCATAGGGCTCTGATGATGTTGCAATCAGGTTGAAACAACTACTCAAAGAATGCTCATAAAAATGATTTCTCTAAATGCTCATTGCTCATATCTAACATTACTAGCAAGGTCACTGTTATGAGGAATTAAAATCATGTATAATGGGTCATCATTTTTCTAAGCTTTACTTTTAACCCCAACACTAGTCCGACAACGAAGCATAAGCCAAGCTGAGAGCGCGCGAATGAGGCCGGTTCTCTCAAATATTTGTTTTCTAAATCATTCGTAAAATTAAGAATTGTGTGGCCGTAAAGTGAGCACTAGCTTGTTATCATTTACACTGAGGTACCGGTTTTCTACGCCTACACAAGTTTTGCCAAGCAGGCAGTTACGCCAAAGCACTTCCCGAAAAATAACAAATTTGTTCAACGTAATCATCTGTATCAAGCAAGCACGTAACTGCCGCTGTTTTCTTTCCTTTTAAGTGATCTGGAAAATATACGGAATAGAATGCCATAGGCTGAAAATGTTGTTTGTCCCAAATCTCAAGTTTTTTATTTGGCTTGGACACTTCGCAATTTTTACAGTAAACTGTGGAAAATTAATTCAATTGTACCCCTTTTCTTTATCAACACAAGTAATGAACTTCCAGTCATTTTCATTGAAATGTATGCAAGAATTTGATGGGGGTTTAGATCAGCGAAAAGTTCGTTAAAAAGATGTAATAGTATTCAAGTTGAGTAAATTTGTCAAAATGTAGCTGTTACTTGTAAGCGTTTATTTGGGGTGTGAAAAGGCAGAGCCAACCAGAAAGAACATTTAAGTGGGAGGGAGAACAACTTGCTTTATGAAAGTTGTAACAACTTAAATTCATAGAACAGGCCAGCAATATACTTTGAACAAATTGTATACAATGACACTGTTTGGCCTTGTTAGGTCTCCACACTGCAGCTGGTGACAAGCAAGTCGCCAGAAAACCTAGTTTATGTTCCACCAGTGAAAAGTTTAAGGTTAAAGTTTTTTCAAAGCCTTAGGCCACTTAAAGATACCAAACTGCACTTGAACTAATAGATTGTAAAAGTGTCAATGTCAGCAGTTTGCCATTGCCTTGGAAAAACTGTTTTTACTGGAGAAATATTTTGTATTCATCCCTTTCTTTTTTTCAAAAATTCTCCGAAACTAATTTTGTAGGTTTTTTCTTATAGTGTTGAAGCCAAGCCAGCGAATTCTGTGATTAGCACAGCAACATCCGGGAGATCGCGATCTACTATTTTTAGGTTTTTTTAAAAGTCGCGTTCATAATCAAGAAGCAATCACTTTGTCAGGTCAAAATCTTGTAACGCAAAAAAATACAGGCCTTTAATTTCAATCTCTATTGCCCCCATCCTTCAAACCCTGGTTGTAAGTCTAGCAACAACTACACGGATTGATGAACGTTCTTTAATTGTGTTGTTATTAGCCGCCGGATGCTAACCTTAACTTTACGCGGTACAACAAAGCTACGCCGACAAGTAATACCGGTCCTTCAAGTGATCATACAAGCGGTGCCGGTTATTACGTTTACATCGAGACATCGGACGCTGAAAACGAAGAGTTCGCGAGTTTACAGAGCGCTGTTGGTCCGTCTACCAGAGGCTCCTGTCTCAACTTCTGGTAACTTGCTTAGTTTATGTTTAAGAATTTGTTTTGGTGGCAACTTGATAGAGTTTTCGAAGCAAGTGTGCAATCTAGATTTTTCAAAGGGGGAGGGCAACTAAAACATTATTGGTTTGTCTTGTGCAAAGTTGTTGGACCCCTAATAAAATGTCTTCTCCTTTTAAAAGCAAAGTGATGCATCCTCAGGGTACCAGCTCTCCCGAACTTTTTTGGTTGTCTCTCTGTTTTCAAATTCAAATTCCCATCTGGCGTTTGCGACAAACTTTGACCTGATGAATCGGTTGAAGTCCTGTGTTAACGACAGCGATCGAAGAGCCACGCGATTAAACCTCACTATTGAGTTGTTTGTTTACTTGGGAAAAAGCTTTACTTCCATTTCTTGTGCTTGGCATATTCCTCTGAGCAGAAAATCTAACGAAAGTAATGTAAGCGGAGTGTTGAAACTCTGAAGCAGGTCTGGACAACCTGATCTATGCTTGGCGCTGTCGTTGCCTTGGTGCGGGATAACAACAAATCAAGGGAACGACAATGAATGAAAAGTTTTCCAGAAAGGAAGATTTTTAAAGTTACTCGAAACCAGTGACAGATTGAAAACTTGTTAATGAGGTGAAGTGAGGGAAACGGGAGGTAATAAAGAGTGTGAGGAGTGATGAGAAGTGTGAGGAGTAATGAGCGATGCGTTGGGTAAAAACGATTGTGATGGGCAATGAGGAGTGTAAGTTGTAATGGGTGGTGTGTGGGGAGGAGTCTGAGGCGTCATCAGGGACAATTAAAGGTGTGGGGTGTAATGAGGGGTTTCAAGAATAATGAGAAGTGTGAGTTGTAGTGAGGGTCGTGAAGAAGTAATGTCGCGTTTCAATAGAAAATTTTGTTCTATCTTAATCTTTAACTTATTTCTTAAAATTGACGCGACTTGTAGTACCGCTCGAATAACTAAGTTTGGTTGCAACTTAATAACTAGAAAAGATTGGCTTCCACTAAGATACTTTAACCCACGCACTTCTCGATCTAGAACAGAACAAATATATTCATAAACCACTTTAAGGCTTTGAATTCTTTCACTCGTCGAACACCAAAAAAAAGAGCAATGCGCTTTTAATATAACAATCAAACCCAACCAAGACTAAATCAACCACTTAACCTAGGGGTGGCCAACCGTGGCGCATTGCGCCAAATTTGGCGCATTGCATGTTTAGAGGTGGCGCATTCCAGGTTTAAGATTTTTCGGGCAATTTGGGTAAGTGTCCTTTCATCTGGCCGAAAAATTTGTCACTCCAATAACATCTCCAAAAAAAAAAAAGTCCGCACTTGGTTGGCCTCACGTTTGGTGGCATATTTAAGCCAAAAGTGATGGAAAAGGTGCAGCGAAACAGGGGATGATTTTTTTTTTTTTGGAGAACACCGCTGAATATGGCCTTGTTTTGACTTCAAAGTATAAATATATTACTACACGTTTGAGAGCAATGAAAAGCTATGAATGTTTGTGTGGCGCATCTTCAAATGAATGCTTGTGTGGCGAAAAATTTTGGCGCATGGACTGAAAAGGTTGGCCACCCCTGACTTAACCGCTTATCACACTAATAGATATCAACAATAAATCGCCACAGATCAATACACTTCTTTTCACTACACTCTATTAACTGCTCTCTCCAAATAAGCGAAAAATCTCGCCGCCTTATATATACGGCTGGAAAATAATCTAGAAATTGCCAGAACAATATCACGTGACATAGAAAAAAAAGCACCGTTAATAAATTACGTAATTGGCAATCAAAATAAATCTTCGAGAAGAAACAAGATTCACTAGAATACTCTGGAACTTAGTCACGTCGTCAACCATGGTGGTGTCAGAAAAGGCGAGTGAGTTACAAATGTATTAATAAATGCGAAAAAAAAGCCTTTTTTTCGAAAACAGCTTAGCAAGTTTAGGGCTTCAGACAATTCAGATTTACAATTAAATAATTACGGCGAAATAAAACAACAGATTACAATAACTATACATATGTAAAAACTATTCTTTGAACGCAAATTTACTTATTCGTGACAGGTAATGAGGGGTGTGAAGGAGTAATGAGGGGTGTAATAGGTAATGAAAGATGTAAGTTGCCATTAGGAAAGAATGAGTGTGAAGGAGTAATGAGAGATCATGAGAAATTTAATGGATAAGGAGATGTGTAACGGGAAATATATTGTGAGGTCATATAAGGAGTTCAGGGAGTGGTTTTTAATGATTTAAATGTAATTTTAAAGAGCTTTTATTCCTCTTTCGATATTGGTATCGGTATGGATGTCGGTTCGTGTCTATACAAAAAACGTTTTCGAGCCGATTGCTAGCGTGCAACCACAGAAATTCGGAAAGTTTTTGATAAATTTTGATGGTTATGTCCAAATATCTGATCGTTTTTTTTTAAAGATGATTTTTAGATAAGGATGATTAAAGAGAATTTTCTTAAAGATAATTTTATCATCAAAGAAGGTACAATTTTTTTTGAAGTAGAAGTTTTTTAGAAGTGGTTTTGCAAAAAGTACTCTAAAAAGTTGTTTTAGCTTTGCTAGAAAGTTTAGTTGCATTGATAGATGACTGATAACTGGTTGTTTCAAAGGTATCACATGTACGGGTCCAACATAAACCGTCTTGAAGTTTTATTGAAGACTAAGGATGATGTGAATGGAACTACTATTTGGAAACATGAAACTAGTTTACCATCAGCTTGGTTTCCGGCAGCTATTGATATCATCTCCGACCTTGAGTTCCAGGTATCGATACATTGCAGTTGATTAACAACAGCCATAAAGTTAAGCTTGCTAGTTTTTATGAGAGAACAAATTGTGCTTGGGCATCACATCAGCAATAGCATCACAGATGTTTTGCCACTTTATTGGACTCCTGTGTCATTTGCATTAAAAACAGCTTTTGCTTTGGGTTCTAGCTTGTCCCGACCGTTGCGTCATTTTTTTGTTCCATTCCGTCCTGCAAACTCCCCATTCTTCTTGAGTTCGATGAGTAAAATAAATTTTCATTTTATCATCATTCAAACAGGCTTCATCATCCTGTTATATAGCAGATACTAGTCTGGGCTAAAATCTATCAAAGGCAAGTTATAGCCCATTCAACATGTCTCTCGAAGAAGTCACGATCCATTTTGTGTCTAAGATAGCGACAATGCATATAGCCTACACAGTCACCTATGTTACGTTACCATAGGTATTATTAAAATATACGAATTATTTAACGGAATTTTAGAGAGACTCGTTGGGTTTATGTCGGAAACTTGCCCTTTGTTGCATAACAATAATATTGTCTTAAGGATATTACCCTCCCTTTTGGCTTCTGTATTTAATGATTGAGGCTTAAAATGATTGTTGGCTTGTTGCATGTTGTGGCATTACTATCACATGCTTTGCAATGAGCCGTTCAAATCTGTACGTGCGCAAGTGAATCAATGATAATTATATCTTGGCTAAAATGGCGTTTAGGGTACCAACAATAATACAGTAATTCCTAACTGGAATAACGAGTGTACTCTATTGTTTTTGCTGCCATAACGAGATCAACTCTTTGCTTCTGCGGCGAGACTTTACGTTCATTTTTACTTGTATTTGCAGGGGTTTGATGTTCTATTTCAGTGTGCGTTTTCCTCTATCTACTCACTGTCAAAGCAGAATTTTATATTATCAACACGGCACTTAAATTTTGTCCCACCCTTCCTGACTAACTTCAATGATATTTCAATGTTGTTTCGAAATTCCCGGTGTTTTGTTTTATTTTTCTTCAACAAACGTCACTACACTATAACTGCTATGAACATTTGATCATTTTTTCAGATAATTTTCAAAGCTTTCGCGGGTGTGAGTTGGGCTGCAGACATAGCAATCGACGATATTGAAATGGCGAGTGGTTTGTGTCCTCCTCCTGGTCCATCGGATCTCTTCTGTCCATTTGAAGATGATTTAGCTTGCTATTACGAACAGGATGGAACAGATGACTTTAACTGGCTTCAAACAAGTGGAGGCAAATAGAGAAAATCTTTTGTTAAACTAAGATAATGCGTAGAGAAAGAACTTCCTAAATTAGGTGAAACAAGTCAACAAAACCAGACTTGGCCAAGATGTTTGTATCTCATTACAGATGCAGAACAGATTTTAACCATTGGTCCCTATTTATCCCATATAAATTTATATAACTTATTTTGAACTCTTTTTACTGGCGCATTTAATTAGAAGATTGTACGTAAATTTTACTTTCTTCGGAGATACTGACAAACAAAAAGCATCAATGTCAAAAGCAATGAAACCTAGCCGAGAAAATTACGTTAAAGATCATGTACTTGCGTTTGTCAGCTCGAAACTACTCTGGGGATTGATTTCATGATCTGGATATCAATCTCGCGAGATAGCGTTGCATTGCAATAACCAACAATGGCACCAATGTTCGTAAGCTAGTATTTCAAATCATGTTTTATGTTTGCAGGCACTGTTACATCCAATACTGGTCCAACTTACGATCATACTTACGGAACTGACTATGGGCGCTACATGTACATTGAGGCGTCAAGTCCCCGTTTGTCAGGAGACAAAGCGCGCCTCATCAGCAGGCCTTTCACCCAACACGAAACAACCGGGGACACCTATGAGTGCCTGACTTTCTTCTATCACATGTATGGCAGTGCTATGGGGACTTTGAATATTTACAAAATAGATGGAGATAGTGTGGACACCGGAAACCTAGGCGTTCCTCTCTGGTCACTGACAGGAAATCAAGGAAATTATTGGCGGATTGCTCAGGTTAGATTGCTTGTGTTTGTTTATAAACTTTATGAGGAGATAAAAATATAATTAAATTGAAGAGGTAAAGCTCAAAATCGATGAAAAGTACATCGTTGGGAAAAGGACGGTAGATTGCTAGCCATCTAAAAACACTTTCTACAAGGCATTTTTGATTTCTTGAGGATGCTCTGTTTTGCATTTTTACAGAATTTCCACTAAAAACATAACATTATTTTAAATGAGCCAACAACTATAATGATGAACAGTTTACATCCCCTTCAAATATCAACAACATTGTAAACAGGTGATCACTCCCTTATCTCCTTTTTTTCTAAGAGATTTTCAATTATTTGAATATACTTTATGCGTTTTTGGCATTCTTGTAGGTTTAAAATTTTCTCCTTGTGGTAACTAACCTCTCCTCAGCACTTACGGGACATTCAAAGCATAAGTTCTCCTGGTCTCTCAAGACCTAAAACTAGCTCTACCAATAGCAGCGAAGATCTTTTAAAAGGCTTTCAAGTTTCAAGGGACGAATTTTATCAAAAGTAGAAGTTATTGTTCTTGAAGAGGCGTTACACGCGCCAAGTTTGGGATTTTACCGAGTATCTGCAAACGTTATGACTTCGTAACTAGAACGCCAACGTTTACTCAAATAAACATTGTGCAGACGAACATGCATTTAAAAGATGCCAAATCGATGACTTCATGTTACGCTAATTTGTGAGCCTGGGGAGATGCGGAGCCAAGGAAACAAAGTCTTATTTGTCTCCTTTTAAAAAAAGATTGCTCAATTTGTAAATTAATGGAATTAGATTAATCGTTGAGTCCAGATATTGTAACTTCATATTAAAAGCTGCATTGAAATCTTAGATGAAATGGAATTTGTTGTTTTGCAAAATGTTGGTAAATTTAAGGATGATAAATAAATATATTTACAATAGTCAACTGCAGTTGCTGTTATAACTAGTTTGCTTTTGTACTTGGCCAACTAAATATAAAATTAGAAAATGATGTTTCACTAGAAATTTAGGCTTAAAGTAAAATGACTACATCGGGGAAGCCAATCAAATAATCGGTTATTAAACTTTTTTAACGTTTGTTTCGTCGATCAAATCAAATATTTTTCCATTATTAAAAAAAAATGCCGACATTAAAAGAAGTAAGTATTTAAAAAATGATTTTGATGGCACCGATCTCAGCAATGCAGTAAAATAGTTAGTTAATGAAAACGTCCCCTTAAGAGAAGCTGGAAGTATAACATGAACTGCGTCTTTCGTTTTTGGTACTGGGGTATCAATGTGAGAAGACAGCTAAAGAAAGTGACCTCTTAGTTGAACAAACCGTGCTATGTAATAAAAATAAACTTGCTTTTTTTGTGTTGTAATAATAATTTCAAGTGATTTTACGCATGTTTCATAGATTCCACTATTGGAGGACCAATAAAATAAAATATTCAGTACTTAAAAACATACAATTAAAATCAGTTAAAAACACAGCATTTAAAAACAGTAAATCCGTTTCATTAATGCCGGTGAAGTTTGTTGGTAACTACTTTAGAATGTTTGGTGAAAGTTGTATAAAAATTGCTTCAATATTACCATTGTTAGTGGCTGAAAATTAGAATTTGTTTCTCCACATCTCCACTATTGTAAATATGTTCGCGGTAATTAATTTTTTTGGCATGATTGCTGCGTATTTGTTTGCTTTGTAGTGTTAAATACAGGGGCGGCTCGTAGCTAAAATTAATGGGAGGGCTGCTTCAGAAAATCACCCTACAGGCCTAATTTTTGTCACTATCAGCTTTACACACACACACACACACAGCTCGCCAGTTGTCCATCAAAAAGAAACCCTTATTACACCAGCACACAAGGGTCGGTACTGCATGAGCGACAGTTTCTCTTTCTACAGCTGCATTGCAATCTACTGCTAATTTCAAAAACCATATTACCACAGGAGCTTTGAAGCAAAAAGATTTATATATTTTTTTCATAAACTCAAGATTATTGTTGAGATTAACCTTATGTATTATATATTGTAACTACAAGTATAAGAAAAATAAAGAAAAAAAAGATTAATTATTTATATCGAATGTCATCGATAAGATGGAGTGGGGACTGGGGGTGCTGCAGTTCCACAATACCATACACGAGCCGCCCCTGGTTAAATACATGAGAAACCTTATCTAACCTGTTGACTGCTATTGCCTATGTGCATATAAAGATTTGGTGAAAACTTCCTCAAAAAATTTGTAGTAATGTTGAATTGTTCAAGTGACATCAAATAATTAGAAAATTTATTGTTTCCGACACATTGTATTTCTTCTGCTATTTGCTTCTGCTTCTCTACCTCATACATACGACAGCCATGGCACACAACAATCTACTGGTTCATTGTTTTAAACTATAACCAAGTTTGTCATGGTATCCAAAGTAACAGACTAAAAGACGTTACCAAAAAAATGAAAATGAAATTTAAATGTTGGATAAGCTCGTGATTGGATTGATCAAGACAAAATGGCGGTATTTAATTTTATGTGACATTTAAAGCGATGTATGTTGAAAGTGATGCTTTTTTTATCGCACGATTTGTTGGATTGAATGGCGTTGCTGTGATTATTTTGTAATCCTTGGCCTACTTTGTTTGCCTGCTCGGGTTTAGTAGGGTATGCCTGTGTACCCGTAATTGACGCCCGGTCTACCACTACCACGAAAAGTGCATAAAGAACTAAGGATGCGATTTTGCACGTTAAAAACCTGATTTGAGCTCTTTCTTACTTTTGAAAAGCAGATCAGTTTGCAAAGTTTATCTGTTTTTAGGAGGTCGTCTCTTTGAGAAGGAGTTTATACTAATCAAAGTGATTTTGAATGATATATTGGGGGAGAACTCATCTCTTTTAGATGTAGCGCAATATGAGCGTCTATCTAAAACAGCGTGGCCCTACTAAGACCCAACGGGCCGCATGAGGCTCGTAACGGAACTTCAAGAGAACTATTGGTAATTAGTGAACGAAGATAGATTTCCAATTAAAACTGCTCTCGATGCTCAAAAGCACATGAGTAGATGAGAGTACAGTCTCAATAAATTGAACTAATGATGTGAAACAAGTTAGGTCTAAATATAACTTGCGAGTAGAAATCAAATGGCAGACGAAACGCCAAACAGTTGTCTCCAACTTGCTACCAATAATATTATTAATGACCAAAGGAATTTTACTGAATCTTGGTAGTGAATTCATTTAATTGTTTGATGGTGTTTGATGTTGTAGCAGTTACAATTATTTACGTCAGTTATCAGTTGTTTATCAATCATTTTTAACGAATTGACGAGCAGGTCAATAAATCAGTCAAACCATTCTAATCTGAAACATTGCAACGCTTTATTATTAAGGGAAAAACTGACTCGAAGACCGGCTATTTTACTCCTACTTACAGGCAAGAACGATTCTTTATTTTCGATTTTGCCTACGAAATGAGTAAAATACTGAAAAAGCAAACTGATTTGAGAGTTAACAGCGAGGGTTAGATTTTACTCCTCAAATAGATCTACTTTTGAATTTAGCTCTGCTAACTCCATTTTGGTTGCGAGGTCATTTATTTTATTTTTAGACCACAATCAAAAGCAAAGGAGTGTATCAGCTTGTAATAGAGGCTGTTGTTGGAACCAGTTGGACAAGTGATATTGCGATTGACGACCTTCTAATTTCAACAGGAAAGTGCCAATCCCCAGGAGGATGTGATTTTGAAAAGGTTAGTTTTAATTTGATGCGTCGATGATGAAGTAGATAGACAATCCGCCTCGAATGTAATAGGCTGCTAGTTTGACTGGGTTTTATCAAAGGCTTTTCAAAAACAATATTTACAGCTTTCCTGCCTGCCTCATAGTGGAGGCTTTCAACAAGGTTCTTTCACTTGTACATGGCATACAAGTAGTAGGGTCGATCAATCCGTTTTTTACCTGATAAATGGGATTGAAATAGAAAAGCTGCTCACCCAGATCGTTGTAAGAGACGACTTTGGGCCTCCACCAATTGCAGTACGCCTTGTTTCTGGTGGAATTACCAGTCTGCAATTTGCATTCATGACTGGTTCAAAATAGATGACCACTTTCCCCTAGCTTGATCTCGATTAAATTTGTATGAAATATGAAGATACGATTTCATGCTGCACCTCAATCCCAAGAAAGAAAAGAGGTAAACAACAACTACAACAGCCGTCCACTCATTTTGATACTACAGCATGACTAATCACTTGCAAATTGAGCTCTAGCTCATACGCTTGATTGAGTGAATTTGAAACAACAAACGGTTTAGGACAATGTTGATTCTTGTTCGGTATTACTCCAACTATAAGTGTTTAAAATATTAGGCTAGTACTTCGGAGTTGCTAAACCTAGTTTTTCGGTTGCAGTCACGTCAGCACATTCAAAAGTAATCTAGCATCTATGTTTTGCACTGAACGTTACTTAAATTGCATAAAATAACTGCCACTTATTGTTGTAACTTTTTCAGGGTTATTGTACATTTTCCAACGACGATCAAGACGTCTTTGACTGGATATCTGCAAAAGGCCCGTCAACCGTTCCTGGAACGGGTCCCGATTTTGACCATACTTTACAAACTGCTGAGGTAGACCAATTGCTAACGATACAACATTACAAATTCTTGTCAGTTTTTATCACTGCAATCGTTAGAATCTGGTGGTCCTCTGATTGCCATGACTTGTCCCCAAGCAGTCCAGCAACAAATATACAGTACAATGCACTAGAGAAGTTTCCTGAATTTTTAATCGTTTTCGTAACCGATATATGCGAAAAGTCTACAACTT
The DNA here is from genome assembly GCA_963675345.1 of Trididemnum clinides. NCBI lineage: Eukaryota > Metazoa > Chordata > Ascidiacea > Aplousobranchia > Didemnidae > Trididemnum > Trididemnum clinides. Next base: position 3,796,101 of record OY776285.1, read on the forward strand.
TTTCTGTCCGCTGAGAGCTTTAGTATAACCTTGGAACTTTTAAACGCTTTTTAAATCTTTCTATCTTAAAAATATTTTTGCTATTCTGCCATGTACTGCACCTATCACGGTGAATGTTCTGTTCTACCGTATTGTACAATCCCAACATTACCTGTCAGCTGAAGTGCATTGTGTTTTGTTTAAATGACAAGACTGTCTTGCTAACATCACCACCTATATTCGGTCCTATGGGAAACCGACGTATTACTGTTCCTCTCTGCTGCACAAAGAAGTAGTCACACACGAACAATCACGAAGAGCCAGACTGGTTTCGCCATTATTGCGGCTTTTCAGTGATGTGTATCCGACCAGCAGGTAACCGAACTTTTAAGATGCTATCCTTCTATTTGTGGTAAGTGTCACTAGACCACCAGGCCGGATACTATTGTTGATATTATAGCTGCATTTGTAAGTGAGTGATCGGGTTCCTGGCTTTGCTACTTATGGAGCGCATACTGTAGAATCCACTATGCTATGATACTCCACAGCGGTACCTGACGACCAAGACTTCGCCCAAAAAGACGTAAGCATCCACTATACAAAAACATTGAAGGGCGGAAAGTAAGAGCCATAATGGTGAAATCAGTCTGGTGTTTCCTGATAGTTCGTGTGTGACTACTTGACTAGTATAAAAAATTCCCTATTCTTATTATAAAGTTCTTATTAAACAGTCAGCGGTTTAGTTTCAAAATCTTTAGTAAATGTAAAATGTATTTGTCTAACAAATCATTCCGAGTTTAAAGGCTTAATCTCCATTCACCGCCTAAAGAGCATCTTCGATTAGCAAGAGGCTCCAGCGTGATTGAAACAAACTTTTTCGCTTCTTTGTATCAAATTCATGTTTTTGCTGCTGTGTGTGAGTGTGTATTTTGACTAAGTGAATTTAATTGAGATTTAGAGTAAACGAATGGGATCTTCTGATTATTTTAAGGAAAATAATCAGAGGTAGTAATTGAGATTGTTTCTGATTATCTTTGAACATCCTGATAAGTGGAACTGGTCTTCACCAAAAGCAGATACAAGCAATACCATCTGTAGTTATACACCATATCAACAGTGGATAGTGATGAAAACGAAACTATTTATTGTGTTTCAGGGTCATTACATGCTCATTGATGCTTCTGCTCCTCTAGTTGCTGGTGATACGGCTTTATTGAATTCTGAGAGGCTGACACCAACTGCTGGTTTTGCTTGTCTTAGTTTTTGGTATCACATGTATGGCAGCGGTATAGGCCAGTTGAGAGTGTTGATAGATCATGGAATACCCAATACTCATGAAATTGACGATAACCAGAAACAATTCCCAATCTGGGTGCTGTCAGGAGAACAGGGAAATGAATGGAGAAAAGCACAGGTAATGTGAAAAAAAGATGATAAAAAACACTTATTCAAAAGTTGCATAGCAAGTAATCGTTTTATTTGAAATAGAGAAGTTGTAGTTAAATTCCCGGAATCTATTCAATTCATTGAAATGGTAGGAATTTGAATGATATTGGAAAGAGTTAGAATTAACAAATATTAGACTAGTGTTCAATAAGATTTAACAGATAAACAGATGAGAAAATAAATAATTTATTTAAGCAATCTTCTACAAGGGTATGGGATCACGTTCACAAAATCATCAATAGTTACTCTTTTACTCACTGCTTGGTATTTTTTGCTTGCTTTGCTCCCTTAGCGTGGTTCCAAGTTTTTATGGCAAATTAGCAGTATGGAGCATTAAATTGGTAAGTAAACAATAGGCCATCACTTTGGATCACAACAGATATTTTTTGTCTTTTGCACTGTCCTTTTGTCCATAGTGAGTGGAAACTACTCTAACAACTATGATTAAAACAAAATATAAATCTTAATGGAAAACAGCCTCTAGTAGTAACTCCGTTTTTTGAAAAAGAACACTGATAATAGTTTAAAACTACAAAGCTAGCACTATTTTATTTGCAGGTGACCATTAGCAGTGAAATTGAGTACTTCTTCATTTTTGAAGCCACCCTGGGACTTGATAACCGAAGTAACATGGCCATTGATGACGTATTGCTTGAACTCGGCGAAGCGTGTCCACTGACACCAATAGAAGCTCAGCCTTACACAAATTTTTTAGTCGCTGACTGCGATTTCGATAAAGATAATTGCGCTTGGAAATCTAGTGATGAAGGTAAGCTAATAGAAACATACCAATGGCACTAATATAGTGTTGGAAATGGTCACATAATAGTATTAGAAAAGCTGTGTAATAAAGGTGTTTTATAATTCACTAATAGGTCAAACTTACTTCAAATAAACATGTTGCTATCACTCGACAATAGAATTGAACACCGAGAAAAATTAAATCAAAAAGATTTGTGGAAAGCTTTTTTATTTGATCTTGTTTTCTAAGACCTTAAAAATGATATTCACAAATTTTCTGCTTGCTCTGCTATAGTGTTCATGTGAAAATGGAAACCACACTTACTTGGTTATAACTAGAATCATGTAAAATATATTTTGTTATTAAAAAGTTGTTGCTATTAAGTAGCGCTAAAAAAGTATTTCATTTTTTCTCCATGTATAACGATAAATTGCGAGGAGAAAATGTCTGTTTGTTTATTGTCTTTACTTGTTAGAAAGGGCAGTATTGGTCACATCAAGTCAACGACTAAGGTTCACTTTTATTGAGATGATGTTGCAGCGTAATCTGAAATAATCCACAGATATTCTTGCACTTACTATGAAACAAAGCGAAATAGTAAAGCGATCCTGGTGGTATTTGATCTCAAAGCTTTTCAAACGCAATATTAAATACTTGTTTGTCACACTTTTTCATCTACGCAATGGGTGTTGACCTTTTCATATGAATTGGAAACAATATTTTCGAAGCGCGAATTTACGCATTTTACATCCAGATCCAACATTTAGACAATTTTTTTTCAAATCCATTTTTTAAGAGAGAATTTACAAAAACTACACAACAACTTCGGATCCCAAAATTTTTCCTCGATGGCCGATGGCTGCACATCCAAACTTTAAGTAAATCAGGAATTTAGAGTAGCCCAAAGCATATGAGCAATAGCTGTCGTGGGGAGGAAGAGGGGGATGTCGGATGTCGGCAGTCATCGGATGCTACTGAATAAAACTAATCATATATTCGAAAGGCTGGCTATAGACAAAAAAGCATGTGTGCAAGCTTTCGGTCTGTTTTTTGAGGGGAATGCGTACAAACTTACAAACTAGAAAACATTTTAACTTATTAAGTCGTTCTGCATTCATATTTAAGCAAAAGCAAAAACCTATATTGGAGTTGCTGGTAAGGGGGCTTCACTTTCCGTTTGTAATGGATCCATCATAAATTAATGTTGAAAGCAAAATCTGTAATTTAAGCCACAAACAACTCATAAACATAGATTATTTATGATGAAAAAGCTGGTGGGTGCATCTCCCGCATCTTCTCCAACACTTTACCACTGCTCTGAACCAAGCATGACACTTGGCAAAAGTGGAAATGTTTAAAACATTTAATTCATCGAATTTAAGATGAATGGAGAACTTGGGAGGCTGCAAAGTTATCTCACAATCTGGTCAGCAGTCCCTCGTTGTAGTTGGCGATAGCGATAGTTTGAACCTGAATTGCGAGCTTGAAAGAAAACATCGGTTGCAATCAACTCCATGTTCCAAGTTAATTCTTGAACAATTTGTTTTTGAAGTAATCAGCTACAGCAAAGACACAAAAATTCGACGCTTGGGTAATTTAGGAGGATTCTACAAAAATAAAACATTTTTAGGTTCTTTTAAGATTCATATGCGTGACCTGTGGTATTTGCCGGGCTGGCTCGTGTGTTAGCCTGATGTTGTGTGCAATCATGGAAAGTGTGTTATGCAGCTCATCTTCCTTACTTGTAGTGAAAAGTTCAACCGATTTCTATATGAAGATATCAAAAGTTCAAGGACTAGAATTGATCGCCTTTTTTTTACGAGTGTCTATTATATGTTTATGTTAGTGAACAACTTGTTAGAACCAAATCCAGATTTATGTAAATCGTAATGGGTTCCAAATGACGATTTTGATATTTTTTACGTAGCCTAAATATTTAATTTGGTTAAAAAATTTGACCAAGAATTTCACAGCATGTGGTAAAGGGAGATTTGCGTTTTTATTTTACGTTTGTTGCGTTTTTTTTAGGCTGTGTGACGCAACAAAGATTGAGATGACGAGCCAGCAGACTTCAATAAGTTGCTGATTTAAGTGTCTTTGTTTTTCGATGAAGTTGAGGGATTGCCTAATGTCAAATCCATTCTAATCACTTACATTGCAGCGACCCATGAAAATTATGGTTCGAATCACTTAAGAGCTCGTGAAGAAACACTTGAAGTTTCGGAGGATATACCAATTGTTGAAGACGTTGCACCAAGAGAAACTACTGAAAACGGCCAACGAGCAATTCCCGAAGGACCTTTCAATTGTGATTTTGATTTTGGTTTTTGTAACTACAAACAGGTTTGTGATTTACCTTAAGAGCAAGAAGCTGAGTACTAATTTTTTGAGCTTGTTTGTAAACGAGTTCGTTTTTGAGTTCTTTCTCTTCCCATTTATCTTAAATATGCCACTGTTTTCGACCGTAAGTTGCTCATAGGGCTCTGATGATGTTGCGATCAGGTTGAAACAACTACTCAAAGAATGCTCATAAAAATGATTTCTCTAAATGCTCATTGCTCACATCTAACATTACTAGCAAGATCACCGTTATGAGGAATTAAAATCATGTATAATGGGTCATCATTTTTCTAAGCTTTACTTTTAACCCCAACACTAGTCCGACAACAAATATTTGTTTTCTAAATCATTTGCAAAATTAAGAATTGTGTGGCCGTAAAGTGAGCACTAGCTTGTTATCATTTACACTGAGGTACCGTTCGGTTTTCCATGCCTACATGCAGTTACGCCAAAGCACTTCCCGAAAAATAACAAATTTGTTCAACGTAATCATCTGTATCAAGCAAGCACGTAACTGCCGCTGTTATCTTTCCTTTTAAGTGATCTGGAAAGTAAACGAAATAGAATGCCATAGGTTGAAAATGTTATTTGTCCCAAATCTCAAGTTTTTTATTTGGCTTGGACACTTCGCAATTTTTACAGTAAACTGTGGAAAATTAATTCGATTGTACCCCTTTTCTTTATCAACACAGGTAATGAACTTCCAGTCATTTTTATTGAAATGTATGCAAGAATTTGATGGGGGGTTTAGATCAGCGAAAAGTTCGTTAAAAAGATGTAATAGTATTCGAGTTGAGTAAATTTGTCAAAATGTCGCTGTTACTTGTAAGCGCTTATTTGGGGTGTGAAAAGGCAGAGCCAACCAGAAAGAACATTTAAGTGGGAGGGAGAACAACTTGCTTTATGAAAGTTGTAACGACTTAAATTCATAGAACAGGCCAGCAATATACTTTGAACAAATTGTATGCAATGACACTGTTTGGCCTTGTTAGGTCTCCACACTGCAGCTGGTGACAAGCAAGTCGCCAGAAAACCTAGTTTATGTTCCACCAGTGTAAAGTTTAAGTTAAAGTTTTTTCTAAGCCTTAGGCCACTTAAAGATACCAAACTGCACTTGAACTAATAGATTGTAAAAGTGTCAATGTAAGCAGTTTGCCATTGCCATGGAAAAACTGATTTTACTGGAGAAATATTTTGTATCCATCCCTTTCTTTTTTTCAAAAATTCTCCGAAACTAATTTTGTAGGTTTTTTCTTATAGTGTTGAAGCCAAGCCAGCGAATTCTGTGATTAGCAAAGCAACATCCGGGAGATCGCGATTTACCATTTTTAGATTTTTTTAAAAGTCGCGTTCATAATCAAGAAGCAATCACTTTGTATGGTCAAAATCTTGTAACGCAAAAAAATACAGGCTTTTAATTTCAATCTCTATTGCCCCCATCCTTCAAACCCTGGTTGTAAGTCTACAACAACTACACGGATTGATGAACGTTCTTTAATTGTGTTGTTATTAGCCGCCGGATGCTAACCTTAACTTTACGCGGTACAACGAAACTACTCCGTCCAGTAATACCGGTCCTTCAAGTGATCATACAAGCGGTGCCGGTTATTACGTTTACATCGAGACATCGGGCGCTGAAAACGAAGAGTTCGCGAGTTTACAGAGCGCTGTTGGTCCGTCTACCAGAGGCTCCTGTCTCAACTTCTGGTAACTTGCTTAGTTTACGTTTAAGAATTTGTTTTGGTGGCAACTTGATAGAGTTTTCGAAGCAAGTGTACAGTTTAGATTTTTCAAAGGGGGAGGGCAACTAAAACATTATTGGTTTGTCTTGTACAAAGTTGTTTGACCCCTAATAAAATGCCTTCTCCTTTTAAAAGCAAAATGATGCAGCCTAAGGGTACCAGCTCTCCCGAACTTTTTTGGTTGTCTCTCTGTTTTCAAATTCAAATTCCCATCTGGCGTTTGCGACAAACTTTGACCTGATGAACCGGTTGAAGTCCTGTGTTAACGACAGCGATCGAAGAGCCACGCGATTAAACCTCACTATTGAGTTGTTTGTTTACTTGGGAAAAAGCTTTACTTTCATTTCTTGTGCTTGGCATATTCCTCTGAGCAGAAAATCTAACGAAAGTAATGTAAGCGGAGTGTTGAAACTCTGAAGCAGGTCTGGACAACCTGATCTATGCTTGGCGCTGTCGTTGCCTTGGTGCGGGATAACAACAAATCAAGTGGAGGACAATGCACAAAAAAGTTTTCCAGAAAGGAAAATTTTCAAAGATATTCAGGATCAGTGACGGATTGAAAACTTGTTAATGAGGTGAAGTGAGGGAAACTGGAGGTAATAAAGAGTGTGAGGAGTGATGAGAAGTGTGAGGACTGATGAAAAGTGTGAGAAATAATGAGCGATGCGTTGGGTAAAAACGATTGTGATGGGCAATGAGGAGTGTAAGTTGTAATGGGTGGTGTGTGTGGGGAGGAGTCTGTGGCGTCATCAGGGACAATTAAAGGTGTGGGGAGTAATGCGTGGTTTCCAGGGTAATGAGAAGTGCAAGTTGTAATAAGGATCGTGAAGGGGTAATGAAAGATGTAAGTTGCCATTAGGAAAGAATGAGTGTGAAGGAGTGATGAGAGGTCATGAGAAATGTAAGGGGTAAGGAGATGTGTAACGGGTAATATAATGTGAGACGATATAAGTGGTTCAGGGAGTGGTCTTCCAATGATTTAAATGTAATTTCAAAGAGCTTTTATCCCACTTTCGATATTGATATTGGTATGGATGTCGGTTCGTTTCTGAACAAAAAAGATTTTCAAATCTATTGTTAGCGCGCAACTACAGAAATTCGGAAAGTTTTTGATAAATTTCATGCCTAATATTTGATAGGGGTTTTATGTGAAAGTCCCATTGATCAACAAACAGAATTTTCTTAAAGATAATTTTATCATCAAAGAAGGTACAATTTTTTTTGAAGTAGAAGTTTTTTAGAAGTGGTTTTGCAAAAAGTACTCTAAAAAGTTGTTTTAGCTTTGCTAGAAAGTTTAGTTACACTGATAGATGACTGATAACTGGTTGTTTCAAAGGTATCACATGTACGGGTCCAACATAAACCGTCTTGAAGTTTTATTGAAGACTAAGGATGATGTGAATGGAACTACTATTTGGAAACATGAAACTAGTTTACCATCAGCTTGGTTTCCGGCAGCTATTGATATCATCTCCGACCTTGAGTTCCAGGTATCGATACATTGCAGTTGATTAACACCAACCATAAAGTTAAGCTTGCTACTTTTTATGAGAACAAATTGTGCTTGGGCATCACATCAGCAATAGCATCACAGATGTTTTGCCACTTTATTGGACTCCTGTGTCATTTGCATTAAAAACAGCTTTTGCTTTGGGTTCTAGCTTGTCCCGACCGTTGCGTCATTTTTTTGTTCCATTCCGTCCGGCAAACTCTCCATTCTTCTTGAGTTCAATGAGTAAAATAAATTTTCATTTTATCATCATTCCATTCAATCAAACAGTTTATCCTAGGTTTTATCGTCCTGTTATAGCGGATACTAGTCTGGGCTAAAATCTATGAAAGACAAATTATAGCCCACTCAACGTGTTTCTCCTCTCTATGCATAAGAAGAAGTCACGATCTATTTTGTTTCTGGGATGGCGACAAGGTATATAGCCTACACGGTCACCTACGTTACGTCAGGCATTATATAAATACGCTGATTATTATTAAACCGAATTTTAGAGAGGCTCGTTGGGTTTATGTCGGAAACTTGCCCTTTGTTGCATAACAGCAATATTTTATTTATGGTGTTTTACTTACTTTTGGCTTCTGTATTTAATGATTGAGACTTAAAATGATTGTTGGCTTGTTGCATGTTGTGGCATTACTAGCACATGCTTTGCAATGAGCCGTTCAAATCTGTACGTGCGCAAGTGAATCAATGGTAATTATTGTCTTGGCTAAAATGGCGTTTAGGGTACCAACAATAATACAGTAATTCCTAACTGGAATAACGAGTGTACTCTATTGTTTTTGCTGCCATAACGAGATCAACTCTTTGCTTCTGCGGCGAGACTTTACGTTCATTTCTACTCGTATTTGCAGGGGTTTGATGTTCTATTTCAGTGTGCGTTTTCCTCTATCTACTCGCTTTCTTTTGTCAACTTAAATTTTGTGGTATCCTTCCTGACTAACTTTAATGATGTTTCAATGTTGTTTCAAACTTCCGGTGTTTTGTTTTATTTTTCTTCAACAAACGTCGCTACACTATAACTGCTATGGACATTTGATCATTTTTTCAGATAATTTTCAAAGCTTTCGCGGGTGTGAGTTGGGCTGCAGACATAGCAATCGACGATATTGAAATGGCGAGTGGTTTGTGTCCTCCTCCTGGTCCATCGGATCTCTTCTGTCCATTTGAAGATGATTTAGCTTGCTATTACGAACAGGATAGAACAGATGACTTTAACTGGCTTCAAACAAGTGGAGGTAAGTGGAGAAAGCACTTCCTAAATTAGGTGAAACAAATCAATAAAACCAGACTTAACCAAGAAGTCTGTAGGTAAAAATCTTGTTGGTGGTACAGAATTTTAATATAGCTTTGAAAAAAGCTGTTTGAGCCATAAGCTTTTCGTGACGCTCTCATCAGTGGCAATATCGCTTCTGAAGGGAAGATCTCGAGTGAGTAAGTGTTTTGTGTGGTTAATTTGGACGTTAGGCAATCAAGACAAGCTAATGATAGCGTTAATATGGTAAAGCGCGCCAAAGAAAAATTTCACAATAGCGAAAGTTAGAGAAAGCTCAACATCGGTATCCTTGCGGGCTATCATACTTGCGGGACATCACATCTCTATTTATCCTTGCGGGACATCCTATCCTTGCGGGACAACATCGCTACCATATCCTTGCGGGACAACATCTCATCATATATCTTTGCGGGACATTATATCCTTGCAGGACAACATTGCTATCCTTGCGGAGCATCCTGCAAGGATGCTTTACCTACCACTGAGAAAAGTTTTGTCATATATGGATATAAGTGCCACTGTGATAGTCGGTACGTAGGGCGAACATCTCAACGGCTACAGGATCTCATCAAGCAACGTGTTCCGCAATGGTGGCGACAACAATTGACCCGTTCACACCGATCTCAACCACTCAGATCGTGCAAACGAAACGACACCAAACCGGATTGTGACCCTGCCATTGGTTAAACATCTTTTAGAAAATGATCAATGTGCATTAAACTATGATAACAAGCGGTTTTCGATCCTCGCCACAGCACGCAACTCTTTCCATCTTAATTTTCTAGAGGCTGCTTATATCAAGACCTGGCGCTGGGTTTTGTGTAGGCAGATGGAGTTTGTTTACGCTCTCAAACTCTTTCAATAATCGTGGCATTTGGCCTCTGGCTGCACTTTCTCTAACTTTCGCTGTTGCAAAATCTTTCTTTGGCGCGCTTTACCATATTAACGCTATCATTAGCTTGTCTTGATTGCCTAACGTCCAAATTAACCACACAAAACACTTACTCACTCGAGATCTTCCCTTCAGAAGCGATATTGCCACTGATGAGAGCGTCACGAAAAGCTTATGGCTCAAACAGCTTTTTTCAAAGCTATATTAAAAGTCTGTATCTCATTGCAGATGCAGAACAGATTTTAAAAAACCATTGGTTATCCCTATTTATCCCTGATAATTTTACATAACTTATTTTGGATTCTTTGTATTCGTGCATTTAAAAATTAGAAGATTGTACATGAACTCTACTTTCTTCGGAGATACTGACAAACAAAAAGCATCAATGTCAAAAGCAATGAAACCTAGCCGAGAAAATTACGTTAAAGATCATGTACTTGCGTTTGTCAGCTCGAAACTACTCTGGGGATTGATTTCATGATCTGGATATCAATCTCGCGACATAGCGTTGCATTGCAATAACCAACAATGGCACCAATGTTCGTAAGCTAGTATTTCAAATTATTTTTTTCTGTGTTGGCAGGAACTACTTCATCTGATACTGGTCCAACTTACGATCACACTTACGGGACTGACTATGGGCGCTACATGTACATTGAGGCGTCAAGTCCCCGTTTGTCAGGAGACAAAGCGCGCCTCATAAGCAGGCCTTTCACCCAACACGAAACAACCGGGGACACCTATGAGTGTCTGACTTTCTTCTATCACATGTATGGCAGTGCTATGGGGACTTTGAATATTTACAAAATAGAAGGAGATAGTGTGGACACCGGAAACCTAGGCACCCCTCTCTGGTCGCTGACAGGAAATCAAGGAAATTATTGGCGGATTGCTCAGGTTAGATTGCTTGTGTTTGTTTATAAACTTTATGAGGAGATAAAAATATAATTAAATTGAAGAGGTAAAGCTCACAATTGATGAAAAGTACATCGTTGGGAAAAGGACGGTAGATTGCTAGCCATCTAAAAACACTTTCTACAAGGCATTTTTGATTTCTTGAGGATACTCTTTTTTGCATTTTTACAGAATTTCCTCTAAAAACATAACATTATTTTAAATGAGCCAACAACTATAATGATGAACAGTTTACATCCCCTTCAAATATCAACAACATTGTAAACAGGTGATCACTCCCTTATCTCCTTTTTTTCTAAGAGATTTTCAATTATTTGAATATACTTTATGCGTTTTTGGCATTCTTGTAGGTTTAAAATTTTCTCCTTGTGGTAACTAACCTCTCCTCAGCACTTACAGGACATTCAAAGCATAAGTTCTCCTGGTCTCTCAAGACCTAAAACTGGCTCTGCCAATGGTAGCGAAGATCTTTTTAAAGGTTTTCAAGTTTCAAGGGATGAATTTTGTCGAAAGTAGAAGTAATTGTTCTTGAAGAAGTGTTTCTTTTCTTAACCGCGCCAAGTTTGGGATTTTACAAAGCATGCACAAACATTATGACGTCGTAACTAAAACGCCAACGTTTACTCAAATAAACATTGTGCGGACGAGCATATATTTAAAGTATGCCAGCTCGATGACGCTATGTTACGCTAATTTGCGAGCTTGGGGAGATCCGGAGCCAAGGAAACAAAGCCTTATTTGTCTCCCTTTAAAAAAAGATTGCTCAATTTGTAAATTAATGGAATTAGATTAATCGTTGAGTCCAGATACTGTAACTTCATATTAAAAGCTGCATTGAAATCTTAGATGAAATGGAATTTGTTGTTTTGCAAAATGTTGGTAAATTTGAAGATGATAAATAAATATATTTACAATAATCAACTGCAGTTGCTATTATAACTAGTTTGCTTTTGTACTTGGCCAACTAAAGTTAAAATTAGAAAGTGATGTTTCACTAGAAATTTAGGCTTAAAGTAAAATGACTACATCGGGGAAGCCAATCAAATAATCGGTTGTTAAACTTTTTTAACGTTTGTTTCGTCGATCAAATCAAATATTTTTGCTATATGTCGACATCCAAAAAAGTAGATATCTGAAAAATCATTTAAATAGCACCGATCTCAGCAATGTAGTAAAACAGGTGGTTAATCAAAAAGTTCAGTGTAGAGAAGTTGGAAGTATGATATGAACTGCGTCTTTCTTTTTTGGTATTGGGGTATCAATGTGAGAAGACAGCTAAAGAAAGTGACCTCTTAGTTGAACAAACCGTGCTATGTGATAAAAATAAACTTGCTTTTTTTGTGTTGTAATAATAATTTCAAGTGATTTTACACATGTTTCATAGATTCCACTATAGGAGGACCAATAAAACAAAATATTCACTACTTAAAAACATACAATTAAAATCAGTTAAAAGCACAGCGTATAAAAACAGCAAATCCATTTCATTAATGAGGGTGAAAGTTTTTGGATAATACTTCAAAGTGTTTGGAGAAAGTTCTATAAAATTGCTTCAATATTACCATTGTTAGTGGTTGAGAATTAGAATTTGTTTCATAAGTCCCGCATCTCCACTACTGTAAATACGTTTTAGGCACAATCGCTGCGTATTCGTTCGTTTTGTGGCGTTAAACGCATGAGAAACATTAACACAGGCCAACAAAAAATTTTTTTGTGAAATGGCAAAGGATGTTGAATCGTTTTGAGGTTAAATCGGGGGGCGCTGAGTTTGGAAATGCTTTTAGTTTTGCCGAATTGACTCTAGTTTTCGAGATATTTTTACTATTAATTTTTTTATGATTTTGCTTGAGCTAGGTGCATTCCCAAGCAAGCGAAGCTTCTTTAATGTGATATTACTGGTTTCCCAATCAAAGTTTAGTGTCCTTTTACTCCATACAACTTATATGTATATCGATTTGTATCAAAACAAGTTATAATGCTGATGATTTATGAAAGTTTGATGCGGTTTAGAGCATTACTATCAGCTAATAACCATAAAATTTACGACTTACTCCTATCAAAAGTTTCTCTTTATTTCGTTTATATTCCTTCTTAGAGAAGAGTTATCAATTTTAGTTTATTTGTCCTCCCCTGTGCGTTAAAACAACCATAAAAAAGCCTAAGGGTAACACAGTGTGGAAAGCATGTATAATTCAGCTAACTAAAGTGCTAGATTTTGTGGATTTAAGGACATAATAAACCATGAATTGCTGCTTTTCGGCGAACATTTTAATGGGTGCTATAAATTTATTTGCAGGAAAATTTAGTTACATTGTCTTGAATAAAGCTGTATACGAGAAAGTAGTAGAGATGAGCACTAAGCGAAAGCAATGCCGAAACAATCCAGACGTATTTTGCTACATTTGTGGTGAATATATGATGGCAAAGTACCAATTCAATGTGAGAGATTTTACTAGGAGAGCTTATGAAGCCTACTTTGGCATGAAGTTAGGGGACCAAGACAAGTCTTGGGCACCCCAAAAGGTGTGCAAACATTGTACAGAAACGCTGCGCTTTTGGACCCAAGGAAAAGTCAGTTCGATGCGGTTTGGGGATCCTATGGTATGGCGTGAGCCCAAAAATCACCTTGATGATTGCTATTTTTGCATGGTGGATATGTCTGGATGGAATCAGCGAAAGAAGAAAAATTGGTATTGTCCTGATATTGAGTTAGCTCGACGACCCATACCACATTGCGCTGAAGTTCCAGTTCCAGTTTTCACTTCCTTACCTGACCTTACTGCAGATGAAATGCTACTGGAAGCGATGGATGATACTGATAGCAGCGACAGTAGTATTAGTAGCTCTTCCAGCATGGCTGCTGCAGCATCTTCTCTCAGTGCAAAACCAAAACCCTTTAGTCAAGGCCAACTGAATGACCTGGTTCGTGATCTCGGCCTATCCAAGGAATCGTCTGAAATTTTGGCATTTTGTCTTGGTGAACACGGTATACTGGATTAGGGAACTAATGTTGCATTCTACCGTGATAGGGGTTGGTTGATTCGTTTTTTCACTTTGGAAGATGACTTTGTTCATTGCAACAAGATCCAAGGCCTCCTTTCATAAATGGGTCTTGCAGAGTACAACCCAGATGAATGTAGATCGTTCATAGACAGCTCCAAGCGGATTTTGGAATGTGTGTTACTTCATAATGGCAACAAGTTTGCATGTGTTCCATTCAGACATTCCGTAATTGCTAAAGAACGCTATCTGAATGTGAAGATGGTTTTGCAGAAACTGCGCTACAGTAAGCACAACTGGTCCAAATGCGTAGACTTTAAAGTGGTCAAGTTTTTGTTAGGACAGCAGGGGGGGGATAACCAAATATCCTTGTTTCCTCTGTTTCTGGGACAGTCGCGCTACTGATCAGCACTGCGTGAAGAAGGATTGGCCAGCACGAGAAGATCTTGCAGTAGACGACAAAAATATCATAAATGAGCCACTGGTTAATCGAGATCGCATTATCCTGCCTCCGCTTCACATAAAGTTGTGCCTAATGAAGCAATTTGTGAAGGCTCTTGATAGAAATGGTGATTGCTTGAATTATATCGCCAAAACCTTTCCTAGTCTCAGCATGGAAAAACTTAAAGCAGGTATTTTTGATGGACCTCAAATTTGCAAACTGATGCAAGATCAAGCCTTCACTCCTCGTATAACAGTGGGTGGGAGGGCTGCCTGGTGCTCATATGTCTCAGTGATGCAAGAGTTTCTAGGTAACACAAAAGCTAGCAATTACTGGAACCTTGTGGATGTGATGCTCCAAAGCTTTCAAGCTCTTGGTGCAAGGATGAGCATCAAACTTCACTATCTATTTATCCTGCCATATAGACTATTTTCCAGAAAATCTTGGTGATGTTATCGAGGAACAAGAGGAGAGGTTCCATCGTGACATTAGGACAATGAAAGAAAGATGCCGAGGTTGTTGGGGCTCTTACATTATGGCAGATTATTACTGGACAATGATCCGTGATTGTATTGAGCAAAACCAGAGCCGGAAATCATATAAGCGAACTTTTCTTTGGATGAACAGTTAAAATCCAATATGACATGCTAGTTAATGTTTCTGTAAGGCTATGAGTATCCCCATCTAACGGTTTGTTACAGAGGCTGTGTTTTGTAAATGATGGATCGATATAATTCTTTATAGTTTCTGATGATGTTGAGCATTGCACCTTTACCATATATCATGCTTTACGGTATGTTTCGCCTAAGACGGCTTCTTCGCCTAAGCCCGCCTTAGGCGAAACAGACTGTAGAGGTGTTTTTAACTTGAATAAATTTCATTTTATTTTATTGCTCTGGTTCAATCATTGAGCTCTCTACTGTCAAATCGACCGACTACGTATCATGCTTTATTCATTCCGTGAATTAAGAGTTCTGCCTGTTTTGACTCAGTAATCATTCATGTCAGACCAATATGGAACAGTTGCACTAAAAACACATTTTATTCATTGACCAGCCCTATGTAACTGCCTATTTAAAATTAGCTATAATTACGGTAAAACAATAAACAAAAAATTCAAAATATCTCAAAAACTAGAGCCAATCTGCAAAAACTAACTTCATTTTCGAACTCAGCGCCCCCAAGTTACCTTTAAACCGCTTTCACCTTATACGCCAAAAAACTTGCTGGCTACTGTTGCCTATGTGCACATGAAGATTTGGTGAAGACTTCCTCTAAAAAGTTGTAGTAATGTTGAACAGTTCAAGTGACATGAAAAAGTGAGTAAATTTATTGCTTCCGACACATTGCATTTCTTCTGCTATTTGCTTCTACTTCTCTCCTTCTTACAGCTACGATAGCCACAGCTCACAACAATCTACTGGTTCATTGTTTTAAACTATAACTAAGTTCATCATGGTATCCAAAGTAACAGACTAAAAGACGTTAACAAAAAGACTAAAACTTTTGAAAAATTTTAAATTTAGATATCGGAAAAGTTCGTGATTTGATTGATGAAAATGATGTGGCGGTATTTAATTTTATGTGACATTTAAAGTGATGTATGTTGAAAGTGATGCTTTTTTTTATCGCACGATTTGTTGGATTGAATGGTGTTGCTGTGATTATTTTGTAATCCTTGGCCTACATTGTTTGCCTGCTCGGGTGCAGTAGGGTATGCCCGCATACTCGTAGTCGAAGCCCCGCCTACCTCTACCGCGTAAAGTGCACAAAAAACCAAAGATGTCAATCCGCACTCATTTTGCATGTTAAAAAATTAATTTGAGCTCTTTCTTACTCTTGAAAAGCAGATCAGTTAGCAAAGTTTATCTGTTTTTGGGAGATCGTCTCTTTGAGAAGGAGTTTATACTAATCAAAGTGATTTTGAATGATATGTTTGGGGAGAACTCATCTCTTTTAGATGTGGCGCAATGTGAGCGTTTATCTAAAACAGCGTGTCCCTACTAAGACCCAACGGGCCGCATGAGGGTCGTAACGGAACTTCAAGAGAACTATTGGTAATTAGTGAGCGAAGATAGATTTCCAATTAAAACTGCTCTCAATGCTCAAAAGCACATGAGTAGATGAGAGTACAGTCTCAATAAATTGAACTAATGATGTGAAACAAGTTAGGTCTAAATATAACTTGCGAGTAGAAATCAAATGGCAGACGAAACGCCAAACAGTTGTCTCCAACTTGCTACCAATAATATTATTAATGACCAAAGGAATTTTACTGAATCTTGGTAGTGAAATCATTTAATCGTTTGATGGTGTTTGATGTTGTAGCAGTTATAATTATTTACGTCCGTTGTTTTATCAATCATTTTTAGCGAATTGACAAACAGGTGGATGGATTAGTAGTAAAATCGCCTGTAGACCAAAATTAGTCGAACCATTCTAATGTAATGCCAAGCATTGTAAAGCAATATAAAGCATTGGAATTGTTTAATTATTAAGAGTATAACTGGCTCGAACACCGGATAATTTGCTCATGCCTACAGCCCAACAGGAGCGTGGACAAGGGGGTCCAAGGGTATCTTTGGTACCGGGCCCGGATATTTTTATATTATTATTGCCCAGACTGCTCCTTGGCCATAAACTTAAAATATGGTTCCTGTAACTCTTAAAGCGCATAATTTGCTAAACATAACATAATTTTAAGCCCCAAACTTCTGAATCTTAAATCCAGATATCCAATATGGATCCATCAATTTGTTTATGGTTAGATTTTACAAAATCATTTCACATCAATCCTGTTATGTTTTGTTATCTCAATTAAACAAGAAGATTTCATTTTGCTTACCGATTACGGGTGACTGATAATGATGCATTGCATGTTATTCACGTTTTGTTTTTTGACTTACTTTTAGCCTTATGTTATTCCATAGACATAGTATTATAACTGTGGTTGATTTATCACTCCACGCATAGAAATTTCATTATTTGAGTCGTATTCTTTTTCGTATCAGAGTGGACAGCAATGTCTTATTTGTATCAGAGTGAAGCTAAAAAAACAAAGAAAGCGCAGAAAGAAAAGCAATTATGCCAAACACTCATCCATTTGTAATTGGATAAAATCTGGCAACTCTAGTTTACCAGATCCTTTTTAAAGGGGCCCCGGAATTAATGTTGGTTCCGGGCCCGGACAATTCTCTGAGCGGTCTTGCAACCAATAACAATTCTTTATTTTTTCTTTCCGATTCTTCCTACGAAAGGAATAAACTGCTGAAAAAGTGAACTTGATTTGAGAGTTAACAGTGGGGGTTAGATTTTTCTCCATAGATAGATCTACTTCTGAATTTAGCTCTGCTAACTCTATTTTGGTAGCTAGGAGTTAAATTTATTTTTAGACCACAATCAAAAGCAAAGGAGTGTATCAGCTTGTGTTAGAGGCTGTTGTTGGAACCAGTTGGACAAGTGATATTGCGATTGACGACCTTATAATTTCAACGGGAAAGTGCCAACCTCCAGGAGGATGTGATTTTGAAAAGGTTAGTTTTACTGTAATTTGATGCGTCGATGATGAAGTAGATAGACAATCCGCCTCGAATGTAATAGGCTGCTACTTTGATTGGGCTTTACCGAAGGCTTTTCAAAAACGATATTTACAGCTTTCCTGCCTGCGGTCACAGTAGAGGCTCTTAGCAGGATTCTTTTCCTAGTGCAAGGCATACTAGTTGTAGGATCGAGCAATCCGTCCTTCTCCTGCTAAATGGAGTTAAATAGAGAAACTGCTCACCCAGCTAGTTGTAAGAGACGACTTTGGGCCTCCACCAATTGCAGTACGCCCTGTTTCTGGTAGAATTACCAGTCTGCAATTTGCATTTATGACTGGTTCAAAATAGACGACCACTTTCCCCTAGCTTGATCTTGATTAAATTTGTAATGGAATCTGAAATAACATAATGTGAAGATCATGCTGCACCTCAATCCCAAGAAAGAAAAGAGGTAAACAACAACTACTACTGCCGTCCACTCATTTTGATACTACAGCATGACTAATTACTTGCAAATTGAGCTCTAGCTCATACGCTTGATTGAGTGAATTTGAAACAACAAACGGTTTAGGACAATGTTGATTCTTGTTCGGTATCACTCCAACTATAAGTGTTTAAAATATTAGGCGATACTCAAGATTGGTAAACCTAGTTTTTCCGTTGCTGGCACGTCAGCACATTCAAAAGTAATCTAGCATCTATGTTTTGCACCGAACGTTGCTGAAACTGCATAAAATGAGTGCCACTTATTGTTGTAACTTTTTCAGGGTTATTGTACATTTTCCAACGACGATCAAGACGTCTTTGACTGGATATCTGCAAAAGGCCCGTCAACCGTTCCTGGAACGGGCCCCGATTTTGACCATACTTTACAAACTGCTGAGGTAGACCAATTGCTAACGATACAACATTACGAATTCTTGTCAGTTTTTATCACTGCAATCGTTAGAATCTGGTGGTCCTCTGATTGCCATGACTTGTCCCCAAACAGTGCAGCAACAAATATACAGTACAATGCGCTAGAGAAGTTTCCTGAATTTTTAATAGTTTTCGTAACCGATATATGCGAGAAGTCTACAACTTTTTCTGTCCGCTGAGAGCTTTAGTATAACCTTGGAACTTTTAAATGCTTTTTAAATCTTTCTATCTTAAAAATATTTTTGCTATTCTGCCATGTACTGCACCTATCACGGTGAATGTTCTGTTCTACCGTATTGTACAATCCCAACATTACCTGTCAGCTGAAGTGCATTGTGTTTTGTTTAAATAACAAGACTGTCCTGCTAACATCACCACCTATATTCGGTCCTATGGGAAACCGACGTATTACTGTTCCTCTCTGCTGCACAAAGAAGTAGTCACACACGAACAATCACGAAGAGCCAGACTGGTTTCGCCATTATTGCGGCTTTTCAGTGATGCGTATCCGACCAGCAGGTAACCGAACTGTTTAGATGTTATTGATCGGGTTCCTGGCTTTGCTACTTATGGAGCGCATACTGTAGAATCCACTATGCTATGATACTCCACAGCGGTACCTGACGACGAAGACTTCGCCCAAAAAGACGTAAGCATCCACTATACAAAAACATTGAAGGGCGGAAAGTAAGAGCCATAATGGTGAAATCAGTCTGGTGTTTCCTGATGGTTCGTGTGTGACTACTTGATTGGTATAAAAAAATCCCTATTCTTATTATAAAGTTCTTATTAAACAGTCAGCGGTTTAGTTTCAAAATCTTTAGTAAATGTAAAATGTATTTGTCTAACAAATCATTCCGAGTTTAAAGGCTTAATCTCCATTCACCGCCTAAAGAGCAACTTCGATTAGCAAGAGGCTCCAGCGTGATTGAAACAAACTTTTTCGCTTCTTTGTATCAAATTCATGTTTTTGCTGCTGTGTGTGAGTGTGTATTTTGACTAAGTGAATTTAATTGAGATTTAGAGTAAACGAATGGGATCTTCTGATTATTTTAAGGAAAATAATCAGAGCCAGTAATTGAGATTGTTTCTGAATATCTTTGAACATCCTGTCAAGTAGAACTGGTCTTCACCAAAAGCAGATACAAGCAATACCATCTGTAGTTATACACCATATCAACAGTGGATAGTGATGAAAACGAAATTATTTATTTTGTTTCAGGGTCATTACATGCTCATTGATGCTTCTGCTCCTCTAGTTGCTGGTGATACGGCTTTATTGAATTCTGAGAGGCTGACACCAACTGCTGGTTTTGCTTGTCTTAGTTTTTGGTATCACATGTATGGCAGCGGTATAGGCCAGTTGAGAGTGTTGATAGATCATGGAATACCCAATACTCATGAAATTGACGATGACCAGAAACAATTCCCAATCTGGGTGCTGTCAGGAGAACAGGGAAATGAATGGAGAAAAGCACAGGTAATGTGGAAAAAGGTGATAAAAAGCACATATTCAAAAGTTGCATAGCAAGTAATCGTTTTATTTGAAACAGAGAAGTTGTAGTTAAATTCCCGGAATCTATTCAATTCATTGAAATGGTAAGACTTTGAATGATATTGGAAAGAGTTAGAATTAACGAATATTAGACTAGTGTTCAACAAGATTTAATAGGTAAACAGATGAGAAAATAATTTGTGGAATCTTCTACAAGGGTATGGGATCACGTTCACGAAATCATCAATAGTTACTCTTTTACTCACTGCTTATACCAGCTCTCTTAGCGAGATTCCAAGTTTTTATAGGCAAATTAGTCAATCGAGAGCTGGGTGTGCCGTGCTCAAAGTATGGTGCATTTAATTGGTAAGTAAACAATAGGCCAGGGGTGGCCAACCTTTCACCTACCATGCGCCAACTTTTTATTATACGGTTTCAGATGCGCCACAATCTCCATAAATCCTGGCACAAGTATTTCCCTCCCATGTCGCGTTTGTTTACAAAAACAAAGATTTGTTCGCGGTTGTAAGCTGCGTGTTATTACCACAAGGTTACAATGCGCCACTTCTAATCATGCAATGCGCCACCTTATGGCGCATGCGCCACAGCTTGGCCACCCCTGCAATAGGCCATCACTTTGGATCACAACAGATATTTTTTGTCCTTTGCACTGTCCTTTTGTCCATAGTGACTGGAAATTACTCCAACAACTATGAGTAAAACAAAATATAAACCTTTATGGAAAACAGCCTCAAGTAGTAACTCTATTTTTTGAAAAAGAACATTCATAATAGTTTAAAACTACAAAGCTAGCGTTGTTTTATTTGCAGGTGACCATTAACAGTGAAATTGAGTACTTCTTCATTTTTGAAGCCACCCTGGGACTTAATAACCGAAGTAACATCGCTATTGATGACGTATTGCTTGAACTCGGCGAAGCGTGTCCACTGACACCAATAGAAGCTCAGCCTTACACAAATTTTTCAGTCGCTGACTGCGATTTCGATAAAGATAATTGCGCTTGGAAAGCTAGTGATGAAGGTAAACTAATAGAAACATATCATTGCTACTGAATCACAAAATAGTATTGGAAAAGCTTTGTAATAAAGGTGTTTCATAACCCACTATTAGGTCACACTTACTTCAAATAAACATATTGCTGTCACTCGACAATAGAATTGAACTTCCAGATCTAAGGAAAAAATCAAATCAACAGATTTGTGGAAAGCTTTTTTATTTGATCTTGTTTTCTAAGACCTTAAAAATGATATTTACAAATTTTCTTCTTGCTCTACTGTAGTGATCATGTGAAAATGGAAACCACACTTACTTGGTTATAACTAAAATCATGTAAAATATATTTTGTTATTAAAAAGTTGTTGCTATTAAGTAGCGCCAAAAAAGTATTTCATTTTTTCTCCATGTATAACGATAAATTGCGAGGAGAAAATGTCTGTTTGTTTATTGTCTTTACTTGTTAGAAAGGGCAGTATTGGTCACATCAAGTCAACGACTAAGGTTCACTTTTATTGGCATAATGTTGCAGCGTAATCTGAAATAACCCACAAGTATTCTTGCATTTACTATGAAGCAAAAGGAAATAGCTAAACGATCCTGGTGGTATTTGATCTCAAGGCAAAAGAAGAGCGATAAGTTGCAGGATCAAACATGGAATCGGAAATATTTTAGTTTTTTGGGCTGCCTTATAGTAACTGTTAGTGATTCCCTTCTAAGTGTGTGTGTGTGTGTGTGTGCATGTGTGTAGCGAAGTTTTTCCAGAAGATTGCCTCTTTCGCATAAATAAAAATGTTTATCGGTAATCACAGAAACCAAGGATTTCTTATATCTTAATTTCTTAAATTTAGGTGATATTGCGTGGACGAGAATAACTGGACCAACCACTTCCGTTGACACTGGCCCACCTGGAGATCATACAACTGGAGAAGGTTTCTACTTATACATTGAGACTTCTCCTCCTGTGGAGCCTGATTCTAAAGCTTTTATCGTCTCGCCATGGATCGACCCCATGAGTACAGGAGGTTGCTTTAGGTATACTCCGTATTTTTTGTTTTTGTGTCATGTTTGGGACAAAAACCGGGGTTTGGGTAGGGTGAGAAGCCCTTGATCAAATTTTAGACTGGCAACAATGCTAAATAGTTACCTGATGAATGTCAAAGAAATCAATAGTTGCCACCCCCCCTTTTTTTTTCTCAATTATCTTTCCCTTTGTCCCATAATTTTGTCCTACTTTCCCAATCATACTCACTCTCTTAATAATCTTTCCTTTCTTTCTCAATAAACTTGCTTCCTACCCCACTTTATTTTTGGAGCCTTGCTGTTGAACATGTTGCAAAAGTGTTCACAGAAAGCAAGTACCTCGTAAAGAGATTTAACTATAAGTGGCATCAATATCCACGCAAGGCAATTGGAATTAAAGAAAAATACTCGCTGATTAATGGTGATGTCCTTTCACGTAGTTTGTCTCAGCTTGCACCATATACTCATCTTATGAATGGAAAAAATATGCAATTTAACCAATATCGAAAAAGATAATGCATCGTAAAGTAATTCAAGAGGCAAGCGATGCACTTTGAGCGAAGTGCATTGCTGGCATCTTGTATTACTACAATGCATGTGTTTGATAGCATGCCTCAAACGCCCTAGATGAGCCTAAGAATTTTTTTATTACTCGAAACCAGGGATGTACAACCTTTTTTGAAGACGGGCCAGTTGCAAACTAGTTGAAAATTTCGCGGGCCAGTCAGTGTTTAAATACCAAATTATCTGTGAGCAAACCTCTAAGCTCTGAAGCGCTGGAAAATCGCATTCATCATTCTAAAATCAGGTGGTGACCCTTCTCTTGGAGCTCAATAGTTACGAAGCGCTAATTTACGAGTTTTTCATCGAAATTCAAGAAACAAATTTTTTTGAGATTGATATTTCGAGGAGTAAATTGACAGGTTTGACATAAACATCGGGCCGCACAATCTTTGTGGGGGTTACAGAATTTTACGTTTACGGACCGCAGGCTGAACAACCCTGTTCTAAAGTATTACCACGCACTTCTGTGTGTTTCTTGTAGCAGGATACAGTTCTCTTGACACTCAGCGTTTACTTTTCAGTTTCTGGTATCACATGTTTGGCGAGAATGTTGACACTCTGAATATGTACGTGGAAAGTTCTTACAAAGAAAGAGTCCTTGTTTGGTCCTTAACTGGCCATCAGATTAACAAATGGATGCCCGCTCAATATTCACTAGTCTTTTACAACCCAACTCGATTGGTGATTGAAGGTCGATCTGGTGGAGGTTATACTGGGGATATTGCTGTTGATGATTTCCTCATAGAAAGTGGACCTTGCCCTTCTGATGTAAGAAAAGCTTAAAATGTTTTGAACGTTGTAGTAAATCCACACAAAATGTTAAATAGAAAGGAGTGCGCGAGGCGTACAATAAATTAAAAAATTGTGTACATTTCCCCGTGATATGAGATTAGATTTCGTAATAAGAAGTTCACTTTTCGCCTTGTTTGAATACCCAAGGATTTTACCTTGTGGGCTAATATTGTAGGGGGTATGAAGAATGCTTAATGCAAAAAAGGGGTGGGGACAGCGGCGAAAATTGGAAACTCATGAATTTGACGGTTGAGTTATAACTGCGTCAGGAGAGAATATGTACTGTAAAGCTGAATTTTGTGCATGCTTACTTTTGCTTTAACTCTTCCAAAACTAGAGCATGTACAAAGACCAGACTTTCCGCGATCAACAACTACTTTGGGATGAATGTCATAAGGGAGTTGGTGAGGTCGTGATGACGTCATAACAAACGCAGTTTTATAAATTGCATTTTTAGGCGGAGAAAAACGGTTTTTTGCATAAACAAAAGCCAGCCCCGAACTGATCAACTTGCAAAAATTTTACTTTTTAGGCATTAAGATGGCGTCAAAATTGACAACGTTTGATTGAAGAATTTTGTTTTTTATTTTCTCAAATAATAATGGTCATAGAAATTCGATCAAAAGCTTTTTCGGAATTTATTAACATGAGGACATATTGTTTCTAATGAACAAAAAATATTACAGGAATTTGAACTTTTTAAACGATGCAAGAACCAATTGTTGATTTAAAAGTAGGTAGGTCGGGTTTGTGGCAAAGTTAAATGTAATAAAATCCCATGTTTGAGGGAAAATCAAAATAAACAATAGGCCTATCAATGTTAATATTGGACCTAGAGTAGGATTGCCATGCGTCAGGATTTTCCTGACGTGGGACTCTCGGATTTTAGTGTTAAAATGAGGGTCCTGGAGAAATATTAAAAAGTGATTACAAGTCTGGGTTTTCTCTCCCAACTGGGATTAATCTCCAACATTAAAAACGGTCTTCACGTTTGTTTGTAAAGGCAAGACAACCGCTTTGAAAAAGTTGATCTCCGAAAGAAAGGTATTCTAGTTTGTTTCAGCAACAAATAGGCGAATGATTTGTCAGAGCTTTAAAGTGTTAACGTAACCGATATAAGTATGGCAGTGTTTGCTCCTCTTTAGATGTGGCAGCCCTAACCTAGAGGGAACATTTTTTATTTGAAAATAGCAAGATAGGCAAACTGGGATAGTGTGCATGACTTTGGGAGATGCATGGGCCCCTTTTTCTTTATGCCGAAACCAGGGCAACAAGCGCAGCCATAGAACTATATCACAAATAAAAATCTAAAAAGGGGGCGTACCAAGTTGTGGAATTGGCCTACCATTAAATCGTTTATTTTCGTAATTGCAAAAACGACTACGGTTTTAGCGCCACTATCACTTTGGGCGTTGTTTCCTTCGACCCTATTCTTTGGAAAGAGCGAATGTTATACTTTGTTTGTGAGTATTGCCAGTATTGATTAATAGAGCAAGATGATCACCATTTCTGATCTGGTGTAAGAACTATGGTCTCCATTTACAACTTTTGGTTGCAGCTTGCGCAAATGTTTTTCACGGTGAAGTCGACGCAGCTTCTTAAACCAATACTTTTTACCCGGCATAGCCGATGGCAAGCCCTGCATAGGTGGAATCGCACCATGTTTAGAAGCAACACATTTACTATATTCCTTGATAACATGTTCACAGAGCTACCTAGGTCAAAGCTAAAAATTTTGGGAAAATGCAACATCGCCTTTGACTTTTCCGGGTACACTTTTCAGGGATCACGGCACATAAAGTGTAGTTAACAGGAACTTTAAAGGAAAATCGTACTGAAACAACGTCATTGAGCAAAGTCGCACCTTATGAAAAAAATTTTTGCTAGTTTGCTTGAAAATAAATTGATATTTTCCTACCGTGGTCACAGCTAAAAGCAAAGGAAATGCTCCCTTTGCCCCAGGCAACTTGTAAGCACTGAACAGGGCACATTAGTCTATCGCGCAACCAGGACCTTGAAGGCACCAATTAATTTATAAAAGGGAGCTCTTCAGGTCCTGAAGTAAGTCTGCTGCTATCCACCCAATTTTTGAAAGCAGTCACTACTTTGGCGCCCCCCCCCCTATTTAACTTAAATTGTGTTCTTGTTGGCTGGATGGAGAAATCACGATTATAGGAAGGGCTATTCCTATCCTGTCTACAATGCTTTTGACTCCATCGCCTTCAAAATTACATTTTGATTTTGCAACGATTATTTTATGTAACAAACAAATTTTTGTTTCTGTTCTCACAGCTACTCATTTAGATGAAGCCGACGCAGTTGGCCGAACTGATATTCTAAATCCTGACTTTGGTGATAGGGGCCCTGCGGGCGACACCGCCAGAGCCGGAAAGTTAATGATAATTTACGGTTGAGAAGTCCTTTACTTGAGATTTTTTGGGGCATTGAAGCAGTTAAGATGGCACAGATCGTGAGGGTAAAGTGAATTCTCTAAGGACAAAGGTTAAACCATGGTTGTACTATAAATCAAATGTGAAATTGCTGAGACAACATGCATACCCTGAACTAGGCTTTCATTAGCTGGAGCTAGCCACTTGGCTACCTTTAGCATAGCTACTATGAAAATAAGCACGTGAACGTAGGTTCCTAAATGATGAAATAGGATAACCGGTAAATAGCGCATTAATAGATGTTCCGTAAAACTACATTAAACTTAGCCAGCTTTCGACTACATATTACATCAAAATAAACGTTAATACGTTATAAGTTTAGCATTTATGATCAGCAGAAATACGCACGGTAGCCAACTACACAAAACATTTACTTTAACTTAAATTTATGATCACCTACCCACATACCAATTTCCTATTATACGACCTGGACGATAAGTGTAGCTGTTTTTTTAGGGAAGTTGTAACTTTGAAGGCCAGTTTTGTCAGTGGAATCAAGATGTGACTGATGATTTTGATTGGTCGATTGGTAATAACGGCACGTCATCTTCTACCACTGGACCATCAGTTGATAATACTTATGGAACCCAACTTGGGAGATACGCGTTTATTGAAGCTTCAAGGTGGGTATATTGTTTCATGACATTGATGTTTGAAAGGTTTACAGCAATTGTTTTTACGTTGCTGACGCGTTTGTGTCTAATTCCAGCCACCCGCTTGGGTTAACAAGCGAAGTTTCCTTCTTGAATGTTGAATATGGTGATAAGTAGCATGCCAATAGTGTTAAGAAAGGATTTCGCCCTCAGCAACTGAGCTTTGATAGTTGTATGTTTTGAAAATGCTAGATACTGTATTCCAGTTTGTGATGAAAATGTAATATTGACATTCTCGTGAACTGTAATTATATTGTCTTCTTGAAAGTGCTTTTGTAATCTATACCACAGGTTTACAAAGTACGGCCCGCGCAAGAAGTTTTTTGCGATTCGCGACTAGCCTCGTGACAATAGCCTGCTACAGAGTCCGAGTTCTGAAATGTTGATTTTTTTTCAGACATGCTGTTCCAAACTTAGGCCAATTGAAACCCCCAAAATAGCTCTTTTGCGGCCCGTCGAGTCTCACATAATTGAAATGTGGCTTAAACCGTAAAAACTTTGCGCACCCCTGATTTGTATTGCAAAGCGCAATTCTGTGTGTATTTTAACTCGTTCGAAACTACTGGACGTACAAGTATGAATCTTGGCACCATTGATCACCATCTCAGGGTGGGTGACATAAGGGATTTGTGACCTCACGATGACATCACCTTCAAAGATAATGTTTCAAAAATTGAATTTTTTGACGAAGGAAAGCAATTTTTTCCTAAACAGTGGCCGGCACAGGATTACCAACTAGAAGAAACAACACTCTTTAGAATGTAAGATCATGTTACTACTGACGATTAATTGTAAAATTTGTTTTCTTTATAGTAATGCAAGAGGCTAGCGATGCACATAGCAAAACTGCAGACAGTGACACTGTTTCGACCTATCAGGTCTCTTGAGTGCAGTTGGTGACCGACAAGAAGCTAGAGGCTTTTAATAAAGCATAGCTTAGACCGCCACACTTGCGGGATCTATACTCAAAAAACACTGAACATAGAAATGCCATCGAAAGCTTTTTCGGCAGATATTAACAAGATGATTCCGACAAAAATAGTTCTCTGTCAATCTAAGCCCGATAACGTTATAACTAGCGATTGAGCGTGCTCTAGTAGCATGTTTTTTCTTTTTCTTGACAGTTTCTAAAAAAGCCCTATTTTACAATAATGCTGTTTGGTGCCACTTCAGTGAAAACTGCAACAGGCAGCAGCTTTATGATTATCAACTATCATTTTGAAAGCAAACGTAAATGGTAAAGCCTATGACAGATGTGCCGCCTGGTAAAGCAGATGACATAGAATACTTACATGTCGGTTTAAAACTGGTTTTCTAATCATGCAATGGCAATTGCCATGCGCCTGTGTACCGTTAACCCCTAAGAAATTTTTGTCACTTGTAGCAAAGTGGAAAAAATGCTTTGTTTTAAAGCGAAATCTTGTAGGATTTAGAAAAAGCACCCTGTTCTTTAGCACGAAAAGCTGGTCGGCGTGCTTTCCACTTAAGCCACAGCCAAACTTATCATTAGAACTGAACTGTACATGCTGGTCTGCGACTACAAGTCAATTGACCTTTCTGTAGCTACGCATTTATGCCGTTAGCAAGAAACATACGTGCAGCCAGAGATTTTAGCTTATATAACTTGGCCTACAATTATAAAAAAAAGTTGTAAGTATTAGCCTATGGTCAATTACTTCATGTAACTCAATTTCTGTAGATGCATCAGTCACTTCACCGTCATTTTACATCTGTGAACTTGTTTACTCATGCACTTAGTCAAATAAACGCATGGAAGCTTGTAGGTAATGGCTGATTGCAAATGAGCACAGTCTTAATTTGCCGGTCAGGTCAGTATATTGGGCATAGTTTATGAAACTCAAAGTTTGAGGGGATATCAGTGGAAAAACTACTCAGTAGGTCTTCACCACCGTGTGGAATCCTGGTCACCAAATATACAATCAAAATTACAGGAAAAAATTTGTTATTAGTTGTGGGTAGGGCCCGCTAAAGTCAATAAAGTCAAAATTTTTTCACGACCTTCTTACATGATCAAACGAGTACTAACGTTCGTTTCAGGTGTTCACGAGTCTGGTTTTGGTAGATTTTATAAGTCAAAATAAAGTCAAAATTTTGCATAAAGTCAAAACTTGTCAAAATTGTCTTCACCAAAATTTCCTTACAAAAACGAACAAATTTATATTTTTTTTATATTTTTTGGAATTTTTCAGCTGCTATTAAAATTTTATGCGCAGTTTTATTTGATTTTAAGCTTCTCAAATAGTTGCGATGGTAAAAATGCGTGCGGTAATTGAGAAGAAAATAGCACTTATTATGCATGAAATCGTCATGGTTGATGCATAAACAAATAACTTTTAGACAATTAATCTATTCCTATAAAACCTTCGCGCTCTTTACACGTGGTCTTTTTAAGTCGTATCTTGCAAAGCAAAGAATGCCTAAACAAGCCAAATCTTCTACAGCGAAAGTTAGGCAAATTTGCCAGGAATATCCGGATGAGTTTTCGGCAACTCCTGCCCGCGACTTGCGATGCAACCTTTGCGACGTGTTAGTCAAATGCGACAAAAAGTTTTTTGTGGAAAGCCACCGAAAAAGTAAGCAACACCAAAGAAAATTGGAGACGAAGAGCAAATCCCAAAGTAAGCAAACCTTTTTACAACTCGATCAAGTAAACTTCAAGGAACAGGTTGTCTTTTCATTCTTAGCTGCAGATATCCCACTTCATAAACTGAACCATCCTTCTTTAAAGTCTGTTTGCTACAATGGGAAAAGTATTGCCTTCGGAGACTGCAGCCCGGGCATGTGTTGCTAAATTAGCATCCCAAACAGAAGAACAAATTCAAGAATTACTTCGTCACAAAAAAAATCTTTTTAATTGCTAAGATGAAGATGAAGCAGAGATTGCTAAACAAAAGTATATTAGTGTGCTTGTGGGCAGCTTAGATGCCCCAAATCAGACATTCCTCGTTGATTGCCATCCACTTGACAGCGGTAGCAAAGTTAATAGCAGTATTATTCTGCACACTGTGGATGACATATTGCGACAATTTGAAATAAAACGCGAGAATTTTTCATTGTTCTTGACTGATGCTGCTCAGTACATGTCTTTGGCTGGAAAGACATTAAAGGAATTATACCTTTCTTTGATGCATGTCACCTGCGTTGCGCACTTACTACATAACTGCGCTATGCGTGTGGGTGCTCATTTTGAAAATATTGATGAAATAATAGCAACGATCAAGGCAGCAACAATCAAAAACAAAGATCGCAAGAAAGATTTTCATGATGCTGGTCTGCCATCTCCTCCTGACCCTGTAATTACAAGATGGGCAACTTGGCTTAGAGCTGCCTTATATTACAGTGAGAACCTTCCAGCTGTTCGTACCATTGTCAACAATTGGGCAAGTGCAGGCCTCTTAGTCAGCAGAGCAAAAGACGCTATCAATGTGAAAGATATGGTGCCAGACTTGGTTAAAATAAATCAATACCGGACTCCAGCATCCAACGTAGACTTCTTAGAAGAAAGTGCCTGCACGATAACCGAAGCATACGGACTGCTGAAGAATATGCAATTCGATGATGATCCGTGCGCAATTAAAAATTACATTAAAAAACGACTATCCAACTCTGATTTAGAAACAATAATAAACTGTACCAACTTGACAATTGACCCAACAAGCTACGCACTATTGCAAAAAGCCCAGCCAACCTCTGCTGCTGTTGAGAGGTCGTTTTCTATGCTCAGTAAATTACTGAGAAAAGACAGAAATTTTGATGTTAAGAACATAAAATATATATGATGCTGTATTACAATAAAAAGTCCTGGTAATTATACTGTGTGGCTTTCGTTAAAAACATCATAGACAGACTGTTAATGTACAGTACAGTTACGATAACAAAGCATTTTTTGTATTACACACTAATTGATACCAGTACACGCAATGGCTCGTTATCCTAGGTTTTGACGTCATGCGTCGCTTTGTTGCATTAGCTTCAAGACTGAGTGATTGAGAAAATGTTTAAAGTAGGCTACCTTCTTCTTTAAAAACTTATGTAAATTGCAGATTATAAACATCTTTAATCAAAAAAGTGCAACCAGACATAAATAATAGGCGAAAGCGGTTAGGTCAAAATAAAGTCAAAATTTTGCTAAAATAAAGTCAAAAATATATTTTTTTAGGTCAAAAAATGGCCCTAGTTATGGGCTATTGGGCCAAACGAGTCTTGGGACGTAAGACATTTGGGGCCGGTAAAACCTTTTTTGCTCTATTTTTAAATCAAGGCACGTAGGTACAGCTGAGGAACTTGATGTTACAATTATCATTACGAGGGGTAGCACCAAGTCGTAAAATAATTGTACCATTAAATAACTTATTTCTGTAATCGAAAAACAAAAACATTACGTGCCCATCCCCAACATTGACTTTGCGCCCCCTATACTTGTTAAAGGAATAAATATAATTTTTTACTCTAGATGATAGAGAATTTGTGAGTAAAACAGTCCTAATTTAAAGCACGATAACCGGAATTAGGGGGATTAGGTTGATACCTCAATCTATACCAACTTTTCATTACTGCGCTAAAAATGTTATTTGGGTAAAGCGGACGCTGCCGGCTGAACCGATGTTTCTAATTTAACACGACTGATTGGTAGCCCTGCCAGGCGATGCCGGCAGACTTTGCTGGTTTCTACTTCCAAAAGTATTTTGGAGTTTTCAGTTTCAACATACACAAGTTGCATAGGTTAAAGTGTACAGTTTTTCGCAATTTCGCTGTGAGGTTTATCCTTTTGTTGTTGACAGCCCAAGAATACAAGGAGAGAAAGCAAGGCTTCTTAGTGAAAAGTACGATGCCGGAACTCGCTACTGCTTCGAAATGTTCTATCACATGTTTGGCACTAACATCGGCTATTTGTACGTTTATGTGAAACCAGAGAGTGAGCCACTGAGTTCATCCCACATTGTGTGGAAGGAAAAAGGAAACCAGGGAGATATGTGGCGATATGGGTTTGCCACTGCCTCCAACAAAGACGAGGATTTCTACGTGAGTGTGTTTCCAAAACTTTTTGATTAATTTCTTCCGAAATCATCAATAAAATTTAGTTTTATATTCCATCTCCGTCATTAATCCTAAAGCAAAGAACCAAGGAGATCTGTGAATACCACGTTTGATATTTGTCAGTGACTATAGCTTGGCACATTGTGTCACTGATTTCGTAATCGTATTTACTGTTCTTTACGGCGAAGTGTCTTGGTTTGCTGCAGGTGGGTGGCAGCAATGCACTGTGCCAACGGTACCGGTAACTCCTAAACGAGTTTGAAGGTATCTCGACAATTCAAAATGCCAAATTCATAGTCGACAATTTAAAGTCGCAAATTCTTTGACGTCACAAGTGAGATACTTAATAGGTCAGCGTTTAGTGAAGTGCCATAGTTACCTACATAATATATTTAATTTTTTTGAATTGTCGACTTTGAATTTGAAACTTTAAATTTTCGACTTTGAATAGTCGCAAAACCGAGTTTGAACATAATGATGTTTGTGACCAGAGGATAAAACTAATGACGCAGCTCATTTTTTTCAGATTATTATTGAGGGCATCGTTGGTTCTAGTTATACAGGAGACATTGCTCTTGATGATATCAAAACAGTGGCAGGGGATTGCCCTCCTGCTGGATTCTGTGATTTTGAAAAGATTTTCTGCACCTGGAATAATGTTAAATCGTCAGCTAGTAAGTACTTGAACTTGATGAGATGATCGATTCAAGATGAATGAAGAGTTTTGAAGAACGCAAAATGACATTAGTTTTACAGTCAGCAACCGCAATTTGCGTTCCCATCTTATACTGCTCGCATCCTTCTTTCTACACTAGCCCATCTTGAATCTAAAGGATGCAAGCAACCAGCAGCGCTCTTCTTTCTAAAAATAATGGCTTCTATACAGTAATTATAAACTTTCATTTTTATAGACACAAAAATGGACGATATTGACTGGTTGATACTCTCTGGTGCGACTCCCAGTATTTCCACCGGACCTCTTGTTGATCATACAACTGGAACAAGCGAAGGAAACTATTTATTTATTGGTATGTGCGGTTGATTAGCAGTTTGCAAGCAACAATTCTTTACATCTTTTATGCTTATATTGAAAAGTGATGAGAACAGGTTCTGCTGCAACATTTTAGCCGTAAGATTCTACGCAACCACGGCAACTTAAATCAAATGCTGAATTGCCCTCCAATTATGCAGGACAACTATTTTATTTTGATCTTAAATTTTTTCTTTAGCCTAACATTAAGAAAGCTTCAGCCTAACATAAAAAAATGTATTGCGAAGAACAGAAATGCGTTTACACCGCAATGAATTTTTTTGAATTGAATTTTTATGTTTTAGTCTCTCAGATAAAGGAATGGCGCCAAAATTGGTTTGAATAATCTAATCTGGGTTTATAAAAAAAGCGGATAGCTGTGTTGTGTTGTATGAGTATTGGTGAAGATAACCCGAAGCAGAGTTGGAAACGGGCCCGATTGTAAGGCCCGAACCCGACATTTATTTTGTAGCCCGACTTAGGCCCGAAATATAAATTCCCCGAACGACTTGAAAATGCATGAGCCTTACTCTTAATAAGCCTGCTTAAAAAAAATTTTGCATACGGGCCCAAAATCGGCCCGAAAATTTTTTAGAACTTAAGGCCGAACCCGACCCGAATAGCCCGGCCCGTTTCCAACTCTGACCCGAAGTACCGATACACTAAACGTCACCTGATAAAATAGACTATTTGATTTGATTGTCGCTAGCATTACCACTTTCAATTACATTTTTCGCCACTTTTTGTGGGAGTTTCAAGCTGGATTTTTTAAATTGAAAGTTTACCTGAGGATAAAGTTGCCCAATGCTCAAACTGCTTTGAACTTCTCGAGTTTATCGTCACTTGACTGCTGGCTAGTGATGCGTTGTAATTAGCACTATACTACATTTTTCTGGGAAGTTGCTACGCCTGTGAGAGAAATGTTTTTGCGCCAACAATGGGCGCCTGGCAACTCGAAGCAAGATTAAAACAAGGTTTTGACGTCAGCCGTAAAATATATCTTTAAACCTAAACGAATATAACGTAAACATTTATTTTACTCCAGAAAGCTCACATGTACCAAAAGATTCTAAAGCTTGGTTTGTGAGTCAGACGTTCGATCCCGGTAACAGCGAACCAACGGAGCAATGCCTCACTTTCTGGTATCACATGTTTGGCGATCACGTGGGGACTATTAACGTCTATGTTGCGAAAGATTTGGGGGTAAGTTGGTTTTTTAAGATCTATTGGAATACTTGAGCTTGCTGCCGCACTTCGCCGATATTGTGGCTGACTTATGGGGAACTAGCTCTAATGGTTAAAAAAATGGTACAAAAATATTTGTAGGATTTTTTTCTGAAAAGTAAGGTTGTTGTCTTTTTTGAAAAAAAAGAGAAGCTTGAACTTCTTAAAGTTTGCTTTGATAGAGTCTTTCATGGTCTGGAATTGTTTGGTGAAATCGTTCACTAGAAATTTTAAGTCAAAAATAAATTCTTACATTTCCACGTTCTACATAGTTACTACCTTGTTTGCTTTGGTGGTAGATAAAGTACTAACCTCTATTGGTGAAGTTATAACCACACAGTTTATTTTGGTGGTTCCTGTATTTAGCCTAATGTTTTGTTTGCCAGAACGTTCAATCATCAGATACGAATTAGCACTGCCATGACAATTTTTATGATCATTGCTCACCCATAGAACGAGGGGATAGGATTTATTCAGTGCTACACTCAGTTGGATATGAGCGATTAATTTCATTTGAATTTTTTGTTGAAGCAAACATAGCCAAAGCAAAAAAGATTGAGGTTGGCTTGCGTCTCTGAATATAACAGGGAGTGTGTGCTGCCGTAACAATATGCTAGGTGTGGCTGTATTAGCTTTTTTGACCCACATTCAACACTTTTATGATGGCATTTTATTTCCTGCTATACCCGGCAAAATTGTGCTAAATTACATGTGTTCAAAGGCAACTTTCGAAGTGGGTCTAGCTGAATTCACATTAACCGGTAATCAAGGTGATTACTGGGTACCTGCTCATGTGAATGTGACCTCGAAGGATCGATATTTTGTTATCATTGAAGCGGTGGTTGGATCAGGCTTATACGGTACGTTAGTTATTTCTGAATTGAATGTTTACGCTCGATTTACGCAGACAGTAGTAAAACTTAGCGAAAAGCATATTTGCAGTTTTAGCCAAAATTGACTTCAAAACACTTAAAATCAAAGATAGTTTGCCTGTGAGGGTTGTTTAACCTCTTCGGCTTTCCGTTTACGTTTTTCAAAATTGTTTTTGTCTAAAGTCAAGTTTTTATGTTGCTGTATAATTAAGTGGTCACGCTTTAGCCTTTGCAGCAACAACTTTGTCCTCTGCTGTCAAATCTATTTTCTATTTATTTTATGCTGATTTGGGCAAAATAAAATGATTGATTGCGTAACTGCTATTGGATTTGAAGCTTTAAAGAATGCACAGGCGCACCAGCAATCCCGCAACGCGCGCGCGCACGCCCACACGCTCACACGAACACACACACCAACAAACGCACACGCAAGCACATGCATACACGGTTGCATTGTCATTTTGATAGTGCAAAATTTGCATTGCTACATTTTCGAATAAGAGAATTTAGCATTATGTATCCTTATTCTAAGATCACTGAAAATCATCAGTCTTATATCAAACAACCTGTGATGGAAGTTCAGTGAAGAGGTACTTTTCTCTTATAAATCGTAAAGTTACATAGCAGCCTCAATATATTTGACACCTTTAATTAAATTCTAAACGTTTTCGGCACATCACATGATCTTCCTCAGCGAATTCAAATATACTGCTAAATTTAGAAATTGCACTTGCAAACGAATATGTTTGCACAAAATTACCAGTTGCACCGCAAAAGCACATAAACGCGCTAACAATACGATTAATGACGGAAAATATTCCGTCAAATGTTATATGATAGAACAATTATACATATTTATTTGCGAGTTTAATTTCTATATTAAGAAGCGTATTTGCATTTTCTGAGGAGAGCCATGCAATTTGCAGAAAACGCTTAGAATTTAAATAAAAATGTTTGATGTAATATATGAGGCCGCTTTATTCCTTAAAGATTTAAAAAACAATTTGTATTCAGATCACCTTAATGCGTTTGATTCACTGGCTTATAGGAAATTATGCCTTTAAGCCATGATTGATCGCTGAATTCGCGACAGTAACTCGAGTTATGATTTCTCCACAGGCGACATAGCAATTGATGATATAAGTTTGGTGAGTAAGCTCTGCAGCAACATTGAGAAGCCCACTATTCCCCCAATTGATGGTTCCACTCCACCCCCTACCCCCTGGGACTGTGATTTTGAAGATGGGACCTGCGGATGGACAAACTCCACTTCCAGCAAAGACCGAATTAATTGGCACAGACATCAAGGACCGACATCTAGCGGCAGCACCGGACCCACCACTGACCATACAACTATGACGTCACAGGTTGGGCATTTATCTAATAAGGTCTCGCAATTACTTGGATGTTTCAACATCAAAGCAGTTAACTTCCAAAGCAATCGGAGAAGCATACATTTTATTGTAAAAATGGGGGAGGTCGTTAAGTATGATTGTCTCAACAGTCCAATAGTAGAAAATGGGTTAATTTTTACTTCATAAACATTACGATATGTTTCGTAGTGTAACATATTAGTGGGGCTGTGCCGTAAAGCAAGTTTTCCTGATACTGCAACGCTGGAAAACTCAATTTACGGATTCCGGATAACCGAAAGGGCCAGATAGTGCCGGGTACCAGATATCTAGAAACGGAATAGGGTGTATTATGTTTGTTTTCCATAAAAATTTGATCACATTTTACGCTGTTGATGTTCTTCTATAACTTACTTCATTTCTTTTTATTGCTTATAATTCTATTAACTGAGACCAAGATTTAAAGAAGTTAGTGGTTTTGCCAAATTTTTGATTGAAGATTATTCAACTTCTTATGCTCTTAATCATCTTTTCACCAGTATTTTTAATCTAAATTGGATGAAATTGTTTCAATAGGAAAGTGCAGAACTCATTCAGTGGCCGCTCGTAGCCGTTTTGAGTAGGCGTGTTGAGATTTTAATTTTTGGTTATGTAAGCATAACATCTAATAAACCACCACAACGACTGGAAGGCAGTTCCCTTCAGGTCCTCACCTGCCCTGTTGATCTTTGTTTGGTTTTGCATTTTAAGAATAATGATCATCAACCTGACAATACGTTAGGGTAACTGCTGACTTGAAATTGCAAAGCCATTTTGCAGGCTTTCAAGCACAAGCGTAATCAGGGGCCATTGTCCCATGCTTTTTTTGGCTCTGGCAACAAAGGAAAAATATCGGCTTCTTTGCTTTTTCATAAAGTCAGCATAATGTGGTTTTATGTCCACTCGCTTGAAAATTTTCGGTAAGCCAGTGCTTCCAAAACTTTTTGTAGCAACATATGCTTAGTAAGTCGATCTAATGCTGTTTCGGAGTGACTACAGCACTTAATTATATCGATCGAATTTACAGCGATAACAGAAACTCTCTGATTTTTGATCACGCCGAATAACAACGAAAAACTATAATTACCTATAACTAATTCATAGATATTAGCAAATCTAAAATCAACGCTGCATGCGACAGTTCTGTCAAAAGCAGAGGTATGCAACCTGCGGCCAGCAAACCAAAATGCTGTGGCCCATAAAATGGTGTGATTTTAGAATGAAGTAAGGCTTGTGCTACAAGTTGAAAAAGTTTTAGGCCAGCATCAAAACTTACACCAAAAGACTTTAAAAACCATTTTTGTTAATTGGCTTGATTCGCAAAGAAACGAATTTGTTTATTGTGGCAATCCTTAATAAATGTTTGACGAAAAATACCACCCGGTACACAGGCGTAACAAAGTTGGAGGCGAGCCGAAAGGATATTCCAAGAGATATTGCTTTACAGTAGAATTTGCCTGTAGTGACACCTGAAGGGACCTTTGAATTAGTGTCACTATAGGCAAATGTCACTGGAGGTAAAGTCAAGAAAACACAACTGTAGACGATCTACGTAGATATCAGTTGAATAGGTTACTACAGTTTAATGCAAAGGCTGTGGAATGCTGTCAGATGTAGGATACAAACCCGTAAAAAGTTACATGTGAAAAGTGATATGCATGCTAGCCCATCAAGCAATGATGAACAAACAAACACAATAACATAATTAAACAAACACCACATTTACAATCCAACTACGTTTTCAACGTCATGCATTCTTTGCCTTTTAACCTGAACGTTACTTCCGCTTTCATACTCCTGAATAATTTTGTCTGAGTTTTTGCACATCTTAGTAACGGAAGCTTTTGGTAATTAGCTTTGATCTGCAGCTGACTTCTTGTTGCGCCATCTTTCGACGGCTTTCAAGACTTCATATCTTTCTTTTAATGTATACGCTTCCCTCATTTGTGACATTTTTGAGCAATTTAATCAACCAATACACAATGCGTATGCCCTGCACCAATGAAACCACCTTAAAACGCAGTTTTTTTAAGATCACAAAAACGCGACAGCTTTGCTTTGGAACTAGTCTAGCAACCCTCAGTCCAGAATTGTATACTTTTATTACATCACAAAACAACATCTACTTAATAGTCTTTTGATCGCATTGCTCATGCGTAAAATAAAATGTTGTAAGTTCTCTCCCAGTTTACGTTACTGCTCTGCACCTAACCTATGAGTGTCCCAATATGTAAATTTTTTTAGCTTAAGGAACAGGAATGTTTTGTCTCTGTAATAAAAGTGTTCTTATACACAAAGTTACTATAGGCAAAGTCAATTCTGTGTAAAACATATGATGAGTGAGGATTTTTGTAACAATTAAGTAGTCACACACGAACAATAAGGAAGCACCGCAAAGTGGACTATATGCACTCTACAAGTAGCAAAGCCACGAATCCGGTCACTCACAAAAGCAGCTATAACATCAGCAAGGGCGTCAGCCAGGTGGTCAAGTGATTATCGCCACAGATAGAAGGTGTATATCTTGAAGGTTTGGTTTCTTGCTGGTGGAATACGCATCACAGAGAGCCCCAACAGTAGCAAAACCGGTTGGGTGCTTTCTTATTGTTTGTGTTTGACTACTTAATTAAGTAAAACATATGGTTTAAAAAGGGGACTTTGCAACAGTTCTCACTTTTTACTCAATGTCATTATAGCCGAAGTCACTATAAGCGAATTCTACTGTATTTCTATTTTTCTCAAATCCTATGAGTAGGACTTCATTACCTTTTCCTTAAAATTACATAAAATGTACATCAACTTGTGAAAATGTGATCAAAGTAATTGCTTTGTGATAACTTATAGAAAATTAGCTTTTTTCTAGTTATAACTCTTGTTTTTCCGACTACCCCCTTTGATTTTGTTCCGCGATCTATTTCAGTTTGGTATATTTTTTTCGACAGTGGTAATGGTTGCACACCTTCATCTAAAATAAAACCTTATTTGGTGATGGCCCATGACTAATCCCAAAAATAGGCAAAGCTCACTATTCCTAGAGTTTTGCTATTTTTAGCCACCAAAAGACTTTTTCTTCGTATGCAAGTATCAAAACATGATACTCTTGCTAGTTATTATTTGGATATCCGGAAAGTTAGCAGGTGCCGGATAGTTGAAGAAGTGAGGCATAGTGCCGGGAAGCAAGTAGTTACCAGATTTCCGCCTGTGCTCTACTTACTAGATGTATTTGAAATAATAATTCGATGCTTCAATATTTGGCACTTTTTCGGCTACTGTTTCCTTTTAGCGTAAGACTTATTTCACAGTAGTTATGACTGAGAAAATTAGATTTCGCAATTTATTCTCCACGATACCTCTAATTTGAGCGCCAAGCAGGAGATGGGAAAATGTTATTTTTAAGTCTTTTTCACGTCTTGTAAAGGAAATCAAACCCAGGTTTTATCACTGTGTCCTCTCTCATCTTCGTTGCAACAGACACAGCCTTCTGTTAAACTCTTATCATTCTAGAATTGGCAGAATCGAGAATCCTTCTTGCAGTGTCTGTGGTCATCCGACGCAGGACATCTCTCATCTCATTCTGCACTGTCCAGCTACGGACTCTTTGCGCCGCTCACTCTTTGGCGACTCTTTGTCTCTCGACGACCTCTGTTCCAGGTCCTGGAGAGTTTACCGGCTTCTGGTGCGCCATGATTTTCCACCGTGCCCCCATTCCTCAGAAGGGATCGGGTAACAACAACAACAAACTAGGTTCATCACCTGCGAAACAGACGCTCTAGCCACTACGTCACAGCGCTTGTAAACGCTGACAAACCAGGGCTACCTGGAAAGCAATAATGGGGCTATTGGGTGGTGGAGGGGAGGTGCATTTGTGCCTTTGAACCCTTTATACAATCTAAAAAACTTTTAGTTACTATAGTGTTTAGGTGGCTCACTAAAAGCGTTTTTATAATTACTTGAATTCGTTTTTAAAATGGGTCACGACAGTTCGACAGAATGCTGGGCGGAATAGTTGGTGCGCATTGTGGGCTCGAATTCCACCCGAAATCAGTTTTCGCTGATGCTGTCTTAGGGTAGAGCTTGGTTTTTGGTGGGGTTAACATCATAGTCGAGTAAGAACTCGGTTCGCGATTTACCATCACCCTATCAATAGCAGTTTATGTTTGATATAGTATTTCCCAACATTTTAATTTCAGGGCTACTTTATTTTTGCTGATATGGATTACGATGAACCTGGTGAAGACCATTATAATGATCCTGGAACCATCACCAGTCCTCAGATCACGTCTACTGATCCATCCGGATGGTGTGTGACGTTTTGGTACCACATGTACGGAGACTACATCAACACACTAAGAGCTTACTCCTCGCAACGTGGGTTCGAATCTGACAGTTTGTGGACACGCAAAGGAGTTCAAGGAACCGTATGGAGATATGGACAGGTAAGAAATGGAATTTTGAATGAGCAGCGTAAAAAACAAGAGTGAAACTCAAAACACGTTTCCTTGGCATGATGTTCGGGCATAATGAGAACAAGGTCAGTTATATACTGTAGTTACGAAAAACCTTGCATCTTGTTGCTGGATCATGTTAAGAAAACAAGCCATAAGTCGAATAGTAGAGATTAGTTGATGAGCAGTTATTCAAAAGCCAGGAGCAGCCTCATTGGGACTTTGCTATGACTGGAGATTTAAAAAGCTCACCATGATATGACGCTGGTGTCCTATTTTAGAAAAAGTCCGAGCAAAGCACTCATGCGCGCGTCAAGAAAAACTTTCCGCAGAATAGTTTTCAAAATTGTGTTGAAGTTTTGAATCACAAACAGATTGTTTGTTGACTACTTGTATTTTTCTCTAGTTCCATGTTCCACTTGCTGGGGAATTTTCTGTTTCTTTTGAAGCGACTCGTGGTCAAGGGTACAGCAGCGACATAGCGTTGGATGACATTAAGTTTATTAGCGGTTACTGTCCCCCGAGTCGGGTGTGTGATTTCGAAGATGGAATGTGCGGTTATCAACATGATCCAAACGCAGATTTTAAATGGTCAAGAAACCAAGGCAATACATCATCAGCAAATACAGGTAGAGCGCTTTCATATTTACTTTTTGTACAGGAAAAACTTTTCGGTGGTGAACAAACCAACTTCTGTTCAGAAGGACAAACCATCTTCTGTTCAGATCTGCTACGGAATTTCCAGAACTGCTGGCTGAGTGCATTTCTACCAATAGCAGTACAAAAAAGCTCAGAAAAGGGCCAGAGAGTGGCCTTGCCGGAATCTTAATAACGATTAACCAATTAAAGTATTGAGCAAGCAAATGCTCTGCTATGGAATCAAAATTATTGCTGTCGTCAATTCTTCCTTCTTAAAATGTAGCTTTTTTTGACTCTGAGAGGCTTTGCTCTAGCTGTCCAAGCAAGCCATCGTTGATTTCTTGCTCAAAGGGTTGATTTAGCAAAGAAGAAACGAGTTTGATTGGTTGGAGAAAAATCAGTTACTTAAAGATGATTGGCAGTTCTTTGACATTCATCAAAAACGATTTCATTCTCATAAGTGTAACTATGATTACGAGCTACTTTTTCTTTAGGACCGGATTCAGATCATACTACGCAAACTACAAACGGTTACTACATGTATATTGAAGTGAGCAA
The DNA here is from genome assembly GCA_963675345.1 of Trididemnum clinides. Taxonomy (NCBI): domain Eukaryota; kingdom Metazoa; phylum Chordata; class Ascidiacea; order Aplousobranchia; family Didemnidae; genus Trididemnum; species Trididemnum clinides. The sequence continues at coordinate 3,838,053 of OY776285.1, forward strand.
CCACAATGAAGGAGATGCCGCAAGACTGATTAGTGCCAGGCATAAAGCAATATCGCAAAAATGTGTTACTTTTTGGTGAGATTATTAATTTGAATTGAATGCGTACTCGTAATCGTTCAAAAAGCCACCTGACAATGATTTTCTTTGATTATTGAATTTAGCATACATTAGGTTAGATGAAAAAAAATCGCAAGCTATTCAAGCGGAATTCCGGTACTTGAAAACCGCAAAGCAAGGCCAGACAACAAGGGAATTTCAAAGCAGATATTGTGCCATGTTTTGCGCCCCTGTCGCAATCATGGGAGCGTGAAGGAGAAATACTGGAGCAGTTTAATTTTGTTTAGTTGTTTACGATGGGCTCGCTACAGCTAGAGTTTTTGTCAAATACCACCAAAAAAATTTGTGGCATGCCCGCAGAGTTTAAGCGTAAAAACTTTTAAACATCGGGTGGACCGTGTTTGACGTAGCAGGAAAAAAATATTTGTTTACATTAAGCGTGAAAGCAAGCTTATGGGCGTTGCTGGTTCGAGCCTTGGGAGCTATAAGTCTATTTTCAAGCTGCGTTGGTGGGTATGAAAAAACTCAAGCCTGTGCTGCACGAGTTGAAGCCAACATTTAAAGAGGTCATGTTGATGTACTTGTTATCCGTCACTGCATCTAACAACCCAGGTATCATATGTACGGCAAAGCAATCGGAACTTTGAATGTTAAAATCATTGAAAATGGAATCGAAATGCCAAACGCAGCATGGACACTATCCGGAAACCAAGGAAACGGTTGGAAACGAGGATCATTTCCATTTTTCTCCAACAGCCCCTTTCAGGTACAAGTAGTGAACTTTCGTGCTCATTGCTAAGTCGTCTGCGGTCTAGGTGTTCATGACAACAACGTTTTGAGCGACCTGTTCCGGAATCGTGGACAAGTGGACAGAACCACTGTTTGTTGGGCCATTCTTCGTGAGTTTAATTCCCATGAGGGTTGAATCGCTGGGCACTTTTCGGCGATTTACTCTCTTAGAAGTCAATTTTACGTCATTTTTCCAGCATTTCGCAATCTCGGGCGAGCTGGTTCAATGTATGTCAACCACTGCCACTACACTACCACCACGCACTCGCTTTCGAACGTGACTTTTTGCTGGAGCATGGTAGCACTTTTAATTCAGGATGGCCTTCCAGGCAAATACCAATAATGCTTTCAAAGCATTTGAGCTCCAGACCTTTTGATCCGAAGCTAGTAACAATAACCACTACAATTTACTCTGCTTGTCGGAAAAAAATCCCTGTTCCAAGTATTACTGGGAACTCCGGGACAGGCTTGAACTAAACAATGTTCTGGAATGGCTGAAACGAGTGTGTAGGGTGGGGGATAAAAATGTGTGTGACTCAAGACAACTAAGATTGAGGGTAAGCCTGTAGTCGAGGATACTTATTAGAAAAAGCTTGCTAAATTAAAAATGCAAAATGCATGGCATCTTTTTCATTTGAGCTGTAGTGCTCAGCATTAGCCATTCTTCAGCTAGACTGGGCCACCAAGACAGGTAGACTGCTTGGCCCCGCCACCTGTCTGCCACATCAAGATGAAGGCACCCCGTTAAGTGTCTTCCCGAAAGACGCAACAAGCAAGCTTGCCGGCTTGTTTTCCACACTATCCCTTTCGTGCTGAGCACCAAGCAAGGAAACTGTGAATATAATTTATTAAAATCTTTCGACATGAATCGAGTTGGGAAATGAACCCCAGGTCTAACCACTTCAAAGCGGTCACTCCAACTACTACGCTATCGCGCCGGTCATTCATAATGGTAGTAGAGATACATCACATAACCGACGTGTGACATCACATTACCCACCGTTTTCCCTTATAGTGCAGAGGAAGTGCGAATAACAACATTGAATTGCATGTTCATGAACGTATAACTCTTTTCTTTTGTTTTCAGTTTGTTTTTGAAGGAATACGTGGGTCTAATGTAGCAGGGGATATATCTATCGATGATATTGAGATTAAAGACGAGGGGTGTCCATTACCAGGTGGGGATCTGAAGCTTGCCAAACTGGCATCTCGTTTTATTGATTGACGTTTGAACTCCCAATTGGGTTGTTTGTTGTTGTGTTTGCAGCAAAGACAATCTGTACTGCTTGTACTGTGGTAGAAATGTACTGTGCCTGAAGTTTTGACTACTTCTGAGCGGTTTCAACGCAAGGTTGTTCCAAATGTAATAATTTTTTCATGTCTGAAGCTTAATGTTAGTTCGGCTAACAACTGTTACGTCACATTACAACCTTATTACTTAACAATTAAAAATAGATATTTTCCTACTATGTTCTTAATAGGTTCTTGCGATTTTGGATTTGATCTTTGTGGCTGGAGTAACGCTGTTGATGATGATTTGGACTGGGTTCAGTGGAGGGGAAATAATGGGGAAGGAGGACCTATTGGAGATAGAGGTAAGCTGGGAAATTGCCAGAAGATAGCTACTTATCTCTGTCAGTATTTTGGGACCAAAAATGTAGAATGCTTTTTAAACTTTCTACTTTAAAAAATATATTTTGTGTTTAATATGTTTTTGTTTGCTTGTTTACTTCTTTCCTTCATCGGAATAGGAGCGCAACGTAAAAAGATCGCTCAGGTTTAGACCGAAAATCCAACGTACATCAAATAGGGGGAAGAGACAGTCCGCTTCCATTCAGTCATAAATACGGACCAATTGTAGCCCCAACAAGCGACAATCCCCCACCAACTACCACCAGTAAAGTGGACTGGAATCTGTAGATGTCTACTAGTGGTATCTTGCAAACCACTGGTTCAGCAGCTCACCTCTCTGCTGATGATCTGCATATATTTTACGTAATTGATGCAATGAATATACGAGAAATGAAGCTGCGTTTTTAGAATCTGGCAAATTGTATTACATATTCATAAGCATTTCTTGATTTATGTATGTAAACAGACATAATTAGTTGATTTTGACTGTATTTCAGGCTTTTACTTGCACCTTCAGACAGGACCACCAAGGCAACCAAACGAAAATGCTCGGTTAATTTCGGAAACTTTCATAAAATATCCTAACGTAGATGATAACTCCCACTGCTTCACATTTTGGTGAGTTAAAGCAGGTTTGATATCAGGAAGTAATACTTGTTAGTGCTCTGATCGCGAACAACCTTTAAGATGATGATGAGAAGTTACTCAACTCATTAAAGACATGATGAATTGAGAGTTTGAGAGTCTACGAAGTAAATTTATAGTTGTCGTGGCAGCAGTCACTTTTCTGCATGTGGTACCAGTTTTTCTTTATGAATGTTTCGCAATCGTCATATTCTACTTGCTTGATTTCGTTTGCGGTGTGAGACGTGGATCTTGCTTTGCATTCTGTACTTTCATCTTAAAAAGAAGAAAAGGTAGTCATCATAATGTTGCATTATTCTTCTGTTGATGAAGAAACGGCATGAAATAGTTATTTGTGCTCACATCGGAAACTGTATTAAAATTTGGCTATAGGAAAGTGACCACGCGTTTTGCATCAGTAATGAATACAAATTGTAGACTGATAGCATACCACCAACAAGGTGGTCTGCCATTGTTGAGGAATTAAAACTCCCCTCTTACGACATGCTGGGTGAGCAGTTTCATTATTCTGAACCAGGGAAATGCAGGAATATTCTACTCATTAAACGCAAAATCTGTCATCATCGTTATCACGGGATTGTGTACGGCGTAATCTTTTGCTGTAGTTAGATTGTATCTTTTCTGCTTTGTGGTTGTATGTTTGTGTTTTTTCTATGTTATTTGACTTCAAGTAAAATATTTTACGGTTGCTTGTGTAGGTATCGCATGACTGGCAGCAATGTTGGAAAGCTTAACATATCATTCGTTGCTGGAGAATACCCCGGAACACTATATAATGGCTGGTCCTATGAAAGTACCGGACAGGAGAGCGGAGAATGGCAATTCGACCAGGTAGGTGCTAAAACACCATCTGATCTGTCGCGATAAGGGGACCATGTTAGCACGTCTAGAATTTATGTTGAAGGTGACAACAATATTGCGGCTGCATATATTTTTCCCCCTCTCCGAAAAATATATGTAGGAATATGTTATTTCTTATAAATTTTTCAATACGTCATCACGCGCTGAACTATTAATTTGTTTTTTAAAGAAGTTGATGCTTTATCTTGTTCACTTCTGGTTTTGCAGAAGTAAACGAGAAGAGTGTGAGCTCTGATGTTGGAGCTTAAAGCTTGAAGTTCAAAACCCCTACGAAGGTTATCGTTACACTCAAATCAAAGAATACAATCAAAAATTGTACTGCGGAAGAATAGAGGAAGACATTTGCAAACAAATGTTCAACTTAAAAACTGATAAGAAAATAGTTCGTTGGTGATAATTTGCATTGATTCGACAATGCTCAACACCTAGTACAGAAAAAATGAAGGTCAACACTGTTTCCTAGCTTTTTTCTAATGTTGTATTTATTCAGTTTACCATTACATCCAACGAGCAATATTACGTTATAATAGAAGGAACAATTGGCACAGGAGGAGCTGGAGAAATTGTGGTCGATGACATCACTACATGGAGAGGTTAGTTAAGTTATTATAACAACGTATCTGTCATGTATGCATCTTCTAAACTTGCTTTACTTCTAATTATCGTCTTGGGGGTAGCCCTGCGAGTTTTCTATTAACCTCTTCAACTGCAGCAACCAACTTAACTCAATTTCAAGTTTGATCTATTCACATTGCGCATATGCGACTCATCTGCTTAGCCCTGGGGAAGTATCGTTGTCTTTATTGGTAGCTAAGAGGCATTGGCCAGAGAGTATCAAGACATCTATCAACATAGCCGAAGCAATGCGGCCAAAATCTCACAGTACAAGGAAGCAGGGTCTTCGAAATACAAAGTTGGATTATCCATGTTACTAATTTATCCATTACAGATACGCTTATTACTTAGTCTTCTGTTTTTATCCAGGTATTTGTACCCCCGTTGGTCCTCCTGCTACGGTGACGTGTGGCCCTACAGACGATACCACCATATTCGACTACCAAATCTGTGACTTCGTTGTAGGTAAGCTTGCTTCCACTTGTCTTAGCTACCTATAGCACTAATTTTAAACATTGTTTGGCAAAATGTAGTTGGTGGTGCTGGGCTATTCATGTTGGTCAGTAGGCTGCCTTAGGCCTGGTCTACACTGAGTTTAATCGTATCTTAACTCTTTTTTTTTCTTTAATTTGTCTCTTTCCCAAGCCCCGAAGCCAAAATAAAAGAAATAAAAATCTGACCCAGGCTGGCTCCACTGGAGGCCAAGCTTTAAATTCAAATGATTTATTGCTGGTACACAGTTTTAATATCTTTGAAAGAAGCTGTTTTACAAAAGCTTTTTGTTATTCGCTCATCAGTGACGGTGACCTGTAACAAAATTGAGGTCACCAGTTTTACGACGACACGCACTGCTGATCGAACTTTGTGCACTGACTTTAAGCTGCAATAATTCGGCCTAGGTTTAATTGGTTTGTTTTGCTGTGCGACGTCATTCGTGAAAATGATTTAAATTACGTCGTGCAATAAAATAAACAAAGCAATATTGCCCAATTTAGTACGACTTTCATAACAGCTTTGACATTGGAATATGTTTTTTATAGATTGTCCTAATGGCTGGGACGAAGCAAACTGTGGAGCTTGTGACTTTGAAAGCGGACAGTGTGGACTAGTGGACACGTCTGTGGGCAGCTACAAGTGGTTTAGAGATAGAGACGGAACGTCTGGTGTCGGTTCAGGTCCTGCGACTGATCACACTCTCGGAACATCAGAAGGTAGTTTGCAAGTTTGTTGTAATTTTTAAGTTTATTGCATCACATTTGCGCCAGCAGTATTGATAACTCCAAAACAGACCTGGGCACAAAGATGCTGGTGCAATCGACGACTGGTTCTCCCGTAACCGGAGAATAAAAATATGTAATTCAAGTTTTATGATAAAGTCACAACCAACAAGTTGCGATGCCATAGCATATTAGTCAAAATTCGCTTCTAACAAAATGCAGAGACCAGCTTTGCAATTTTAGCATTTGGGAAGCTAGAAGGTAGATTGGTGATTTATTGTTTTATGTTTGTTTTTACGTTAAGGTCATAACTAACAAGGTGGTAAGGTCTAATAAGGTCACTACTAACAAGATGAGATTTATGTTTGTTTTTAGGTTATTACATGGCTGTTGAAGCATCTAGCGGCGATCGGGGTTCTGAAGCTGTGATGTTCACCCCACAGTTGATGCATTCGAGCTCCACTTGCCAGGTAAATTTTTTGCAAGATCTTCTGATAGCCTACACTCTTATTCAAAATGTGTTTCACATCAATTTAGTGCACATTCTGCTGCATTTGGCCCCTACATTTGTTGCAAACTTTTTTTGTATGCAAAAAATGCAAAAACAAATTTGTTTATTTTCTTAAGAATTAATTTCATGTTACCGGTATTGCATCGAGAGATAGAAAATACTTATTTCAAATTAGGGTATAAAGTGATATGTAATGTGAATAAATTGTGATCACTTCGGTATAACTAAGCGTATTTCTCGATGGGATGACTCAGTGATTGATTGTCGTAGCATAGGCTATATAGTGAGTATTACCATTAATTTTCTCAATGCTTCGTTTATTAGAGTCGATATTTAAAAACCTTGCTTTTGACAAATTTTGGAGAGTGAAAATAGATAGTTCACAGAGTGAGGGCTTCTGAGAAAACTGTTTGCACTATGGAAGGCAAACGAAATGACTTGAAATATGTGATAAAACAAAAACAACAAAATGATTTGAAACATCACAAATATTTGAAAGTAATATCTTTTGTACCTATTTGTTAAATACTAAGAGATCTGCCAAAATCAATAAATCAATATTCTGACTATGAACCTGATTATCACATTTCAATGATTTTTTATTCCAGCTTTTGTTTTTCTATCACATGAATGGCAATGGATTCACTGAGACACTGAACAATCCCAATCCTGGAGAGCTTCGTTTGGTGATGCGACTAGCAGCCCGTTCCTTCACGATATGGCAGCATAGCTTCAACGAAGGTGACGAATGGAAACTGGCAAACGTCTACATAGGTACTACACTTCAATTCGTTTCCTGTCTCCTTAAGATTCGCTGCTATTTGTATAATTTGGAACGTATGCATACTTTGTTTGATGTAATGCGCAATGCTTTTTCTTTGGCATGCTTTACCAACCACGTGGTATTTGCGTAAGCGTTGCTATTGGCTCGTTCATATTTGCCCGGCTTACGTCTGAATTCTTTACATGTAAGAACGTGTTCACTCTGGTTCTTCCCTTTTTGAGGCACCAGCACCGCTGGTGACAGCATCACGCAAAGCTTACGGCAAAACGGTTTTTTCACAATATTAGAGTTCTTTACAGCAACAAATTGTGTGAAACACAAATTACCGTTTTTCCAAGCCATTTTCTTGTTGACATTTTTCGTTGTCCTGTTGACGGCTTACCTACCAAAGCCTGCATTTTGAGTTGAAAGGATGAAAACATGCATTTGGTTATTTTTAGGACCAGTACCTCCATATTGGTTTTTATCGTTTCAAGCGACCAGAAGTTCGAATGGTCGTGGTGATTTGGCAATTGATGACATTTCTTTTGTAAACTGCGGATTACCACCGGTCATAACCGACCCTTGTGGAAATAATTTATACAAGTAAGTGTTTGGCGTTTTTGACGTATTTCTATCCTCCCATCAAGAACGAACTATTGTCTGTTATGCTAAAACACTGTCGAGTTTAGACCCGTTCTGTAGTTATTAGTACTGCTGGTACTGTGCATTTTTAGTGCAATTGGTTTAACCATGCCGAGAAAATGGTCGTTAACTGCTTTTCTACAACGCACAAGAACGCATTCATTGTGGTAAATTCGAACGCGAAACCATTGTCTCCATAAACGACGTTTTAACCCACTCGTCCACCTTGCTGATAATTGACCGGGTTGCTGATATCCTAAACGAAGTGCTAAACTGTGACGCCTTTAAGAGCATAAAAATGGGATTTACTCGCAATTCTTAGTAAAAATAAAAAAGCGAAAATGCTGGTAGACATCTTATTAAAACGTTTCGCTTTTACACTAAAAGCGTCATCAGTTCTGGCAAAACGTTTTAATAAAATGTTTACCAGCATTTTGGCTTTATTATTTTTACTAAGAATTATGACGCCTTTGTTTTCGTTAGGTTAAGCTGGTCATTCACTCATCCATGTAGCTACAGTCCCGTCAGATATTTTCCATCTTTTTTTTATGTAATAATGATGTCTATTGTGCTCCAAGAAGTCTTGTTTTATTTGACGTCACTGTTGACGTTATCGCTCACCATATTATTGATTATTAGGTGCTCGAGAGGATCTTGCGTCTCGGAGTCGCTTCGATGTGACATGACGGATGACTGCGGAGATAACACGGATGAAACTTCTGGTTGTGAGGGATATACGCAGTGCGATTTTGAAACTGGATTCTGCACAGGTGATGATTTGAGCTACGTTCGGAGTTATTGCCAACTACTTTTGACTATTACATTTTTAGAAAAAAAATAAACCAAAAAATTTTTGTTTATCGAAAACAATGAATTTCGTTTTTTGCTGAATTTCTCATGAAGCGATATCTAAATGTGCCCTTGAATGGAAAGAGCTGTAATTCTACCTAACGCGTATTTGATCTACTAATTTTCGGAAGAATGAAAAAGATGGATGATTAATCATCATAGCTTTTTTTTATTTCATAATTGGACAAAAGCGTTTGCATTCATGAGCAACGTCCTGGTTTCATTAATGCATGTAACCTGTCTCATCAGCATGGTTCTCGAACGTAATCAAAATCTGCATGATCTGTAAATAAGTGTCTGATATAAACACAATAAATTATTTCATTTATAAAAAAAATTAGCGAAGCATGCTTCTGATTACTTTTGAAAATCAGCCTAATAGATTCAAATGCAGCTCATTAGCAGCATGCAAGCGGCTGCTGTCACTAGGCGTCATTATGCTCGAGGTTTAATAGCCTAAAATTTATTTGTTTTTTAACTGCTGCAAGCACCATTTTTTATTCACTATATCGTAAAAATTTCAACTGTTTTTAGGCTTCAACACCGACTTGGGTACTACTCCTTGGGAATGGAGGTCTGCGGACACCCCGAATCTGCTTGGAACCGGACCTACACGTGATCATACGACCAATACAGATGCGGGGTAAGTTGTAACTTCAATGTTTTGGAATTATTAGTTTTTCTAAACTTCTTGTGATATAAACCAGCGATGGTAATTGGTGGAGCTATCTTTTCTTGATGAAGAGGTGGAGTGTAGAGGGCTATAATATCCCAGGAGTTTGGCAATTGGTAAAGGGCTTAGTCACCAAGAATAAACAAAACTAGTAGCAGTTCTTCAAGCGATTCGCTAGCTTATTGTGTATTATTTGAAAATATTGATGACCATTGATCGATATACTCATCACTTCAAGCAGTGTGGTATTCTATTATCAGTTTTCAGAATTTTTCTCTTGCAATCGCAAAAAAAATATAGTCCGGTGCTTTTTCTAAATAATTAGGAACAATTTTTGAGAATCCTAAAATCATAAAAAAATCCATTTTTTGTGTTTGGATTATTAATTTTCGATCTCACGGACTATGACTCTTGTTTCTAGACATTACTTGTACGTGAGTGCTTCAAGGCCAAATGTTGAGAACGACAGAGCCGTATTTGCTTTTCCTCCTATTCAGGCTGTAATTACTCCAACCTGTCAGATGAGATTCTACTATCACATGCTTGGCGCTCATCTTGGAAAACTAACCATCTACAAACGAACAGAGGTAATGCAACTAATGTACTGCTTATGTGGGCGCGGTTGTGCAGTTGTGAACGTCCGCTTCATATTCAATGAACTTGGGTTCGATTCTGCTGTCGATTCATACCAAAGACTTTAAAAACAGTATTCACAAATCTACTTTTTGGCTCGCTGCACAATAGGAATTGTGTGGAGAAATGAATGGCCAGTTCGCAAGAGTGTTCTTAAAAGGCACTAAACGACACCTCTCCATCTTTATGTGGCAAAAAGGTTGGTGGAGTCAAGCAGCCTTGCAATCGTGATGGTTCTTCTTCGTCGTTTGAGCTATTTGTTGGAGTATTATGCAGGAAGATGTATAAGTTTGCGGTTTGCGAGTCTTCAGTTACACTGGGCCACCACGACGGGTAGACTGCTTGGCCCCACCACCTGTCTGCCACTTAAAGATACAAGCATCTCGTTAAGTGTCTTGCCCAAAGACACATCAAGCAAGCTTTCCAGTTTGTTCTCGACACTATCCTTTTTGTGCTGAGCGCCAAGCAAGGAAGCTGGGAATTCCATTTTTTAAAGTCTTTTGGTGTGACTCGACATGGGAAATGAACCCCAGGTCTGCCCACTTCGAAGCGAACGCTCTAACCACTACGCCATCGCGCGGTATCGCGATCTTTTAATCTGGTTAAAGACTTGCCAACAAATCATAAAAGTTTATGCATAAATTAATTGTTGTTAAAATTTGAAATTGATGTCCTGTTATTTTAGCAGAAAAATTGGAGTAATTCATACATAACTGGCCTAGGAAAAGATCAAAGGTTTTAAAGGTCAAGACAACATATCTAGAAGAGTGTAGCCCTTCAGTTATAATATTTGTTGGTTTTCCACTAATAGCATTATATTTTTTATTATTATTATACATTTTTGACTAGTTTCTGGATTTTTTATATTGTTTTCTACTCCTGCTTTAAGATTTAAGTAGCATTTTTGACGTTATTAATTCAACAAGAAAGTCAAAGATTCATAAAAATTGTTTCTGCTGCAAGAATACAGCAATCTGCAAACTCAGTCTCTCCCAATTCTTTCTTTTAACCTGGATAACTTTTTTCAAACCATTTTTGACTTTGTACAGTCAATTTGCAGGATTTGGTAAACTCAATCATTGGGGCTGAGGCAAATTCAAAAGAGAGGCTTTGTAACATGTGCTTTTGGAATATTTTTAACTTAGACAAAGACCGCAAGTTGGAAGCCGTGCAGTTAATCCGATGCTGCTTGATGCCAAGCATTCATTTGCTTGGTTTATGATTTTATTTGGTCGGTACATTTTGCAGGACGGTGGACCATGGACAGCTTTATGGTACCGGGAAAAACCACTGGATCAAGATTACTTTGCCAAGGCAGAACTGACACCCGCTGATTCTAAAAATTTTCAGGTAGTAAAATCACATATACAATTTTATCACCAAAACCAAATCTTTTAAAACAGGAATTTAAAATTTGTACATTATTCGTCGGTTTTGAGCAACCAAGTAAAAATTGCTTCAAAGCATTAAATGAGTTGCCACATCCTCTAGCAAAATCGAAATTTATTGGTTAGTTAAAAAGTGAAAATTAGGCTTTATTTTATGTGAAATGACAGATTTGATACTATGCTTGTTGCTTCAGATAAAAATGGGGGAAAACGGTCCAGGTAACTTGGCTTATTATTGAAACTGTATTCCATAGCTAGTTAGTGGATTAATAATTTTGGCCCAATTTATTTGAAAAACTTTGGTTTTCATTTCCTGCGTGAACTAAATTGCCGGTGTATCTCGTATGCTACAAATAAATTTGTTTTGTGGATCAGTTTGGCCAACTTTATCGGGCTCACTATGTTTCCTTTAAGCACATTAATGCAACAGATTTACGCAACAAAAAATACATAAGTAAATGGGTAACACTGCTTTTACAAAAAGTACTAGAAAATTGATTACTTTTTTATTATATAAATAAAAGATAATATGCTCTGAAGTTAGGTGCTTTACTTTGTTTTCTGATAAATATGTTCTGAAATTATTTCTTACGAGTATAGCCTCAGATTTGTAAGCAGAAAATTTAGAAAATAGCGCTATTGTTGATTAGCCGTGATTTTATTAAGACGTTCAGTTAAAATAATGTAATTTTTATTTAAGTTTAATTATTTTATGTAATCCATAACGTGATAGCTTTGATTTTTGGCTAGATGGCATACACGTTATGTGCAAAGGTATTTCTAAGACTACAAACGTCTGGTAGAATAGCCTACAAAAAGCTAACTGTTGTAATAAATAATCACTTACGATAAAATGAAATGAGAGAACTTATGCAACTCATTAGACGCTAAACGAATGATTTGGTTTTAGAATTTAGATCTACGCAGTGATTTTACAGTGTCTTTGTCGTTTAGATTTTGATTGAAGGAAAAGTTGGCGATGGTCACGAAGGCGACATTGCGATTGATGACGTATCGTTTACCCCAGGTTGTATCTTTGTTGAAACACCTCTTCCCGACGGCACCATGCCTCCTACTGTACCGCCAAGATGTAATGAATCACAATTCCATTGTGCTACTAGCGATACCTGCATTGACAAAGAAAAGGTAGAAATATGAAGATAAATTTACCTGTAGAAGCAATTAATTTGTTCAGGCCTTGAGCTCATGTTTGCAGGTCTTAAGTTAGACTGGACTAGGTCATCGCCACTGATAGACTGCTCAGCCCACCATCTCTCTACCACATAAACACGCAGGAATTCCAATAAGTGTTCCTCAACCGAGAACACAACAAGCAAATTTGCCGGCTTTTTGTTTACACTACCCTATCCTTTTTGTTTCACGTGCCTAGCACGGAAGCTGGGAATACCATATTTTGGAGTTTTTGGTGCGACTCGACAAAAATTAAATCCAGGTTTTACAACTGCAGAGCGCAGTCTCTAACTACAACACCACGGTGCGGAGAAGGCTTGTAAATAAAATAAATGATTCTTAATTCGGGGATAAAACTATTCTTGCGATTACAATTTTGAAATTCTGATAAACATATCTTCCAAGTCCTTTGTAAGAAGTTTTAGGAGGGACTCTGGGGGTTGTCTTAAAATATCACAATATCCAGATTTTCCTTCAAACTTAACTAATTCAATTAAAAGTCGCTAAAAGCAGTAGTAAAGTTTATTTCACTTCAAACAAACAAAAGAAATAAGAGAATAAAAAAATTGCCAAACGATAATCACAGTACAAAACAAAACAAATAAATAATTATGCTGAAGATTTAGCACAAAGTCAAAAGCAGAATTAAAAAAGATTTAAATTACTGTAGAGGAGTTTAATGACTATATTAGCCAAGTGCAGAGCTGTTGATTTTATTTAATTTTTTCATAGGTTTGTGATTTCTACATTGATTGCCCGGACCAAAGCGACGAGGCTGAATGTGGGGCTTGTACTTTCGAAGATGGATACTGTGGATGGAAGGATACTAGTGCAGGGAACTGGGCATGGAACAGGGAAACTGCTGATACAGTCACAGATCCCAATGGGCCTGATGGGGATCATACAACTGGAGGAAAAAATGGTGAGATTTTGCCAAGTCTTGCAAGTGTAATGCCTTCTTGTTGGTTAATGTTGCGCCTCTCGGCTTCTGGTTAAAAAGCGTGCTTTGTTTATTTTATGTTACATTTTGAGACAATAAACAAAGCATAATTCGTATTGCGATTGAATATCATGATGGTGGAACAGGCCAAAACTATTGTTAAAACATCAAGTTGTTTTAGTTTTATCTTGTAATTACTTCATAATTATTAAGTATTGAAAGACGAGTTTAACTTCTTTGCCACGATGTTTAGGAAATTAACTTGTGGGTCAGCTTTTGGATTTACCTGGTTGTACAGTAGTAGGCACAATAAAAAACTAGCAGTAATTGCAAGTAACATACTAACCAAACACTAATTTTAGGATACATCATGCACATTGACCGTACAACGTCTTCATTTTTGTCACAAGCCACACTGGAAGTCGGACCTTTCGGTAAAACAGGAATCGCTTGCAAAATGAATTTCTTCCTCTATCTAGCTGGAACAGGTTAGCGTAATCATCTTTTCAATCACAATTACTATAGCTGTTGACAGTACTGCTTCTACCTATTGGATTTCATCAGTACACATAAAATGATAGATATTCCTTTGACGAGAGTTGATGTTTATATTCGGTCAACCAGTTTGTTTATTTTCCAGGAGATGCAGGGTCTGTTTACGTTCGATTGTTTCCTGATGCAGAAAATGACAATGATTATAAAACAGTTTGGTTTGCCGAGGGATCTCAGGGAAAAGCATGGAGCGCCAAGTCAGCTCCTATTGGGGAACGTCCAGCAGGATTTAAGGTAATTGCACAAAGACAGAGAAATTGCTCTTCTTGAATGTATTATCTTCTTTTCTAACCGGGTTGTTATTGTAAAGTTGCTTAAACCTCGTGGCGTAAAAGGCGACATTTGGGCACCCACCAATGATAATCCGCTTCCCTAGCGTTGGGGTCACCAGTCTGCAATTCACTTTAAAGACTACTTTAAATCAGACTTGCAGATTCACAGAGCCCAATTATGACTAGGCTTGTGGTGTGCATCTAAATTACCGCTTCACGCCGTGCCTCCAACCCAAAGAAGAGGAGAGGTGAACACAAAGACAAGAAAAAAATTTGTTTTTGTCAAAATTCTTTCATAGGAATATGTAACTCTATTTTTTTTTATCATTTTTAGATAATGTTCCTAGCTATTCCTTCTATTCTGTCTGTTGGTACAGTTGACATTTCCTTGGATGATATTACATTTGAAAACTGCGAGCCGGATTACCTGCCAAGCAATCGGTTCAACTTATCATGCAATTTTGAGAGTGATACATGTGGCTGGTACCAAGAACAAAAAATCGACGACTTTGATTGGAAATATGGAGAAGGGTCTTCATCAGGAAACTTTGTAACTACAGGTCCAGGTATATTGGAATGTAAATAGTTAAAAATGCTATAGTGAAAACATTAAAAACAATTTTAAGTAATAAAAAATTATAATTGTTGGTCTGAAAGTAAAATTGCTTGTGTAAAACTAAAAAAATTAATTTTGCTTCTTGGGGCGTCATCAGTTGCTTTGCTATTTAAGTAGCCTGTATAGATTGTAGAAACCCTTCAAGAATATGTTTTCTACCTTATTGACACACAGTGCAATGCAGCAGTACTTAATGTTAGTCGCAGCTTTTAACGGGGCTCCCAAAATCCAACCGCTTTTCGCTGCAGGCATTGCGTTGAGAAGAGGAGTGTTACACTTTCCGATAAAATTCATAATATAACCTACTCAGTGGACATTGCAAATAACACTTAATTTTTTTTAAGGTTTGCGATACGTTCATAGCAAAACATAAAATTGTTGAAAAAATATTAGGCTAATCGATAGGCAAGCTGATTCAGTAAGTGTTAGTTGCGAGGGCTGCAGCAATTTGTTCAGTTAATGAAATATGCAACCAATTTATTACATATGGTAGAATTCCTTATAAAATTTCAAACATTTCATGGATATCGTGATCTCATCAAGCATAAAAAGATTCGTCTACAGGTACAATTTTTTTTCGAAAAACGCAGCTTGATGTTGTGCTTGGACACCGTAAAATTGGCTAATTGAAAAAAAAGTTTAATAAAAGGAGCTTACTCAATTCATTCAACACAAGATAAATGGATAGTTTTGGAAACCCATGACCTTACGATATTTGGGTTCGCACCAATCATCAGCAAGATTTTAAACCGAAAACATGAGTTGGAAAACAACCCATGTTTCCGCTCAGTTATGCCAACGCACAGTAACGCTCTGGGTGCTCAACCCACAGACTTTCGACGCTAATTTGGCGCTTAATGCATTGCGCTCCGCTGCTCTTGTCAGATGACACTTATCACAAGACAAATTGCCTGATGACTCAGTTTGTATTTTAATCTCAATCTACCTGCATGACAATAGCAGCTGCTTTCAAAACTTTTTATATTTTCAGGATACGATCATACACTGGGTGAAGGTCAAGGTGGTCATTATATGTTCATTGACTCATCTAGAAACAATGATGACAACGGAATTGCTCGAATGATCAGCTACCAACAGCCACCTTCTGCTGACCAAAATGATCGTGTAAGCATTGTATTTTTCTTTAGTAACATATAGAATAGAAATTTTTTTATTAAATATGCAAAATAGCGTTGAAAACATGGAGCCAATTAATGGCAAGATTAAGCAAACGTTTGTAATAATAATCAATGAAACAGAGAAATGCTAGCAAATATTGAAACAACCCCAAGCTTTTTTAGTTAATGCTTTCAGATAAAATGAAAGCACTAAACATAAAGTTATATATTGGAAACTTGTACTTGATCTCAGAGTGAGATTGGAAAAGAGATTCAGATCCAGCTCCTGTTTACCTTGTGGCGGAGAACACTTAGATTCGTTTTACCCATGCTCTCTCGGTCGCCGAAGACTTTTTTGTAACCACTGCGTTTCTCCGAAAAAAAGCCGTAATGAATTTGGAATTTGTTGTAATTTTTTCACCCGAAGTTTTAGGATTTAAGCTTAGTGTATTTATTTTTTTCCGTGAGATTGAAGATATGGCTGACATTGTCCATAAGATTTCACATCGAAATCCTACTTAAACAAGAACATGTACCATGATTAGGTTGAGGAAAAGCAGTAGCCAGATTGGCATTTTTATTTCTTCACAATGCTAGCTTTGGTTGGTTGGTTTACCCCTCCTCTTTCTCAGGATGGAGGTACGGCGCTAACGACAATCTAGGCTCACGCCGTCAATCTAGTTGAATTAGACTCGGGGAAAGCTAGCTCGATTGAAGTCTTTGAGGGCTTTATTGCTGTTGAAGTGTGAACCAAAAGTTCATGCGGGATAGAATTCTCGACTTCTTGACTAAGATTACACCGACCAATTGTTTTAAATTCAATTCACAGGTCTGCCTTGAGTTTTACTACCACATGTTCGGACCCAGCATTGGAACGCTCAACGTGTATCGCTACAACCATGATACCAACGCACCCTGGAAGTTATTTAGCAGAACTGGAACGCAAGGAAATAGGTGATTTGTGGTATCAAACCTAAAAACCGCGAAAACATTTCAGGGTATACTCAAAAGGATCAAAGGATAATTTGTTCACTTTTAAGATCAATTTTTTAACTCAACTTAATGATTACATACTTTGCTGATAAATCATTTGTTTTATAAAGATTGTGCTTTCTTATGTCGACTAGTATAAAAACATTGATAAATGGGTCTGATAACAGGGAAAAACGGCAAACTAATGCTCTGTTTTCGCGCTGAGATGTGGTCCTAATCTAATACAATTCTTGCGTTTGATGCCTGATAGACCTGAATGTTTCAGTTAACACTGCAACTAGACTCGTACGTGTAACTTCTATACCTATTTCGTCCGGAAAGCAACCTTAAGAGTTTCTCACGATCTCCTGCACATTTTCCAGTTTGACCGGTTGAATGGTGCACCTCGGCCCAGCCACATTAGTTTTATAATCCATCTGTCTAGTTCTTGGGTGGCCAAGTGGTCTCTTTCAGCTAGTGCGGCAAAAACAATTTGACGAGTTTGTCTTCTTGGAGCATTTTGCTGACTGCAATTCTATCTTAAGTAAAAGACAAAAATCGTCCAACCTTTATCAAAGCCCGATTTTTTATTAATATTTCATCATTCCTTGTTTTTTAGATGGAATTATGGCCACTTCCAATTCACTGGGTCTATGAACTATTCAATCATATTCGAAGCTACTCGTAAAGGATTTGATGGAGATATTGCTGTGGATGACATCAGAGTGACAGAGGATTTATGTCCTGTGAGAGATCGTGAATGTGATTTTGAAGCCAATTCCTGCCATTTGGAACAAGTAGGAGACTTAGGCTGACCTAATTTCTTTTTGAGTTTATTACATCGGTCAACAGCAAATTTGCTTCTTAAAAAAATTAGTTCAGTCTTGACTAATTTCGGATCGCTGAGCGCGAAAATCAACTTAAAAATTTGTTTATTAGCTCTAGTTTTCAAGATATGGCGCTATGCCAAACAACGCTTCAAGTGCGACGGCGCGAAACTATAGTGGGTTTTTCACGCCAGTTCTTGGACTGCGTCGTACGTGCTGCTATGCAGGCTATTGCAGTGCATTACGAAAAATTGTATCTTCACCTGGTTCACTTTAGAGCTTGCTGTAGTTTTCTGAGTTCTGCTATAGATTTGATCATTAAAGTTTGTTGGGAAGGTAGAACAACGTGCGACCTGTTGCGTTAGTCTTAATTTGGTGCATGCTGTGTTTGAGCTGAGTTGTTTACTTTGGTTTGCTTTTTTGTTAAAACTTTAAACTAACAAATTTTAGTTTTGCTATTCTTTCTGCAGATGCCTCGTACGTGTATAAACAAAGCTAACAACTTTTGTTACATTTGTGGTGAAATTACTTTTCCTTCACAAAAGCGCAGTATAACTGCAGTGGTCAGGAAGGCATATTACTTATACTTCGGATGTAAAGTTGGCGATCAAGACAAGAGTTGGACACCTCTCATTTGTTGCAACAACTGTGTTACAAATCTTCGACAATGGTTGAATAAGAAAAGAAAATGTATGCCCTTTGCTGTGCCAATGGTTTGGAGAAATCCCACCGACCACATAAGTGATTGCTACTTTTGCATGACACCACCAGTTGGTAAAGGGTTGTCAAGAAAGAAGCATGGTATTCAATATCCAAATATTCCTTCAGCAATTCGTCCAGTACCTCATGGAGAAATACTTCCTGTTCCTAAGGCGCCTGAAAAATACACTCTTGATTCGGATGAACAAGAAATTGAAAGTTCTGCAAGTAGTGGTGAATTCCCAATGTCATCGTAGGATTCGTTTGTTGCATCGTGTATTTCCCATGAACCACATTTTATATTCCAAAATGAGCTGAATGACCTTGTCCGGGACTTGGAACTACCCAAAACTAAATCTAAACTTTTGGGCTTAAGACTTCAGCAATAGAATCTTTTAGCAGATGGTGTAGGGATATCCAAATACCGTGACCGCCAACAACAGTTAGAATCATTCTATTTTGTGGATGGTAATCTTGTAGTTTGCCCCAAAGTACATGAGTTAATGGCAGCCCTCAAAATCACTTATGATTCATCAGAATGGAGGCTGTTCATAGACTCATCTAAAACAAGCCTTAAAGCCGCTTTGCTGCATAATGGAAATAAAATGCAATCAATTCCAGTGGGTTATGCAGTCCATGTAAAGGAGACACACGACAATATAAAGGTGCTTTTAAAATGCATAAACTACAACCAACATCAGTGGCAGCTGTGTAGTGACTTGAAAGTAGTAGCGCTTGTTATGGGTCTTCAGCTAGGCTATACGAAGTACTGTTGCTTTCTTTGTGAGTGGAATAGTCGAGAGAAGGATTTTCACTACATTCACTCCGTCAATCATTGACTCCTGGAGAGAAAAATGTTAAACACCCACCACTCGTTGAGTCAAGTAAGATTTTGCTGCCACCGTTGCACATAAAAACTCGGTTTAATGAAGAACTTTGTCAAGGCAATGGACAAAACAGGAGCTGGTTTTATGTACCTCAGTAGAAATTTTCCTAGAATGACTGAAGCTAAAATAAAGGAAGGTGAGTTTATTGGTCCCCAGATAAGGCAACTTCTCCAAGATAGCGAATTTGACCAAGCACTGTTTGGAAAAGAAAAATTAGCATGGCGAGCATTTAAATTGGTGGCCACAAAGTTTTTGGGGAATACAAAAACTGACAACTATATGGAATTAGTATCCAACTTACTAAAAGCTTACAATCGCATGGGGTGCAATATGTTACTCAACATACATTTTTTGGACTCTTACTTGGATTTTTTTCCACCAAACTGTGGAGAAGTAAGCGATGAGCATGGTGAGCGCTTTCACCAAGACATATTCTCAATGGAAAAGAGATACCAGGCAAAATTGAGCCCATCAATGCTTGCAGACTTTTGCTGGATGACAACTAGGGATGCTCCATTCACTGCACACAAGAGAAAGGCCAAGAGGCAAAGAATTGACAGAGATTAGTATTGTACATAAGAAAATAGCAATCACTTTGATATGCTATGCGTTCCTTGTTCGAAACGCGTTCAATGACTGTGCTAAATTGTTACATTTTAATCAGTAAAGCGCACCAAAACTACCCATTTGCATTATATCACCTGATATCATTATGGAAACACAACAGTTTTGTATCTTCTCAACTAGAGCTAATCAGAAATTTTAATTATCATTTTCGCATTCAGCGCCACAAAATACATAAGAATTGATACTTTTCAGCTTCAAAGCAAACAACTTTTGAAAAATTGTTGTCCAGTGTTATTGAAGCAAAAAGGACGTGTGCGCTTTATTTTTAGAAAACAAGTACACTTATTTTCGATAAAAAGTTCATTGCAAACAAGAATAAACAAACAATTCAAACAAGATCTTTTAATTAAATAATAAAATGTAGATTACTCTATAACTGCGACCTATGCCAATGATTATTATTTAACTGGTTTGTATGGATGTGGATTCGAACTCCGCCCCCAGTCTTGCCTGTAAATAATTTGTAGTTATAAGATCTAGCGAAATTTGGAATAAAAATAATATCTAAAAAGCCGTAGTATGCCTTATGCTGGCTTGTGCTCATTTAAGAAACTTTAGTCGCGTTCTTTGTCAGCTGACCCTATAGTCAAAATAGGTATTGAACAGGCATTACATAGGTAGGCGTAATTTTCAATGAATACATAATACAAACATTGTTGCTGTACTGCTTTCACATATTTCCAACCAAAGTTATCCTATTTTAAACCGTTATATTTAGGAGACATAAGAACCACAGAATTTGTCAGATTTTTTCCGATAGAAGAATTTTTGAGCAATTGATGATGCTGATAAATTTTTGTAGGATTCTTCTGATGACAACATTAATTGGGAAAGACGTAAAGGAGCAGCACCGCACTCGGAAGTGACGGGACCTAAAGAGGATCACACTACACAAACCGCTGAAGGATATTACAACTTGGCTCCCTTATATGATGCTCCGATATCAGCCAAAACACGAACATTAACTCAAAATTACTCGCCAACGACCTCATCACAATGCGTCACATTTTGGTAATTAAAAGCTAACATCATTTTGGCATTTCAGCATTTTCTTGCAGATGATGAGAATTGATCAACTTTTCCAAACCAAGGTAAACAAAGAGTTTAGGAGATGGTGAAATGCTCTAACCGCCTTGTGTTAGCAGTCACTCATAGATGTCGTTACGTTTGCTCCAAGTCGTAACATGAATCCAAAAT
The DNA here is from genome assembly GCA_963675345.1 of Trididemnum clinides. Lineage (NCBI taxonomy): Eukaryota > Metazoa > Chordata > Ascidiacea > Aplousobranchia > Didemnidae > Trididemnum > Trididemnum clinides. Next base: position 3,859,229 of record OY776285.1, read on the forward strand.
ATGAAATCTTTCTCAAACACCGGTTTCGCTTGAGTATAGTGCGAGCAACCTAACTTTTCGATTGTTCAACTAGCAAATATTTGATTTAAAGTGTGACGCTTACTTGCTCAATTCAATATGCCATGCTGCTGACTAAGCTATGTTAGACTACGTTTGAACAACAAAAAACATCTTGTAAGCTTAATTTTAAACTGGTTTAAATGTTATTAAGATTACATTTATTTTATGGTAAAATGGTAATGTTTCTTGTGGCGATGTTGCAATATATTCGCATCGCTTTCGCTTTATGGTTAATTAACTTAAAGCATTCGCTTTGTGGTTAATTGACCCATGGCTTCTTATAGGTATAAGTGGCCATTGTTAACCAGGTTTCAATTTTCTTTTCAAAAACTGTCAGCCACTTTCAAAATTTTTAAATTTCCTGCATGACGATTGTCAATAAAAGTTGTGTGAAAAGAGGAAGCTAAAACTGGTCAAAGTTTCTTGAAGTGATAATTGAAGATGCATCAAAAACCGCGTATTCATCCCAAACTATATCATACTTTGCTAGCTATAACTAAAAAGAATGCTTTAATGCAGGTATTACATGAATGGCGAAGGTATGGGCACACTCAGTGTCTACACACAGCCTTATCGAGACTTTTCTCAAGCTGTACAACACTGGACTTTAACTGGAAATAGTGGACCTTTTTGGAGACGTGGAAGGGTAACAATACCCCCACAACAAAATAATTTCCAGGTTAGCTTTACCGAATTTTACATTTTTAGAACAATATTGGTTTAATATTTTTGCATTGTTGGAAAGACACTTTATCACAGTTTTCCTTTATAGTTTGGTGTGCTTGTAAAAATACAGCTCTGGCCGTAACGACAATTACTAAGTGATCTGAATACAAATTGTTTTGTATATAAATAAACATCTTAACGGTATTGATATTTAAGTGACTGCAAAACGTTGTTGGGTTGTTTTCTGTATATATCGGTTGATTTTATTTAACTTTTGTGTTTTAGATCGCATTTGAAGCTGCCAAGGGAAGCACACCCAACAGTGACATTGCCATGGATGACTTCGTATTTTATGAAGGAGCTTGCCCGCCAGCAGGTAAAGTTGTGTATTGGAATCTTTTGCCCTTTGAGGAGAGCAGCAATCTTTGTAAACAAACTAAAAGCTTCAAGGTTTTGTTTCGTTTTCTGTTGTTGTTGTTGTAACCCGACCTCTTTCGAGGGATGGGCGCATGGCGGAGAACCATGGAGCCCCAGAAGCCGGGAAACTCTTCAGGGCATGGACAAGAGGTCATAAAGAGACAGAGAGTCGCCAAAAAAACGAGCGGCGCAAAGAGTTCGTAGCCGGACAGTGCAGAATGAGATGAGAAGTGTCCTTGGACGAATGTCCGCAGGCGCTGCAAAAAGGATTCTCAATTATGCCTATTCTAGAGAGATAAGAACAGAAAGCTGTGTCCGTTGCAGCGAAGACGAGAGAGAACACAGCGAGCGTGACGACAGAGCACAAGTTCCTCGGTGGAAATTGAGGGAGCCTATGCGTCGAAGAATTTCAATGAGACAGTACGCCTCCAGTCCGAGAAGCCACGTTGTTCCCCGGGAGAAACGAGTGTCCAGGGACCCATTGAAGTCTCATAGAAAAGGAGGACAGAGAAGACAGTTCCTGTCAGATCTACCACAGAGTTTGAGATAAGAGGAAAGATAGAGAAGAGGACAGAGCGAGAGTCAGATAGGAGGAGAGAAATGGCCGACTTGTTGGTGTTGCCGAGATCAGCAGAGAGCGTGCAGAATGGCGCAGATTTCAGCGGAAAAACTTGAGCATACTGGGCTTGCCGAAAAGGAAAGAGTGGCCTCAGTGCCACAGAGAGAGCAGTTGGCAAGTACGCCAGAGCCGCCCTTGCCAAAAGGAAAAGGAACAGAGCCATCTGTTCAGAGTATCAGATCATGAGGGGGGAGAGAGTCAAGATGAGCGAGAGCCGCACCTTGGCGAGTAAGAGGGAGATCAGAGCGAGAGCATGGAGAGAAAAGGTGGACTCCACGGTGAACGAGGGAAGATTCCAAGGAGGACAGGGAGGGCAAGCAAGAAGAGCCTCCCTAGAACAAGTAGAAGGAAGCATGAGCGGGTGAGTGGACGCAAAAGCTCTCCAGGACGATCTGCAGAGTCTTGGTTTCACTCCAAGTCTGGCCAAACCTGAAATGGAAAAGGAGGTTGGGAGACGAAGAGCCCGCTTATAAGATAAAAGAGTGAAATGAGTCAGGGTGACTCGTAGGGGAGGAAGAGAAGTCTCAGAGAGGAAAAGTGGGATAGGGGAGGACGAGAGGCAGCCGGTAATGGCGCGACTGGCCGCTCGGTGGAGGCGTTCCAATTTGGTGAACCCGGTAACGCTTAGGAAAGGAAACCATCCAGGTAAAGCATAAGTGAGAAGGGGCCGAAGAAAAGATTTATACAGAAGAGAGAGGGACTCCTTAGAGGGACCCCATGATGAAGCAGAGATACAACGTAAGGTCTTGAGACGAGGGAAGAACTTGCTGCACCAATCAACAGCCGCCTCAACGTGGTGGTGCGGTCCCCGACCCCGGTTGGGTTGGGTCGAAATGGCTGTTGGCCTTCCCGAGGGTCCCAGTTACCCCGGGCACTCCCCTTCATTTTTTTGCTATGCTGCCCCCTGAACGACCGCAGAAGGGCAGCACACAGCATCTACAAAATCGGTCGCCTGTTTTCACTTTTTCTTTTCTCCTGTCTTACTCTTGCCCTTCTTCATCTCCTCATTCTTCTTCTTCTCCTGATGAGCGGTAACGTTCATCCTAACCCTGGCCCCATCTTTCCTTGCTCTGTGTGCGCTGGAAATGTGACCTGGCGGGGCAAGTCAGAGCTATGCTGCACCTGCTCCGAATGGGTCCATCTAAGGTGCTCACAACTGTCTCTGTTCAAATTCAGAGCTCTTGGCAGCTCTCACTCTTGGAGCTGCTTCCCCTGCCATAACACTGTGACTCCTCCGACATGTATATCTCCACTGTACAATCTGGCCCCCCCTCTACTGATGCTGCACTCACGCGTCATCCTCGTCTCCAAACCTCCTATCCTCCATATGCCCATTCTATATCCCCTTCCTCTGCCCCTTCACTATCGTCCCTTGCTCCTGGCCATCCTTCCATGTCTCCTGCCTCCTCTCCTCCCCCTGACTCTCTCAGGGTTCTTCAATGGAATGCTGGAGGTCTCCGAGCCAGGAACACTGAACTACTTCACTTCCTTTTGTCCCATCCTGTCGACCTTATCTGCATCCAGGAATCAAATTTTAACTCTTCTTCTTCTTTACGGATTCCTGGATTCTCTGCTCTGCGTTCTGATTGCACCCACCCCCGGTCTGGCATTCTCTCTCCTGATGCCACGCACGCCAGCGGCGGCGTTGTCATTTTTGTCAGGCAGGTCCTATCCTTTTCTGAACTTTCTAACTCCTCTCTTTCTTCGCTCGATCCCTACTGTGATTATGTAGGAGTCAACATCTCTCTTAACAACTCCTCCTCGGTGTCATTTCTTAATGTGTACGACTCCCCCCTATTCGCTCCTCCCATACGGATGGCAGAACCGATTTCTTCTCTCCCTCAGTTCTTCCCTCCTCTAGAAATCTTCTTATTCTGGGGGACTTCAATTGCCATCACCCCTTCTGGGACTCAAGAAGTACTTTTGACCCCCGTGGGAAAGAAGTATTCGACTGGGTCATCTCTTCCGACCTCCTCCCCCTCAATGACCCTGACACACTCACTCTTCTTTATCGCTCCTCTGGCAGTCGCTCCTCTCCTGACATCTCCTTTGCTCCTTCTACTCTTGCTTTTTCTTGCTCCTGGGAGGTGCTTCAGGACCTGGGTTCTGACCATCTACCAATTCTTCTATTCGTCCCTCTCTCTCCGGTCTATCGCCCCAACGAGCGTCCCCCTTCCTTCAATTTTCAGAAAGCTCGCTGGGATGGCTTTGCCTCTTACTTTGACTCTTACTGTCCTTCTGCCGAGGAATAATCGTCTCTTTCTCTTTTCTCTGCTGTTGCTCTCTTTACTTCTCTGACACTGAATGCGGCCAAATCCTCCATTCCTTTCGGGCCGTATTAAACGCCCTCCTAAAGCCTGGTGGTCTGCTGAGGTGGAAGAAGCGGTTAGTGAAAGACGCAAGGCTTTTGCTGCCGCTCACAGAAGTGATGAAGATCGCCAGGCTTACATCTCCGCTTCTCAACGCACCTCGTCAGTCATTGCCAAGGCCAAAGCTGAGGCATGGCAGAAAACTTGCTCTTCTCTCTCACCTAGGTCTAACCCTAAATCTGTACACTCTCTTCTTCGCTCTATCGCTGGCTCTCCTTCCTCGTCTTCCTCCTCTCCTAAGTTTCCTAACTGTTCTTCTCCCAGGGAATCGGCTTCGGTTTTATGCCGCTTACCTGAGGTCTCACTTTTCCGTTCCTCAGCCAAAGGCCCTACGTAGCAGAGCCAGAGGCTACCTCTTTGAGCTCCGCCGATTCACGTGCCCTGTGGAGTCTCACTCGTCCTTTTGCTCTCCTTTCTCTTCCGCACGGAATTTCTTGCGGCTGCCTCCAACCTTTCCTCATCCACTGCCACTGGCCCAGACAAAGTTGCCTATCCCATGCTAAAGCACCTTCCTCGCTCTGGCATGGATTTTCTTCTTTACATCTTCAATCTTTCTTGGTCTTCGCATTCCTTTCCTTCCATCTGGAAGACATCTTCTATTATTCCCATTCACATGATGGGAAAGCCTCTCGACTCTCTTGCTTCCTTCCTGCCTATCTCTCTCACCTCCTGCGTATCAAAGCTGTTTGAACGCATCATACTATCCCGTCTACTCTTCTTTCTGGAATCTAATTCCATTCTCTCTCCCCGCCAGGCCGGTTTCCGCCCTGGTCGGTCTACACTCGATCAAATTCTGTACCTTTCTTAGTCCATTTCGGATGGGTTTAACGAACCCAGGCCGGACCCTCGGACGATCCTGTCTACTATCGATTTCTCTAAAGCTTTTGACTCTGTCTGGCATCCCGCCCCTTTCCACAAACTTATTTCGGCTGGCCTCCCTCCTTGCTTTGCTCGTTGGACTCAATCTTTTCTTACTGATAGGCGCGCTTGTGTGGTTTTTCAAAATCACAAAAGTCGTTGCTTTCGAGTCCGTCGAGGTGTTTCGCAAGGATCTGTTCATGGCCCTGTACTTTTCTCTCTCTTCATCAATGATCTTCCGACTTCTCTGCCTTCTTCCGTCAGCTGTTCTCTTTACGCTGACGATCTGGCCATTTGGTCCTCCTCCCCTCGGTCTCCACTGCGGTGGCGGCCACACAAGGAGCTCTGTTTCGATTTGAGCGCTGGTCGGTACTAATGTCTTCCTCTCAATCGGACCAAATGTGAGGCCTCGTTCTTGTCAGTGAATCTCCACGAAGCTATAAACTCTAGCCCACTCTTTTCGTATTCAACTCCCCCCTCCATTTCAATCTCACTCCAACTTTTCTTGAAGTTATCTGCGACCGCACTCTTTCCTTTTCTAAGCATGCATCTTTGCTGAAGGCCAAGTTCTTCCCTCGTCTCAAGACCTTACGCTGTATCTCTGCTTCCTCATGGGGCCCCTCTAAGGAGTCCCTCTCTGTTCTGTACAAATCTTTTCTTCGGCCCCTTCTCACTTACGCTTCACCCGGATGGTTTCCTTTCCTAAGCGTTACCAATTTCACCAAATTGGAACGCCTCCACCGAGCGGCCAGTCGCGGCATCACCGGCTGCCTCTCGTCGTTTCCTACCCCTCTACTACTCATCGAGGCTTCTTTACCTCCCCTACGAGTCACTCTGACTCACTTCACTCTTTTTTCTTATAAGCGGGCTCTTCGTCTCCCAATCTCCTTTTCCTATTTCAGGTTTGGCCAGACTTGGAGTGAAACCAAGACTCTGCAGATCGTCCTGGAGAGCTTTTGCGTCCACTCACCCGCTCATGCTTCCTTCTACTTGTTCTAGGGAGGCTCTTCTTGCTTGCCCTCCCTGTCCTCCTTGGAATCTTCCCTCGTTCACCGTGGAGTCCACCTTTTCTCTCCATGCTCTCGCTCTGATCTCCCTCTTACTCGCCAAGGTGCGGCTCTCGCTCATCTTGACTCTCTCCCCCCTCATGATCTGATACTCTGAACAGATGGCTCTGTTCCTTTTCCTTTTGGCAAGGGCGGCTCTGGCGTACTTGCCAACTGCTCTCTCTGTGGCACTGAGGCCACTCTTTCCTTTTCGGCAAGCCCAGTATGCTCAAGTTTTTCCGCTGAAATCTGCGCCATTCTGCACGCTCTCTGCTGATCTCGGCAACACCAACAAGTCGGCCATTTCTCTTCTCTTCTCTTACTGTTTGACTCTCGTTCTGTCCTCGCCACCCTGTCCTCTCCTCTATCTTTCCTCTTATCTCAAACTCTGTGGCGGATCTGACAGGAACTGTCTTCTCTCTCCTGTTTTATCAGGCTACAATGGGTCCCTGGACACTCGTTTCTCCCGGGGAACGACGCTGCTGACGAGCTTGCCAGACGGGGAGCGCTGCTTGCGTCTTCCGCAATCCCTTGTAGTCTCTCTCCTCTGATCTCGTATCCACTCACGTCTTTTCTCGGACTGGAGGCGTACTGTCTCTTCGAAGTATTTTGACACACAGGTTCCCTCAATTTCCACCGAGGAACTTGTGCTCCCTCGTCATGCTCGCTGTGTTCTCTCTCGTCTTCGCTGCAATGGACACAGCCTTCTTTTGGGTTCTTATCTCTCTAGGATTGGCAGAATCGAGAATCCTTCCTGTAGCGCCTGTGGACACCCGTCCCAGGACACTTCTCATCTCATTCTGCACTGTCCAGCTAAGGACTTTTTGCGCCGCTCACTCTTTGGCGACTCTCTGTCTCTTTACGACCTCTGGTCCAGGCCATGGAGAGTTTTCCGGCTTTTGGGGCTCCATGGTTCTCCGCCATGCGCCCATCCCTCGAAAGGGGCCGGGTAATCAACAACAACAACAGGGAAGAACTTGGCCTTCAGCAAAGATGCATGCTTAGAAAAGGAAAGAGTGCGGTCGCAGATAACTTCAAGAAAAGTTGGAGTGAGATTGAAATGGAGGGGGGAGTTGAATACGAAAAGAGTGGGCTAGAGTTTATAGCTTCGTGGAGATTCACTGACAAGAACGAGGCCTCACATTTGGTCCGATTGAGAGGAAGACATTAGTACCGACCAGCGCTCAAATCGAAACAGAGCTCCTTGTGTGGCCGCCACCGCAGTGGAGACCGAGGGGAGGAGGACCAAATGGCCAGATCGTCAGCGTAAAGAGAACAGCTGACGGAAGAAGGCAGAGAAGTCGGAAGATCATTGATGAAGAGAGAGAAAAGTACAGGGCCATGAACAGATCCTTGCGAAACACCTCGACGGACTCGAAAGCAACGACTTTTGTGATTTTGAAAAACCACACAAGCGCGCCTATCAGTAAGAAAAGATTGAGTCCAACGAGCAAAGCAAGGAGGGAGGCCAGCCGAAATAAGTTTGTGGAAAGGGGCGGGATGCCAGACAGAGTCAAAAGCTTTAGAGAAATCGATAGTAGAGAGGATCGTCCGAGTGTCCGGCCTGGGTTCGTTAAACCCATCCGAAATGGACTAAGAAAGGTACAGAATTTGATCGTTTGTAGACCGTCCAAAGTGGAAACCGGCCTGGCGGGGAGAGAGAATGGATTAGATTCCAGAAAAAAAGGAGTCTCTGGCTCTGCTTCGCAAGGCCTTTGACTAGGAGGCGGAAAAGTGGGATCTCAGGTAATCGGCGAAGACCGAAGCCGATTTCCAGGGAGAGGAACAGTTGGGGAAATTAGGAGAGCAAGAACATGAAAAAGAAGAACCGATGAAAAGGGAGATGAGGAAGAAGAGCCAGCGACAGAACGAAGGAGAGAGAGTACACGGATTTAGGGTTAGATTGGGTGAGAGAGGAGAGCAATTCGCCTGCCATGCCCCAGCCTTCGCCTTGGCGATGACAGACGAAGCACATCAGGAAGCTCGTAAGCAGGGCAATTTTTATTACTTTTGTGAGCGGCAGCGAAAGCCTTGCATCTTTCACTAATCGCTTCTTCCACTTCAGCGGACCACCAGGCTTTAGGAGGGCGTTTGATGCGGCCAAAAGGATTGGAAGATTTGGCCGCATTCAGTGTCAGAGAAGTAAAGAGAGCAGCAGCAGAGAAAAGAGAAAAAGACGAGTATTCCTCGGCAGAAGGACAGTGAGAGTCAAAGTAAGAAGGCAAAGTCATTCCAGCGAGCTTTCTGAAAATTCAAGGAGAGGGACGCTGTTGGGACAAAAGACCGGAGAAAGAGGAATGGTTAGTAGAATTGGTAGGTGATCAGAACCCAGGTCCTGAAGCACCTCTAAGGAGCAAGAGAGGACGAGAGGGGAGGGAGCAAAGAAGATGCCAGGGGCGGAGCAACAGCCAGAGAATTGATGTAGAAGAGCAGGTATGTCAGGGTCATTGAAGGGGGGAGATAAAAAGAGATGATCCAATTGAATACCTTCTCCCCACTGGGTCGGAAGTACGTTTTGAGTCCCATAGTGGGTGATGGCAATTGAAGTTCCTCAGAATGAAGAGATTTCTGGAGGAGGAAAGAATGGAGGGAGAAAAGGAGTCGGTTCTGCCATCCTTCGGAGAACAGCGAATAAGGGGAGCATAAACATTAAGAAATGAGAACGAGGAGAAGTTATTTAGAGAGATGTTGACCCTTACATAATTAAAGTAAGGGTCAAGGGAAGAAAGAGAGCAGGTAGAAATTCAGAGAAAGATAAGCCCTGCCTGACGAAAATGATGACAACGCCGCTAGCGTGCGTGGCATCAGAAGGGAGAATGTCAGACCGGGAGTGGGTGCGATCAGATCGCAGAGCAGAGAATCCAGGGATACGGTAAGAGGAAGATGAGTTAAGGTTAAATTCCTGGATAGAAATAAGGTCAACGAGATGAGACGAGATAAAGTGTAGCAGTTCAGTGCTCCTGGCTCGGCGACCGCCAGCATTCCATTGAAGAACCCTGAGGAAGCCCGGGGGAAGAGGAAGTAGGAGTTGTAGAGAGACAGCCAGGAGCATGAGGCGGAGATGAGGGAGCAGAGGGAGAAGATACAGAGGTGGCGGTAACGAGGTATGAGGTTTGAAGGCGAGGGTGAGGCGGAAGTGCTGCATTAGCAGAGGGGGGCAAGGTGGGCCAGATAGAACACTGGAGGTATACGAGCTGGAGGAGTCCAAGGAAAAAGTCACAGTGTTGTCTCCATAAGAAGCAGGGACGAATCAGGGGGTAAGGGGAAGCTCCAGGAGTGAGAGCTGCCAAGAGTTCTGAATTTAGAGAAGGAGAGTAGTGAGCACTTTAAATGGATTTATTTGGAGCAGGTGTAGCATTGCACTGACCCACCCGGTCAGGTCACATTTCCAGCGCACATTGAACAGGGAAAGACAGAGCCAGGGTTGGGGTGAACGTTGCTGCTCATCTGAAGTAGGAGAAGAATGAGGAGACGAAGATGTGCAAGAGAGAGAGGCAGGAGAAGGAAGAAGACAGGCGACCAATTTTAAAGAAGCTGTGTACTTATCTTCTTCGGTCGTTCAGGGGGCAGCACGACGAAAAAATGGTTTGTGCGAGGGAAGTGCCCGGGGTAACTGGGATCCTCGGGAAGGCCAACTGCCATTTCGACCCAACCCAAACGGGGTCGGGCACCGTACCACCACGTTGAGGCGGCTGTTGATTGATGCAGGCTTTGTTTTCTTGTTGAATGCGTTCATTTTTGATTTCGAATTTGTCAGAGAGTTAAATTTTAGATAACGTAGCCTGCCAATTTTGCGAAGAGCTAGAAACAAAAACTTTTTAGCTAAAGTTTTATAAACAGTATTTTGTTGTAATGGTTAAATAAACTAAATGTAGTTACACTTCATTTTAGCGCTTCAGTTACTTAACTCGCTCAATCACTTTGCTTAGTTACTTACTCACTCAATTTTCTACTTGACCTAATTACGTACCCTTTCAGTTACTTGACTCTTTCCGCAGCTTAACCTAAGAATTTACTCTCTCAGATACTTGACTGACTCATATGATTTCCTCTGATTAATATATTTTAATGAAACGTAGAAAACCTTTATCAAAATTAACGCCAAGCAGATCAAAAAGAGTGTACTCACCTCGAAGTTGTTCGGGATACCACGTCTATGTTTGGCGTCACTGTTGCTCTCGGGCGATTCTAAAAGATGACAGTGCGAAGAAAAGTACAATAAAGTTGGCATTTTCTTGAAGCCATACGAGAGGCCAGCGCTGCACTTTGAGCAAACTGCAAAAAGTAACACTGCTTCCACCTGTCAGGTCTCATCAGTACAACTGGTGACTGATAATTGGCTGGAGGCTTTAAATAGAACATAGCCTAAAACCCTAAATTTGCAGCACCGATCTGAGGTTTTTGTTCAAAACTTACTACGAACATGGCTATTTAACTGAAATGATCATTACAGGAACTTGTAACTTTGAGACAGAATGGTGTGGTTGGACCAACTATCCTGGTGATGCTGATGGTATCGACTGGTTATGGTCTTCTGGTTCTACTCCTGGCCGTTTCACTGGCCCTTCTCAAGACCATACAACAGGAACAGCAGAAGGTGATGTGTGACAAAAATGACTTTTTCTGCCTTGGCCAGGCTTTGGTAGAACTCTGCCAAAAGCCTACAACTTTCTTTTTTTTATCGGAAGACTCCAAGGGAAATTTGAAAGAATCATTTTTAAGTTTTTGATATAAGGAGACTGATAGTCCAGCTTGGAAATAAGATATCAAAACGTACAATAGATATTATTTTATACAAAGTTGCAAGAAACAACTCATGTACTTATAAAACACTTTACTTTAAAGCCAAACCTTTTTGCTAATGAAATGGGCCTCAAAGAATCAAAAATATCATGCTTTTACATGATCTTGGATTTAGAAATAAATAGGTCATTTTTGTATCTACATATTTGTATAAATTAAAATAGTAGAAGCATGATATTTTTTATTCTCCGATGTGGGATATGTGATGAGCAAAAAAAATTCAGTTTTAATATGAAATATTTAATAAGTATCTGTATTGATAACAAAGTTGATAATGCATTTATCTTGTGTATTTTGTACCCTAAAAAGTCGAAATCCTGTGTTTTCATTAGAATATATTTTTCTTGCTCAAACATACTTTAATTTCCAATTGTGTGCTCGCAGGTCATTATTTATATTTGGATTCAAGTAATATTCCTAGTGCATATGAAAAGTGCTGGATTACAAGTGAAGTGCATCCACCGACATCAGCAGCGTGCTTCAGATTCTGGTATCACATGTATGGTGCTTCCGTGGGCTCGCTGTCTGTTTACTTACAGGTAATTATTTACAGATTTCTTTCAAATAGTCGATATCATAGTAATTTCTGAAGGTTACATCATGTGCCTTGGGAAAGGCAGTTTAGGTCCGATTTCTCTGCTAGGTTGCACCTTTAGTGAAAGAAATTGACTGTGTTGGCGGTAATGGTGACTCCGAAACTGTTTGAGCTCAAGATATTTTAGTTTCAACTGACAGAAGGTGTTTTCGTGTAAAGAGTAGAAGTACATGTGTCATAGCACACAGCCATCATTAGTTTATTATTTATTGACGCAATTGTCGTAATGCCAGATTTTGGTAAATTCTGGCTGCTTATACAGAACAATGACCTCGTTCTTGTCCATCGAACGAAAAGAGAAGACATGTTTTTAGTCCATAAGTTAAGGATCATTATGGTTTGGCATAACTATTCATTTTAATCACGAAAAATTGGTTTGAATGTATTTTCTTGTAGCAAATCAGGGCTTCGGTAGGGCATCGAACTTGAGGCGTCTTGATCGTAACTTGGATTGCATCACTTTGTTGTTCTATTGTACTTTCTATTTACTTTGGTCGCTTCAGCAAAATGCTGTACTTAGGATATTCACACACCCGTTGAAGATATAAATAATGGCGGTGGTAGAGGTTTAATTTGGACGCATAACGGAGCGCAAGGCAATGTGTGGTTACTTGGAGAAGCAAATATACAATCGGATAAAGAATGGAGGTAGCAACGCTTTAAAACTTATTTCTGATGAAACTTTTCACTAGGAATTAATGTAATAAAAAGTATGTCTTTGTACGTCTACGAGAGCTGTAAAGAGGCACACGGATTTCTTTGATGATTCCTATGTTTAGACTGACCTCTCCATGGCGATAACAACCAACATCTGCAAGCAAATAAAATTTATTGCTACCAATTACTTTAGGCATTTCTTCTGCATTGTAATAGAGAAAATTTTTGTATGGTTTACATCCAACAGATAAGCATATCCATTGGTGAAAATTCCTAGTTTAAAGAACTTGTGGAACTGTATTTGTAATCATTGACATATCAACCATTCCTGCTGTGCATCATAGAAAATATATCCTTGCTTTAAGTTATCTCTGGTGAGTGTGCAAGGTGTCTCAGAGCAATCAACCTGGCGGTTATGAGGTTGAAATCTAGATGTCTGTTTTGTTTCTTTATTGATGTTTCGGTCAGAAATGTTCTTCTCGGTTATTTTTGGCTTGCTGGGAGAAATGTATTGAACAGCGGCACTTGCAACTCCAAAGCAGGTCTAAAGACAAATTGTTTTATGTATGACCTGCAAGCTGTCTTGTGGTCGCAAGGCATACTCAATTTCAGTTTAAATTTCTTAACATTTTTTTCTTTTCAAATTTTTCTACTAAAGAAAAAATATACAAATGCATGTTTTGAATTAATATTATACTTTAACAGACTTGTGATTGAGGCTACCAACTCTGCCATCTACCGTACTGGTGATATTGCCATTGACGATTTCGAGTTGACTTTTGGTTCCGATTGCTCCAGTGTAGCAACAACCATACCAACAACTACAACACCAGCTGTGGTAAGATGTTACCAGATTTAGTGCTTAAATAGTGAACAAACATTCAGGTTTTTCTAATATAATGAAGCAGCGTGGAGGTGTTGAGTGACGTGTGTAGAAGGTCAGCACTTAAAAGCAGTTTGAGAAAACTTTTCAAAAAGATTTCGGTTAGATTCGAACCTATAAACCCTGTTTGCTGGTTGAATACATTGCGTTTTATCTATAGACCTGATTTCACACTGCTATTTGATTTACCGAGTTAAAAGAATACTAACTACTTAGCAAAACTGCAGACAGTAACACTGTTTTATCGAGTGGATTTAGTAAAGATCCCGCAAGTGTGGCGGTCTAAGCTATGCTTTAGTAAAAGCCTCTAGCTTCTTGTCGGTCACCAACTGCACTGAAGAGACCTGATAGGTCGAAACAGTGTCATTGTCTGCAGTTTTGCTAAGTGCATCGCTAGCCTCTTGCATTACAATGCTAGCCACCTTTTACCTTTCCTTCGTTGGTCTAATATCACTGCTCAAAGAGAATTCACAAGAGAACTGGTACAATAACTGGTATTGCTATAAAACTATGGGAGTATTGCCAGGCTGGCTGATTGAGTAACTGCTTCTTTCTTTTGAGCGCTCTGTTAGTTGAAGGTTTCCTTGACATACTACAAGCTGCCTCCTAATTATTCCGTTGTATGGAATTTAAAGGCCAATAATTCCAGGCGTAGCGAAAATGGGGAATATACCGTAAGTTGTACGCGGTTTGCTGTTTGCTTCCTTGTATCATGCTTGCACATAGCAGATGTCGACATTTGTTTTCTCAATTTGCCAATGCCATTTCCTAACTGCTTGTGGCATAGGATGGCTGTAGTATTATATATTGTTCTGTTTTTAGTGAGATAATATTGCATAATTGTTACGCAATAGAATCATGTTTTCGCAAATTCAACGATTTTTTCTAAATAATGATTCAGCCGCCTAGTCCTTGGGATTGCAATTTTGAAAACAATGATTTTTGCGGCACTTGGACAGTTGATACCAGCATTTCCCAGAATGTATGGCAACTGGGACAAGGTGCAACTCCAACGGAGAAAACTGGGCCACCCTCAGACCACACCACCTATTCTTACAAAGGACATTACGCATATATTGAAGCAGATTACTTTGCCGAAAATTCCCAGGCTAGGTGAGTTGTTGTTGTTGTTGTTTCTATGTCTACTCCCTTTTCTATCTTGAGATGGAGGCGCGATATGAAACAATTATTTAGGTTACCCCAATGATCTAATCAAGACCAGGCTAGGGAAAACGGCTGTTATTTTGAACCATTTATGACAACAAATAGTAAACTGTTAGCCCCATCACTTATAAGGCGATTTGCCATTGGTGTGGGGGGGGGATGCTCATTTGTTATGACACGCTGAATGAGCAGCTTCTATGTTCTAAATCGGTGACGCACAAATAATCTGAGTATAGTTCACGTTAATAGCAATAAAAAATTACCGTAAAAACAGTAAAGCAGTCTCAGAAGGAACCTTAAGATAAAAAAGTTGTAGTTAAACGATTTTTATCCTAAGACATTTCACGTTGAACTTACTGCATCATTAAAAATATGGTGGTGAGTAGAAGCCAACTTTTATTTTTTACTTTTTGACGTCAGTTGGTTGTTTGTAGACAAGTATTAGACGTTAATATTTTTATCTTCCGGTCACGGAAACACTTTGTTTGGTTGTTCATAGAGCAATTTGGATTTATAACCGCTTGTAGGTAGAATTACTATAAAGCGTTTTTCTCAAGAATACAAAAGTATAACTGTCGTGAGATATGAACGCACAACCCTTACCGCCATTAGCAGTGTTTCATCCTTCTGTTGTTGATTACCCGACCCCTTCCGAGGGATGGGGGCATGGTAGAAGACCATGGAGCCCCACAAGCCATGCAACTCCCCTGGGCCTGAAACAGAGGTCGTAAAGAGACAGAGTCGCCAAAGAGCGAGCGGCGCAAAATGTCCGTAGCTGGGCAGTGCAGAACGAGACGAGAAGCGTCCTGGGTCGTATGGCCGCAGGCGTTGCATAACAGGATCCTCAATTCTGCCAATTTTATAGAGATAGGAGTTTAACAGTAGGCTGTGTCTGTTGCAGCGAAGACGAGAGAGGACACAGCGAGCGTGAAGAGGGAGCACAAGGTCCTCATTGGTAAGCACGGAGCGAGAGTCAGAGAGGAGGTAAAAAGCAGAGAAATGGCAGACTTGTTGGTGCTGCCGAGACCAGCAAAGAGCATGCAGAAAGGCACAGGCTTCACCGGAAAAACTTGAGCAAACTGGGCCTGCCGAAGAGGAAAGAGTGACTTCAGTGAGCAGTTGGCAAGGACGCCAGAGCCGCCTTTGCAGAAAGGAAAAGGAACAGGGCCATCAGTCCAGATCGCCAGATCTTGAGGTGGTTCTATCCTCATGGCCGACCAATGACGATTAGAATATTGACTGTCGACAGCAGTAGAGCGCACTGAAGGGGACATGAAATTTGTGGTGAAAGGCTGCTCTCAGAGAACTGCGCTGCTTGTTGCATGGTTTAATGTAACAGTTGTCTTACTCTTCGGGTTCGAACACGAATCGGTGTTTATTGACTCAAATGCAGTAAGGTCACATTGCAGGCTTCCAAACTCTTTGTTTATTTTGTATTCCATAAGCTGAATAAATTTCATCATTTACATTGACAATAGTTTCTAATTGCCATGTGTGAAAAAATAATTAGCGCAATATGCTTTTGTTGCGGGATTCAAGAATGCATGAAAGTTACAAACTGATCACAGAGTTAGGAAACATTGGTTCTACTCCACCATAGTAATATGTGATAAATAGAATTTTCATTTGTTTTCCAGGCTTGTCAGTTCGACTGTGTCAGTTGGTGAAGAGGGTAGATGTTTAACGTTTTACTATCACATGTATGGAGAGAATATAGGAACGTTACATGTTGAGCTTGATGGAGGTGCGGGAACATCGATTGTTTGGACTAAGTCTGGTAACAGAGATGATAGGTAAGTGGTTTCAATTTGCTGAACGGTAAAGTTCTTAAATCAACAGTTAAGTGAGGTTATTCTCGAAAAGGAGTAAAAACATCACAAGCCAAAAATTAACAAATATTGGTCTTCTTATTATCGAAGGACTGGGGGGATTTCTGTCTTGTCATATAACGGAATGAAGGTTGGAAACCCTGTACAACCAGAAACGTTCAAGGATAGGATTTGATATGCATGTGCTTTGTGCCCTTTCATTGAAAATTTTTTGAACTGCAGATCTCATGACTGTACGGTTAATATCACAATGATGCTGATAACGGACAAGAGAGGGAATTCTTGTTTTTTAAAATCTATTCATTCACCAATGCCCCAAACCAAATTACTATTGCATTCCTTAGTATCCCATAACATGTGATGGATGATGTTTTCTTGATTTTATGATGTAAAAACTATTCTTTTACTTTATATTTTTTAAATGCGACCTTTTGCTTAGCTGTTTGTTTTCACATATTTTCACCTTTTGCTGCAGAAGGCTTTTATTGTTGTGCAGAGAGCAAAGTTTTGATGTACTTTAGAGTTGCAAACACTGGTGATACACAGTGCATTTTTGCCTCAACAATGCAATCAAGCCAGAAAATAGCTGTACAATGCATAAACCATACAGCTATCGATCCTGCAACCTATCGTGTTCTCCGCAGAGGCGATGAACCTTTCAAAATTTTGACTTAATACATCTCATTTCAATACGGTCTTAAAAGTCGCTCTGTTTTACAGCGAATGACTTATAATTTGTTTTGTAGATGGTATTATGGATATGAAACTCTCAGCACTGCTGGAGATTATACTGTTGCGTTTGTTGCCACTCGAGGTTCTGGAGTGTATTCAGATATTGCTCTTGACGACATTACATTAAGAGTAAGAGTTTTTTGTTTTATGAAATTGTCATGTTCACGTCAAACGAACAAAAATGCAGTGCCAGAAGTTATTGAATTTGCATTGTAATACGTCTATCTTATCTCATCTCTACCATTGTCTCTTCAATAGTGGAGACTCGGAGTTTGTCCCTGCTAGCAGGGATCTACCGATTTTTGCAGCCTTTTCGCCAAATGCATCTGCTGTGGGGATCAAACCTCTCCAGTTTCTATCTGCTGATGTCATCTGTTACCGTAAACATCTATTTCCATATTTTTTCATGAGCAAGAATTTTTCTTTCCGTGATCGGTGCTTTATATTTAGTCATTCTTTCCATAAGTCCTTACCAGCTCAGTCTTTGGCATCTCATAACTTCTGCAATCCTTTCAATTCCAGTTATATCTCGGATACACTCGTTTCTAATCTTATCCTTTAGAGTTTTTCCACATATCATTTGGAGCATTCTGATTTCAGTTATTTCCAACCAGTTGATGTCTTCGACTCTCAACTTTTTGCCTTCAGCCAACTTTCTGCTCCATAGCGTATGGCGCTTCTTACGCAGATTTTATAGACTACAGTACTTCATTCTACGTCAATGTGTGTGCGATAATGGTCTGTTTACTTAACTCAACAGAAATTAGCAAAGGAAGTAATACAGCATAGATAACGAGAAGTATATTGTTGCCGTAGAAGCGTCGTTCCAGTACAATGCACCACATTACGATTTTTATCTCTTTGGAATGCTAAGTATTGTAAGATTTATAAGTTGACAGTGTGAACCTGGACTGCCTTTCATGCCGCACCTACGTCGGAAGGAAGAGAAGAAACTCAGTCATTATAGTTTAATAAGTTCTTGTCAAAAGGATTTACACAGGAAGAAATGTATTTGTTACACAGGAAGGTTCGTGTTCCTATCCTGAGAAATTTTGTGATTTTGAAGAAGACCACCTGTGTGGTTATTCTCTGGACGATACGGCCGAATTTTTATGGCAGTGGCAGCAAGGTCCCACAAACACTGCTGGCACCGGCCCAGACGTTGGTGACCACACCTTGGGCACTGCGTTCGGACATTATATGGCCACAGGTAAGGGATAACAACTTACTGCCTGTATCAAGAAAGTTATTTATTTTATCAACCGTTTGAGTCTAAAAGCTCCCGATAAGTTATAAACAAGGCTGGTAGTGACATTTAAACCCAAACCCACACCAAGCAGTCCAACAATGGTAATTGCTGATACGCATGCAACATAATCTTTGCGAGATTGAGACCTTATTAGGTTGTATGTCTCCCTTACTGTAATTCAGTTTTCCTTTTTAGGATTCTTGTGACACCTTAAAAGTTCTACGTTAACTTAAAATGTTTCGCTCAATTTAACTCAATATTGAAAATTTAGACATTAGCAGAAGCAAAACCTAATTTTTGAGTAAAAACTAGGTTGCGTGTAATTTAGACTACTCTTAACAGTATGATGATATGTACATTGTTTAGCAATGATCTGCATCGCTTAGCAATCACTTCCAATTGATTTGGAAAGGCTATTAACTATCGAAGTACAAACTGTATCTGTACTACACAAACTGCGGAATCTATCTTAAATAAAATATATGTAGTTGATGATATTTCAGTTATGATATTTCAATGACAACATTGATTTGGATAAATATTTTACTACCGATTTTAAAATTCATATTTACACTTTGGTTTCAACCAGTTAAAGTTGGTAATCAATCGTAGTTAAATTAATGTAAATGCTTATTACAATCTAAAGTGATCATGCTGAAACAGATTATTTTTCTTATTTGTCCTCAGACGCTGACTTAGAAGGCGCGGTGGAAGGAGCACGGGCTCGATTACAGAGCCATCCATATGGTGAGACGTATGGCCAGTGTGCGTCATTTTGGTTTGTGTTGTATGGATCACAAGACCGTTTTGGATCGCTGAATGTTTATACTCGGACGCAAAAAGGCTTCAGCAAACCACTATGGACTGCGTCATCATCGGTAAATTAAATGAAGCAGTATTGTCATAGATGTCAAAGAAAAAAATTAGCCATATCACATGGCCAGAGTGCCAAGAAGGAAATGTGCAAGTACTGTTTTATGATCTTTGGCATGACTCGAATTACATCTCGGTTTTCAACTCTTCTGCAAGCACGTTTGATTGTCAAAGTGAATACTTGACCAGAACAAAAAGCCGCGTTGTTTTTGACATGCGTTAGTCTCATATGTGCTCAGATTTGAAGCTAGCAGTGCTAAGATTAGTGCTTTGCACAGTTATCTTTTCTGTTTTGGACCCTTTGACAATTTTCTTTCGTCTGCAAACCAAAACAGAACAACCTTAAAATAATAGTCCACTAATAGTTACAGGTAAAATTCATTACACAAATATTTATGTATAAAACAGGGTAATGTTCAAAAAAAGTAATTTTTTAAATTTCAAAATGTTCTGCTACTTTTTTCGCACAACTTCTGAAATACTTCACGGTTTTCTGTGGTTAGTTTTTTGATATTTTGAAGAGTGTAAACCACCCTCCCATAATCTCTAATTTTGTGCTTCGCTGTGAAAGTAATTGTGACAACAAAGCAAAATCATTCAATGTGTTCAAAGTACATAGCAAAATATCAACATTTTAAATTTGAAACCCAATTTTGAAGTTGTAAGTAAAACTTAACGCCAGCTTTAATGACCACCATGATTTTTTGGCTCGTCTGATTTTACGCAGGCAGGCGTCCATGATCAAGCAGATTAGACATCATTAATAATTTACCCGACGAAAAAATAAACTAAGCCTGAAATTGTAAATCAAAGTGAAAGTTGCTTAGTCCGATAGTCTGCTTCAGTTTATGGTATCGTACAACCGGTACGTTACTGCCAGCGTTGTGGAGTGGATTAACGTGCTGCTGTATAGAGGCATTATCGAATGATCATCGGTTTGAACCTCAGCATAATCTGCGTTATTGTGCCCTTGCAAAAGGCACTCTACAGCGGTGCCCTCTGTTTGACGGATTCGATCAAGCAGTGAAGTTATCAAAAATAATATCAAAAGATTCAAGCAAAATGGTGTAAGTTTAAATTCCGAAGCGGGTTTGGCAACGGACCGATCCTTAACGCCATTGCTAACGCTTTTCAAGTTTGAGGAAAAAAACTTATATCTAGGTTTATTTTAATTTCGTAATTCAAGCTGGCTTTAGAAAACATAAAATACCAACAAAGCCATTTTTGGCATTAAAATAGAGCTTAAATAGTTGAGTTGTTGATTTCTAGTTTATTTTGATTTAGTTTGGTCCTGAATGGCGTCACAGCAGGGTTACTGTGGTGAGCTCCCTTCCTTTTGTGCTCGTCTTCGAAGATGTAAGCGGTGCTAATTCAAAGTCAGATAAAGCAGTTGATGACGTGTTACTTGTTGAGGGAGCCTGTCAACCATATGCCAGTTGTGATTTTGAATCAAGTTCCTGCGGCTGGATGCAGGTACTACAAAAGATTGTCATGTTTTATTTCTTCATAGTTTTAAATGATTTCAAAAATTGGGAATATATGTAGATAGTCCCTAAAGTCTACTTCGAAGTTGTTCAAAAGTTGTAGCAATTTCGGTGGAAATCAAATCCATAGCATCCTGAAGTGTTGAATTGAAGCAGATTTTACAGTTGATTGATGTATCTTGTTGTATTTTATAACAAGAAGTTTTGAAAAAAGTTTGCGATACCTCCATTGTTGAGTACGACGCCAACTGCTCGTATCGAAATTAAATGAACTTGCTTTATAGGATGTGGACCAGCCTTTACCGTGTAGATGATTTAGGTTTGCTGAAAGGGTTCGAGGTGGTTGTGAATGTGAAGTGCTCGGAATAAAAAATAGGTTTTAAAGTTGGTTTTAGTTACAAACGTTCCTAAATGATTATTTTTGACATCGCGTTTGTAAAATAGATTTAAATTCATGCGGATGATCGAGATCTGCAAACGCTCTAACTAATGAACGAGTAGGCTTACTGTGATGTGTTAACTGCGTTAACTGTGTAGTGACACATATACTTTACCATTACACAGAAAGAACAATTGATAATTTGTACCCGCTTCAAAGCAACCAGCACGCCGCGGCACAATATATTTCTACCCATAAGCAATCCAAGCAAGCAGGGAAAAATGCTTTTAGTTGCAATTTTTCAGTGCACAATTTCCTACCCAAAAATATGTATTACCTCTCCACAATTGGTTTTTTACAAGCTAAATTACGACGCTTTAGATTGACGATGCTCCATCTTGGATTCGTGTCTCAGCTGAAATAGAAGGAGACCATACCACTGGCGAGGGACACACTATGACCTTGTTTTCATTAAGTTCATCTGCCGGCACCACCTCTACGTAAGTGTCAGCTACTTTAAAATCATACTAAGAGAATAGAGTGGAAAATTCACCCAAATCATTAAAACCAGACTTTTCCTCAACTTTTTTCCATCAACTCCCTGGAAATAGTTCCTGAGGAGGTCGGTTACGTTGTCGGAGTGAGTTAAAGCGATGGCCGTTTTGTAGCAACATTGAGTGGATGTTTATATCTTTGAGGTTCATGTTTACTTGGTTTTTGTGCCCCTTTGAAAAACGTTTTGCGATGACTTCCTCTGCTTATCAAATTCTGACCAGCAGTAAATTTATTGCCACAATTTCAAGCAAGTTAACTGCATTGCTGAAACTCGGAAACCCGAAAGCAGGTCTGTACAATCGTCCTAAGTTAGTGCCTTTGCTGCCGTCTTGCAAATCTGAAGGATAAAAGTGCAATAAACAAATATTAAACAAAAGAAATAGCCCTTGCAATTCTATCTTCCAAATTCTCAAAGGAACTGATCAACGCATTTTCCCGACTTGCTTCGCAGTTTGCGAGTTTTAGCGTATAGCTTGAGTTGCCTGTATTGATAGTTTTTCTACTTGTTAGAATCTAGTAAGCAGAGGAAATCATCAAAAGTGCTTTTTTCAAGAGTACACAATGCCCTTTTTATGAGGCTTGAACGCATGACTAATTGACTATAGAGTAATTTTGGCAATAGAATGGCGCACTAACTCTAATTCTACATCATTGTCTAATTGACGCACAGTAACTCAAATATATCATTGCAATAAATCTGGGCTCTGGCCTATTGAATAAAATTACTCACATTTTCAAAAAAGGTTTTCCAATTTGTTTTTCTTGTAGATTAATGTCTGAAGTTTTTCCTGAAAACTATGCAAAAGAAAATCCGATAGTCTGCTTCAGTTTATGGTATCGTACAACCGGTACGTCAACTGATCTAAGAATAGTGGACGTAAACAGTGCGTTCGGACAGCAAGAACTGTGGAGAAGCCCATCAACACCTAGTAAGTTGAAAGCTACTCATATATGCATAAGAACTTTGACAGGAATTTATTTTCCGGTCACCGAAAAGCTTTTATCGGTAAAGCAGAACACTGCTGTGTTCCGAGCTACTTCAGAGTTTCACTGCACCGGTATTGCTGGCATATGTCGCTCCTACCACAGGCTGTGCAATCAGACAAAGCAAATTGTGGTGAGGCAACGATCTGTAGAACTCAGGAACGCAGTTGGCGGCAGGGGGTGCCCAGAACGTTTAATTAGACGACTAAGCTAAAACTCAGAATTGGTATAATGTGCACATTTTACAGCTGGCAGTTTTATTGACTTCTTCATAAGAATTAGATTCTAATAGATTTCTAATTAATCAATATTTTCATGTTACTGTTGCATATTATTATATGCTTGTATGTAAAAAAACTGTTGCATACATTAATGATTAGAAAAGACTTTACAAAAATTGTTAAAAATGAGTTTTCGGGGCAGAAAAAAATGGAATATATGTTTCTATGCAGTGATATGGGAAGTAGGAGACGATGAGAATTGAAGGTTTGTGAATAGTAGACGATGAGAATTGAAGATCTGTAATAGTAGACCATAAGAATTGAAGGTCTATGAATAGTAGACGATGAGAATTGAAGATCTGTGATAAATAGACGATAAAAATTGAAGGTCTGTGAATAGTAGACGATAAAAATTGAAGATCTGTGAATAGTAGACGATGAGAATTGAAGATCTGTGAATAGTAGACGATGAGAATTGAAGATCTGTGAATAGTAGACGATGAGAATTGAAGATCTGTGAATAGTAGACGATAAATATTGAAGGTCTGTGAATAGTAGACGATGAGAATTGAAGATCTGTGAATAGTAGACGATGAGAATTGAAGGTCTATGAATAGTGGACGATAAGAACTGAAGATCTGTGATAAATAGACAATGAGAATTGAAGGTCTATGAATAGTAGACGATGAAAATTGAAGATCTGTGAATAGTAGACGATGAGAATTGAAGATCTGTGAATAGTAGACGATAAATATTGAAGATCTGTGAATAGTAGACGATGAGAATTGAAGATCTGTGAATAGGAGACGGTGAGAATTGAAGATCTGTGAATAGTAGACGATGAGAATTGAAGGTCTGTGAATAGTAGACGATGAGAATTGAAGATCTGTGAATAGTAGACGATGAGAATTGAAGATCTGTGAATAGTAGACGATAAAAATTAAAGGTCTATGAATAGTAGACGGTGAGAATTGAAGATTTGTGAATAGTAGACGATAAGAATTGAAGGTCTGTGAATAGTAGACGATGAGAATTGAAGGTCTGTGAATAGTAGACAATAAGAATTGAAGATCTGTGAATAGTAGACGATAAATATTGAAGATCTGTGAATAGTAGACGATGAGAATTGAAGATCTGTGAATAGTAGACGATGAGAATTGAAGATCTGTGAATAGTAGACGATGAGAATTGAAGATCTGTGAATAGTAGACGATGAGAATTGAAGGTCTGTGAATAGTAGACGATGAGAATTGAAGATCTGTGAATAGTAGACGATGAGAATTGAAGATCTGTGAATAGTAGACGATAAAAATTAAAGGTCTATGAATAGTAGACGATGAGAATTGAAGATTTGTGATAAGTAGACGATGAGAATTGAAGGTCTGTGAATAGTAGACGATGAGAATTGAAGATCTGTAAATAGTGGACGATGAGAATTGAAGATCTGTGAATAGTAGACGATGAGAATTGAAGATCTGTGAATAGTAGACGGTGAGAATTGAAGATCTGTGAATAGTAGACGATGAGAATTGAAGGACTGTGAATAGTAGACGATGAGAATTGAAGATCTGTAAATAGTGGACGATGAGAATTGAAGATCTGGAAATAGTAGACGATGAAAATTGAAGATCTGTGAATAGTAGACGATGAGAATTAAAGATCTGTAAATAGTAGACGATGAGAATTGAAGATCTGTGAATAGTAGACGATGAGAATTGAAGGTCTGTGAATAGTAGACGGTGAGAATTGAAGATCTGTGAATAGTAGACGATGAGAATTGAAGATCTGTGAATAGTAGACGATGAGAATTGAAGGTCTGTGAATAGTAGACGATGAGAATTGAAGATCTGTGAATAGTAGACGATGAGAATTGAAGATCTGTGAATAGTAGACGATGAGAATTGAAGGTCTGTGAATAGTAGACGATGAGAATTGAAGATCTGTGAATAGTAGACGATGAGAATTGAAGGTCTATGAATAGTAGACGATGAGAATTGAAGATCTGTGAATAGTAGACGATGAGAATTGAAGGTCTGTGAATAGTAGACGATGAGAATTGAAGATCTGTGAATAGTAGACGGTGAGAATTGAAGATCTGTGAATAGTAGACGATGAGAATTGACGGTCTGTGAATAGTAGACGATGAGAATTGAAGATCTGTGAATAGTAGACGATGAGAATTGAAGATCTGTGAATAGGAGACAATAAAAATTAAAGGTCTATGAATAGTAGACGATGAGAATTGAAGATCTGTGATAAGTAGACGATGAGAATTGAAGATCTGTGAATAGTAGACGATGAGAATTGAAGATCTGTGAATAGTGGACGATGAGAATTGAAGATCTGTGAATAGTAGACGATGAGAATTGAAGATCTGTGAATAGTAGACGGTGAGAATTGAAGATCTGTGAATAGTAGACGATGAGAATTGAAGGACTGTGAATAGTAGACGATGAGAATTGAAGATCTGTGAATAGTAGACGATGAGAATTGAAGGACTGTGAATAGTAGACGATGAGAATTGAAGATCTGTAAATAGTGGACGATGAGAATTGAAGATCTGTGAATAGTAGACGATGAGAATTGAAGATCTGTGAATAGTAGACGGTGAGAATTGAAGATCTGTGAATAGTAGACGATGAGAATTGAAGATCTGTGAATAGTAGACGATGAGAATTGAAGATCTGTGAATAGTAGACGATGAGAATTGAAGATCTGTGAATAGTAGACGATGAGAATTGAAGGTCTATGAATAGTAGACAATAAGAATTGAAGATCTGTGAATAGTAGACGATGAGAATTGAAGATCTGTGAATAGTAGACGATGAGAATTGAAGGTCTATGAATAGTAGACGATGAGAATTGAAGATCTGTGAATAGTAGACGATGAGAATTGAAGATCTGTGAATAGTAGACGATGAGAATTGAAGATCTGTGAATAGTAGACAATAAGAATTGAAGATCTGTGAATAGTAGACGATGAGAATTGAAGATCTGTGAATAGGGGACGATAAAAATTAAAGGTCTATGAATAGTAGACGATGAGAATTGAAGATCTGTGATAAGTAGACGATGAGAATTGAAGATCTGTGAATAGTAGACGATGAGAATTGAAGATCTGTGAATAGTGGACGATGAGAATTGAAGATCTGTGAATAGTAGACGATGAGAATTGAAGATCTGTGAATAGTAGACGGTGAGAATTGAAGATCTGTGAATAGTAGACGATGAGAATTGAAGGACTGTGAATAGTAGACGATGAGAATTGAAGATCTGTGAATAGTAGACGATGAGAATTGAAGATCTGGAAATAGTAGACGATGAGAATTGAAGATCTGTGAATAGTAGACGGTGAGAATTGAAGATCTGTGAATAGTAGACGATGAGAATTGAAGATCTGTGAATAGTAGACGATGAGAATTGAAGGTCTGTGAATAGTAGACGATGAGAATTGAAGATCTGTGAATAGTAGACGATGAGAATTGAAGGTCTATGAATAGTAGACAATAAGAATTGAAGATCTGTGAATAGTAGACGATGAGAATTGAAGATCTGTGAATAGTAGACGATGAGAATTGAAGGTCTGTGAATAGTAGACGATGAGAATTGAAGATCTGTGAATAGTAGACGATGAGAATTGAAGATCTGTGAATAGTAGACGATGAGAATTGAAGGTCTGTGAATAGTAGACGATGAGAATTGAAGGTCTATGAATAGTAGACGATGAGAATTGAAGATCTGTGAATAGTAGACGATGAGAATTGAAGATCTGTGAATAGTAGACGATGAGAATTGAAGATCTGTGAATAGTAGACGATGAGAATTGAAGATCTGTGAATAGTAGACGATAAGTATTGAAGATTTGTGAATAGTAGACGATGAGAATTGAAGGTCTGTGAATAGTAGACTATGAGAATTGAAGATCTGTGAATAGTAGACGGTGAGAATTGAAGATCTGTGAATAGTAGACGATGAGAATTGAAGGTCTGTGAATAGTAGACGATGAGAATTGAAGATCTGTGAATAGTAGACGATGAGAATTGAAGGTCTGTGAATAGTAGACGATGAGAATTGAAGGTCTGTGAATAGTAGACGATGAGAATTGAAGATCTGTGAATAGTAGACGATGAGAATTGAAGATCTGTGAATAGTAGACGATGAGAATTGAAGATCTGTGAATAGTAGACGATGAGAATTGAAGGTCTGTGAATAGTAGACGATGAGAATTGAAGGTCTATGACTAGTAGACGATGAGAATTGAAGATCTGTGAATAGTAGACGATGAGAATTGAAGGTCTGTGAATAGTAGACGATAAAAAATGAAGATCTGTGAATAGTAGACGATGAGAATTGAAGATCTGTGAATAGTAGACGATGAGAATTGAAGGTCTGTGAATAGTAGACGATGAGAATTGAAGGTCTCCGGGGTTCATATAAGATCTGCACTAGACGCTAAAAAGCATTGTTTTTAAAGTTTTTGCAGATATTGACAGCTGTTTGCAAAAATAATCAATAGCTTAATATCATATAGCTGTAAAACATTCAACCATGTTTTTCAGGCAATGAATGGGTGTTCATTCATCTTGAACTGACTAACTCTCTTGCCTTTTATATATCATTGAAAGGAAAAGTTGGCACATCAGGAAGTATTTCCATTGATGACATCTTATCTAAACCCGGAAAGTAGGTGGTTTAATGTGATTCTGGTGTGCCGAAATGCGGTAAATAGCATAGTTCCATAGAACGCTGGGCTGTACTTCAGTATTGTGGCAATGGTAGACGAAATAACTTGTTCTGCTTGATTCTAGGTCGTGTGGTTGCGACGCGATATACCAGTGGCGTTGGTAACCCCAAAGTAGGTTTAGGCACCAATTGTTCAAGCTCTATTATCGGTTATCAAAAATGCACTTTCACTCCAATTCTCATAAACCCAGTTGAATTAAGTGTGCGACACAGCCATAAACTGTATTAATCAACTGCCCCCTCAACGTGGTGGTGTGGATCCCGATCCAGCTTGGGATGATGGCCTTTTGGAGGGTTCCAGCTACCCTTGGCACTCCCCTCAATTCAATCGTTTTTTTGCTGTGCTGCTTTTTGAACTACAGCAGCAGGGTAGCATTCAGCCTCTTTATAGAATCAGAAGACTGTTTCTTCTTCTTTTCTCTTGCCTCTCTCTCTCTTACCCGTAATCTCATTCTTCTACTGATAAGCGGCAAAGTTCTTCCTAATCATGGCTCCGTCTTTCCCTTTTTATTGCGCGCTGGAAATGTGACCTGCTGGTATAGGTTGGCACAATACTGCCCCTGCTCAAAACGGGTCTATTTAAGGTGCTCACTACTTTCCTTATCCAGATTTAATACTCTTTGCAGCTTTCACTCCCCGAGCTGTCCTCCTTGTTGCATCTCTGCTTTTTTGGGGTCCTCAACCTTCCAACAATGTAACTTCTTTTTCAGGACCCCCGGTACATATACCTCCACTGTTCAATCTTACCCATCTGACCCACCCCATCGTCGTCTACGAACATCCTACCATCCTTCCGCTCACTCCGTAACTTCTCTCTCTGCTCATTTGTTTCTGGCCATTCTTCCACTTTTCTACGGACTCGCTGGGGGTTCTTCATTGGAATGTCGGAGGTCTTCGAGCGAGAAGTGCTGAACTTCTTCACTTTTTGCGCTACATTCTATAGACCTTATCTGCATCCAGGAATCCAACCTTGGCATTCTTTCTCCCAATGACCAACACGCCAGTTGGTGACGTCATCATTTTCGTGAGGCAGGGTCTATTTTTTCCTGAACTTTCTACCTCCTTTCTTTTTTTGCTTGACCCCTACTCTGATTATGTACGGATCAACATATCTCTAAACAACTTCTCCTCGCTCTCATCCTTTAATGTTTATGCTCCCCTCATTCGCTCTGCTCCGACGGATAGCAGAACCTACTCCTTTTCTTCCTCTACTCTATCCTCCTCCAGAAATCTCTTCATTCTGGGGGACTTTAACTGTCATCATTTACTCTGGGATTCAAAAGGTACTTCTGACCCCTGTGGGGAGGAAGTGTTCGATATCTCCTCTGATCTCCTCCATCCTCAATAACCCCAACATACCTACCTTTCTCCATTGCTCCTCTGGCAGTTGCTCCTCACCTGACATTTCCTTTGCTCCCTCTTCTCTTGGTACCAGGAGGTGGTTCAGAACCTCGGTTCTAATTACCTGCTAATTCTACTAACTGTCCCTTTCTCTACGATCTTTCGCCCCAATAAACGGCCCCTTTCCTTCAACTTCAAGAAAGCTCGTTGGTATGAGTTTGCTTTTTAGTTTGACTCTCACTGTCCTTTTGCAGAGGAATACTCATCTCTTTCTCTTTCCTCTGCTGCTGATTTCTTTACCTTTCTGGCACTGAATGCGGCCAAATCTTCCATTCCTTTCGGCCGCGTTAAACGCCAACTCCTAATCTGGTGGTCCGGTGAAGTCAAAGAAACGGTAAGGGAAAGACGTAAGGCTTTTGCTGTCGCTCATAGAAGTGACAAAAATTGTCAGGCTTAGATTTTTGATTCTCAAAATGCCTTGACTGTCATTGCCAAGGCTAAAGCATGGCTCTCGACATGCTTGTCTCTCTCTCTCCTAAATCTGACCCTAAAACTGTGTATTATTTCCTTCGCTTTATTGCTGGTTCTTCTTTTTCATCTTCTTGCTCTCTTAACTTCCCAACTGTTCTTCTCCCAGGGAGCCGGCATCGGTTTACGCCGACTACCTGAAATCTCGCTTTTTTGTCTCCCAGCAAAAGGCCTTGCGTAGCAGAACCATAGGCCATTTGTCCAAGCTCCTACACGCTACATGCTCTGAGGAGTCACTTTCCTCTTTCTCGTCACTCTTCTCTTCCACTGAATTTCTCTCGGCTGCCACAAGTCTCTTCTCGTCTACTGCCACTAGCTCAGACAAAGCCGCCTTTCCCACGCTAAAGCACATTCCTCGCTCTGACATGGATTTTCTTTTTTTGCATCTTTGATCTGTTCTGTCTTTTACCACAAACTCTCTTTGGCACATTTGGCTGAAATTTCTTCTCCCTCTTCTTTAAATATCAGGCTGGAATGGATCCTTGGTCACTCATTTCTTCCAGGCAATGACGCGGCTGATGAGTTGGTCAGACCAAGTGCGATACTCTTGCCTTCTACAGTCCCTCGTATCTCTCTCCCCTTTCCTCTCGTATTCACTCTTTTTTCGGACTAGAGGCGTACCGTCCATTCTAAATTATTTGACACACATGTCCCTTCGGTGTCCAATGAGGGACTTGTGCTCCCTCGTCCTGCACGCTGTGTTTTCTCTCGTCTTCGCTGCAACGGACACAGCCTTCTGTTAAACTCTCATCTCTATAGAATTGGCAGAATCGAGGATCCTTCATGCAGCGCCTGTGGTTGTCTGACCCAAGACACTTCTAGTCTCCTTCCACACTGTCTAGCTATGGACATTTCGTGCCGTTCGCTTTTTGGCGACTTTGTCTCTTTACGATCTCTGTTCCAGCCCCTGGAAGAGTTTCCCGGCTTGTGGGGCTCTATGGTCTTCTGCCATGCCCCCATCCCTCGAAAGGGTTCGGGTAACACCACCACCGCCTTTGAAGAGCACGCGACAAAAGCATTTTGATCAAACAGCTTTTAAAACTATTTGCAACAGTTTTCTAAGAACTATAAATTAATTGTAAACTTAAATCTTCAGGTAAGCACGTCAACTGAGTGAGCTTTCAACTTAATCGGAACTTTGTAGCCATTTCGATGAGTAATTCTGAGTCCCTTTATTGTGTTGTGTTTCTTTCCTAATTCGGCAAGTAAATCACATTCCCTCTGTTTTGGCACAAGTTACTCTTCTGTTATTTTGACTAACATTCCAGAGGCATTGTAAATTAAATATTTGATTATTTTAGATGCTCAGACAATACTGAACTACCGCCTTTTATTTGTCTGGATGACACCAGTATATCTATACCTGGCGAGAAGGTGTGCGATTTTTCTGCGGATTGTACCGATGGCAGTGACGAATCCTTCTGTGCTGCTTGTAGTTTTGAAGGGTCAAATGGAGCTGGCGATAGATGTGGATGGTATGACACTAGTCCAGGGCAGTACAAATGGATCTTGGAGCAAGGTAAATAAGTTTTGTTCTTGATACCAACTAAGAGGTAGCTGCAAACCTAAAGGTCTAAACCAGCATTTCCCAACCTTTTTGTCGCACTGCCTCCACGTCCTTGTCTGAAGTCATCCTTCATCGTCCCTACATTTAGAGGTATCATTCAGCCGGTTCGCACGCACCAATTCTTACAATTTTTTGAGCTCATGAAAACGGTTGTTAAAAAAATTTCTGCACGAACTTTCATTTAAAAACTTTCGATCTCCAAAAAGAAAGGTTTTTGCCATTATACAGTGGGATTTTTTCCTGATAGAACCTGTTTTTACAACTTTTGAATGCAACCACTGCGTACATTCAATATATTTGCCGCACAACAAACACAAATAGCAAAAAATTACATTAGTTTTCCGTGGAGATGTACTTCTTGGAAGTATCAATTTTTCCATTTTGGTCCCAGGACAAACTTGAAGACCTTTTCTTTTTGAAAGTGTTTTATTCTGCAAGTCTTTGTTCACCTTCCAGAAAATCTGATTTCGCCTCCCCTGTATGGAAATCTGAGTTCGGCCTCCCTGGTTGGAAACCTTTGGTCTAAACGCATGTTGTCGAGTCGCAGTAATTGGTTTCACAAGTTAACTAAAATTATTTGTTGCCTAATCTTGCTATTACATGTGTCCTTGAAAAATTCTAAGGTAGTGAAGTTTGTGTAAACTCAAACTAAACTTGAGCACAACTCGCAAACCTTTCTCAGTATTTTGTTGCAGTATAGAACGATTATTTTCGACAAATATTTTCGAGGCTTAAGGCATTACGCTCTTCCAAGAAATCGTCAAAAAGAAAACAATTCTCATGTCCATTGAGCATCTCTTAATTGATTAACCCTGCACCACATTATTGCAATTTTTTTTTTAATATTTTGTTTTTTTCTGACTATTTCTTCTCGGAATGCCATAAGAGAAACTTTAGCAATATGTTGCTGATTACGATCGTCAATTTGTTACCATAAATCATCTATTAAAATAATTATTTCATTCAAGACGTTAACTCTTAACTTCAAGTAGCTTTTCTGGGTCTTTGACACTACAGTGGTAGTTGTTACCGATTTAGAAACAAAAGGCCTATAGTTTGAAACTCTGTTGATGTTTGTTAAATATGCCATCTTAAACTTATAATGTGTTGTTTCAACAAGAAGTGTGGCTACAAAAGTATAAATGGTGGCAAATGCACAACTTTACCCACTAAAGAAACAAGTGTGTTTCAATTAATTTAATATCATTTGACACGTAAACATCACTGAAACCACATAGTCAAATCAAACGAAACCACACAGGCTTAATATTGAGCAACATGACACTGACACTCATTCCTCTAAGTTTGAATAAGAAATTCAAAGGTACGTTAATTCCGTGAAAGATTTCGCATTTTGAGGTTTTGCAAGGGTTTTTGACCCGCCCGCTCAACCTTCTCTTCCGCTACGGCTGTTCGTCCGAGCTCAACCTTCTCTTCCGCTACTGCTGTTCGTCCGAACTCAACCTTCTCTTCCGCTGTTGCTAGTCGTCCAAGTCCTTCTGCCTCGCGTTGCCCTTAAATTTTTTTGCCAGGTCAACATTTACATTGCAGTTAGTGACTTTTAGAGAACCCTCTCGCAAATGCATGCTACACATTTTTGTTCGAGCAAACTCCAGCTCACCAAACGTCTTTTCTCTTGTTTAAATGCCAGTTTTACACACAGGTTGAAACAAAGTATGAATAATTTGTCCGTCAAAAAGTTCTACACCTGAAAAGATAAACATATTAAACGTTAAACACAAAATTTTGGCCCGTTTTTGCGCATGGTATATAAACTTAAAAACATTTAAACGAAAACTGGCAAAGTTGCTATATAAATTGCAAAATGTAGTTACTATATAGATTGCAAAATGATATCAAATTTTTTGAAACAAGTTGTACTGTATAATCAAGATTTTCACCTCTCTTGCTGCACTACCAATTACTCCTGAATAGGAAGCGAAACTTGGCAGAGCGGATTTTGTCATTCATTCTACAGTGGTAACTCTAAAAGCAGTGTATGCTGGGTGAGCGCCGTACGTCGCCTCTGGACTGTTTTATCTTTTTTACTTAATGTTTAGCAAGCCATGGAAGCAGCACCGGAAACGGACCTGCCAACGATGCTGATACACAAACTGGTTTTGGACATTATTATGCCGTGGAAGCTTACAACGGAACTAAAAACTCTCCCGCTCGACTTAACAGTGCTGTGCTGAGAGAAAGTGCCGAGTCATGCGAAATGAGGTAGGATTTTTTACTTACTTTTAATTATTCACCAACACAAGCACATACGAGGAACACAAATCTCGTAAATATAAATCGATTGCATAATACAGACAAATAAGCATACTTATAACACATTCATTCTCTGCCAAGTATACGCAGCCTAACACACACAGCACACACAGCACGCACAAACACACGCGCACACATTGTTTTATTTACATGCCAATTCTAATTAGTGTTATTTTATCATCCCACTAGATTTTTCTTCCACATGAAGGATGCGAAAGTCGGTTGGAATTGTCCTGGTTTAGCTCCCAATCTTAACTGTGAAGATGGAGTGTGTGAAGGGGAGGCTATGGGATGCTGCTTTGAAATAAGGGATTTTGCTTGCTACCCTTGTTTTGCGCCCTGTGCTCCTACAAGTAAGAAGTGTAGTTAAGTTACCAAGTTGCATTCAAGTCTATAAATGCTGGGGCTTTGAAGTTGTATCTCATCAAATGTAACTATTTTGCATTTTTGTTTAAAAAGCAACTTTCTCTTCGTTAAATATGGATGAGAAGATTGCTTAATAACAGAACTAAAGTTCAGACTCTCTTTAAAGTCAATAGTACTATTGGTGCGGTGAATTTTCTTGCCACAAGCGCTGTAAACAAACAAGATAATTTGCTTTTCTCAATGCACGACTTATTCACAAGACAAAGCATGCCAGGGCTATATATTTCAATATCTGCTAGCCTATATAGGGTAAAAAGCCTTTTTACTCTATATATTTTGGTTTGAGAAAATGGACAATAAGAGAAAGAGAACTCAACAGATGCAACAGGTGCTGGCATGAGGCTACCTTTAAACTCTACGCACGTTAGTCCATATCAGCTCCTTTAATTCCTTCTGCACCTTCTTGCATTAAATTGCTGTAGATAATTCATGGTTTTTTTCTCTAAACTAGATACAGTTATTTGTTTTCATAAATGTGTTGTACAGGATTTGATCAAGGAAAGAAGAAAAAGGTTCACATTGATCCTATTACCCGAGGCACGTCAACCTATGCCAATCACGAAGTAGGGGAATTGGCTGTTTACATTCGACAGAATTATCGAGAGATGGGAATCTGGAAATTATTTGAAAAAGATTTTGGTAACGGATGGCATTACCAGTCTCTCCGCCTTGGTAGATTAACTGGGGAATTCGAAATTTTGTTCTACGCCACTAGGTTGGTATGCCACCAATACTAACAACTAACAGAAATCTTGCGTATTTCGTGACGGGATGTATTGACCGAAATCGGTGCATATAAAAACTGTTTGCCCGACCAAGAAAAACTTGTTTTTCCGTGAAAGACCAAGATATTTTTTACTATATTGTGCTCTTATTTTACGATAATTTTCCCTGTTTGGTGGTTGTGTTTGTTGTAGGGCGCGCTGCACCACGTATTACCGGTAGCCGTGTAGCTTGTTTAAAAACAAATTGTTCCACTAGAACCATATTTCATTATTCTTTGACCTCAAGATAAAGATGGCCACCATTTTCTCAAATTCTCAACTTACTACCAGCACGTTGAATAGAGCATCCCCTTTGCAGTTGGTAGATTTTGGTTGAATTCCTTTGTCGAGTCTATGACACAAACTTTAAATAGGATATTCACAGCTTCTCACCTTGGTGATTAGTATGAAAGGGATGATGTCGAGAAAAAGTTGGCTCGTTTGCTGATTGTATTCTCGGGGAAAAGCATTTAGCGGATCTGTGTTTACGTGGAAGGCAGTTGTCTACCCGTCCCGGTGGCTCAGTGTGATTAATTGATAATTGATAATGATTGATAATTCGCTTTACCCTGATTGAAGACCAGCAAACACGCCATGAGTTTTTATGCATGAATAAAGGAGTGAACTTACTTGGTCGATGAATAATGAGAACTTTGTTACGTGATCGAACACAAGCTGGCAGAAGTTGAAAGACTTTGAAGTTAATAGGCGATCACACAACCGCGGATAGCTTTTCGCTTGATGCAAGCTATACAGTTTGAACCGGAAGCATAAGCTTGCAGGCAAACAATGGATGCACTCCACCATGCCGAATGCCCAGCTCATCACTCTACACTGCGAACACTTGTGGCGGTATACCTTGTATAAATAGTTTCTAGCAGCTACATGTATGTATTGCGCAAGTATGGCGTAGCTGTCTTTCTAAAAACTCAACTAAAGTTTTATATATTTGTTTAAGATCGTTCGAGGTGTTGGGCAGTATTGCTATTGATGACATTTCATTTGTTAACTGTGACTTGCCGGGACCACAAGATACTTGTGATGTTTACGAACGAAAATGTGATAGGGGAAACTGCGTGCCTACTTACAAGGTTTGAATGATCAACCAAGTGGTAGTTTACAACATTATTCTTAATTTTTCGGTTTACAAACCAGTAAAAAGATAACATACCGGTACATTTGTTTATACACATAAACAGACACACATACATACACACAAGTATAAACAAACTTGCGTTTATGTTCTTAACCGGGCTAGAACAGTAAACCGCGAACTCTTGCATTTCATAAAAAACAGTTTTGTGAACCAACCAATGTCAGCTTACAATGAAGATGTTTACATTGCCTGTTGACATTTATATTCATGACTGGTTTAAAATGGACCACCGTTTTACCCTGTAATGATCCTGAGCAAGTTTTCATGTAAATCTCAATTGCTGTTTCATGCCATACGACCATCCACAGGAAGAGGAGGGGTTAAAACAATCTCACGAACATAAACAAATTGTTTGTTTACAAAAACGGACACACAAGCACAATAGTTTTCCTAAATACGTCTGCTACTCTAACGTTAGAAATCAATTTTTAGATTTGTGATTTTACGGATGATTGCGGAGACAAGAGCGATGAAAAGAACTGTGAGGATAGCGTCCGCTGTAATTTTGAAAGTGGCAGTCTCTGCCAGTTTGCAAATGATCAGGTATTAAAATAGTAGACACGTAATGGCATTCAATGTATTGATTGTATTAGATCATTACTTACCTCCAATGGTAATGTGGTCTAAGTAGCAGCGATTAGGTCTCTAAAAGCAAAAGAAACAGGTACTACCGCGCTACACAGAATTAGAGCAGTAAAACTGCTTACCCATCATGTCGTAAGAGGGACTTTTGGGTACCCACTAAAGGCAGTTTGCCTTGGTGATGGTGAGCTATCATCCCGCAATTTGTATTCACCAATGTTTCAAAATATAGACCACCGCTCTCACCAAAACCCAGTCTAGATTTGGCCTGCAGCGCAAACAGGATTTTAGTTTCGTGCCATGCGTAAATTTCAAAGAGAAAAGAGTGTCGAATGACAACAGCAACAGCAAAGTAAATCTGTTTGTTTTGCAGAATGGCGATGATACTGATTGGGTTTTACAACGAGCTTCTTTAAACAACGACTTGACTTCGGACGAAAGCGCTCCAAATAGAGATCATACCACCAACTCTGACGCCGGGCATTATATCACTGTTACTACAAAAAGGCCGAACTTTAAAGGTGTGGTTTATATTTCTTTCTATTGATACTTTATGCACCTGAATATCTCTCATTTTCTGATTATTCTTTTCCTATAAAGGAGATATCATCAAATAGCCGTGGATCTACATTATATTTTCCAATCTCGCACTACAACGTCAGCAATGATATGCATAAAATAAAATCTCTCTATAACTTCAAAATTTCGGACGTTTTGTTTTTTATTGCATAGCTGTTGATAAATTCTGCTCGTCACAAACCTCCTACCAGCGGGCACCACCAGTATTTATTTTTTTGAGCACTAGCGATACAATTATGACCCCCCATGGCCCAAGGTATATTTGCCAAGTCATCCATCTGGCAGTATCCTAAAAATCAAACGCTTTCTCTTTCGTTGTTCGACCGGTCAATGCTAGCCTCACTGATAGCCGTGCTGGAACTTTAGTTCAAATAAAGTTTTGATGATCGCAAACGGCAAATAAATAAAACGAGGCTGAATTAAGATGCTTTCCTCAAGCCCGGTTTGGTTTGGGATTACGATGTGAATCTGAATTACCGTTTCACGCCGCGCTTCCATCCCATCTCCACCGCATTTTCATGCAAGGTAAACGCTCACTTTCTCAACACACACACACACACGAGCGCGCGTGCACACTCATACACACCCACACATACACTCGCTCACAAGCACTTACACACACACACACACACACACACACACACACACACACACACACACACACACACACACACACACACACACACACACACACACACATACACACACACACACACACACACACACACACACAAAGGGTTGAGTCGAGCTGTTACATACTACTATACTCTTAGGCTTTGCTCTGTGCTTTACTTTTTACTTTGAATTTCCTTTGCAGGCGATCGCGCTCTTCTCATGAGCCCAATATTCAAACCCACCGCTGGCTTGTACGAATGCAATCTCTTTTTCTACGTACACATGACCGAGCAGGTTGAAGGTGGTGGACTTAGTGTCTACTTCCGGACAGAGAATGGTGGACCACTGACATTACTATGGCAACGCTCTGCTGCAACCAATAATTTCTTTACCAGGTATAAATTTGCAGTTCATTGGTTTTGTATTAGGCTTTTGATTCGTTCTTGGGTGAGGTTTAAAAGTATTAGCAAAAGAGGCTTCAGCTTTCCTCCTTTTGCTTTGTTCACGCTAAGACTAAATTCAAGAGTCAAACTTGGGATTTCTAATTAGACAGGATTTAGAAGTTTTTGAGAATTTAACTGAACTAGTCTTTATTACTGTGACTAGAGCTGCTGTTAATATCTTGGTGGTCAAGAGGAGGTGCCGTATTGCTCTTAACTGGTTGCCTATAAAAACGAGTGTGTGCTTGCTACCACAACGTACTTGCAAAGGTTATTTTATGATATTATATTTTTTCTTCAGGGTTAGCTTTTTGTTTGAGGGGTCGTAACTCTACACATTTCGAGTAGCCAGCCACGTGATTATTTTTGTCATCTAATACTGCCAGACCAAATGTTCTGACAGACGAAATAAGCGAGTAGTTCAGGATATGACATACAGTTTGTTCCATTACATCGTAGTCGCATGTCGCAGCCACTGAGAGGTCACATGACCAATGCCCATTCTAGAATATTCGATGATCATGTTGAGATGGTTTATTCTCTCCTAAGCCAGCACGCATTGTGATGTTGGATGTAATTCATGCAGATTCGGAGTTGATTTGAACGACAAGTTTACGAAGCCTTGGCAGCTAATCATTGAGGCCAAGGTTGGTGGACAGGAACTAGGAGATATAACACTCGACGATGTAGGATTCCGTGCCGGATGCGTGGTAGCTGATGATCAGACCCTTCCCCAAGGAACCACTCCACAACCAACACCAGCACCATGCCCAAATGGCGAATTTTATTGCGGGGATGGTAATTGCATTGATGGAAATCTTAAGTGAGTTGAAAATGGGTATCATAATTATTTTTCTTTTTACTTTGTATTTGTTTGAGTTTGCAGGTCATTTTCCAAATAGTCGCAAATGCTCGTGGTGATCACGATCAATATTTCATTTAGATGCGATTTCCGCGACGATTGCGTTGACGGTTCCGATGAACGATATTGCGCGACTTGTGATTTTGAAACTGATTGGTGTGGATATTATGACCTCAGCTCTGGAAAGTATAAATGGGAAAGAGAAAACACATCCATAATAAATGATCCTCTTGGACCGCAAACAGACGGAAAAGGAGATCCCAATGGATTGTGAGAATGTCGTAAATTTTTATAAGCAATCTTGCTACCAAATTGTTGAGTGATTCAGTTTCTGATTAAGTCTTTTGAGAAAACATAAATTACTAAACTGCTTGAAAGTTATCTTTGATTTCCAGCAACCATTGTTATTTAAGCCGCAAAAATATGGTTAAGTTTTATCAAAAAGTTCTGAAGAGTTTGTTCATCACCGGGTAGTTCATTGGCTATCTAAAAAATTGCAGTGTAGATTCCGTTCCAGCTATTTGTACTTGCATTCTTAACTTGATATTAATCGCAGCCATCTTTGTGCTTTATCAATTTAAAGTATTGACGCTACTTACAACAACTTTTTTGGTGGATAAAAGTAACTAAAGTCTAACTATTTTAGCTTCATGCACGTGGATGCCACTCAAAGCACCTTCCTAGCTCAAGCTGAATTAAAAAGTCCTCCGATGGGTAGAACAGGACTGGCATGCACTGTGTCATTTATGCACCACCAAGGCGGCATCGATCATTCTGGAATTACTCAAGTTCAGGTTCGTCTCATGTTGCGCAGTGAGCGAATCGTCACTCTTACATGAACTCGAATAAAGAGAAGCCAACAATTTTGTTGAAGTGCATTACCTGACTTGACTACAGGCTTGACTTAAGCAAAAGCGTAAAGCAACACTTATGTTAGTTTTACTCAAGACTTTAGTCAGATTTGTTAGATTCAAACTCTTCCATTCTGTTCTGAACTTTGCAATTTTTTTTAGCTTGGTGGTAATAATGATAAGCTTTTTGTGCAAAAATCTCTTTCAACAAATTTGCGACAATTTTGATAAACCATAAAGAATCAAAATTATAGATGCAAATATAAGATAGATTTGAATAGGCCGATTTTAAAGCAGCTGATGATGCTTCATTGAGACTAAATCGATTTTGTAGTGAAATAATTTGCGACTGACGTAAGATAGAAAATTTGCTTAAAAATATTCGCCAACACCTCCGATTTTGATATGTGTGTATAATTTTGGCTGTAGTAACTCGTAAAAAATACTAATCCGCTATTATGCTAACTTAATTTTGTTTTCCACCTATATTGCGCAAGTTAAACAGATTAACATCTGAATTGTTTGATAATACCATGATTGCGCTTTGCAGATCCAAACTTGTTTAAACTAAATTATTCTTTTTATTTTATCTCATGCAGTTTCTTTTGGTGCAAGTATTTGTGTTTATTGTTTAGCAAGATTCACTGCTAAATGTTGGTGATATCATAAAGGAAATCTAAATTTCTCGCTATTATTAAGGTTGGAATGATGGCTCCTGGTTCGATATTGGACTTGAAAATCATTTACATCAGGATATCAAATCAGCCGGACGATTGGGTTTACGTAGAAGCAGCAATCGGTAGGTGAAGAAAACCGTTGTAAACAAAGAGCTATATTTCGAGAGTTGAAAACCAGAAAGGTATATGTCCAAAAATACCAAACTTGAGTTATTGTACTCATTGACATTTGAATCATGTAATCTTTGTACAGAAGTTTATGTCTATAATTTCAGTCAAAGTATCTCAGTTCAGAAGAACCAGAAAGATACATGTCCAATTTAGTACTGGCTCACAATAGAAAGTTAAAACATAAAAAATTGTTTTAAGTCATTTTTTCTCAAAATACCATTTTTGTACATAAACCTTTCTGGTTTTTAACCCTCAATTTATTTTTGATTCAAGCGAAACATCAAACGAACTAATTACATAAAAACAAATATAAATAGCAAGGCCAAAAGATGTGTCAAGCGAGAGGTTGCGAATGACTAGATGATTAATCCAAACTTTTGAAAAACTTGACAAGATCATCTAATTAATTGGCACTCTCAGAAAAAGACTATAAATAATTTCACCAAAATTATGATTGAAATTTTTTGCCGTAAAAGCAGGATTTCAACGTATTTGCTGTTCAGACTTAGTTGTTGCGATAAATGTTTGTTCAGCTGAGATTTTCTTTATAAAGGGGATCAGGAGCCTGGTTGGAAAATCAAGTTTTACGCTCTGCCGTGTTTGAGAGGTTTCGACTGCAATGACGTTGCCATTGATGAAGTAGAATTTCACAACTGTGACCCAGATGTTTTGCCAAGTTTCTACAATCAAGTAAAAGATTTTTTTCTTTTGATTTAAAGCGTTTTGGGAAGATATGTCATAAGAGGCTGACCCAACATTTAGAAATACCAAATTACTGTCACCAATTACAGCAAGCAGTAAATTTTTTTATTGTAAAGTATCAAGGAAACATATGGATTGTTGTGCAAAACACTTTTATCTCTTGCGTCAGATTTTAAGCAGGTTTCTTATAAATATTTCCAAAAGCAGCTTTGGGCTCTAGCCCTAGTTTCATTGGAATAAAATAATAAAGCTGCTTACCCAACAAGGAAGGGGTGATATTCAAACACCCGTTGGAGGTAGCGTATCGTCGGTGGTGGGCTAACAGTCTGTTTTGGGTTGGATCAAAATAAACTGCTCCTTTTTCATTCTGTTTTTGACTGGGTTTGTGATGTGGATCTGGTTATTTGTTTTACGCCGTGCCTTCTTCTTAAGAAAAAGGTTGGGTAATCACAACATCGACAGCAAAACTTTAGTTCTAACTATATTATGACTGAATACTTTGGATCGAACCTGTTGCTAGATAAACTGACCAACATACAGAGTTTGATAAGTACAACAGCTTGTTTGAAATAAAATCACTTGAACAAATCAGTTACTCATCAAGCTTCTGATTGTGTTTCTCTTTGAATTTTTCCAGCTTGATTGCGACTTTGAAGATGGAACTCAGTGTGGTTGGTTCAATTATTTCCACGACGATTTTGATTGGATTAAAAAGAGTGGCCCTTCAAACGACTTGCTGCCAAACAATGGACCTTCTTATGACCACACATTAGGTAAATTCAGCAGGGGTCTGGGTGAAAACCCATACAAAAAAGCTTCTTTAATCATTGCATTAACTAGTGATCCACTTTACTTTGCTATTTGTTCTCTCAAATCTGGCCAGAAAGTGATGTTTACTTTCAACTTGTTGCCAGGACTTTTTTAGGATACACGAAGATTAGGCACCCGCTGTATTTTCAGTTATTAACTGATCACTGGGTTACTCTCGTTTATTTTGCCAGTAGTATTATCGTGATTCTACTAGGTTTGATGTACCAATAGCTTATTCATTTTTTGTAACTTATATTTTTTATGGTAAAAAAGAACTCCTCATAATCTCATTTGAAAATTTTGTAGTAATTTCGTTAATGGATGATAGGCATTTTTGAACTCAAAGGACGAAAAAACCTCGTCAGTAGCTAAAATACTCTCCACAAATTAGTGTCGTATTTCAATGGGTAACTTCATGTTTTGGTATGTGGTCATATGTTGGGTTAAGGTGATAGAGAATCTCATGTTTCAGTCGTAATAGAACATTGTTGTGTCCAGACCTGTTTTGGAGTTAGCAGCATTCTTGCCACAGTGCATTTCTACCATCATCAGTGCAACCAAGAGTACTTTTCCACGTGCACAACTATGTAGCTATCTTAAGATTTGATCATTCGACCTTTGTCATCATAAATGTAGCTCCAATCACTCAACACGTCGTCTACAACAGTTATCTTGAATTTAAAGCATTAGATAATAATTATACTTGCATGTTGTTTACAAATGTAACAATCTGCTGCTAATTTTTTTTATTTCTAGGTCCAGATGGGAATGGAA
The DNA here is from genome assembly GCA_963675345.1 of Trididemnum clinides. NCBI lineage: Eukaryota > Metazoa > Chordata > Ascidiacea > Aplousobranchia > Didemnidae > Trididemnum > Trididemnum clinides. The sequence goes on from OY776285.1 coordinate 3,901,534, forward strand.
AGTACATGTTTATCAACGCTGCTTCAAGACTGCAACCTGAAAAGAGAGCAGTTCTAATTACCATGAACCAAACAGCAATGCCTTCACAAGGACAATGCATATCGTTCTGGTAGTACTATGAATGTTAATCTCTTCAGTGCAAAAAATTAGTGTCAAAGTTTCGTACCTTATCTTTAGAAAGATTTTGAAAAGTAGTCGTTGATTTAATGACATTTTAAGCAATAAGAAAACTTCTGGTATAAACTCACTCTTATTCAAAGTACATACTTTATAGTAATTTATAGGCTTTGGTGTGCATTGCTTAATTTTTCCTCCGAAGAGAGGATTGGTGGCAGGAAGGGCATCCAACCGTAAAACAAATGCCATGTTATAAAATGCAGATATCTGCTGCGGCGACCCCTAATCGGGAATAAGCCAAAAGAAAAAGAAGAAGTTTGTATTGCTCAATCACGAGAAAGTGGTATAAGTTGTAACAAATTAATATATTGGAAACGCTGTTAACTAGTGCGCCGTCTTTATGGCGACCATGATCAAATGGTCCTAGGTTCAGTCCTCACGATAACCGCGCTGTTGCAGCCTCGGCAAAGACGCTTAACCATGATTTCCTCTGAAGGATCCCAAGAATCAATAGTTCTCTGACGTAATTCCAAGTACTTGATACGGAGTATTGAAGCTATGGAATTCCGGAGTCTGTATAGACGACTGTCCTATGAATATCCCCTCTGTAGTTCTCCTGAGAGCTTGGAGGATTAAGATGAAACTCAAAACGAATTAAATGATATTACTTGACTTTAGAAAGTAATGCCAATCGAAAACTTTATTTTAAATAAATTAAAAAATAGTAACTTCCACCTGGAAATGGGATCTCTCTGTTTTTAGAAATATGCATTAAGATGTAAAAAGGTCAACAGCTTTTACAAAAGCTTGTTTATGTTGACGCAAAAAATGCCAAAGTTTTAATGCATCAACTAAATGACTTTATAGCTGCTGCCGCACAGGTATATTTTGGTAAGTTGTGTGTCTATTATGTGGGTGGTTTCTATTTTTAGCAAATGACGAAAAAGCTCGCGAAGTTATTATCAAACTACTATGACAAACTACTGTTGTATTGCAGGTACCACATGTATGGGCCTAGTATTGGTGTTTTGAACCTCAAGATCTTCCGCCATGGTAAACTTGAAGATAATAATCAGTGGGATACAATTTGGGCTAAAGCTGGTTCACAAGGAAATAGGTGAGTGGAGTGTTTAACGCGGATAAGATTTCAAAAATGGTAAAAGTTAACTTTAAAAAGGTTAAAAAGTATGAATTTAAGCGACGTTGTGCCTTTGGAAGAGGCACCTTACCGGAATGCCCCACTTTCACGCCTACGGCCTGCCTCAGATCTTTATTTTTTGGGAGACCTCGACTAACTAAAGATTAGAGAACAGAGCATGAGCTCATACTCGTTGGTAAATGCAAACTAAATCCAAGAACAGCTGAAAAATGATCTTAAACTAAAAGTTTAGAAATACTTTAGAAAATAGAGACAAAGACGTGTTAGCTTTTAAAGAAAAAAGTTAAGTTTTGTGAGAGTAAATTTATTTGTTTAGATGGAACAAAGGCTACGCTCACACATGGTCTACCTACTACACTTGGCAATTACAATTTGAAGCAATACGTGGCGGTTACGATGGTGACATAGCAATTGATGATATTGTGATAACCAATGGTAGGTTAAATGATTGTCGCTAACTTTGTTAATTTTCGGAGTCAAATAAAATTGAAATAATTGCGATATTAAACTTTTTCCGTACCGTACGACTAGATGAATGACAATGCTCTGCATTGTAACTAACGAACCATTCATCCTAGCCATTTCATATCGTTCATGATGGGATTGATGTTTGCACTTTTGACTGGGTTGAAAACAGTTTTCATTTTTTTTTAATCTGATCTTGCGAAAATGTTTGGTTTTCTAGCTTGATCAGTCATATTCATGATCACCTCATGAATCACATAGGGACTCTAATTAGCATGAAATGTATTTTGAAAACACGCTTTTCCTCTTTTGTTGCCGACAATGGCATTTCTACAAAATCTTTTTGATTGGTTTTACCTCGTTAAAATGATTTTCGTCAGCTTTTTTATTCATTCTAACCTGCAAATCAGACACATGATTCACAACTAACTGTAATTGTGTTTCGCTCTGCGCAGCAGTATGAAGCCTAAAGTGTGAGAATTTCTGGGGCTTTTATTTATGTTGCGTTTTACACTAAATAAAAAGGAGCAAGTAAAGACCTGTTAATCTGTTTCTAAATAGTGATGGGAGTTGTGTAGAGATAAGTCATCACCATACCAACGTGTATGCTTTAGTGAGAGGATCATTGGTTGACAATTTCTGTTGTGCAATTGAATTTTGGTTCTATCTCAAAAGCAGTATCTTGTAATTAAGGCGACGTTGTGTATCTGTCACAAATAAGTAAATTTGCGTTAAAAATAGTTTTTATATATGTATAGTTATTGTAATTTGTTGTTTTACTTCGCCATGATTATTTAATTGTAAATCTGAATTGTCTGAAGCCCTAAACTTGCTAAGCTATTTTCGAAAAAAACATTTTTTTCTTTTGCATTTATTAGTAGATTTGTAACTCACTCGCCTTTTCTGACGTCACAAGGGTTGACTAGGTGACCAAGTCCCAGAGTATTCTAGTAATTCTTGTTTCTTCTCGAAGATTTATTTTGATTGCCAATTTCGTAATATATTAACGATATTTTTCCTGTGTCACGTGATGTTCTAGCAATTTCTCGATTATTTTCCAGTCGTATATATAAGGCGACGAGATTTTTTTGTATTCATTCAGAGAGTGTAGTTCAGTAGCAATACTAAAGTGCTGTAAAAAGACGTTGTTCAGTGGTGATTTTTGTGACAGGAATCAAGCGATTATTTTGGTGGTTTTAGTTTTGGTTAGTTTAATATTTATACATTAAAGTGCATTACTTTCTGTATTTGACAAGCAAAGGAATTCGAAGTTTTAAAGTGGTTTGTGAATATACAGAATTTGTTCTGTTTGTGATCGAGAAGTGCGTGGGTTAAAGTATCTTAGCGGAAGCCAATCTTTTCCTAGCTATTAAGTTGCAACCAGACTTAATTATTCGAGCGATACTACACGTCGCCTTAATTTTAAGATGTAAATTAAAATTAAAATAGCATCAAAAGATTTCTATTGAATCGCGACAGTATCGCTCAAGCAAATTGTATGGTTGCAACTTAACTTGATAATTAACTTGATGATTAAATTGATGCTGATCAACTTGACCTTGATAATTCAATACCAAAGATTTAATCCACCTGCTGTAAATCCACACAGCTTTTTGTTTAAAACAACAAATATATTTATTTACAAATAAAGTTAAACACACTGCCAACTACTGCAACTATCAGCTCCTCTTGACCTTTACGGCTCCCAACAACATATGGCGACCTTGCGAGATACAAACTCTGGATCACTGATGTTTTGCTGAAATTATGTGGGTGACTCATAAACGTTCTCGTTCTGTTCGTGCGCTCGTTGTTGTACTGTGGTCGTTATTGTAAATCATCCGTTGGCCTACAAACAGGTCATAAAAGAACATACATAGCTATCGATCATGATGTAACAATACTGGGTGACTAAGCCGTATGGCCAGGCATGGTTTAGTCTGACGTGCGGCGAAGTGACCTAGTAAACAAGCATATAAAAAGAAGCATTGCTATTTTCGTTCAGAGTTGTTTCGATTAAAATTCAAATTCAAATTCATTGGCTTCAATTCAATTCGATTCGCTTAAATTCATATCAAGATTCGTGCATTCAACGCTGTGTTGTGATTTTAATATATTCGTTCTTGGAGTCAGACGTGCTGTTGAAATACGATCCCCACAATTTTGGAGTCCGACGTGATCGAAGTTTCATTTCCCCATATTTTGGTGACCTCGACGAACTTATCTTCCACAAACAAGCGATTATTAGTCGAATGAATTAAGGCAGATAGACATCTACACAACCTGTCTATTTCTTTCTTATCCTGTTACAAGTTATTTTTTGTGACAATTTGTAATTATAAATTTTTTGTTTAGGGCAATGCCCTGAGCCTAATAATGAATGTAGTTTCGAGGCTGACAAATGCGGATGGACGAATGATGATACTGCAGATTTTGGTTGGGTGTATATGCAAGGTGAAAATGCTGGTAGTCATCGACCACCTGTCGATCACAGCACTCTCTCTTCAGCTGGCCATTATATTTACAACGATGCATATAACAATGTCATACCAGGTATAAGCTACCTTCATTTTATTTAATGTTTTTAAATATTAGGTATTTTTTGAAAAAATTCTACTTTAGTCTAAAGTTCTTTGAGCCTTCAGGGAAAATCTAGTTTTAGTTTTATCATTTTCTGTAACCTTGTGACGGATGTAATATTTTACCCAAAATTTTCATGATGAGCCAATGTCGAGATTGTTAAGCTGACAGGAAATTTTATTTGGTTAAACTGATGTTTCTTTAATGGAACACATAAATGTTTTTAAAAGAATCACGTAATCTTGTGTAATGAAATGAGAATCAAGGCTCAGTCTTTATTAAAGGAAATACAAAATGGGAATTTTTTAAAGTATAGGTTTTACTTAAAATGGTCAAAAAAAAATCGGAAATCACTGGCTGGGTAATTTTCTGTTTGTAAGAAATTATAAACAAAATGTCTGATTAAATTAGACAGAGGTTACCTACGAAATAGCTTTAAGTTAGTGCTATTGTGGTAGGTTTGTACAGTTATAGATTGTGGTATGGTTAAACCTTTGTAAAGTTTTCAAACGCAATAATACTTGAATGGAAATTCAAGTTTTTTTCTGATTAGGGAAAACTTTGCAGCGGTTATCTATAAATCACTTTTTTGTTCAGACTGATTTTATCTTAAGCTAGAAAAAATTTATTAGCACAACTTTATCCTTTTTACTAATTACCCAATATAGAAAGTATTCGTAGTAATCTCAAAGTTTATCGTGATGAGCCAAGTTGCCACGCGACAACACAACTCAAGGAAAACCTATGGCTACGGACTTCATACGTCACACTTTCGTAGACAGCCCTCAGTATTTATGTATGACCTCTGATTCAAGTCATGACAAGGTGGCTGACTGGCTGGCTCCACGGTCTTCCGCCTTGCCGCCATCTCGTGGAATTGATCGGATAATAGCAGTTTAGCGTTATTTTATCTAAATGTCTCCTTCACAGGACAAACTTGCCGACTGATAACTCACGTACTACCCAACACACCTGCTGACTGCGTCCAGTTCTGGTATTACATGTACAACGGTGGCGACTCAAAGCATGATCCTGGAACTCTCAATGTTTATATGAAGTTAGATTCCAGCTCTACATCGAGATTGTTATGGAGCAAGTCAGGAAATCAGGTAAAAACAGAGCTGCCAGGAGGGGGAGGACAAAAAGATTAATCACTTACTGTGAACAGCATTGATAGCCAAAAAATGCATTTGAGATTTTAGAACTTGCTAGCTAATAGAGAGTTAATAATGTAATTCTAAACTTTTTTCGGTTATGCCTAGGCCCTAGAGCATAGTTCGATTTAAATCGGCTTTGCAGTTATTATCACTACTGGTACAGTAGCGCATATTTACTGAAACAGTGCAATCAAATTAGGAAATAGACTTGACTTAACCTCTTTTCCAACTAGTCATAGCATAAGGCAAAACTGTTTTCAGTAGAAACACATTGCATCAACAACAAACTCTGTATGAAGCAAAAAATTGATCTAAACTGAGAGTAATTGCTGATGATAGTTAAAGTTTTGTTTCTATTAGGGTCATCGTTGGGATTTTGGTCAAGTCACAGCTAGTAGCAGCGGCGAGGCATTCCAAATCATATTTGAATCCGTCATAAACGATGCTGAAGATGCTTATTCCATCGCTCTGGATGACATTAAAATATTACCAGGAGCATGCAGACCAAAAGGAGAATGCAATTTTGAAACTGATCTGTGTGGCTGGGTGAACTCCAGGGGTGAAGGTAGGTTCCACTTGTAATAATCGCATTTAAAATTTCTTTCATGCGTAAATCTCTTATCTTTGATTTTCTTTGTTCGGACGCCATGGATATAGGAGCTCCAGGAGATTGGTATTCATTTTACGGGAAAATAACATTGCTTACTACAAAAAAGTAATACAGTTAAAAATAAAGCTTTGTAATTTTACAGTTCAATATATTAGAACATTCTTTCCATTAGTGAAACTATGAAGCAGATGTTTCTTTGGCAACGCCTGCATCTTAATAGTGGGATCTATTCAAAGCATAATAATCGCTCTTCTATTCTGTATTACGATAAATTAATGTTGTGCTAGTATTAGTTGGTCAATTGGGCTTGAGTGCTGGTGTTATTCTCAGTATTTTCGACTCATCTTTTGCTCAATAGCTGCATCATTGTTTTCCTGGAAAAGACGCTATACACAATATCCTCCGCTTTGTGGATTGAAAAACCTGAAACAGCTATTGAAAGTTTCCAAATGAATGAGAAAACTTGAAAACTTCAAAGAATACTTGAAGTTTTTTAAACATTGCCTGTCTTTACCACTACTGTTTCTTTTCAGTAAAACTAGACAATAAGCAATAACCATTTAGTTCTAATGCAATTAATGCAACCTTTCACATTCTCCTAGGTGACGACTTTGACTGGATATGGAGCAGTGGCGAAACTCCTAGTGATTATACTGGACCTCAAACTGATCACACTTTTGGCAATTCTTCTGGACACTATATGCACATTGAATCAACATCTTTGGATCTAGGCGGAGAAAAAGCATGGCTTCATTCTGAAACGTAAGAATTTTTGTGCACCTTCTTTGTTACTGTAAAGCCAATTCAATCCTGCTGAGCTTACAGTGATGATTTTAAGAAGATGAATCTAATTTTTGCTTTGTTTTTTTGCAATTTAGTAAAAGTGGCTATCTGCCTTGTAGTTAGTGTGGTTTCTAATTTACTATATGAGTGATGCACTGTACATTGATTGCTTCCAGCTGCATCTTTGGTGCTTGATTTAAATTGTATTTTGTGGCTTGTTGTGATTTGCTTTATCTCTTCCTTGAGGCTTAATGAAGAACGCTTACATAGGTTCATGTAGCAAAACTCAATTAAGACAGGTTAAGGGAAAATGGCAGTTTATATTAAATACACTCAGGAGCAAAAATTGCAGACTAGTAACCTCATTTTCACAAAAAGAGATTGCCTTTCATTGCAACTAACAACATGCTGAGTGAGCAGTAACACTCTTCCAGCTCTGTGAAGCACAATAGACTTGATTTTCCGTGCTGTTTTATTTCTCACCGTGCTTTAACTGATGCCAGAGATAATAAGTCGAAAAGAAAGTATTTAAAATATCCCTGTACACTACGTTCATTCTTGTTATACTTTAAGAAAATAAATAAAGAAGTCTTCTTATGTTTATGCAGGTTTAGTCCCACAGTTGGTAGCTGCTTGAAGTTCTACTATCACATGTACAACGGTGTAAATGGAGTGCTTAATGTGTACTTGGAAACGAAATACGGACTGCAAGTTTTGTGGGGTGAGTTTTCTTTTTGTGTGTAAATAATGATTGATAAATAAAAAATAGAACACAAAATAATTTTGTGTGTAAATAAAGATTGTGTAAATAAAAGGCTTCCGTCACCGCCTTAGCGTGTCTGAGTTTCAGCCTTCAAATTCTGAGATGCACTGAGAGTGTAGCTATGTCTTGGCTTAAAGTTTCCTCCAAGCCCTTCCAGTTCTTAAAAGAATGTAGCAAAGCCAGATTATTGGCATAAGCATACTCTCTGAAGGTTTTGTAGGGAAGATCGTATGTATAGATATTAAAAAGTAAGAGGGTCAAGACCGATCCCTGATCGATGCCGTTCTCAGACATCGAAGCCTGCTTTTCTTGCTATCACCGGTGGTAAGGGTGTAGCTTCTATTTCGGACAAGCTCCAAGATCATCCGAATCATGTTCTTATCCGGCAGATGTCTCAGCAGCTTGCAGTTAAGGCTGGGGTGCCAGACAGTGTCATAAGCTGCTGTCAGGTTGATAAACACGACACCGGCCTTCTTAGCCTCAAAAGAGCCCTTGATTTTTTGCGTGAGCAAAAGTTATGGTCCACGGCTGGCCTCCAGGGTCGAAATCCAGCCTGCTCCCTAGGGAGCTGTGGATCGATAATTGGTTCCACACAGGTGTGGATAAGGTTGTAGGAACACAAAGTAGAGGTATTTGGCGATAGCTCTTAGGTTTCTCCACAAGCTTCTCTGGCTTCGGACCGGATGGCAGATGCTTTCTCGCTGCCCGGGCCGGAGCAAGTCTATTGTTGCAGCTTGCTTGAGAGAACGAAAACGAATCTGCCAAATTGGAAGGGTTTAATCTTTCTGTTATTCTCAAAATGAATTGCATTTTCAGCTTTTTGGTTATTTTACAGCCTAATGAGCTGTCACGAACTTAATTGGCCAAAATCAAAGCACACGAAAATTTTATACAGGAAATCATATTGTTGGCAAAGGCAATATAACAAAACTGCATAAAAGAGCCTTGAAAACATGATCATTCTGTCGTTGCTACCATAAAAAATTTGTTCCAGATCACTCTGCGACGTTGCCATTTTCTTTCAAATGGATCATGATCAAATTTTTTTCAATGCCCCACAAATTTGCTCTACATTTTTTTGGTGATCCACTACCCATTTTCCGATGAACAAACACTTGTTTACAGTATTTATCGATCACAAAATACCTGTTTGGTGTTTAGTTGATTATTGCTGCAAGATCATTAAGTTAACTTTTTAGTAAATACACCAAACACAATTTCACTAAACCAACTATACTTGAAAGGTACTAGTGGGGATAAAGGAAATCGATGGAATGAGAAGACAATAGACATTTCAACTGACATAGATCACAGAATATTGTTTGAAGCTATAAAAGGAACAGTAATTCGAGGATCTGACATTGCTATTGATGATATATCTGTTGCCATTGGCTCCAATTGCAACGGTAGGATATTTGTATTTGCTTTCGAATTAAGATGCTACCCGTTACTAAAGCAAAACTTGTATTGACAAGAAAAAGCTCGTCTTGTTTGCCTAAAGGCCAACAACAAATAAAAATGTCAATAATTTTCATCACACACATAAATATATAATTTAAAAGCAATATTTTACCATAAAAGAAGAAAATTCATTCAGAAGATGTATGTGTTAACGTTTGTGCATTAATTTGAATTTTAGGCGACGTTTTGACTCCACTTCCATCTACAACAACTAATTCCCCTCCTGTGTCCAGTGAACTACCTGACAATTGTACTTTCGAAAGTGGAACCTGCCAATGGATCAACGACCCATCAGGCCCTCAGATTTGGACCAGACAAACAGGAACATCGTCAAATGGGGAAGAAACTGGAACTGGGCCCGCGTTTGATGCCACGACAGGAGGAGATAGTAAATGTGTTTCTAAATTGGATGAAATACATATTTGTCATCAATATACAAACACGTTGTCCTATTTTCAGAAAATCTTGTCTTTTGGTTCAGTGTCTTGTTATTGGAAATAAATCATTTAGACAAGTTTCCTTAATCCGCTTTCAAATTTTCCTGTTGTTTCACTTTTTTATTCTGCTTTCACATAATTTTTTTAATGTCAACATCGTTTCAGAGTCATTGCTGGAATTTGTAGTTAAAAACCATTAACAATATGTAACACTTAAATTGGTTGTTTCTTGCTGTGTAGTAAATTGTTTCTGTCTTCCTTTCCCATGCCTGTGTCTTGTAAAGGCCTGAGTTTATTTATTTTAATAACAAAAAGCTTCTCGTGACACTCTCTTCAGTGGCGACATAGCGTCAAATGATACCCCACAGATGAAAGCATCACAAAAACTTTTGGCAAAACAATTTCCTTCAAAGTTATAGTAAAGTTTTGTACCACCAAAAAAGTATTTAATAACCAGTGTAATTTTATGCTCCAATTTGGCCTTTCAGTATCATTCCATGTACAATCCGGCCATCTCTGCTAAGGAACTATACCGGATAAAAAACTGAACTGCTACAATTACTAGTAATAACAAATATTTTTGTTGCGTAGCAAATAAATGAATTGTTAGCAGAAGATGCTTGCAAGTGCTTGTGATATTCCAGTAGTATTGCATTTTTTTTGGTAATTCAACGATTTTGAATTGCAGGTATATATCACATTCACTGTGAATCGGCCGGTTATGTAGATGGTAACTACGTTATCATTGAAGTAAATGGACATGACTATAGTATTAAACTACGAGGACACAGCGTTGTAGTGATAAACATAAAAACAAAAGAAATTGAAACTGCTCTTTTTGATACATATGGAGATCCAGATAGTGTAAGTTGCTTTTTAGCTACATCTTCAAAATTCAACACAAGTTTTTGGTTTAAAAAAATCTATTTGAGTCAAGTCAAATGTTTGACAAGATTTTAACACGGAGTCTTTTGCATTGACGATTCTAAGTTGTTGAAAGTTCTCAAGTAACTAGCAATAATTTTATCGAAATCTCTGCACAATAGATCAATTTGTTAATTTTTTTTACAATTATTCTTTTCCTTGTTGACATTTAGAGTTTTATATATCTACGTTTAATTACAATTACATCTCTTTAGACGTAAACGCTTGAGTAAAGACGTTTATCTGCCACATGGTAGTAGACTCCGGCAAGATCACAATCAATGTTTTGCCAATATAGGCCATATTTGTTTGCTTTTGAGTATTTTTTATGGAAAATGCATTCTGGCCAATCGGCTTCTTCAATCGAAATATTTATTTTAGTCGATGTTTTGTAGACCAAAGCTATGGCCGCATTCCTCAATGGAGTTGAATACGAGTCGATAATTGCAATTGCCGTTCAAGACTCTGGTGGAGGTATAGCGTTTGAAGAAGATGATGCTGAAGTTATGGAAGCTTTAGGAGCAGGAACAGACGATTGCCCTGTACATATAGGTGAGCTGGTGATCTTATAGAGCGGCTGCAAAATAATGCCGATTTGGTGCCATCATACTTTGATAAAAGCGTTAGTAAGTAATCGAGCGACTGTGAGTTCATACCCGCATGACTATGTGTTGATGTGTTTTAGGAAAGTCACTCTACATCAATATTTGCTGCTTGTTCGCAGTTTTTGAGCAGCGCAAATGTTAACTCCAAAACCGGGCCGAACACAAGTCTTTGTTGATTTCGTGACCGAAGCGTACGATCATAAACACCTACAAACATTTTTTGAAAATTTCTTTTACGAAACGTTATTTCTGATGAGCTTATCAGCATCTGCATCATGCCTTATTGGAAAAACAGAAAATGACTATAACTGTATAAGAATAGCAGTCAAAATTTTATAGATCGATTAAAATCTAATATTTTGTTTTTGCTGGCACTTGAAGTGATTGTTCACTTGTATAGCTGCAAGCACGCCGCAGTAGCAAGAAATCTCTAATGGTTATACAAAACCATTGCCTATGATTGTTAGAAAAAAGTTTAATTGTTGCATCACCTAGAAAAAATTTTTTTCAGCATCTCGGGATGCCTTTGCAATGGTAACTCAAAAGGTGAAGAATATTAACGACTTACCTGATTGGTTCGTTTGCAAACATGTCCCTGTGAACAATGGTCCTGCTAAAGTAACCACTTTGGCTGAAACAGGTATTGGATGTTGCTAAAAACACTGTTCATCTTGTAAATTTATTCACTAAGCCCTATTTTTGCAGTCTTTCACAGATCATTTTTTATAAATCTTGACAATTTTTTCGATTCATTATCTTATTCTTTACCTCATTATTACTGAGCCTAGCACCAGATTAACACAGAGTATATTTATGCTTACTGGCTGTCAGTAAAGCTTGATCAAACAGAAAAAGATTAGCAGAGAGCATGCATTAGCAGAGATTAGAGAGCATGCATTTTATCATCAACAATTAACTCCAAACTTGAAGTTGTTGTTGTTGCTATGTTTACTTCTTCTTTTTTCCTGGTATGTGAGCCACGAAGTGGTTATACAGATTTAAACGTAAACTTAATCAAAATCAGGTTAGGGGAATGCGGTGGTTTATTTCCGTTCGTTTTCCTCAGCAACTTATCACGCCACTTCAAGGCAATTTTTTCATCTCTGTTGTACTGCTTGTGATACCAGTGCTCTGCCAGCAATACTGATTGGTTGAAGAGTTTCAATTTATGGCGTATATTCGTTATTTCTGTTGTTAACAAAAAGATGAAATACAGTAAAAATTGATGGCATGCTTTTTTCTCACAGGCTACTACATGCATGGAAATGGCGCTCTTCTGACCGACTTTTCATCTCAGCGACTAATGACAAATCGCGTATTCCCATCACCAGCTATAAATGGCTTTTGTATGGTGTTTAATTATCATATGTATGGCAGTAATGTTGGAAAGTTATCTGTGATTATGATGAAACCAGATGGCACTTATGATGAAGTAAGTCAATATTTAATATGATTGCAAAAAAACAACTAAATTACTTGACTGCCAACCGATGCCATTTTCAAATGCATTCAACACCACTACAAGCTGTTATATTGACATGAAATAAACATGTGCTTTTATTTGGACTCAATTAAAATACAATTAAATAGGATTAAGTTGATGATGATGCTGTTATCTGTTTTCAGTGATTGAAAATTTCATGCGTATTGTTTTGCATCATCTAAGTTGGGTGACATTCGCTCAACTCAATCCTAGTTCAAAAATTATGCAAAATCTTACGCAATCTAACAGTTCAATATTAGATATACCTAAATCTGTCAATTTGCATGATAAATCAGGCTGCGAACGCGGTTTTAACTTGCATCTGCACCAAAAAAATTGAACAACGGCCATCGACTTTAGGGTTTATAGTGTGACTTGTATCACAAGACATATGTTGTGTGATTACCCCTACTCTTCCTCGAGATGGAGGTACTGCACAAACGGCAATTCAGGTTCACGCGATCAACTTAATTAAAATTGGGCTAGGGGAAAGATGGCAGCCCATTCTGAAACAGTCGCGACTGACTGGTAGCCCCTCGACCAGCAAGGCGGACTGCCACTGGTGGGAACCAAAGAGTCGTGTCTTACGACACGCTGGGTAGCAGCTTCACAATTGTAACCCGGCGAAGTACGGGTACGCCACCTGTCTGCCACATAAAGGTGGAGTTAAGTGTCTTCCCAAGGACACAACAAGCAAGCTTGCCGGCTTTTCCTCCACACTATCCCTTTTTTATGCTGAGCGCCAAGTAGGGAAGCTGTGAATATCATTTTTAAAGTCTTTTGATATGAATCGACTTAGGAAATGAACCCCAGGTCTACCGACTGCGAAGTGGACGCTCTAACCACTACACCATTGCGCCGGTCACAAGACATATCGCTGGACGAGCTGTTTAGTAATTTTGTAGCTTAAGCTGCAGCACATTGCCCCGTAAAATGATGCATATATGACTTTTCTAGTTATGGATGCGAGAAGGAACTGCTGGCAATGAATGGATTCCAGCTGCTTTGCACTCAATCAGCTTTGATCAGGTCTATCAGCCTGCCTTCCAGGTAGAAAGGCTTCAAGGCTGGGATGGTGACATATCGATTGATGACGTCATGTTTCTGGATGGTTTTTGTCCTGAGAATGGATTGGTATGTGAATTCGAACAAGGAACCTGTAATTGGATAAACCAACCGAATGCTGATTACCAGTGGAAGAGACTTAATGGAGGTAAGACTGGCAAGTGATTGTTACAATTTAATCCCTATCAATAATTTCAATTTTTTTCGCTACGGATATAATGAAAATTACATCAAATCATAAATGCTTAACATTTTTCAAAAATTTATGACGAAATTAGGTCACACCCCTTCACATCTATATTGTAAAACAACATTCTGTGTGTCTGCCTGTCTGTCTGTTTGTATGTGTCTATGGGTTTTAGTTTCACCCAAACTATTGGGCAAACAAACATGAAACTTAACACGGTTGATCTACATTCCAGAGTGAGTGTCATAAGGGGGTTTCCAACGTCATAGTTAAAGATATTTTAAAAATTCAAACTTCATTAAAGATGAAACAAGCAATAAAGCAGTTACTCGTTCTTTCAAGCATGCTTTTTCTTCTTCTTGAACGCTCCCAAAAACCTTTGTTTCGTCATAATGTCGGGTGACATCATAATGCCGTCTAGTACCGCTTCAGTAAAAAGATCACCAGGTAGCAGCTGTATTTATTTTTAACCATTGTTGAAGCACGGTCATTTTAAAAACAAATATACCGGGTAGAGCCGGGGTGTCAAACTCGCGGCTGTCAGAGCCTTTCAATGCGACCCGCGAGACGATTCTAAAATTCTTAATGAAATTTACTTTGTGCCACAGAACTCGATTTCTGATTAATGAAGCCTGAAGGAGGGCGCTAACCTTTTTTTAAATTTATTTTTGGAGATCGACCTTTCCACGAGAGGTAATGACCTTTTTTTTATTTGGGGAACAACCTCCCGCAATTGCAAATATATTTTGGGAAGTCGACCTCGCCACGATCGGCCCTCGGCACCATTAAAAATGCAATGTGGCCCCCAGAAGCCCACAAGTTTGACACCCCTGTAGTGGAGCATATTACTATTATCTTTCCTAGAGCTGAACTTGTAGATCGTGGGCTCAGGGCTCCGAGCATCTTCGCCCCCCCCCCCCCCCGGCTGCGTTAATGGCTGGATCAAGTAATGTATGCGCAGCCAGAGACTTCAAGCTTAATAACCAGACCAACAACTGCAAGACTTTTCGATAGAAGGTCAATTATTTGGTAACAATACAAACAATTACTTTAGTACCGTTCCACAACTTTACTACATCACCACATGTACTAAGCAAAACAAATGCGTGGAAGTTGAGAAAATTATTTCCTGTTTGTAAGTAAGGACAGTCTTAATTTATTAGTGAGGAGGTAAATACTTTGGGCATAGCTAATGAAACTTAAACATCAAGGGAAATTAATAGAAAAAATTGGTCAGTTGATCTCAACTACTGTGTGAAATCGCAGTCAAAAATATGAAATCGCACAAATGGAGCAAAGATCCATATGTGCAGCCAAGGGATTTGATGTCACAAATACCATTACGAAGGGGTGGCACAAAGTCAAAAAGTAAGCCAACCACCAAACAACTTATTTATGTAGTCGTAAAACGAGCATCGATATGGCGCCCACTCCAAAATTTAACTTTGTGCCCCGTACTTATTGGAAAAAACGAATGGAATTTGCGAAATGAAAGAGAGTTCGTGAGTAAAAGCAATCTTACTTCAAAGTACGATAAGCGGGTTTAGAGGAATAGGGGCAATGCCTCGAATTATAGCAACTTATTGTTACTGCTCTTGGAAACGTAATGTGGTTGGATCCGGCGTAACGGCTGAACCGATATTTCAAACCTAACATAACTGACTGGCAGTTCTGCTGGGCGGCGCCGGCTACCTCAGCAATAAAAGCAAAACCAAAAAAAATAAAAGCAAAACCAAGCAACCACAAAACATAACCTATTCATTATTTGATTCTCTAACCAAGGTTTTCCTGTTCAAAATTCAGCATTTATTTAAGCCGATTTTGAAATTCACTAAGATTTTACGGACATCTTAAAGTGTTCTCTCGGAACCTCAACCATTCGT
Organism: Trididemnum clinides; assembly: GCA_963675345.1. Classification (NCBI taxonomy): domain Eukaryota; kingdom Metazoa; phylum Chordata; class Ascidiacea; order Aplousobranchia; family Didemnidae; genus Trididemnum; species Trididemnum clinides. The sequence continues at coordinate 3,917,213 of OY776285.1, forward strand.
TGGGCCCAAGCTGAAAACCCTTTAGCTACGGATACTTTGGTTTTACACTCAGCATGAGGAAAAAGACTGAAAACGCCTTCAGTTATGCAATACTACAAAATTCTTCACTTTTCTAAAACAATAAAATATTTTTCAGGAAGCCCACAGCTTGGCACAGGTCCAGGTTATGACCACACTACTGGGCTCAATGGATATTACATGGCTGCTAATCCTAAAGAAGCGACTGATGCTGAAGACACTGCTCGACTTTTATCAGCAACTTATTTCTCAGGCCAGAAGGCTTCGTGTGTTTTCCCGTTTGAATATAACGTAGGTGTAACCAATGTTACTTGACAAGACGGTAAAGCAACTAATGGTTGAATACTTAGCGCAGGGATGCACAACCTGCGGCTGTGAATGATAGGTTTTGCCGCCGTGCACGTATTTCTTAGATTTGATTGGAAGTTCTTCTTCAAAAAAAAGGTCATCAACTTTACCCGAACAGAAAAAAGCTCAGTTTGTACACAAGACGAGAGTAAGTATTGCCTTTAAAAAGTTGATCCTGCTATATAGGTCTCATCTTACCAAAGAGAACAAAATCTAAATTTGGACATTAATTTTGATATAAAACAGAAAATAATGCATTAAAAAAAGCAATCTCCATAAAAAGATTTTCATCTTATTACAAAGTGAAGAAATCTGTATTGGAATTTAATTTTAATGAGAAACAAAAAGTTTGAAAGTTTTGCATTCAAAAAATAGATCTAGAAGAAGATCTTCATTACCAAAAGAACAGAAAAACACTCAATTTGTGTCTCGGGTCGCCGTAAGCGAAATGAAATCTGTAAAGTGGCCTCTAATAGTGAAAACGTTGTGCACTCCTGATTTGGCGTATTGCTTACTCTTGTGACATGGGGTTTTAGGTAATCTTTTCAATTGAATTAGCTTTTCACGATATCACATGTTAGTAAAGAGGTAACTTTTGCAATCACGAAGCCCTGAGTTTGTTCCAAGCTCGGTCTGGTTCATCGCTTTCTTGAAAAAAATGCATTGCGTCAATGTTCTTTTCTTGACTTCAGTATTTGCGAGGGAAATGCATAGAAGCTGTACTAGCAACTGGAAAATCAGAAACCAGGTTTGACACAAGCTTTTTTACCTGAAGACCGGAGTGTTTGCCAGAAACAGAATTTTTTCTAACATAAGAAATTTTCTGGTGAAAATAAAATAAATGCTTTTTGGAATTCCAATTTATGTATTTACTTTAGTGTTTTTTGTACAATAAAAAATTCTCTTATTTTGGAAAAAGTTTTTTGCTGCTATTTTGGACTTAACGTCGTTGAAAAGTAAATCTTCCTTTAGTACATGGGTTTCTCAAAAATAAAAGATTAAGATAATAATAATTTTTATAATATGGTCTTCTGTTTTAAATTAATGCAAATTAATTTTTAGGGTGAGACATACTATGAATGTATTACACTGGACCATGACCAACCTTGGTGTTCTACCACTGCGGAATACAGTGGAGAGTTTATCAATTGTGAAGAAACTGGCATCGTATGGACCACCGGAGGCACGGGAAATGGACAACAGTGTGCTTTTCCTTTTGTTTATGAAGGGAAAACTTATCACACTTGCACTTATGACGCACATTCACAACCATGGTGTTCGACCACATCAGAATATCAAGGATACTGGGGAAATTGCTTGGGTAGGTTTTGTATATATTTTTATGCGTTTGCAGCAACTTAACTTTATTTTCTTGTCAAAAGAAGACCCGTAAATTTAAAGTCTGAAACAACTTAATATCAGACTCATTGGAAAGTTACCAGATCTGCATTTCCAACTCTGCGGGACTACTGTCTGTGCTTCACCGGACTGCTGTCATGAAGCTGCTCAACTTGAATGTTGTAGGGCTACTATACATCCTCCTTTTGGAAAACAAGTCTTTCATTAGCAAGAAAAAATAACTTTTTACCAAAGACACCAAAAAATGTCCAAATGTCTTCCATTTTGCTCATATTTACACATGCTGAGATAAAAGCCTACAACACGGTTTCAAAAATAGGATCGTTTACCAAAATGGGAAAAAAATTGCTTTCCGATAGTTGATCTGGGAAAGAAAAAAGCTGGAAAAATACTAAAAGAGGTCAGCGTGACTAAATTGGGCAAACAATTGTTATTGAATTGTTCAAAAAACGTCTTCTAGATCAGAAATAAACAAAAAGCGCCCGAGTTACAATCCCATAATGTGGTCTTCCATTTATGGTAGCCCTAGCATGATGTGATTTCGGACCAGTCCTGAATTGCAAACTGGCAACTCCAACTATGGAAGTGGACTACCATGGTGTATCTCCATTTGCGGTATCTTACAATCAGCTGAATGAACAGCTCCACTTTTTTTGTTGCCTTTTTCCATCGACGAAGTTAAGGGGAAACTGGAAGGGAAGTGTAAAGTTAAGTTGTTCAGAGATATTGTCAAATGTAAAGGAACATTTGAAGTGGGTAAAATTTTTGGTTTTGAGATTGAAGTAAAGTCTTAAATCTCACTATCAAAAAATTGCTAATGCCTCGCAGTCAAAGTTTTGATTTTAATACTTACAAACAGAGAATTATTTTCAGGGGAAACGTAGGGATATGTTCCCCTCAACTTTTAAACATTTTGTATTTATTTTACTTGGTTGTTTGTACTCGTATTCTGTAACAGCCTGTAATATGCAAAAGAAACAAAATTGGTCCCCTAAAAAGTTTGTTAGCAAACTAGGTCCGTGCCTACAAGTGATGAATACAAGCTATTTCAAAGCAAAAGTCGAAAATTCGTGAGCTAAACAGATTGCTCAAGTTTTGAAAAAACGCACAAATTTTCTTTTTGAAGTTGACCTCGTTTGAAGTTGACCTCGTTTATGTCGACCTTGGCCATCTCTCTGAGACCCTGGCATACAACTATTATTGCTCGCCATGTTTTCAAACTTAGAAGGAGCATTTGGTTTTTGTTTTTAGTGGACGTTTTAAAGATGAGTTGATTGGACAAATCAAATTTACTAAACCTTTAGTGCACTCTCCATACCACCATGTGGACCTTACTGTACTTTTGTTTGTAGGTGGTAATTGCTTACGGTTCTGGTATCATATGCTGGACCACAGCGGTTCGTTGAGAGTTTTGCAAAGTGTTGGAGAAGGAACTAGTCATTTTGGTGACCATTCAACTTGGAAACAAATCTCGATTCAGCAGGACGAATGGAGGTTGGGTTACGCAGAGATGTATCCAACCTCGTATGAATGGATGGCGGTCTTTGAAGCGACCAGAGGTACGCTAAGCTTGATTCTAAGTTATTTTTTGATTTTACAGGGCCTGGATCTGCTGACCCAGTGTGTGTGTCTGCCACTACTCCATTGTTTTCGCACCAGACTGTTTTCTAAATTAACACAGCACCTTGTGTTTTTAATCTCTTTCTTGGCGAATACCAATGATGTTATAGTGGAGTTTCAAACTCCTATTATTTTGTTTTCAAGTCAGAAATATTTACCACCACACCACCGTAAGGGGTTTAATTACATTTCTACCTCATTTATTTCCTTTGATCTAATTTCCCAATTGGATGATAGTGGATAACTCAGAGTTTCTATGCCTATTAACCATAATTTCTCTGTGAGTATGCTCTTTTCTACTGTTTCCTGGGTTGAAGGCACAAATGAAAATGTTTTGCAGATTTGTGTTGCGAAAATAGTGAAGCTGCTCATCGAGCATGTCGTAAGAGGCGACTTTTGGGTACCCACCAAGGGCAGTCCGCCTTGTTGGTGGTGGGGCTACCAGTCGGCAGTTTGCATCCACGACTGGTTCGAAATGGGCTGCCACTTTTCCCCTGGCCTAATTCAATTAGGTTGATGGCGTGAACCTGGATAGCTGTTCGCGCCATACCTCCATCCCAAGGAAGAGGAGGGGTAAACCAACAACAACAACAACAACCCAATTGACTTTTGGCTAAGTTAAAGTGGCAGTTTTTTCTAGATTCCTACTGCCAATTTGTTGCTGCTTATAATTTCTTACCCTGTTATCATCAAGATTTTGCTTGATGTACTTGTCACGTTACACTCATCGTATCATAAAAACACAAATGATGTCACAACTGCTCAAGAAAAAGCTGAGCCGGAAATTCAACTACGAATGCCGAGTAATTGCAAAGGACACTAATTTGTGATTCATTTGAATTGTTTATTTTACCATATGAATGTTTTGTTTTATTCCCCCCACTACCCAATAATATATTAGACTCTGTGAAAGAGTTTGGTTTGATTAAAAAAAATGATTCTGGTTACTTCATAAAGGGGCCTCTGGCGAAGGGTCGGTTGCCATCGATGATGTCATTTTGTTGGATTCAAATTGTCCTAAGCCTGGACATTGTGATTTTGAGTCTGATTTTTGTGGCTACCTCAACGATCGGACTGGCGTTGACCAACTGGACTGGACAAGAGACAGTGCCGCGGGGTCGGCGCAACATCTTGGCCCACAATTCGACCACACTTTGGGTATGTGAAATACAATGTTGATGAACTGAACTTTGTGTAGTTTGTGTTATATGCAGAGAGTTAATGTTAGTAACGTCGACAGATATTTTCATGCTCGCTTCTGCATATGTGCAGCAAGTTAGAGTAAAAGTGGCCGGCAAATAAAAAGGAATATTAAAATGTAATTGAAAAGTGGTTGATTTACACAAGTTGTTGTGAACGACTTTGGTTGCAAGAATTGTGAAATATATTTGTTGACAGAACGCAACTATAGTATGATGCACGAACTATACGAGCTCAATTATTTGTACTTGAATCTTGACCCAGTCATTTACATTTAGGCTGAGCGAATTAGAAGCTTATTTGATTTATGTACAGGAACTTCTCTTGGTTATTCCGCCTTTGTTGATACGAACTCCGGACAAGTTGGAAACAAAGCTCGGCTACTATCGGAAGCATTCTACGTGGAGAAAAATCCTTCTAAGTAGGTTTTACACCAAATAAGTTACATACGACGTTTCCATGATTAACTTTGTAACTTTCTTTTGCCTCATACATTAAAGATATCACTCTCATCATACTATGTAGGCTTACTGATTAGGCCCTCTTTTGTTAAACCAAAACAAGTTTGACATCATAGCTGTTTTAAGCAAAGGCAAAACAAAATTGGCAGAAGAAGCTAGGACAAACCTCGAATGCTACGTATTAGCGGGGAGAAATTTTTTCTAGCTTGCAGCGAGAATTCGAGTTAACTTTGTCCGTGCAAGTAAACGTTAGCACCAATAAAATATCTCAGATAAAGGTAGAAAAATGAGTTTTGTCAAAGGCTGAAATCGAATAAATAAGAAAACAGTATCTAATAATTATTTTTGTTATGGTATATTTATTCTTTATCAATTTTTGTCAACCTATAATATTCATCAATGTTTTGCGTTTAGATGTGTTACGTTTTGGTACCACAAATACGGCACTGGGTACGGAACGTTATCTGTTTACCTTTCAACAGTAGCAAAACCTACCCCGATAGAACCAATTTGGACAGCTGACACAGCTCAATCAAATGTGTGGTATCATAAGAAGTTGTTGTTAGATGTGGACGATCATGATTTTTGGATTGTTTTTGAAGGTAGTTGAAATTATTTTGGTGTTGCTTAATTACATGATGATTTCATTTTGATTTTTTTCTTATTTCGCTGGAAAAAATTTTGGCGTCAAAGCTGAAGCGTAACTTAATAGGCACTCGGGGATTTGTTTTGACCGCTGTCTGAGGATCTTTTTACTTACGTAGTCAAGCATCTGGATGCACTTCAAGCAGCCACTAAATTATCTCATCATCTGGGTTTATTCCAGATCTGGAGAATGAAAGCATTCTGACTTTTGCTGTATGTTTCCTCACCCCACGCATACACGTTACGGTTGCTGGTATCCCCATTTATTCATCACAGTCCAAAGCGTCCACATATCGGAGTGAAGCATCATCAGAACTAGCCTACTACTTTTGCATCTCGGTGAAATTCTTACAAATCCTTTGCAATGGAGCTTTTAAACAATTTGAGTTGGGTTGAAAGTGCTTTCATAGACTGCCTCTGAAAAAAACGCTGTGTTGTTGCACAAGTCTTGTATGGCTTTTTGTTTTTTCAGCACAGAATTTTGTAAATTTTTCTTGTATTTTCAGCTACAATTGACAAGGTGGGCGAGGGTGACATCGCCATTGATGACGTCGTAGTCAATTACGATGGATGCCCCGAGCCAGGACCATCTACCACCACTCTGCCATGGATAACTCACCCTGATAATGTTCCAACTAAAGGAGATTGCGATTTTGAAAATGGGTAAGTGATGTAAGGACTTGGTTTTGACTTTGCTATAAGTTTAACTTTTGTATGTTGATAAATTTTCCAAAAATGGTGTCACACCAAGCGTTTCGGTGTTACGCTTTTTTTCAACTTTCGTCTTCAATTGCGATTGCAGAGAAGAACAAGATTAAATTAAACTTAACTGGCTCAAGGAAGTACGGTAGGTATGTTAAAACATAATCTCTAACTTGCTTTTTACGCGTTGGAATCGATTTCGTATCTTTCAATCTTGTCTTTCTTGAACACTCTGAGCATAGCCACTGTATCGGCTCGGTATAATCAAGAAAAAGTACCAGCACTTCAAAAGCCAAAAATTAATCAAGCAGTTCATTAAAAAATATAAAATCGATTTCTTCCTACTCGTAATAGATTATCATCAGACGTTTTTCAAATAGATTACGAGTATATCAGTTTTTCACACAACTGTTACATAAGAATTGTTGTAGACTTCGTTGTGTCAGCGTTTTGATTTTTTAAGAAATCTGCGATTATTGTTCAACAACACCCAAGCTGGAAACGTTAATCTATCAGATTCAATTTCCCTTTGATATTAAGAGTTCTTTGAATTCTTAGATTCTGTTACTATGCTCGATCAACTGGAGATGTGGAGTGGTTGAGACAGCAAGGAGCAACTGAATCAAGATCGACTGGTCCTCCTGTGGATCACACTACACAAACATCGAGTGGATATTACGCTTACATTGATGCAAGCAGCGGGTCACCTGGCGATGCGGCTAGGTTGACAAGTAGTCCACAAACACCAGGCAAGTTATCACAAAAAATATTTGATTTATACCAATATACTCGTTACACGCTGTTTCTGGCAAACTAGAAAGTAGAAGGCTACAAACAGAAACTGTTTGCATAATTTTGCAGTATAGGCTGGCGTATATAGTCTTTTCCTAACAAGTTAGATAAGATGCTTTGATGAGACCTTAAAAGTTAATACAGGCCGTTAGCATAAAATTATCGAATTGCATAAGTAAGTAACAGACTGTCAGCATCTTTCGTTGGTTGAGGAGAGTTAGTTACTTATCTTTATCCAGTAGTCACAGGACTAATTCATGGTGATTCATAGAACTTGAGTTCAAGCCTGCTTCATATTTCCTAGTTGTGACAACTCAGTGTGCTTCTTTCAGAAACAATGCCACAATTGTTGTAGAAACAAATAGCTTTTTTTGGTTATGGACCAGGTAGAAACAACTGGCATCCTGCGCCAACATTTAATGCGGCCAGCGAGTTACTTCAAAATTGTGATTTTGCTATCGTAGAATTTACAAAAATTTAATCTAGCTGTTCTTGAAAATTTAACTTTAGATGCCAAAACTTTTCGAAAAAATAACGAACAAAAAATTTTAATACAATGTTCAAAAGCAAAAGTGCTGATGCAATTATTAGAGCACAATCAACAGTTGCCTATCGCATTATAAAGAGTAAAGATCATACAGTAGTTCTACTACAAACAAAATTCAATGTTAGGCGTGCCCGCAAAATAGATAAAAATTACCCAATAAAACGTAACAATATAATGCTTGCCAAAAAATGCTGCCAGGTCGGTAAGTGGCACACTAAACTTTGCTACTTCTCGTGCAGATTGGATGAGCAAACCTTGACATTGACATTCAGGCTATTGTACGGGCACAGGCCACAAGTATTTCTTTAAGACAGAAGGTCATTCTGATGTGTTCACCTGTGAGTGAAATATTGCAAGAAAATTTGAATTTGCAAAATGTTTTTCTGGGGTCGGGGTCAAAGTGCTGAGTTTAGGGATGCAAAACAATAAGCTTTGAAGTAACAAACCTGATACACATTTTGAAAAAGTTATTGGCCGATTTTGGCTCTAATTTTTTCCTGATTTTGTGTAATTTATGGGTATCATTTCGGTTAAAGTGGAGAAGAATTTTGTATGAAAAAAGACATCTGCACTGTTTTCTATCGAAGCACCATTTTGATGTAGAGCTGTACAATTTTGGTTGAGACAGGGGCGACTCGTGTATGGTACTGTGAACTGCAGCACCCCCAGTCCCCACTCCATCTTATCGATGACATTCGATATAAATAATTAATCTTTTTTTTTCCATTTTTCTTATACTTGTAGTTACAATATATAATACATAAGGTTAATCTCAACAATCATCTTAAGTTTATGAAAAAAATATAAAAATCTTTTTGCTTCAAAGCTCCTGTGATATGGTGTTTGAAATTAGCAGTAGATTGCAATGCAGCTGTAGAAAGAGAACTGTCGCTCACGCAGTACCGACCCTTGTGTGTTGGTGTAATAAGGGTTTCTTTTTGACGGACAACTGGCAAGCTGTGTGTGTGTGTAAAGCTGATAGATAGTGACAAAAATTAGGCCTGTAGGGTGATTTTTACATTTATATAAATTATAGACTGTACTCTATAACGCCTACCGTAGGCTAAAACAATGGCTAAAATTTTCTGAAGCAGCCCCCCATTAATTTTAGCTACGAGCTGCCCCTGGGTTGAGAAGAACACAAACTAAATGTGGGGAAGGCGTTTCCCCAGGGCTTCTCCCATGGCGCCGGATCGGTGTTATTCACTTTTCATTTTCAATTTAAGACATTTCATTAATATTAAGTGACTACCAACGGTACGAAATAAGTTTGAGTGTGATATACAGCAATGAATTAACAGCATCAGTTGAAAGGACCGATGGCGGAGTGGCATAAACCGCATGAAGCAATTCATGTGACCGTCGGTTTAATACCTGAGTCCACCTGACGAGTTCTAATAGGAACAAAACCGGTCGTGGAAGTGGTATTTTATTCAACTGATTGCAGTTAGCCTATGTGCCTTAACATTCACTAATTAAAAGTAATATCTTAAACAGGCTAACACCAGCTCCTATAATTCGTATTAGCAATGAATTAGTTACAGTGCGGCTTCTCACTTGTTGGAAACATAGCATTCGCTCTTAAAAACTGATGGCCCACCGTTTGTGCGAAGTAACTGTGTTTTCACAACGCAACATGTGTGACGTCATAACTGTTTAGACCAAAGTGGTAATTGATCTAAATTTGCAAAACAGGTACAAAGTTATGAGCTTTTCAAGATTGCTTCCCCAGTGTTTTAAGCGCGTGCACTTTCAGAAAGTTCGGACGTAACTTAGTTGAGAGGAAAATCAATTATAGCTGAAGACTCACAAGCGCTCTGATGTATTGATGCCCCATTTGTGATTATTGGCTGAACTTTTTAGGGCCGGAAGGCTTGTGCGTTGAATTCTGGTATTACATGTATGGCCGGGATATTGGTGCCCTCAACATTTACTTTTCACTTGGTGGTGGGGTTTATGAAGAGCTATTGTGGTCTAGAAACGGAACAATTGGTCCTCAATGGCATTACGGTCAGGTGAGGTTTTTGCTTAATTTAGGTCAGTGTCGTTTATAAAGTGATCTTCAGGGACTTTAAAAGCAAATTATTTTTTACCATTCAGCTTGCTGCTGCTTTTTGAAACAAAGGTGGTTTGTTTAGTCTGAGTTACTTTGCAACACCTTGTATTTTAATGACTAGTGGAAAAGTAACATCACAACTTTTATTTTCTAACAGCTAATGATCTTTCGGTTTTGTAATAAAAATTTGAACACAAAAATCCCGAAAAGGAGCTTTATTAATTTTCTTTTCATGTGTTTAATATGCGAGCCTGAGCCATTACAGGACCGCGCAAATGTCATTTTCAATGGCTCTCTAAGTCATTAGACTTTACGCCATGTCAATTTCTCTAGGGAGTATTTGTTAGTGTACTTCCCTCCCCTTCTGACATCTGCAGATGTTCTGTAGACTCGGACGATTAAGGTCTTAGTCGCCATCGATCCCGACATGTTTGGTTGCGTTTGTCAAGAAATGCAATGGCGTTTAGATGTGTGCTGTGTGAACAAAGGCTTCCATATTGAACGTTTCTAAGAAGTTTAATGAAGCATTCATTGGCTTAATTTTTGTGTTTAAACTTTTACTTCAAAAATTTGTGAATACTTATCTTAAAGAAAAAAAAAACTGTTTTTATCTTCAAGATTTATTAAGAAAAGTGACATAAACTGATAAAATTCTCTGCAAATTGCTGTTGCCAAAAGTTGCTAAAACTTTCTTAAAGCCCATTAATCCTTCTCTTTTCAATATCTTAATCCTTCCCAGGCTGTCAAAAGAGAAAATGGTCTTCAGGTTTCACAACAAGAATTTATTGTTAAAATTTTAATCTTATTTACGGGGAGCGAAGTACCAACTGATTAGGATTGACTCTTACAACACCTCCACTGAGGGGCCAGTCAAACCATCACCTGCTGCCTCTCGTCTTTTCTTATTCTTCTTTCCCTCTCTGAGGCGCCCTACTTCCCTCACGTTTTATCCTAGTTCATTTCACCCTCTCTTCCTCTGAGCGGGCTCTTTTCTTGCATCCTGTTTCCTATTTCAGGTTTTGCCAGACATGAAGGAAAGCCAAGGTTTCCCAAGTCCTTCTGAAGAGATTTTGCGTCCACTCGCCGGCTTATGTCTTCTACTTCCCCCAGGGAGGCTCTTTATGCTTGCCCTCTCTCTTCTCCTTGGACCTCGCCTTCAGTGTGGAACGTACTCCTACTACTCTATAATCTCGCCCTGACTATCCCTTTTTCGCCAACGTGCAGCTCTTTCCCTCCTTAACGGTTTACCTTCTCGTGATTTCGTGCTTAGAACTGATGGCCCCGTCCCTTTTTTTTTGGCAAAGGCGGCTCCGGCGTCCTTGCTAACTACCACTTTGTGGCGATAAGGCCATTTTTTCCTACTTGGCAGGCCCAGTCTGTTCAAGTTTTTCTGCTGAAGTCTGCACCATTCTACAAGCTCTTCGCTGGTCTTGGCAGCACCAACAAATGTGCCAGTTTTTTTCTCTCCCCTCTCAAGACTTTCGCTCTCTCCTTGCTACATTTTCTTCTCTTTCTTTCCTTCTATATCACACTCTCTGGCACATCTGGAAAAAACTAGTTAGTCTCTCGTTTCCTATAGGGCTACAATGGGTTCCTGGTCACTCATATTTTTGAGAAATGACTCGGCCAATAAGTTTGCCTGACCAGATACACATTTCATTCATCTACAGTCCCCAGTAGTCTCTCTTCTCTGACCTCCACTCATATTTTTTCTCGGGCTGGAGGGCTTACTGTTTATTCAAAATTTTTCGACCCATAGTTCCCCTCAGTATCCACTGAAGAACTTGTACTTCTTCATCACGCTTGTTGGGTTGTCTGTTATCGTCGCTGCAACGGAAATAGTCTTCTGTTCCACCAACTCTTCATTTCACCAGAGTTGGTGGAAGTGAGGATTCGTCAGGCTGCACTTGCGGTCATCCCACCCAGGACACTTTTATCTCATTTGTTCAATTATGGACTCTGCACCGCTCGCTGTTCGGCAACTCCTTTTCTCTCTACAACCTCTGGCCCAGACAGTCGGCGTTGCCCTGCTTCTGGGGCCCCATTGTCTTTTGCCATCTCCCATCCCTCAGAGGGTCGAGGAGCAACAATAACACTCTATAACAGGGTGGTCCAACTTCTTTTTTAGACCGATTAGATTAGAAATGTAAGGGTATTTACCAGGCCTCAAAGGTGCTTAAATGTATGCAGTTTATCTTAAATATGTACAAGGTATTTTGAAATTGTTATATCTTTGGAAAATAAGGTTGCAGTAAAATATTAAGCGACTACAGTGTGGCCTGCGGGCCACGTTTTGGACCACCCTGCTCTATAATGATTACGTTGTTGTACCCTTATAGAAGGCACTCTACAATCATTTTTTCACTTTTTGTTTCTTGCAAACAATAAACTATGAGAGTCAATGTCAAGTTGAATCAAATCGAACGTAAGAAACATCGGAAACTGCGCAGTAGGTCCGGGTAATCGTCTTGTGTTACGTGCCGTGTGGCTGTGCGAGTCTGGAGAATGAAAATGCAGTGCAAACGAAACAATTTGAGAACCAATCTGTTGCAGGCACACATAGTGAAGCAACAGGAATTGCAAATTGTAATTGAAGCTACAAAAGGTCCTGCTTGGGCTGGTGACATTGCCATTGATGATGTAAAGGTACGTAGTTATCTGGAATGTTTTAAAGTTACAAATTTCCCCTTGATGCACGAAAACTGAATGGCTGATACATTGCCGCATATTTTGGTTAAAACCTCAAGAAGTTTCTCGTACTTTGTTAATAGTTTTGTGCAGTAATTAAGCAGCTTCATTTTGACTGATAAAAACAACAATTTTGACTGCCACATCCGAAGCTGGTCTGAACACAAGATAAACCATAACCAAAGCAGCTTTGCCAAAGCCATTTTAAAATATCTGTCTTTTTGTTGTTCTTTTTGTGAATGCTTTTTACTTTAAGCTTTTGAAATACAAAAACTTAAAACTTTTTGTTTTTATTTTGCTATAAACAACAAATTCAACAATATTGTACAGCACTATGAAAGACTTTGATATAAGTTATAGTTATTAGCTATAACTATTACTTAAGATTAGTCTGTAGTAACGCTTTTTATTTTTTAGTTTGCCTTGGGGCTATGTCCTGCGACCCCTAACTGCGGATTTGAAGATGAGGTCGGCGGAGGCTGTGGATACAGTCAGGATCCTACGGACGACTTTGACTGGGTTCGAGGGAGCGGAGCTACAGACGGAGATGTATCCGGTAAAAACAAAAAGATCAAAACACGCAATAGATTAAGCTTAAAAAACATTCTTGACCTTGGTTTTTTCGTACTTCCACAATTTCAACACTGAATAAAACTAGGGCGCTCAAAAACTGTGTAACACTTTGCAGCTGGTAACTTTTCGGTCCAACCAAGTAGATCAGACAACAGAGTGATTTTGCTCAATGCCCCCAACATTTTTCAGACCCATATCATCTAAATTTTTTATGGAAATACCCAAAAGGCAAGGTTTATACTATAAAATTGCAACAGTTGTTATATTGAGAGCAGCCATTGAAAGTGGCTGCATGCTAATACCAGCAAATGTTTTGTAATATCCGCGTTTCCATTGTTTGGCGTTGTCAGCGGTGTTTCGACCAATTTCATAACAGACAACAACTAACAATAGAATCATGTTTGTAGATTCTATTACGTTTTAAGAATTAAATGAAATTAATAAACAACTACTTTGCAATTACTTAAGATGTGAGCTAATTTTTTTGCGACACCCTGCATATCAAAATTTCGTTTCTACGAATTAAGAACACGGCATATAAAGTTCATTAAATTAAGGTATCGACTACGATCACACATATGGAACCTCATACGGGCACTTCATGTACATGCCAACCGGTATGCCCGTTGGAAAAAGAACCCAAATAACATCCCGGATGTACTCAGCTGCTGATCAGCATTGCATGACATTCTACTCAATGGTTTACAAGACCAATGCTGGTAAGTAAAAGCTATGTTCCTTTGATTTGAATTTTTTTTCTGGAAGAGTTACCCACTGTTTTATAATGTTAAACTACTTTAGCCCAATAGTTAGTGAACACTGTTAGCTAATTTACAAGCAATAGATGGCAGATGGTAAATGAAAGGATATTTTGAATAATTTTGAACAGATTTTTTGTGTTTAAACTACCGATAGTGGTATCATGTCAAATTGATAAATCACAAACGAAGATGTGCCGGAAAAAGCATAACAAAAACCTCCCATTCTTCTTTGTTCTTTGTTAATCTCTCCTTCGTCTTTTCTTCTTTCTCTCACCCTTCAGCACAGATGGAAGGAACTCTTTATCCTCTTCTCATCCTTTTTCCCTAAAGCTTCGATGAGTTTCCAATCACTCATTACTTTCATGAAACAAAATGTCGGACCAACTGTCCCGTCAGGCTGCTCTGGTTCAGCCATCCAAAGTACCTTGCAGCCTCTCCACTTTCGTCTTAACTATTCCTCCTCTCCATTTTGACTGGGGGCGTCGTGCAACCTCTAAATTTTTCAACACTCAAGTCCTCTGAATTTCTACTGAGAAGCTGTGGTTTGTCGTCACTATCACTGTGTCCTCTTCGTCTTCTCTGCATCGGGGGCAGCTTTTTTCTAAATGCTTATTTCTTTGAAATTGAGAATCCTTCACGCAGCGTCTGTGATCACCTGACTTTGAAAACCTTCCATCTTAGTCGGTTCCGTCCTGCCATCGACTTTTCATTACACTGTGCCAACTCTGCATGATCTCTGGTCCAGGTTGTGCGGTGTTGCTCTGCACGTAGGGCCCCAGTAGTCTGATGCAGTGTCCCCATGCATGGAAGGACTCGTGCAATTTTACCTGCAAAATATTTTTACGAGAAAGCTTTTCAAAATCTTTTCTTAGTTTTACAACATTGCACTTGCGTAAAATAGGTTTATCTGTACCTTTTTTTGCTTAAATAGCAATTGGTAATTGGGAGCATAAAAATAGGTTTATTTGCAATTCTTTGTAAAAGTAGAAAAACCGCAAGGCAAGTAAACAGTTTAGTAAAGCTTAATTACTTAGCAACGCTTTCATAAGAGCGAAACATTTCAATAAAGCTTACCAGTATTTTGTTTTGTTTTTCCTTTTAACTAAGAATAGGTTATGATTTAAGCTACCATTGAAATGTCATATATTATTGTTGCTTTTTTTTAGGAACTTTGAATGTGTACTATAAAGTGGAAAACGCCATTCCAATTTTACTTTCGAGCATTTCTGAAAACATGGATTATGCTTGGAGACCAACCCAAGTTACAATCAGCACCACTCAGCAATTCCAAGTGAGTCTTTTTGAAATTCGATGTAAGACCACATATTTATAGGAAACGTCTTTGTAAAAAAAAAAATCTGGCTAAAAAGAATGTAGCAAATATTAGTACCGGTTTAAACTAATTTCATTAAGTCGTTTTATTTTTAAGCTAAAAGCATCATCAATGGTGTTAAAGTTGTTACTTTTACGTAAGCTTATGATTTCTAATACACTTAAAAATAATATAATTTAGGAAGGGATGTAGCTTTCAGAATTCACAAAACCACTTTTCATTTTTGATAATTTATTTACACATTTACAGGTTAGAGTGTGTATAAACATGTAAATAAATTATCAAACAGGAAAAGTTGTTTAGTGTTCCTATGTAGTATTGTTTTATGAATTCTTTAAAATAAATCTTTTCCACCATGTAGACCTCATCAGGAAAATAGATGATCATAGCTGTGCATTTTTCTTGTTTTTTTTGATCAAGCTTTGGCATTATTCTGTAATGTATGTATGTATTGCCTGGCTCATTTATTCGTCATGACGAATAGGGCAACTACTACTATAGTGTATTGATAATAGTTTTGAATACAACAAATAAATTCTGCATAGTCTATTAACACTAAGGTTGGGAATTCCAAAATTTTGGGATGTTACGCGTTTTTTCAATTCCACTCCTGGGATTAATTTGATTGTCCCGGGATTTATAAGCGTCTAGATCAGTGGTTCCCAACCGATGCGCCGCGGCACACCAGTGCGCCGCGAGATGTCATCAGGTGCGCCGCAAAAAATATTGAAGTTAAATTCAATCAAGTACGCTTTAAAAAATTCCACGCCGCCGACGTTAGTCAGTACGGCACACTAACGATATTGTTGGTAGTAATTGAGTTGCTATTGGTTGGTGAATGTATCATTCAAGTTTATTTACGCTTGAATAAGGTTTGTTGTATGGCTGCATTGTGCAAAATATTGCATGAAATAAATAGCGATTGTGACATATACAAACACTTACACACATCTAAGCCAGTCGACTGTGCCCTAAATACTACCGTGCGATACTAAACTAAATTGTTTGGACTCGATCAAGATATTATACTTGTCGCGCTTTAAGTTACCCAATAAAATGGATAAATTTATTAAGAGGAAACAAAGTGATAATAATGAATCAGAAAGTAAACGCTCCAAGGCAGCAAAGCCCTGTGATAAAGCATCAAAAGCTCGACCAAAACGTCAATACTGCGATGATTATTTGAAATATGGATTTCACTGGACTGGTAGTGAGGATCAACCTTTCCCACTGTGTGTCATTTGTGGCGAAAAAATGTCAAACGAAGGTATGGTGCCCAGCAAGTTAAGTAGACATTTTGTAACCAAACACTCGCAGCTTCAAGATAAAAATCTGAACTATTTTCGGAGACTACTAGAGCAACAATCCAAACAAAAAACCGTTTTTCAAAAATTGTCAACTGTTTCTGAAAAGGCACAAGCTGCTTCCTATGATGTCGCCGAAATGATTGCACAGCAAACAAGATCACATACTTTGGCTGAGTCGATCATCTTGCCTGCTTGCAGAAAGATAGTAAAAAGAATTTTGGGTGACAAAGCCGAACAAGAAATACGCAAGACTCCCCTGTCAAATAATACAATCCAAAGACGTATTGTGGATTTGTCTGCTAATATCGAGGAAACTGTACAGACTAAACTTCAAAGCACCGTTGAATTCGCTTTACAAGTTGACGAATCAACCGACATCAGCGGCAAACCACAGTTACTTGCGTTTATTCGTTTCGTTGATGGAAATCAAACAACAAATCAATTTTTGTGCTGCAAGGAAATGTCACTCACTACAAGAGGCCAAGACGTCTTTGACATATTATCTGCTTGCCTTGAAAAATGGAATTTATCATGGAACTCGTACATTGGAATATGTACTGATGGGGCGCCATGTATGTTTGGCAGTATCAAAGGTTTTGTATCACTCGTACAAAAAGAAAATCCTAATGTTGTACAAACCCACTGCTTCCTCCATAGGGAAGTACTTGTTTCAAAAACAATACCAGATGACTTAAGTCAAGTTTTAAAACAAGTTGTTCAAATGGTTAATTTCACCAAAATGAGGCCGAAGAAGTCTCGTTTTTTTGAGAAAATTTGTGTTGATATGGACTCTCGGCACAAACGTTTGATTCTGCACACTGAAGCGAGATGGCTCTCAAGAGGAAAGGTGCTATGACGTGTATATGAACTGCACAAGGAACTTCATGCATTTTTCAAAAGAGAAGAACATGAACACTTCTGTGAATATCTTGAATGTGAATTCTGGCTTTCAAGGCTAGAATATTTGGCAGAAATATTTGCACATCTCAATGGCCTCAACACAAGCATGCAAGGCAGAGAAGAAAACATTCTGACTTCATCAGATAAGCTGATTGCATTTAAAAAGAAAGTTGCAATTTGGAAAAACAGAGCTAAAGATGGTAACGTTGAGATGTTCCCTTTAGTACGACAAAGCTGCATAAAGAAAATTAGCCCCATTGTATTTCAACACTTAACAACTCTGGAAGAAAAAATTAACTTTTATTTCCCATCACTGAAGACCGATGAGTATGACTGGGTTCGAAATCCTTTTATAGAGAATTCATCTAGCACTGGTCTTTTAGTATGTGAAGAAGAGGAGTTGGCATGTGTTTCCAGTGATCGTGGACTTAAAATCAAACATGCTGGGGTACCAATAGATACATTTTGGATTGCTGTCAAAGAAGAATACCCTTCATTAGCTAAAAAGGCTTTGACCATTCTGATGCAGTTTTCGACATCATATCTATGTGAGCTCGGATTTTCAACACTCCACAATATGAAGCCCAAAAAACAAGAGCGGCTTTGTTGCATTGAAGAAGAAATGAGGGTTTGTCTCTCTGAAATACGTCCTGACATTGAAATGGTTGCTAGGAAACATCAAGCACAAGTTTCTCACTGACAGAATTGTTGCAATCCTGTCATAAAGACGCAAGTACAGTGAATTTCCTGGAAACAAGCTAAATTAGGTTATTGCCTTAATTTTTCGTTGTGATATGTAAAAAACGATCAATTTGAATAAATTTTGTATTCAAAATATTCGAGGTGTGCCAAATAATTTTCGTTTTTTTCTAAAATGCGCCGCGACAGAAAAAAGGTTGGGAACCGTCCTGTCACAATAGCACAATAGGCTTGCAGTTACGTATCTAATATCACAAGCTGTGATATAAGTTTTTGGATGGCGAAAAAAGAAACGATGCTATATGAGGTCAGGAAAACAGATTAAACGATTTAGAAAAGCTTTAAAAAGCTTTAAAACTATTAATCCTTCATCAGTTAGAGCAAAAAGTGCTTTCTCAGCTTTTGGCTATTTTCCTCATAAAAGTAGAAGCTACCTTGATGACAGCGCTGTCAATACGCCCTTCTTCACCCGCCGATATTGTAAGAAATGAAGGCAAGCCAATTTGCTGCTTCTCGGTATTGTCTGCAGTTTTGCTAATTACGAAAAGCCCCGCGATTGCAGACCAAAAACCTTGCAAATTCTGATCCTAAGGTTTTTAGTTTGGTCCCGAAATTCTGATTCAAATCAAAACTGCTCGTGAATTTGTGTGCTGATTTGCAAATTTTTGTTTTCAACTTTCAACCCTGCTTTGGCACAAACAAAATGTGTGCCGAGCGAGAATTATACGAATTGGTTTATAAATGGTCGTAATTTCTATGAGATCTAGTATTCAATAAAATAACATTTTGAGAAACTTCAACAATTTTTAGCTGTAGCAATGACCTGTTATAGACTTAGATCGGCGCCATCTAGTGTGTTTAGAACTTGGATCTTGTAGCAGATTTTTATTTAAAGCTCTGTATTTGATGTTTTGATATTTCGTTTTATTTAATACTCGGCATAGCTATAAGCCAGGTTTAGGTAAAATCTAAAGCAAGATGCATGTAATTTTAGTTTAAAATAATTGAGGCATAAAACTTTTATGCAAAGTTAGAACGTTAAGTAGTTTAAGTCAAGACTTAACTTATACTCATACAAACTCAAGTTCCTTGATACTACATTTAAAATCAGCAAAAAGTTATTTTTTGTCATCAATCCCCGCAATTTCTTATCAAAGCCATAGTGAATTTATCAAATTTTCTGTTTTTACCAGATAATATTTGAAGCCATTTCTGGTTCGGAAGTCAGTGGCATCATCGCCATTGATGACGTCATGATGCTTCCAGTTGCATGCCCTCCGAAAGGATCTTGTACCTTTGAACAGGGAATGTGTACCTGGCAAAATTCCAAAAATGACGATTTTGATTGGATCCGTGCTGTTGGTGAGACAATGACAGCTGGTGCTGGGCCAACCACTGACCACACTCTTGGCACAGAATACGGTATGTGTTATGATTTATTCAGGCATGCATATTAGCTCAAGCTCTGTTTGCTGGTCTGTCTGCAATCAGGCTGTTTATCTAAGCCCCCAATGGGCAGAGTGCTCAGTAACACCACATGTTTGCCATGTATAAATGGAGGAACCTCATCAAGAGTCTTTTCAAAGGACACAGCAGGAAAACAGTGCGTTGATTGTTATATAATCAGGCATTTTATTCAGTTACTTTTAGTTCATTTGCTCACAGAAAATGCTTATGACTTTGGATTTAATACTGTTAGTAATATACAAACATCTATCACAAGTACCTTAGCCAAACAAAGAATGATTAAAAAGTTAATTTTCCAAGAACCCATGTGTTCTGTGTTTTTGTCAACTTGTGTATAAGTGGTTCAGCTACGTGACCAAATTTACACAAGACTATTTTGTTTTCATTTAAGGTTGTGTGGATTTAATTTTGTTCATTTCTTGATAATTATGTAGATTGATATATTATATTTGTATTACTGTTATATTATTGTTTGTGTGTGAAAGATGTGTATGAGTACCTGAGTGCGTGTATTTTTGTGTGTGGGATTGGAGGCAGATGACTCGATAACTGTTGGGTGTTTTCGCTTCCTGCTGTCAACTTGACAAAACAATCTTAAAATATTTAAGGTTATTAAGTTTGTAGTTTTTACTGTTTGAGGAGCAATTAGTAGCCGAAGCAGTGTTAATTGTCAAATGAGAATACATTCAGGTGTTTACTTGTTAATGGAGGCATCTACTCCTCAAGAAGAAGGTGACTTTGCGCGGATATATTCAGTACGCTTTGATAATTCCATTACACGCTGCTTACAATTTTTCTATTTAATTCAAGTAAGAATCTTGACAAAAGAATATCTTTTATTTGTAAATTCTAAGTATGTGCTTTGGTATTGCCGTTATTGCCCAGGTTTAATTGATTTATTTGTTTGATTTTTTACTACTGAACAATAGACAGCTTTCTTCAGGCATAATTTGATATTTTCCATATCAATATTCTTCAGGCATAATATATCGTTGTGAGGGTTGGTAGCTTAGCCATTCGCCATAAAAAAGCGCTCCAGACCACACAAACGTGTTCCCTAAAGGAAAGAAGAACGGCAAGTTAAAGGGATATTTAGTGGCATGTTTTTAGTTTATTCGACAGTTTTCAAAATTGATTGAGTTTTCTAACGAGTGAGAAAGGATTTTGCGTCTTGATATTAATAATATGATAATTTTTATTATTTAGTCTCCCTATCCTGATAGCATTGGTGGGTTAGAAGTAATTCAATACTGGAACAAGGATTGGCATTACACTCTTTGGGAAGATGATCAAGTTTATGGAGACAACTGGATTGAGGCTATGGTTACTCTGCCCAACAACGTCACTGAAGATCATCAGTACGTCATACGTTTCCAAGGCTACGTTGGAAGCAATGGATATAGTAAGTGACAGTCACTAGTCAAATTTAGGTTGACATTTTATGGGATTTTAGATTTTACATCTACTACTTTAATAGAAGTCGTAAATGCAAAATTTGTCCATCAAATTACAGTAAAGTACGAAAATGCATTTACTGAATGCCCACGTGGATTGTGACGTAATTAAGTTTTTAGAAGTAATTGTTTGAGTGAGTAGGTGAAGTAAGTTTTATCTACATTGAATTGAAAAGATTTCTTTTTGAGAACGTTTTCCGAAGTTAAAACCACCTACAGCTCAGGTCCTTAAAGACTTCGCTAAGAAGACAAATTGCCCAGCACCTGCTCACACGGGTATTCTTTAAGGGGATTTGCTTCAGTAGAAACAATCTTCGTTGCTGTTCTCGCAATTGTTCCTTGTGTGAATCCAACGCCGTGGGTTGAAATGATGTTCTCAACCCCACGTAATCGACAGGAATTTTTGAGCGATATCGAGTAATAATCAGATGGTTGCAATTTTAATTTTTACGTTTGTTGATAGCATCTTAAATTACCTTTTTTGATCAGGTGACATTGCTATTGATGACATTATGGTTATGGACGGTGAATGCCCTTACGCCCCAACACCGCCCCCTGAATGCGCTTTTCACTGCGACGACGCCAATCCTGCTATATCTCAATGCATCCCGGCGGCATCAATATGTGATTTTAATGTTGATTGTGTTGAGACACTTAGAGACGAGCTGGACTGCGGGTGAGCATTGTTTAAGCTTGATTGTATGTGCAATTTTTTATCCAACGTAAGTTCTACAAAAACAAAAATGGATTTTGATTCAATTTATGCCTTTCATTGATATAAACCATGTATTCTGCCGTAGTGTACTGCCACTTGATAAATCCATGTCATAATTGGAAATTCTCGGAAGAATTTTTCTTTAAAACCCTGCATAAAATGCTATTTTTCCGCAGTTATGATTGTACGTTCAACGTTTATACTTGCGGGTGGAGCGATGCCAGCAGCGGAACATTTAGATGGGCACAAGGCTCTGGACAAACACCCAGTGACAATACAGGTGAGATTTTCACCTTTCATCTATGCTTCAATAGAACCGTGATTTGCTCTCATATGGAGGCAGAATATAATACTTAGATCCCACATTACTTACACAAAGCGAATGATTAGAACTTCAATCATAAACACTAGGTAAGCGAGGCCCACGGAGGTCCATGAAAAAAACTCACGGTTTTGGAGTTTGCAGACGGCTATAGAAATTGTTGCATACAATGCAAGTCACAGGTTTAGCCCAAAGTGTAAGTTATTAAGCAAACAGCGAATCAAGCAATTCAAAAATAGATGATCAGACTCCTTACAAGTGCGAGGTTTTACCATCAATCGTCTCACTCTTGTTTAGAGTTGCAACTGATTACCTTAGGTGATGAGCACAAACAAGAGTTTTGTGAACTTCCTCCAGACTGCTTTTGTTATCTCCACGGATATCATGTCCACCGCTAATAAAGCACGAAGTTATATCTGAAACCAATTGTTTTCATTGCATACAAGGCATATTTGAGCATGAAACTGGGTGGCCAAAATAAGCCTTGGACGCCAGAATTTTATTGCGGAAGTTGTAGATCCACATTAGAAGGATGTTTGCGAGGCAGTGGCACAAGTATGCCGTTTGCCATACCACGTATTAGACGGGAACCAACCGATCACCATGGTGATCGTTATTTCTTCATGGTGGATACCTATCAAGTTTATTGATAGTTCGAAATCGAGCTAAGAATTAGTACTTCTTCACAGCGAATATATGTATGTTATATCAATACCAGTGCCATCCTTCTTTTCAAATGAAAGGAGATTCCAAAAATGTAAAAATTTTACTGTGTGTGATTAGATACTAGAACAACTATTGCGGCGTATGTGTAGACTTTGAAATTATAGGTCATTTATTGGGTCTAGTTGGAAGATACACAAAGCATTCTTGTTTTTATGCCTGTGGGCAGCGGAGCTAATGTGCAACATTATTTGAGAAAAGACTGTGCCAGCACGTGAAGAACTTACCCCGGGCGTGCCAGCACTCAAAAAACTTAACCCGGGCTCACACATTGCAAAAAGCAAACTTCTCGTTCAAAAAAATAAAATTTTGTTGCCGCCTACACCCAACAAAGTTCGATTGCAAAGGAATTTGTGAAATTTTGGTATCTGAAACTAAGGCACATCAATACATCTTTTTGATGTTTCCAAATCTATCTGAAGCAAAGCTTATGTATGTTTATTGGACTTCAAATAAGAAAAATGTCAGCTTCAAAGGAACTAGAAGTATCGATGTCTGATTTGGAAAAAATACTTGGCGAGCATTTCAAATGACCGAAGAAGGCTTTCTGGAAAACTGAAGAAGGAAAGACCATATAATGTTTGGGTCAAATTTGATCGAAAGGTGCAAAAACAACATTTTTTGCATTCTCACTTGCATTTTTTCTGTGATAATTTGGTAGATGTTAGAAAAGAACACGGAGAATGTTTCCACCGAAACATTTAAGAAATGGAAAAGCGATACCAAGGGGGATGGGGTGAAGTCATAATGGGAAGGTATATCACCACTTATAAAGGAAAAAGTCTATCAAATGTAAATTTTTGATCACTTTTGAAAAATGATTATTTTGTTCCGTAATCATTATCCGCGAGTTGCGTTTTCTACGTATCTTGTTTATGTATTATTGAACGTTGAGCATGGCTGCTATTTGTACGCAATTGTCATGTCATTAAATCAAAAATTGTGGTCAAACCATTGAAATTAAAAAATTTTAGCATTATTTTTGAAATTGGCATCCCTAGCAACATATATAACATGTACAAATTCAAATAAACAAAAGTTTGTTAAAAAGTTGTTCTCTAGTGTTATCATTAATGACTTCATAAAAGAGTGATTATCGTGAGCGCTGTGCTTAAACCACATCAACTCCGTGTCCGGGCCACGTGGAAATTGACTTTTGAATCTTAAATTCGATCTAAGCTAGCTTTTTTTTTACCTGGGCTAAATCTTTATTCTTGGGACATGATTCTTTACCTTACAGTCTTTTTTTTGCTGACAAAACAAAGAATTTTCTAAAAATTGGATGCTTTGGCGGTACATGCCGTAAAATGAATTAGCAAAGAGATAAAAAATAGAAAATCGATCTAGGCTGATGCGTAATTTGTTGCTAATGCGTCATTTCTTTTTGTTTGCTGTTACACTATAAAGGTCCCTCCACCGATCACACAAACGGAACTGGAAAGTATATGTACGTTGATGCCAGCACTGGCAGCACTGGTAACATGGCTCATTTCTTGAGTAAAACAATTCCATCATCTGGACCTCATTGTGAGATGGTTGTATGGTATCATATGTTCGGAGACCATATTGGGACTCTTCAGGTACAATAGTTAAATTATTTTAAATCAGTGAATTATTTGTGTAACTTTTATAAAATTAGTTAAAATTTTGAATAATACTTAGCACCAACTTCTGTTATGTTTCTTTTCCTTATCTTGGCAGAAAGACATGAAACAGTTGTCCATATTTATATTGCAAAGGTAGTCGAGATTACTCACACAAATTCGGCAGTTTGTTTGGAGCCACGGTTACAGTAGATGGTGCCAGTTTTGTGAACAGCTTTACTGCTTTACCTGGTGAAACACGGGAACATGCATATCTTTTGCTTTGAAAGAACTAATATTAATTACTTTGGCCACTAAGCAGAAGCAAAATTGCAAGGTGCTATGGTTTTATTCCTGACTGGTAGGCACAATATCCATGTGAGGTGCATAAGTGCAGTGGTATTATGTTTTGCCGCAAAAGCCATACGAGTGGCAACAGAACCATAGCAACCTTCCACGGCTGTGCTGTCGTGTTTCTTCAGCTTTGCGGAGGGCTTTACAGTCCGTTGAACCTTCTGGTATACTGGGTAGTGCCATATTTAGCGGAAGAAGAGAACTGATTAATTTTCTTATCAATCTACTTGTTGGCTCCATTTTGAGGACTTAATCTGGAACCAAAAAATTCCAGAGAAATACACGATTCATTTCCTTCTATGTGAAGAAGGGGATATAATGTCAAAATTTGAAAATATCAGCAAATATCCAAAATTTTTTACGCTCAGGTTAACAAACGCATCAACAATGTTGACAACGTAATGTGGTCGATGATCGGAAACCGTGGTGATAAATGGCATAAAGGGGTTGCAAAGCTGGGGAGGAATTACAGACCGTTTGAAATTGATATCACTGCTACCCGAAGCTTCAATGTACTTGGTGAGCTATATAGATAGAATTTACATTCAAATTTTTGGTAACATCTTAAAATGTACCTTGTGTATCTGCTTTGAAACAGCACAACCTCTCAAATGGCAGCAAAAAAAGGTTCGAAAACTGAATATTTAAGCTTTCTTCGAAAAATTTTGATGTGATAAGCTCAAAATATATTTACTTCAAAAAGTCAGGTAGTCTTACCGACTGAAGTCCGCATTTTACGAACATCTGTTATCTTCTTTTGAGAGATAACTTCCACGCCCTATTGAGATATATACTTTGTTTTTATTTTTAACTACGAGAAAATACACGTAGAAGTGTTGTACTTAAATATCTGTTTTTTTATATTTTTTTTATCACTACCTTTTTGAGAGAGACAGTGTTTCTATCATTGCAAACGATATTTCAACAAGGCAGTTTAAAAAATTTTGTTGCAAAAATCTCCTTGGCATTTAAACCGCTTGTGGTCGAAAAAATATCTAAATCATTGGCTGGTAGCTCTTCTTGTTCCTTTGGGATAACGCAATGCATAAAAAAATTGAGCCACCGAATTTCGGCGTTGTTCATTTACTTTAGTGGGAAAAGAGACCAAAAAGGTTATGAAGCGCTGCTTCCAATCATTCGAGAATATGTTGAAGCAAAAATCGGATTTTCTTATTTTGCTTGTTTTAATGAAATTTGTTCAGGCGACATTGCAATTGATGATGTGTCTTTTATCAACTGTGCTCTTCCCCCTATCGAAGCCAATTGCGCTCTCGGACAATTTGCTTGTGCCAGAGGAGCTTGTGTAGACGTGACGAGAGTTTGTGATTTTACTGATGATTGTGGAGACAGCTCGGATGAAAACTGTGAGTTTGTCATTGTCTGTTTAAAGTTAGGAGCGCATTATAACCGCTTTGTTATTCTAGTAAACTTTTGTAGATAATTCCATTAAAGTAATTAATCATCTTATCCTCCATAGTAGTTTTGTCATTACTGACGGGATAATGCATGTATATCACCACGACTCCAACCGATCTGGTAAATTGCTTTAAAATGTTTTTTTTCGTAACCATCTGAGCGCGAATTCATGCAAAATTTACTTTTTTTGTGCATGCTGTTAAGAGGATGACTGTTGTTTAGATTTGGTGCTGTTGTGTTTGTTGCTTCAAGGTTGAACATTTTTTCTTTGGTAGTTCCAAGATTGTTGTGCTCTTGTAAGATTTCCGGGTATAAATATTTTGTCTCTGCTTGGATACAACGTTCTAGAAGTACTTCCAGCTGAATGCAGTTTTGAGGCAAAGTTGAGTTAAAACCTTGAAGGTGTTCTATAGCTAAAGGGTAAACATTGAGCAAGGAAAATATCTGATTGATATCTTTGGCTTTCTCAAGGCACAACGGCCTTTAAACAGTTTGTTACCTCATAATTGTTGATGGTTTTATCTTCAGCTTGTGAAGGATTTCCTGGAAGGTGTGATTTCGAACAAGGCGGCACATGCGACTGGTCGCAGATGAAAGACGATCAGTTTGATTGGACACTGGCTTCTGGCCTACGTTGTCGCCCTGAAACTGGACCTTGCGTCGACCACACAAAATATACTCGTGATGGCCACTACTTGTTTATTGATTCAATGCATCACAACTCAGGTCGGTGATGTAAAGATTTGGACTTACTGCTGGCAGTATAACCAATAGCTTACATGAACTATGCAAGACTATGTAAAAAAAAGACGCTGGTTGAGTACAATTTAGAAATAACATAGGATGCACTAAACACTGAGATGAAATTATCAACTCCGGTTATTACTGTCTATGCTATTGACATTTCCGAAATATATTTTTGTTATATTTAATGTACAATAAAAAGATCTGTAGCTTTCATAACGAAAGAGAGTGATCTCGTTATTAATAGCGAGAGTGCTCGACGAATCAAGGTCAAAGCTAAATAACTAACTATTGAAGATCAAAATTATCGTAAATAATCAATATTTATTTCCGCAACATATATTTAGCCTGAAGACTCATCAAGCGTTAACAAAATCTTATTCACATAGAATCTATTCGAATAAGATGTTATTCTATGGAATTCTATCGGAATAAGATTTTGTGAAGAGTTGATGAAAAGCATTAAATGCATTTTATAAGAATGAAAAAGTTTACTTTTTAACTAAAGGTTAGATCTCTTTAGAACACACTGCTTAGTGATTTATTCATGTGAATAAGATAATGCTCTGTTTGCTACTCCGTAGTCAGGCTACAATATTGCGATGGGTTGACTGCTGGGCCAATTACTGTCTGCCACGTAAAGATGCGGTCATCTTTATGCACCAAAAATGTGTAATAGAATAAGATGTTATGCATGCATGCATGAATCCAACTTACTGTTTGCTGCCAAGTGATTCTCAAGAGTAAATGTAAGAAACCATATTTTCCAACATTTATAATCACGCCAGATAGTAATGGGCCCAACTCTTTACATTAATTATTCAAGAAAGTGTTTAGTCTAAAAGTTGTGACTCCGATTCAATTTAAGGTTGGTGTATTGCTCCTAAAGTTCTGTTAAAGTATTTTTCTTAATTTAGGTGAAGCTGCACGTCTTGTTAGTCCAACAATGAGGATATTGGGCGGATCAGCTCCAGAAACATGTACTTTGCGTTTACACTATCACATGTGGGGCATCAACATTAGGACTCTTAAAGTTTATACCAGGACCCAAAATGGTGGCCCACTCACTGAAGTGGACAGTATTATTGGAGACAAGGGAAGCTTTTGGGAAAGAATGGAAGTCAGCTTTGCAGCCAATGCAGGCCAGTTGTTCCAGGTGAAAGAAATTTTAGAGTAATCAACAACACTTTTACGAACGTACTTGATGGTAGCTTTGCTTGTATTTGGTTACGGTATAATAATAGGGTTTGTAGAAAATCTTAGCCTTCTTTCAAGTCAAGCATTTTTTTCACAAATGCTAGGGTTTGCTACAAAGAATAGCTTGTACACACTGCGAATCATTACTTCGAGTTCCGTTTGAAGTCAGCTTCAGTAATATGTTTGTTTCTATTGCAGGTCATCATTGAAGGTACTTCTCCCGACGGTGATTTTGGTGACTTAGCGATAGATGACATTGGCTTTAGTTCAAGTTGTTTGGTTGACGGAAGCGAACTCCCACCAGGAACCACAACAATAGCCCCGACTATTTCACCGTGCCCTTCTGGCTACTTCCACTGTGGAGATGGATCTTGCATTGACAACGACAAATATTGTGATGGTTAGTAAACCGGTATTTATTTGTTGTTAAAAACTAAAGCTCCACTAAAAGGTAGCATAGCACAGTCAAACGATAGCAAATTCACGCGTGGCACTCAGATTTTGTATTTTGTGAACACGTTTTCTCTGATTGGTTGGTAGCAACAAGCAACTCCTAAAAGTAGATTCTTAGAATATAGGCTAACAATAAGTTTCAAAACTGAACTCTCGAAAATGGGGATTTGTTTTGAAGTAAACTAAACTGTCACAAGCAGTAACTCGCTACCTGATGCGACACTGCAAACTTTTGTAAGCAAAGCTGTGCTGACAATATTTGTGGAAATTTTTGTAAACTTATCCTTAAAGTGTTAAATATTTTCAAATATTAATTTACCATTCTGTGGTATTGTAAACAGACATTTTGAAGCCTTTTAAATTTTTTGCTTTGAAGAAAAGTCGTACGAAAAAATCAAAATAAAGCTACCAAATAGTATTAAGTGGTTTTAAATTGTAATTTTAGGATCTAATGATTGTCCTTCTGGATCTGATGAGCTACATTGTGGAGATTGTAATTTCGACATTGATACTTGCGGTTGGGCGGATATTAGTACTGGACAGTTTGCTTGGAAGCGAAATCAAGGATTTGGAGAAGGATCTTCAACGCAAGGTCCTGCTTCTGATCACACAACTGAAACAGCTACAGGTACAGAATTTTGGCAGCCAGGATAGAAATTTTAAGCTTGAAGATCAGTATACAATTCTCACAACCATCTCTTTGAGTATTGAGCAATTTATTTGTCATAAAAATCAGAATGATTAGAATTATAAATGGATATTTCATTTTTAATGCCACCGTTTATTAATCCATCTGGTACTATAAAAAAAATAATATTAGCTTCTAACTTGTTTTGTGGAAACAACAAAAATGAAAGTTTTTGAAAGTAAACCTTAAATTACATCTGAACTCACTAACAAAACAACAAAGATCATGATCTAATCCTAGCTTGCTTTTTAAAGTGAGAAATTCTTGTATAGCCTTGTTCTTAAAATCCAGCCTGTTTGTCATAGGTAGTGTGTTTTCTAATTCATAAGCTTACTCTGAGGACTGCTGAACACGTACCCCGAAAAAAACTATTCTGCCTTGTCCAACTAATGCACATTTTTAGTGAAATTTGTTCTACAACTAACAATGTGTTACTTGCAGCTTATGTGTCTATAATGTTGATTTGGATAGATCTTTACGGGAGGAAACATTGCTGTTTTATTTAACTAATTTTAGGTTGGTTCATGTACGTTAATCCGGCGGATGGTTCTTTCTTGGATTACGCTCATTTGAGAAGTCCGTTGTTACGTGAAGCATCAGCGACGTGTAGACTAAACTTCTGGTATTACTTGCATTCATTCACGTCTAGTCCGTTTGATGCTCAACTGGTTGTAGTGATTGCTCACAAAGATGGCTCGAAGGTATATTGAAAGACTATTATTAAATAATTCTTGATGCGGCCAACCTTTTAACAGATTTTGATGGCTGTTATGCAGTTAGCAGTTATTTACACATGATTCCACCATATGACATCATCCCTTTACACACGTCATAATTTGACATCTTTCTCACGCTTTTTTTCTTGAACAGGTCGCGTGGGCTGCCACAACAGACGCTGGCGATCAATGGAATAATGCTAACTTTGTAATTGGCCCTCTTGATCATGGTTACGAAATACTATTTGAAGCTTATTACGGAACATATGGAGGTAAGATGTAAAAATTTAGCAACAATGCAACACGTTGCTTTTTGTGAAGTACAACTTGTGAAAAACAAACTTTTGTAATTGCAATATTGTTTCATTCAATCCTATACAAAGGTTAAAAACTTCTGATGCAGTGTGGGTTTACTACTCAGCTGTGTTTTTTCCATTAGATTTCATGAGAGCAAGCAACTCTTTTAATTGTGAGTTTATTTTTTACGAAAGCCATTAACCAAAGACAAATTATCTTAAAACTTGTTTCCCAAGTATGCAGTGACTTGAAATAAGTGGATAGGCTCTGTTTAAAGCTAAACCTCCAACTTTGTTTGAAAGACATCGCTGTAAAACCTTTTTTATCGCAGCTAATATCGCTGTGGATGATGTCAAGTTTTTGGACTGCCTTGGACCGTCAAGCACTGAATGCGGATTTGAACAGTTCCGTTGTGACAGTGGTATCTGCATTCCGATAGATCAGCGGTGTGATTTCGTGTCACATTGTCCAGATGGAAGTGATGAGAACAACTGCCCAGATTACCAGTATGTAGGCTCTGTTGGCAACCCCTTTGCTAATTACAGGCTACCTTAAGAAACTAATGCAACACTTGAAGCTTAAAATTACGTTTTTTTTTCAACATTGTTGGTAAGGGAGGTACTTTTAAATGAGTAGATTTGCGTTGCTTTTGGCTCAAATTTTGTATCGGTAGCGTCGGTTCTTATCCTGCAGTGAAGCTACAAGTTTAATTCTTAAAACATTTTATAGCATTTGCGCAGGCTGATGCAGGAGGCTGAGCAGGCTGAGTTTTTATTTGCTAATGTGCCAAGCATTAGGTAGTAGCGCATTTGGAGAAAGCTTTGTGCTATATACCTCTTATTTAGCTACGACCCTAAAATAGTGGTATTGACGCAAAGGGGCAATATTTGAATTTTGACCATTTTTATTACAGAGCTTGCGACTTCAACTCTGACATGTGTAATTGGGTTGTGGATAGTGAAGTAAGCACTACTACGATATCAAGAGGGATTGCACCCGGTGGACCATTGACCGATCACAACAGTAATCCAGCAGGAAGTTACCTGTATTTGCAAAGCAATTCTCAGAATGTTGGAGGCATGGTAAGGGTAGAAACAACTTCTCACCTGGAATTTTTCGAGCGAGCCTAAATTTAAAGCTGCTCCACCTCCGTTGCTTTCTTCCATCAAGGTGTTGCTGCAGCTCCGGAGCTCTGTGATGCCACATTCTCCAGCTACCGCTCCGGTTTTAGCACAATAATTTGTTTTACTTTTCTAGGCTTTGATAAGAGCACAATATAATCAATAAATTTGAAGTATTAATTAACTCCACTTATATGCATTTTCAGTACAAAAAATATTTTAAAGTCATTAGTTTGTACAAACGGTATTCTTCTTTGCTTAAATGGGTGTGCATCTCAACACAACAACAGTAGAGTCTCAACGAAAATTTAAAGCTGCAACCGCGTGAATAAAGTCTGACTTCGGCTCTGGCTTTTGCTTATTTTGAAATTTAAATTGTGTTCAAGTTCTGGCTTCTACAAAATTACTCTGCTTCTGGTCTGTCGCTTTTGCCTCAAAGCCGAAAGCTCCTAATGACAAATAATTCTTGAACACACGACTATTACTGCAACGACGAAATGAAATGAATTTTGCAGCATTATGTGAAAGAGGTTGCATCTCACTAAACCAAGCTTTCCAAAAGAACTAAAGATGTAATTTCTAAAAACTTTTCAAATAAATACTAAGCTCTGGACTGTTTTCACTACTTGGCTATTTGTCGTAACTAAAAAACTGTATTACTGCAGGGTTTACAAATGGCTTTTTTCAGGTACGACTTGTTGGACCTATCATTGCACCAGTGGATAACAAAGCTTGTGTCATTCGATTCTATAAAAACATATTTGGAAATGGCTTAAAAATTATGGTCTCAACCTTGTCTTCAGTACGTTTATTTGTTTTCCTTATAGATTAAGGTGTTTTTAAAATATTAGGGTAAAATGATTATTCTCATTACGGCTAAACTTTCGGTGGGCTGCGGTAGTGATAGTTTTGCTGGATGTTCTCACCCATCAAAATTAAACCGTTTTCAGATAGTAAAAATTGTGGACCAGCTACTACTTGATGCTTTGTCCAGAAGTTGGAGATTTTGTGTGAATTTCATTTTTTTTATTAGCTCTGTATTTTGGTAAAGCTGGCCAAGTCTATGACTCTGTTGTTGCTGTCAAGTTGGAAGCATTTTGACTTCGTAAACATTTGAGTTAGTCAATAATTTCCTGCCTTCCGATGTATTTCCAACTGTTGTCTTAGTGTCAAATTTCTTTAGCAGCTTGCGTTGTTCTTACCGTACTAGAAAAATGATACCAAGTCAAAGCTAAAAAGCTTATACCATTGTTGATTTGACTGCAATTTATTACCTTGGTCGACAAGGTGATCAAGTGGGTTAAAGTGCTATTTTATAACCACACTCATCGGATGGTTGAAATTAGTCAAGCATTCAAACTTCCTGTGTTTACTTTAAAAAACACGTTACAATAATTTTTTCTGCTTACTGGAATCAATCAAGCCGTAAATACATTGAAAGCAATACCAAGTAATGTAAACAAAATGTTGGAACTCGGGAACACGGAAGCAGATGTAGTAAATTGTAATAAAATTCAAAGTAACAAGGCTACCCCCATTCAGCCACAACATAAAATACAGGCTGCAGAACATGATATTTCTTTTCAGTCTGGTCTTGAAGAAAGTGTTGATGTCATTGATGGATCAGATCCGGACAAGAACTGGTACAAAGTTCCAGAAGCATTAGGATCAGCACAGTATTTCCAGGTCGGCTAATTTAGTCTATTCCAGCCTACAATATTTTTTGTTTTCTAGTACAGATGTTTGATCATCAGATGTTACGTCTTCTTTCATTTAGAAGTCCAGCATAAAGTAAAGCGGGTTCCAAGATGGAACACGTGCAACAAGTCGTAGGCAATAATTATTTGTAAATGTGATAGAGTTAGATATTTTGACGTTGATCTGCGCAGTAGTAAAAGATTGTTGTGATTATTTGTGACTCTATTTACTAATTTGTTTCTTGTTTATTCTTTCCATCTTGTACAAATTCCCAACGCATCACTGCCATGCATCAAATCAAACATCGCTCGGCATCAGTTAATCTTTAAACAAAAGACTCTCAACACGAGTTGAACATAAAAAATGATCAAGTCAAACATAGGAACAAAAAGCTCTCAACACTGTTTGATTTTCGAAAAAGGTCGTTGAAGATGTAAGGTTGCGGCCCCCTTGCGGTCTTGAAACGATGCATGTTAAGTATCGGACGCCAGATTTGGGAATTGCAGGCTTATGGTAACGTAGCAGTAGCCCTAAAGTGATTTTGATTGTAGGTGGTTCTTGATTTGATGCACTATTCTGGTTCAAGCGGGGTTATATCACTAGATGACGTCAGCTTTTCGCCTAGTTGTAGGATTGATCCCAATGCAATTCAACCGTGTCCAAGCACGGAAAGAGCTTGCACTGATGGAACGTGTATTGCTGCTGAAAAGTTCTGTAACTTTGTGGTAAGTGTGCTTACCGATTATGCAGATATAAGTTTTTATCAGCATGTTTACACCTTGACCAAATTCCACACACGAGTATATGTGCATATTGTGTATATCAGTTAGTGCTATTTATAATAGCTCTTAAGATCTAAGATCTGGTCTGGCAGTCTTAACATTTTACTGCACAGCAAAATGATTACGCTGCTTGAAACGGACTTATCACTGTATGATTCAGTAAAGTCTCAAATTCGCCTTCAAAGTGAACTTTTGAATACGGTATTTTACGCTTTGGAGGACCTAAAAAGTTAGGGTTATGGCCATTTAATGCAGTTGACAAGATGGCAAAGCAGCTCAAGCTCAAAGAGATAATTTACATTCCAAGTAACGTAGATTACAATTTTTATCGTGTTATAATCTTCTGCTTCATTGGAAAATGTTATTTTTATACTTTAATGGCAAGCTTTATATCAAGTCTTGACAAGTTTTATAGTTTTTGCTGTTTGTAGTGCATACGAGTATCTCTATATTACACAGAGCGAGTGTCCTGATTCTTCTGACGAAGTTTCTTGTCCTTCTTCTTGTAATTTCGAAAACGGGTTCTGCAGTTGGTCGAATGCATTGAGTAACAATTTAAATTGGGTTATTCAAAATGCAGCCACCTCCTCTGGTGGAACCAATGGTCCTAGCAGCGATAATCAGGGTGGAAAAGGTAAGAGTATAAAAGTTTTACTGCTTTCAGCAAGCGAGTTGTATTTGCAGTACACATTAACAGAAGAAAGCTTATTTTTTGGTTGATGATGCTAATGTTGTTGCTCTTAATGTAAGAATGTTTTAGTTAAACAAAGTTGTATAAAGCTGAAGCACTTGCCAGTTTGATTTGAAGCAGTAGAAATAATTGTAGACTGCATGGGCATAAATACTCTTCTGAGGATGGTAAAACTAGCGGTTCGAAAACTTACTCCAGACAACGTTCAGCTCCCGAAATATTAACATATTGATTTTCAGGTACATATGCCGTGTTGAAAGTACCCAGCAGTGGCAATCTTGGTAGAAGTAGCAAGCTTATTAGTCCAACGTTCATGCAATCCGGAGTCGTCTGCCAATTTAGGTGATCTTAAGTATTAAAAATGATTGTGATATTATTGTCGATTTCGAATCAGTCATAAATGCAAATTGCATACTGCTAGCTCTACCACCAACAAGGCGGACTGCCATTGGTGAGAGCCCGTTAGTAGCCTCTTCGCTCTAGGCATGCAGTTTCTTTTCAAACTAAGTGAAGCAAGAGAGATTATGCTTCCGTTTGCACCATTCGAGGAGTCAACTCTTTAACTGTTAATTCCTTCTTGAATCTATACAATGCAGGTTTTTATTCGATTTTTCCTTTTATCAGAATCTTGCCAGTTTTAACCTAAATTGCAAAGCAAGTTGTTTGTATTTTTACTTTACAATGCGCAGTTTTCCTTTAAATATGATTTGCATTTATGCGTATGAGGTCAACCTCTGTATGCATGTCGTTAGTAAGACTGCACCATTACGACGGGGAGACGACTTGGTCTGCTACCCACTACCTGTCTGCCACATACAGATGGAGAAATCCCGTTAATTGGCTTTCTTAAGAACTCAATTAGCGAACTTTTCTGTTTTTTTCCACATCACCTCTTTCATGCGGAGCGCCAAGCACAGAAGCAGTGAATACCAATTTTAAAGTTTTTGGGACCGCTTGATAAAGGAATTGAACCCCAGTCTGCAGACGCTCAAGCTCCTGCACCACCGTGTTGACTATTATCGCTCATTAGCATGTTAGTATTTATAACACCTTATTCAGGTTTTGGTATTATGTGTTTGGTGATTTTGCAACTTTGAAAATCAATGTTGAATCTGAAGGAGAACTTATGAGAGAGGTATGGCAAGTAAGCGGACGAAAAGAAACTTGGACAGAAAAGGTGGTTTCGTTACCAAACTGCCTCAGTCAGTTTCAGGTAGGAATTATTTTCTGCTTTGTTCAGGGGAGTATGAAGTAGCTTGTATACTTGCATGCTTTCACTGAGGATCATTTTTAGCGCCTTTTCCTTTTCATTTTCATTTTCATTTTGTCGTATGCAATCGGGCAACAATTTGTTTGGAGCTCGTTTAGCTAGGGCCAGATTTTTATCTCTGTACAGTTGACGTAATTGTAATGAAGACGAAAACTTTTTCCTGAAATTCGCAGGTAGTAATTTGGCCTCCACTGATCCTGAGATTTTTCAGTTGCGTTTGCTTCTGTTAGTAGTAACTTCCGTGGCGTGGAAATCTTTCCTGGCTTTTAAAGCCTCAGAGCTCAAAAATCCATTGGTGGTTGTCACTTGTCAGGAAGAGGATCTTGAATTCAATGTGTTATGTTGCCAGTGAAAAGTTTAGTTTAAAACCGAGTAGGCCGTAGCAGGCAAACACATTACAGCAGCATGTCTATTCCTGCAAAAGCGGAAAAAAGAACATAAAATTAGGCTTAGCATTGAGATGCTGCTGCTAAGATTGAGATGCATTGAGATGAATCAAGTTCATTCACAAAAATAAATGTTGCCATTAACTTATATCTATGGGGGGAAATAAACTCAGAAGCTTACAATTATTTAATAGTAAAATACTGTCAACAAGGTTCTTGCTGGTCAATTGTTTCTTAATTTCAATCTAAACCTAATAGTGCCTTTTTTGTTTGCCACACTCAAGAAGCTCTTTTAAACTAAACTTGCAGAGAAAGTATTTTTGAGCCGCTCTGTTGTTCCTGAACCTGTAGCATGCATAAAGAAGCATTGGACTTGAAAATCTACATACGTCGAGATAACAACTACACATATATAATATAATAATTACTGTATGATGAATTATATTTTTATGCACATTTTCATAGGGGTAGCGAAAGCTATATCTAGTTTAGCGCTCTTAGCCAAAAAGTAATTGGCTGAATCATGAGGCATAGATCTCTTTACCTGCAATGCTCGCGTGCAAGCTTTTACGCGACCAATTTCAGAGCGACAATTACTATTATGTATGCTTCCAGTAGCTCAATGGTTCTCAAACTGTGGTCCGTTGGCTTCTGGGGGACTGTGAGGAGTTTTCAAGGAGTCTGCGAAACATCTTTTTGCTTTTGAGTTATAGCAAAAGTTTTTTTTTATAACGATTTCGTCGACTGACAAATTACGTTAGCCGACTTGCCTTCTTAATCGTTCTCTTTGTTCTACACGTTTGCGCTATGTCGCTATAATTTTGTCTTTTTGCAAATTACGACGATCAAAGTACGATTTGTCGCGGGTGCATTGATTTTTAGTTAGTTCATCAAGAAAATGAATAGAGATCAGACGAAATCAGTTGACAATTTGTATAGCATGTATGAGGACTTATTTGAATTACACCATGATTTTTTAAATGGTTTTGTTTTTTAGTTGATGGTGATCCGTCATTATTTTAAGGAACCAAAAGAAGTCTTTCAGAAAAAAAATTTTTAGAACCACTGCCATAGCTTATCAAATGAGGTTCAAAATGAAGGAACCTCCAAATATATACTTGGGAAGGGATCTCCCGTTCTTGCAATGTCACTAAACTAAACCACCATTCTTTTCAGGTTGTAATTCAAGTCGACATTACCTCAAACGCTATTGGTTCAGTTGCAATTGATGACGTCAGTTTTGAACAATGTACTTACCCCGACCCTCCAAGCGGTTCCTGTGAATCCTCATATTTAACGTAAGTTGTTGTAGCGCAGTTTGAATATCATCGGTCCGCACTCAAAGCTTCGCGGAAATCTGCGAGCTAATTTGTTTCAAAACCAGCGGAAAGCGAAAGCATAAAAAGATCCTAGCCTTTAAAGCTGAGGTTCGCATACCGCTTTAAAAACGCCCACGCTTTGTGGATTGAGAAGTAGTTGACAACAGAAAGTACAAAACGTCACCCACAAATAGCGCTGTATATTTATAAGAACACTCGCGTTAAAAACTAAGGTTGGAAATAAGCAAGAAATGCTCTCAGTAAAAATTTTTTCTCACACTATCTATAATCTTATACATTAGAATGCCAATAATAAAAAATTACCCAGCAGCATCTCCATAGTTTTTACTTTTTATCAATAAATTAAAACAAATGATAGTCGAAGAAAGCAAATATGGTTTAGGGACTAACGCCATAAAGCTAAAACGTATTGCGTAAGCATTTTGTAGAACCGTTGCACCTCCAAAGATTAGTCACAAAGTTGTGACAACTGGTACTGTTACATCAAATATTGGTATATGAAATGTATCATCTTCAATTTACAAGTACCTTACTGCATTTTGATTCGTTTTAGCTACGGTTAGTAAGATAGAGAAAGAGTTCCATAACCCCAAAGTTTTGCTTCTGCAGATGTGGAAGCGGCCATTGCGTACATACGGATTCATGGTGTGATTTCACAAGTGATTGTTGTGACGGGACAGATGAAAACGCGTTTGAATGCGCTGGTTACTCGCGCTGTAATTTTGAAAGGGATTTCTGTGATTGGAGGAAGCCAAAACGCAGTGGTAAGTCGTCACAGTGGTAGGTTGTTGTGCACCTGGGAAAGGTGCTTCACCACCTTTCCCCTGCTTGGTTACACCTATCGTGTTAGAATTGCATTAAGGAAGCAGTACAGGTAACTCCGAAGCAGGTTTAAATAAAGCAGTGTTCTAGTATGGCCAACAAGAAGCTTTGCTTTGACCTGAGGATAAAAAACACATTGCTCAATGTTTACTTCAAGGTGAACAATCTGCGGCCGTGACGTAAAATTTTGTGGTCTGCGGATGAATGTGAATTGTGGC
This sequence comes from Trididemnum clinides, assembly GCA_963675345.1. Taxonomy (NCBI): domain Eukaryota; kingdom Metazoa; phylum Chordata; class Ascidiacea; order Aplousobranchia; family Didemnidae; genus Trididemnum; species Trididemnum clinides. Next base: position 3,955,679 of record OY776285.1, read on the forward strand.
CCGCGGTTACAGATTGTTTTTGTAGGCCGACTTCATAGATATTGGGTCTTTAGAGGTCGAACTCATGAGTTGATATTCCAAACAAAAGATCTAAAATGCTTCACTCGCACTAATAAAAACATTCTTTGCTATAACAGTTAGGGATGTCTATTTCAGAATAACAAATCCTTTGAAACCGGTTCCAAATTTGAACCGGATCCAAATTATAGTACAATAGGAACTTATCAAATGTTTCAAAGTACACATACTAATTTTAACTGATTGTTATTAGAACTTTTACCAAATTTGTAAAAATTGTCGCATAAATTATACATTTCTATTTGGCAACTCTCGTTTTGTTGCCAAGACAACAATTCTCGTGTCTGTTAGAATAGTAGGTGTATAAAAATGATAATTACTTACGTTTTTTTTACAAAACTATTATATCATAACGTTTTCGATATAAACTGTTTTTTTCAATTATTTTTCATCTAAACAAGTTGTAGATTTTATCTACAATTTTTTTATAGGATTTGAAATTCTGGAAAAATTCTAGAATTTTAAAAAAGATTCGGAGTTATTCTAAAATATGCAAGTATTCTAAAATAGACATCCCTAATGCCAATATTATCGATTGGCATGTGGTTGAATTGCAAATGACCGTAAATATTTACAGCGTGCACGTCTCTGCATTTGAAGTAGCAATAGAACATAAGTATTGACATTTTAATCTAAAACGTTGTAAACATTTTTACCAGTTTAGGAGGGTGAACCCCTACATCCGCCCCCTACTTGTTATAAGTAAATTTTTCGAAAATATTTAGTCATTTTTTTTTGGAATTCAAACTCTTGCTACATTTTTGCATTTAATAAACGAATTTATTCAGGCGGCAAATCGTTTCACAATCTCGTAACCCTTAAGTTTGTCCTCAAACATAAGCTGTTGAGTAAGTTTTCTTCTTGGGGACTGCTTTCGTTTGAGGAAACACAGCAACATTTTGGGTTGAACAAAAACCCGGGTTGCTCTGGTTTTCGTCCTCCACGAGGCTATATACAGTACAAGAGTAGGTTTTACAGTCGGTGCCAAAGTGCTGCATTTGGAGAGAAATAAAATTTAAGTAGGGGTGCAATTATTTCCAAATCTCAAAATTGTTTAATTTTTCCACTGCGGGTGTTGATTGAGTTTTCTTCAGGGGCACCGCTTCAGTATGGAGGTGCAATAACTCAGTTCGGGGCAGTATGCTTTGAGTTGACTTGGCATGAGTTTTGAAACTGATAATATATATGTGAAATTTTGTCGTAGTCTATCAGGCCAAATAAATGAAAATAGCACACGAATACACCTTTGCAAATGACAAAGCCATTATATAGATCAATATAGAGAAAGGGCACTTGGAAATCTCATCGATATCCTCTCCCTTCTTGCCAGTTACTAAGTATCAAGACTCCTGTAGTTTCAAATTACAGTCTTACTCTAATTCTCACTTTAAGAACTCTGAATGGCTCGTAAAATCTTGCACTATTGTAAAATTGGCCCCTCTCCACAAAAGGTTCCACACGCCTGATTCATTTAATATTCCTAAACAGATTTTAATTACAGGTTTACCGGAGATGACTGAGTGGTGCTCAGTTTTCTCAAATACTTTGCATTTAATAATAGTTCTGATTGCATAGTAGAAAATTTAGAAACTCCGTATTGGCTGGTTGTAATCAAAATAAATTGTAAAGCAGCAGATTAGTTTACTCCAAGAAGGCAAAAAATGTTAGGAAACAGTATCAAAAACTTTTTGTTCAGTTACAAAAGCAGGTTTTGATGCAGTTAAAGATAAATTAGATTTTGAAACAAATAGGGCATCACCAGTAATCACAATGATAAGATGTAAAACCACTTTACTTGCTGTACAGGATGAGTGTTTAATTTTGTTTTAACAGGTAACGCTGCAGATTGGACTTTGGGCCAGACCAATGAACCAGCTTTCGACCACACTACTGGTCAATCCTCTGGCAAGTATGTGTATCTGGACTCGAGTATAATGGACGGAAGTACTGCCGCTGAGCTGCAAAGTTTGGTGTTCGCAGAAGAGTCATCCAATTGCTTCATAAGGTCAGTGTATATTGACTTTTCAATGATTTATTTTTTTTCTTGAATCGGGTCTGCCGCTTGCTTTGACTATTGTGGTATTTATACTGATCTTTATCTCACATCATGCAATATTTTTGCAGTTGTTTTCTGCATTCATGTCTGTATGTCATCAAGCCATTTTTCTCTCACTAATATATAACACCGTCAAATCTTGATTTTAAGTCTGACTTTTCTTTACCTTAAGTTTTCTCGCGGATAAATATCATTTAGTTGAGAGCAAAAAGCAAAAGATTTTAATTTAGGCGCTGGAAACTTCAAAGTTGTTCTGAACAAGATTTATTTTTGTGTAATATTGTAAAGGAACTAAATGAGTGCATGATTTTATAACCATGTATTGTTTTTCAGATTTTATCTGTATTTCAATGGTCTTGGAGCGCGCAAATTATCTGTTAAAACTGTGTCAACTACTGAGGAAATAACTTGGAAGGAATTCACAGCTACACAAACTGAATGGATAAGACAAAGCGTACAAATTACCCCCGCTGACGGATATTTCCAAGTGAGTTGTAGCATTCAAGCTATGTTGGTGTGCATTTTCGAAAGCTCCTTTTCTTGAAGAAGATGTAGAGTGGAAAAGCAGTGCTGCTGAATGTGGGGGGGGGGGGGGGCGGGGGGCGGCAAACTGTTGGTGGAGTTTGCAATATGCAGTCTTCATGAATCAGTACGAATAACTTAACGCTGATATGGATCGGAAAACTTTTTCAAACAAACCATAAACTTTTATACAACTGGCCTCTAAAAAAGCAGTTCGAACCTCGGTTTGACGGACGTTTGGTGTTAGCCCGCAACTTTTTTTGAGCAAAACATCAGCTACTCAGTTGATCTTGATAAAAATTTGTTGCATCATACAAAACTCTTAAACTCGTGTTTACAGTTTTCACTCAGCAAAAGGAGTGATGTGGAAAATAGCAAATAATCTTATAAAAAATAATGGTGCTAGCCTTGCAATAGTTACTGGTGTGTGGTAATGTCAGAAGGCATACCGCTTTTCAATAGATGTGAGATTCAATCTTGCTTTTCAAATATAACTGCAAAAATGAGATTAGTAAAACAGCTTCGTCTTTTTGTAAACTACAGAGCATCTATTCTCATATCCTTTAATTCTTTTTTAAATTTGACAGATTTTTATCCTCGGATCACGAAAAAAATTTGCAGTTATAGATAAAACAAGTCACATTTAGGTTGAATAGTTGTCGGTACTCCTGGTGCAGTGTGTTTCTGCTCTAAGCTTGTTGCCAAGCAAGGAGAACTGCCGTCAACCTTTTTCAAAGGCACCGCAGTACAAAACCCATGCGGGAATTAAACTCGCAATCTCGGGATTACGATCCAGTAGTTTATCGTACTGAGCTACGCAGTGGAATTAAGGCTGCTGACTAAACAAAATTTTTGGAAAATCAAATACCAAGAACAAATGTTTTATGATTCTTTGCAAGTGTTTGGCTGCCTCTATATCAGTTGTCAGATCAGACAACTGTTTCTACAAATTTATTATAAATCATATTGTGTAGGTTGTTCTTGAAGGTCTACTTGACAGCATTAGTCCAGGAATTATAGCACTTGATGATATATCGTTTAGTGAAGGTTAGTACATAATATCTTGGGTGTTTGCAATTTTAGTGAAGTTAAAGCTGTTATATTATATAATGGTGTTGCGTCTTTGGTAAATATACATAAAAATATTCAATTATTAATCGCTTTACCTTCGAAAAGATAGAGAGGCCTTATAGATAAGATATACTTAAAAAATCTTTTTGTTTGTCACTGCATGGCTTATAAAGGCATTGCCCAATAAGTTTTAAACCAACGAGAAATTGTGAAATAAAATATAAAATTAAGCTTATGACAATTACTTTGCTTTTTTTGGAGGAAACAGGCACAATGCAGAATGGAAGATCTACGCTGTGCCTTTTGGGCAGGGTCATACCGTGAAAAGTAAAAGCGTGTTGAACACGTTAGCAACAGTAGCTGCCTTTTTGAACCAGCATTAGATACATTCTAGTAGCTCCGCCGACAAGGCCGAAGTCATCATAGAACACCATTGAAAAATGAAATTAACCAAAATTTTGCGAAGAAAAATTTACAAGGTCAATGCAACAAAGTTGTTTTGCTTGTAGCCCAGCTTTGTTTGGAAACTTCTGAAACCAGCGTAAATTTATTCACATTTTTCATTGGCCAACATAAGCTGAGCGATGAGAATAGAATGACTTAAATGAGAATGAATCATTTTACCATATTTTAAATGATTAAATTAATTCCAGGCTGCATAAAATCTGCAAATGAAGGTCCTGTTATCCCTGGTGGAGACAACCCTACTACACCGTCCACCAGCACATGTCGAGAACCTGATTATTACCACTGTGACTCGACTTCGACTGTATGCATTCCACCTGATAAAGTATGCGACTTCCAACAAGACTGTCCCAGTGGAATTGATGAAGATAATTGCCGTAAGTTGTCCTGATTTTAATCGAGGTTTATCGCCTGCATTACTGCGTTTTTAAAGCAGCACTTTGCTCCCTTTGTGGTTTCAAAAGTTGCTAAAGCAAGACTCGAGCTTAGAATCTTTGGTTTAAACCTTTCCGCATCTTTTTAGCCCTTCAAGCAACTCTACGGTAAATTTCCTTCTGTATGGATATCTTCTTAAACCTCCTTTTGCTTTTATCTTAGCAACGTCTCGACCGTAGCAGCCCCAAAAATAAAGCAGGTGTAGTTGGTTTATGAAATTTACTGGGCCGATCAACACATCCAGTTCGCTCTACATTCTTACAAAATTGTTGTTTCCTCCACATGTTAACCGGAGAGCATTTTGTCAGAGTACAGTAAAATGCAGAAATAAAATTACAAATTTATGTGCTGCAGCTGCATCCTGTAGTTTTGATGGTGAAAACGCAATAGATGGGAGCCAATGCGGTTGGGAAGAAAATACTGTGACTGCAGTGGATTACTTCAACTGGGTTATAAATAAAGTGGAAGATGGTGTAACAGGGTAAGAATCGATTTGTATACATAGCAACTTCATGCACTCTATACACAGTAGCAATATTACAACACCTTTTAAAAAATCTGCAACGGAGTCGTCATCAATCATGGATCTAATTTCAAGGAGTAAGAATCAACAGTTTATTGCTTTTTAATGAGATATAACCACACTGGAAAACAAAACATCTGCGCTTCAACGGTAATCAATCAAATAAAAATCTGGTAATTTTGTAGAGAGTTGCGAAGAAGCATTAAGTCATTTTTAAAAAATTTTGTCTGATAGCTTCATGCGAACTAATAATCAAAATGAACTCTTCAATAGATCACAGTTGTTTTTTGTGACATGCTGGATAAGCAGGTTCCTTTCCAAGCGACAATGATTTTATGAGTTTCCAAATACTGTACGGATTATCAGCAGATAAATTGTTTAGAATGGTTCCTCCATTTGATCACACATCTTCATCTACTTACGGTGGTGTGGCTTACATTGTTAAATCAGGATTCAGTGCTTCTCAATTGGCTCAGTTCGACAGTCCCACATACAACAAAGCTCATAGTACTTGCAAGGTAAGGGAGGGTAATTTTTGGTTGTGTAGATTATGATCATGATTTAAATAAAATTTGCAGTTCATTTTGACATAGGTGGTATATCGTTTTCGATGAAAGTTTTTAGATTGTTTCTACTCCATATGGTACATTTTATTAAAACACCTTTTTTTAGATTTTTGTGCTTTTTGACTTTTAGATCCAGTTCTGGTATTTCCAAAATGGTGCTTCCCCTGGTACTTTGGAGGTGCTGTTAGTTGAAGGATTAGAAAGGCATGTTATGTTCGCCGCCACTGGTGATCATGGGTCGCAATGGCAGAAATTAATCCTGGATGTTGGAAAGCGCAGAAGTTCATTCCATGTGAGTTTAAGCAAAACGAAGATATAATTTTAGATTATTTGCAAAATTGCCAGTCTTTTTATGTGAGCGAAAGATATTGTGTGTGTGCGTGTGTGTGTCGAAGGTACCAAAGGCAGGGCAGGTGTCTTCAAAATCCTAGAGCTGATGTTTAAAAGAGAAACAAAATGGTATGTGATGTCTCTCGAAGAATAATATTGTAAAATGAAATGCTAAGTAATACCGTAACACATCTTTTCTCAGATTTCTTTTGACAAAATTGATGAAGGCCAATACAATGGCAGAACGGCACTGGATGACATTTCGATGGTGGATTGTAACGTTCCTGCTCCGGCTCCTTCCTGTGACTCTCCCGCTGATTTCCTGTGCCCTGGCACCTCAGTGTGTGTGAACAGGCACACTGCTCTTTGCGACGGTGTTGATGATTGTGGGGATGGCTCTGATGAGCTGAATTGCGGTATGTTACGATTATTTTTTGATAATTATTCTGATATCATACTTTTTATGCTAAATGCAAGGCCAATTATAAGTTGTAATGTCGTTAAAAATCGAAAGTGTTAGGTACCACAAATAATGAGACTTTTCTAGCTAAATTTAAACCGTGGGTTATAATTGTGTCGAAAGCAGCGTTGTTCTATAACACAAGCATTACAAATGCGTAAACCGCTACAACGATGAGTTGAGAAGCTCTCCTGGTGGAGACCTAGACAGATTATGATAGTGATTAACAGATCTGTGTTGTTGGATGACTGGTTTGGAGCAATGGCGGCAATCTATGTCTCATCGCTTGATTCTTTGTTTATATGCATCAAATTGTGCATAATTTATGTGAAGCGCTTGTTTATATAAGACGTGTGAATTTACAAGTGGTGTTGTCAAAATTAAAAAGTGTCTTTTTGTTGGCGTCATTACTGAATTTAAAGTCCAAAAAGTCAGATCTCCAAAAAATCTGTGGAAGTGTCGCGTATTGGCAAACAAGGAAAATACAATGTGTAAATGATATTGTGGGGGTAATTTACTCGTCAAGATCTTGCCGAGTCAATTTTAGCCCGCGGTCTCTAAAAAGTTGCCGACCTTTTCCGTGGTTTAAAGGGTTTGTAGCTAGGCAACGTGGTGAGTTGCCCCGTAAATTTATAGCTTAAAGCTTAATAGGATGGATTAGGAAGGAACCTTGTTGATAGCTACATGGTTTGTTTTCATCTTTGCACAATTACTTCAACACAATGAATAAAAAAATACAGACAGAAAAGTATGCAATTATTGGTTTTTCGGCAAAATTTGTGAAAATCTTTTTATTGGACTGTCATGGTTTATATTTAATTATTTTTTCATGAGAATGCTCAAACTTTTGATGTCGTTAGGTCACCTGTGTAACTGGAGTAGTCAGTATAGGGGAAATTCGAGTCCGTGTAAAATACTCGAGTTGTTTGTACAAAATGGTGCGATTCAAGGCTTGAGATCATTAACTCAAGATTAAACTTGACGCTTTATTTCAAGCGACTTGTTTCCAATCCTGCAAGTATAGTACGATAGAAGCCAAAGCCGCGCACTAAAAAGTAGAGAAGTAGAGGCATGTCTCTCACCGTTTCTCATGCTGAGCACATGTACACCTTCTAAAACTTTACTTCGTTATTTCTAGATCTTTCCTATATTACCGACTTTGAATCAAGTCTTGGATTGTGGAGTCAGGAAGCAAATTATGATGATTTTGATTGGATCCGCAACCAAGGGGCGACCGCCACTGCTGGAACCGGTGATGCTGGCGTTTCAAATTGCATCTAATATTAATTTGACCAACTTGATTAAAAAACTTGTGATGTGTAGTAGTTATTTGAACTAAAGTTAGTTTATCCCTTTCAGACACGAGTTAAACTAAAAGCAAAAAGTCCAGTTTCTGCATTAAATATAGCTTGTTTGAGGTCAAAAAATCCAACTTTGGTGAAAATTTGTCATTATCATGCACAGCTTGCATAATGCACGATGGTGTCATTTTACAACACTTATACTCAAGGAGGAAAAAAATTTGTGAGTCACAATTGACACTAAAATCACTGAAAGGGATGATATAAGACCAGTTTTTGAGTTTCTACTTGAAAAAGTTGAATTCCCTTGAATTTAATGTGCTTGTTAAATCAATCTAAAGATTTACAGCAAAGTAGCACAAACAAGATTTTGAGAAAAAGTTTGATGAAATTTAAAGTTTATTGCTGCAACTTTATTCTTCTATTCCACTCTTTAAGTTTTTATGGGCCAAAACTGTTTTGACCCAAACACTTGAGAGTAGAATAAAATTATTGGCCGTTGTTTAATTTGTGTCTACTTGATTACAGGACCTTTGCGTGATCATACTTTTTCGACCAAGACCGGATATTTCCTCTACGCTGATGCAAGTTCAAGGATTTCAGGAGACAGAGCGTGGATCAACAGTCCAACTCTGAAACCAACTGATCAGAACCCCAACTGCGAGGTAAAGAACTTTCAACTTTTACATAACGGGACGCCACACCTTTATGTGGAAGACAGGTGGCCCAGACACCTCGGAAATAGCAACTCCCAAGCGAGTGCGGACATACCGTCCAAAACATAGCGATACATCTCTTTCTCGTGAATGGAGGATAAATATGGTAAAAAATACCGTAAATAAAATAATAAAAAAATTATTTAGATATTTATCAGTTTTTTAACTAAAATCTGGTAATTATTTTTTATGTCAGACGGTAGGTGTCCGCAAGCCATTTGTGGATGCTAGAAGACATTATGTCCTGCCCAGAAAATTTGTGTAAATGTTTCAAAGGACTGTGCACAATAACATATCAGCTATTTGCCCTGTTTCGTCACCTTACTTGCTGTCAATAAGTTTAGTCGCGTGCGTTGCAAAAATCTGACGTCATTTACGCTGTTTTAACTTTTGTGAAACTCGTGTAAAACCATAAAACCAAATGCTGGAAAACGGGATTATTTTTTGAAATTTACAAGATATGCTTTAGTGTTGGTTTTTGCAAAAAAAAAAGTTAAAAATATGTAGCTTTCAACGCGGTATCATGAAAAGTTTGCAGCAATACTTGCTATTAATGCCGTGCAACCGGGCATACATTGTCTTTAAAGACGGAGAAATGATTGTATATTTTGCAGCTTCGTTTCTGGTATTACATGTACGGAGCTGACGTATATCGGCTTTCTGTTTACACGAAGACGTATGAAAACTCAGGATGGATTCACTTGAATGATTACAACAAACCCGCTGAAAGTACTTTGTGGAATCTAGCCAGTGTTCCTCTTGGTGTACAGGAACAGCCATTTATGGTAAATAATTCTCACCTATCTTGCAGCCTGTGGTATGCCAAGTGTAAAACATAAGATAATTTGGATTTTTTGTTTGCATAGATATAGGCTGGATAAAGAGTCAACTTGCAGTTTGGAAAGCACTACGTTGTAAGAATGCTTTAAACGTGAACAAGAAAGCATAAGCTTAAATTAAAAAAAAATTCTTTCGCTTGTGCGTATGACAAAATGAGCAACAATAAATTTTAAGTAAAATCAACTGCCGTGCGCAAAATCCAAAAAGTATCGAAAAACAGTTAGGTTAGATTATTAAGTCATGATACGCTTGTATTTTCTAACTTTGACAATTGCTATCAATCGGTGGAATATGTGATCATAGTCATATCTCTCTCTCTCTGGGCCTAGGCATGTTTTTGTTCTTAAAATTGAGATTTATTTTTATAGCAACGCAACAAGGAAACAAACTAAGATTAGGATTTTGAATTAGGTGATTGCCATTGCTATCATTTAATATTCTTTTTTATAAGATTAATGTACGATACAGTACTACAGGTATCAGTACACTTTAGCTTACTCTGCAAATGCACTCTAAAAGCACAAACAACAGCAAATGTTTTCAACAGGTCATAATTACTTACTAATAGCTTATCACTAAGGCTGAATGTCATTGGTGGATAATCATGGAGGTTTTGGGTGATTAGAAAAGGATAAAGTTATTTGATTGACAGGTGGTGATGGAAGCAGTGATTGGAAACGGACAACTTGGTGATATTGCTATAGATGACGTGTCCTTCTCGACTGAATGCTCGTTTGATTCGTCAAGTAAGATGAGTTCACTAATTATTGGAACATTCCTCTAAGGAAGATAGTGTGGATATTAGCCGTAAGAGTTTCATAAACCTCACTATTTTCCGTTATATCCGCTAAACTCAACCGATTCAATTTAAGCCTTGACCAAGCCAATTAACTTACGTAGCCCGTCCAGTTGGTTTTTATTTCCGGAGGGAGTGAGCGGTCTTTTCGTGAGTGCTGCAGCAAAAAGAATTTGGAGGTTAAATTTAATATTTTCTGAATTTCAAAAATTTTGTTTGATCTGTGTGAGAAGAAAAACATGTATACAGCAAAACATTCTTTGCTATAGATGCAGTAAAGCAGTAGAAGCAGCTAATGCTTCGATGTTGAAGTAGATGCTGCAAAATTCGAATCCAACATCCTCTATAGTGTGAAAAGCAAACGAGTTTGGTATAAGTTGTCTATAGATACCAATGCTGATTATTTCAATAACTTACAGTCGTCCTACCCACCCTGCCTGGAGGTGGTCCCCCTACCGAACCAGCCCCACCATCTTCTTGTAATGCGGAGACTCAATTTTCGTGTCGGATGACGTCATCAGCAGTTGAGAGCTGTATACCAAAAGAGCGTGTGTGCGATTTCAGAACAGATTGTTACGACAAGTCTGACGAGTCGCATTGTGGTACGTAAATACGACGAAACGACATCGTCTTAGTAATAAACATTGGTAACTTTTCGGAAAGAGCTCGAAAGAGAAGACCTCAGAGTCGGAAAAGTTGAGTGTGCAATGCAAGCTTTCAAGTTTCATTTCACTTTCTGCGCTTCATCAGATTAAAACAATTAGCTGCTAATTGCCCATCCAACATGATGTTTTGAAAAAAGGGGTTTAATTGGCTGATTGCCAATGGTAGTCAGCTTTTACAAAAGTGTAGCTACTTGTTTGCAATTTGCATTCGTTACTTGAAATAAACTGGTATTTTTCCCTGTCTTGGCCTTGATCGGGTTCACAAGATAAACTTGAACAACAGCAGTTTTATATTGCCTTATCCTAATCAAATGCCGCATGAATTGCTTCTTTAACGTAAGGCTACTCAAATCATGAAGAGATAATTATTAAATTTTTTTAGCTGCCGTTTCAATTGATAACAGCAACGGGCAGATTGATGACGCTTAAATTATGATCGATAATGTTATAGACTTTCTCTAATGCAGTAAAGCTTAGAAAATTATTTACGATATTTTGGTTTAGTTTCCACTACTTGTGATTGGGAAAGCGGATTGTGTGGATGGGAAGTCTCTAGCATTGATCCAAGGTAAAACTTACTTAACTCACTTTCACTTCATGTCAATGAAACATGACAAAGGTGCAGGAAGGAAAACAGTATTAAATAAAAGCAGCAGCGAGTGTGGAATAAAATTTTTCGTTTCATAAAATTTTCCATATTTATGTACTTTTGTCTCTAAGCATACCATACCGTTGCTAAGATGCAGAAATAAGAAGTACCATTACGTCATCGCACCTAAAATCTACTACCAGACCCAAGGATCTACGCTTTGCAAAAATTGCATTGCATGCTTTTTTAAAACTTTATTCCATTTTTACAAGGACATATTAATTTGCACTTTGTTATTACGTTATCAACTCATTTTTTTAGACTACCATTGGACACAAAGTTCGGAGTACCACTTGCATCCAACTTTTATACATTCCTTCGTGGACAACCAAAGGCAATGACTGATGAAGAATCTGGAAAACGTCCTGTGACAGACCACTCCTTAAATAGTGATGAAGGATACTACTTGTATGCTGATAGCGCTTTGACGGCCGATGGGTTATCAACACAGGTAACGGAGTTGCTTCTATTCAGAACATAGGTTACCTGGTCGCTTAGAACAATCTTCCATATTTCATATTTAGAACAGTTGACTGGCTCGTAACAGTGGAACAAATACTCCAAGACCATTGTGATTTCCCGAGCTTCTTAACGCGCTTGATACTGTTTCCAACAATTTGCTTTTTTCGGAATTGACTGAACATAAATTTTAAAAAAGTTTATTTTCAAAGGTACAACAGCGTGGTTTTGATGCGATTTAAACCCGCAGTTATGGATCAATCGAAAATGTTCGACTTCACTCAACCGCATCGTAGCCGTGAGCTTATTGCTATATTTTTCTTTCAGTTATATTCGTCGTTCATCAGTTCTACTGGACCCCAGTGTACTTTGAGGTTCTTCTACTGGATGGGCGATAACGCTGATGACTCAATTGACTCTTTCCACGTTTTTTACAACTACCAGAACAGCGATAACGATCTGAAAGAACTCTGGTCCAAATCTGGTTTCCAGGGACCAGGGTGGCATGAAGCTAGAGTATTTATTGGGCCTGTGGTCAATACACAGGTTAGTCGTTTGTTGTAGCTTTACTTAAATAAGTTACCATTGTAGGCAACATATATATATATGTTACTTCATATATTCTTTTCAAGTTTACCTTTATAAAAATTGAACCGTTTAAACGCGTCGCTACTGAAATGGTAGATACTGCGTATCCGACCGTTGCTAGACAAATACTTGTAGATGATTAAAACTCAAGCCAACGAACATTGGTGTTCCGCATACGTGCAGGCAAGAAGGTAGAAGTGTAATTTGAATCTTGCTTGCTATTATGACCTTATGATTTAAAAACGTTGCAAGTTCAAAAACTGAGTGAGCGTTTGTCCTTTTTCCTCCTCTCGGATTATCTCACAGGGCTACCGACTTTGAGAGAACTCTCAGGAATGACTTCTCAACAGCTTTCTTCCAATTTAAAAACAGCATTTAGCTCAAGCGTAAAAAAAACGAAAGCTGTTTTTGTCACTGATTGCGTCACAGAGACAGCTTCAACTTTGTTGCTCGTCAGATCATCATTGAAGCCAGAAGGACTACTGTAGAAGCTGTTGACATCACAATTGACGATCTAGAATTTTTGAATTGTCCTCCAGTTCTACCTAATGAAGTTTCCTGCGGCAGTTCTCAGTTCCTTTGCGCCAACAAGGTTAGTGCACAATGCTAATTCGTAAGTAGTTTTAAGAATCTGCAGGGAAGTGAAAATTATGACTTTAGAGCAGGCATTTTTTCAATGCTCGTAACAGCAACCTACTTTAGACACCAAGTTTTTTTCGGGAAAGCCATAAAGCTAAAATAAGTTTTGTCGCAAAAGTAAATTGGTACCTAAAATTCTTTAAGAACATACGCGAGATCGAATAAATCTTCTTGTCAATGAGAAAGAGAATGTAGGGTGTCGTTATCTTGGTCTTTGAGAAAACAGCATAGTACTAGTTCCTTTTCTTAATACGCCTTTTGCTAATTAACTATTGTTACCATTTTATGCAGGTTTGCATTGATGAGAGTCTTGTATGCGATTATGCTGATGATTGCGGTGATGCTAGTGACGAGTTAAGCTATACTTGCTACAAGAAACAACCACGGTTGGTCTGGTGTTTTTATTTTGATATTTTTTTGGATATACAAGTGCTTACTACTGTATATGATTAACATTTTTTCAAGTAATCGTTGTTACGTATAATTAGTACCTGGTTCTTTGTGAAGTTATTTTGAATCAAAACCAGGCAAGTACTGTACTTAGTATTTGGTGTAGGTAGTTCTTCGTATTTTGCGTTAAGTAGCTCTTACTTTTTTGTATAATTAGCCATCAAATCGCTTTTGTAATTTTTTCGTGAAGTTTAATAACCAGCTTGGTTAGATTTTGCCCCTAATCTTTTTGCGTGACTTTTATTTCAAATTTCTTCCCAGGTGTGATTTTGAACACGATTTGTGTGACTTTGTCCGAGAGCCTGGCGACTTCCAGTGGCAGTTTACTTCAGGACGAGTTCAAATGGGCACCACTCTATTGCCCACTACTGACCATACCACTCAGCGACCAGAAGGCCACTTTATGCACGCTGACCAGACCACTGGGTCAGGGTTGACAGTTGGAAAAGCGCGGATTGGAACTCCAGGTAACCCCAGGTTTATGCCGCTAAAACAAAACCAAATTTGCTCACAATTTAGAAGATTGCATTGATTGTAGTTTACAAGTCGTGGTCCAGTGCCACTTTAGAGTTGCATCTTTTAGTAGCCGTGTAGCGAGCATAAACTACCCTACAAACTTTCATGATAGTCTTATTTGCTTTTTATATTTTGATTGACGGTACAAGTTTCTGTACCCTACCTCTACATCTAAAAACTCCTAATCTGTTAAAAACAAGCTGGAAGTGGGTAAAAGTAGATACGATTATCGTGTCCTTGGTACAATAAATTTTTTCTGTTTCTAGGTTTGTTTTTACGATCTTCTTCTGACTGTTCGACGAGATTCTATTTCCACATTGACTCAAGTGACAATACTTTGAATGTGTATACCAGAAATCAGTGGGATACAAACCCAGATACAGGACTTACATTCATCTACTCAACATCCACTGCATCAGATGCAGGCATCGGTGATTTTTGGCAACGCGCAGAAGTCCAAGTGCCAGTGCCATCTAACTCAGATTTCCAAGGTAGGTGCACTCGGTAGGCATACTAGATCAATAGCTATAAGTCACTATCAATAGTTGCTGTGCTTTGACTTTAGTATTGGTAAATAAAATGATTAAGTTATATGCCCTCAGCTTACTGTTCTGGAAGTTATGTCCACCCGCCACGAGCTTACAACATCTAGCTACATCTGCTAATGCAACTTGTTAAATTTGAAGTCTTGTCTTCTCCCGACCATACAGTTATTGATCAGTCAAGAAATTTTTCGGTTGGTATAAAGTTTTTCATTTTTGAAACAAACTTTTTTTTGATTGGTTTTCAGTGATTTTTGAAGCAGTTTACACAAATACTGGATATACTACCACCGTTGCGGTTGATGATGTAAGTTTCAGCGATGGGTGTGCTTATGACAAATATGGTAACCATGGAGACTTGCCCACCCCCCCACCAGGTCCATCGAATTGTGATCCAGGTTATTATCCTTGTGCTGCGGAGAACAAGTGCTACGAGACAAGCCAGAGATGTGATTTCTTTGATTTCTGCGGGGATGCGCAGTACCCGAACGGTCCTACTGATGAGAACAGCTGCGGTATGGGCTTATATTTCTTTATTGATCCTAAATTTATCGACTATTGTTCTTGTTTCATTTTTCCGATTTGCAGTAGTTAGTTTTGGAATTATCTATTAAACAAAAGCAATAAATTGTTTTAAAAGCCAGAACAACGCTATAATGTCTCATTTCCTCTGTGCAACTTTGCAGAATAGTTTTGCAGTTTTTCTTAATACTCTACAACTTAATTTTCTTGTATTTGTGAGTATCTATTGTTTTTTTTATCCCGTTCTTTATGTAACGGTCCATTTGTACTTTTTGGTGGTTTGAGATGTGAACTTCCATATGACGCTGTGTTTATAAATATATGGTTCGTTTTTAACATATGCAGACGTAGGCTATTTTATTTATATTCGTGTGCTCAAGCATACGTCCTTCATAAACATGCATCATTTAATTTGCAATTTTATATAACATGTCACTGTCTATATGCATTGATTCTGTGATATGTATTACTATATTTCTTGTTGCTTAAAAGCATATTAACTTGTTAATTTTTGGGTTATTAAAGATTTCTGTTGAACGTTTGCGTACAATTCCATTAATTTTCTTATGTTAATTCATTTTCATTTTTTAGGATATTCTTGCAACTTTGAAGTGGATGCCTGTGGATGGACCAACTCTGTTTCTGCTTCTTATAACTTTAATTGGAATTGGAGATCACCTGCTCAATCTTCATCACAGGGTCCAAGCACAGATCAGTCTACAGGGTTCGTTATCATATAAAGACGACTTTTTTCTTTTTGATATCTGTCTTTGTTTACAAACTCTGGTCCAAATCCTGGGATCTTGCCAAACTCCTTAATCAACATCCGTGCTTCCATATTTGAAAAATGATGAAATAACATCATCAATGAATATAATCAACAATTGATCAATATTAAACTTTATGACATTTTAGAACATCTACTGGACATTATATGATTGTCAACACTGGTCCTTCCATGCAAGTAGGAGCAAAAGCTCATTTGAGATCCGATGTTTTCCAACGCTCTTCAGAGTCCTGCACCATGACTTTCTACTACAACATGAATGCAGTTAACAGCCAGGTATACTTTCTTGTGATTAATCCTGCCAAACAATATCTTGTCACTGGAGTACTTTTGCATCTGGCAGTTTTGATATTAGGCAACACTTTTTGACTGCATTATAGCGACGTATTTTTGTTTCGAAATTTTACTAAAATGTAATGATGAGCACACTGAATACTTTTGTTGTCACATGACAGTCTTCATGACATCACTTACTGGATGTTCTACCAATTTTTACAGAATACCAACATTGGAAAGTTGCAAGTGTTGAAGAAGACGGACAAACAAGAACCGGAGGTGATATATGACGTGCAGTTTGCCCAAGGATCTAGCTGGGTACCAGGAACGCTCAAGATAGGATCGGAAAGGTAGTGATAAAGAAATAAAAATATTCAACTCATCGAACACAAGATGAACGTAGAGTTTGGGATTCTGAAAAACGATTTTACAATCTTCGAGTCAGCAACTTGCTGATTTAAAGTTTTTCCGCAAAGCAAAAAGCTTTTATTCGCAAAACAGTTCATGGCAAAATAATTAAATATTTTCCTGTACAGCAGTAGCAAAAGTAGATTTCCCAACTAACTACAAAAGTAAGGGCTGTAAAGAAATAGTTATCATAAAATAACGTATGTCCAAACGTACACTTAATATGCAAGTTATTTGTGTGCGTTGGTCTATGTTCTATTTTCAAGTCTTTCACCAGACTGAGTAACCACGGAGGATGGACTGCTCTGCTCCACCACCTATTCCTGCATAAAGATGGAGGAATCCCGGTTTAGTGTCTTTTCCATGGAAACAAGTTTGCCCGAATTTTTTCCGCATTACTTCTTTCATTCAAAGCGTCAAGCGAAAAAGCTGTTGATGTAGTTTTAATAAAATTTTTGGCATATCAACGATGTACCAGTATTGTGGATCTACTCACTGCAATGGTGATATAGCAGTTGGTATACCTGGGTTTTATTCCCTTGTCAACTCATACCTAAGATTTTACAATTTATCTGCTTGTTGCTTGGTATAGAAGTAATAGTTTGAAAAAACTCCGGCAATTTTTCTTGCAGTGTCCGTGGGCAAGGCACTAAGCATTGATTGCTCGACCTCTATGCGACAGCTGATGATTAAACTAAACACTCCGGCCTTTGCGGTAACTCCGTTTGAACAAAAGCTTGGAAACAGAACGCGATCTCTCACGCGTAAATAAACAGCTTGCATAAGTAAAATTTAGCGGTAAAGATAATTCCACTCAAAGTTCGAGGACTTTAGTTTTCAGTTCAATTAAAAAAAATGTTTTATTCAGGTCATTTGAAATTGTGTTTGAAGTAATAAATGGAGAAGAAGCTGGCTATATTGCTATTGATGACATTTCATACATAACCTGCGCTGATCAAGAGGCAGGTCAAACCTGTAGCTCTCAGTCATTTACGTGCGGAGACAAACAGTGCATCTTCTTTGATGAGGTCAGTAAAATGTCTTCAAAATTGAGAAATTGCATGTTTTGGTTGAAGTATCTTGCGTTGCATTGGTTTTAGGCTTAAATATATGCTAGTTTTTGTGTATAATCTGCATAATTGACACTCCTATTAAAGCTCATTGGCTTTTGGTTTGCAGCTGTTGTTTTTTGAAGACTTTGATTACGTTATACGTGAACAAAAAAATGTTACCTACGTCTATAGTCAGGATCTAATTTTTGAGATAAAAATCGTTTGAAGCAGCATTAGAAAACTAGACCTTGAACAGCAGCCAATCATACAACGCTCTATTTCTGTTTATATGGTGTTACCCTGCTGCATCTCTTGAATACAAAGATGAAGTTGAGGTGCAGATGCCTGACATGCCGAAATAATTTTTTGATCTGCATTAGTTGAAGGTGCATATTTCAACGTGCGTTGAATGCTTTTTATTTTGTTTGTCAAGTGTATCAAAAATTTTTTTACTTGAAAAACAGGCTGAGATCAGGAAACCCTTGTCAGCGTAGAGTCTGGTTTGTACTTTTCGGTGTGTGATTGCAGAGAAATACGTTGTGACAGCTGTGCTGACAACTTCTGAACAGGTCTAAACAAAATTGTTTCATGTATGCGTAGTTTTCACATCATCAAAAGATTTGGATCTTTAACTCAAATAAACTTGTGTTATAGGTCTGTGACCAAAAAGACGACTGCTTTGATCAGACAGACGAGGACGGTTGTATTTTGCAACCCTGTGATTGTAGTTTTGATAGTGGCGTATGGGACACTGGATGCAGTTACATTCAAAATAGAGATGACAACTTGGACTGGCAATTGTCAAATGGACAAGGTAAATGAATTGCAATAAAATTGTTCCATGATGCACAGCTCATTTACTAAAAATAGAAAGTGAACTAACAGCTACTCCCTGATAATTGGCTCTTACTGCGCTCTACTTTACTGGGTTGAAATGATAAGGCTGCTGCTTAATGCTTGCCCAGCTCATCATAAAAGGCGATTTTGTCAACACCAATCATATTTTGCCTCGGCGGCGATACATTTCAATCTGTAGATTGGGTCGGTTGGAGATGGACTATTGCTTTCCTGATTTGTTTATATGCGTCTGCTTGCTTGGTGAAGGTTGTAATGAAAAGGTGACGTATTCCGTGCAATGTTTCAATTCCAATATATCTTAAGCCAGAGGTTCCCAGTTGAGGGGTGGCGACACATTGGTGCGTCGTTTGGAGAAAGTAAGGGCATCATTAGTTTACATCCTTGATGAACCTTTTTGAAATCGAACCAGCGTTCAAAGGCTTTTGTCTTTATCATTGACCAAATGACCTCTCTTTTTTGTTGGTCAACTCATCTCGAGAGATTTTTCGTCCCTACTTTTGACTTGATGAACTTTTTTAAAACTTTGTTTTGAGTTCAACTTGTAGAGTGCGTCTTTTTGATTTTATAGATGGGATTGGTGGTCGGGAATTTGTAAAAGTTGGGAACCTCTGTTTTAATCTTTTTAAGCTATGGACTTCTCGAAAAGTTTAGTAAAGCCATGGATCCCTTATATTTTTATTAAATTATTCGTTGAAAATATGTGGGTGAAATGTACTGTATGATGAAAATTTTGCAGCTCCGTCACGTTCCGTAAAAGTAAAACCAAAGGAAACTTAACTTTGTTTCCTATTCTATAGTGATAGAAATGGAATAGATAAATTTCTTTCAGGATTGAATTCCGGCGAGGAGATTTTCAACGGCCCTAGTGCGGACCACACTCCGTCAACCACGAACGGAAAGTTTGCGATGGTTAACTTGGCACTGATGAAACTCGGCGATGTTGCAAAGTTCACCACCTGTTTAATGCCAGCCAGCAGTGAAGTATGCACGCTCAGATTCTGGTACTTTATGTCCGGTAAGTAGCAAATGTCCTCTAGTTTTATATTTCGGTATTTGTTTGCGCTTGACTACCACAGGCATCGAATGCTGTTGTATGTACAAAAACGTTAGCCCCGCGCATACTCAGCAGGTCGCACGAATCAAATATTGGGCTTCAACTAATGGTAGTTTGTCTTTGTAATGGTGCGGCTATCTTAATGCAATTTATTTTCATGGGTGGTGCAACATAATATACTTTTGCTCTTTGGTTTAATGTTGCTATGAAGCTGGTATAGCGTCCTGTAAAATTTGCTTTATGAGCCTAATACCTGTTTCGTATAATGTTGTCGCTCCAAGGGAAAAATTAACACAAAAAGAAAGAGTGAAAACGAAAATTTAGGGTATTTTCTAGAAGATTAGGGTTTGACCCTAAGCCAAATTTAAGCGCTTGTTATAACAAACTACCGCTTCTTGATTTACTGTGCACTTATTAATTGGGATTATTTACACAATGGAGCTTTGAAAAAGCTAAAAACGAGTCAAGTGTGATCCTAACGGACTTGTTTTTAGTCTTTTGTATTAGTCTATGATAAGTGTTGTGGTCTGCATTGAGGAAGATCTCTCATAACATCATTTTAATGTCGTGATGTTTTGAAAAGATGCTCAATCAGTTTTCCGTTTCCTTCCACCGGTTTTTATAGGAGTTACCTCCCCTTCACCTGTCTGCCACATCAAGAGAAAGGAACCACATTAAGTAAATCACTAAAGAACAAAACAAGTGAACTTTCCGGCTTTTCTCCACACCATCCCTTTCGTGTTGAGCGTCTAGCATAAAAACTGTGATTATTATTTTTATAATCTTCGGGATGATTTGGCGTAGGAACTAAACCCAAGTCTTTCTCTTGCAAAGCCGTCGCTCTCGCCTCGACATCATTACATTGGTTTATGACAAGCGTAAGCAGCTCCAACTACTAACTGCACATAAGGCAAAGTATAAACTTGTAAAGAAGGCGACCTATTGATGCGACTCTGCTCTGTTTTAGGCACCGATGTCTCTTCTATTCTGCGAGTTTACATCTTATCGACTTCTGGATTGCGAAACCAAGCTGCCATGTTTGTTGGAAACAGCGCGCTAAGTGGTGGCGGTGCTGGGTGGAAATACGCTTCAGTGCCTTTAAGCAGTTTTGATGACTTTCGAGTCGAGTTTGAAGTAGAAGCAACAGGAAGCGGTTCGTCGTTGGCTGGTTACGTAGCGATTGATGACGTGTCATTCACTGATGCGTGTCGATCAGGTATGTCACTTCATACTCTTAGGGTAGAATTAGAAAAGGGCTATACACTAACAAAGTTTAGTTATAAACCAGTTTTGAAGCTCATGTCTTCCACGGGACGCAGTGATGAAACTGCAAACCCATCATGTCGCAAGATATGACTGTTGTAACGTTCATCAGAGGACTAGTCCATCTTGTTGAATTACGGGGTTACTAGTCTGAAATTTATATTAAACCGTGGGTTAAAATGAACTTCGCTTTCTTCAAGCTTGATCTTCATTAGGTTTGCGGCTTAAACCTGGCTGGCTGTTTCATGCTATGCCTTCATCCCAACGAAGAGTAGGGTTAAACGACAGTTTAAAATGAACCCAAAAGCGAGACTTTTAAAAGTTTAGTCATGACTAGTGACCGTACACAAGCACGTACTAACCAGAAGTTTCTTCACTTATTATTACGACGTCATCGTATATGAGCTCTGTGGCGAGGTTCACGTGGTGGGAGATGATGACTTCTATCTCCCTTCATGGTAACTGCACGATTAAAGTAGATTTATATCAAGTGGAGTATTTATCGCAAACATAATGACATTGGTGGAAACCTAAGTTGCCATGTCAAAAATGGTTCTAGGTCCGCGCAAACGGTTTGATAATGGGGAAAAACAAGTGAGCCGAGATTACTTTGGTCACGCTTGATCTCTTTCCATGATCGTTTTAAATGCAGGTTTTTGATCGTAAAATTGAAATTTTGCTCAGCCAGCAAAATTCAAACATAGCTTGGAAACGGACTCTTAGGTCGCATGCTTCAGACCTGCAAAAGCCTACAGTGAACACGGAAGTAAAGTAATTATGCCGGGCGAGTGAATGAAAAATATAAATTGTTTAGGTCAAGGTCCCACTCCTTCTCCTATTGTTTGCGATAAATCACAGTTTTCCTGTATCAACAACGGAGTGCGTGAGTGTTTGCCGAATTCTTGGAAATGCGATGGTTATCCTGACTGCCAGGATGGAACTGATGAAGTTGGATGCCCTACTGTAACTGACTCTCCCAAAACAACACCAGACCAGAATACTGGTAAATGTACAGAAGTGCAGGTGAGGTTTTATTTGTGCTATATTACTTTAAACTAAATGCAACCATTTATAGTTTTTTAATATAACGCATGTACATTTTTTTGATTTGGTGTGAATTCATAAGTTAGAAACCTGACTGACAACACCGTGTTCTTTGAAACACAGCGAAAAACGTGTTGACAAACTTAGAAAATATTTTATTCGTTTCCGCTAAAGAATTGGCGGTGCTTACGATTTAGAGCACATGGATCGCAAACACCTCAGCTAAGCGAAGAAAACTGGTATTTTTGAGGTCGCCACAGCGCAGAAATTACAGGCTATGTGCCTCAGAACTTCTCTGCCAACCAAATTCCTAGATGTAATAGCTTTTAAAGATACGAAGTAGAGTTTACTGCTTAGTTTCTGGTATTCCGTTAAATTTTTTTATTTGCAGTATCGCTGTGCTGATGATACTTGCATCCCAAGTCTGATGGCGTGTGATGGCGTGCCAGATTGTGCGTTTGGAGAGGATGAAGACTCCTGTCCCGCAAACTCCTGTCAAGTAGGATCCTTCCTTTGCAGATATGGAAGACCATCATGCCTTAGTTCAGGCCTACAATGTGATGGAAAAGTTGATTGCCCAGAAGATAATGTAAGTGAATATGTGGAAACCTTTGCGGTTTTCTGTAGCAGTTTTGTACAGACCTGGTTCGGAATTACAAATACTGCATGTGCAGAACATTTTTTCTACAAGCATTGCAAGAAGGCAGAGTACATTGCCTAAAATTGCTTTTTCCAAGGATGCATGGGTTGAAAAAAGTAACAGGAAACCGTTGCCAGAAACTACTGGTGGTTGCAACTCAAACCGAAAAATTGAATTTACACGTTTGTCATTACATTACAGTCCATCAAACCACATTTTCTTTCCTTATTTACTAATTTCGCTTAGAACGCCACAGCATTATAGCAACTTGACATTTTGACCTAATTTTGCTACCCATTTTCGGAAGCGAGGGTGAAAATGTTTACTAATTACAGCGGGGAAGCCCAAGTTTTCTCGATATGGTCATGTTTTTCAAATCTGAAGCCTTGACCGGCCACATAAAAAGATTTGCAATGTGACTTATTATCATAAAATTTCAACTTAAACTTTCAGGTAATTTAAAGCGCAAAAATCATCAATTGATGATCGCGGGAGCGAAAGAGTTAATTTTACGTTTATGTGGACTAAAAATACCTCATGATATCAACCAAAAGTTTTTCCAAAATTATTTTGAGGAAGGACCGGATATAATCTTATTGCTATATAAACTGCCTTTTTGCCACTCCAAATTGCACATTAACCATACGGTGCACCACAACCATACGGTACACCACAACCAGTTACCAGCAATTTTTAATTTTTTGTAGGTTCGGTGACCTGGCATCAACTTCAAATAGCCTAGTAGGTCTCCAGACTGGTCGAGGGCCGCACTTTGAGCACCCTTGGATCAAAGCGAAATTTTTGCTTATTTTTGAAAAGACGATAGCATATATATTTGTGCTTGTTATTTAATGCTATTGTTTAAAAGGTTGATGAAAGCCTTTGTGGAATGTGTCCTGAAAATTACTGTCAGAATGGCGGTAAGTGCCTCATCGCTACCAATGGTGCTGCCTACTGTAACTGCTCCATCAATTATGCTGGAACTAGATGCCAGAAAGATAGAGCTGTCGATCCAACTGTATCACCAATCGACGGAGGTTTGAATGCAGGTTAGTATCCGCTTTGTTGCTCTTTGACTTATAGTCAATCAGTATAAGCAGTAATTTGAAATGAAAAAGCGCTTACTAGCATCAGTCGTTTTTCCCTTGAAAAACTTACTTACACTAATTTTTATGCCTAGTTACAGTGTTAATGTTAGGAACGCGCTGCTTCACCAATACTAGTAACTCCGAAGCAGGACTACACACAAGTTGTTCTCAACTATGAGAATTTTTTTTGTGATGGGAGGATACAATCGATTCTAATTAATTTAATATTTTTTTCTTGGCATTTTAAAGCTATTCCAATCACTATTAAAATTTCAGGTGCGATTGTGGGAATCGTGTTTGGATGCCTGTTCGGTGCCTTCCTTATCATGGTCGGTGCCTTTATGATTTACCAACGATATTCACCGTGAGTATCTAATGTTTCAACTAGAACAATCTAGAAGCTTCTATACTTCGAGCTGGGGATTTTTACTTTGTGTGATGGTGACGTCAGTTAAGCTCATACATTACGTAATAATAAAACAGAAGAAAACGCTTTGCTCACCTTTGAATGCGTAAGATGGTATCAAGCGTCATGTGATGAAAAAGAATAGTCAAACTACATCTCTAGTCTGTATTTTTTGCGATGCTGGGCCAATAAAATATTACATTAAGTGCTTACGACGTAAATCTACATCAATTAGGAGTTAATTGCCAATAGATGTTATCAAACGTCTTTCTTTCAGTAAACCATTTAGAATGATTGCTTCTTTCTCAGTAATAGCTGCAAATAGAAGCTAAAACGAAACTAATATGTTATAAAATGACAAAGTATTAGTTATATTTTTGAAACAAGACGTGACAAAAAGTACAGAAGTGCTTGGTACCAATAGGCATACATGTGCAAAAAGCGTGCAGCACTTGAAGTGTTAGGGTCAGTGCCAGGCCATTTGATGACAGAACCTTGCGAGATTTATCATTTTTGTGTCTTAGCAGTTTCAATTTAGCTTGTTTCACAACCTTTGTAGATAATGTCCCATTGGAATTCTTCTTAATCTCTCTTGAATTCGGTTTGTACCGACCTTGCTTCTTGGTAGAGACATAACTGACATTATCACCACGGTTATTTAATATGAACGGTAAAAATTCGGTTGCACAAATACGAGCACTCTCTTGATTTTTCATTATTAGAATGGAAAAGGTCGTTTGCCAACTGCTTGACGCTTTGACAGACTAATCGTAAATATTTAAATATTACGGCTATGAGATACACGTGAGAAAGCATAAACGAATTGGGTTAACGATTGGGATCTTTTCCAGAGCTCCTAAACGTGGAGGCCGCTACTTTGAAAATCCGTTGAATGACACGTCACCAGCATATAATTCGTCCAGTTTCGGAGATACCGTTGAGATGCAGGATAAACCTTTCAAATCCACGGGTTTGCCGATGACTTCCGACGGTTACGAAGATCCTTCTGCTGGAATTATAAATCCGAATTTCGGCCTTCCACCATCGAAAGACCCAGATGATTCTGCAGTCTATGCCACACTAGGAGCTGGCCCGTCTCGGTCGAAACCAAAAGACTCAAATGCTTAAAGTTTTGTTTTATATTTTTTTGCAATATTTTTTGATTTTACTCCAATCACTGTTTTAATGTTTTAATTTCTAATTATCAGCATTGTGTTGAAGTGTGAATATTAAAAATGTTTTAATGTTGAATGGTTTTTGTAAATCAGTGAGCCGCAAAGCGACATGCAAGGCTTTATTTCTGCTAGAATTCAATTGCAATGATGCGATAAAATTCTAGCTTGTCATTATCACCAGTAGTAAACATAAGCTCCTTTTTCATTTTGCAGTAAAAGCCTATATTACAATAAAATGGTACCTACTACCTACATCCAGGGCCCCAGAGCATCCAAAATCAAGCGAGTAAACTCAAGGTCACGTGCGAAGAAAGCACCACACCGTATCGAAGCTGTCGTAAATTTATGCTGATAGCCCAAAGTCAAAAGTTGGATATTCTAGCCAATAGTCGCGTTTCACCACGTGTTGGGTGAGTAATGAGCGACTTTACTGCAATATCAGATCAGTAACGACCAGTTGTTTTGGAATGTAAACAAAACTTGATCTCCTTACAACAGCAAAATTCCCTATCGTTTTTTGGCAGGACAAACTAGCTGGTCTGGCGAGACCTTATGTAGGATCAAGACGTTGTACAGAATACAACCCAAAATTTTATGTGGGGCAATTTCTCATAACATTTTTATCGTTTTTTTTTTGCGGATGAGTTGCTATAAAATGGTCCTCGCCAATTTTTTAACGTCGTAATTTTTTACTCCCCCTTTTTGGCCAAGTTTGTGCTTAGAATAAAGTAGTTGAAGTGCCGGCTACAACCACAAGTAAAAAGCTGTTAAGCAATCATCGATATACAGTTATATATCAACACCACCCAAATCGGCACAAGGGCATAATAGTTTAAAAGTGCTTACTTCGCAGTCTGTACACCTACGGTTCGTTTCCCTAGCCGAGGTTTACCAAAAATCTTTATAAAAGTTGTATTCACAGCTTCCCTGCTCGGCGCTCAGCATAAAAGGGACAACAATATGAAGAACCAACCGGCAAGCTTGCTTGTTGCGTACGTGGGTAAGACACTTGAAGGGATGCTTCCTTCTTTATGCGAGAAACATGTGGTGGGTCCAAGCAGTCTACCCGTCGTGGTGGCCCTGTCTAACTAAAGACTAGCAAAAAGGGTTGATGGCAATTTTCTCCCAAAAGGAATATCTTGCCCACACGAAGAAAACGAAGAAGCAATGACGTACGTCAAGCAGTGACGTAGCTACCCCATTGGATCTTGTGGATAAATCCAGGGGCGACAAGTTGCAAGGGGCGGCAAAATGTGATAATGTTTTAAAGGAACAAAGAGAGTCACATTAATTTGTTCTCAGACTTAAACAAATTAAGTTAACACTGATCTAAGTGAAGCCAAAAAATTACACAGGTTACGCCTCTAATTAGTTTGCAACTTTTTTAGATTGTGACTCGCTATGTGGTCTCTGTGACGGTATAATGATACTCATGCTGTTGAAGTCATAATAGAATGTCGGTTGTAACTTGTCAGCTATTGAATTGTTCAGTCAATTTAGCTTTTAGCTTTGGTATCGTAGCAAATTCGTGAAAGGTTTAATTTAAAGTTTCAGGTCTGAAATAGATCACTTAGCTTAACTCAGCAAATTTGCAATTACGGTTGTTTTTTTAACTATTGTGCCGGAGATTCCGATTAACAAGATTTAAGTTGCACATTTTAAAAGTTAATTGTTGCCTATGAAGAGAGTAAAAAATAGTGGAGCTTTTTTTAGAAAAAAAAGCTAGAGAAGAGGAACTAACGAAGAATAAAGCAGCCATTTTGAAGTTCGTAAAAATTGCTACTGCCAAAGAAACAGAAGAGGTTAGCAGCAAAAGTGAATCGCTACCCCAAGTTGAGACGGAAGAAGAAGTGTACCTCGAGCAAAACAATAACGAAGTAATCATTGAAAGAAGTCGGCCTATGAATGAAACACTTTCATATAAAAATAAAACAGATGACAACTATTATTCTCATAACGATGTGGCTACTTGGCCAAAAGTATTAACTCATAGCATGAGAGTTGAGATGATCAAATTAGGGCTTGAAAGTTTTCAAAATAAAGAAGGACCGTTCAAGCCAGAGATTAGAGTAATTATAGAAGGAGACAAAGAAAAAGAATCCTTAAGTTTTCTGAGTAAGAAGTGGTTTTATAAGACGCTAAAGAATGGTGATAAAATTCTGAGATCATGGTTGCTTTATTCGAATAGCCACTCAGGATTATATTGTTTCTGTTGCAAGTTATTTCAATTGAGAAATGATAATTCTCCATTTGTTTTCAAATCTTTCGTAAATTTTTGACATCTTAATCCGTGCATTTCTAGTCACGAAAATTCAAAAGTTCACAAACAGTGCTTTGATAAATGGAATGAGCTCGCACTGAGGCTTCAGGTTCATCAAACAATTGACAAAGAAATGCAAAATTTTATGAATAAGAAAAAAATAGGTGGAGAGAAATCCTGCAGAGCGTAGTTGCAGTCATAAAGTTTCTCAGTAAGCAAAATCTTCCTTTTCGCGGTCATCGGGAAGATTCCAATTCAAGAAACCAGGGAATTTTTCTTGAAACTTCAAAATTTCTTGCAAATTACAGTACAGTCATTAACGAACACATTTTTGGTACCCAACTCTCTAAAAATGGCATGGCAATGTACCTTTCACCAACAATCCAAATTAAATTAATCGAGTTTCTTGGTAAAAAGATAAAAGATCTCATTCTGAAGGAGATAAAGACAGCAAAGTATTTCTCAATTTTACTCAACAGTACTCTTGACGTCTCTCATATTGATCAAATGACTTTCATTGTTAGATACGTCAAAATCGACAGCAATAATGAGGTACAAATAAAGGAATTCTTTCTAAATTTCTTTCCACTGCGCGGAAAAAATGCAGACGAAATTACTAAGTCTACTCTCAATGAGCTTCAGCAAAATGGCTTGGACATAATAGTGTATAGAGGCCAAGCATACGACAATGCTTCCACCGTGGCGGGAGTCCGTACTGGAGTACAACGCAGAATAGAAGGTGTTAATTCTAAGGCCTTGTTTATCCCATGTGGAAACCATTCGCTTAACCTTCCAGGAGTTCACGCAGTGGGATTGTCGGAAGTTTCTGAAACATTTTTTGCTGTTGTGGAAAGAATTTATTCCTTTTTTTCTGCTTCTACTCACAGATGGGAGGTATTGCTTAAGCATGTACCAAATGTGGTAAAACGAATGATTGACACACGATGGAGTGTGCATTAGGAAGCTGTGAAAACGCTTTAGCAATGTTTCGTTGATGTGGTGGGTGCATTAAACGAACTTTGTGATCAAAATGAAAACATTGATACACGAGGACAAGCGCGTGGAATCTTGTATGCGATTCAGCGTTTTTCTTTTATTTCTTTTTTACAATTTTGGTTGGAAGTCTTAAAAGAATCTTATGACCAGGGCCGGATTAAGAGGTCGCGGGGCCCGGGGCAGATAAGAGTGCGAAGCCCCTAAATTATGGAACGAGAAAACAACTTAGATTTGGGTCGCGCTCGAAAATGTTTGGGAGCCACTGATTTAGTAGATCTTGATGATAGAAGATATAATAAGCTCTTACCTTCCGGGAATAAAGTATCCCAGAGGTAATCCTTGGTATTTAAAATGGGTAAAGTATAAACGGGTTAATTCAACTGTACAGTATTTATTTTAAACTAAAAATTGATTTTTTTGCGTTATTTGTGTTTTTGTTTGATAGAAATTTAAATCAAAAAAAAAATTTATTTTAATCAAAGAGGTTGAGCCTAATTTCTTATTTTGATTCATTAAAAAAATTAAATTTCATTAATTTTGTTTAAAATTTACTTTGAAATTTATTTTAAAAGGTTAAATGTAGAATAAATTTTTCGCACTGTTTCATTAACGGGGCAAATATAAACAACACAAAGAGTGCAACAAAAAAAAAACTAAAGCAAATAATGTATTACAACTGATGTTTTCGGCATTTCGCTGCTGCAAATTTATCAATAATATCCTCAAAGCTCATAGATTTTGTAAATCTCTTTTCGATGGCTATAATACAGAAATCACAGACGTGATCCTGCGTCAGGGATGAGCGCAAGTAGTTTTTCACTCTTTTTAATGCCGAAAAAGAACGTTCACCTTCCATATTTGCAACAGGCAAGGTCAGATATATACGAAGAATAATAACCACATTGGGAAAAGTTTCAATTAACCAGTTCTTTTTCAAATATGATAGCTGTGTTTGCGCAGTATTTGTCTTCAAACTAAGATCAGGAGATGAACGTAAATGAAAAGCGAAGTGCACAACTTCTGAAGGAAAGTCGCTATCCAAATTACTTGCGTATACTTTTAACGACTTACTTGCAACGTTTTCTATATCACTGATAACCCAAGTGTTCAGATTCAGCAAAAAATTAAAATTCTGTTGCCATATGCAGCACACAAATTTTCGTCTTCTTACTTCTGCAATTAATAAATCAATGATTGGAAAGTAAGTTCCAATACGAAAGGATTGTCGAGCATCTTCCAAAGTTCTTGTGTATCCATTGTTCTCTCCTTCATAATCAAAAGTCTTCTTCGTTTTTCGGTTTCGTTTGTTTGGAGACACATAGGTTTTCTGTATACCGGTTGTGAGTTTCAAACCATCCTTTTCAGTTCTAACAAATTCATCCCGTAAATGCTGGCAAAAACTCTCGATTCCATTGTAAAGTGCTGCGCAACTTCTCAAAGTCATGTCAGCCCGCTGTAGACTTTTACTTGTACTTTGAAACCTTTGAAGGATTTTGTGCCATAAAACACATATTATGGCTGTTTCTAAGGCATCCATACTCTTTTTCAAATATGATGAATCTGATTTGGTTTGATTTGTTTTATTGTCGTCCAACGTAAAATCTTGTAGCAGTTGTCACAACTCAACAAAATTTTTCTTGAGGGCTTTAGTGGCGTCTAAGATTTCCTATAACTGCTCTAACATTTGACAGTCGTTCGCAGCCATTAATTTGAATGCTATTGTACACAGGGATGTATTGGAGGGGGATCAGGAGGGATCGCCGTCCACTTACTTTTTTAGAAAACGCTTGACTGAAGTCACATTTTATTAATATTCAAATTTTTTTTATTTTATTGTTTTTAAAATATGTTTTCAAATATACTTTTATCTAAATACAGTTGTTTTAATTAGTATACCCTTTATTGCGAACAGTTCAATTGCATGTTGTCTATGTTTCCCGCCTTGCGCTGTAGCGAAGTTTGCGTTGCGCATGTCTCTCAGACCATAAGGCTTGAAATCACTTCCAACCGTCCACCTACTTTATTGTTTAGCAATACACCACTGATTATACCAGTCTCTACAGTGACGTCATAGTTACTTTGTAATTGAAAGCCAGTTTTAATTTTTTTCGTACAAATAATAACTGTACCGGTATGTAGATATTTTGATTCTTCTGTTCAAATTTGCTGGTAATATAGGTTATAAGGCTATAAATTTATTTCAATTCAATTCAATAGTTAATAGTGCTAAAAAGCGCGGGGCCCCTTAAAGCGCGGGGCCCGGGGCAACTGCCCAGTTTGCCCATTGCTTAATCCGGCCCTGCTTATGACACCCAAAAATATTTACAGCGAAAAAGTCTGTCTCTGGAAGACTGTACCCACAAGATGAATGCATTTATTGCTTTTTTGATCAATGAGCGTGATGCTCTGGTTAAGCAATGCATTAAAAGAGCGATCAAGATCTGCGAAGAGCAAGAAATACCAATTGAAGAGAGACGGATCAGAAGGAAGAAAAGGATGCCTGGCGAACATGCAGAAGACATAGGTCTCTCGTCTATGGAAGAAATCAAGAGATGCATGCTAGAAGCTATGGACCGATTTCGGAGTGAAGCGGAAAAGCGGTTTAGCGAAATGTGTTTGCTAAATGAGGTATTCGGCTTTTTAAATCCCCACACCATGTTGCGAAGTGACAGTATCGAAATAGATATAGGCAAATTTGAGAAAATGTATGCTGATGACGTAAATTTTACCGAGTTAAAACTAGAAATCGCTAGGTTTAATCGACTAGTACAATCCAGTGGTTTTACATTTAAAAATGACGCTACAGCTCTGGACGTGCTGCAGTGGTTAAGCAAACATCGTTTAAGTAAATCAACACCTTATTTATTTATGAGTCTTAAGCTTACCTCATTGTTGCTGTTTCTATCGCACGCTGCGAAAGAAGTTTTTCAAAACTTAAGTTGATAAAATCTTATTTGAGATGGACTATGGGAGAAAGCAGGCTGTCTGCGCTATCAATACTGTCCATTGAAAGTGATTTAGTCGAGGCATTATCTTTTGACGATATAGGCTAATTTCTGAGTTTGCTTCAATAAAAGCTCGACTTATTCAATTTTGAACTTTCAATAAAATTAAACAAACAATACTTCAATTATTCTGTTGTGTGGAGTTTAAATCAGTTTTTATGACGATGTTAAGGGCGGCATTTTGTGCAAAAATCCAAGGGCGGCGTATTGCGTTGCTACGCCACTGACGTCCAATAGAATCCAGATTAGCTGTAGTAACTTTTTTACGTTACGATTACTCGTTGAAGAAGACTCCAAATGTGATATCACAAAAACATTTCCCATTTGAGGTACTTTAGTAAAGCAGCGCAAAGAAAACGTTTTCTATGTTCGCTGCGTGTAGGGAAAGCACATGATAAACTGCTCATACATACGTGGCTAGGGTAGTTATAAATTGTGAAAATAACCAGTTGTGTATTGCTAAATAATAAAGTAGGTGGACGGTTGGCCTCAACACTTGTCATTTTAACAAGTGTGTCTTCAGTCAGGCGTTTTCTAAAAAAAGTAATTGGACAGCGATTCTCCTCCAATACACCCCTGAATATAACTTATATTCATAATATTCAACACTATTAGCTATTTAACTGTTTGCAATGTGCTTCAAGGTACCAAAAACAATTTATGGCGAAAATAGAGGAAAATCAATAAAATGTCTGCACCGTCAATCAGTGTTGGAGTAATAATATTACTAGATCAAGCAAAGTAGCCAATGGGCTTACGGTAGAAAGCCACAAAGTTACTCAACTAAAAACACGATTTCCTTGCCTGATGCACGTCGCGAAATGGCGCAAGAGCTCGGCTACTGTTAAATAACTTGTCGAAAATTCGATTTCTATCAACTTCTGCCTACTTTGGACTTTATTTCTAGGGCGGAATGTGGAGTTTGGACTTTGATGTTTAAGCTTGAAAGCAAAAATGAACTTTGACCAGAAAGTTAAAGTCACGTGATTAGCAGATGTAACATGATACGAACAAGTTTTCTTTGTTTTTGTCAGATTTAAATGTTCCAAGAAAAATTGCTGGTGTAAGCAAAAACTAAAGCTTTTGTGCTGCGTATCTACAACAAACAAGTTTATTAAAGGTAGGTATGAAGTACTAATGGTAGAAGCAGATTGTGTTTCTACTTTTGTAAGCTACAGCGCAGTGTACCAGCTGAGAAAAGTGGCTAGCATTGTGGCAGCGGAAAAAGGAAACGTAGCAGCCAATTAACCGTAATCATTTGCGGAAGAATAGCTTTAGTGAAATAGATTAAGTCAAGCTCGGTCGCGCCAATTAGCCTATAACTTTATTGTAAGATGTATAGGCCTAGCCACACTTCACAGAGGACCGGCCCATTTTTAGCATTTTCTTTGCATGGGCACTTTGACTCTGACCACAAGCGCTCCTCCTTATCCTGGTTAAATCTATCGCCTTTTTGAACGAAAATAATTTTTGTTTAAATGTTATCCCACACAATGTCAGCCTTAGCGGAGTATTAGTTTTACCAGAAAAACTGCATTGCTACCAAACTTACGTGAACAAATGGACTTGCATTCGACTTTATTGTGGGGCAGTGGTTCTTAAACTTTGGTTCGTGACTATGCTACAAGTGAGTTCTTTACCTAGCAATGTGTCGTGGCATCTTAGGGTGCCATTGGAGATCAGTAGATGTGCCGTGAAATAATAATGCAGTCATTGGTGAGACTGACTAGAAAAAAATTTTTTTTAATTGTTTTTGCTCGATCATTCAAGCGCAGTTTTTGTGCTTATGGGGAGCATTGTGTCCAGAGGCAGCATTTTTTCCATATGCCTTTAGATTATTTTCACAATTGGAAATGTTGCAATGAACGAAGCATTCGCGTTTTCACGTATCGTTGATTTATTGCGAACTTCACTTGATCATCACAGCAATCGTTGCTGCGTTTGCTCATTGAAACGAGAAAATTCGCTTCCGTTGCGACAACGGTTTTTCTGCTTTTTCCGTATGAACACAACAACGGAGACGTAACTGTGTCGTAAACCGTCACCGTAACGTAGACGGATTCAATGTGAAGCAGCCTTTAGCTTTCTACCTACGCCACAAGCATTGCTTTGAAAGTTTTCAATGCTAACAGGGCCTATCGAGACACTAAGCTGTGGGAGGAATTTACAATTTTTGAGCTTTCGCCAAATACCTTTCTTGTTTGCAACATCGTTTTTGCATAGTCATACAATTCTTGCCTTGTAAACAGAAATGATTTTAGGCCGGGACCTAACAGCGATCACCTTAAAAAGAGTTGCAATAAGTGTTCTTGAAAAGTTGATTTGTGGTACAGAATTTGAAAATTGCAGAAAGGAGAGTATTCATTCTCGAAGCTTTTCGTCTGACACTTTTTAAGAGAATCCGTCAGAAATGAGTGAAAAGGTGAAGTGAGTCACTTATATAGAGACACAGTTGACGAAAAAGAAAAAAAGGGAAAAAGGCTCTATCGTGATTGGTAAAAAGAAGCGACCAATGGAAGGAGCGGAAACTAATGTGCGATTTTTAGACCATAAACGAATTCCTTTTGTTTGCATAAATTTGGTTTGGATGTTTTAATGTACGTGGCTTCAAGGGTGGAAAGGTGAAAAGAAGTACGGCCACGGGCAAGAATAGAAAATTTGTTGTCATTATATTCGTGTGCGCATGTAGGGTTTTGTAAAAGATGTTGACCTATGGCAGAAAAGGAAGTTTCAGTTTTAAAGCTTCTGATTGGCTTGCAAGAGCGGGCCAATGCGCTTCGGTCCTGAGAAATATGCTTCTGGAGTATGGTTTTCGGCACGTGCTGCTTAATCCTCTGTTGTAGCCTTTGAGACGTACGACCCACGTACCGACTATCGCAGTGGCACAGAAATTGATAAACAATGTTGCTTTGATGAAAAGCGGGTAGTACATCCTTTTTGGCTACAGGCAGAAGTTGTCTGGTGGTGTAGACAATGCATGGTTCAACTGCAAAGTAACAGCGTTTGACGGCTGTTTTAATTTGCATTTCGTACCTCATCGAAACATTGCCCAGCCATGGCAAGTGAAGATAAACTGGGCATTTCTTCGGACCGAATTGCGTTGGTCTGCGAAATTGATTCATTTTCTTGGTCATAACAGTGTTGATTATAGCTTCAGGGTAACCGTTGTTGATAAGGATTGATCGAATATTGGAAAGTTCATTTTGAAGAGTAGATTTCGAACAGATAACTAGAGCTCTGTGGACTAGAGTTGAAATCAAATTAGTCTTCCGCTTCATGGGGCAAAAAGAGTTCCAGCGAATGTATTGGCCAGTGAAAGTCGGCTTCCTGTAGATCGATGTAACAAATTCGTGATCATTCTTTTCTACCAGGACGTCAAGAAAGGGCAAAGTCCGATTGCATTCCTTTTCAAAAGTGAAACGAAGCGATGGATGGAGAGAATTTAGATGAGAGAAAAACTCATTGCATTCGTCTTCATCGTTAAAAACTGTAAAAGTATCATCGACGTATCGATATAATAACTGACGTAAGCCATTGCGCTAATTGATGCTGTGCTGAGCCAGTCATTGACAATAACTGGCTTACGTCAGTTATTGATCCTGTTCTTTCACTTTATTCTACCTACTGTATTTCCGATTCTTTTACTTTTGCTGACAAAGTCAAAACTTTTAACTTTCCTCCTTCTGTCTTTCTCTGCTCCTATGACGTCTGTAGCCTTTTTACCAATGTTCCACTCGCAGAAACTATTGAAATCTGCGCTAATGCTCTGTATGATGGCGAGCTTACTCCGCCTCCTTTTCCTCGTGCAGTTTTTGTTGAGCTGATGCAAACGGCTACTTCCTCCGTAGAATTCAGTTTCAACAATATCATGCACCGACAGATTGATGGCGTTGCTATGGGTTCACCTCTTGGCCCATCTCTTGCCAACATCTTTGTCGAATATTACGAAGCTTTGCTTTTCAAAAGAGTCAACAAACCACTTATGTATTATCGATACGTCGATGATACTTTTACAGTTTTTAACGATGAAGACGAATGCAATGAGTTTTTCTCTCATCTAAATTCTCTCCATCCATCGCTTCGTTTCACTTTTGAAAAGGAATGCAATCGGACTTTGCCCTTTCTTGACGTCCTGGTAGAAAAGAATGATCACGAATTTGTTACATCGATCTACAGGAAGCCGACTTTCACTGGCCAATACATTCGCTGGAACTCTTTTTGCCCCATGAAGCGGAAGACTAATTTGATTTCAACTCTAGTCCACAGAGCTCTAGTTATCTGTTCGAAATCTACTCTTCAAAATGAACTTTCCAATATTCGATCAATCCTTATCAACAACGGTTACCCTGAAGCTATAATCAACACTGTTATGACCAAGAAAATGAATCAATTTCGCAGACCAACGCAATTCGGTCCGAAGAAATGCCCAGTTTATCTTCACTTGCCATGGCTGGGCAATGTTTCGATGAGGTACGAAATGCAAATTAAAACAGCCGTCAAACGCTGTTACTTTGCAGTTGAACCATGCATTGTCTACACCACCAGACAACTTCTGCCTGTAGCCAAAAAGGATGTACTACCCGCTTTTCATCAAAGCAACATTGTTTATCAATTTCTGTGCCACTGCGATAGTCGGTACGTGGGTCGTACGTCTCAAAGGCTACAACAGAGGATTAAGCAGCACGTGCCGAAAACCATACTCCAGAAGCATATTTCTCAGGACCGAAGCGCATTGGCCCGCTCTTGCAAGCCAATCAGAAGCTTTAAAACTGAAACTTCCTTTTCTGCCATAGGTCAACATCTTTTACAAAACCCTACATGCGCACACGAATATAATGACAACAAATTTTCTATTCTTGCCCGTGGCCGTACTTCTTTTCACCTTTCCACCCTTGAAGCCACGTACATTAAAACATCCAAACCAAATTTATGCAAACAAAAGGAATTCGTTTATGGTCTAAAAATCGCACATTAGTTTCCGCTCCTTCCATTGGTCGCTTCTTTTTACCAATCACGATAGAGCCTTTTTCCCTTTTTTTCTTTTTCGTCAACTGTGTCTCTATATAAGTGACTCACTTCACCTTTTCACTCATTTCTGACGGATTCTCTTAAAAAGTGTCAGACGAAAAGCTTCGAGAATGAATACTCTCCTTTCTGCAATGTTCTTGAAAATGAAACAAAATAAAGACAGTACAAAAATAAGGACGTTTCTAAGATACAACGACACAAAGTTTTCTAAGACCTCATCCTTGGAAAGATGGACAAATTTCAAAAGTAAGGACGGTACGGCCTGTCAAAGTGGTGGAATGACTGTTGCCCTGGTCAAAGTGGTGGAATGACATACTTCCTAAAATACGCTGGTAAAACTGAGGCCTAAAGTAACCAACACGCCTTTTTTCTTTATTAAGTTTTCCCAAAGACGTAAAAGTAGTGGAGGGTTGAAGGCTGAAGTACCTCTATAATATCGTCAACCCCTCCAAAAATATAAAAAAAAGACAAAAACTATAAAGAACAGTAGCACAATAGGAAAAAAATTACCCCGAATAACATGATCTCAATAAAAAGATCTTCTTGTTGTAACTTGATTTTGGAGCTGATTATCACAAAAAGTGGCTCCGAAACACTTGGTCTTAACAAAAGTCTTTCCTATCTTCTGGAGACAAAAATACCTTCATCGTGCCCTCCCTGCCTCTTTCATACAAAACAAAATATCATACCAATGAGTCTACTTATCGCAACACAAACATTTCCTGTTGTTCATAGCTAAAACTCGAAGTTTTCCGTTTTTTTAAATATCAATTTTCCTCCTCTGCGAATGAGCTTGTTCTCTGCAAGTCTTTTGACTTAACTTTCACGGTAGATAGATAGATAGATTGCGTGACTCCGCCGCTTGCTGGCACGTAAAGATGGAGTTGCCCCTTTAAGTGCCTTAACCGAGAACACAACAAAAGAGCTTGTCGGCTTTGTATTCATTTCGTGTTAAACGTTAACCAGGGAAGGATTGATTTTATAGTCTTCGATATAGCTCGACAATAGATTTGAACCCTGAGAAGCGCACACTTCAACCACTACACAACCTCGGCGGTTAAATATTAATGAAAAGCTGAAATTTGCTTTTTTCTGCTTTTTTTGATTGAAATATTATTCAATAAAACTGAAACTTGCTTTGGTGCAAATAGTTTGTGA
The DNA here is from genome assembly GCA_963675345.1 of Trididemnum clinides. Lineage (NCBI taxonomy): Eukaryota > Metazoa > Chordata > Ascidiacea > Aplousobranchia > Didemnidae > Trididemnum > Trididemnum clinides. The sequence continues at coordinate 3,993,366 of OY776285.1, forward strand.
TTTCATCTATATTTCTATCACAGCTTGTGAGTTACACGTTAGGAAAAATGTTCCTAAACTGGGAAGCACGCTGTTTTGAGGCCGCAGATGGTTTACAGAGCGGAGAAGCGTGGGACACACATAAAATCTCTCCGCGAGGAGTGTCAAACTCATTCAGTGCTGCGGGCTACATTTGCGTACTTGGATTTCACGCGGGCCAGACTCTGTTGAAAAAGAAATTTAAGCAGGGAAGACGGTATATCAGTGGTCCCCAAGCTATTTGTCTGCCGGCACAGGAAACCAGTTGATCAAATTTCGCGGCGCACCAGCCACGGTATTAATTTGGAGTTGACTACTTTTTCAGGCAATGATCTCCGGAAAAGCATGCGACGTAGCCCAAAATGGTGCTATCTCCAAAAAAAAAAGGTCATTGCCTGTAATGCCAGCCGCAACTTCTAGCAGTTGTCGATCGTCACTTCATGCTTATATTCATGTAATCTCGACTTCAATGATTTCAATTTTTCGCAAACCAGATTCGGAAACCAGGCATGCGCACTGTGGTACAAAATCCTTACACTAGCCACATTTTGGCCTGCGGGCCGGATTAAATCATCTCGCGGGCGGTGTGTTTCAGACCCTTGCTCTACGCTTTGGTGTAGCTTGCAAGGGGGAGGCACAGAGACCACAAACCTGGAAATATTTTGAATCACATCAAGGAATGAAAACATTTCGAACTGAAATTAGAAAAATTGTCTCTTTAAAAAGTTAATCCTCAAAAAACAAAAAATCATCCAAAAAAATTCTTATTTTTGTTCCCCTCCAAATCTCCTTTTTACTCCATCGCTGGTCTCGCGTATTTTCACTTGGGCGCGGGCAGTCAGAATTTTTTCCTAGTCCTTTTTAAAAATCCGAGCTCTAACCCCGGCAGACAGCGTAAGCGGCAAGGAATAATCTGTATTAAAATACTAACATGCCTCTAAAAATTATCAAATTTGCAGCATAGATTCTTCAACCCTGCGCATGAAAAGGAAGCAGGAAAAAGTGCCTTTCAACTTTTGCTGAGTTAATTCTCAAAACAGAGCAGAGCAAAAGCAAACTGAAGCTTTTAGTTAATATATTTTTCAAATAAAAACAAAAGTAGGAAAAACAAGTTAAAAAAAGCTTTCATTTAATTTTTTTAATTAAGAAAAGCAGGAAGAAGAACGGGCGTCACTAAAAGTGAACTATGTGTTCTATGTGCTTTATTGGATCTACATGTGAACACAATATATAGTAGCAAAAGTAGTAGAGTATAGTTAGTGATCTACAGCAATGAAAGAAAAGAAAATTCACCCTCACCTTTTCATTAAATCTCAAATATCCTGATTGCGTCTGTAGCGCGACGTAGCGTCCATAGCGACAGTAAATATCTTCCAGGTGGTACGCAGTCACCCTAAGCTTGCAAACCAATGCTGTATGGAAATACTGATGGAAGTAGGTTATATCCAAAGTGATCGCCTTTCATTAACATAATTTACGTTAATTGGTGAAGTTTTATTTTCATTTCAAGTATTTTCGTAGACCACCTAAGCAAAACCAACGGCATTTTTGAGCTTCCAAATGCGAGGTTGCATTGAATCATATCTTTTTTGTTGAAATCATCCTTCAGATCTGTGGATATTCAAAACAGTTATCCATTCAATATAAGCCGCAACCAAGTTGTCGACAACGCTGAGCTCAACGCAAAATAGAAAACTTTTCTGGTATCTCAATTTCCAGTTTTTACTATGTTTTATGATGTCACAATTAAATATTTTTCGAAGTCTTCGCCACATTGACAATACATTCACAGTTTGTAAGTTGTGTTTATGAAGTCGCCAACTTGATACAAGTTGTTTGTGCAAATGTATTTGTGCTGTGATGTTTTCCAGTAGTTTAGCAGGGGCGTGCATGCGGAGCAACTTTACAAACATAGACGATGCAGCTGTCCAAGTTCTTTATTTTATCAATATCAAAGTCAAACGTCGCTCGTTTTCAGTAAAATACCTTTTTTTGAGATAAACTTGAAAAGGAGAAAATTTTTAAATAAAAATTTTTTTTGGCCGTGTATCTTAAAAGGACGTAGCTTTTCGATTCAATACTTTTTTTGGAAGGTGAAGTTTTCTAGCGAAGATTTTTTTGTTTGGTGTTACCCTGAGATGGTGGAACTTTTCTGCTGAAATCCTCTTTCAAATGTTTAGACTTTAGGTTATCAAAACAGTTACCAATTTGATAAACTTCTTAAGCCGCTACCAAGTTACCGTATCAATTATGCCGTCACTTTGTCTGAAGACATTTTTGCGGCATGTTTGTTGGTGTGCGGTGTGATTTGTGTAATATAAAACGTGTGCCGTGGCCCAATAATGGCTGGGAAACACTGCACTAGTAGGACGTCGGCTCCTTCCAGTTGGTAGAAAGCAATGTCAAGCTCACACGCAAAGTTTGTGCCCAAAAAATTCAGGTCTATTGTAATAAATATTGCTTTTGTTGATGGTCGAAACAGAAGCAGCTGTTTAGAACCAAATTACTAAATATCAAGTGCAAAGCGGACATTTAACATGGCCTTTGCTAAACAGGGAGAAAAGGAAGACTAGCTCAGAAACTCCCACTAACCTCTAAAACAGTTCATACTGTTGTTAAAAACATATTTAAATGAGTGTATCTAAAGACAGATGATTACTTGATGTTTTAGGTAGAATTATTGAGCGTCGTGTAGCTATGCGAATATGACAAATAAAGTAGGCGGTTTTTTTTAGTTCCCTCTTGGACAGCTCGCCGCGACAGCCAAACTTTTCGCCATACTTTTCGCTCAAAATCCAATGACTTTCTCAAAAATTGATTGAAAACTTATAATTAGAACCAGCGTACGGTGGATTTTTAAAGAAGCGAGCCTGAAGACAAATTAAGGTGAGTTTTCACTTTGGTGTCATGACCAAAATTGTGGAAAGACATACTCCACGAAATACTCTAGTGACACTCAGGCCTAAAGTAATCAACACTTTTTTATGTAGATAGTTTACTTAAAAGCGATAGTTACTTAATCAGAGAGGGATTAAGGCTGAAGCACTCCCCCAAAATATTGTCTGCCCCTCTAAAAATTATGAAAATGAGCACAAACTACGGTATGGAGAAAAGTAGCACGATAGAAAAAAGTCACCCAGAATAACGCGATCCAAAAATAACGATCTTTCTGTCGTTACTTGATTTTGGGGCTGAAAATGACAAAAAATTTGCTTTGAAAAACTTGGTCTCAACAAAAGCTTTTCTGTCCTCTGAAGCAAAGATGCCTTCAGCTCTCATCAGGCGTGAATGAGATCTTATTCAAATAGAACCTTAGATATTTAGCTCTGACGCTTGAGTCATCGAGGACTGACGCCATTGCCACTGAGATCACTCTTTAAAAACAAATGAAGCCAGTGTTGCAAACTTGGCAGAAGAACCATTTTCGATATTGTTGCTGCAGCCCAAACTTGAATCGTTGAAGACCGACGCGATGGCGTAGTGGTTAGAGCGTCCGCTTCGCAGTCGGTAGACTAGGGGTTCATTCCCCTTGTCAAGTCGTACCAAAAGACTTTAAAAATAGCATCTGCAACTTCCCTGCTTGGCGTTCGGCATTTAGGGGAGGTTGTGGAGAACAAGCCGGCAAGTTCGCTTGTTGTGTCCTTGGGCAAGGCACTTAACGGGACGCCCCACCTTTATGTGGAAGACAGGTGGCCCATAAACCTCGAAAAAGGCAACTCCCAAGCGAGTGCGGACGTCCCGTCCAAAGTATAGCGATACAATTCGCTTTCTCGTGAATGGAGGATAAATATGGCAAATAATACAAACAAAACAAAAAACAAAACAAACAAATGCTTATCTTATATTTAAAAGACTACCGGTATGCCCCAAACCATTTATGCAAATCAAATCCGAAAACAGATAACAGTTTAATTCTGTGCGTTTGGTGGACCGTGGATGCCCTAAGCAAATTTTAAAAACGACGTGTTTAGTCTTTATTCTATTTAAAGCTAAACATGAGTCTCCCACGGCCATATTTGTGACATAAATGCTAAGGTCAGCGTACTCTTTTAAAGTCAGTTTTTTTACATACAGGGAAATAGAATTCGAAGTTGGGAATTAAAATAAAGTGCAGGGTAATATTGCATCCAGAGCCGTGAAAATCGCTTCGACACCCTCCGACCGGGGAGCCAGCTGTTGCAGCCACTGCAACTTCGATGTTACAAAGCACAAGTCAAAAGTCAACAACAGCAGTCTTAAGTTATAAACGGAACGAAATCTACGAAAGTAGCTATCATGATAGAAGTGACTAGTCGCCATATGGAGTGCACTCTTTTGACATCTAACTACAGCCAGATGCCTGCCGTTGCGCTACACAGCCATGTCTAGAAACTCTGCATCTACAACGATATGGTCTTTTTAATGCTGCAAAATGAAACTGTACCAGTAAAATACAAACAAAGGCTGAATTGGTTGAAATACTACCCTGAGCACTGTTTTTCTGATGAAGCTTGGCGCATCTGCCTGGCGAAACGTTACCAAATATCGATTTTGTTTTGGTTGTTCTATTCACTATTCTACGGTGGAAGAACAACATTCCTTACAATTTCTACAATGCTCGGTGTACAAGAAAATGTTCCTAGTTTGGATTGTGGAGACAGCTCATGCCTAATCATATAGAGCATGACGTTCAAGCTAAATATAGAACGATTTTGGCGGACGTATGACAAATTAACTACTATATTTGATTATAGCGAAGTTACCTCGTTACCGCTAGTGTGTAATATGGCGTGATACTGCGTCGTGAAGTTCAGCAATCACTTTTTTAGCAGTTTCAATTATGACGTGTACCAGCAGCTGAGTGAGTAGCAACGCTTGAGTGATTAGCACGCACCGGCTGTGAGTATAATGTTTCAGACATTTATTGTATTCAGAAGAGACTGTGTTTTGACGTCTGGGCGTTGCCAGGTAAGTTCTAATGCTGAGCTGCCTAGCAGCGAACTAGATGTAGACAAATAATGTGAAACTTAAAATCATTCTAATGCAAAAATCATCAAGGTCACAAAGTGTGTTTTACGCAGTGAAGTAGAATCATGAGAACAACGTTTTATAAAGTACAAAATTAAGTTAAGTTAGCAGGACGCTTGATTGCTAGCTGCCAGTGCCCATAGAGTGACAGAAGTAGTAGGAAAAACATTTTTGGCCTAGCATAGCCTACGTACATGCGAATCATTTCGGAAAATATAAAAAGATTTTGAAATGTTGGTAATATTGTTATGGCATCAAAGTTTATGTAAGTAGTTGAAGGTGTCGCAAGGCGTCAAAATGAAACTGGTGGTTAAGAGTGTCTGCCGGTCTAGACTTCGAGAGAATCTTGAAGTCATCTAGTGAAGTAGCTACCTAGCGAAAGAAGCTAGAATAAAAGGCTAATAAACCTAGTTAACTAAATTAGCATACTTGTTAGCTTGCCCCAAAAGTATAAAATATCTGCATTGCTGAAAAGTGTGTGCTGTACAGCTTTAGGCCTATTTGTTTGCATATTTTATTCAATGTACATATTGCAATATTATAGAATCGCCTTTGTAGAGCTACTATTAATTATTTAATTAAATTCATAACATATTTATCATGATTATTCGAATACTCAAGTTCTTTGTCACATGTTTGCTTTCGTTGAATGTTAAATATGGTGTTCGATGGATTCTTAAAATATCACTTAAATCAAACAAAAATAAGCAAGATGAAGAAAAGGACGTACCATTACCATTAAAAAGGTATGTTTTCAAGCCAGGTGATTGGAACTAGTACATAATCCAGCCATTAAGCAAGCCAAAGTCATAGCTAGAAATATCCCATTGTAAATTGTAGCTCTAATTTTAATGGTTTGATTTATGATGAGATTATATTTTTATATTTGCAGTATGCTAGGCCACTGTAAGTATTTTGTGTGCTATGCTAAAATAACTGTTTAGACATCACTGCATGTCTACCACTGCACACTTCCTTTTGAACCACACTCTAAATTTTGTGTGCCCTTCCTGATGAATATTAATGGCGCTTTTATGGAGTTTCGAATTCTAAACCTTTTTCAAAGCTTGGAATTTTTACCACTGCACCTCAGTAGCTGCTGTTTGGTAAATGCAGGTCATTCTTAGTTATGGAGACACTGTGTAGTAGCCTACAATAGGAAAAAGTGTAGGACGTAACTCTTTTGAAGGGTAAGCATTTTTAGCAAAATTGATCATTCATCGCTTTAAACCTTGTAGAATGAGAAATATCAATTACCCTTGGCCAGGCCTGTCATTTAATTTGTCTTTTTGCAGGGATTTAACAAGGCTTTGTCATATGAATAAAATCATAACTTTGTGTGAATCCAACATTCAATCTGATCATGTTGTTGTTATGAAGTCTCAGCGTTTGAAAATCCCTCGCAATGGCTGGATTAGCATTTGTGCTGCTGCTATGGTAGTTATGGCTGTGCTCTCTGTAACCAGTCGAAACTTTTGTTCATCTGATTCTTACTCGTGGTATTGTTTGTTGGTTGGTGCCACAACATGTATTATTCAACAAGTAAACACAGGAGCTAATCCCCAAATAATAATTCAAGAAATACAAGTAAGCCCTTGATCAGTTTTCACTAGTAAGTTATACAGTCAAAATTAGGAAATTGCATGCTGATTATTGAAAAAGTAGAATTTCATTATTCCAAATTGGTAAAAATAAGCGTTGTATCGAGTACGAGTAAATGCTTGGCAAGTCCAATATGCAATTAAATTAATTTTGTCTGTATCTCGTATACTAGACCAAATCGCTAACAGTCTGAGCCAGTATTATGCTGCAACCAACAACTCTATTGGTGAAAACGGATGGTGTTGTGATTGTATAGACTAATAAGTGCTTTCTTCAACTGGCATCATTTATTTTGATTTGTGATAGCCGCTTTTGTGAGAAGACTATATTTAACAGATTATAGTCATAATCGTCACTGCCAAGTGTGGCCAACTGGTCATAGGAATAATGTTGCCTGTTTCCACGCTGATACTGTTGCATTTAGTTTTTAATGCAAATTCCAATCGATTTTCCTGCTCAAAGACGATGCATTGTACAGAGCTAGTTCTGTTTTGATATCATTTAGGCTTCTGTATGGTTATCCTCAGGAAGTCGTTTGCTTTATTCAAATCTGTTTCGGTGATAGCAGCATTTGCAGCATTGCTGGCATGGCGTGTTTAAACCACCAGCAAAAAATGGCTTCAAAATACTTTTCTCAAACGCACAGCAGCTTAAAACGTATACGGTTGTCGAATGCAAAACCTTGCAATCAGAGACCTATATAGTGCAATGGGCTCATTAAGGGCACTAATATTTGAATAGGCCTTAATTTAAATTTCATCCCTCGAGTTTTTTTTTCAAATCTGAAGCACTCTTATGAATAAGGTTTTTATTTGGCATCAAGGGGCCCTTTCATCGCTATTGGCTCCGGTGCATTCTGTGTAATGGGGAGCCAGGAATCACCTTTCTCCTGAAATTAGTCACAACTTCTTTCTCAGGGCCTCCGTTATTTATTGGATGATTTCTGCGTACAGTCCTCATTCTGTATGCATACTTTTGAAATTGGCCGATATTTTATGCATCTTTATTGTGCTATTTCCGTTTGTGATTTCAGCATGTCCAGTATATCAAGCAGCAAATATAAATTGCTCTTCGTAGCCGACTAATGAGTTGAAGACTCATCTGCAGTGTGTCCGTGTGGCACAGATAGTCATCGCATCAATACGACAAAGTTCTCATGTAGATACTCTGCTGAGACCTCATAGGTGGAAATAGGCTGCCAGTATCTGTCATGTGCAGTAACATTGTTCGTTTATTGGTATGCTTGTATTTGTTTAGATTCTTCTATATCGACTTCTTCCTTTTCGACGAATCTCTCGTTTGTGGGGTTGGCTTTGTAGACTGTACATTAAACCAAGTCTCCGTCCATATTTTTATAATTTATTTATAAGAGTCTACCAAGTCAATTTAGAGGTATGCTACATACTAAAAACATCCACTTAAATGCCAGTTAATCATTTAAAAGCTGCGTATTAGGATGCGACATGTATTTGCTTGATTTAACCAGATTCAAATCTCACGCTGTTTGGTTCTTAAAAAAAAATTTCATTAAATTGCTTAAAATCTATTCTAACAATTTACCTGCCATTCTGGCATATTAAGATATTTAAAACGTGTTTAGATCTCTATATGTCTACAATTAAATCTTTGCATGGGTAGTGGTTGACAGACTGAATACAAATAACATTAATTTATATTTTACAGGAAGCTTTAATAACAGAATTGACACATTACAAAACGATGGGCGACTTCTTTTGTCGTAAAATTCAACCAAAACTCCGTCCTATTTGTTCCAACGCTGAGGTATGAATCGGGTTTATTCATATTGATTAAGAAAAGCAAAAGAAATTGATGTGTACAATAAAACTGAAAGCAATAACACTGAGGTTGTATTTATCAATATCATGGCTAAGTAAACTCAATGCAATAACAAATGATAGAATACAAAATTTCCCTTTATCTAACTGTTCATTATTTTTCTAGATTGTAAGTCCTGTAGATGGTACCATTATTTTTAACGATGTTCTTTATAACGGAACGGTCCAACAAGTAAAAGGAATAAACTACTCGATCACCAAGTTTTTAGGTCCACAAAGCAACGGTGAGTAAAATGTTTCTATTTAAATCACACTCCTGGCAGAGAAAAGCGATTCGGTTAAATGCGCTCTCGTAATTTTTCAACCTTTTTTGCCGGCAAGCGATATGTGGGTTAAAAGGTGCCTTGATCCTCGTTTTCTGGACTAAATAGTGGAGGGATTAGTCCGTAGAGTTAAAAAAGTATGGTTAACAAAAATATATACAGGGTGAGCCATAAGTTTTGATACGTAGGAAAAATTAACATTCTATATCAGAAAAATTTTTATTTACAAAATGTGCTCTATGTGAATAACGTTGTTTTGAATACACATATTAATACATATTTTCCGCTGTTGATGAACACGCATTAGCCAGTTGATGTTATGCTTATAATGACGTTACTGATACGTCAAGCATATGCATTTGCTTGTAATGACGTTGGTGCTTGTTCCATACTTTTTGTTAAAGTTTCGTGCAGCCATGCGATTGCTTCCCGATACAGCCAATAGTGTAATTTTAATTCGTTGCTCATTTGTCAAACACATTTTCTTAGGTATATAAAATATATGAAAAAATATCTGAAATATATAAAAATATTTATGATTTCCTATGTATCGAAACTTATTGCCCACCTTGTATACTTTGCGAATAAAATGAAATAATGATCCTGAAAAAGAAAAAAAAAACAGAACTACAGTTTTGCTTACCTTAACAATAGGTACAATGCAATCACACTATTTACAGAACCGAGAAAACTTGTTCGTTTTCGTTCATGGCTGGGTATGGGACGTAGAACTGCGACCTGGAGAGAAGAAGTTTGTGACCTTTGGTTAACGTACGGTGTCCGGATAAACTAAAATCCGGACCAGATCCGGATAAACGAGGGTCGATTACATTTCAATTTGCGGCACATAATGTACCTCCAAGGGTTCTGGAAAAGTTTTATCCAAACAAGAAACAAGTGGGATAAATATTCACTAAAAAAAGTTTGAAGATGATATTGAAGTTTTAATTTCTAAATCACCACCCAGCTTTTTAATAACACATTACTCATTGGTTTTGCTATGTCTCACGTTAAGAGATTGCCTGAAAATTTGTATTAATGTTTTTTAGCCGTTGATTATTATTTCATAACTATTCCTGCGACTTAAGCTTGTGTATAACACCGGTTGTGCATCACATTGTTAAAGCTTCACTCATGAGCAATCAAGTCTTTCGATGTCGCTTTCAGTCACCTAAGCGTATACGTTGGGTAGAAGATACTTCATTTTTGCTACACATTTCAAGCGTTTCGTAATTTTTCTTCATGTGGCTAGTTGATTGTAAACTATTTCCAACTTTTACTCTTGCCGTATAGCGCTGAATTTTGCACTGAAAGGGAAGATTTTCTTACACTTAAATTAGGTCAACCTATGTGATGCAAGTTGAAAACCTGGCCACCTATGTGATGCAAGTTGAATACCTGGCCTACCAGGACAGGGGCATGGTCATTGATAAATTCATGGATGAGTGGATGCACTATCCGTTATTTACTTGAAAATGTTGAAAAATTTTTAAAAGCTTTAAGACACACTGTAAATGAGTTGAGAGAACTTACTTTGAAACACCTTTCAATCACGTAAAACCTCCAGGTCCCATTGGACGTTTCTGGATCCCAAAGTGCTTGTTATGATAATCCCTGGAGGCTCGGTAATAAGTTGTCAATGGAACTTTAGATACCTGCTGGAATCGAAATTTCTTTTAGGTCGCAGTACTTCCGTTGAAAACTTCACTCGAAGCTTGATGAGCAACCCCAGCGAAAATCAACTTTACTGCAGCGTAATTTACTTGGCCGCTGGCGATTACCATCGCTTCCATTCTCCTACTGATTGGAATATGCACCACCGTCGCCACTTTGTTGGTAAGTTGAATGCATTTGATGTGAAAATAAAATCCAGCTAAGGTCGTGGATAGTTGAAGATTATGACGTAACTCCTAAAGTTGTATCCACTGCCTCGCTCCAACGCGAGAGAGCAGGAAAAGAGAGATCGCAGGCTAAGAAGATGTGCTGGATGTCTCTGCTCTCAACGCTTCAAAGGTCAGGCTGGCAAATATCACAGTAGCGCGTTACAGACATAGAAAGGTACTGGAGCATAATTCACCCCACGAAACTCTAATTAACTTGTATTTAAATAGAGGTTACTTTCATTGGATAGTGGTTGTTTTAATTAGAACATGAGGTGTATGGCGAAGGATTAGGGTTAGTTGACGTTGTGCGACATGTACTATTTAGAAGGACCCATGAACAATGAATGAATTTCATTTGTATTAAATTTGAGTGGCACTGCTGGTCTTCACAAAGTTTGGTCCAGAATTCTTGTCTCGATTTTAATTTCGGTAGATAGGTGATTTTTGAGTGTCAGATCGGTCATATTATGTATCCTATTTTCTGTTATATAATGTATCCTATTTTCTCAACCGAATCGTTGCTAGCCCGGTCATGTATTTGCCTTAGCAAATAGAGTGAATTATATGGGCCATAGCATTCAACCCTACCACTTATTATTTTCTAAAGAACAGATATTTGTTCTTTCAAAACGTAATTTACGCAATTAACCGCCTAACCTCGAATATCAAATACGCCTTTTATTTAGTCACATTCTTGAGCTTACGTAGCACTTGGAGTTTGTATTTTCAGTGATTTCTTGTTGTTCGAAACAGTGGTGTCAACGCTTGTCCATTATTGTAGCTTTTCTGATGTATATTTTGAACAACTTTTTTTATGACTGTTTCATCATAGTCAAACTAAACTGTTAATCTTTGTGATGACGTTTCAATGGTGCTGTGTAGTTAGCATTTGGGTTGGAAATTTTTAATCACTGGAACTCGTGACATGTATTTTTTTGAAAGTCTGTCACTACATCAACGACTGTTGTTGCGGCTACGCAGTTTCCGTAATTTAACTGACACACCTTGCCATCGTCTTTCTAAGTGCTTAGATCTATTGTATACAGCGTAATCATTTGCATCTTACTTCGTTTGTCGTCTTTCATGGCGTATTAAGTTACTGAAACGTCAAAGGGTAAATACTGGTAAGCCTTGCTGTACAGTATAAGCTTGTTTCAAAAAACTCTAGAAATTGGACCTGTGTAGTCGGTCAATGCAGCTGAAGATCGTGAGGTTTGCTGAGCTGCTGCTTCCACGATCAACTCTGCAGGGAAGTGCGTTTTTCTGTTTGGCTTTGCAGGCTTCAATATGTTTTTTTAGCTTTGTTGACATTAGAACTCACGGTAATAGCTCAAACACCGCAGTGTCATTCTGGCACCGCTTCCTTGTCGAGCCATGCTACAAACTATAAAAAATGTGGAGGAAATTCGAAAGTAAATTTAGTCGGTTGATGGCTGAAAAATTGCCGTTAAAGTTGTTACAATGAAAGCGACAAAAACTACCTGATCTGTCACCTCCTATTTTTTCAATAAGCAGTGGCGCGATTATTTAAAGCGCACGTTTCGCATATACTGTAGATTTTGACATTTTCGCATTTATGATTAGAGCCCACGTTTCGCGGCGATTAGACTTAGCCTCAGTTCCTTTGTTCAGTCATACCAAGGGCTTTAAAAATGAAATTCACAGATCTGCTGCTTGACCTCCATCATTTAAAGCGATGTGGAGGGTGAAGTATAAAACGGTGTTTATTTAGTCCAGAATAAAAAGAGTGCAATGGGTCTTATTTGCCTGAGCACATAGTTACTGACTGCTGGCGGCGCAACAGCAATTTCGTAACGGGCAATCAACGCTGTAATGAAAAAACCAGCGGATCAATACGTTCACTATAGTTTGGTTTTTGCTCATTACAGGCTTGTGAGGTTTTCGCTGTGATATCTAGAACGTTGGCAACTTGGTATATCTTAACTCAATACCAAGTTTAATAAAAGCTGCGTTAATAACAAATGTAATCTTGACACGCCTATGTTTATTCAATTGCGTATAAATCATATTTCATCGATGGCGATGGATAAGTACTTTTATAAGCGACCTTTTGAAATGCTAGTCCTCTGCTAGTTTTGCTGAAATGTTCAAGTTCTTTCTGGAGCCGTTTCTACTCTTGTAGTGAAGTAGTTTGATCTTCGTGCAAGGACAACACGGTTGATGATGTGGACGTGTCAGTTCAATTATTATTTATTCTCCGGTCACGGGAAATTTTTTATCGGTTATGCTACAACAATTTTGTATTGAGACCAGCTTCATAAATATCAGTACCGCTGGCTGGAACAGCCATTTCGCTCACAACCAGTGTCACCAAGCAGGAATAAACTGTAAACTGTAAAATGCCTTGCTGTGGGACATAACAAAGAAGCCGACGTGAGGTTCGAACACACGAGCATAGCTGTCACAACTCGCTAAACCTCGTTGTGACCAGAAGGGATGGCAAGCAAGCCATTGCTGTGCATTTAGTTGTGGTGCAACAACTTACATAAATTTTAAAATTCACTGAGATTTTTCTGTTTATTTCTTCACTGTGATCGCAGTGTCATTTTGGCCTCGCTGCTTGCGAAATAATCGCCGGTTGAATAGATGTTGCATTGTTGTACACTTGTCGCTCTACACTTCACGTTGATTTCTTTATGGCAGCGTTTGTCTTAGCTATCCTTTTTTGTACGAGTGCCGGTCGCTTAAAGCGGGCTTGAATTTAATGTTATTTTATGTAATCAACAAAGCTGGAAATGCCAGTCAGTAAACAGGTGTATTAATGTACAACAAGTTTTGGTAATGAAATTAAATTCAAGACTGATACCAAACGGAGTGTTGTTCTACCTTAGCTGGGTTCTAACTTGGTTTTAGGTGTGAATGTAGATTCCGTTTCAAGCTGTGCCTTCATCCCAAGGAAAAGGAGAGAAAAAAATTACACTTGTAACTAGCACCTTAATTTTAGGAGACCTGATGAGTGTGAATCCCAAGTTCCTGCCGTGGATTCCGGATCTGTTTGTGTTGAACGAACGAGTTGTACTAAGTGGAACGTGGAAATATGGATTCTTTTCAATGGCTCCTGTTGGTGCCATAAATGTTGGTTCTATTGTTGTTCATAATGATAAGGTATGCTCCGTTCTTTGTCGGTGAGAAATATTAACATTGTGCCTCACAACCTTGCTCTCGGTAAGGGCGTTTTTGACTAGTTAATATTCCAATAGCCTTTTGATGAGGCAAGTACAACTTGTATAGATACATTTTCATGCTTTGCTTCATTTCATCGGTAGCGAGGCAAGATTTACTTTAACATCAATCTTGCAGGCTGAAGGGGCAGGTTTAGAGCTAGGTCTGTTGCAGCGGTATGCATATAATCGAGCAATGCCATCGTTCAGTAACTCAACAGCATATAAGGGTGACTTCTGATTCAAAGATCGTAAGATCATTTTCAAGTCTCAAAATCTCCTTTACATCTCAGTTTGTTGTGTTGAATAAATCATGATTTTTTGCTTGACTGATGATTTTATGTTTCTCAGACTTTAGCCACCAACCTGCCTGGCTCGATGAAAGAAATTTTTTTTGATCGTTCGTTCAAATGTGGTGTTGGATATGAGAAAGGCGAAGAAGTGGGAATGTTTAAATTGGGATCTACTGTTGTCTTAATATTTGAAGTGAGTTTAGTATGCTAGGTTGTAATACTTTAAATTATGATTTTAAATCACTAATATAACTTGACATCAGTATAAAAACCAATTAAACTGCTCAATGCTAACCGAATTGAAGTGAATTCGAAATACGTTGCGAACACATTTAAATTGAAATCTAAGGCTGTTTGGTTTTATATTTAACGAGTTAAGAGCATTTACTTGAATGTACAGGAAGCAGTGAAATACTCTACCAGTAGTATGTGATGATACCGGAAATTTAAAAGGCGTTTGCTTGCCAAATATGTCGCAAGCTTTGCATGTGGTTGTAGTGTTAGAAATTATCTGGTAGCATAGCATCAGCAATTAATTCAGTGGATCAGTAACTTGATTTTGCTTATTAGACGTCGATCATTCAGTCATAAATCAGGGTTCTATATTCCCACTGGGTCTAGACTAGGGGTGGGGAACCGGCGGCCATATGGCCGCATGCGGCCTTTTTATAGTAAATGTGCGGCCATATGTGGCTTCGTAAATAAATACATTGTTTTAACTTCTGCATACGTAAGGCATGATGTATCAATGCCCTATCATTGTGTTTTAAATTGAATGGCTCTTTTGGCATTCATTGAACGTGTTGATACTCGGTTTATTGCCACCGGTTGCAGTTGGAGACCTTTTTTTTGGAACACAATTATGTTCAGCAGACTTATGGTGGCTCTTATTGCCGTGGAAAAGAGGTCCAAATGGCTCTTCGACCGTAAAAGGTTATCTGGCGCTGAATTTTGCGGCCATATGATTAAAGGTAATATTTAATGCGGCCATCTAAGCGTAAAAGGTTGCCCACTTCTGGTCTAGACCATACAAAGTAATGAAATACGTAAACGTGGACATTTGAATATTGTTTGCATGGCATTTTTAAGCGAATTCTCTACGGCTAATTCTATCAGTGGGTGGTCGTTTTATCGTCAGGAAATACTGCTGTTAGCTGTGCAAATTGTAACTGCTGTAAAATATTGTTACGTGCACCGCTGGAAAACGTATTAGGTGATGGCCACTGTTACCATCCAATGGAGTTATAGTAGCTAGTAAAAAACCTATATACTGGTTGATTTTCTTGGTCGTACTTACAATAGTCATAGTAATGACGTTGTTTTCGTAAGGCAGATCCTATTACACCAGTTTCCTGCGTTTGTGATGGAAAATTTCTTCATCAGCGGTCTTGGTAGCTTAGAAGCTAATTTTAACCCATATATGTTTCATTATAACTGGCAAAAAGTTTTGTGGCCTAATGACAGCAATGTGCGACTTGTCAGTACTCGTTTGAATAAAGTTCATTAGAGGCTGTTTTGTGAGGTTTGCTTGCATTTCGGCACCGCTGTACACGTACATATGCCCACTTCCTTTACGCAATATATATGCGCATGTGTATTTTTTCTTGTGTTTTTGTTCCCACGAATATCAAGTGACTTGACAAACAGGTTGGTTTGCTTGTGTATTGTTACAATTCATCAGAAAGATTTTCTTCTGACACAGAACGAAACATCTAATTGTGATTTTTTTATATTTTAGGCTCCCTGCAACTTAAAATTCTGCCACCAAGCCGGGAAAAAGATTAATTTTGGAGAAGAAATCTTTATGCATGCGTTATGACAAATTCTGCACTTTTGTTTTATTTCTTCTAAACATATTCAAAATTATATTTCTATTTCGTTGTTGACTGTGCAACTTAACGTATTTTGTATCTGAATTTATTAAAAATTTTTAGAATTTTTGTGTGAATTTTGACGTCGGCAATTAAACAACATTTTAAAACGCAATATCTGGGCTCGATCGTCGGAGCTTGGGAGACTGAAGAAGTAACCGACAATTTTCGAGTCTGCATTTAGCCATACCAATCGTTGCTCTTGGCGCAAGCCATCGTATAAAACCAAAACGTGAGCTTCAATGCAAGTGCCGGTTCCGCTTCGCCTCGCATCATGTGATGTCACACTCTGCGTCTTCAACCCGTAATCTTTTAATGACTCTTCTCTAACTCAGTTCCCCTTGACGCGCTGCCTTTTGTGAAGGGTAACTGCATGCAGTTCAAAGCAATTGTGACGTAAGACTAGTAACCTCGCCACCAGCATCATGAACTGCCATTGGTGATAGTCCAGTGGCCTGAGAATTATGATTCAAGGTTTTGAAGCACGATAGAACGCTAGCCAGGGTCGGATTTGCCGCAAGGCGCTGGTGGTGTGAGTCGCGAACTTCTCGATTTGAGGAATTCTCTAAATCGTAACATTGGCTGCATATATGGCCGTGATCACAAAAGCGAGTTTCTTGCTCTGTATGTCGCAGAAACCATCACACGTAAAGAGCTTTTTCTGTCCAAGAGTGTTGCAAAAAATTTTTTTTGTTTCTTGCGCAGATGAAAATATTTTGGGAGAATAAAAATAGAAGAAAAAGGTCTGGAAGGAGAAAAAAGCTCAGAAAGAAAAGACGAAGGGTTGAGTTTTATTGAAGAAGACCGGAAAAATATTTGGAAGGAAAACATAAAAAAGATCATGAGTGAAGAAAACGAAGGGACCAGAAGATGAAAACTGATGTAGTAGAATGACTTGTGGAAGGTATTACTCGCAAAGACTTTGTTGATTCAATGCAAACGATGAAATCCGGAAAGGCAAGTGGACTATTGGAAGTAAGCCAAGAAATAATTGTTGCAAGAGCCAAAATTGGTATTCAGATGATAATGGATCTGTGTCAGTGCGTATTGTATGGTAGAGGAATGTTTAATGGAGGAAAAAGTAGCGTTATTGAGTTTATTTTTAAACCAAAGCTTGATGTGATGAACTGTGACCACATAGAAAAGTAAAAACGCAAGAACTGGCCGTCAAAGTTATTGAAAGGGCGCTAGAGAGGCGAATGCGAACATTGATCCGCTTAAACAGAATGCTGCTGGGATTTATGCCCGGAAAAGGGACAATGGATGTGATATTCATTGAGCGGAGGATATCTAAAAACGAAAAGAAGTTGTTTTTGAGTTTTGTTGACATTGAAAAGACACTTGACAGAGTTCCACGAAGGGTGATGGAGTAGGCTATAAGAAAGTTTTTAAGAAGTAAATTTTGAGCGCTTATGATGGTGCGAAGATCATAGTAAGGGTAGGATGGGCGTATTCAGAGAAATTTGAAGTAAAGGCAGGTGTACATCAAAGATCTGTGCTATCGCCACTTTTGTGTGCGATAGTTGAAGACGCTATTGCAGAAAAAGCAAGAAGGGATGTGATCAACGAAGTAGGCTATTACATGCTGATGACCCGGTTCTCTGGAGTAAAATCTTGAAAGGTTAAAAGAAAGATTTTGAAAGTGACAGGAACCACTACAAAGTAAGGGTTTGAAGGTAAATATCAAAAAAGAAAAAGTGATGGTAAGCGGATTGAAAGAAGAATTTTGTTGTTGATAATTTTTATTTCAATTAATTAATAATAATTATTGTAAGCGCCAAACAAACTTGTCTAAACTTTTGAATTTTATACACTTGGGATTTGAACCAACTTCATTTAATTTTACCTCAAAATTCTACATAGTTAACGCCTGGCCCACAATTATTCAAATGCACTGCCTGCAAACAAAACGCGTCTTTTCTTTTTCTATTACGAAATCAGCAATGCCTTCACAATTCGCTTTGGTGTCTTTTATTCAAATTAGCTTTTAATTTACTGAGTTGAGCAGCATTTAATTTCAAGCAGTGCATAGTTACAGTGTTGGATCCAATAACGTAAACTTGTCGAATCTATAATCAATCGTAGTGACTGCCGGAATTGCCGGTAAGTGAATATCACGTTAAATACTTCGTAATATTGCATTGAAATTAATTGTGCTGAAAATCGTATATTTATTGTAGAAAACTGTACAAGTTCGGACAAAATAAAAAACAGAACGACAAAATCCGTGTGAGCCCTCCAAAAGTCACCCACAATCCTATAGCCGCCACAATAATCAAACGGCGGCTATAATTATTTTCATCTAAAGCAAAATAGAAAACCAAAGTTAAAGAATTATTTAGTAATAATTTTCATTTTTGTCCAAAACAGCGAAATAGAAAATCAAAATTAAACAGCAGCAGACGAAAACAGGAGCAGATGGCAAGAACGATGTATGTTAAAACGTCAAGGACCAAGCTTTGCCATTACCGAAATCAACACCAGACCAACACCGGTATAGACAAATATTTTAGCGCAGTTTACGCGGGTTTCTTCTTGCTTCGTTCCCATTTGGTTATTGATTTCTCGCTTCGTCTTTTCGCCTTCTTAGATTTCACCTGCAGACAAAAAAAAATGAAAAAACTAAGCAAAATTTGTGTTATATATGAAAGCAACCTTTTTTAATTGACCAGGCAATTAGAGCGCAATTAGAAACTGCTTAAGCTGTTTAACAAAACATTTTGTTGATTTGATTTGTCTTGGTGTGGCAGGAATTCTATTCCATTGGACAGGGACCCTTATATTTGAGGGATTCCAGAGTCAGTTTTATTCTGCAAAATTGTGGAAACAAGGGTGCTTTTGATCATGATTTGCAGGTGTAGCTATTTTGGAAATTTTGTTAAATCAAATCAGTAAATGCACCTGGGAACTTCTCACGAAATTACTGAATCATGAATTTAGATATTTCTGGTTGCGATGTTAGTTCAATTGCAAGAGTATTACATTGTTTTAAAATGTTTCTAATATCTTTTTTCATTTTTTGAGTTGAATACCGGTACTTAGCGAATTATTTTGTTTTTGTGGTGTGAAGTTTATGAATCACCGTTTTATTTCTAAAGCACCGTGATGAAGTTTGATATTGAAAGTGACTTTGAATCATGCTGTAGTAAAGCATTGGGAATGATTTAAGGTTAACAAGGGTTTAGCGTTTTTATTTCGCCATGGCTTATCGTAAGTTTATTCAACAGCAACTCCATAGGTGGCTTCCATGTTACGTGTTTGTGAATAATGGTTTCTAAAAATCGAATTGACGTTACTCTTTCTATTGTAGAGTCTTTTTTGTTCGTTTTGAATTTTGATGGGGAGGGTTACTATTGGGGATTTTAAATGTAATGTATTTAGCCGGTTTAGTGTTGGAGACTAATCTATTTGCAGTGAGCCGAGAATTGACTATTTGTAATAGTTCATTCAACTTTTCATATATACAGTTTACTCTGCGAATCACCATCAAAAAATAAGTTTGCGTTATCTGCAAACATTATAGCTTGGCCCGTATCCATGCCAATGGGAAAATCATTTAACATATATCAACAAGAGCATACCATATCGTATATCCTTGTTTCTCTATCTAGTTTTATGCGCGGAGCGAGCACTCTCCGCACATAAAACTAAATAGAGAAACAAAAAATTTTTCACGCTACGCTTGCAATCTACGCCTAATGGAAACCAGCCTTCAGACTACTGAAGAACAGATAGACATGCTTAATTAAAATTAGCCGGAGCAGATGTATCGTTTTGAACTGGACAGTCTCGTTATTTGCGAATTTTTGGCCGTCCGTCGTTCTCAATATTGTCCTGTTTGTAACAAAATAACGAAAAACAGAATCATAGTATTTTGCTATTAATTGCGCTTTTTCTCGAGCTTGCTACAGATACACCTTTTTGTTAATCTGTGGGATTTATCTTTTGCTTTCGTGGAAGTACAGCTTTTGTTGAAAGAACATTTTTGTTAGGAACACTATGTGATCAAATAAAAACCCATACTACGCGTAGAGATAATGAAAGCGATGATGGTAGTACGATAAATTATTATATGAAATGTGGCTAGTTCTATTTAAGAAAGACTGAAATTTGCTGCACGAGATTTCTTTATCCTTTTTTTGCTCTAATATGATGATGGTTTGATCAACATTGAAAAAATTGGTTACCATATAAAACTCTTTTGTTTTATATGGTCAGCCTAGTTAAAATGATATGGTCAGCCTAGTTAAAATGAATTGTAGGTGAGTTGGCAACAGCAGATGGAGTTAGATGTCATAGAAATATGCAGAAACGATATAATGATAGTGTTTTGAGATTTGCGTGAGATCTTGAGGTGAATCGTAAGAGAAAGCGAGACAGACCAAAGAAGACCTGGAAAAATCATGTGAAAGAAAAGACAAGAGAAGATTGGTTTAAAAATATGGGATGCCCTGAATCGAGCCATTCGTTAAGATGGAGTGCTAAGAACAGGTAGAATGCAGCCAACACCGACCAAAGGACAAAGCCGGATAAAAACTAAATATTGCTACCACTGCTACGAACATGCTCAATAATATCTGTTAGGGACTCTCGCAGACAGAAGATTCTTGCCCGAGAATCTGAATTATTTCTCACACGCTACTCTACGTGCAACATTCTCTTCAAGATTTCTTCGAAAAAAAAAAAATTGCTGTGACCTAATTCTTGCGCAAAAAATCTTCCAAACTCCTAACTTGCAGCATGTTCAGCAATTGAAGTTTTTTTCACCCAGGTAAAACAGCCCATAATCGCGGTCCCCAAACTTTATTTTAGGTTGCCCCAGTTTAAACAAAAATCAAAGTTTGCTAGTGCTCTCGACCTTGTCGATGTTCAGATTATTAGAAGTTCTGAAAAGCCATTGTTTTGTCCATGTTCTTCAACACAGACCCATAGCCTTCCTTTATCTTAATAATGTTTTGCTTCAAGGATGCATTTAAGTCCAAATTCAAAGTGCCAGTGTGGCTGTTCGTTTTAGCACACATAATTTTTGTTTTGATGGAAAGCTTTTTCAATATCATCTGTTGATACAGGAAGTTCAAAGGACATTCGTTTGCCAGACGTGTCGCCGGCTTTGTTTTTGAGTGCAGTGTTAATAATTATCGAATAGCACGTGCTATTAATTCTGTTGGCAATCAGCCCTTGGTTTTTGCTCGTTAGTCGACGGCCTTTTAGCGAAGAATTCAATTTCCATTAGGGATGCGCCAAAGTACCAATAATAATTGCTTACGTGGCATCTCTAAGTAAATGCTCATATGTCCAACTCTATCAGTGATTAGGAGTTTGATCGCTTTAAAATGTTGGTTTGCTGAGCAGGACAACACATTATTGAATAAGGTGATTTTTATACGCATCACTGGGAAGCGTATCTAGGCGATTGGCAGCTAGCCTACCATCAAATGGAGCAGTGATATCTTAAGCAAAAAAAAACGCATTTTGAATTATTTTTTGGTTGCGCGTGCAAAAGAAGCAATAGTGATGCTATTGTGCTTTTGCGAAGAGTCCACCATGTTATACAATATTTACGCATGTGTATTGTTTTCTGTGTATCTACTTCTACAAATGTAACGTGATTTTGCGGCTGACGTAACTTAAATCTGCACGAGTTTTAGTTTTTGTGAGATGATTAACAACATAATGGTTTGCTTGTAGATTACAATGAATTGCCAAAGTTTTCCCTGACCATAACACGAAATATGTAATTGTGATTTTTGTGTTAATTACAGGCTCCAAGTAGCTCGAAGTTTTGCCGCCAAACCGGGAAAATAATTAATTTTGGAGAAGAAATCTTTTTGCGCGCATTGTTGCAAAGTGTACACTTACGTTTTATTTTTAACTAAATTAAAATAGAGTTTTGTTCAAAAATGATCACCAACATCATACAGTACCATACAGCAATCTACAACATTATGTCAATAACCCACAATCGGTTTCGACTTTATCATTTATTTTTCTTTGTTGATCGTTTTTGAGCAAAATTGTCTATTTTAGCTTAGTGTGATGCTAGAGACAGATATCTCTTAATAAGAGATTGCCTTGAAAACTGGTAATTAGCCACTAGCAACTTCTATATTTTTCACTGAACTAGTTATGTCAAATTATATTTTTGTTTCTTTCATTGTGAACTCTGCAGCTTAACTTATTTTGTATCCGAATTTATTAAAACTTGTAAAACCTTTTAGTTGACTTGGACATAATAAGTAATCACTAGTTAGCAACACAAGATCTAGGTTTTAGCCTACATCACAAACTCAGCTTAGAGCAAGAACATGTTTATCTCAGCGTCGGTAGGTTAAAATGTCGAGTATTTATTCAACTCATCGAGCAAAACAAGACTGAAGAGTTTTGTAACACCGTGAAATAATCTTATGGCCTTGAATTCGGCAGCCACCCATATGCAAAGTCGCAGTCGGGTTTGAGATACGGTTTGTCAGTTTGAACTCGAAATGTGAGCATTTATGAAAACGTATGCCGCAGACCATGCAATCCTTTGAGCGTTGAACCCGCGGCCTTTTAATGACAATTCTCGCATTCGGTCCCCTGCTCCACACTACCGCAGTTCAGGTAAAAGAGACAACCACTGCGAACCAGTACATGTAGACTGGTAGCTTCACCACCAGCATTACGGCCGTTGCTGATTGTGCAGTAGTCTGACAAACATGCTCTAATTATTACGCTTCATGGTTTTGAGCTGACCTGGAATACTAAAATATCAAGTGCCGTTTTTTTCACATACCACTGTCTATTGTTAACATGATTTATATTATTTTTGTATGGTTTTATTTTATTCGCAGTCGAATTGCTCTATTCAGTCTGCGAACAAAAGCAGATTGAACTCGGTGACGTCAATGTGGCATTGAAGTTCTAAACAAGATCGGACGGGCACTAACGCAGTTTTAGTTGGATTTCGAAATTAAGAATTAGCTGATGAGAATCAATTTGAGATTGATTCACATCAGATTCTCAGTTCTGTTTGAGATTCAAATTGAAGAAGCAAATTTAGAGTCAGAAACCACGATGGAAGTTACTTTGGAAAATTATTTCAAGGTGTTGGCAAAGCGAATTATTGGTGAAATGTACTGGTTGATTTTTGGATCAATCTCAGTTTGTGCCATAGCATTCTTGTTTTTCAATGGTGAGTTGCCTTAAACTAAGACTTTTATTCTTATGCAACTACGAGCCGTACAGTGAACGTAGTTATACGCTATTGTGGATTTGTAGCTTACTAGGTCTGATAAATTTTCGGTTTGATAATTTTTTAATCAATAATTTTCTCAAGCAGGCAACCAACTTTGAATATGTTTGCAGTTCAATTTGACCCAAGAATCTACAACAAAAAAGAAATAGTCACATTTATTGCGGGGTGTTTTACGTCGGTGGCATGCTCAGCTTTTTTCAAATTAAATACTCAGCAATACATTTTCCATCTCGCCTGGTAATCTCAAATCATTTTTTAGCTTTAATGTATTGTTCTCTTTTATTAAAACAAGACAAGTCTTATCGAGATGATTTTGAATCGAATCGACCTCAATGGATTTATATACTGACGATGCAATTCACTCTTACAATGCTAAATATAAGTAGGCAAACATTCTGGAAGAGACATGAAGCGCAACATCCAAAGAAATTTAGCGAGTTTGGGATTGCTTCCATCAGTGCAAGAGAGAGTACGTGACAGAACGTAGAAGTTTATAACAACACTGTCAAAAGCTGCTCATTCTTCCAAGAGCATGGCTATAAAAAACAATTGTTTTAAATGTTGTACGAAACAGACAAATTAAAGTATTTTGTGAAATTGATCACTAGAGAGAGTATTCTTATTTTTGTATGGAAATTACATCTTGTAATTATGTGGCCACCTGTTTTCTTTTCGTCACATAAAATGTGGTTTACTGTAAGTGTTTTTTTTAATTTTTACTGTTTTACTCGACAGTGGTGAACGCATTCTTTGCAACAACCAGGCTACATTTCAAAATAGTATATTTCATCAAGAAAAATGATGAGAAAGAGACAATGCTCGATCATTGGTATTCGCTTTTGTTCTGTTTGAATTGGATAGAAAATATCTTTGCTTATGGTGTTTACAGGTGTTATTTTTTTATTTATCTGCTCCAAGATTTATTCACTGCAAATTTATCGAGTTACGTTGCATTGGCAGCAACAATTTTGTACAAATTATCATCATGGTTGAATAGAAATGCATAAATTTACTGAATACCTTCATAGATATTATTCTCATTCCTTCCTCTTGCTCTAAGTTAGACATCTTCAAATGGTTTAATTTTCTCTTGATTAACCTTTTGCATAGTTTGGATATTGTTGATTATTTGGTTCTTTTAAGATGAAAATTTAAATTGGGCAAAATTTGGTTCAATATTGTGTTCAATTTTAGTCATGTACGACAACAATTGTACATGATAAAGAAGTTATAACCGACGTCAAATCAAACTCAAATCGAAAATCAGTATTAACCGTTTATTTTTCCGTAAGCCCGAATTTTTACAATTTGGCGCTAGTGAATCCTAAATCAACGTTTTTATGAGGTATTGAACCCGAACCGGAACTGAACCGATAAGTATGAGTTCTATTGAATCTAAATCAGAGCGTTGTTGTTCACACGTTTCCACGAGTTCTGCTGATCCACTCAAAGATCTGTGAGCCCTAATTTCATAAGTATTTGTACGGACGTCAAATATCCTAAAGTACAATTTCGAAAAATACAATAAATATTTAAAATTTTATTGCAGATTATTGCAAAAAAGCAAAATAAAATTGAAATTTTGCTGTTGAGATATTTTTTGCTCTTTCGTTTGTGGATAGTTAGCTTATTATGTAATTTGCTTTCTTTGTAAATCATATAACTCATTATAGAAACCGGAGCGGATCTGTATATATTACCCGATTTTTTCCCTTTTTATATTTGAGTTTCTACGTATACCTTAATTTGTAGGCCTATAAACTTTCTTAAAAATATAGACTCTTAGCAGGTCTATAAAACAAATTTCTCGTTTTTCCAATCAATTTCAGGTTTTAAGGAACCAAACGAAAATCCAAAATAATGCTTTATTAAACATAATCAAATTAACATAACAATAATTAACGTAAACAAATCCACCGAAGCTTTTCGTCTCCTCACGGCGACTTCATCAGGGCTAAACAAAGAAAAGAAAACAAACTTTTATTCTTAAATTAAATTTAATATGGTATTAAGATACTAATCATTGATAATTCAGTTAGTAACGTTTTAGCACTGTACCACTCAATGGAACACTTGTAGGAGCGACTTGGCGCCTTGTGAATAACCGAGTTTTATGTTAAGGGATGGCTTAAGGCGTTTGATTAGGAACGCTTCCATTAGTTCGGTTTCAGTGCTGAAACGGCACTTTTTCAGTAATGTGAAGTTTTGCTCTGCTGGTATTGTTTCTCTGCAGGCTTTGCACTGATCGCGATGGGATTTGATAGCGGAGTTAGATGAGCTTAAGTTCTTGGAAAGATGGTTTTCAGTTCTGACGAATAGTTGTCTAATTGTCATACCGATGTATGACGTGTTCTTATCCCAAGAACAAGTATATTTATAGACAACATTCGAACAGAAAAGAGCGGGTAAAGGAAATTTAAGGTTAAAATAAGAGATTATTTTAAAGGTTTGATAAGCTACTTTTATATCAGTGGGTTAAAATAATCTCTTATTTTAACCTTAAATTTCCTTTACCCGCTCTTTTCTGTTCGAATGTTGTCTATAAATATACTTGTTCTTGGGATAAGTGTAATAAGTTCTTGTTCTTGTTCTTGGGTCCAGTTAAAAGTTCAATTGGGTAATTTTCAGTTATATTTTGCCGTTTAGGAAGTTTGTTTGATTTGTTAATTATATACTTCCTTAGCGTTAATGGTCCAAGAGCTCTTCTTGGGCAATTCAGATGATTTGAAGAAGTCACTACACCACTAGTGAGTTGCTGAGTTCACTGGCCACGGAATATCTGTTTTATCGGAGGCATTAGCCGTAATATGGATCTCAACCAAGTAGGCAGTGATGCGGAAGAAGACAAGTAGAAAATAGCTTTTCGCTTCTTTGAGCTCCTCTTCACCCCGATTTTGGACTTGGAATGGTTACGCCAATTAATACAATCTTGATTGCGTTATCATGGTGAATGAAAATCTAAGCCTTGCTCATTCTACCATTTGTTTCTGTCTACGCGTCTATATAGATGTTCCTTAACCTTTTTTGCAATAGTATGTAAAATTATAAAGGTCTATTATTATTTTTTTATCCTGGGAAAATCTTTTGCAAGTCACGGAAAAGTCTTTTGCAAGCCGCGGAAAAGTCTTTTGCAGTTTTTCATGGAACAATGTTGTATTTAGACGCGCTTTGGTGTCCGCACAACGCGTTTCTCCCTCAAGTCCGCTATCATGCGGCGATACTGACGTAATTTAAAAGCACTAAACGCCAGAAGTTTAACGAACAAGCAATTGATTAACCGTCGAGCTGGGATGGTCGAAGTGGTTGAAGCACTAACATCATTGTTTATTCATGCTTTACACCTACATGCCAATGATCATTGTTTGACAGGTTAGTGTAAGCGTGAGTTGGAATCTCACTTCTAGCATCGTTTTCAACTTACTGAGGTTTGAATCTAGATTAGATATAATTATTAAGTTTCTTGATACTACATCCTACATATAATTTTGTTTATTTTGTTTTTACTTCAATACTTTTTGTTCAGGAACCCAACTTTCAGACAATGTAATAGCGACAATATTTCCATAGTCGCACTCTGTATCTATCCTTTCGTACAATCAAGATATTTCTCTCGCTGCCTTTCTCTACTTCTTTTTCCAATGATTTTTATTGTCGTTATAAGGTGTTCTAAACCTTTTCTTTACATAACATGCCCAAAACATTTGCTTGTATTCAATTGTTCCAATAAAGTAATTATCTTGTTTTGCCCATTTCAAGCTGATTTATGTGGTGTTCTTTCCTTGTATGAAATTTTTAGGATTTTCTCAAAAACTGCATTCCGGCAGCATTTGTGATCTTTGTTGCTGTGTTTATGTTTATCTTCCATTTATCATAATTGGTGTTACGTAACAGATTAACACATTCCTTCTGATGCCAATAGGGAGTTGCCTAGCTGTTATTTAGCACTTTTGCTGGATGCATGAATGCTTTTTTTGCTTATGTGATGTAAATTTTTGTTTTTAAATTGATCTTTCATTGTTTTTTTTGTTAGCTTTTTAATATTTAACGCTGTTAACCTCGAGTAGCGCTGTTTCTTTTAATTTGGTAGGGCAAATTTGTGAATTGTTTTCTTGGAAATCACCACCACTATTGTTTTCTTGACCTTAAGTTTCAACCAGTTTCAGCCAACATTTTTGTAAAGGACCATTTCGTGGGGAGCACAAGTTTTCGTCCGCGGGAGGGTGTTAGAGAGTGCTGAAGACACAATCATTCTAGGGGGTCCGTGGGCATGTTCCCAAAAAATTTTGGAAAAGTGGAAAATTAGATTAAGAAATATACATTTTTGTGCTTGCTACAACCACTTTTACAAAAAAGTCTGTTATAAGTTTGTTTGGCGGAAGTATAAACGTAACTACCTCAAACTCATATAAATTGACAAGCACTTAAGTTGAGGCAGGAGGAAGCCAGAAGTAATGCTAGCAGACGTAATGCATGTTGCGACCAAATTGCATCGTAAATAAGAAAATAACTTACCAGTGTGCAGGCACGCAACCATCAATTTTTTTGGGGGTGAGGAGAAGGAGCATTTAATTTTCACTAAAGGCCAAACATTAAAACGATTAGACCTACTGTGTTGTTTATGCTCTATTGGCTGTATGATTTACGCGTAAAGCTGGCTTGTAATTTACGAATTCCGGTTTTGCATTTTCCGCATCCCATTCTTACGGTACAGTACGATCCTATGGATGCATTGAATGTTCATGAAAGCGGTTGTTTCCAACTTTTTACTGTCTGGCAAATTTGGGCAGAAACTAACCACTTTTTCTGGCAAAACACGAAAAAAAGCCTCGAATGATGTAAACTTGGGTACGCGCATCCCCACTGATAGGATTCTTTTGTTCCGTACGGCAATGCATGTGGTGTTGACTGTTGATACGACTGTAGAAAAGATCACCATTGGTATCTTTAAATTTTTTGAAAACTTTCCGGGTAAGGAGAATTTTCCCAATGCACCCGGGTTGTAGCCTTGGCTTTTACCCTACTGCTTTGATTTATTTGATGATATCTAATATATGCTGAAGAATCTTTGAGTTATTGCATTGAGCACAGTCAGTTTTTGTTTACTTGGATTTTCAATTGGCTACGTTTTACTTTTTTAGTCTTACGGGTACGGCAGGATATCATATAGACCAGATTTTAATTAGCTTATATCAATAGCTTTTCTATTCGTTCCAGTTTGCCTTGTTGCTCTTTACATAATAGCCACTCACCCTTGTCTTTTCTCTTCTTTCCTTTTTATGTTTTTCTGTGCTATTTCATCTTTCTTTCTGCTCTACTCTTTGACCAACAAATTCTCATTCGAATTTTTGTTTCTAAATTATAATATCTTATTCATCAAATGCGTGCTATGTTTTGTAGCAGTGTTGCCAGTGATGCTATTGTATCGCACTACGATAGTTACTATGACGTTCCGCTAGGTTAATTTTACTTTTTTTAGCGTCACTTCATACAGGTGTTTCCACAATATATCCTGAGCTTTTTTGTGTGCAGGCATGAGTTTTTTTTGTGTGCAGGCATACTTATGAACAGCTGATGATGTTTCATTGAGATAAAATCAATTTTGTAATTGAAATAATATGGGAAAGATTCAGAAACATCTATTTATAATTTTTTCTCAATTTGGAAACAATTTTTCGTTGCAATAACAAAAATCTTTATCAATGGGAAGCACGGAAAAGAGAGAAGTTTATTTTATCCAATTTCTATATTTTGATGCTTTGACAGTCTCATAGTTTTTTGTTATCGCTGGGGCTGAGTTGTACAGCCGAGAAATGGAAACATTATTTTTATCATTTTTACGCAGGAATGGATGATGGCAGTGTGTTGTAGCTGTAGGACGTAGCAGCTTACCGCTGAGTATATATTCTACTAAAAATCATTTCTTTCGAATGCCTAAAAAAGAATGGAATTGCAATTTGAATCAGTAAAATAATTATGAACCAGTTGTCTGTACTCGTGATCCTACTATTATTGTTCAAAACAACTACAAAACTAGTAATTAGAATAATCATTTTCTGTGTTATAAGATTAACGGATCGATATATTGAGTTATAAAGATAATCTACCCGCTTTGTATGCATGTTCACACGAATGACGAGGTTATTTCACAAAGTAATAGTATTGCAAATAACAAAAGCCTCCCTCCCATAATTTGGCGAGACCATCTCTGGATGCGTTTCGTTCGTTTGGACTCATCAGCAGGGCTTATCCCGTCATCAAAAACCAAAATCCCATATTTGCAATAATATGAAAATGTAGTATCATTCTATCACAAATTTCTTCGCACACATCACGCGCGTGGCGCATGCCATCACTTTGGTAGGGGGATCCCATCTGTTTTCATGGGAGCATTTAGCAGATTCATGTGCTTATGATCTGGCAGCGCTGCGAATTTCTCTTTACCTCGCACTCGGTGCAGCTAATTACCATCCGCCAATCATGAAAAAAGAAGGCTACGTGAAAGTTGCTGATACTCGCCTGGAGAACCGTTCATACAGACCGAATGTTGAGTTGTGCAAGAAAACCAGCCTTAACACTGAAATCAAATTTAGCCAGGACACTCGCAAAAATTGCGTAAATGGAAACCACTAAGAGTTCATTATATACTTTTAAAAAGTATTTGAATGCTCCAAAACACATGATTATAATGCTTACTATAAACTCTTCGAGTAGTACACTGCAAGATTAATAGAGTCACGAAATGTATGGTAAGCAGGTTAGTCGTCCTTCGTGTGTTAATCCTGATGAATGTACCTTCAAAAATGCAACTGTGACCTAATCGTGTTTTTCAGTTTCAACTTTCATCGATTTGTTTTCCCATCAATTGTTTTTATTTGCTGATGCTTCCAGAGTTAATTCAAAATTTTAATGTTTTGTTTTTGTTCCTCCTTTTTAATCACCTGGATGATTTTTTTTTTATTTTCTGATGTGAATAGTGAAAAAGTGTTCTTCAAATACAACCAGCAATCTTGAGTTCGAAAATTAATCAAGCAATTTTTTGAGGGTTTTGCAATCAATTTTATTCTTTCTCAACCACTTTAGTTTTATGAGGGAGAATAACGACTTGTCTGCTAAATATCGCTAGCTTTCGCCACTTAGTAAATATTCATTACTTTTACGCTCATCACTTAACATAATTCTTTATTTAGCACAATTATTATTGACAAATAAAGTTTGAAGCAATATTAGGCTAAATATTTTCTACTTTTAATTGTTAAACAACAAGAAACAAATAATCAAATACATTTTTCGCTCGAAAAGTTAATCAAATTTAAAACGTCTTTCAGCCAAATGAAAGAAGAGGAAAAAGCCTTTCGGCGGTATGTAGAAACTGGCGCAATTTCTATTCAACCATAACAATATAATTTGTACAAAATTGTTGCTGCTAATGCAATATAACTCGACGAGTTTGCAATGTATTAATTTGGGATGGATAGATTAAAAAATAGGAACCGTAAACAAAAAAATGAATGCTATTGTTGAAAAGATATATAAAGTGCAAAAACAAACTCAAGTAACACAATGTTGGTGGTTTTGCATAATCGATTTTTGTATGAAATAATATAACAAACCATAAATATAATAGGAGAAATAATAATTTGGAGAGGTACAAAATAATCTTTACAATAGACAGGCTATTGCTTTTTCCAAAAAATTAAAAGCCGAAGTCCAGTTGTTTGACAAAATTATTAAATTTTCCTCCTTTATGAAAACTCAAATATTTTTTTCCCGTGCTTGTCTTTATATGCCTTTGCAGTTTCCAACTACAGTAGATTCCGCTTAATTGGGCCGCCGGTTAATTGAGTCAGCCGTTTAATTGGGCCAAATTGTTGAGAACAAAATCCAATCAAAGAATGCACTACGCTAAATCCGCATAATCGGGCCACTATTCCGCTTAATTGGGCCACAACTGTAGTCAGACATACACTGGTTTAATTGCAAAACCGCCTTTGTAATGTAATAGAACTCAATATCACAAAGCCAACTATATTATGTAACAATTGAAAAATACAGGCGCAAAGTATTTTGTCATTTCATGCCCTTGGACATGGTAATTGTTGTGTTTTGTTGCAAATTTTGTGAAGTCCCAAGCAGAGATGCCACAAAAAAAATTAACAATTGCTGAAAGGGTTGTTGTCCTAAGAAAAACTAGAGAGCAACCTCCAAACATTAGTCATCGCCAGCTAGCTGAGATAACTGGTGTACCAAGGACAACCCTGGCACAGATACTGCAAGACTTCGGATAATCGGGTCAGCCGCTTAATCGGGCCAAATAGTGCCTATCCCGATGTGACCCGATTAAGCGGAATCTACTGTACATTGTTTTATATTCCTCCATTTTAATGTGATTGCCATCTAGTACTAAAATTGCAACACTCTTATTTCGGCTAAATTTTTTCGTATATAGTGCTTCTAATGCATTTTCTCCTATGCTATTTGGATTATCATGTTACTTACAATAACAATAGAAAAATTTGCTCAAAATAATCACCAGCATCATACGGTACCATACAGCAATCTATTACATCATGTCAATAACCCGCGACCGGTTTCGACCTTATTGGGTCTCATCAGGCGGGTGTAAAAAACACTCAATAATAAACATGCCAAAAAAACAAATTTGCCATTGGGTGCAAAAAAATGCAATACAAAACAATATGATACAGCAATACCTATATCATGGGGGTCACACTCAAGGACACACACACACACATGACAAGGACAACAAGTCACATCGGTAAGCCCTAATAGGGGTGCGGGATCATTGTCAAGACTTATCATTAATACATGAGTTGCTAGTTTGTCAAGACTTATCTAATTGACATGATGTAATAGATTGCTGTATGGTACCGTATGATGCTGGTGATCATTTTGAGCAAATTTTTCTATTGTACGTTGATGCTGGAGGCAGATCCCTCTTGATAGGAGATTGCCTTGAAAATTGCTGGCTAGCAACTAGCAACTCGTGTACTTACAATAACGGTGGATTATATCATCAGTATAAAAGCAGATTGTGGTCGGTTTGATTTAAAATCATCTGGGAGAAACTTGTGGTTTTCAAACAACGAAAACAAAACATCAGAGCTGTAACTTGATGAGAGATCACACAGCAATATGGAAAATATATTGCTGAGCGAATAATTTGAAAAAAGTTGAGAACTGCCACCGACACAAAGCACCGCGCGATGAACTTGGCGATTTCTTTCTTGCTATATATTTCTGAGTCAAATTGATCTGTCAACACACTATAGGTTAATTGCCTTGTTACAAATATTTATTTACAAGATTATTAGCTAAAAAGTTTATTCGTTCAAGCAAGCAACAATCTATCGCAGCATACAATTACGTTTACATTATGCTTGAGATTTTCATGGCAAGAACAAAGCGGTAGCTTGATGCAACTCACATACGCAAAGCATGAAAAATAAGGCCCAAGCTGAGATTCGTCGATTAAGCAACCAATACAATTCGTCATTGGTTCTCTTCTCCAACACCTTAATATAGTTTTTCAAAGATACTTCGACCCTATTTTCTAAATTCATTCTTATCAGCTTCATGTTCACTTCAAAATCTAACTTAAACTGTTAAAAATACTCGTCTAATCTTTTTCATAACTCTTACGCTAATGTTGTCACAAGTCATATAATAGATATGTTATTTGTAAAACACTAACCGAGCAATTTTTTACAGAAAAGAAACAAAAGTACTTTCTTATATAATAGCAAAGAAACAATGCACATGAGTATATCGTGTCATGGGGAAGAAAACAGGCATATATGTTGTTATCGAAAGCAAGAACCTAGTTTTCTAAGATACTTTGTAGGAACAAACTATATGTCATATGCATATTACCCGCAGTTGCAGAAAATACATACAACCTAGCAAAAGGAACCCAAAAGGTGTAAAAGTTGAGAGGGGACATGTTCTACTGTCTCCCTCTAAAAAAAGATTGCTGATCCGAAGACTGCTGGCTATGAGTGCTCAGTGTCATTTGCTCGCGGAATGGCTGATCGGAATTGGCGTTTGCATTGAAGCTCATGTTTCAGATTCAAAATAAAGCTCAGGTCATACGCAGCTACGTCTATGAATGACTGTTGACTTGAAGGTTGTAAAGTTAATTCGCCATCTCACAACACTCTCCGTTTCTCGTTGTGTTCAATGAGCAGATAAAGTTCTCATCATTTTAACTCGATCAATGAGTCGTTACTCTTGATTGAGTGAGTGATTTGAGGCCTAAATATTCTGTTTTTTTTTAAAGGAAATCAATTATTATCTTAAAATCAACCCAAAGAATTAAACATTTTGATAAAGTTCGAGACAAAATATGTTAAGCTACACAAACATCAAAATGTCAATAAATATTATTTTTATTAGTTTGCTAAGAGAAAATGAAACTCAAGTGCCGAAGTTGTTATGATGCATACACAAAGATTTCTATATAGGAAAGTTTGTGGTGGGTATACACAAATATGATGCACGACACTTGGCATTGTGATGAAATATTGCGGAAATAAGATTAACAATTGACTGCGAAAATATCAGTTTGCAAACATTTTTGTGAGTTTCGGAGGTGTGCTCCTTTGTATCAACTCTAGCTTTGAATTAGTAAAGTTTCAGAAACGCCTGCACCTAGTTTTTTCTCATTTCGGGATGCGAACTATTTTGTAAAATCACTCTTGTAAAATCTTGTAATGGTCAAAGTTATTCGCGAAATAATCACAGCTGTTTAATACGATTGCTTTTGTGTGGGGAGCACGACGACTCATGATGGTGGAGTGTAACGGCCCAGGTTGACATATAATTTGTAGTAGTTGGAAGCAGAAAAGACCACAAGCAGAAGCAGCAAGCATAACTGTGCTAGCCACATTCAGTGCAGTTTACCATGTGCTCTCCCTGTTCGTAGTGGGAAATAAATAGCAAACTGATAAACGTTTTCTTTGTGCTACTTTGCTGATGTACCACAAATGAAAAATATTTTCGAGATCACAAAAGTTTTACATCTGCAGTCTTCTGGAATGTTGATTCCCTAGAAAGATCTTGTTGGTAGAAAGAGTTCTGTTGGCATTGGCCAAATTGGCCAAGCAGACCTGATGGTTATTGTAGTTGGCAGTGCAGTTGAGGTTAAATTTACCAGTGAATATTTTTCTTGTTGTTTCGAACAAGAAGAGTGGGTGTCTTGTATATTGTAGATTGATATCAGGTATTGAATTACCAAGGTCTCAGTACAATTGCATTCGGACAAATTGTTTGAACGATACATTAAGTTGCCGCAATTCTAAACGATTATTGTTGAGATAAAACCTAGATTCTGTGGCGCGACAAATTGAATCATTTAAATTTCAAACCCTGGGAGATTGCAGATCGTCAGAAGTTCTGTCATGTTTAGGCTAATATCGCAAAAAACGACATGTCCCTTGATAGGTTGCGAAAAGTTATTTATATCATTTACGCCTGAAGACATTCGGCTATTGCTACGTGTCGTACACAACGCTTTTTTAGATGAGTTGGCCTCAGCAGCTGACAGGGTGATGGATGGTGGACGCCACATCATCAGCGATGAGAGAAGGAGCGCATTCTTCACATTACTCAGGTAATCCGATCCGTATCAAGGAAACCACATCATTAAGTTCCAGGTTGGATAACCTATTGAGTAAATACAAAAAAATTTTCGAGATGAGTCAAACACAAGGTCTTCCTTTATCAATTAATATCTTTATCCTTGGGAAAACAAAATTTTACTTTTTCGGTTAATTTAATCAAAAAAGAATTGAAAAACGTTTTGCTGGACGCTTTCACACCACGATCAAGTTCTTCAAGGAATAGACCGAATAAACCAAGTCGACCCTATGCACCACGCTATCAAGGGACCGGTATTTATGTTATTTCCATCAAAGATTTGGTAACAACGCTTTCAAATGCTCGAACCCCAACTTCTGGCTGACTGGCCAAAGTTTTGACAACTCGAAACGACGCGCCTACACGGATAGAGGATGATGTTGTAGAGCTTCGAAAATCACCGCTTCCTCATACTTATGATTTTAAGAGTGATTTGTTTTCTTAGTAGACATGTCGTACAACAGATCGATTACGAAAGAAGCAACAGAAGTTAGATTGAATGCTTAGCGGAGATGTTGGTTCTTTTATTCAAACTTAGAGCAATTGACTCTCATATGGGTCCCTGGAGTAGCAGCTCCCGAACAATGTTTAAAGTGGGGCTTGATAGTGGCAGAAGTTGCTCATAATATCATCGGTGACGACTTTATTGTACATTTTTACTTTCTCTCAATTTTATGACCATCAGTTTGTTCAATAACAAAAAACAGCAAGCTGCCAAAATCACGAGGAAACTCATCTGCAATATTAAATCACTCAAATATTTTCCAGTGAGCAAGCAGTTGTTAAAACTGCTGGCGGAAGACCCTGATTTAACTCGCCCACCTTCTTACAATTGCAAAGTTAAACTCAGCATATCCCACAAAATAATGGTTGCAAATGGATACTGATGCTATGCTCGCGCACGCCCTCTGTTTCCCAGAGAAGTGATTCAACGCAACAATAACACAATCGCCTGTAGGATGCCAACATCATTTCCAACTTCCAACAATTACAAATTTACCATCCACGAAAGATTTGCGTGTACTTTGTTTAATGTCGTTTACCTACTCTCTTGTTTGCTCTGTCTCAAAGCTATATGTATTGGAGAAACTGGAAATACAGTATCAGAAAATGAATGAACGGACACAAAAGTGATATCGGCAAGAATAAAAGCAAACCTGTTGCCAAGCATTTTAGTCTTCCTGGACATTCTGTCAGTCATCTTCAAGTATCAATACTAAAATAAACCAACTCGAACCAGAGACAACGACAAATCAAAGAACAAAAGCTCATATCCAAATTCAATTGCATTCAAGAAGGGCCAAACAATGACTCTGGCTTTTTTGTCACATTATTTGAAAAAACAATGATTGGCTTCTTGCTACTTCTTCCATACGTAGTTATTGGTTCAGTTATTTTCTTCCCTATTTCTTGTCTATTTACTTTCAATATTTTTAATGTTTTTACTGAACTATTTTTCTTTTTCCGCTTTTTATCCTTTTCTCGGTTTTTTTCATTTTTATTCTCTTATTTTTTGTTATCTCTGGTCTCTACCATATTGGTTTGTGATGTCATAGTGCATATACTTTAGGTTATATTTATTGCCATAGCTATTCGTATTAATTTCAGTTCATGCAGCGTACTACTCAAAGAGTATGTAGCAAGCGAGATCTATTTAAAACCCTTACCTCTATGAAGATAGCACGTGATCAACACAACCATATCATACCTTGATTTATTGAGTTATAAAGGCAATCTACGCGCTTTATATGCAAGTTTACACAAATGACGTGGTTATTTCACAAAGTAATAATATTGCAAATAACAAAAGCCTCCCTCCCATAATTTGACAAGACCATCCCTGGATGCGTTTTGTTCTTTTGGACTCATCAGCAGGACCTATCCCGTCATCACCAAAAACGGTTGTGGTGATCACGTGCTATGTTCATGGAGGTAAAGGTTTAAAATAGATCTCGCTTACTATAAACTCTTTGAGCAGTACAGTGCATCTTCGATACGGATGGGATGCCCGTACCAAAGTGATAGCATGCACCACGCGTGAAGTGTGCGAAGAAATTTGTAATAGAATGATACTACATTTTCATATTATTGCAAATATGGGGTTTTGGTTTTTGGTGATGACAGGCCCTGCTGATGAGTTCAAAAGGACGAAACGCGTCCAGGGATGGTCTTGTCAAATTATGGAAGGGAGGCTTTTATTATTTGCAATACTATTACTTTGTGAAATAACCACGTCATTCGTGTGAACATGCATATAAAGGGCGTAGATTGCCTTTATGACTCAATAAATCGAATTTCAGTTTATTTATTGGTCTCCAAATAGAGAAGTAAGCCTGAAAAAGTAGGAATTCGCTCACAAAAGGTTTCAACAATAAATATTTAAGTCGAGTACAAGTGTTATTTTTGAGTTTTTATCTGTATTTCGGTTGTTACCGAATAATTACTGTACAAAAGTGTTTCAAAGTTTATAAATTATAATTCTTAAAAAGTTAAGTT
The DNA here is from genome assembly GCA_963675345.1 of Trididemnum clinides. Taxonomy (NCBI): domain Eukaryota; kingdom Metazoa; phylum Chordata; class Ascidiacea; order Aplousobranchia; family Didemnidae; genus Trididemnum; species Trididemnum clinides. The sequence continues at coordinate 4,030,726 of OY776285.1, forward strand.
GAGCGTGTAGTGTAGTAGTAAAACGTCAAACAAAAAGAACCAATATGCCATGATGGGAAACCTCAACATCGTTAGATAATTCAAACGTGGATATTGTAGGACTGTGGCAAAACTTGCGAGAGATTTTGAAATCTCGAAAATAACTTAATTTTGAAGAACAAAGACAAAACAATGCAAGAGGCTAGCGATGCATTTAGCAATAAGCTATGCTTTATTTAAAAGCCTCTAGCTCATTGTCGGTCATCAACTGCACTGAAGAGACCTGATAGGTCGAAACAGTGTCACTGTCTGCAGTTTGCTAAAGACAAAATAACTTAAAAAAACAAAACGGAAGGGAAGCATAACTTTAATATCATTGACGTGTCTTTGTTGAAATGGTTCTGGTATGCAAGGGACGAAAAAGTCAGGGGAGAAATGTTGTTAAAGGCCCCAGAGTCTGTTCGAGATTGTAGCTTCGAAAATGTGGAAAAGCTAGGCATTAAGTGGACAAATCGGAGGAAAGCAAGAGCGGAAACGGTGTGCAAAAAATAAATGGGGAAACAGAATTTTTCAGCCAATCTGGTGTGGATGAGTGGCAAAATTACAGTCTCCCCACTTTTTTAAAACCGCTCAAGTCAGAAGTTATTTTCAATACTGAAACCGGGCTTTTGTATCGATGTTTACCCGACAGAACTCACGCGATGACAAATGCGCAGGTGGTAAATTATCCGAGGAAAGACTAACAGGGTTAGTGACACCAACGGTGGTTAGGGAGAAGTTGCAACATCTTGTTGATGGCAAGTCGACAAATTCCAAAATTTTAAGAAACTGGCATTGCCATATGAATCTAAGGATAAGCATGGATCACTGCAAACATTTTTTGAGTATGGGTAAAAAGCTAGTTTTTTGAATAAGAAAGAGCAAAAATAGTCGCACTGGTTCTTGACAACAGCACGGCCTATCTCAATGTTAATGAACTAGCAGCTAATGTTAGCCTTATCTTTATGCCTTCTAACATCACTCTCAAAACTAAGCCAAAGGATGCTGGTGTTAATCGCAGCTTGAAATCACATTGTCGAAAAAACCTAGCAAAAATTCGTTGAAGAGAAATAGAGCTTCAAGGTCGACGTTTTAGAATGAGGCTTCTAAGCAATGCTTGAAATGCTGTCCCGGAAGCCACAATAAAACTGCTTTATAAAAGTCAACTTCACTCAACCTATAGAGAATCTAGAAGAACAACAAACCGAAGACATTAGCGATAAAGAAATTGTAAGGTTATGGGAAAGACGTTAAACGAGAGGGTTAACTTCAGAAATATGTGATTTTACTGATAATTGTACAAGCGATAAAAGAATCATAACTCGCAAAACGACCACGGAAAGCAGCATTTTGAGTGAGCTAACATTCGATAAAGATGGAGAAGAAGAGAAAGAAGATGATGAATATATTTCCGTCGAAGACAATCAAATTGTTGTCCCATCTCCAAACATCACCAATAGAAGCGCTGCCAGCAATCAGGAAACTACGAGGTGCATTCAATAAGTTTCCAGACTTTTTTGGTATGGACACTTTTATTAACCGTACACATAAAAAACTCTAGTCCCCTTCAAAGTATTCTCCTCCGACATCAATGCACTTGTTGTACCGTTCCAACAACTTCTGGAAAGCCCCCTGGAAGTCTTCTTGTGTGAGCGTGTTTAGGACCCTCGTCACAGCCTCTTTCATGTCCTCAATTGTGAAATAACGATTGCCTCGAGGTTTTCCTTGAGCTTTGGGAATAGCCAAAAGTCGCAGGGAGCAAGGTCCGGGTTGTAGGGAGGATGGGGAACCGTCTTGATGCCCATCTGGGTCAAATAGTCTGTGACGAGGATGGAGTTGTGGACTGGGGCATTGTCCTGATGGAAATGCCACTGACCTGATTCGAAGAGTTCTGGCCTCTTCCGACGGAATCTCTTCCTGAACTCCCTTAAAACTTCAATATAGTACTCCTTGTTGACTGTGATTCCAGTGGGAACCCAGTGAATGTAGATTATGCCCACGCTGTCAAAAAAAGGGATCATCATGAGTTTCTGGGTGGACTTGCTCTGTCTGGCCTTCTTGGGTCTGGGAGATCCAGCATGCTTCCACTGGGAACTCTGTCTCTTGGTCTCTGGGTCATAACAATAGATCCAGCTTTCATCGCAGGTTACCAGGGCATCAAGAACTTGGGGATCTGAATTAATGAGCTCGACCATCTCCTTGCTGTCATTGCAACGTCTTTCTCTCTGATCTTCCCGGAGCACTCTTGGGACGAACTTCGCGCAAATCTTCCGCATCTTCAGTTCCTCACGAATGATTATGTGTACAGCTCCCACACTGACATTAAACTGTGCGCTTAGTGTCTCTATAGAAACACGACGGTCCCTATTCATGAAATCGTTTATTTGGCCAATCATCTCTGATGTTCTGACTTCCCTACTCCTTCCACATCTCTCATCATCCCTCAAGGACTCCCTGCCTTCCTTGAATCTCTTGTGCCACTGAAAAACTGATGATCGATTCATGCAAGATGGTACATAAGCAGTCTGAAGCATACCATACTTTTCCGTGGCAGTTTTTCCAAGTTTAAAACAGAACTTGATCGCATATCGTTCTTCTAATGTGTCCTCACGTCCAGATTGCATTTTTGAAATTCACCAGCTGTGACAATCAGGATTTAGTAAGGTGTACTCTAATTCCTACTGTAGCTATAAATTTGCACTTAAACAAGAAAAAATTGGTCAATCATCTCATAAGGAGTATAGTAACAACATACTGAAATATCTCGAGTTTACGGCAATTATAAATGCCTGTACAAAAAAAGTCTGGAAACTTATTGAATGCACCTCGTAGATTGCTACCTCAAAACCAGCAACGACAATCCAGAAAAGTGACATTCGCTTACGAAAATTCGGCAACATGTGTCAAATAAAGCTGTCACAAAAACAAAAACAGCAAAGTTTTCGATTTTTTGCAAGGAAGCCAATACTGTATCTTGTAGTGTGGTAAGGCCGTATTGCTCAACATCAGTACCATTTGCGTGCGTATTGGGTATAAATACCACTGCCATTACTTATCACGATCTTGGTTGGGTTGTTCTTGGCCGAGTGTATGCGAAAACACGATATTAAGCGGCAAGGTGGATTAGAGCAGAGATTCCCAAACTGGGGTCCGTGGCTTCGTCCTGGTCAATCAATCAATCAACGTTTGTCCCGATCTGCAAAATGTCCCGGAAATTCACTTCAGCGAAATTATGAAGAGTTACTCTAGTCTGACGATAAACCGGGCTGCGAGCAACACAATCTAACACAGGTGGTGACCTTTTTGGGGGATGAGGGGAGGTTGGACAATTCCATTTTCTTTTGTATTTATATTGCAGTTATTATTATTATTGGAAATGAATGCATGACCAAGGTAATATCACATATAGTTGGGGTCCGCAAGAAAGCAGATCCCCCAAAAGGGGTCTGCGAATCAGCAGATTCGCAAAAAAAGGGTCCGCGAAACGAAGAGTTTGGGAACCTCTGGACTAGAGCACCCATTTAACTCTTACATTGAAGTAATATCATAACTTAGGAACCTGACTCGCCAAATTATATCGACACTTTTTTGTCCCCTTAATATGTCGATGCAGGCACATTCTACGGCGTAATGTTTTAGCCAACTCAAATTTGTGTCTCTACCTACATTTGAACAAGGGTCTGATGAACCAACATCGAAAGCATCCACTAATATTGGGTCCAAATTTTGAGGCAAGCTATGCCTAGCTATGCTTGCTTCAAAACACCAAAATGTGCATCCAACCATCGCTCACAGCGCTTTTCCAAAACCACGGCGTTTTGTGAAAAGCAGCAGCAGTTTTGTAAAAAGCAGTTGTTTCAAGTGATACTTCTTGGTTCTTGACTTCGCCCAAATGTTAAAGTTCTTTTCCAATGAGTGCTAGCATGTTCTTAAGGTCAATTACTTCACCGTTGATTTGTTACATCGAAGGTTTACAAACTCTCGGCGCATTTCAACTTTGCGCACTTAATTCTAATTCCTAACCAGCATATTTTAGCGTGCTCAATAGCGTTGCACTAAGATCTGAATGATGTTATGGATATTAGGGTAACCAGGAGCAAATTTAGAGGGAAAGGAGGGACAACATAGTTTTTTTCGGTCCAAAAGCTTTTCAAAATTTTTGGATGACAGGTTTCATGGAGGTCAATATTTTCTAATTCCTAATTTTTACCTCAAATTTGTTAAATGATGTTTTCTGGAGGTCGACGTTTGGTGGCTGTTATTACAAAAAACATCTTCATCATTTGATTAAATTTGAAAAAATTGATTTGGAAGGAAGCGAAGCTCTTGTAAGCCCACATGCTATCTGAATGCTTGCAAACCTGCAACTAAAAGTTTTTGAGAATCAACAATCAATGTAAATTCTCGAATTCTTCTATGAGATAGTGCTAGGAAAATGGGAGATTTTTCTACGACCAAAAACGTTTTAATTTGAAAAAGAGGTCAACAGACATCCCTTCTGCAATAGAATTAATGTTCTTCTTACGCCAATGACTCTATCCGTCAAAACTTCGAAACCGAATCTGGGTCAAGCTCATATCATTCTTTGACGTGTTGCATCATTAGTGCTCAGTTTTATAAACTTCAACCAATGTGCATTATCATAAATAAATTTTTTAGCTGTTCTGTTCTAAAAAACAATCCTGTGTTGAAGTATGTTGTTTTAAATATTTTATTAATTGCGAAAATCAATGGGCTAAAAACATAACTACTGCCTACAAACATGGGAACAAAAGAAATCTAAATGCTTTACTATTCAGCACAGTAAGTAAATTAACTAAAATTGTATGCCACTGGTTTGTGCGGCCTGGACAACTTTTCACTCGATTCGACTAAACGAGCACTGCGACGAAGATAAAAGTGAGAGATAAGGCTAAGTAAATACTAGCAAGCTACGCTTACATCACAGTTACAATGAACAGGTGGTGATATCCAGCCTTTTAGATGCTACAAAACACTTTTAAAAATTTGGCTAAAACCTACGAAGTACAGGTTTATAGAATCAATTGTTTTTGTTACTGGTACTGCATAAATAACTGGAGCTCTAAAAGGAAAAGCTATTGTTTGTTTTGAGAAGTCGGAAAGAATAAACGTTTGTTTAAAAGCATGGTGAGAATGAAATCACTTTCTAGCTGGCGTTTGTGAACAAAAGTGAGCTAAAATCAAAAAGATAAAATTCTCACTCTATTTCTCAATATTGAATAATTTTTATGAACCCAATACAACAGCTAGTATTGCTTTGTAATTTCATTGAGCTTTAAAAAGCCCTTTTTCCAAAAACAATTAATAAACTCATCCATTTCTAATCTGAAAGAATGATGATGATAACCAACAACACCGGTTAACAAAAAAACGTTTTTTCCTACGTCGCATGAATGGAATTACTTCTTTTCAGCAATATCAAATGCAAAAGAAATAATGGTAATAGCAAGTTCAAGTCTGAAAACAAATTTCTTTTCTCAAGTCAATTTTTTAGTTATTCTATATTGGCAATTGAATCATTCTTAAGTGTTAGTTCTTACGTTCACAAAGGCTTTGTTGGTGTTTTGAACTTTTGCAAAGTTCTCAAAAACCTTTTGTGACGACTATGTTTTTCCCGCTTCAGTTCTTGCAAAGAAGCTGTTTCAAATTTTCTTTAATATTCTATTCTCACCAAGGTGCAAAAGAAAATCATTAAAATATCGTATTGAGAAAATTATTGGAAAACAATTCAAATGCAATTCAGAAAAATATTGGGGCTGTCTCTGCCAAATTCAGTTCACAAATATCGATCATGTATCTACTGAAGAGTTGTTTAGAAAAGGCGAGATCTAGATGAAACGCGAGCAGAAAAGATCACAAGAACGAAATTTATCCAAGTTGAGAGTATGAGCGCAACTTACGTATGTTTCTCGACAGCTAAATTCAAGAATCAATCAAAGGATTTGGGCACCAACAACTTTAACACATCATTCCGTGTGGCCGTCAACTCATCACAAAAAGGCAGAATTTCACTGTAAGAAGATAACAGGAATTTTAGATCGCACATAAACAACCGGCATCAAAGCGGTAATTTTTCAATGCAAAAGATTGTCTGCCGTCCAAAAACGTTTAGACTGAAAGTAAACAATATGACAATTTCACAATGAAAAAATGGCTGGTCAGTTTTTAGCACGAGATCTGTGTTAAGACAATCAAAATCTTATCTCTGGCAATAAAGTCAATTTTTACTCGGGTAAAATAATTAAAATAGTCAGCAGACCTACTGCACACTTACGTGCCTACTGTATACACCCTTTGGATCAATTTACGTACTGCTACACTGTAGCACAGAAAAGACAGCAGTATCCAAAACGACATTTTAGTAATCAAAAAAGCTTTTTAAAGCTAAGGGTAGTCACAGGAAAATTTTGAGGAAGACCAAAATCATATTTTCCCAATTTCTATTCCTAAATTTAGATTGATGACTTTTATCCTTCTTTGATACCAACGTTTTGTTGCCATTGTACTTCTTTTCTTGATCGGTTTCAGAAAATTTGGGGGCCTGCCCTCAGCTACGCGTTTGTATATGAGTCATCTCGAGTTCAACCAAGCAAGAAAACGGAGCAAGGAAATATCGGGCCAAGGTGAAGACGAACGTTGTCACTCATCGGAAGAAGGTGATGGATAAGAAGATACGAGAGGCAGACGGAAGGAGAAAAAAAGATCACCAATTAAAAAAGAATGTGGGCTGTCCTGCAACTGTCATTGAAAGGGCAGCACCGCAAAAAATATGGAATGGGTAGTGTCAAGAGTAAGTGGGACCCTAAGGAAAGGCAACAGTCATTTCGACTTAACCCATCGAATTCGAGGACCACACCACCATGTTGAGGAGGCAGTTAATTGGTGAGTACCTTTTGATCTTCAAATCAGCACTCTCACAAACATGTTTTTGTGGTTGGTGCCAGCCATAGTGTAAACTTAAATGCAAATGCAGGCCAATGCAAATTTGAATGCACATGCAATGCATGTGACTTGTCGCTTTGAGCATTCCACTCCCACTCTTTCGATGGCAAGTCTTGCACTCGGTCCATCCCTGTACGCAGCCCACTAGTTAGACCAGGGGTGGCCAACCATTCAGAAACCAAGAGCCACATTTCTTACCGTGTTTCTGCAATGAGCCACATCATACACAAGATATAATAATCGCATGAACATTACCCCACCTCATACACACATTAGCACATACCTTTGCTAAGCTCGATTTATTGTAAATGTCACACACCAACATGATAAGGACAGAAATTTACAAGCTATTTATTATCATGCAGATTACTTAGTCAGTGGGAATTCTGGCATTCCTTTTCTTTAACAATCTTCTTCAAATCGAGCTTGTATTGCGTTGTTGCCACTCGAAGCAACTCTTTCACACGGTGTCATTCAGTACAGGTCGGCGCTTTGATTTCACGTGATTTAGAGTAAAAAACACAGACTCGCAGACTTGTGTTGACCCAAACATTGAGAGTACCTTAAGTGCAGCCCGTTTGATACTGAGGTAGTTTTCCATTGGCACACCTTTCCAAAACTCAGTGGTCCCTTCCCTTGAGCAGGTTTTGGTTTGTTCTCCTCTCAACGATCGATCATCTTCAATTCAGTGGAACTAGCCTCATCTGAAACTAGAGGGGCTTTCAAATAGTCTGTCTCAAAATTAATTGGGTCGACAAGGAACGTAATCAGCGGCCTTTTCATTTGTAGATCACGGAACCGCAACACAAAGCTTTCTTTCAGGGTTTTAAGAAGTGTTGCATATCTAGCTCTTTGCTAATTCAGAGTGGTGATGGTGACTTGCCCGCTGGCTTTTAGCAGGGTGGGAAAATGCGTCAAATCTCCGCTTTCAATATGCTTCTTTAACAGCTTCAGTTTGTTGACAAAAGCAGACACACTTTGAACTAGGTCAGGCAGCAATTTCAATTTACCCTGCAGGTTTAGGTTCAATCTGCTCAAGTGACACAGAATGTTGACTAAAAAAGCTAGATCCATAATCCACTAGAGGTCCGAGAGCTCAGGATAGTTTTTGTTCTTCTCTTTCATGAACAGTTTCACAGCATCTAAAAGCGAGAGAGTACTTGGCTTTTTGACAGCCACCTTCCGCTGCAGGTCACCTGGAAGCCCTTGGTCTAGCACAGCGATGAAATTCTTGAATGGTCGGTGGTGAAGCGCATGTGTTGGAATGTAGTTGACGTTTTCCATCACAGCCTTCATGACGTTGTCCAACTTCAATAATTTAGACAAGAGTTGCTCCCTGTGAATGACTCAGTGAAAACTCCAAAACTCAGGAAATGTTTAGTAAGCTTTGCACAGCCCCACAAGTTAGTTCACAGATCCGATCATGGCTGGCGCTCAATCCGTGATTATTGCAGTTAGTTTTGCTATGGGCAGATTGGCTTTCTCGATTGCAGCCATCATTGCTTCTTTCACATCTATGCCGCGGGTTCTGTCCTTTAATGGCACAATATCAAGGGGCTATTCTTTGATCAAACAATCCATTGAAATAAATCGTGCAAATATTGCCAATTGGGGCTTGTTTTGTATGTCACAACTCTCATCTAATGCGACACTAAAATACTCGCAAGCTTGGAAGTCAGAATGCAACTGTGATTCAATAACTATGTTAATATCAGATATTCTACGTTCAACTGTGGCGGGACAGTGGAACATCTGATAACATTCTTTTAAGTTTGTTGTTTTCAGAAGACTTTCAACCATGTCACAGAGGCATTTTTTAACGAACCCCCCTTCATTGTATGGCTTTTTGGCCCGTGCAATGTGCCAAGCCACTAGATACGATGCAAGCGTTACTGTCTGTGAGTGCTTCGTGAATTATTGGAAAACCTGTATCTGCTTTTCTGCTTGACTTTTTAAAGTGATCAACTTGTGATTGCGAAGTTCAGTCCCTTCCGGAAATTCACGGTTGATGTTAGCATGGAGTGACCTGAAGTGGCGCTAAAGATTTGAAGCTTTGAAATGCGCCAATGACGCCTGGCATATAAGGCAGAATTGTTTGCTATTACGTTCAACAAAAAATATAAGCTCCCCCACTCTGTTAAAAAGGTCCTGTGTTCATTCTCATATTTTCGTTTTGCTGTGCATGTTTTCTCCGTCATTATTACTAAAATATACTAAGTTATTTCTCAAATATACTAAAAGCTAAAAAAACGCATACGCAATTAGCCTGTCCACATGTACAAAAAATACTACAGAACTAGCAAGGCTACTGGTAGATTTTGACTAGAACCAGGTTGCTGATAGAAGAACTAGGCTGCTGATAGAACAAACAGAACATATGAAAAAAAGCCGCATGAAACCAGGCAAAGAGCCGCATGAAACCAGGCAAAGAGCCGCATGCGGCTCGCGAGCCGCGGGTTGGCCACCCCTGAGTTAGACGAAGCGGCGGCTATTTTGAAGCAGTCAACCATGAACTTTTCAACCATGAATTGTCTGGTTTCGAGTTTCATTGTTCAATTGACCTTGCAGATAGATGTCTTGTGATAATATAGGCATTGAAGATTCGAACTAGGTTGAATACGTATTTAAAGCAATTGAGGTTAACTAGTGAAGTGAAGAAGTAGCTGATAAGAATGAATTTAAGAAATGATGTTTCGATCCCAATGGAAGAAACAAGATCACCATCTACAATCCGAAACAAAGATAGGCTGCCAGTAACCTTCAGCAATTATTTGAAGATATTGATAACACGATTTGTTGGTGAAATGTGCTGGTTGGTTTTTGGACCAATCTCAGCTTGGATCATGGATTTTTTGTTATTCAATGGTGAGATCTGTAAACATGGGTTCTCAAATTTACACTCTCATTTAGGTCTACAAAGTCATAGTTTTCAAAAATACACTATTTTTATATTTAATACCGTTCCCGTTGCAACCGGCTATAAGTCCTAATATGATGTTAGATATAACATGTATAGCTACTGATTTTACTAATATGGTACCACTCAGCATCATGACGTCAATCAGCGTTGTGACGAAATAAGCTCTATCGATAACTTGGCATAAATAGGGGCATTGCCTTTATGCCTCCGATCCCGACCTTGATATTTCTCACAAACTCTCTATCATTTGACAAATTCTATTCGTTCCTTCCGATAAATATTGGGGTACAAAGTCAAAGTTGGGGAGTGCACCGTAATGGTTTTGCTTTACGATCATCGAAGTAAGTGATTTGGCGGTACGCTTATTTCACGACATGGTGTAACCCCTCGTAATAATATATGTGACACCAATTTTCTTGGGTTTGGATATGTTCCTTAATCCTGTGACACACAGAAAGCACTGTACCGTAGTGGCGGATTGAGGGGAGATTAGAGTATTAACCTCTCACAAGCGTTTGCATTTGTCTTGAAATATAATTTTGTTTTAAAAATTGAATTTCGATAAAGCTGATCTCTCAAAAAAAGATAAGTCTTCATCTCTATTGATAATGCGCCCGTTTAGACTTCTCATTCTCTTTACCAAAAGATTTTGAATTTGTTATTGCTATACCTCTTGCCTTCGATCAGACCGTTGTTCTGATAACCACTTTTCAAGTAAAAGTTTCCTTCCATTGGTAGGATGGTATATTTGATGACTAAAATTTCACACAGTCGTGCTGACCTTCTGACCTACTGTTTTGTATTGATTTCCTACCAGACTTAGAATTTCATCAACTGTGTCCACAATTATGACCTTCCTACAACTTTAGACCGCTCTTGCTTACTAACAGCATATAGTTTAACAAACTTCCATTCGTTCATTTGACTAAATACATAGGCACATAAATTTTAAGTCGTAAAAAAATGATGAAGTGATTGATATGAATCAATTTGCCTTCTACTTACAACATTTTGTAATTGTAGATCTGATTATAAAACTTAAAACCTCTAGCTTTGCGTATGTTTCCTGCTCCTGGCATAAACGCAGCCAGCGCATGGTGAATTGACCTGGAGCCCATAGTCTATTCGCAGCGCGCAAGAAGTTTTTGGTGCCCTTGAGCAATCTCGAATGAATGTTTTCTCTCCAAAAATGCAAAATTTTGCGCTGTAAATTTTTAGTTTGAAGTGTTGATTTCCCCAAACAGATCTTCATCTTCACAATGGGCAAAGATCAGTTTGACCACACTGATTCCTAAAAAAAGTATCACAAAACCAGCTATTGACGTGAATATGCTATAAATAATTTCTTTCAGGAGATTGATCCACGTCAAATCACTCGTAGACTTAAAAAATTGATATTTACAACTTCCCTGCTTGACGTCTAGCACGAAATAAGTAACGTGGAGAAAAATTCAACAAGTTTAGTTGTTGTGACCTTGGAAAAACACACGTAGCATGTAACGGCATACCACCATCTTTATGTGGCAGACAGATCATGGGGTCAGACAGTCTACACGTGGTAGTGGCACAGTCTGACAAAAGACTCGCAAACAGAGCACAAACTCGTATGCAGACGTGTAAGATCTCAGAAAAAAGTCTACATTTTAACAGAATCAATAAAGTAATTTTTCATGAGAAGAGAGCCTATTTTCAATAGCAATTCTGTGTCCAGTCTAGAATTCAGATCAATAAATTGTGACCCATGCCGTGAAAGCTTTGACCACTACTATTGTAATTGTAGGCTGCAACAGATTGTTGCTTACTAGAACTAATAAGCTTTTGGTTTGATAGTCTTGTAAATGAATATTCTCAATTAAGCAATCAACATTTAATGTGTTTGCAGTTCCACTCGATCTAGAAATCTTCAACAAGGAAGAAATTGTTACATTTATAGCAGGATGTTGTATGTCGGTGGCAGTGCTCAGCTATTTTCAGCTAAAATACTCAACAATTCATTTTAATTGTTGCGTCGTATTGTCTCATCAATTTTCATGTCTGTTCGTTTATTCTTTTTCATTACGAGAGATTAAGTCTTTCCCAGATGATTTCAAATCAAACCGACCACAATGGGTTTCTATACTGACAATGCAACTCATTTTTATAATATGTGACATGATAATGCAAACAAGATGGAAAAAAATTGAAGTACGATATGAAAAATATTTAACTGAGTTGGAATTGTTTCAATCATCACAAGAGGGCGTCCTTGATAGTAGAACAACGCTATTGGAGGATGCAAAATTATTAGTGAAGCAAACCGTAAAATATATTGTTAAAGTTTTGTGCGAAGAAAAAAAGTTTCGTTATCTTGTGGAATTGTTTATGAGAGGGAGTATTCCTTTGCTGTTCTTTGTAAATAATTTATGTTGTGCAATTACGTGGACTATCGCTTTGGTTGTGTATAAAAATGTTGTGGTTGCTGTAGGATTATTTTGGGTTTTAAACGTTTTATTATCAATCGCATTTTTGTTGCTAATTACTTTATGTTTGAAATTATCACGCAACACAGAAAGCGACGGTGCAAAACTAAAATTAGTTATTTCTTGGTACCTTGAATTGTTCGGTTGTAAATATTGTGACAATGTAATTGCTTTGACTTGTTTTACTGGTTACCTGTTTATTTCTACATCTCAAGTTTTATTTATCGCAGAGTTATCAAACTTTGTTGCATTGGCAGCAACCATTTTGTGGAAATTATCGTCATGGTTGAATAGAAATGCATAGATTTACTGAATATCGCCATAAGCTTTCTCTCCTCCCTTCATCTCGCTGGAAGTCAAACATCTTCAATTGATTACTTTATGTAGATTATTTGCGTTTTGATAAACTTTGTGCATAGCTTTGATATTAGTGATTACTTGTTTCTTGTTAGGTAAAAATTGAAAGTTGGTATAATGGTTCAATGTTGTTTCAAATTTTAGTCAAAAAAATAACAATTGTGCAAAATAAAAAATTGTAATATTCACAAAGCATAGAGGCACTAATTGTGCTGCTCAATTACAACATTCGTCATTATAGTGCAAACAAATGACTATATAGGCTGTTATTACCTCATAACAAAACAAATAAATTTAGATTACTTTTGAATAAGAAAAAACGATTTAGTTAATATTCGAACTTAAGACCTCTTGCTGTGTCTAATAAACGCATTTTCTCTATTTGCAACTGAGTGTTAAAGAAAAAAAATTCCTGTTTGCAGGCGCTGAAGTGGAAAAGCGAAATATGATACTCCTGATGGAATCAACACCAAAAAGTTACGGTCAAGGCAGGGTTTAGAAATTCGATATCGACGAAGAACCGACTAAACTTTAGTGGTTCCCAACCAGGAGTCCGTGAAAAGCTTTCTAGGGTTCCGCGAGTGCATTGGAATTTGACAAAATTAATCAACAATATTCAATAAATTTCATGTTAATGTAGGCACTAGGCAGCAACTTGTACGTACAAAAATAATGTAGCGCAGTAGGCTAAATTGTTTCCGTATTTGGCTAAATATATTGTAATCACTAATCAGCATCTTTTTTGCTGATTGAGACGTTTATCCAAATTTAGAGATTAAAATTACGCGTTGAACTAGCCTTTATGATGTCACTATTTCTCCCAGTTCTATGCCAAGCATTAATAGCAGATCAGCATTAGCAGTTCAGACACAGCATAACTTGTAGGAGATCGACACAGCATAACTTGTAGGAGATCGACACAGCATAACTTGTAGGAGATCGACACAGCATAACTTGTAGGAGATCGACACAGCATAACTTTTAGCAAAAGAACAGGTTGCAATGGTGACGAAAAAACGAAAGTATAACAAAGAATACATATCATATGGATTTACCGTTGCGTTGGATCGCGATGGTACAAAAAAAAACCTATATGCTTCCTTTGTGGAAAAGTTCTAGCCAATATTAGCATGAAGCCAGTAAAACTAAAGGAACACCTAAACGCTAATTATCCGCGAAACATTTCCGACAGCCGCGATACATTTTTGCAAAAGAAGGCAAGATTTGAAGTAAGTGGAACTTAAGATAAGTATGGCTTTATTCCAACTGAAAAGCCTTTGCTTGTAGCAAGTTACAAAATTGCGTATCGGATTACCAAGGAAAAGAAGCCGCACAGTATTGCCGAAACACTAATAAAACCTTGTGTTCTGGAAATAACTGAAAAAGTTTGTGGCTCAGATCAGAGAAGAAAACTTAAAGGTATACCGATGTCAAATAACGTTGTTAAATCAAGAATAGATGATATTTTAGAAAATATTCTCAAACATGTGATGGAAGAATTGGCAACTTCTCCTTTCCCATTTAGCTTGCAGCTTGATGAAAGCACTGATGTTTCTTACTGCAGTTAGCTGGTGTGTTATGCGCGTTATGTTAATGCCAATGAAATCAAAGAAGAATTTTTGTTTTGCGAAACTCTTTTGGAAACTGCAAAGGCTAGCGATGTATTTCAAAAGGTAAACAACTTTTTTGTCAAGCAAAATTTTGACTGGAAAAAGATAATAGGCTCAATTTGTACGGATGGAGCACTTGCGATGCTCGGAAACAAATCCGAGTTTGCCGCTTTAGTCAAAAAAGAAGCTCCTAATGTAACCGTTACTCATTGCATGTTGGATAGGCATGCCTTAGCAGCAAAAAGTTTGCCATTTACTCTCAAAGAAATTCTATCATATTGTGTGAAAATGGTTAATTTTACAAGAAGCCGATCCATTAATCATCGTTTCTTCAAAGCTCTCGGCAGAGAACTTGGGTCAGATCACGAGGTGCTTTTGTATCATTCAGAAGTGGGTTGGCTGTCTAGCGACGAAATTTTGAAACGATTACAGGAGCTAAAACAATAGGTCTCATTATTTATGAAAAATAAAAAGAATTCCCTTGCTGAAAAATTGAGTCTGGATCATTTTTGTACGGCCTATCCTACTTGGCAGATATTTTCGGTCATGTTAACAACGTTAATCGTGCTAGCAGGGACCAGGTATAACAACAATGGATGCAGCTGAAAAACTGAACGCGTTCTTGCTCAAATTATTTCTTAGGAAATCTAGATTGGAAGAAGGTAATTATGCTAACTTTCTGTTGTTAGAAGATCTTATTTTGAAGAATGAAACTCGGAAAGAAAGTGAAATTTTTATTTCTATGAGAAAGGAATTTTGTTCACACTTGGATACTCTACAAACTTCCTTCGAAGGCTATTTTAATTTGGGTAGCTTCTAGGATGAAGCATGGATTCGAAATCCTTTTCTCATTGACTTAAGGAGTATTGATGACGAAGATCCCAACAAAGATGACCTTATTGATTTGAGAGCAAGCAAACGTTTACAGATTGAATTTAATGCCACCTCTCTGGAAAATTTTTGGTGCTCTCAACCACATTCCTACCAATCCCTGGCAAAGCAAGCAATCAGCACTCTGATTCCATTTATTTCTACTTACCGCTCCGAGGCTGCATTTTCTGCTCTTGTTACTATAACAACGAAACAGAGAAATCGTTTGGACGTTCAGCATGATATGCGTGTAGCTTTATCAAAGACCCAACTACAGTTCAGTATTTTGGTGCAAAAAAGCCAACAACAGGCTTCTCATTAAATTGCACCAGTGCATCTGTATTCGTTTGAAGTTACTTTTCTGATGGTTCTTGAATGTAAGTAAAATGTTATGATTGAGCAATTTGTAATTTAATTCTGCGTACAACATTGCATTTAAAGTTCGCTAGCATTTGTAAAAGTAAGTGTAGTTTACCAAATTATTTGTTAAGGATCGGTTTTAAAAATGTAGGGGTCCGTAAGCTTGATAATTATTTGAAAGGGGTCCGTGACTAAAAAAAGGTTGGGAACGACTGCTCTAGCTCCTTGTCGGTCAACAACTGCACTGAAGAGACCTGATAGGTCAAAACAGTGTCACTGTCTGCAGTTTACAAAGTGCATCGCTGGCCTCTTGCATTACTATTAATACAAGAGTTTGTGACCACTAGGCTGTGATAGCCGTGTTGTTCTTGCGGTTGTTAGACTTAGTGCACCTGCAACAACCAACACTTATTCACGAGTGATACGGCTTCGCAGAGTACTGACAGACCATTCACTGCAGTGGACTTAGTATAGGTCCCAAAAATGTGACGGTATAAGCTATGCTTTATTAAAAGCCTCTAGTTTTTTGTCGGTCACGCACTGAAGAGACCTGATAGGTCGAAACAATGTCACTGTCAGCAGTTTGCTAAGCATTTAAGTCTTTTTGATAGTTTTGTCATTACGGCGTAGTATCAGAACTGTTTTTACCATGCATTTTAATTTTTTACAATCACTATTTGGTGCAGGTAGTTCTTGAAGATAAGTAGCTTAAACTACGAGTTTGCCTATAGATATGTCTAAATTTTGCAATTACATATTGCGAGCTAATTTATCACCTCCTGCTGCTATTACACAGGCCAACAAAAAAGATTTTTTGTCAAAAGGCAAAGGATGTTGAATCGTTTTGGTGTTTAAATCGAGGGCGCTGAGTCTGAAAATGCACTTAGTTTTGCCGAATCGGCTCTAGTTTTGGAGATATTTTTACTTTTATTTTTTTATAATTTTGCTTGAGCACGGTGCATTCTCAAGCATGCGAAGCTTCTTTAATGTATTATTACTGGTTTCCCATTCAAAGTTTACTGTTCATTTACACCATACAACCTACATATATATCGATTCGTATAAAAACAAGTCATAATGTTGATGATTCATGAAAGTTTGATGCGGCTTAGAGCATTACTATCAGGTAATAACCATAAAATTTACGACTTACTCTTATTAAAAGTTTTTCTTTATTACGTTTTTGTTTACTGTTGCTGCCTACTGCCTGTTTCTGCTTACTGCAATATCACGATTACTGCGGATATTCTGGTATACACCTTGTTCGTTTAGGTCGAAATCTGAACGCGAAAGAAACAGCGCTACCTACTGTACAAGGCAAGCGTATAGATCAATGTTTTCAATATTGAAATACATTACATCAACAGTTTATATTTCTTCTTAAAGAGTTATCAGTTTTAGTTTATTTGTCCTCCTTTGTGCGTTAAAACAACCATGATAAGGCCTAAAGGCAGCATAGTGTGAAAAGCATGTATCGTTCAGCTAACTAAAGAGCTACATTTTGTGGATTTAAGGACATAGTAAACGATGAAATGCTGCTTTTTGGCTAACATTTTAGTGGGTACTATATATTTATTTGCAGGAAAATTTAGTTACATTGTCTTGAATAAAGCTGTATATGAGAAAGTAGTAGAGATGAGGACTAAGCAAAGGCAATGCCGAAACAATCCAGACGTGTTTTGCTACATTTGTGGTGAATATATGATGGCAAAGTACCGATTCAATGTGAGAGATTTTACCAAGAGAGCTTATGAAACCTACTTTGGCATGAAGTTAGGGGACCAAGACAAGTCTTGGGCACCCCACAAGGTGTGCAAACATAGTACAGAAACGCTGCGCTTTTGGACCCAAAGCAAAGTCAGTTCGATGCGGTTTGGGAATCCTATGGTATGGCGTGAGCTCAAAAATCACCATGATGATTGTTGTTTTTGCATGGTGTATATGTCTGAATGGAATCAGCGAAAGAAGAAAAATTGGTATTATCCTGATATTAGTCTGCTCGACGATACAACCACATTGCAATGAAATTTCAGTTCCAGTTTTCACTTTCTTATCTTACCTTGTTGCAGACGAAACGCTACTGGAAGCGATGAATGATACTGATAGCAGCGAGAGTAGTATTAGTAGCTCTTCCAGCATAGCTGATGCAGCATCTTCGCTCAGTGCAACCAAACCCTTTAGTCAAGCCCAACTGAATGACCTAGCTCGTGATCTTGGCCTATCCAAGGAATCGTCTGAAATTTTGGCATCTCGTCTTGGTGAACACGGTATACTGGATTAGGGAACTAAAATTACATTCTACCGTGATAGGAATGATTTGTTGATTCGTTTTTTCACTATGGAAGATAACTTTAATTATTGCAACAACATCCGAGGCCTCTTTTCAGAAATGGCTCTTCCAAAGTACAATCCAGATGAATGTAGATTGTTTATAGACAGCTCCAAACGGAGTTTGAAATATGTGTTTCTTCATAATGGCAACAAGTATGCGTGTGTTCCAATCGGACATTCCGTGATTGCTAAAGAACACTATCTGAATGTGAAGATGGTTTTGCAGAAACTGGGTTACAGTGAGCAGAAGTGGGCCATAGGCATAAACTTTAAAATGGTCAATTTTTTGTTAAGACAGCAAGGGGGGTACACCAAACATCCTTGTTTTCTCTCTTACTGGGACAGTCGCGTTACTGATCAGCACTGGGTGAAGAAGGATTGGCCGGCACTAGAAGATCTTGCAGTAGGCGATAAAAATATCATAAATGAGCCACTAGTTAATCGGGATTGCATTATCCTACCTTCGCTTCACATAAAGTTGGGTCTGATCAAACAATTTGTGAAAGCTTTTGATAAAGGTGGTGATTGCTTGAATTATGTCGCGAAAACCTTTCCTGGTCTCAGCATGGAAAAGCTTACAGCAGGTATTTTTGGCGGACCACAAATTCGCAAACTGATGCAAGATCAAACCTTCACTGCTCGTATGACAGCGGCTGAGAGGGCTGCCAGGTGCTTATATGTACCAGTGACATAAGCGTTTCTAGGTAACACAAAAGCTAGCAACTACCGGAACCTTGTGGATGCGATGCTCCAAAACTTTCAAGCTCTTGGTGCAAGGATGAGCATCAAACTTTACTATCTATTTAGCCATCTAGACTATTTTCCAGAGAATCTTGGTGATGTTGGCGAAGAACAAGGGAAGAGGTTCCATCATGACATTTGGACGATGGAAGAAAGATACCAAGGTCGTTGGGACTCTCACATGATGGCAGATTATTGCTGGACAATGATCCGTGATTGCACTGAGCAATGTCATAGCCGGAAATCATACAAGCAAACTCTTCTTTAGATGAACAGTTAAAATCCAAAGTGACATGCAAGTTAATGTTTCTTTAAGTTTATGAACATCCCCATCTAACTGTTTGTTACAGAGGCTGTGTTTTGCAAATGATGGACCCATACAATAATTTGTAGTTTTTTTATGATGTTGAACATTGCGCGTTTACTATATTATGCTTTATTCATTCTGTGAATTAAGAGCTTTGCCTGTTTTGGCTCAGTAATCATTCATGTCAGACCAATATGGATCAGTTACACTAAAAGCACATTTTATACCTTGATTAGCCCTATACAAATGTCCATTTAAAAGTAGTCCTAATTACGGTAAAAATTCAAAATATCTCAAAAACTAGAGCCAATCTGCAAAATAAACGTCATTTTCGAACTCAGCGCCCCCAATTTACCATTAAACCGCTTTCACCCTATACGCCAAAAATTTTTTGTTGACCTGTGTTATCAATTAAGCACGATTCAAGTCAAGCCCGAGCACGATTACCCAACTTGGATATGACATGGAGTTGTCGAATGGGCCGGGCTTTTCGAGTCGGGTTCGAGCTTCAGTTTAATACAAGTTTCCGAGTTGATTGGGGTTTGCTCCTAATAAAATACAATAAATACCAGACTTTTGTCATCAGATATTATGATGCAAGTGCCTTCAGATAGGCTACTGCTGCGACAACTTCCGTGATTAACTTATCAAATTAAAGTGGTCTCATAACTGAGCACAAACCAGCTTGGTAGTAGCACACTTCTGATCACACTGACTTGACCGCTGAACTGCTGAATTGGCAAAACGAAGAATTTAAACGTTATCAAACACATTATTTTCCAGCGATAATGAGACATTAGTGTACAAATAAGTAGGCTACAACCAGGGCTGGCGAGTCGGAGTCGGTGAGTCGGTAATGTTTCCCGAATCGTGGTTGGGAATAGGTTATTTTTTCTGAATCGGAGGCGGGAGTCGGATTTGGCAAACTGCGGAGTCGGTGTAAACATTGTAAATATAAGCATTAAATTCTCAACTGGTAGAATGCAGATCTCAGTACAGAAGGGGAACGCGAACGAGAACAGAACTCGCCCAGATAGAACGAGAAGCCATATGCCTAAAGACTTTTTGATTGGCATACACAATACTCATCTAGCCTAAAGCCTTACATCTAAGCTTATTTACTGGTAGGTACCACGAGCGTGAGCTGCAATTCTACTATTCTAGCATCCTAATAGTAGCCTAGTGCCCTAGCCTACCTACACCAGTACCCAACCTGCCAACGTAATCTACCACTACCTGTAGGCTTGGCAACTTCTTGAATAAAAACAATATCACGATCAGTTGTGACCTAGGCCTAGCTAGCCAACTATACCAATTTAGTACTGCTACCGTTCTACCGTTACTTCTGTCACTAATAATTAAGCTACCATAAACCGTAAATGGTACGTACTGGTACTTTGGTACTTCTGTACCCAGTATTCTAAAAAACAAGGAAACTAAATCTTTGTTAAAGCCAAAGAGGTCATGGATTAATTTCAAAGACGCTTAAATCCCAAAACCAAAACAACACATGGTAAAAATAGTAATTTTTTTAAAAAATTGAAAAGGAGTTTTTAGCCTATTGCTTTGCAGATTTGCGGCAAATTTCAGTTGTTTTACCGCAAATATTTGCGGTAGAAAATTAGGTTGACAAGTCCAAAAAAACTGTAGTCCGCACAGATCAAGATTAAAGTTATTTCATATTGGCAATTGAGTCATTCTTAAGTGATAAATCTTACGTTCAGAAAGGCTTTGTTGGTATCTTAAATTTTCTCGTTCTCAAAAACCTTTCGTGACATTTATGACTTTCACGCTTCAGTTCTTGCGAAGAAGCTGTTCCAAACTTACTCCAATCTTCTTTTTTCACCAAAGTGAAGAAAAAATCATTAGAAAATCGTATTGAGAAAATTATTGGAAAACAATTTAAATGCCATTTAGAAAATATTAGGGTTGCCTCTGGCAAATTCAGTTCGCAAATATCGAACTGGAGAATATCGCAAATATCAAACATCTGGAGAAAGCGAGATCTCGATGAAGCGAGGTCAGAAAAGATCTCAAGAACGAAATTTACCCAAGCTGAGTGTATGGGTGCAACCAACAAACCATTTATACTTCTCGACGGCTAATTTCAAAAATTAATCAAAGGTTTTGATTCTCAACAACTTTAACATATCATTTGATGTGGCCGTCAACTCATCACAAAAAGGCAGAATTTCACCGTACAAAGACAACACGAATTTTAAAGCAAACATAAATAACTGGCATTAAAGCGGTAATTTTTCAATGCAAAAGATTGTCTGCCGTCCAAAAACGTTTAGACTGAAAGTGAAAATTATCACATTTTCACAATGAAAAAATGGCTGGTCAGTTTTTAGCACGAGGTATGTGAAGACAATCAAAATCTTATTACCAGTAGTGAAGTCAATTTTTACTCGAGTAAAATAATTAAAGCAGATAGCCGACCTACTGCACACTTACGTGCCTACTGTATACACCCCTTAGATCAATTTACGTACTGCTACACTGTAGCACAGAAAATACAGCAATATCCAAAACGACATTTTAGTAATCAAAAAAGCTTTTTGAACGTAAGAGTAGTCATAAGAAAATTTTGAGGAAGACCAAAATCATATTTTCCCAATTTCTATTCCTAAATTTAGATTGATGACTTTTATCCTTCTTTGATACCAACGTTTTGTTGCCATTGTACTTCTTTTCTTGATCGGTTTCAGAAAATTTGGGGGCCTGCCCTCAGCTACGCGTTTGTATATGAGTCATCTCGAGTTCAACCAAGCAAGAAAACGGAGCAAGGAAATATCGGGCCAAGGTGAAGACGAACGTTGTCACTCATCGGAAGAAGGTGATGGATAAGAAGATACGAGAGGCAGACGGAAGGAGAAAAAAAGATCACCAATTAAAAAAGAATGTGGGCTGTCCTGCAACTGTCATTGAAAGGGCAGCACCGCAAAAAATATGGAATGGGTAGTGTCAAGAGTAAGTGGGACCCTAAGGAAAGGCAACAGTCATTTCGACTTAACCCATCGAATTCGAGGACCACAACACGATGTTGAGGCGGAAGTTAGTTGGTGTGTACCTTTCGGTCTTCGAATCAGCACTCTCACAAACATGTTTTTGCGGTTGGTGCGAGTCATAGCTTAAATCCGACGCTTAAACTCTATGTGGCTTTCGTTTGATCATGCTGCATGTAACGTGCCACTAAGCATTTTACTCGCACTTTTTCGATGACAAGTCTTACACTCGGTCCATTGCTATACGCAGCCCGTCGGCTATTTTGAATCAGTCGTAAATGTACATGTAGACTGGCAGCCTTACCATCAATTGTAATTCCACATTCCTTACACACTATGAGCATGTATATTGTTTCATTTCTATTGTTCAAAAACTTACTTTTGTTACGTTTCTTTTCTAACATGAATTGTTTGTTTTAGAATTTCATTATTTAATTCACCTTGCAGAAAGAAGTCTTGTGATAATATAGGCATTGTAGATTCGAACTAGATTGAATACGTACTTAAAGCAGTTCAAGTTAACAAGTGAAGTGAAGAAGTAGCTGCTAAAAATGAATGCAAAAAATGATGATTCAATCCCAATGGAAGAAACAAAGTCACCATCTACAATCCGAAACAAAGATAGGCTGCCAGTAACTTTCAACAATTATTTGAAGATATTCAAGAAACGATTTGTTGGTGAAATGTGCTGGTTGATTTTTGGACCAATCTTAGCTTGGACCATGAATTTTTTGTTATTTAATGGTGAGATCTGTAAACATGGGTTCTCAAACTTCATACTTTCGTTGAGGCCTACAATGCGATAGTTTTCAAAAATAAACTACACTATTTTGTATTTAATACCGTTCCCGCAGCAATCGGCTATACGTCTTAGTATGATGTCATATGCCTCAATATGCAAGGGCGCATTTAGGAAAGAATGGCGGGCGATGACCCCCTAACCGAATAACAGTTGCTGATAATGTGGAAAGAAAATAATCATCGTGCCTGTGTAAAGACCAAAATGGGCAAAAAAATAGTTTTGAGTTTGTCTGGATACCAAATTGGGTAAAATGTTTGCTTACAAACGGTTAATCCTAGAACGCAAGGTCGTCAACTTTACAAAATGTCCTCGCCCCATATAATTCGTTTTAGACAAGCTTAGACAAACTTTCAGACAGTATGTTTACGTAATTGACGAAAAAAGAAATAACCAGTTATTTTGTTTTCACATATTGGTTTTTGTTCTGTAAAATTACGCAAAGATTTCAAATCATTTGACGGCTTGTTTTTGTTTGTTTAGACCGTTGGCGATTTATCACTTCTTATGATGAGGAGTGCATTATTTGAGCAAGCTGAGCTTCTAATAAAACTCGAAAACCCCTCTCCTTTATTGATTTTTTTTGAGGTGACTCCTTTGAAAAGACAAGGATTGTGCTTTCTTTACGCAATATTCTCTGCACATGTGTTGTGCGTTGTTTCTTGTGTTTATGTTCTCATAAATATCACGTGATTTGATTGCTGATCGAACTTACCTACTAAACTTGCCAGTGACTGCTGCTTTTAGTAAAATCATTTGACAATCAGATGATTTGCCTAAAAATTGTTATAAATTAGCACGAAGGCTTTCTCATTGTCGCGTTTTAATACATAATAATATAGATAATAGAACTTTTGGTTCTATCTCAATCTTAAGTTTCGTTTAAAATTGAGGCGACGTATGATAATCGCTCGGATAATTAGATGTAACTGCAACTTAATAAAACTTGGAAAAGACTGGCTTCCACTAAAAACATCTGAAACCACGTTAAGAACAGAATAATGTATTCGCAGAAATAATTCTTCACGACTTCAAGCTTCTTCGCTCAACGATCTCAAAATTAAGCACTTTACTACACAATCGGAAAATCGCCAAAAACTAAGTCCACCAGTCTCTGCTTAATACTCGCCACGTCCACAGAATCCACAATAAATTATCACAAAAAAAATTAGCCCTTCTTTACTCCATCAATCAATCTCCCTTTTCCCACAACAACGTTTTTCTACACTGTAACTACTACTCTAACACTACTGAATGAATAAAATCTCGCCGCGTTATATATGCGACCGAAAATAATCTAGAAAACTCTAGAATGAAATCACGTGAAAAAAAGAAAAAAGCATTTCAAATTATGTAATCGGTTATCGAAATTCTTTGAAGAAGCTAGAATCACTAGAACAATCTGGAATCATATTATGTCATACACGATTGTGACGTAATAAAGGCGTACTTACAGCGAATCCAATTGCGAGGAAAAAAGATCTTTTTTTCAATCAGTAACCGAGCGAACAAAATAATAGAACACTATACGCATATGCGAAAACTATTCTCATAAGGCAAATTTCCTTATTCGTGACACTCATGACCACAGAACAATCCATTTAATTGTACTTTTTTTTTATTTTAAGCTTTCTGCAATTCAAAATTTTGCTTCCAAGTTGAGAAAATGATTAATTTTGGACAAAAAATCTTCATGCATGCATTCCGACAAATTCGGCACCTACATTGTATATTTCTCTCAAAAAATTATTATCTATTTCGGTCTCGAACCGTGTAGGTTGATACATTTTGAATCAGCTCTTATTAAATTAGTAGGTTAATGCATTGATTTTGAGATGATAACTATCACCTATCGGAAGCGAAATAGCTATCTTACAACCCAAGCACTAGTAAGTGTTACAACATGTGGATTAGGTTAAAATGATGAAAATTTGACCGTCTAATTGAACATAAATAAAAGAGTTGGGCGAGTTCGCGAAATGATTTGCGATTTGCAGTCAGCAGTCAGCCATACATCTCGTCATAGGAGCAACACTTTAAATTTTATGGAAAGTAGGAGAGCTGGCGAATTTATCTACCGTACGTATAGACTTGATTATAAGACCCACTCTTATATTAGACGCAGTGGAATTTTCAAGAAAATATTGAGATTATTGCCTGATTCAAATATAAAACTCAGCTTAGATCAATCTATCTTATCACATGACAAAACAGGACACCATTGAGCAGCTATTTGCTATTTTATTCCAAGGTGCTGTTTAAAGAGTGCGTCATAAGCAGAACGTTTGCGTTTGTTGCTGTTGGTTGAAAACGTTGTATCAAGGATCATGAAAATCTCAAATGATATGCCATGCCTTAATTAAAACGTCACTAACCTGTAAATAGATCTATAATGGCGGTACCGAAACAATAATGGAAATTTGTTGTCGCAAAAAAGGGAGAAAAATCGAACAAACAGTTTGTATAAAATGTCTATTTAACTAATTATATACTTCATTCGCTTCATAGCAATACTGTTGTTCGCATTATCGACTTTTATTATGGTAAAAAATGCAGAATTATTTAAATCAGGGGTAGGCAATTGTTTTGGCTTGCGGGCCGCATCGCGATCACGGAAGCTAGCTGAGGACTGCACTTTTTAACGAACTCATTGGTATATTATTCTAATTGATTTGCATTTTGAATTTGGTATAACATTAAAAACCAACAATTATTAGACAAATGAATCAATGTAGTTTTATTCAATTGAAAATGCAGAGACATTTAATTTTCAAAGTCTATCGATGAGAAAAATGCACCCAATCACATTCTTCTACATTAATTAATTTTTTTTAATTATTTGCTTGAGGCTTTTGCGGGCCGCACAAAAGTTCGTCGCGAGTTGCAATTTGCCCACCCCTGGTTTAAATGAACAGTTAAAATACCGGGCATACTAGGTCTATAGAACAGTCGACCGCCAGTGATCAAAGCTGGATCAATCCCCCTGGTGGTATATCGAAAATATAAGACGCATCCAAAATAGAGAGAATAACAGTGTATAACAAAAAAGTTTTTTATGTAGCTCAGGGTTTTTCTGTTGATCTTGACTATATTTTGGGCGCTAAATTCAAATCTGTTTTTAGTTTTTCTCTATCACGTCAGGTTATACAAATACAAAGATACGAAGTTTGATGAAAAATTTTTAATTTACATTGTTGAAAAATTACAAAAGTTGCTTATCAGTTCAGTTAAGGTTTGATCATTAAATTGGAAAAACATGATAACACAAATAGAGAGTTCATGGAATTTATAAAACAATACCAAGTCTATTGTCTTTTGACACGCTTTGCACTGCAATGATATTTTGTTTCACTCTGTTTCTGTAAAAACCAACATTCTCCCATCATATTAGCATTACTTTTTCCTTTGTAGTGTGTTTGCACAAGCGCAATGTCCTGGTGAAATCTTTCACCGTGTTCATCACTCACAGCACCTATATTCTTTGGAAAAAATTCGAGGAGTGAATGCAAGAAATGCAACTTTAAACTCATTCTACTACCAAGATGTCTGAATGCTTCTATAATATTTCCCGCAATGTCGATATAATTTTCAGTTCAATGGTTTCCAAAAAAGTTTTCTGCAACCAACTTAAATGTGTTCCAAGCTTCCAATTCTTTTGTATTAAGATGTTTTGAAAAATTTTCATCAGCAAAAAGCTTTCTAATTTCGGGAGCAATGAAAATACCAACAATCAGTTTAGCATCATTTTTGTACGATCCAAACTTTTCCTTTAAATACTTAAATCCAGAACCTTTATGATTCGTTACTCTAACGAAGCACTTTATTGATCCTAATTTAATGTGAAGCGGTGGAAGAAGGACATTTTTTGGATCAGCTAATGGCACATGCTTAAAATTAAATCTGCCGAAGTAAGTGCTTCTCGTAGTTCCCACTGCACTTTACTAAAATGGTTATTGTCATCTCGACTATTCCAGAGGCACAAAAACACATATATTTTGTATAACCCAATTGCAATCCTAAAATAAGAGATATTTCTTTTAAATCTCCACACATTTTCCAAGAATATTTAGGGTACTGAAGAGCATCTAAAAACAGCTTCATTGTCTCATAAGTTTTTTTCAGTTGTACTGCATGTGCTACAGGTATGGAAGGGTGAGTATTACCATTATGCAAAAGCACCGCCCTTAGGCTTGCTTTGCTCGAGTCAATAAATAGTCTCCATTTATTACACCTGTGTTCATGCCCTAACTCAATCATTAAGCCATCAACATCATCGAAAAAGCACAACCCATTGTAGGAGTCAAAGAATGAGCGGAGTTTTCATTGCGATGACGAAACTCTGAAATTTTAGTTTCTTTTTCAAGTAAATTCTATTGCTTAATGCGTGACCCAAAAATTTCAGCTTTGTATTTTGGAAATACCAGATCTCTAACAAAATTGTTCAACATGCTTTGATTTGTGAAAACTGGAGTGTTTGAGCTAGCTGTGTAGCGCAACGGCAGGCATCTGGCTGAAGTCCGGCGTCAAATGAGTGCACTCCATATGGCGACTATTCACTTCTATCATGATAGCTACTTGCGTAGTCTCGTTCGGTTTATAAGTTAAGATTGCTGCTGGTGACTTTTGGTTTGTAACATCGAAGTTGCAGAGGCTGCAACAGCTGCAACCAATTCCAAATCACTTGACGTAGCCTCACTAGAACTGTCTAGTTCAGATTAAGACTCTGAACGTTTAAAAACTTCTGGAGAAGGAGCTTTAGGAATCGGTATGTCAGTACCATGCGGAACTGGTTTCAGGGCAGACTGGCAACTTGGATAAGAATTTTAGATTGTTTTTTTTTTGGAATATTCTTTTATATCAGTCAAAGAAAACTAACAATCTGTTACATGGTCAGTTGGTTCACGCCAGATCATGAAAACTGCAAAAGCCATCTTCCTTCGCTTACCAACAGCCCACCAGATTAGCTGCGTGTTGCAAGAATTGCAGCAAATATGAGGTGCCCATTTTTTGTCTTGGTCACCAACTTTGCAACCGAAGTAATACTTACATGCAGTTTTCATTTTATGAGCAATATTTCGTCGATGTGCTTGGCAGTATATATTTTCCACAAACATAGCCAAAATTATTGGGATTTGTTTTACACTTTCTTCTATCTGTCATTTTGCAAAAGTAACAAACGAAAAAGGAATTACGTTTTCTACAACAAAATCACGTTTAAATTAGCAATTTTCTCAGCTACATCAATTTCAGCATGCAGCCTACTGGAGCTTTGAACTACACTACAAAATATTGTGACTAATCCAAGAATTTCAGTACTATTTGTAGCTAATACTTTGTATCATAATCTTGATGTTAAAATTTCTGACACAGACTATTAAAGTGTCTCTGATCTAACATAAACCTTACGTCCGTGGATGTGGACTCGTACATTAAAGAATCCAGAACCTATTTTTCTAATCGACAAAAGAAAGCTTTCCAAGCTCAAATTTTTGCTAACCAGAAACAATAAGTTTGCACTGTCTGTCCACGGGTATACAGACACGCAACTCACTTCATCGAACCAAATTTCGCCAGAACGTGGCGCTTTATGGCATGCACACAGAAAAACAATCGCATCAAAAGAAGTACAGATATAGGTCGCGTCGCCTTTAAAGGAGGATTAAATCTCTTTTGCATACTTCAAAGGAGGATTAACTACAAAAGCGCTGTGCTGGCATTTCTACTTTAAGTTTTTTAGCTTTACAATAACCATTTTAACAATTTACAGTTTCACAAACAGGTATCTCAGTTTTCACCTAGTATGTTTATAACTCAAAATCTAGACGTGATGGAAAAAAACTGATTGCAGATTTCGATTCAGCACCCCAAAATTATTCTTAACTTATCAGCTACAAAAATTTTGCTGAACAGTGCAATTTAAGAAAAAAAGTGCATTTTATTATCGAGTATATGTAGTACTTTGATGACTATTTCCTTAGCAAACGATTTTGCTCCTGCTAATTTTACTTGCATGTATAATTGATAGGTTTTGACCAGTGTGCGACGTAGAAAATTTTTAGTGGGTAGTCGTTCTTCATTTTCACAAGCAACCATACCCACCGGCAAATTGATATTTTCACCCGATCTCAAAGGTAATCTTCAAAAATATATTATTCGCACCAGGTGAAAGCTCGGAAACGATGCTGAAATGTCAGAGACTTGTATGCTTCTGCAAGAAGTAAAGTCAAAAAGCAGAGTATTTCAAATCTTTTTAAAGTTTTTCATGCTTAAACAAATTACTGGAGAAAAGCGTTTTTTTTCTTTGGGTGTGCAACTTATCATAGTGGGGGTTTTTAAATGACGTTGATTTCATTAGATAAGTATGCTCCTCTTTTCCTTCTGCTTCGCATAGTGGATGTCATGAGTTTATATAAATAATATGTCACACATGGGATTCTGACAATATTATAGGAAAGGGGGTGACAGTAGTCGGTATGGTCCAATCTTTTAGCCCTCTACTTTTTCGCCTACACGCGTTGTTGCGGTCGAAACAAGCCGCAGTTTAAACCAAAAACTTGAGATTTAAAGAAAACGATGTTTCCGTCCTGACATACCAAATGTAACGTAATGCTCGGTGGTCTACTGCTCCACCCGCCCAACAATTTATAGGGAAAAGAGGCAACCATTTTGTACCAGGTGTAACTGTAGACTGGCAGTCTCACCATCAACATCATCGACTGTCACTGGTGTTTTTCCATGATCTACATGCAAAAGCTATTACGCTTCAGAATTTTGAGCTGTGATAGAATGCTAATGGATCAAATATGAACGCTTTTCCTATTATATCGCACTGTCAACTTTATTTATATTATTTTTGCTTGTTTCTTTTTTCTTCGTAAACGAATCGCTCAAATCAAGATTGGAAAAAGTTGAAACTGTTTTTACTGTAATCCGAAAAAAGCCTAAGTAGAAAGTAACGGTTGAAAAATCGTTTAAATATGTTGACAAAACGAATTGTTTTTAAAATACACTAATTGATTTTTGGACAAACCTTGATTTAGTCCATAGCAGTCTTTTTAATCAATATTGAGTTAATTTAACTGAAACTTTGTTCTACTTGAAATTCTCAAGCACGTTGTAAGCGTAATTGTAGACAACAGTAGATTGTTGTTTACTGGATACATATAATATATACTTTGGTTTTATAATCTTAAAATAAATATTTTTAACATATCAACTAACTTGTAATGGATTTGCAGATAAATTTCACTCTGAAACCTACAACAAGAAAGAGATTGTGGCAATTACAGCAGGGCAGGTCTCAACTATTTTCGAGTTGTTGCCTCGCAATTTCTCATCTTGTTTCAGCTCTAGTACGTTGTTCTTTTTTTTATTACAAAATGAAATTTTTCCGAGACGATTTTGAATCAAACCGACCTCCATGGCTTTATATACTGTAGGAGCTGGATATAACTCTGCATTGCTTGGCAAGTGGCACGAACGAAAGGTACCTTGGTTTGTCGCTTTATGTTGTTTCGGCCTAACACTTTACTAGCCCCAATCGCTATCCTAGCTTTCAAGCCTGCATTTCCTAAAACTTTTCTTTTTCCACGCCTTTGCTATCTTTTTATAAACTAGTGTGAAATTTGCGGCATTCAGAGCGTCTCGTCTTGTGTTGATAAACAGTTGGTAAACTAGCTTGTATTTGTTTGTGCGTAAATATGTTGGCTTAGTTTATGCTAATTACAAAAACCGTCGTTTTTCCTTGAGTGAATTTGTACTGTTTGAATACAATCTGTCGAGAGTTCGACGCGTGTTTAAGACATAGACGAGCGTTACAAACTTTCAACTGTTTATAAGAGAATTGACTGTTTGATGAGCCTGTCTGTGTCATCATGGGTAGTGTAAGTGCATATGCTTACTTTGGATTCTTGTAAGCGGACGACCTAGTTGCAAGGCATTATGAATTACTTCTACAAGGAGAAGTTATTATCACTTCGGGAAAACGAGTTCCTAGCGTGCTTAAATCTGTTATTCCTTCTGTTACAGCGTATATTCGGAGTTAGAACAATTGTCGCTTCAAGAACAAGATGAGGAGAAAAGAAAGGTCTTGACGGAGGCGATGCAGAAACAACATGCTGCGAAAACCGTTTTTGATAAACGTGCGACAGCGTGGATTCAAAGGACCGAAATTGAGAAAGCTGCGAGTATGGTCTCTGCCCCACGTACATTTCGTTCAAATATTGCGCGTACGAGTTCTCGCCTGAAATCAAATGGTAGGGGATCTAACTTTACTAACACTTCTACCTCCAGTTTCAGCTCTGTGAAGGCTGTCGCCAAAGAAAAAGTTGCGCGTTTACGACTAAAACAGCTGCTAGAAAAGCACGATCTCGATCTTAGCAAGGAGAAATGAAACGTCAGCAAGAAATCGTGAAACTTAGCACACGAACTACAAAAGGCTTCACTGAAACGCCAGGATTTGGAAGAGGAATTGGACAGAGGGGAATATATATACCTGTAGCAGAATCAAGCGAGCAATTAAGGTTACCATCCACGTCTAAAGTGGCAGGATTGTGTCAGAATCTTTAGTGATTGACCCCGCCATTAGTAATGCGCATGCCGAGGTCACTTTTGACCGGATTAGTTTGTACAAACAGAAACGTGCTTTTGAATGAGTTTCGCCTGCAAGCGCCGCTTTGGCGAATATACTTCCGGCGGTTGATAGCTCACAACTGTGCAATGATATATTTCCTAACGGGCGTTCTGGTACTTTGAACTCTCGTTCAAACTTTGGCGGTGTCGCCCAAATGATGCATGAAGCTGCTAGGAAGTCAGATCTAGAAATGACCAAATTTAATCGGAACTCGATGATGTATTCTAGATTCATGAACACTTTTGAGGCTACGATCGATATTATTGAGCATGACGTCAAGCGTAGGTTTTTGTATTGGATTCAACATTACGGAGACAAGGTGCAATTTTTCATTGAGCACTGTCTGTCACTCGAACCGACAGAAGGTTTTTGTAAAGCTAAAACTATTTTGCACGAAACCTTTAAACGCAAGAATATAATCGCTCGTGCTTATATTAAATCTTTGATAAATGGCTCAGTGCTTAAACAAGAAAATTCCGAAGCTTTGCTTGCTTTCGCTCAAAGTATTGAAGAATGTTATACTACGCTGAATTTGGGATCTCAATTACACTTAAATAGCTTTAAAAACATTTTAAAAATAGTTCAATACCTTCCCTGCAACTTGCAAAATTGATGGCTTTGCCATTCATCCGAAATTGAAAGAAAGAGTCTTGAAGTCGGGTTTAAAGGTCTTAAAGAATTTATTTGCAGCGAAGCTGAAGTGTCTAAATCATCTTATGCATCTGCCTTAAAAAATCAAAAGGGTAACGAGCTCAAAAAACTTTTCGACTTCAACCACTGTTTGTTCAAACCAAGTTAAATGCTGTCCATTGTGTAAATCCAAGCACGTACTTGGGGATTGCTCAGTGCGCATTGCGCATTCTTGCTCAGAGCGCTCACGTATCGTCATTATCTTGAGGCATTGCGCAAAAACTATCCACGCGCGTTTCACTGCTGAGGAAATTTTGGTTTTAGGATGGGGCGCTGGTGCCAAGAAATTGCACCAGCTGCCTTGTCCCTGATCTACTCGACTGCTAAGTACTGTGCATCAGCTCGGTGTTGCAGGGCGCATACTCACCTCATTGACAGCGTTTTTAATGACGCTTTGCCCATTGTCACTGGATGCCTACGTCCCACTCCAAAAGACAACCTTCCAGTTCTCTCAGGCATCCAACCAGCTGAGCTTCGCCGCCAAGGAGTGACACTCTCCTTGGCTAATTGCAGTTCTTTGGACCCTGATCACATTCTGCATGGCCAGCTGACTGAGCCGCAGACTGCTAGCAAGGAGAGACTGAAATCTAGACACCCGTTTGTTCCTGCCGCGCGGAAACTATTGCACAACTTATCTGGGTTGGGCATCCGCGCTGTCCAATGGACGAACTTGACATGGGACACAGAGTACTCCGAGAGTATGTCAGCGCTCTGTGTCTACATTCCTAGGGTCATCACAAAGCCTATTGGAATGAGTTTGACCAGAACAGCTGAGTCAAACTCAATCGTCTGCATACTGGCGTTGGGCGTTTCGGTTCGTCCATGCACAAATTGGGTCTCGCTTCTTCAGCGAAATGCGAGTGTGGCGCTAGTGAACAAACTGCAGACAACATTTTTTCAGCATGTCCGACATATCGTGCACCTCGAGGAATAATGGGTCTGACAGTCTTTGTTGACGAAACAAGGTGCTGGCTCAACTCTATCTAGGCAACACAGCAGGTTGGGGTGGTAAAATGATAAACCCTCGATCCCCATTCTTTTCTTGTGTCTGACCTGGATCATAGATACCCTGCATACGACGACGACGACGACGACGGAGCCAATATAATAGTGTAAGCTAGTGACTCAAAATAGAGTGATTGATGATAAAGTAGAGCATGTACAATAGATATCGCTCGTGCAAATATTCATGCTATTTCTTTACTGTCTGTTTCACGCCTAAAAGCGATCATTAGGAGATCTGAACAACAACATGATGATTAGAGACAGGTTCCACCAAATAAATATACAGAAACGATAAGGATTTGACACCCACAAAAAATTATGGCGTGAGTATGAAGGTTTGAAACTACGTAATTTGAATTTGGCTTTGTATCTGCATTGCGAAAAAACTTCCTTTTGATTGTTGAGAGTAGTAACTTTGTCAGCTTTTGGAATGGCCAGCTTTTCTAAAAGGCATAAAGTTACATTTTCTACCACCGCTCTGATACGCAAGGGGCTTTGTAGACTATGACACTATGTGTTGATCATCTATATCCAGTGTTTTCTATGTTTGCTAGCTCTGTTGAATTCGATTTTCCGAATATCAGAAAGGGTGTTTATGGTGGTTAAACCTGATGTTTGATTAAGTTTCACCGCAGCTGTAATATTGTTTTCATGTATGACAGATGACGACAGGCCTAATTCGATCTATTACATCTCTTCAGAGCACACCCCTTAACGAGAATCGAGTTCATTAATGCTCTTTATTACTTCTTCAAATAAATCAACAAACAATAAAGGAAAAGAAAACAAAAAAACAAACGTTTTATAAAATATAGTGCGATATGCCAACAAAACTATTTTAATCGTAAATCATAGGACATTTGTCACAATGCGCCTGAAAAAAGTTGTCATCAGGAACAAAAGTCGGGCTTCGTTTGTCAATCAATCTCCAATCGCATTTACATTTGAAATATTATAATCCACATCGGCATTTAAAGTAATTTCTTTTACACTGTTTTATTCGTTTTTTGCCACAAAGAAAAAAATATTTCGCTATAAATTTTTTTTTTATTTGCCATATTTATCCTCCATTCACGAGAAAGCGAATTGTATCGCTATATTTCGGACGGTACGTCCGCACTCGCTTGGGAATTGCCATTTCCAAGGTGTCTGGGCCGCCTGTCTTACACATAAAGGCGGGGCGTCCGGTTAAGTGCCTTGCCCAAGGAC
This sequence comes from Trididemnum clinides, assembly GCA_963675345.1. NCBI lineage: Eukaryota > Metazoa > Chordata > Ascidiacea > Aplousobranchia > Didemnidae > Trididemnum > Trididemnum clinides. The sequence continues at coordinate 4,065,005 of OY776285.1, forward strand.
ACAACAAGCGAGCTTACTGGCTTGTTCTCCACAACCTCCCTTAAATGCCGAGCGCCAAACAGGGAAGCTGTGAATACCATTTTTTAAAGTCTTTTGGTATGACTCGACAAGGGGATTGAACCTGAGGTCTACCGACTGCGAAGCGAACGCTCTAACCACTACACCATCGCGTCAGTTACTACACCATCGCGTCGGTTATAAATCTTTCTCGATAATCAGATTTAGATTCGGACGAATCAGAAAATAGTAAGCTATAGTATATGTTTGTTTCCGTAAATTTGTTTACCGTATATGCTCAAAAAGGGGCCCGGGCCCTTATTTTTTTAGTAATGGGTCTCAACCAGGCGCTTAAACAAACAGGCGCCTAAATGGGACAGGGCGTTTAATAATATGCGGTGCCACACGGGCATCGCGATAACGTTTTTTTAAAGAAATTTCTTGTTTCAAAACGGCGTCCGAAAACAAACTTCTCTATTCAACAAATTTATTTACAATTATACAACATCAAACAATTGGTTATAGTATTTCAATGAAAATATTACATACGGTAATTTATTCAAATTGGACATGAAAAGGTTTGTGATAGTGAGAAATTTGCTGTATGTTACCGCTTGCTTGACAAAGTTGCATATTATCGCTCGCTACATTGCCGAACAAACGGTTGGCGTCAGGGTGGGCTGAGCTGAAATATTTACCGGGCGACTATTCAAACACGGGCTATTATTTTTTTGGAAAGCTTTTCAGACCAGGCCTTTATTCAAACAGGCCCTTAATCAAGCAGGGGCCTTTGTTCGAATGTATACGGTAAATGAAGGGCTTCATTGTCAAGGAAATGTTCCCTTTGGTTTGAATCTGGTGACTTCATTCTTTTATGTGACTAACGTCTTTGCTTATTTCTGTGTTCTTGAAGACATTTCCGTCGTCATTTGCTTCTTGTAATATTGTTAATCGATTTTTTTTAGTTACTGTTGTTATTGCGGTCGATTCTATTGTAGAGTTACAGGGCTGTGATGTAATCGTCACGTGTGAGTCCACATTTAGTGTGGAATTACAAGGACGTGCCACATTAATCACATGTGAGTCTAGTTAGATGCTTCTAGGATCTTTTGGTGACGTACTCAAAAGCAATTGTTGTTTTGATAATTTAATTTATTGATGATAAGGCATATTAAAGGCTAACTGCAATCAGTTGATTAAAATACCATCTCCTTGACCGGCTTCGTTCCAATTAGGACTCTTCAGGTATTGAACAGCTGTTCATTGACAGCTTTAGTTGATAGAACCAATGGTAGAGTGGCACGGGTTTTGGCAACTCTGTCGATAGCTGTTCTGGCTATCTGTGAGTACACTGAGACGTTCTGTCTCCTACCGCTAGTTGGCTAATTGGTTTCATGGTCGCACTTTTGCTTCAAATTGATGTAGCTTGAGATGATTTGTTGCCGTTTGCTTCTCTCTCAGTGCAGCTTTATACAATGTTGATGTAATTTTTCAATTTAATTTTAAGTAGGTTTGATTATTTTTGCGATTGCATCTTTCGTAGTTGCCGGCAGTGCCATAAGATGAGTATCTGCAAAATACATGCTGGGGATTGAAAGAATTTCTTTCATATTTGGCACAAAACTGTAACTTTGCTTGGTGTTGTTCTCGTTGCAAACCTTTTTTAGTTTGTGGTTTCAGGAACCAAAATCTTTGTTGATGAGTCGAAAGAATTCGTCCCGACTTTGGTTTTAAGTTGCTTGCTGAAAAGTTGGTGAAACCAAATGGTTTTAATTTCGGTTGAGTTTTTCTCCTTTGGGTTGAACCCTCGGCCTTTCGATTGCAAACTGGCGCCCGAGCTGTCTCGGAAACCACCTATATCAAGTTTCAACTTGCATTTTGTTTTGACAAAAGTACTCTATTGGTATTATTTTACTATTGTATTTTACTACAAAGTAGTTTATTACGTCACAATCCCCAGTAATAATAAGTTATTTACGTCACAATCCCCAGTAATAATAAGTTTATTAAACTTATTATTACTGGGGATTGTGACGTAATAAACTACTTTGTAGTAAAATACAATAGTAAAATAAAGCGCAATTCTGTCTGTGTTTCTGTGTGTCTGTTTTAACTCATCTGAAACTGATTGAGGTATAAGCATCAAACTCGGCACGATTGATCACCACTCCGTGGTGAGTGTCATAAGTGTTCGTGATGTCATCATGACGTCATAACCAAAAAACTTTTTTTTTAAAATTTGCATTACTTGTCAGAGGACAATTGCTTTTTGCTCAAACGAAAACCAGCTTACGACTTACCACATTACAAACATTTTTATTTGTTTGGGGTCTAAAATAACGTCACAATCAACGCTTCATTGAACAATCTGGTTTTCTACTTTCTCAAAAAGTACTTATCGCAGAAACGCGATTAAACGTTTTTTCACAAGATGTTGATAAGCTGCCTTCGATAAAAGCGATTCTACAACAATTGTTGCTTATTTGACAATGCTACCAGCAATTATTTATTTAAGCACTTTAAGCCCTCTAAGCGTTTTTTCTTCTCTATTTTGCTTGCACGCTTAAAACTGGCTCTATGATGTTATAATATGTTTCTGTTTTTTAAGATTGCAACCTTTTTGCAAAATTGGTTTACCAAAAATTTATTTGTGACCTCATTTCTCAACCGATTTTCAAAGTTTTTTCAACAAATTAACGGTTATTTTAAGGTAATTTCCATGGTGTGTAATATGGACAATTAAAATTAGTTTTTATACTGAAAAAAATGAACTTTAAGACATGTGGTGTAACTTTTTACCTCTTCCAAAAAGTGGTAAGCTTAGTAAAAGGAGGTAACTTTAATTAAAAAGTGTTATAGTAAGGTACTAACAATTGCTGTCATTTGAAAGCTTAGGAAATTTGCTTTCCAGTAATATTTGACTTTAATTACTTCTTAGGGTTGAGAATTAGTTTATGATGTCTGATTAAAACTTGGTTGCCATACATTATGTTTCATTTTTAGTTAAACAATTATCCTACTTGACCAAACAAACTTGCAATTGTTAAACCAAAGTTAGTTCTTTGGTACATTTTGACTACTTTTCCTCACAAGCGTGGTTCTTTTGCATTATCTGTCGACGTTTTCAAAAATATCTATCAAAAACTGAAGTCTACAAATGTTTATAAAATGTAGTCTACCGGTTAAAAACACGCAAAATTTTGTTGCCTACATTTCACAAAATTGCAATTTCTAGAAAAACTAAGTCCTTTGGAACGTCTTGGCTCTTTTTTCTTAATAGCATGGATCTTTGGCATTATCCATCAAATTATTTAAAAAGATTCATCGAAAAATGAAGTCTACAAATTTCAATTTGTGTAGTAAAAGACGTGGTGATCACCCATGGAAAAGACAAGGAGGTAAAAATGGTCCTTTCTTATCTTTTGCAACAAAATGTAAATGTCGAGCTGCATATGATCTATATGTTAAAGCAATTTCCTTTGCAATTGGGCGAGGCTGCCGCAGCAGCCAGCTGATTTCATGTTATTAACCTTGACATTAATAATGGGGGCCCCGGCTAATGCTATAACTTAACTGTGAGTGCTTCATTTCGAGTTAGTTTGCTCTTTGTATGGCGGCATTTATGCCTGGGCCAAGCAACATGGCCCTTAGTTCAGAGACGTTAGTTCATATTAATTCGCCTACATAACGAAAAAGTGGTAAGTAGCGATTCTAGTATTAAATCGCTTAAAATGCACTGTGAGGTCATAATCTTAAATGACATCGCAATGCTTGCCACTATTTAGCGAGAACAGCAGCAGGCAGAAAAATTATCCACTATCATTTTGATAGCCAACATAAATGGTAAAGCCCATCATTAATATTGGTAACTGCAAGGTATCGGTACAAAATACTAATCTTCATTAAACAGTAGAGATGTCTGAATTATGGACCAAAGTTAAATGTAATAAAATTCCAAGTTTAAGAAAAGATCAAAATTAAACAATAATAGCATCCATTTGTGACACTGGATTAACAGGAAATGTTTTGGTTTGAAAACAGATTTATAGGCGTGTATTGCAACAGGTTATGTGACTTAAGGTAAAAGCATGGCTCCTTTTCGCGCTAAGGCCGAATTAAAGCAAAACAGCGCAGGCAAAGATGTTAATGTCACAAATAGAAATACAAAAGCGGGGCCACTAAATCGTCAAATAGGCCTACCACTAAATATTTCAATTCTTTAATTAATTATCAAAACGACCACCATTTGGGAAACACCAACAGTTTTGATCATGCTTTACCTTCCTCCTTGCACTTCTAAATATTACAAATGTTGGTTTGTGTCATCGTTCTTTTTTTTTGAACACTTCCAGCCTTGATTACGGTAGTATAACAACATGACCACCATTACATGTACAGGAACTATGGCTTATATTTACTAAGATTTCGTTGTTGCTCTCACAAATGTTCATACGGTGAGGCTGGCGCAGTTGCATTAATTGATACGTTTTAAATTGGCACGGGTGATAGTATGGCCTGCCGGGGTTAAATCGCACCATACTTAGGAGAAACATTTATTTCTATTTTTTTTTTGATAATAGCTTTATAGAGCTACAGGGATCAAACCTGAAAATTTGGAAAAAGCAAGAACTTATGCAACTTCTCGAAGCATATCTAAGCAAGAAAAAACGAATATGATCTTGATACTTAGCCAGCAGGGACTTCAGAATATTTGAGGGGAAGTCCAAATTAACAACGTCACTGTGTTAAATCGCATCACATGAAGTATCATTGGTATTTTGCTTTATAATAGCTTTATAGAGCTACCAGGATCAAGCCCGACCTTTGGAGAAAAGCAAGGACTCTTTTAACTCCTCAGGGCACGTCAAGCAAATAGAAAAGAACATGCTACATAATGCGTAGCCAGCGAGGACTTGAGAAAGTTTAAAGAGAAATCAAAAGAAGACAACGCCACTAAATAGCCTAATATAAGAAATGTGTTCCGTACTCAAACTACGGGAAACGCAAGGCTCTTTCGGGTTCGTGTCAGCAATGAACAGAGCACATAGATCTAAGGCATAGATAGGACCTTGAAATGAGAAATTCTATTTGGAAAAGAAGCACAAAAAGTTGTGAAAATCTTAGGAATATCGGTGAAGGTTCTGCTACATTAAAAAATCTAACGATATCACGCCGTCGCCTCATGGGCGAGATTGGAAGACGGCTGGATCAAGTAGTGCAAACCATGACAGTTTATTTTGCAATCAAAATCAGCAAACGGACCCACACAATTGTCACATTTGCCAAACACTACTGCTTAACTCTTGGTCGCCTCACACTTACATTGCATTTGCATTGTCTGTATACCCAAGAAATTTTATTATGCAAGATATTTTATTACTTGCACGAAAGTGGTTGAAGGCACACAGTTCAGTTTTCATGTCACTTCATGCTCTATTTGAACAAAAAGAGGCCTGCCTCAAATATTTCTGAACGTTTGTTTGAAAATAACTCGGCCTGATGTTCCCCTACTGAAATATGGTGAATGATTTTGTGGAAGCCATAGCCGCTTTTGTCGCTATGCTAGACAAATAACACGGCCAAAACAACTTAACACCACAAATATAAACAGCCGGCCAATATACGTAGGAAAGGATAAGCACCATATCAAAAAATAGGCTTACCACTACATAGTTTATTCGTGTAATTGTGAAAGCAACCACCATTTTGCCACTACCATCAGTTTTGATTGTGCTTCAATCCCTCCTTCCTCACAAGTATTAACGATAATTTGTGGCAAGATTCTTTGAGAGTATTAACAGTCAATATTAAGAAAATATGATCATCACAATTTCGTGCGCAGGAATTGCGAAAGTGCATAAAATTCATTTCACTTTTCTCTGCTGCTCACGCAAGCGCCCGATGCGTAAAGCCGGCGCAGCCGGTTGAACCGAAATGCTAAACCCAGTCATTACTGATGAAAGGCCCCGCCGGGCGACGCCGGCAAAGCCGGCTAGTCCATACTATAAAGCGCAATTCTGTTTGTGTTTTAATCCCTCCGAAACAACTGAGAATACAAACACCAAACTGGCACGATTAATCACCTCCTCGAGGTAAATGTCATAATGGGGTTCGTGAGGTCATGATAACGTCTTAATCAAAGATAATTTTTTTATATCCTTTTTTTGACGGAGGAAAATTGTTTTTGACTCAAAGAAAACCCATCTCCCAACTTAAACCAACTTCAAAAAATTTCACCTTTTTGGGGTGTAAAATGACGTCACAGCTAACACTATATTTTCTCAAAATTAGTGATGGTAAAAATGCAATAAAAAGCTTTTTTGCGAGATATCAACATGGTACTTTCGATAAAAAAGTTAGACAACAATATGAGCTCAATTAACAACGCAATAGCACATTATTTTTAAAAAATTTTCAGTATTTTAAAGCATGTTCAACCCTTTTTTAAAACGCTTCAAACTCGCCCCATCACCTCATATACTGTCTGATACGATTAAAGTAAAGACAAGCTCAAAAAGCAACAGGAAGCACGCTGCGCGTACAGTTTTATTCACTGTTGTTTCAAAAGCAAACAATTTGTATGCAACCTGTTAAAAAAGAATTATATACTGCAGTGTCGGCGTAACGGTTGGTCAAAAAACCTATTTTTAATGCAATTGCAAGTTACAATACTTTCGTGAAATCGTGTCGCAAGCCTGAATGATCTTAAACCTTCAAAACATATTAATCAAATACAGCACAATTGCCTGCAATTACAGGAATTACAAAAATCATCCTCACCTTTAGCTCAAAAACCCATTTTCGTGTCAAATTTTACAGGAATTACAAAAATCATCCTCAAACTTTGCTCAAAAATTCATTTTTGTGTCAAATTTTACAGAAATGACAAAAATCATCCTCATCTTTAGCTCAAAAACCTGGTCCATGTCTTATACACTTAAACCGTAACCTCATCTATTGTCATGACTTGAGTGAAAGTGCTTGACATTGGGCTAGTTTGCACTTCCCCTGTCTGCGAATATGCCAGATATCAGCAAAATAAGCTCAGCCATAGATGTTAGGTCATACAAATAGGCATACAATTACAAAAGTGGTAAGGTGTATGCCTAGTATTTGATAGACGATTCCGAAATTTCACGGCAATCGCTTGGCACCCCTCCTCCCTACAACTTTACAATTATGCTTCGACGCAAGTGGTGAAATAAACTTTTTCAAATATGGTACTTTTTCATTTTTAAACGAGAATTGACTGTGTCAAAACAATGGAGGCCTTGCAATTGTAGTAACTTGACTGTTGAGTCCTTCACTTCAGCTTGATTTCGTCTTTCTCTGGTTACGTTTTACCTGAAAAATTTTATTGGAAAACACTGGACGCCGATGATCAACACATAGTGTCATGGTCTGTCCAAACAAAACCTTCCGTATCATGGGGTGGTAAAAAATGTGACTTATGCCTTTTTAGAAAAGTAGGCCATTCTATAAGAGGACAAAAATTACCACTCTCAACAATCTTGCTTTTGCTGTTCTGTCTTTGGGTCATTTTGGTAAGTACCTGTTCGTTATCGTCGCGTTTTTGTTTAGATCTCCTAATGATTGCTGTTAGTCGTGATACAGACTATAGAGAAATAGAATGAATGCTTATAACCTCTGAGTAATATCTACAAAATATGTATGCGTGATTTTGATGTAATAATTGATCAGTCGTTTGTCGCAAAAATCCAAGCCTCGCATCGCAATTTCAACCTGGAGTAAGAGCATGTTATCTTGGTGACCTTGCGCTAAAATAATGAAAAATTATTCGTCTAACTCTAATTGAAGGCAATACGAACAGAAAGTTTTGGGAGATTGCGAAATAACTTTACGGTCTTCGAAACTGCAGTCGGCTACACACGTCGTCGAGATCAGCGCAAGTCAGAGTTCGTATATGAAACGCGAGTCATAAAGCAAACGACAACTCCGCTCAGAACTGTTTCACGCATTGTAGCGGTCTAAGCGTTCAACTTGCAGATTTTCGAGGATAATTCTCGCGCTCAGTCCTCCGAACCACGTTGGCTTTGGTTAGGGAAAGCGCTACCATTTCGAACCAGACGTAAAAATGGATTCGTGGCCATACCACCAACATCACAAACTGCCAGTCGTCGTTGTACACTCAATCTTAGGAATCTGTTACATTACTGTAGCTATCATCATTCAGGATTTTGAGCTGTGATGGAATGCTAAAAAATCAAATGGGAACTCTTCCATTTTATTTCTTATCATTTACTTTATTTCTGTTTGCTTTTTTTTACTTTGGAAAGAAATTATTCAATTATAGATTTTAAAATTTGCCATAACATAGTGGCATGAAGAAGTTTTGAAGAATGTTAGACAAGTGTTTAAAACATTTAGCTGCAGATTGAAGTAAAGAACAAACCGACACAGAAAAACGAAAGAAATAATAATCCGAAACGCTGTAGTTATCACGCTTCAAGTGTTGAGCTGCGATAGAATGACAATAAATCAAATGTAGATTTATTCATAAACCAATTCTTATTGTTAATTTGATTTATATTTTTGTTTGCTCTTCTTTTGTTCGAAAACGAATTGCTTCGTTTTTGTTCAAAAAAGATTTTAAAAACTCGCGACAATAGTTCGCTGTACATAAAGGAGCTCAAAACAAGAGTGAACAAGTATTTAAAAGGCATTTTTAGTTGGATGACAAAGTGGTAAACAAGCTGATTCAGAATGAATAAAAGAAATAATTATGCAATTCAAAATGAAGAAACAAATTTAGTAACCTATGTAATTCCACAAAATGATGGGCCAGAAGTATCTCTGGAAAATTATTTGAAGACAGTTGCGAAACGAATGATTGATGAGATGTACTGCTTGGTTTATGGACCGATATCGGCTTGGACCCTATCTTTTTGGTTGTTCAATGGTAAGTCGTGTTGAAGCTGTGGTCGTCAACCGGGACCCACTTAATTCATTAGAGGAGAAATGATTAATTAGTGGGAAAAATCAGTGTAAGGGAGAACTTCTTGACGAAAAATATGGATTCTTAGATTTTATTTTATGATTTACGCATAGATCGCAGCGCTTCAGTGAGCCGTTGATGATTTTTTTAAGATATTTTACTGTATGTGACATTGGCAAGAAGGAACATGAAAAAAACGATGAAAATCGCTACGTTGAATTAAACCACAGTCTTGGCATGAAATTCAAAACCATGATATAAGTGTAACTACGGGCTTCTAAAGACTACCAGTTGCTCAGCCTACCAGACTTAATGAAATTTTTGGTTTGATAACTTTGAAAATGAATATTTTCTACAGGGCAACAAACTTGTAGTATGTTTGCAGTTCAATTTGACTCAGGAACCTGCGACAAGGAAGAAATTGGCACATTTATAGCGGGGTGTTTTGCGTCGGTAGCAGTGCTCAGTTATTTTCAACTTAAATACTCAGCAATACATTTTCCGTCTTGCCACGTGATATCTCATCAAGTTTCAGCTCTGATGATCTGCTCTCGTTTATTAAAACTCGAAAAGTCTTTTGAAGATGATTTTCAATCAAACTGACCACAATGGATTTATATACTGACAATGCAATTTATCCTCGTAATGTGTGATTTAATTATGCAAACAATATGGAAAATATATATAGGACAGATTGAGCAAGATTTAGCAAATATGGGAGTGTTTCAGCCAATTCAACTTGGCATTTATGACAGAATGGAGAAATGGGAAGCAATACTGTTGAAGGTTGTACAGTTATCTAAGGACGCGACTGTGAGAATTTTTTTCAAATTTTGTACGGAAGAGGAAAATTTTATGTTTTTGCAAAATTGATTGTGAGGGATGATCTTTTTATTTTTGTTTCAAACTTAACATATGTGATTACATGGACACCTGGTAAAGTTATTCCAACAAATGTGGTTTATTTTGTGGCAGTTTTTTTCCTTCTCTACCACTCAATAACGTTTGTATTTTTTGCAAGTCTTGTTGTATGTTTAGTAAGGCTATATTTCATAAAAAATGATAACATAAAAAATCTTTGTTTAAGGATTTATTTTTTGCGCTATTTGGACCGTTTTGTCATTACTACCGCTCATTCTATTTTCACAGCTTACTTTTTGATTTATCCATCCAAAGTTTTATTTTTCTTCAATTTATTGAGTTATACTGTGTTGGCAGCGACAATTTTGTTCGCATTAGCGTCAGGGTTGAATAGAAATGCGGCAATTCTCTGAAACCGGTCGAAAAGCTCTCTTCTCTTGCGACATCTAACTCTGTGTTTCTCAGCTTTTTTGAATATGTGGCTCATTTTCAAACTAAACCAGCGATTCCCAACTAAATGTCCGTGAACTCTTAGTGTCCACAGAAATATTTTTAGAGATCCACAAAAAAATGCAAGAATATCCACTACATTAGAACTTGGCAATCGTGGCAATTTAAGACCTACAGATGAAAACAAAAAACAGATTTATGAGTAAAAAAATTACACCTAAGGATTTTCCAAAAATTCAGTAAAAAAGCCCAAAATCGATCAAGCTATCGCATTCGAAAAGTTGATTTTTAAATAAAACTAAAACAATGTAAATTTTTAGCAGTTTATTTTGGACTAAAATTTGGTTAATAAGTTGGGAGGCCACAGAATCAGCCAAAGTCTTTAAAGAGAACCGTGGCATTAAAAAGGTTGGAACTATTGACCAAAAGAGAATTCTATGGCCAGTTATATTTATATACACAACGTTTTTCAATTTCAGTAATGTTCTCTTCATTAGTTGAAATTAAAATAGCAAGCCCTAGCCCACGTGTTGAGGCCGCTGATTAAACTAGAGGCTAAATATTGTTACAAGTTTGTTTACATTGATGTTTTTTCTCGCTCCATACAAACATAACATCACCACAAACCATTGAATGTGGTAGTTATTTTTATTAGACAGTGACACTGTTTCGGCCAAACAGCTCTCTTCAGTGCAGTTAATGATCTACAAGTGGCTACAGGCCATAAATAAAGTATAACCTAGAACGACACACTTGTGGGACCTAATCTAGGTCCACTATAGTGGGTCCAAGCAGTGTCACTGTCTGCAGTTCGCTCAATACGCATCCTGGCCTTCTCCATGAATTAAAGAAACTATGACCACTGGGCTGTAACAGCGCTATCATTTCTAACAGTTTGTTAAGACGTAGTGCACCTGCGACAACCGCCATCCATTCACGACTGTTACGGCTTCTCAGAGTACAGAGAGAACATCCACTACAGTGGACCTAGTATAGATCCCACAAGTGTGACGTTCTAGGCTGTATTATATTTATGGCCCATTGATACTTATCGGTCACCAAGTGCACTGAATAGACCTGATACGGCCAAGCAGTATTACTGTATGCAGTTTGCTTATTGTGCATCGTTGAACTCTTGCATTATTTTCTTTGGTTTATCAAAAAATACTGATTGTAGAAAATTGGTTTGAATCTGTTTGGAAAGTATCAACACGCTGTTTCTGATGAAAATAATTTTGCAACAATTCGTGCTTCTTAAACGCTTCAAATGCAGTATTGTTTTGCGATAATGTTAAGTGGCTTTATAATGTTGTCTAAAGCGAATTTATCAATAAAAGCTTCATCTGTAAATACAACTAACTATTATTTTGAAAGCAAAAGCAATAAGTGAAGTGTATTGCAAATAGCCTACATGTGTGATACCAGCTAAACCAGAACGATTTCTTGCTGATCCATGAATGAGTTTTTGAGTTTGCAACGGCACATATTAAAATCTTTATGCAGTATGCTCCTTTTTTGGGGTCCACAAAAATTTTTAAAAAGATTCAATGCAAATAGACTTTGCATTTGAGGCAAGTTAAAACCTACAGATAAGAATAAAAGAAGGCTGTTACAAGAAAAATAATTTTAACTAAATAAGAAAAATAAAAATAATTTAACTAACTAAGGATTTGCCAAAATTTCAGTAAAAACAATTGATAGGAGAATCTTGAAAAGTTGCAGCAGCATTTGTAGTTTTTGGAGAAACTTTGCATAATTTAAAAATAAGTATCAAATACTTCCAGTTGCATTAATAAGTGGTATAAGCGTTTTGTAGCCTCCAGGCCGGCTCTGCCGGCGTCATCAGCAGGCCCCCTCCATCGCAATGTAGAGGTTGTGAATGTCAGTTTAACCGACTGCGCCAGTTTACCCAATTAGTATTTGTGAGTGCTGGAATAAAAAGGTTGATATTTTTTTTTGTCATAGCCAGTTCTAGCTTGTAATCAAATTGATGAAATAAATGTTAGGAAGTTTTTACAAAGCCGATATATATCTGCCAAAATTTCTATAGTTTCTGACGACGTCTTGCTTGCCCTATTTCCAACATAGGCCTACTTAGGAACTGGACTTGCTCACAGGTAAAACAGGCAACTGACGGATTCTCTTGAAAAGTGTCAGACGAAAGTTCTCTGACGGATTCTCTGACGGATTTTCTGACGGATAAGAAAAGTTCTCTCACGGATTCTCTTGGAAAGTGTCAGACAAAAAGCTTCGAGAATGAATATTCTACTTTCTGCAAAACAGGCAACGATTCCAAAAGTTTTGCTTGCTCATTTTATGCAGTGCATTGAAGCATAGTTTAAAAGTTATGGGGTAGAAGGGGGCGCAAAGAGATTGATATGTTTTTTCAGGAATAACCAATAAATATTATACGCTATTTACAACATATTTGAAGTTGTCTGTCTATTTCAACTACTAAAACCTCTGGCTGCGCACATGTAGGTTGGTCGTAGCATAAACGTCACCATGCAAAAAGCAAACTGACCCAAAATGAAACACTTAACCGATATGTAGCTCGACATCAATATTTTGTTGCAAAAGATAAAACAGAGCTACCTTTATCCCTTTCCTTTTCAGGGCATCACCGATTGCTTTGCTTGGAGTGAGGTACATTCAAAATGTTTAGAGAGTTGATTTTTAAATGAGTCTTTTTGAATATTTTGATAGATAATGCCAAAGAATCATGCTTTCGAGGAAGAAAAATGAAAACAAATTAATTAGGACGTAGTTTATCTAAAAATTACAGTTTTATGAAGCCCAGACGTCAAAATTTTGAGCGTTGTCGAAGAGTAGGTTACATTTCAAAATGTTTAGAGACTTGATTTCAAGATAAATTATTTAAAAAATTTAGATGCATAATGCCAGGGTACCATGCCATTTGAGGAAAAATGGTCAAACTGTGCCAAAGAATTAGATTTATTTAAAAAATGTAAGTTTCTACGATCTGATGGGAAAATTATTGAACTAACAACGGAACATGATGTATAGCAACCAATTTTTGATCAGCCAATATAAACTAATCCTTAGCTCTATAGCTTGTAGTGGTTAAGCGCGTATTTGATTTTGTTTTGCTTTGTGTTGACCGTAATTTAATTTGTATTTGGCTTCATTTTTAATATCACCATCAGTATTTCCTATACCTGGTGTAAAATATCAATGTTGACATTTGGTATAGGAAATTGCATTGCTTTCACACCAACCTTGTCAAAACTCCATTGCTTTATCGTGTCACGTGATTCGTGTGCATATATATATATATATATATATATATATATATATATATATATATATATATTTGTATCGCCCGATTTAACCATTTCTGCTCTATTTTTGTTCTGTTAATATATTTATTGACTGTCATACCGAGTGAGGAATTTATTGAAAAATAATGCTGTATAATAAACTAATGAACTCACGACAATTGAAGAATATTACCCAATACCAATAACGAACTAACGACAAGCTAATTAGAGTTACATATTGCTGAATGCAAATTTTCTTAGCTTCTAAAAGACACTAAATTTTAGTACCTTATCACAACGTTTATATATTAAACGTACCTATTATTACTCGGCTTAACATTTTTTGTGGGAATAAAAAGTTACAGTACAAAAGTTAAAGTTCAATATTTTTAGGATAACATCATATGGTCAAGGTAAAGCTCATATATTATTGAAATTGTTTTGAAATACCCTTTAAAGATTTTAAAAAGTTTTCAAAATCGGTTGAGGACTCATGTCTCAAATCAGATTAAAATAAACTGATTTTGTAAAAACTTCGCAATTCTTGAAAAAAGATCATGATGTTATAATTATATTTAGTACTAAAGGGTTTGACCGTACCACACAAACATTATGATATCACAGAGCGAAAGTGAATCTGTCGTTTTTAATAAACCATAGCTTAGATCGTCACATTTGTGGGACCTAATTGTGGGTCCACTGTAGTGGTTGGTCTGTCACCAACTGCACTGAAGAGACCTGATAGATCGAAACAGTGTCACTGTCTGCAGTTTTATAAGTGCATCGCTAGCCTCTTGCATTACTATACATGAAGCTGTCGTGTTTCAACAGAGATTTGAATCTATCTCAATCTTAATTTACTTCTTAAAATTGATGCAACTTGCAGTATCGATCGAATAATTAAGTTTGGTTGCAACTTAATAGCTAGGAAAAGATTGGCTTCCACTAAGATACTCTAACCCACGCACTTTTCGATCAAGAACAGAGCAATATATTCACAAATCACTTTACAGCTTCGAATTCCTTTACTTGCCAAAACACAGAACTAAAGCACTTCAATAAATAAATATCAGAGACTTACTAAACTAAAAACCACCAAAATAATCGCTTAACCCTTAGATGCAGGAATGGGTCTGGGAGGCCCGGCAAGGATTTTTTAAAAAATTTATGTCGATCCTACTTAACATATGGCCGAGGTGTTCCGGGTATTCTTCTTCAACTTATGCTAGATTGCTTTCGTGGATTGATCCAGAAAAAAAAACCTTCGAGGTCGGAGGGGCACCCGTTTCATTAGAATATGCTAAAGTTTTGGGGTGCCACTTTCGCTTGGACTTCCAGTTTTTTTTGCTTTGCCTCGATCGTTTTACAATATTAGGCAGATATTTTTCGGAGTATGTCTCTTTTGCTACTTGTTTCTATCATTTTTTTCACAGCCAAAAAATCTCTACTGCCTCTAGTGGCCATTTACTTAGATTAGCACGTGGTCTTTGCTTAGGTTGTGAACGTAGAAAAACGTTTTATTGAAGTCAAATCGTTAGTAATTTTTGCTTGTTAGTATTGCGGTTTGTTTCTAGTGAAGATGGCCAAGCATAAAGGTGATAAGCTAACGCTTGACGAAGTAGAAGATATGATTGAAGAGGGTGTTTTGAGCGTAGACGAAGAATCAGAATGTTCAGAGGATGAAGATTTTGAGCCAGTCTCTACCAATTTGCCTTCATCGTCTGAGAGTTCCGAGGAATCAAGCGATGACAGTTCTGATGAAGACAATGAACTGCACACAGAAATCGCTAATCGGACTGGTCGCAATGGCACATATTGGAGATCGGATACCCCTCTTCCAAGTAGAACCCCAAGGCGTAATATTATGCATGAACAGCCAGGCCCTAAACGGACTGTGATAGCAAATTCTCCATCCAATGCATTAGAACTGTTTTTATCAGAAAAGATTCTGGATGAGGTGTGTAAATGCACAAACTTGGAAGGAAGGAGAGTGGCGAGTAGTAGAAGAAAGCGGTGGAACAATGTATCTAAGGAAGAACTTCTAGCTTATTTTGGGCTTGTACTTCTTGCTGGCTCTGAAAAGCAGTGGGACGTATCAACACGCGAGTTGTTTGGGAATGACTTCTCAAACCCTATGTACAAGGCAACCATGTCTGTGGAAAGATTCGAAGACATCCGTCGCTTTTTGAGGTTTGATGACAAAAGAACGAGAGAATTCCGCCTGCAGACAGACCACATGGCAGCATTTAGATATATTTGGGAACTTTTTATTTCAAACTGCAAAAAATGGTACAGTCCACACGAATGTGTTACTATTGATGAGCAACTGGTGGCTTTCAAGGGACGATGTAGATTTCTTCAGTATATTCCAACCAAGCCAGGAAAATACGGCATAAAAATCTTCTGGTTATGTGATTCGATAACAAACTATGGCTTCAACGGAAGTGTTTATACTGGTAGACAACTAGGTGAGGAAGTGAAGAGAAACGTGGGTAGTAGTATTGTGCATGAACTGTGCTCCCCTTTGCAGCACAGTGGTCGCAACGTAACCGCAGACAACTTTTTCACAAGCGTGCAATTAGCTGAATCCCTGCTGAACAAAAACCTAACATTAGTTGGGACCCTTCGACAAAATGAACTGGATATACCCCCGATTATGAAAGCAAGTTAAAGTCGGGAACGGTACAGCACTGAGTTTGGCTTCAAGGGTAACACCACTATGGTAAGCTATGTACCAAAGAAAGGAAAGGCGGTTATAATGCTGAGTACTATGCATTATGACAAAGCTATTGATGAAGGCAGTTCAAAGAAAAAGCCAGAGGTAATACAATACTACAATGGTACCAAAGCAGGAGTGGACACCTTCGACCAAATGATTCGCACGTATAGTTGCAAGCGGCAGACAAAAAGATGGCTAGTAGTGATGTGGTACAATTTACTGGATGTTGCTGCGCTAAATGCTTTCCTCATCTTTTCAACACAGAATCTGGAATTTGAAGTAGGAAAGACCCACAAG